>CM073429.1:79847594-81173492 GCA_037114965.1 Monochamus alternatus
TTGAAATGATCTTTATAATATGTAACTGTGGATGATCACACATACAATAAAACAAGCTGATTATTACAAAATAACAAAATATGCATTGAGCATTGAGCTGAGATACTCTAGCGCACTGCCTGCTTGCTTGCTCGAGTTCAACTAAACAAGCGATTCTTCGCCTTTTGCGCAACATGGCAGCGTCTATTTATTAGGCTCAAACCTAGATGGCTCTGATAGTACACTTCAAATTTAAAATATACAATAATAGTTATTAACAGTCTGATTCTGCGAGAGATCAAATCTACTGATAAAAACTTTTTACGTTTATTATCTCTAGTTACATAAATTCTATAAGTTTAAATTATTTTATCCTTTTTCAATTACATTTTAACCGTCGTGGGTTTTTTCAAAATTTATAATTTTGCTTTTATCATTTGTTGCTATCGTGCAAAAAATAGTATAGGTATCACGAACGTTAAGGGTTATACCGTAATCAGACAAAAACATTGTCTTCGAATGGTAAATTACCCTTACCGTTCTTAATACTTAATACACTATTGTTCCAAGTATAGTTATTCAATCCTTAAAAATTACTTGTAAAACTCATGTATGGCTTATTCTTGGAATAAGAAAAAGAATTATATTATATTGTCAATTTATTTAAAAGATTTGTAGTTTTTTATAAGTGTTGGCGATTCTTTTCCATTCAAAATGATTCAATTTACTAATAGTGAAATGGCAGACATGCATTTCTGTTATGGAATGGCTCATGGTAATGTTCAAGCTGCAAGGCGCATATACCATGACAGATTTCCACAACGAAATCTCCACCCACGACTCTCTGAAACAGGCAGTTTTAAGAGGTCTACGGTAGCCATAGAAAGACCTGTAACTGTAAGAACAGTTCAAATTGAGGAAGCTGTCCTGAATGCAATTGAGAGAAACCCTGCAACTAGTACGCGGAAAATAGCGCAGGAACTGAACATTACCCATGTAACATTATGGCAAATTTTAAGAGACCAGCAGCTATATCACATGCAACGTGTGCAAGCTCTATTGCCTAGGGATTTGCCTGTGATAGAAAATAATTTCCAAGAACAGCTTTCTGTCAATACTTGGGTTGGAATTATTGGTGACAACCTCATTGGGCCTTATTTTCTTCCACCTAGACTTAATGGATAATGTTTTTTTAGAGAACATTCTCCTTGAACTTTTAGAGGAAGTTTCACTTAAAAAATATGTAATACATGCGCGACGGTGTTCCAGCATACTTTAGTCTAGTTGCACGTCAATTTTTGAACGATAATTAACTTAATCGTTGGATCGGGAGAGCAGGTCCACAACCGTGGACGCCCGATTTAAATCCTTTGAATTACTTTTTATGAGGACACCTTATATCATTGGTGTTCAAAACTGTTTTTTAAAATGAAGAAGGCCTAAGGAATAAAATAGTGGATTCATGTGTAATAATCTAAAATACACGTGTACGAGTTGCATACAATATTTTTTCTACGATCATGCAAAAACCAAAAAATATTTTATTTAGATGACACTAAGTGTAGGAAAATATGACATCGATTTGATCGTTTATGTTTGTCATGATGACAAAACGTTGTAGTAGAATGACAGATGAATGCAATAAACATTTATTGCACTAGTGCAATAAAGAACCACTTTTTCTACTAAATATAGTTCAATAATGTTTTGGCATGAACTTAGAAAAAATTGTTTTATTATATCGCATTTTATTCTAAAACTTAATATCTCTTTAGATTCCTTAGCAACTACTTAGTCAAAGAGCGAGTTATTTCGACTGTCAGTTTCTGAAACAATCTAAGTAAGCAATTTTTGGCTAAATAATGGCTGCATTTTCCATTATAACGCTTAAATGCTTTCGAAGATTTTCAACCAACGAGTCACTTTCGTAATTCGTTTTATTCGATTAGTATGATGGACACTTTAATGGATTCTTATATTGGCTTATATCTATAAACCACAAACAAACCCTGCATTTATTTTACCGATGGAATTCAAGTTAAGAGAAAAATAAATATTACAGATGAAAATTGCATTACGCTTTAGAGACGAAAACTATTTATATTGGAAAATTTATAAAGGGCAGTTTTTTTTTCGATAATATACTGTGAAGAATAGAAGTGTACCAATAATAAAAAAATAAGGGTCACAACATTAAGATAGAATCATTCAGTTTGAAAAATTAGAATTATTGTATAAAATTGATAAATAATTATTTTCAAACGGTGATTTACTAGTAACAGGGAAGTAAACGGTTTGATATAACAATATTAATTAAAGTAGTTATCCACGAGTACATTTTGTAGGGCCATTTAGCGTTTAGAACAAAGTACGGATTTGTTTTTCAAAGCAATTCATTGAAAATATTATAATTTTTTTAATAATTTTGAATTCAAAATTTTAAATGTGAAATCCTGTGTCTTTTGGACTAAGGTAAGTTGGCTAAATTATATTATTTTGTCGCCAAGAACCTGCTTATTCACCTCATCTACATCATCTGCCTCGTTTGGATACCAAGTGTCGCTTTCGTCTTCACCGAACAACTATGATCTGATTTTTGCAGGAAACCTTCATCTGTATGATAATGGTTTATTCGGCCTCTTTTTTTTGATGCTGAGATAGTACCAGCGTTGCCAGTTTTCCAGTCTTATTCTAATAAAAAAAAAGACAAGGAAGGAATTCGAACCGTGTAAACCTATCTCTTAAAGCCTTTTCCAAATACCTGTATAAACTGCCGTACTTGCACAAAGTACTCATATAGTGCAAAAAATACATACACATAACCTGATTTTTTTAGGGTGGATGGAGGGCTGTCTCCAACCAAAAAATTACACTAGAGACCCTTGTGCGTTTTTTGCAATAGAGGTAGTTTCTTATTTACTTTGTTTTTGGAATTTTTTTCCAACTTGCACATAATAATATTAATATATTAACTTTTTTGTAACTTATATATCTGACGCTTCACCGCCCATTATATTAAAAAATACGATGTATATTTATTATGATTCAGTAAAGATACAAACAAAAGGTTTAGGAGCTGCTTTTTGGAGCGTTCTTAAAGGACTGCCTCCTGAGTGGATGCGCAAAACAATGAAGGGGTTGGACCGTGCTTTTTTGGATGAAGACTCAGAAGACAGTGCTTGAAGAAACCTGCAAAAACCAGCTGGTCAGCCTTTTGTTGTATCTTTACTGAACCATAATAAGTATAGTAAATAAAAGCAAAATAACAAAACAACCACAAAGGTGTCGATAGTGATTTTTTGGTTGGAGACAGCCTTTCATCTACTCTGAAAAAAATCAGCTTTTCCGCATTTATTTTTTTGAAAATACTGATTTAATTAAAAAAAGACAAGAAAAAATCATAAACCCTACGCAAATACTATGCCATAAAACCTTTTCATAGTGCCTATGTAAATCACCATTAGTCAAATGCAGTGTCGACGTAAATAACCCAGCTATAAATGACACCAGAGAAGCGACGGAAAATTCTGTCAGCGGAGCGAGCCCGACGGATTTTTCCGTCACTGGCACTGAAAATATTAACCCGTGAAAATAAACACAAACACTCAAAATTATAATAATATAGACATTACAGTATATACTTAGATCTTTTAGATATTTTGTCTGAAATTTAGGGTGAAACCTATTTAGGATCAGACTAACGATTTAGAACAGGTCACGCTAATGTCACCTACAGTACCAAGTTTGCTAATTCCCGACGTCCAAACGATAATTTAATAGGGAAATTGATTACAGCTATTCATTACGGAAGCCCAAATAATGAGCGTCGATAATGGCAAATTTGGAAATGATTTTAAAACCAGCAATTCAGTTTATGACTAAAGCCCGTCTTTTCTACAAGTAAGATGAGCGGTTCTATTGGACAACGCGTGAAATGTGCTTTGTTTAGTATGTATCTGCATGTTTGAAGAAGTTTCTTACATAAGTTTTTTTGATGTAGATGTATTCTAAAATTGCATAACACTTGTATAACAGTGTGTAATACCGTATAAATCGTGGTGTGTGCACTAAAGGTATTGAAGCGTCGGCAACTGTAAGACAGAAATATTGTTATATACAGGGTGTTTATTAATTGAATGCCGATACTTCAGGGTGTGAGTCCCGAAGATGACCGAAGGATTCACCGAAGGATTAAGTATCGGCATTCAATTAATAAACACCCTGTATAAGCCTTTAACCTGCTAATTTCTCTACTGTATCTATATAACCATATACAGCATAAGGAAAATAATCTAATCTGTATTTGAATATAACAATATACTTAGAATTCTAATTTCAATGTATTAATTACATATCCTTGACATACAAGCATTCTTATATTTAATTCAACACATTCCTTCCTTAAAATGACACTAAATTTAAGACTTACTTAAAGAGTAATATTCGGCTGAAACATAAATAAAATATTATTAATTATAGAATAAAAATACTCTAGGTTAATATTTACTACAAATTTCATTAAAGTTGTGTATGCAGGTGGACCGCCAGGTTTGGCATATGGCCAAAAAATGTAGTTCCATGTTGCATCAAGTCTACTCAGATGGCCTTCTGTCGGATATGCCGTTCGTTGCCTCATTTTCAATGGCATACTGAGGAGAGCTAACAAGCTTAAAAGCGATATATGTCTGATGTACCGCTAATAAATGACTTTGACGGTTATAAGTTTCTCTTTATATATTATATCTATAAACAATTAAAAATTCTGAATGAGTAGTATTTAATTATTTATATAAGGAGGGTAGAGTAGTAACTACTCTAGAAAGGAATACCTTATAGCAAGATTACTGAAATACTATTTATGTAATTCAGTTTTATTTTTTATTTTTAGTTCATTGTTATTATTTACTATTCAAAATTATTATTTCAAATATTTGCGGTAAAATTTCAAATAAAAGGAAACATAACTTTATTTTAAGGATAATTGTTGAAGTAATTCATAATAAGTAATAAATAGTAAGTAAGTTGTCTCATATTAAGTAGTTTAACTGATTTCAAGTAATTTTAATTCTTAAATGAAGAATATATAATCTTATCATACAAGAATAAGTAAATATATGAATAAAGTATTACTATTACTGAGGAATAGTGAAACTAAGCTAGTGTTGGAGTGAGTGTATTAATATTGATATTTTTGTGTAGAGTACAAAAATAGGTCCCAAAACTAATTTTGAACATCCTATAAGGGATCGCTATGTATTTTAGCGTGTAATGCTGAATTTTTTAACTACTTTAGGAAAATAGAGAACAAATTTGAGATGTTTTTACCCTTGTACAAAATAGTTAAAACTGGGTAGTTTGAAACAATTGTGATTTTGATTATAATTTAGTTTGACCATAATATATCGAGTAATTTGAATTCAGATTACTGCAATTAAATGTGTTGGTCAAGGCTTCGCTCACTTTGAACTCATTAAAGTTAAATTATATTCAGATATGGGAAACTGAATTATGGAATGACACAGAGGTACTTGTCAATATCACTCGCAGCGAATGACGCACTGGTGGTAAAGCGATATGAGATTTTTATCAAAATGTATTTCAAACAATCGTATAGAAGAAGTATTACCTGCAATACTTATTGGGATTTAGAGATACATTATCGCTTTTCTGCTGGTATTAACATTCTTAAATTTAATAATTTAACCTTTAAAATTTTATTATGTCGATACCTTTTTTGGCAACATTTTTGATAGTTCATTATTTCAAAAAATATATAACTATTTTTACTATAAACATAATAATAATACTATCATTGCGGCACACAACTGTAATGGAATTATTGAAACTGCTTATACAGAGTGATTCAGGTTTAATCTTGATAACTTCAGGAATTGATAGAACAAATAATGTTCATTTGTGATATGAACTTATTTCCTAAAACGCATCGTTTCCGAGATAGAGGGCGTTGAAGTAGGAATTTTTTTCTCATTTTTCCCTCATAACTTTTGAACCACTTATCCGATTTAAGTGAAATTCGAAACACAAACACTCCTAATGATCTTACATAAGCTTCTTAAGCTTGAACTACCTACCCTTCTTAGAAGTGTATTTTGTATGCTACTCCCCTCTTACTTTATTTCAAAACTACAAACAAAATAATTAATTTCAATAAAACATCTACACACCACTTTGACCTGATTAATGTTGAAACTTTTTCGTCTTCTGTTTTTTTTTTTGACGTTTGGTCTTATTTCTGAGGTATTCAAAGAAATTGGTGACAGTGTAGCGCACCAGCCGCTTAAATTTAATTTAACGTTATAGCAACCTGTGAAAACAAAACTCAGTGATTTGTGTAAACTGACGTGTTGGGCGCTACGATAGCCGAGGTGGCTGGGAGACGACTGCTCGTGGAACCAATCTGGATCGGCTATATCGATGTGGGTTCGAATCCCACTGTAGTACCATGGATATTTGTGCTCGTCGAGAGATGCACAATAAGTCTAGAGGCTGCAGTGCTTCCGGAGACACTGTCGGACGGCTCCCAAAAAAAAAAAAAAAAACTGACGTTTGCGAAAATCATTGTCAAAAGTATTATTTAAAGAGTGTTCTTAGTGTTAAGAAAAAATGCCAATAACCGCAAACATAAATTTAGTAACAACCACTTATTACAAGATTTACAACAAACTTATCAAGTACTAAAAGAATTACAATAATTGTTCAAAGTGCATTCCTCCAGCCTCAATACATTTTTGGCATTGACGAACTAGTGTATTAACCATAGCTGCTATTTGAGCAGGATTGTTTTTTATGTCATCACAAGCATATCTTATCCTTTGGATCAATTCCTCACGGGTATGTACTGGCGTATCATACACAATTGCTTTTAGAGGGTCCCAAATGAAATAATCCAGAGGATTCAGATCTTATGTAAGATCATAAGGAGTGTTTGTGTTCCGAATTTCACTTAAATCGGATAAGTGGTTCAAAAGTTATGAGGGAAAAACCAGAAAAAAATTCCTACTTCAATACCCTATTTCTTGGAAACTATGCGTTTTAGAAAATAAGTTTATATCACAAATGAACATTATTTTAACCTGTTCTATCGATTCCTGAAGTTATCAAGATTAAACCTGAATCACCCTGTATACATTTTGTTCTTTAATGATATGCGAATATTTAAGGGGGTGATTCTACATTGAAAATTTATGATAGTTTACTTTATAAACTATGGTCCAAAAGTGTTTCGTTACAAAAATACGGGGTGTTAAAGTTTAAGGAAAAAAAGAAAAATAAGTAATATTTTCGAAACCGCTTTAGATATTTCCATGAAATTTGGTATGTAGTGACTATTAATAAAGGGGCATATAAACATAATTTCTTTAACAGTGGCGTGCGCACGAGTACTGTCTTTAATATTTTTAAAGAAAAAAATGGTACGCTAATGGTTTTCTCCCAGATAAAAATTATTTTTAAATTCCCTGTTCAATTTGAAAAATAAGAGCCCTCTTGAGTTTTTCGCCGAATACAAAGTTTTGGATTCTTGTCTTATCGTCCATATTGGATGCTGCCTCTCATACGTTAACATCGAGCTAACCGGTAACAATGATGTAGAGAAAGGATTCAGTGAAATTCAGGTGATCTGATCAGGTGATAAATTCTGACTGGGAATACACGATGGTCGTGCAAGGGTGAGAAGATGACATGGTGAAAGACGCGATCCATAATTTGACAGAGAGCGTCATGTTCATCACACAGTAAGCGTTGTGGTGCTATCGCGTATGATGGCAGATCACCACTAGTTTTCATTAGAAGCAACGTGACAGCCAACGTTACATCCAGGAAGTGCTGAAGTCATATGTCATTCCATATCTTCACTCCATCCAAAATGCTATTTTCCAGCAAGGTAATGCTAGACCACATATCGCCACATAACAACAGCTTCTATGGATCAATATCAGATCAACCGTTTACCCTGGCCACCAAGATCGCCAGATCTATCACCTATTAAACATGTGTAGGATATGATTGGCCCCAGACTGCTGCATTTACAATAACCCCTACAGACTTTAGCAGTTATTTCCCATGAAGTTCAAAATATTGCAATGAGATACCCAAGAACTTATCGACAACCTTATTAGATGCGAGCCCATGCGAGCCTATCATTAGTGTATTAGAAATTATGGGTTCTCAACACACTATTGAACTAATTTTTGCGGAAGATTCTCTGCACTTGCTGAAAACGTAACCATTCAACATGTAAGTGGCCCTGAGTACCAAAAACTATTGAAATCTAATGGACATATATATGTGTTTACCTTTTTCACGTGGTATATGTGTATACAATCTGTCTTATGGCGATGTCCTGAATTGGAATATTTCAGAGGCTACTTCGATTTCAATTTTGAAAATTTAGGATTTGGGATTTCTCTGCTCTCTTTAAATAAACTAATGCCATTCTTGTAGCACTTGTAGCAAGTCGCCACCTACTTGTTTATTTGAATTGGAACAGCCTGCATGTTTTTGCATTTGGATTCTACGTGAAATTTTGGCGGGACTTTTATCAAGCTTCCTTATATCTATCTTTAAAATGATCTTCGAGATATTTAAATTCCATAAAAAAAGTTGCTTTCCGATGTCTAATTCAAAATTGTCTATCTATCGTGCTCGCTGGAGTATTGATATTTAAAATAGAGATAGGGGAATGCCTATCATAAACTGCTTAATTCTACAGAGGGTGGTGAAAATTTATAGCAGAATTTCCTTAACTCTAGACTGTCAAAGCTTGGTTATTCTAAATAGTTGAAAAACAGTATTATTAATATTTATTACAAAATGTGTATAAAAAAACATTAAATACAGGGTGTCCGGAAACTATCCGCCAAGACTTCAGGAGGTGATCACTCACAATAAATTAGGTCACGAAGTCCTATAACAATTTTTCGAAAACTCAATATTAACGGAGATACAGGGTGTTAAATTTAAAATTTTATTTTCGATATTTGTAAATAACTTCTTAAAAATCCAAATATTTACATAAAATTTGTAAACCGGGGGTTTTTGTGAGAAATTCATATACGTTTCTAATTTTGACGTCACTAGTAGAGGGCGCCACTTATGGCACACCATGTTTCTTTCAAATGATATAACTTTTTTGCTGCTTAGTGTATCCATCTGACTATTGAAACAATCGATTCTCCTACCTGTTATATCTGAAAAAGGTATACCTTATTGAAGTCGTTAGGAGTAACAGTTTTCGAAATAATCTTATTTGAAATATTCAGTGCACCGAGCAAAAACTGTTTTGGTTTGCAAAATTTCTAAAAAATCGGCCTGCTTTGATAAAATCTTTGTGCTTTGTTGAAAAATGGTTTCATCAAACCTCGCCGATTTTCTTGAAATTTTGCACGTCTCCATAATTTACGATTCTAAACAACTTTTTCAAGTAATATTTTGCTGCATTTTCAGCAGAAAAGGCACTTTACTGCTACTTACTGCTCGGCCTAAGCGGCTTGACTTACAGTAAGCGACCTACATTGCAGCAGCCTGGGCGACGAGCCATTAAATCTGTAAATGATACTGCAGGAAACAACTACTCCGCGGACGAATGCTCCGACTGATATTGAATTACTTCTGCAGTATCTGTGTGAACAGCCAAGAACCCTTGTCGGCCACACCACCAGACATAGACCGGTTTCGGGCTTGTTAGCTTCTAAACTTTTATCATTAATATCGAACATTATTATGGATGAGTCATCAGCATATATTGCCATTATAAAGTTTGCTAGTAAATAAATAAAAATAAATAAATAAATCAATAAGTGTTTTGTTTCACCTAATAATGCTAACCTACTAATGCAAAGAAAATATTTTTTATGTTCTATTCTTTACCAAAGAAAACATTTAAAGTAAAGATTTACAATTGGTTAATAGTTACAACCACATTATAAAAATGAAGGAATCTGTACAGTTAGGAAATAAAATATATCCATCAGCAAAATATATCACGCTTCGTTGAATCTTAAATGAAACATTGATCTGCAAATAGACTCTGTAACTATTTACTTCTTTTTATGACCGTAGCTAATGACGCTCCCATTGTTTAGAACCGCACATTTCACATTATCAGTAGTTTGTCAAAACCAACAGAAACAGGCGACTAGATTCTGTTACGGATCAAAACACATTTAGTTGTTACCCAACAACAAATTAGATAGTTTGCTTCATGAGTTTCCATTCTGCTCGTCATGGCGTTGTCCTCGTTGTCCTTGACTCCGATAGAGCCTTTGTATAGACATATTATGCTTTAGTTATTGTGTTGTGAATACTTCATTTGCCATGATGCTATAATTCAAACATGTACAGGGGGATGAATGTACTAAGAAGGATCATGAAGTAGAACAAGAATGCGTTAGTGGAAGATCCTTCATAATGTACCACCCATGGGATGTAATATGTTTAAAATCATACAGGGTGACAAAGAATAAATTTTGTAATTATGTATAGATATTAACAATATCGTGAAAAACTATTTTTTAGACTAATCCCCCGAATAATATTAACTGTTACAAGATTTTTGATTTATTGTAAATATATTTAAGCTAATTCAGTTCAATTTTCGTACAACTTCTATTAAGGTCGCCGTATTTCTCGCCCGAAAATGATCAAATTCATACCGATATTCAGGCATACTGCCGATTCGATTTGACGTTTAGATTCGTTGCGATATCTCGATCTGATTCGATATTTCGATTCGACGCGATATCTTGATCCGATTCGATATTCCGATATAGATTTTTTGCCCAGGCCTAGTTGCTATATCGCCTCTAAAATATTTTTTTTATATATGTATATACAGAGTGATTCATTAATAATGGGACAGGACTTAAGGGTTTTTATATATTTTTAGGTATTAATAATATTGTGTGAAACTAACTACTCAGTGGACAAAAGCCCCAACCTGCGTTGAATTACACCCACAATATCTACCCATATATTCCTTATTATTAGCTTTTGTAACATTTTTTTACTGTTTTAGAAAGGTATTTTAAGCTAATATAAATCAAATCTACAATTCCTATCAATGAAGTCATATGTATGTTCTCTGATACCAAACATCTAGGTATGCTAATGAACAATTCCACAGACAAAGCTCTATTCAATAATTGTGGTTGAATTTGTCGTGTTCCCACTGCCAAAAAAGTGAAGTTAGATTTTTATAGAGTGAGTAAATTAGATTATTTTCTTTAGATAATTATTGAATAGAGCTTTGTCTGTGGAATTGTTCATTAGCATACCTAGATGTTTGGTATCAGAGAACATACATATGACTTCATTGATAGGAATTGTAGATTTGATTTATATTAGCTTAAAATACCTTTCTAAAACAGTAAAAAAAAGGACTTAAGGGCATGTTACTGACTTCAAAATAAAGCGATTAAGCCAAATATACCTTATCCGAATCTTGCTCCTTTTCGATCTACAGGGTGTCAAAGTTGAAAAAATAAATCACATTTTCTTTATTATTTTTCGATCGGATCGATGGCATTTTATGAAATTTGGTATAGGGTAGAGTTTCTTGGTACTACTACTGGGAACCCTTTTAAATCGCTACGACTTTTTTGTGCTCCACTGTATGTCATTTTGGACTGGACAAATTTTTTTCCTTATCTTTTGTAGTTAAAAAAGATACACCTTGTTGATGTCGCTAGAAGCAATGGTTTCTGAGAAAAAACGCATCTAAATCTCATGGTGCATGCAATTTATCTAAAAGTAAAGTCAAATTGTTGCGTAAGTAATGGCCATACTGTAACAGCATAATACTGTGATCAAAATAAGCGAAATTTAGTAAAATTTGCTTCAAGCGATCAAAGATAAGAAAGAAAATGTGATTTATTTCTTCAATTTTGACACCCTATATCTTTGTTATTATTGAATTTGGTGGATTTTACGATTTTTTTAGGATAAGCTAAAGTAAATCGATTTATTTTGGTCACAGTATTATGCCGTTACACTATGGACCATTATTTATGCAACAATTTACTTTACTTTTAGATAAATTACATGCATCATGGGACTTAGTTGCGTTTTTCTCAGAAACCATGGCTTCTAGCGACATTAACAAGGTGTACCTTTTTTAACTAGAAAAGTTAGGGAAGAAAATTTGTCCAGTTGAAAATGAGATAGAGTGTAACACAAAAAAGTTGTTACCATTCAAACCATCGTTGGTGGCGCCCTCTAGCAGATACACCAAAATCGTCGACATATTCGAATTTCTAGTACCCCCTATACCAAATTTCACGAATCACTCTGTATATTTTTTACTTTAACGTAAATTAAATCTTTAAGATTGTTATTAATTTAAAAATACTTGTTTTAAACGAATAAAAAAAGTTAGAGTAAAATTCTGTAGGTAATACTCTACGCAGTAATATTAATCGATCCACGTTTCAACTTATTACCTGACCTTACTACCATAAACTATTTAAAAATTTAATTAATCCGCAAGTTTTATATTACTTTAATTTTTTTCCTATGAAATAGTCAAAAAGATATACACAAAAGTATTTTTGAAGCACTATCCTCTTATTTACCCGTCCCTGGACAAATAGTATTTATTTATTTTTATATTTTCAAAGAGAGCATAAAACTTATGGGATTGTGCCAAATTTCGTTAATTTATCTCTACGCGTTTGGGAAATACTACTTTAAAATCGTCGTTAACAATTAAACTTTCACACCCTGTATGTCAATAACGAAACGTTTTAGAATATATATTTATATAAACTTTTTGCCTTATTTTGAGGTCTACAAAACGCAATCGTCCTGTACATTGCAGCAAAAATTATAAATTTAAAATTTTGGCGAATGCGCCAAGAACAAATTTAAATCAAAGCATTTTACCGTAAATATATTAATAATGAAAGCAAAGCAAACGTACTTTGTAACATATTTTAAAATATCAAAACGTTAATGTTTTAGCAGTTATCATGCCGCAATGAAAAGCTACAAATAGGTCATCAGGACCACATAGAGATGTCTGTTGAAAGGGGACTCGAATAAAAACATTTAGAATGAAAGGATTGAAATCCGACAAGAGCTCTAATTCTAAATTGAATAAGAGGAATCCCTGTATGTTCGATTATATCAAAGCCTATACAGTCACGCTGATCCATATATTTCAGACTAGACCATTTTATTTTCGGAAAAGTAATACTAATAACTATCATACATGTATCTAATGTTGATGGACTAACACCATGTAACTTTATTTGCTTTTTATGTGAAAAGTACAATACAAATATAATTACTGTTTATAGTCGCCTCGATAAAAACTAAAATCAATTTACATTCCGTTCTCTAATAATTTTTAATAAATACGTTTTTTATTTTTTATAATGTGTAGGAATTTTGGTAAATGTTAAAAACTAAATTAACATCAAATATTAATAAATACAATTTGACTTTCAGAAAAATAATTTCCGTTTAGGGAAGGGACCGATTACCAAATTTATACTTAAAACATTGCCAAAGAATTCCATATACTTGTCAAAAAGGTATAATGATAACCAAATTACGCTCACTAATCATATTGAAATTATATTTTAATATTCTACTAATTTCTTGTTGTAAAAATAACTAGAACCTACTGGAATAACTGGAAAATGTATCTTTGAATTACAAAAGGTGTTTTATAAGCAAAGAAATATTGACAATTAATTATTGCTAAATCAATATAAATAGCTGCCTCCCGCATAGTTTATACCAAATAACAATTTATAATAATGCTTCATAATGTACTATAGGTATAATAATGCTCATTGTCTACAATATAGGGTGACTCAGAGCTTATATAAAAAAAATTTTGAATGTACAGGGGGCTCAAATGGGTCGTTTGAAAATGATTTAAAAATACACTTCTGCACGGCACTGAAAACTGCTCTACTGTAAAACCTAACAAGACAAAGCATGCCATTGACGGTGGTATTAATGCTTGGACGCGTTATACAAGGTATCAGATGAGCCTTGTGTATGAGGATTTTGCTCGTAACTATTTATTTGACAAATTTATATTACAAGTCAACTTTTCCACATGTATGATACACCACACTGCTACAATATGCCGTAAACTCCTTGGACCTCTATCTCTTCCACGATTCGGTTGCAAAGAGTGACCGCAAAATCCGCCCGTTTTTGCGCAATGTGTAGCAAGAACGGGGAAGGTTGTACAGAGGTCTCCGTGTGCTTAAATTGATCGTCATGAAAAATCTAGGTGAGCATAATTCAATTTTTCCAATATTTGCCCAACTTACCCCTACTCAAGCCACCCTTGAAGTCGGGGAAAACTGGTCAGAATTTCGCAAAAGATCGAATTGTGGGGCCCGTCTTTCGTATTATTTGTCGGGTAGTGGGGAAAACAAAGTACTTCATGAAATGGATATCATTCCTCGTCTGCCATCGGCAATAGGGGTGGTTTTACCCCCACGTGGGAGGTGTTTTTCACCTTGAGCATTTTTAGGAGGGCATTCTTGATGTTACTCTAGCCATGTGGAATTCCGCCAATTTTTACCCAGATTTTGGTGACCATTTTTTTTGTTTTCTTGTTTTTGGGGTGGTTTCCACCCCTTCGGTAGGGGTAACTGATCAGAATCCGACAAAAGAACGAATTATGGGGGCATGTATTTCATATCATTTGGAGTTATAAGGAAGAGTGGCACAAAAAAGGCAATTCATGAAGGGAACATCATTTGCCGCCGGTTTTCGGCACCTTGAGCATTTTTGGAAGAACATCCCTGATCTCTCCCTTGCCATTTACGCTCCCGCCAATTTTTACCAAGAATTGATCGACCATTTTCCACCCCTTAGTAGGGGTAAGTCGGACAAATATTGGAAAAATCGAGTTACCTATGCTCACCTAGATTTTTCATGATGGTCAATTTAAGCCCACGGAGACCTCTGGACGACCTTCTCCGTTCTTGCTACACACTACGCAAAAAACGGGCGAAAAATGGGTTTTTTTGCGGTTACTTTTTCCCGATAGAGATCCTTTTGGACTTTTTCACCAACTCTGTAAGATCACTTACAACTCTACGTAATATAGAATTTTTAGTCTTTGCTAGATACGACCTCTCTAAGACATTTAATATCTCCTGATTGGTGAATAATGTAGTAACGACACTTTCCTAACATAAGCATAGTCTCGTATAAAAAGTATGTCCGTCGCAACCCGATTTATAACCCATTTCGTGAGAAAGACAACGATATTAACTACCCTCTACATGTTTCATATTTCTTAGTACTAGCTCTGTTGTTTGTGTTACATTATCGAAGTCTCGTCTGAACGTTTCATAACCATAAATTCCTCTTCCATCCATGTCAAAAATTCTGACAATAATATATGGTAATATTGTTTTGCTCCTTTTTCTTATTATGTGAGGATGTTATGCAAGAAAATGAGAATTATGAATGAGTAAATATTTCAAGATACTTTTTAAGCAGAATTAACTTTCAGAGGGCGATTACCAATTTGTTTAAAAATTAGTGGCGACTAATATTTTTTTTTCTAAAAATGAGTATTCAACGGCACGAACGCCACTGATACTAGTATATTAAAAAATAAATTTATACACGTAAAAGTAGCCCTTCACTATACACTGTTGTGTACCAAATCTCATTTCAATATCGCGATCGGATTTCGAAAAATGAAGACTATAATATTTAAGACAGACAATTTTAAAGCACCAACTTCTTTTCTTATTTTTAAATTTTTTTAACATCATTCTGTAACACCTTGTATATCTTTTCTAGTCAACACAATAAATAGTCTTTGTTTTCTCAAAGTAATAAATAATAGGAACAACCATATTCAGGGCTAACTCTGACTAAGTAAAAATATAGAGAGTATAGAGAAAATTAAGAATTAACGGAATCACCCTTCAAACAAATTCCAAACTTATTTATATAGCGAAAACAGTTATTTCGAAATTATATTAAATTCTTATTTAACGCCGCCTATGTGACTTGTCCGCCTTACGTTTACAGAATCAGAGTAGGTGACGTAGGCAACAAGCAACGCGAATGTAAAATTTCCAGTCATGTCATAATTTAATTCCTGTGTTTACCATGTGCTTACGTTGCAGTTTTGTGTTCTTTTTCAGTTTTTAGTGCCTTTTTTAATTTTTAAACGTTTCATAGGCATTTTATCTAGCTGTACCTACGGGAAATGTGTTTTATCGGTAATGAATGAAAATGTTGTAGTTTTGCCAGTTTGTAACAAAATAATGAAACACGAATGCAAAGTTGTGGAGCTAACTGGATTAACTGTTACCTACGTATCTATCAGGTATTATTACTAATAAGGACGTCGTTTCTGTATTTAGAAATGTTGCAAAAAACGACCGCATGGTAGTAGATATTGTTGACAGATTTATCAGCTTTACCTATGGATCTAAGCCATCTCGGTCGATACATATCATAGGCGTCGACTTTCCGCAGGAAAAGAGGGTTTTGCCCCATATTTTAAATATCCTAAAATTCTGGAATAATTTTTTTATTGTCTTTTAGGCCTTCCTGAGCACGTGGTTAAAATTTTTGTACTTAGTCCTAGTTAACTCTGTATACACTTATTATTGAAATTAGCAGTAAACTAAAAGAAACACATCACATTCGTCTAATTTACAAAAAATTTGTCTACAGAATTGTAAATCAGACTACTTTTACTCTAGTAAATGAATGTTACTTAATATTGCTCTTGTACGATTCATACTTTATTTAATAATAGCATGGCTAAAGCAGACCGATGTACTATAATGTAGTAATATGTGAAGTAAAAACTATATGGAGCAGATGTATTAGTCTTTTGTGGCACAACTCGCTGACTAGTAGAACAATAGCCTGCATTTCCTTCTTTCAAACGGTCTTACTGAAGCTTTGCCTTTTTAATAAAAGTTTAATGAATACTTATGCGTTCTTTTAGGGGATGCAGAAATTCTCTGACAATTCTTCAGCATAAAGTACATCTATACTCATGTACTAGTTGATTAAAAATGTGGTTTATATTTAGGAATTTTAATGACTTGTTCAAATTTCTACTTAATATATTGAAATAAAAACAATAATTTGCATGTCCATGAGATGAATAAAATAAAACTTTAATTTTAGACAGATACTAAATAAAGGAAATTCATTTAAAAAAATATAATAATATCAATTTCATATAATAAGATATTACGCCAGATTCTTTTACAAATTCAAGTAAAATATTAAGATTAAAAAATAAAGATAAGTCTAAAAAGATTATTAAATTTTACCAGACAAAACATTAAAAATTTATAAAGATACGTTAAATAAAAATAATGAACACATTTGATATTCAAAATAAAGTTGAGAAGAAAATGACTTATATAATATTTAAAATAAATAAATACAAGATATTAATTAAATTCTAAATTTATAAAAGCAAAATATTGCTGAAAATAATTGACATATAAGAAAAAATAACCTAGAAATTATATATTTAATACATAAGATGACCTTTTGAGGATTTATACACTTAACTGAATTTATTTTAAACAAATTATATAATAGCTATTTATGTAATCAGTTACGAAATGTATGATTTTATGTAACAAGTGCAAGTTTGCTGGACGAGCGAAGCAAGATCGCACGAGTTACATAAAATTATGTTTCATAGCGTATTACATACAAGATTTTTTATAATTTAAATAACAATCTAATAAGTCAGTGTTAATTTAAATGTTCTTGTCATTTGGCTTGACATTTAGTAGACGCTGATCTATTTATTGTCGCTGATTGTTACTATTAACAGTTATTAGGAAAAATGTGTGATTTACATTCAAATTCTGACGATATACAGAGCGATATCGAAGAAGCGGCAAGAAATGCCGTATGTTCACTGATTCCTGAAAAATCCAAAGCGGTATATGACTTGGTTTATGAAAAATTTGAGAACTGGCGCGAATAGAAGAAAGTTAAACACATCAATGAGAAAGTACTATTGGCATATTTTGAAGGTAAGAAGAATTTGAAGGCCTCTACGCTATGAACACAGTAATCCATGTTGAGAACTGATTTTTTAAAAGGCAGTCCGATTGATACCACGCTAAGAACTCAAATGTTTTTTTAAAAGTAAATATTGCGAAGTTTTTGACCAAGGTGGATGACAATAATTTTTTTATGGCTAATGTAACTAATAATTGCTTCATTTAGTTGTCAGTTTGCTAATTCGCATTTTTTGTTTTAGGTTGTGTTGGTTGTGGGAATAGCCGGTGCATGTCGAAAGTCAGAATTAACATTTTTACGTGTTAAAGATGTTACGGATGAAGACACGTATTTTCGAGTAAATATTCCAAATACAAAAACTAGAGTAATTCGTGAATTTATAATCACTCTGAGAGAAATAGTAGGACTAAACTAAAATAGTAGGACATTATTTACAGGCCTTTTAGGCCCAGAGCCTTTGTTAGATATAGAAATGGTAACTGTGGTGTACAACCAGTAGGAATTAATACTATTGGTCAGTTACCAAATATGATTGCTCAAATGGTTAGTTTGCCGAATTGTGCATTATTCACGGGGCACTATTTCAGAAAATCTTCGGCCACTTTACTTGCAGATTCTGGGGCCAATATTTTAAAAATAAAGCAACACGGCGGCTGGAAGTCAAATTCTGTTGCAGAAGGATATGTTGAAAATTCTATAGAAAATAAAAAAAACTAATTTCGGATGATATTTTTGGAGAACCGAGTAATACCACTAACATATCACGGAATATTACTACCTATATTAAGTTCAACAAATAAGATTTCTTCTGAAATTAGTTTCAGTAACTGTACCAACTGCGTTGTGAATATTTATAATTAAATAATAATTATTATTAAATAATTAATGAAGTGTTATTTATAAAATTACTGCCTTAAATAAAAGTTACTTTAATATTTTTCTGTTGTATTTTGTTTAATTCTTTTTTGCAATTAGTGGCATATCGAACTTTTCGTAACCAGTTGCATAATGGTTTTCATTATGTAATTAGTTATATAAAGTATAATGTTTTGAGACTTCTTTCGATAACTAAAGATGTTACCTTTTATGTCAAAATTAGAAAAAAAAATATTGTAAAATTAGAATAGGTATAAGTTAAAATGTAGTTCTTGATAGGAATTGAAAATTCTGGAAGCAGGAAGTATGCATATAATAACAAAATTACCTATCGAATGATGACGAATATCCGTTTCGAGAATACAAACGGCAAATATATGACGTGGCGCAAGATTTTCGCACTTTAGTTGATCTCAAGCATCCATACTGAAACATTCACTAATTCGAAGTTCAGAAATTACCCAAAACAACCGGTGAAACTGCAAGAAGTTATTAAAAGTGCGATCAGGAGACAAGATAACTCGCACCGAATATCTCAGAATCAGTTTTGACAGCAACGACACATAATCCAGAGGGGAGAAGTGAAAAATACTGGCAAACAGAAATACCTAACTGTACGTTGTGAGAAATCACCATTAATTCTAACACATACTTGTACATGATATAACAATTTCAAAAATTAAATTAACTGTGATCGTGAAAGAATATAATACATTTAATTGAACTATAAATTTAAAATTCTAAAACAAAATTGATACACAAGATACCTACATGTAATGAAAAAACGTTTTAGCGAAAGAAACTTAATTTTAGTATAAACATTTTACAAGGACAGCAGATAATACTGTTTAAATGGAAACAATTTGTCATTAGAAAAGGAAAAAAAAAGTCAATAGTTATAGTTGTTCAAAAGATTGGTAATCATTGAACACGAATCTAAAATTAGTTTTGTGCAGTCTACTCTAGTTTTAGAAAAAAAAATCAAAATTGTACTCTCTATGTACACATTACATTAGGTTGAAGTTGTAATAACCTATTCAATTTGACAACAGTGTGACGTGATGAATTGGAGCTATCAGGGGGACATTGCAATTTCAACCAAATGTAATGTATGTATAGAAGTTATAATTTTAAAAATTTTTTTTTCGAGAACTAGGGTCGACCGCACAAAACAAATTTTAGATTCGTGTTCAGCACCCTCGAGAATAGGGGGGGTAGGAATTTTTTTATTAGAACCGGAGAGGTTTCCGCTAATGTAAATAATTACCGAAAAATGTATAAGTTTTCAAAAGTTAATTGCTTATCTGTTTATTGATATTGATTATTTGTTTATTACTTATTTATTCCCAGTTTTTGTTAATAAAGATTTAATCAAATTTACTTTATGAGAAAAATTAAATATCTGGCGCCCAACTAACCAAATTTATCAAAATAATATTTGAATTATTCAAATTATTTCGACTAATCAAAATAAAAAAAAGTATATCACAAACAAAAAAATATAAAATAATTTCACACAAATCACATAAGTAGTATTATTAATTAACCAAATTATTAAATTAAAAGCAAATTCTCAATTTCACGCAACAACATTATTATTATAACAATAAACATCAACACATCAATATTACTATTCACATATAATTTAAGAAAGTACGAGTACTATGCTATTTCTGGTTGTTGCTTCGTGGCTTAGAAAACTAGTAACTTAGAATTATAGAAGCCAAAGGTATCTTAATCGCTTTTAATTTTTAGGCAAAATATATTTACACTTATCAGTGTGGATAAACATTCAAGGATATGTATCAGTGTGAAAGTCTCGATTTGTTACTTTTTGTAATTATGTACAATTTTATTATCGGTTTAATGGAAATAGACTTTTATAATCATCGAAACACGAGTTTACTGCATTATGAATGAATAAGTTAAAAAACCTGAAATATTAGGGCAGAAATCAGTATTTTTTGACGGTGCGGTTTTTCACACCTGAGCAAACAGAACGATTCCCTTCAACATTTTCTTAATTGACCATTACACATGTGAAGTGACAAATATTCTGCCGGCTCCTTGAATTATAGGGAGTCAGCGAAAGCTTTGACAAGCATAACGATGACACAAGCACGTAAGTGCTTTACTGGCCTTCAGAATCAGGTTTGGAATAGAGCGACTTCGGTGCGCTCTGGTCTTGAACAATTTGGCCAGTATAAAATTTACATGTTAATGTGAAATAACACTTTCTAGACTTGTACTATAGGCAAGTTTGTATGTTATTATTAAATATACGGCGCATTTTTATGAAATATATAAAAATTGGTATTGTAATGTTACATTATAGGGAGGGTATAAAGTTTCACTGTAAGGAATGTTGCGATCGCTGGGCATAGAGGTGGTCCGATCGCAAAATGCAGAGGAGATTGCTTACAAACCTTCGTCCAATAGCATTGCAGCATTTTTGAGACAGGTGACATCGATGGTATTTCATTTGATTTTCACCATCCAACTCAGTACTACTACAATATTATTAACAGTTTAGAGCATATAACAAGTTAGTACTTAGGTATGTCAAATGTTTTCGCTGCTACTACAAAATATGACACAAGATTTCGGTTGTGCGCTTGCTTTACAAATCCTAATTTTATGACTTACTTCCAGCATGATCAAATTAATTTTAGTATAGAAGTACCATACAGGTACGAATAGGAACATATTTTATACCTTACAAGTTCAATGAGTGCATATAACTAATATTACTTTTAGGTTATCAGCAGCAGCCTGACACTGCGACGTTGTCGAAAGTTAAGTACGCTACAGTTTTAATGAGTTTGTCGGAAATTTCAGTAGTTTACTTTATTAATACTGATCAAAATATCAAATTACGAACAAATTACGTTACATCCACTGTTATTTAACCTTAATTGTTCCTTAGTTTGTAATTTCGTAATATAGTTTTGCATATTATTGCAGTTGTATTTTTTATTACATCAGTGACTGTAATAGTGCAAGACACATCTCTTAAAACTGTTTTTGAAATTCGATTCCTACCGACATATTGAATAGAAATTAAAATTTTTTTTATGAAATCGTATTGTGCCTATTTTAGACTAAAAATAAGTCGCTAAAAATAAATTGATTTATTAATTTTGCAATAATTTCTGATGTCAACTCTTCAGTGATGCTAGCGAATCACATCCTAGAAATCCCATATAAATAATAACGATAAGAGCAAGCCAAGATGGAAGTATATCCGATGATAATATACAATATGTATGAGGATGTGCAGGGATCTTGGGAAAAGATATATTGATATGCCGAAGGTTATTTATATAGAAAACTGATAGACAATTTTTGCAATGTAAATTGAGTATGGCATCTCATACTGTATTAAACGGATGAGAAAAACTTTAGGCTAATAGAACCGACACAGAGAAGGTGCATATAGGGGGTCCTAAAATATTGCAATTTAACTAAACATGCATATACAGTGCTTTCGAAAAAGTAACGAATAAAGCATTATTTTTGAAATTAAGATTTCGATTTTGTTTAAGGCACTTTTTGACATACGATCCACATTTGTGACGTCATCGTTGTTCGAGATACGACGTCATCGACAATTTTTTTTAAATAGCAACCCCTAATTTTGACCATGCCATTTGAAAGAGCGTGCCTTTCTACATACATACATCATGAAAAATTATGGTGTTACATAACAACAATTTCAAGAAAATAGTGTTTGAAGATTTAAAAATTTAATTTTCACAATACTGTGCACCTCCCCATTATGCAACACCTGTCCGTGCTTATTTAGTGCTGTTTCCGAATCTTTGGATATGGAGAAAGGGGCCGATTGAGTGGCCAGCCAGATCGCCCGATTTGACACCCCTAGATTATTTCTTGTGGGGATACTTAAAAAGCAAAGTATACGTTACTAGACCGGTTAATTTAGAAGATTTAAAAGCAAGAATTCGTCACGAGATACATCGTATACCTCCTGAAGTTATTTATAATGTGAAAAAAGAATTTTTTATCGTCTTGGTGCACAATTTGAACATTTAATTTAGTCGATTCTTTACATAATCATTGTCATTATTAATATATATCTCTTAATTACTTTAACTTTGGCCCCACTTTGAAGGGGTGTAACTCCGCCTGTGTTTAACTTTGTATATACCGGGTGCGCCATTTAATTTGGCAAACGTGAATATCTTGAAAATGAAGCATCTGAGAGAAAAATGTTTTAGACAAAGTGTCATCGCTTTATTAGCGGAATTAAATAGTTATACGTTTGATTCGTTTGGTTAGAATGTCGAGGTCATTTCAAGGGTAACTCTGTTGCTCTCATAAATAACATTAGTTTTCCAGGGGTTTTCCAGGGGTTTTCCAGCGGGTTTCCACTTATCTTTAGTTTCCAATCAATGTTTGCCCACTTTTCAGAATTGTTCTGTACTTTTACGTTTAATGCGTAATTACTCATAAACACCGAAAATAAACACGAAAAGTCACAGAACAAGAGTTATTAAGTTTTGTATAAACAATACGAATCATTAAAAATAAATAGAAGTTCCTATTTAAAAAATCAAAGTTGCCCTTCAAATAACCTTGAAATTCTAAACTGAACGAATCAAACATATGACCATTAAATTTAGCTTATAAAACGATGATACTTTTGTCTTAATCATTTATCTCTCAAATGTTTAATTATCAAAATATTCACGTTTGCCAACTTAAATGGTGTACCCAGTAGGTATATACAGTTAAATTGCAAAAATTAGCGACCCGTTACATGCACCTGCTCTGCATTGGTGTATTTCATGCGGAGCACCCTATATATGTTATTATTCTAAGGACTCGTTTAATTATCTTTATAAGGTATTTAGAATCCCACATTTTTTACTTTCTATTCCCTAGATCCGAATTCAGCGAATTATTTCAGTTAATTAAATTTCATCTGAGTTATCAAGCGTAATGGATAATAAATGTAAAGACGGGACAGAAATTTCAAAATCTGGTCGCCTTTCTGGTATACGCGATATGGCTTTCTTTCATTATTATTTTGAAAGACTTTAATTAATTAATCGTTTGTACATTTCTCAGAGTAATCAATATCCTTAAAAGACAACAGAACAAATGTATTGTCAGTTCAAAGAAAATATAGTAAAATTATGCTAAATTAATTAATAAAATATATAAAGGGTGGTCAGTTTTTCATGGATCACTATTGGAAACCGTAAATATAAAGGGTGGTTCAAATTAGAAAAAATATTGCACCTTTTGATGGCTATAATGATGAACCAAAAATATATTCTGCTGCCGTTGCTGAAATATTGTAAAAAAACTGAAAATAGCGATTTTATAAAATACTATCTTGCGTCATATTCCTGAACAGAAAGAGCTGAAATTTGATACAGAGGAATAAGAATATACGAGAAACGGATAAGCGGCATTCAATTGTTTTTTTTTCGTATGGGCGCCATATTGGATCTTGATAGTAGGTAACAGATATAAAATATAATTACAAACATGTCAATTTGCACATTGAGAAAAGACAAACTCTTGGGTAACAGTTTTCTTGATGTCAACTTTTTGTTTGTTGCCGAAAGAACATTTTTCTTGAAATAAAAAAAGATTATTAAAATTACGCTGTTTATTTAAACTAACAAAAAAATGTTCCTTCTACGTGTTATTATTTTATATTAAATATTTTTTTATTTGGACAAAACTTCTAATGACTTAATTCAATGTTTTTTTTATTGTTTGATATTAAACTAATGTTGATTCAAATATCTACGTTTTACGTAGAATTTTTGTTGGCCAATGATATCCATTGCCGTTAATTGTACTGCACGTGTTTCCAGGACAGGAGACAGAAGGAGGCCCCTAATACAGCCGCAGAGCCGTAAAGCGGAGAAGGGGTCCGGGGGGTCACCTCTACAAGGTACAGGCGTCCGTCCCCTACAGCGCATAATGTGCCAAGAATATTAGCGCGCACTATAAAATTTAGAAGCTGTTAAGACAAAAGACAAAATTTAACCTTTTTGAACGTTAGCTTAACAATATGATGTTTATATAGACCAGTTTCGTAATTGGTGTTGAAAATCTTTATTTCAATTTATAGAATAAACATCGTGAATTAAATAAATATATTTTTATATTTATCAAATCTATGTACTTTTACATGGAACTAAAATAATAATGGAATATAGAATTAACAAATATTTGCTGATATTTTTAAAAGGTTAAGTGAAGTAGTTTTTGAATTTGCCGTATATAACCGTGAAAAACTGTTAATCTAACAGTTTTTGAGTAAATTTAACGGTTTTTTTTCTCGGTGTAACACTACACACCTTGTATACAAGTAGTAGTAGAAGTAGTGTTACTTTTCTAAGAAAAAAGTTTCTTCCATTTTATTTGAAAAATAAATTATTTTGAGCTTATTAAATTTAGAATATTTTTATTTATAAAAAAAATCACGAAGAAGCAGAGTACTTATAAACTTTTTTGAAAACATATTGAATATATTATATGAATAATATATATATAAACTTTTTGTTTCTAGTTCCGATTCCAAAGGACCTCTCACAAATCAAAGGGAAATTGGCTTTCGGTGAAATCGGCCGAATTTTGGATATGTTATTCCTTTCGTGCCAGATCAAAAATCTCCACGGGCACGAAGCTCGAAAATCTTCCCTGCGAGCAGTACCCAGCTTGGAAGGTTAGGGACCGGTAATCCTCGATTTTCGCTGATTTTATCTCTTCCCTTGCATTTTTGGGATATACAGGGTGTTTGTTAGTTGAATGCCGATACTTAAGGATGTCCTTCGATCATTTTAAGAAGAAAACTTAATATCAACATGTCCTAAACCTCTTAATTTTTGAGCTACAGGGTGTTACAGTTTTAAGAAAAAATGTACTATTTTATTATAATTTTCTTATCACTCCAGATATTTTTATGAAATTTTGTACACACTTATTAATCATTAAGGAGCATTGTTTGATGTAAAATATATTTTAAAATCTTTGCCAATGACGTCCGTACGAGGTTTGAACTAAACATTTTTGAAGAAAAAAATGGTACGCCGCTGCTTTTTCTAAAAACTAAAATTATTTTTAAAATCTCTATTTATTTTGCAGCAAATTCGGTCCCTAGATTTACTCTCGTACGACGCACCATATTCATGTAAAAAAATTAAAACCAAAAAAGTTTTTTCCCCAAGTTCATTGAGACTGCTTTTGATATTTTGTTGCCATTTTGTAGACACCCACCATGCGTGGAAACACTTTTTTAGGACAAATATTAATTTTCAACTTTATCCAGTGACCTCCACGTAGGCATAATATTAAATGTTTGGATAGAAAAAAACGGTACGCCTTTGATTTTTCTAAATTTTATTTAAAAAATCGCGATTTATTTAGTTAAACGATACATTCAAAATCTTAAACCTAAAATGAAACGACAAGACAAGAAAATACAAACAAAAAAAAGAACCCAAACTATGTATTTACAGTAGTTATTGAAAGTGTCTTCCACCCACACGTATGCAAGTATCTACTCTTCTTCGCATAGACTGACGTACATTTTCAAAAATTTCTGGGGTGTCTCTTATGGTTTGGCAGCATACTATTATACGATTTCGTACCTCTGCTTCGTCTAAACTATTAAGGTCGGGAGATCTGGGCGGCCATGACTGCGTTCCTCCGCGGCCTATGCACCGATCGCGATAGTTGTGATTTAAAAATTCACGCACCCGTAAGCTAAAATGTGGAGGCGCACCATCGCGCATTAGCCACATCTGGTTTTTTAATAACAGGGGACGGTCTTCAAGCATTGGCGGCAGATCTTGTTCCAGAAAGTGTAAATACGATTGTCCATCTAATCTTCTTGGGAGAAAAAATGGGCCTATCAAATAATCGTCAATAATACCAGTCCAAACATTTAATGAAAACTGTTCTTGATGATTTGATTCAACAATTGTAAAAGGGTTTTCATCCGCCCACAAATGGTTATTATGGAAATTTCGTATTGAGTTTCGAGAGAAACTAGCTTCATCGGTAAAAAGAATGTAACAAGTACGTGTGAAACATTAAATGTTGTCGTGATTTTCTTCGTGCTAGTTTCAGGGTTCTCCTCAATTTCATGTAAAATTTCTTCTTCACGTTCCGGTGTTCTTACTGTTTCAGGGACTCATTTAGCACTGTAATATACTTTTAAATTTCCGGTTTCGTGAAGACGTCTATGAATCCCAGAAAATGTTCTCGGATCGGGTAGTACGCGATTTGGATACCGCTCTTGATATATCCGTTGGCAACCCCATATGTAAAATGCATGTCAGCTAATTTACCGATTGTAAAATTTACAATTTTTTTATGAAATTTTACCAACTACCCTAATAATAATTTTTTAATAATGAAAAATCAATGTCAACTTTATTGAGAAAAGAAGCGTCAAAAATTATGACACTTTACCCAGCCTACTAATTTTTATTTCATTTGCTATAAGGGGGAATTTGATGAGCTTACTGTTTTTTCTATTCAAATATTCGTTCACGTAGGCATGATACGTGAACGTCATTTGTGAAAGTAAAAAATTAATTTTTGCCCCACAAAAAGTGTTTCCACGTATGGTGGGTGTCTACAAAATGACAACAAAATATCAAAAGCGGTCTCAATGAACTTGGGGAAAAAACTTTTTTTGGTTTTAATTGTTTTACGTGAAAATGGTGCGTCGTACGAGAGTAAGTCCGTTTTTGCTGCAAAATAAATGGATATTTTAAAAATAATTTTAGTTTTTAGAAAAGACAGTGGCGTACCATTTTTTTCTTCAAAAATGTTTAGTTCAAACCTCGTACGGACGTCATTGGCAAAGATTTTAAAACATTTGTTACATCAAACAATGCTCCTTAATGATTAATAGATGTGTACAAAATTTCATAAAAATATCTGGAGTGATAAGAAAATTAAAATAAAAAAGTAAAATTTTTCTTAAAACTGTAACACACTGTAGCTCAAAAATTAAGAGGTTTGGGACATATGTTGATATTAAGTTTTCTTCTTAAAATGGCCGAAGAATTCACACCCTTAAGTATAGGCATTCAATTAATAAACACCCTGTATATGAAACCGAAAGCAAATTTCTCTTTGATTTGTGAGGGGTCCTTTAAGCAGTTATATTCAGCATTTCAATATTGTTACTCTGGAGATAAGCCATGTTAAATAACTGTCGCATATTTACTGATTTATTACTGTTATACGTGAATCCAAAAATATTTGAAACTGGGAAAATGTAGGTACATGTAGAATGCACGATTACATTGAAGCAGCCATTGTGTTCCTTGCATGCTATACATCTAATCCTTTTTGTTTCGAGAAACAAAGAAAAATATTCTAATATGTTCATACAGCATAAATTTTAATGGTATTTCGCGTCACAAATGCGAGGGAACTCTTCGCTGCTGGTTTGAATTTACGTTATAAAATATTTTAGATCCCATCTGCTGCATTAAAAACATTTCGAACCAGTTTAAAGTTTTAAATGAGGAATGGAGTAATATGACTAAGTATTAGTTTTCAGTGACACTGTGACACATATTTATTTTAAATAATTATAAATAGAAATAGAATATGAAGAAAAAACTAAAACACTACACTAAATAAATATTACGTAGTTAAAAAAAATATATTTTGATATTCTGTTTTAAAAATTTTCAGTTAACTCACCTCTTAGAAAACGAATCTGTATGTTTGAGATTCTTTGTTATGTGTTCTAAACCGTTAAACCGTTTAAACCGTTTGTAATGGTAGGTACATATATCCGCACGGAAATTATGAAAATTCAAATATCAGCTAACACTAAGTTGGATGGTGAAAGTCAAATTAAATACCATCGACGTCATCCTATCTCAAAAATACAGAAATGCTATTGGACGAAAGTTTCTACGCAACCTCATCTGTTTAGGGATTTTACCTCATGCCTACTGATATTTTAGTTTGTAGGTTATCTTTTAACCTAGTAGTAAAATCCGTTTGACGTTTCTGACGTTCCTGACGTTTCATTGTGAGGTTAACTTTATGCATACCGATGTTTTAGTTTATAGGTTATGTTTTAAGTTGAAACTAATAAAGCCTCCTTCAGAGAATAATGTAATGTTGCTGGCAACATTCCCACCACCAGTTTAATTTCAATGAAATAAAGATTTTATGGTTGGTTATGTTATGTCCAACTGTTTCTCCTCTCGATAGTTGAAGTTGGAAATTTTGACCGACTTCAACAACAAATACAATTAATTTCATTGGCTGAAAGTCACGTGACTTAGTGTTCTTGGTAACACTACATCGTTCTCTGAAGATAGCTCAAACTCGAAAAATCCGTTTGACGTTTAAGGCAGTGAAATTAGAAGTTATATTGTAAGACAGTAGCTAATTTTACGCGACGTTATTCAGATTTTTCGAAAGAGGCTTCCCGACTTTTGTGTCCTTGTTCCGCAAAGAAAATCATCGACGGTCATCGAGGAGGTACAGAAAAATGAAAATTTACTATGAAAAAGCGGAAAAACCATTATCAAAATACTCACATCGGAAGGAAACCTTTTGATAATGGAAACAGGCCGATTGCGGAGCGAGAGTGGGAGAGAGAGAAAATTTTCGTCCTTTAATACATAGTTATTACAATTTCTTCTTCTTTATTATATAAATGCAATGCATTTAGAAGCTATCAAAAATTATAAATATTAATCAACTCTCCCTTAAATTTAATTAAGGTGGAACCGTTGTGTCTATAATTTAATATAATCCACTCAAGGATTATACGCATAGAAAAGGTTTAATCGAAATTCTATCAAAATTAAATTTTTACAAAGATATACCAAAATCTAAAATGAAGTACCTGCTCCAATCTAGTCTAGTCTAGCTCCTTTAGAAGGATTTACGTGGGTAAATAAAAGGATTCTCATAAATCTATTTTCTAAAATAACCCTTTCTGTTCCTCTGTGCCTAAACAACCTTTCAGAGCATAAAGGGATACATCCTTGCCTGCAAACAAGCAACGCGCTTCGTTCAACTCTGAATGTAAATGTGCTTCGCTTTTTCCTCTTTTTTCTGGCAGCTTTTTTTTATTGTAATAAATGTATTATGTATTTAATAATCTAATTTGCACAATACAGTACTTCATAAAGCTTATTGATTGAATAATTATTTATTTACATTAGCGATTTGTTATGTTTTCTAAATATTTATGCAGAGTTATTTTTTATTTAGACTATTTTTTAAATAGTGTAATGAACATTTATTTTTACTTGACTGTTTTATTTTTTCTAAATTTTGTTTGTTCCAATAAATACAATTTAGAAACCTAGTCCTGCCTTAAATTTAGTACTTCTAATTTTTCTGCCGCTATTCACATACATTGTCAAGTATTTTTGAAAACATTTAAAATTATAAATGAAGGGGCTATACTATTATAAAGTATTCACCGTTACATTATTTTCCAAATGCTGTGGGTGCGGTGAACTGAAACTGTTATCGGTTATCGTCGTTGTTGAAAACCCTAAAAACTGCGATCTATGATTCACCGTCCTCTTTAATCCACTATTAGACCGTTACGTTATTTTCCAAACGTCATTGTTGTGAACTGGAACTGTTATCGGTTACCGTCGTTATTGAAAATCCTAAAGACTGTGAATAGTTGTTCGCTAATCTACCGTGACGAATATTTCAAAAGACGGCTTTGCGTTAGATCGCGGCCCGTACTCACATGCTCTATGCAGTTGCCTCCCAGTGAGACTGTGACTGCTTGCTTGACTGTTGACAATTGATACCTGTTATTTTGGCAGAGAAATAACAGTAGTTGTCGTTGTTGAACAGATAACAGTTATAGAATCTCCCTAAATAAACGTCTATCACAGTGCCTTACCACTGCTGTTTCAGTGTCCATTCAGTGGCTTTTAAATACTCCGACGACAATATTTTTGTAATTTTATGTAAGCTTATCGAGTTGGTATGGGATTTTCATGAACTGCATGATAAATAAATTCAGATCACTTTGTTTGATCGTTTACTAACTTCTTTTTTGCGGACTATGGACGGATATGTGTAAATCTGACATCAGTGATCGACCATAAATAACACTGTTACTGAACTGATACGCCACTGATGTGTCTAAATGGACCTTAATTCTAAACGCCTCTATCTGTGCACATAAATGCTTTGTATATTTTATACACACTGCACACACTTATGCGTGCAAATCAAACGGTACTCAATCAATAACTCCTACCTATTTATTAAAGCTACACACTGCACATCTCACACTGCACAGACAGAAAATGATAACTTACGTAATCCACAGGTATATGTGCCAATAATAGATTATTTTTGCGTACATCAGATAAATCTGCACAGTTCGGTTTGTGCAAATAAACAATATATTGTGTATAAATGTCGCTCTATACATACGGCGAATAAATTTGCAATTTTGCAGATAAATGTAATTCGATTTATGCATAAATAGCTACATACAGGGCGGCCAAATGAAAACGAAACAGAGCCATTTTCAGGAATTGCGTCAAGATTGTAGAAAAACGCTCAGACTAGTCGATTTTAGATTAAAGGCGGACATTCTTTGCTGGTATTTTTAACTCCGCCACTTTTTTCCGCAAGCAAGGGTAAGTATCATCACAAAATATTTAAATAGCACTGGGGGTTGAGTAATATTTTTTTTGAAAGCTCTTACAATTCTCTTTAAATTTTATAATTCCGCCCAATACTTAATAAGAATTTTGATTTTAAAGTTGATAGTTATTTACAAACAATTAGTAAGGAGTTAAGTACGCCAATGGTATAAATTTAATATTTCTTGTGTTACATTGGTTTTTGGCGATTTGTTATTATTTTCTTAAAACAACACAATTGTAAAAAATTACTATATACGGAATATTGGAAAATTATTTGCTGTACGCCAAACGCGCATATTTGTTGTCTATGGAAGAATCTATTACACACTTCAGAGGGCCGAATGGCTTTTTTGGAGCAGGGTTACCTCCTTCTCGAAGTCTACAAAATAATGACCTAAAGACTGTGTGGCCAGGTTGATGTCTATTAGGGTATCCTCGTCGGTATTCTGGAGGGTTTCCATTGAAACATCCATATACAAAGACAATATCTGCATGCTATTCAATTGTAAATAAATGCATTTTTTATTTAGCATTTTAACGCTAAGTGTCAAATGAATAATCAAAATGACACAAATAATAATTATTGTTATAGCAACCATCATTTTTATTTATCAGGCTATTTTGAAATATAAAGTTATATTCTTTAAAATACTTGTAACTTCTAAACAAAAAGATATCGGGCCTATGTTCATATAAGAAAAAATGTTTGAAATTATCCCAGCTACCATCTGTCATAGAACTTATAGAACACTCTGTATGTATACAGTAAAAGATTTTCTTTCCACACGTTAGAAAAACCTACATAGTTTCGTCTATTTAGATAAATAATTAAGATTTGTTTTATCCACACAGCGGATAAATCTCTACTGTTCCTTGCTCTGTAATTAAATAAGAGAAACATCGATGTGACGAACCCGGAATTTTTTCAGCCATTGACAAGTGCGACGAAAGCCTGCAGATCCCAATACTCAAACACAAATTTGCAGATTAATTGGATCTATGATTAATCATTTACTTTGTACCTATAAATATTTATGCATCGTGAAAGAAATATATCGTAATCATTTGTCTGATTAGACAAAACTGTTCGGTTTTATCTGACGTATCGACAAATTTATCAGAACTGTTGTATCACAGAAAATTGCGAAGTGCAGTAACGACTTGTCTACAGACAAATCTGTAAGTACTTATTTGCATAGCATGTGTACAGTGTGTCCCAATTTCATTGTAATTGTAGGATATCTTGGAAATTACAAGATATCTCAGAGAATAACAGATATCGGAATTATGACATGAAATTTGATTTGATGGAGGTTTTTACGTAGAGTTCAGTGGCGTACTTGTAATTTCTCTACAGGGCGTCTCTTTTAAAATATGGCCCAAATATACATTTATTTAAACGGAACACCCTGTATATTTTTAAGCCGTTCGGTTACGTTATTTGTTAAATAGTTGACCATATATTTTTATATAATAATTATACAAAATTCGTTCACAAAGTCTACTTTAGTTTAAATATTTTTTCGATATTAAATAATTTTCAACAGTTCTTAAATTACATTGTCGATTAATATTCTTCTTATTAATAATTTGTTTATGTTTGTTTTTATTTATTTACAAATGTTATTCAATTCAAGGTACTTATACGTTACTTAATTGGCAAATATAATTATTTTATTAAAATAATGTTTTGAATTATTAAAGATAAAATTAAAGTGAATTAATTCATGAACCAATTTTGTATAATTATATGAAAATGCATGGGCAACTGTGCACCCCGTTACATACATTTTATCGATTTAACGCCAAAATATAAAGTAGTAACTGTTATACAGGGTGTTACAGAATGATGTTAAGAAAATCTGGGACAGGTTCTCTATTTAAATATAAGAAAAAAAGTGTATATAAACATGGATCCGGAAATTAATGTTTATCTCAAAAACGGTGCCTAAAAGACACTTTTTAAGCAGAATTAACTTTGCTTTAAAATAAGGATACCAATTTGTCAAAAAATCAGTGGCGTACATTTTTTTTTGCTAAAAATGAATATTAACGGCACGAACAAGATAAATTTACCAAATTTCATTTACCAATGACGACAGAAAATTTTAAGCAACCTGTATCTAGAAAATGAGGCATTTCCGAATCCATGTTTCTATACAGGGTGAACCTTAAATAATTACAAATATTTTAACTGCAGGTGTAGTTCGTCATATAGATGAGTCTAGTAAAAGCAATTTTTAAACATTTCAAATATTTACGGAGATATTATTTTTTTTTAAATACCCACATTTTGAGTACCACTGACCAGATAGACCACTGACGTAACCTAATAAAATAAACCATATGATTTACTGAAGGCGAGGTTGCCATATCGTCTGTAAGATAAATAATTTTTTAACGTAATTTCAATTTTTCCCGTTGTTTCTTTTTTTTAGCAATAAGTAAAGTATTATTATAAACGATTAAAATATGAATTTCTAGAAGTTCGATACTATCAATTAAAGTATTTAAGAAGTTACTTTGCTCAATGACTCCAAAAATTATCCATAAATGTGCATAAAAGTTTCGCCTACTTACTGAAAAACCAGCTATTTAAACAGTTATCCATATTTCACAAGTTAACACCATTTTACACTGTTAGAAAGATTATCACAAATTATCCCATTAAATTATTTTATAAAAAATAACAAAAAAAAAACTCTTATGATTTTCATACATCTTGAGTTAATTTTCGCCACATAACCTAAAAAAACGTAGCAGTTTTTGTAGTGGGTGAAACACTAAATATAAACACCAAACATGAAACAAAATAACTAGCTTGATGTATGCGTTCAATATCAAGAGAAGGCAAAGTAAAATATTTAAAAGCAGAGTCAATCGCATGCACAAAAGAAACTGGTGTTATAGGCATAGGTAACAGGTAGGTGTCACGAGCAGTATGCGAAATATCCCAGTTCCATCCTCTAGGAAGAGGTTATATTGATATCGATGCAAAGGAATAACATGTGGCAAAGTGTGGAAACAAAATATGTAGGTAATATTTTTGGAAAGGGATTTGAGATTTTCGATACACGTAAATTGAAAGTTAATATGAGATACTTTTGCATCTCCTGAAACCGAACTAAGCTAACGGTTTCTTTAAGTAACGCACTGCTTGACGCATCTGTTGCGGCACTAACATGTAAAACTTATTTAAATCGTCTTATTATATTCACGGGCAGTGTTTTTCTCTTAAATGTTTTATATATTTATTTAATATTTTTCGTGAAATACAGTGTGATTAAATAAAAATATAGCGCATTATTCAAACAGTCAAAAGGTTGACAGTGATAGTGATAACGATAACGTACTGTGATAAAGCAGTTGGAGTGTAGCAAAAATAGATAATGGATAATAAATTCTGGATAACTATGATTGTAAGTAGAGAATCTGGTTTATATATTCAATTTATTGGTGAGGTATAGGAATGGCAAAGGGGAGAAGATGGCCATTAATATTTTCATAAATAAATATATTTCAATTATTGTTTGATATGTCTAAAAATATTAACTTTGTTGAAGACATTAGTGTAACACTGGCAACGCTGTGGAATTCATATCCACCATGACTCTAAAAAATATTAGTATGGGAGTCGGATCAGCGGTCCTTAACAAGTTTTAGATTGAAATATTACGAAATTTATTTAAAATTTGACATTTTTATTCCTGATTTGTTTGAAAAAAACTATTGTGAATTCTACACAGTGAACTGTACTTATTTAAGGTTCACCCTGTATATATTTTTTTGATATAGAACCCGGCCCTAGATTTTCTTAACATCAATCTGTAATACCCTGTATACCATTATGAAGGGAAAAAAATGCAATTGAATGACATAAAAATACACAGGGTGTTCCATTTTAAGAATTGTATGCTTGAGTCATATTTTAAAAGAGATCTCTGTAGACGAATTACAAGTACACCACTGAACTCCGATATCTCAGGCATTACCTCAGATGAGAAAGAATCTCTTAAAAGCAGTTTTTTAAATTCGACTTGTATCTTAAAAACGAACAGGTCTATGAAAATTCTGATTGCAGCTTCTTAAGTTTCTCGAAAAATAATTCAGTGTTAAAGATACCCTCCAATTACAACGAAATTTAGACACTGTACAGTGTCATATAACCAAAAACCGTTGCGATTTATTATCGTGTGTGTAGCAGCCATTACTTTTACCTGATAGCCATCGTACGTCCAAGATGCCCATTTCATGTGGCAACTCTGCAAGTCGAAGGGGAAGTACTCGACGTTGATGTCGCAGGACGAGCGGTAGATGCCGTGGCTGAGCCAGACCACCTCCCCCGTACTGGACACGATCACGTTGGTGTTAATCACGGATGACTGGAACTGGGGGTCGGCACTGAAATTGGAATACAATAGTTAGACTACCTACATGACGTGGTTTGAAGCTATTAACCTCGTTGCAGATACTCCTATATATAGAATGGCGACGGGAGCTGCTTACGGATGATTTATTCCCTATTATTTTTAAACAAGGAAATTCCAAATATATCTCGATTATTTATTCTCCAATTATGACCCATTTAGATCATTTTATTTTTTTTTCATGCAAAAAACACAACTTTATTGAACTATATTTAGTGGAAAAAATGGTTCTTGCACTAGTGCAATAAAATCATCTGTCATTCTACTACAGCGTTTTGTCATCATGACAAACATAAACGTTCAAATCGACGTCATATTTTCCTAGACTTAGTGCCATCTAAATAAAACATTTTTTGGTTTTTGCATGAACGTAGAAAAAACATATGCAACTCGTACAAAAAGTGCTTTTTGCACTCGACATGTTGTCCCACTCGGGCTAACGGCCTTGTTGTACAATAAACACTTACTTTTTGTACTTGTTGCATAAATAACTATTAAATGTTCAAAATAATTAGTTCTTTCTTTAGAACCAGTTTTACAATCACTATATAATTCAAGGAATAACTATTCCAAATATACAGGGTGTTAATTAAGTATGTGCACACACTTTAAGGTGTTAATCTATGATTGATTTTAAGACAAAAAGTTCATATAAATATGGGTCCGCAACGACTTTGTTTTACAGATACACTTACTTTTTGTACTTGTTACATAAATAATTATTTTACCCTATACAAACTTATTATAATAGTTATCAGTAAGAAGTAAGATACCGTTAGATTTAATTAATAATGTCTCTCAAACTCAATTAACCATTAATTAATGGTTTACTACTAATAAGCTATCCTTAAATATTTCTAAGATCGAGACCCTGATATTTACATTGCGGGAGATTGAGTATGAAGCTAATTGTGAAGCTGTTAAATTGGGAGTTTATTTAGACTCTACATTACTTTGGGATCAACATTTTGCATACATAATTATGTATGCAAAAGACTTTCAAAGAACATGTACTTACTTCGTAGCCTTGCAACTAAAATTTCAGCAAACATTTGAAAAAGTATCAGTTTATTGAAACAGCTTAGAGTAATTGGCCAAAGTGTCTTCCACGTTGATCAGTGCATAGCTGAGCACGATTCTTCATTAATTGGCGAACTCTATGGAATATCCGCGGTATGTCCTGAACCTGTGCGAACGCGGCCATCACTCTTCCCAGTAGCTCTTGTTGGTTGGGAACAGGAGTTTCATACACTGAAGCTTTTAGAGGGCCCCAGAGAAAATAATCCAAGGGGGTTAAGTCGGGTGACCGGGCAGGCAAATGCACAGAACCACCTCAGCCTATCCACCTGTTAAGAAATATTTCATTCAAATAGAGCCGCACTGGCAAAACAAAGTGGGCTGGGGCGCCATCGTGTTGAAACCTCATGTTAGCTCTTATGTACAGTGGCACATCTTCTAATAGTTCTGAAAGCACATGCTGCAGGAATTGAGCATAAACGTGTCTATTCAAATGTGGTGGGAGCAAATATGGCCCAATCATCTGCTCGCCCACAATGCCGGCCCACATGTTAATTACAAACTGACATGACTATGACATGGAGATTATTTTCATTCCAAATGTGACTATTACGGCTATTAAAATAACCTTCCATTGTAAAAGAGGCCTCGTCAGTAAACAAAACGTAGCGGCTAAAGTATGGTTGTCTCCACTCCTGCAACCACCAACGACAAAAACGACGAGGCGGCATATGGTTCTCCAGACTCCAACGTCTGTCGGTGCCACTGACACGAAGACGTCCATAAATTCTAGCAAAAATGCTATGATGAGGATGATGACGATCTGGAAGCCATTCGGTGTACAATCACGCGGCTCTTCTCCCATTACCTCCAGCTTCTCCGTAAATCATATGCATATCAGCAAGTTCCGCATACGAATAATGCTTCATTGTACCACCAAATTAATGCTATTTACGTATTGCACACCAGTCACTGAAACTAACTGAATTGGTGTGGCGACTTTAGGCCGACAAAAAAGTAAACACAGCAAGCTAATGAGTTAGGGGGCACCTGCGCTGTAGCGGCTAAATGACATATTTCCGGACAGGGGCTTATAAGGTAAAATTACTTATTTTCATGCCCTCTACGACCCCTATCAATTTGTCGCAATAATTATGGGACACCCTGTATACACTCTCACATATCGTATGCTCTTATTGTATGGGCTCATGCTACTTCTGCTATGAATGTGTTCGCGCAGCAAAGGAAAGCAATTCGGATTATTTCCGGTCTTAGTTACGACTGCAAAAATCAATGTATTAAATTAGCAGTTCCGTCAATGTATATATTGCAATGCTTGCTATATATAAAACAAATTTTATATCCTTCAGACTAGTGAAGTGCACACCTATAACGTTAGATCTAAGGATAACCTATCTGTACATTATTTAAGTTTAAGACTACAACCGGAACAGGTTATATTGGTATATATATTTTTAATGTTATTTCTGTGCACATAAGAAATCTAAATTATAGACAATTAAAAACAAAATAAAAAAGTTTCTTTTATTAAATGCCTTTTACAATATTGACCAGTTTTTAACATGTGATTTTAGCCATATTTAATTTATTGTTATTTTATTTATCTATATATAAAATTCTCGTGTCATAGTGTTAGACGTCATACTCCTCGGAAACGGCTTGACCGATTTTTATTAAATTTTATATGTATATTCGGTAGGTCTGAGAATCGGTCGTAATCTATTTTTCATACCCTTAAGTGATAAGGGTGGTCCACCCCTAACATTTTTTTGTTATTTTTTGGACAAATTTTTTTATTTTTTTGTGATGTGGCATTTTTTACCCTTATATCATAAACCCCTATTTTTTAATAGCTATTTTAGTAATTTAATCATTTTTAACCCTGGTCGATAACTGATCGATTATCACTAGATCAGTTATCTCCGCCAGGCGTCTACCGGTGTCACTTCTCACCCAGTAAACAGCACAGAAAAGAGATGAGAACGAAGCCGACTACCAAAATATTCACTAAAAATAACTCATATGGCAAAACAACGTTTGCCGGATCACTTAGTTTTATTATATTATTATATTTTACTTAATATTTGTTTATTGTATAACCTTTTATATTATCTTATATCTTTTTTATATTAATTTTTTTTGTCATTGATTTTATATTTATTATATTGTACGTATATCCATTTTTAGAATACTTAGTGGAACGTAACTTCCTTGTGGTGTAATAACACTAACACTTATAAATAAATAAATATTGTTTACTAACTAAGTAGAATATAGACATTAAGTATTATGCACGTACAACGTTTTATCTACAACTGTCGAGATTATTAAGAATAATAGTAATTAGTATTATCATACATAATTTATATTCTATTACAACATAATAAAAATGAATATTCAGAAGAAGAGACCGTAACAATGGTTATAAACATAGCTGTCATTGAATTATTTTTCTTATGAATGAAGCTTCCAGTATTGTTTCCAATCTCGTACCACAGAAGTCAAGAAAGAAATACGAACAAGCATTTGAGCACCATGAAAAATGGTGTAGAGAAAAAAAACATATCTAATAAGAAAGGATTATTAGTATATTTCAACCATAGATTATTTGTCTTTTTCTATGATTTCAACGAATTAAGCAAAACACAGAAACCTTTATCTCTTTGGTACTATTACTCAATGGTAAGAACAGACATCTCACTCAAAAAGAATATCGATATCAAAAAGTACTTAAATTTGATTGCATTCATGAAGCGAAAATTAGAAAGGTAAAAACCTAAAAACGGTCAGATTTTTAATGAATGCATAAGATGATGAATTTCTGCTAATAAAGGTAACTATAGTTTTAGTAAAACAGTTTTATAACGAATATTTATTTTAATTATTGGTTTGGCAGGCACATGCGGGAAGAATTCGCAAATCTGCTTGAAGAACATGTGAATGATGAAGCATTATGCTTTCAAGTCACGATATCTAATGCCAAAACAAAAGTGTATAGAAAGGTTTTTGCAACATATGGAAATTGACAATGTGACAAAACTGATTACACCATTGCAAAATATTACTTGAGAAAGTTATTTAGAATGGTTTATTATGACGACGCACAAGGTGTGATAAAATAGTCATCTTTAAATTTTTCACGATTTTCATCAAAGTACAAAGGTTTGACATAGTCTTCTGTGAGCAAGGTGCTTTTTACTGATTAATCTAGATTTACTAGTAATTAACTCACATGTCAGAAGCAATGAAAATTCACATACTATAATTAAAACAACAGTCTAGTTTCTAGACACATTGTACAGGTATTTACTTTTAACTGAATATTATGATCCACTTTGCACAATACCGGAAGTCATGGCCTTAACCAGCCCTTTCCGTTTTCTAGACATCTCATGTTACATTTTTATAATACCCCTGCGAATATTCCACCCGTCACTTATTTTTATATAACTTTGATTAGGTACCTACTAAATCATTTATTTTCCTCATCTCCTTTTTTGTTTCATCTAACATATATAATTTATTAAGCAAAATGCCGGAAGGAGTTTGCTCTGTCTACGTATGCTTTTTTAACTTGTGAAGAATCTCACGAGAGTATGAACTGTATCGTATCGCATCTGATATGATAATTTAAGTAAAGTTTTAGGTCGAGCTTCCTTAGATTATGTCCTAACGAAACTTGTTCAATTTGATTAATAAAGTTAGCTACGAAATACATATGAAGTACAGTAAATGTATCTTCTGATTTATGTTTTACGTATACAAGTATATTGTAGCTGAATAATATTGACAACTAGCGATACAAGATTATATATTATTTTATTTATATATGAGACCTTCAGAAAATACAGTTTTGGAATAAAGGTCGTACTATGTTTTAGAAAACTAATGCTTAATGCTTTTTTAATTTAAGATTAGATAAATTATATTAACAATAACGTTCTACATACAAATTTAATATACAGAGTGACCTGTGTCTTGATCAAAATTAAGATCAGTATTTATTAATTTAGTCTATGTTTATAGTTACTGGTGATATTTTTTTATAACTACTTTGGTAAGAAAAAAATTGTGTTACTTGGAAAATTAAAATTTTGGGTTTGGCAATGTATTTAAAGTAACGCTTATACAGTTGACAAAGCCTGGAATACATCCAGGTTTGTGGTGTGGACTATTTTAAGTCTATGTTATAAATTACTAATTCCAAGATTGAATGCGTTAATGTTTTTGAAAATTTTTACATTATTATATCTGAAGTTTGTTTGACTTAGACTGACAAGATTGAGGGAATATAACTAATTAAAGAGAATAATTCGGTATGTTCTATTTATCAGTCAGTGATAGAAATTTGGAAAAGTCTTGCCATTAAAACCTCGAGAAAAACTACGACACTGTTTTTATAGAAAAATTAATAGGAACATTTATTCTCTGCCATATTCCTAATAAAAATCGTTCACATTTTCTTTCTAAAATGTTATTTATTTTTTTATCCAAATGAATTTTTTTAAGAAAATATCCAAAAAATTCCTAACAGTAGCAGTACAAGTCAACTACATCTTAATTGTCAGAAAAAACAAATGTTTATATAAGGTTCTGAAAATATGCACCATTGACAATAACATATGCCATCAACGATTGCCGCACATACATTAACGACTGTCGTATACATATTTTAAAGCGTTCGTGGCAGTTCTCTGATTTGCTATTATCTATTTATAATTCGTTGTCTCAAATACGTTACCTTTTTATCTACTGCTGTTTTAAATACAGTGGCTTATATATAAATAGCAAGAGGGCTTAAGTCAGGAGATCTAGTAGGCCGTAGGGTTTATTATCACAGCAACAGAATCAGGTTTCCAATCGTCAGGTGCACGCACATTTCAAGTAAAACTACGCATTGCGCATGCGTCTGACGCTTCCAAATATTCTGCGAGCAGGGCTAATAAATCCCTCACACCCGTTATTACCTGACCATAATACCACATATTCTACGTAGACCGATTTATTCCAAAATTAAAACAGTTAAAATACCTGCCAAACATCTATATAATTCTAAATCCTTTCATTTCGATAAATTTTATGTACAATATTCAATTTATTAAGAAAATGTATATGCAAATATTTCAAAAAATATGCATAATATGTGTTTGGCTCTAAATATAACACTAATAATGTATTCTACTCAGATTACCATCTAATAGCATGCCATAAAATCAGAATAAGATAAATGAAGTGTCGCCATGTTGATACAAATTTATTGTTGAAGATCTGCTAGAACGAGGAACAGAAATTCAAATCAAAAGGAATATTTCAATATTATTCTCGCTTATTGATGTTTCAGTAAAGCTTTTGGGATCTTATTATTATTATAGGAGAACAAAGAAATATTCCCAATTCAAGTCAATTTATATTTGAAGTTTTTGTTACAGACAGATGTAAAAAAAGTGATACAGACATCTTCTGTTTGAACCGATACTTAAATAAAAATATTGGTAATACTTTACTCACTAGAAATAACTGACATGCTGTCAGAGATACCCAGAAATTTCATAAGTAGGAAAAATGAGGTCATTCACAGATTATGTTGCTTTCTATTATTTAAGCATATTTTTAAAACATTTTTCTTTTTATTCGACTCAGAAAACATGAATCTAACCTCATGATTATTCGACAATAAAGTGAAATTGGGCTTTCATTGCGATTTACCCAGTGTTTTGTAGATGTACCCGTAAATAGTTTTGGTTTATTTATTGTAATTTTTTTCAGAGGTGTTACCGTTCCAAATAAATTAAACATCAATATATAAATCTATACAATAATTGTGAATAAAAATATGTAATGTGTAATAAATATGAATCATATTTTAAAACTAAAATAACGTAATTTTCCATACACATGATACAAATTGTCGTTATTGCCAATTTTGGAGTTGAAGTGTTACGGCAGGATATCTATGGTTGTAATATTGAAATTAAACCAAATATCCGACGTTAAAATAAACGTTTGGTTAACTTTGTATATTTGTTAACGATGGAGTTCATTTAATTACATTAAGTGCTATATTAATTTAATTCTAATAAGAAATGTTTTAAACTATACCAATTTTCATTAATGAATGAGTAGAATAATTACTCAGAAGTAAAATGGAAGATTTCTTATATTTAAATTTGGATAACCTGTGTAAAAATTGTTATTTTTGACTAAAAACTTAAGCGAAATTAGAACATCCTTCAAAAGTAAAACAATACAAGCATTAATTACATTAAGTAAGTACCGAAGCATATTGAAAACAATTTCACTTGAAGCAAGTTTGTGAGATTTACAAAAGCAAAGGAGTTTTATTGTTCCTAATTTAATTTTGCTAAGTAATGAAGGGGTGCTATTTGGATTTACAAAAACATAAAAGAAGGAATACATAATTTTAAGAAATAAAGAGGATGTAGTATAAGACATAAAAAGAATTATTTTGATTGTCTAGATTCATATTTCATTGGAATGCTCATTCAAGCATATACAATCATAAATTAAATAATATAAACAAGCATCTTAACTAATTAAAATTGCTTTCCGTTAATAAATAAATCTTGACAGAATAATGCACTTAATTCAAAAATATATATGCTTAAATAGACAGACCAAATAAATGAGTCTGTTGCATATCCCTGATTTTTCTTGTTCGCTGGTGTATTTTAGGAAAATCATTAAAAAATGTAATAATAGCCCTCTTAATAAAATATGATAATCAAGTATTTTAAATATTTTTCATCCGAATATTGAGTTATAATAACTTTAACAATTCTTATTTTACATCTTTTAATTTATTCATTTTTATGTATCAAAACTGAATAATATTCTACTCTATCACGTAAAGTAAATTCCAGATATCAGTGATGTTTTTGAGGAGAATTTCCCAATTACTTAATTATTTAATTAGCAATGTATATATCTGATAAATATACAATTATTCAAAAGAATCAATAAACACTAAAAATGTAAAAAAAATATCAACCTGTTCGGGAATCGAACTTAGGTTACTTCTTCTCTTCTTAGGTTGACTAAGCATGTTACGCACTAAGCTACTGAGGCATCTGTCAAAATTGTGCATATTTAGGTGTTTGAGTGTTTCATGAACGTAAACAAAACTTGAAATAATGCAAAGTATCAAAGCTACATCTAGCGAACATTCACTACTCTATGCTGGACTAACAAGCCACAGATTCGTAGGTTACCTTATCTATGGGATACTGATGAGAGCTAATAAGCTCGAAACCAAAACTTTAGCTGTTTGTTATAGGTTTTCCAGGTGAATTCAATACTGGTAGGGGCAAAACATGAAATGTTTATATTAACCTTTAAAACTATCATAACGTCGCGAAAGAACCTGTGTAGGTCCCGGAAGCTAAAATAACAACTCTCCTTGTGAAGGACCAGAAAAATGTTCTAGAATACGAAATTATTTTTGATCAATTTTTACATTTCGCCCGACGTTTGTTCGCTTTCATTAATAATAATAAAAGAATTAAAAAAATAATACATGTGGCCTAATTTTGATGGGCAACCCATCAGAAATGTATTCCACTTAATTAATAATCATCTGTTAAAATTACATTTTGATTAAAAAACAGATGGATCTAGTAACCACGCGGTGGGATTTCATACTATTATATTAATATTGTGAAAAAGCTTTTAGATACAAAGCTTTCTATCGAATCTACATATTGACCGTTTCTTTAAATATATTTTAGTTGCTTACTAAATTTTTTAATAAATATCACAGCAAACCAAATAGATATTTATTTTAACAGTTTTAAATACGAATAATAAAAAAGTTCTGAAGGAAAACTTATATACAATTTGTTGAAAAATGATGCTTTCTAGATTATAAAATAATTAATATTTCACCATTTCACAAATCTTATATCATATACATCATAGACAAGTATTATTCTACAGGGTATTAAAAAATAGTGTAAAATATTTCAGTAGCTAATAGTATAAACCAAAATAAGCAGAAAAGTCTTAATAAACATGGGTCCGCAAAGTAACGGTTGCGGAGATATGGACCACTATTCGTTTTCCAACATTTTATTTTATTAGAAATAAACCGACAAAGGAAGCTTTTAACAAACAAAAAACAGAGTTACAGGAGATGTTCAAAGTACCCTACGTCCATTTCCAAGCAGGCACGACATCTTCGTCTCAACGATATTCGAACTCTTTCGAAAACATCCTCCTTGGTTTGGATTTCTTGACATATTTGATTAATCCGTAGCTGCAGCTCTTCCAGGCTATTTACAGGAGTATTATACACTAATGTCTTCAAATATCCCCAAACAAACAAATCTAGAGGGTTCAGATCAGGCGATCTTGAAGGCCATAAAACAGGTTCGGCCCTTCCTACCCATCTATGTGGAAAAGTTTGGTGTAAATGCTCTCTAACGGCCATGGAAAAATGAGCTGGAGCACCATATCTCCGCAACAGTTACTTTGTGGACCCATGTTTATTATGTTTTTCTGCTTATTTTGGTTCATACTATTACCTCTCGAAATAGTTTACACTCCTTTTTTTAATACCCTGTATATACAGAGAAACATTACAAATAAGTCTGCATAGAAAAATATTATTATACTTACTTACGTTTTATTGAATCTATGCATTAGTTACAGACGATTTTTAGTTACTACTTATTGAAAACACATGTTTTAAAATTACTCATAATATACGAGATTCATCTCAATAATTTTAATTCAATTTTATGATTGAAACTGAAGCTAGTATTACAGTTTACTTTAACTAAATAAATTTTCATTAAAACATATAGGTTCTTTACGCGGAATAATGTGGGTAGCAAAATCCTGAAATCAATTTCCATCAAAGAACAAAAAAAAGTCTGGAGGCAAAAATTTTAATGCCAGTACGAAAGCTTTGAAATTCTGAATTTTTCCAGATGTGCTGAATCAATAATAAGCGGAATAACATTCACAAATTTAATGAAATATCTAAAATATCTTTAGTTAACGCCTGTATGAGATGTTTTACATAATTTGTCTCTGTTTTAAGCTCATATTAATAAGAAGATGTTTGCCGCCTTTACTTATATTATACGGGGTGCCCAATATGTATGGAATAATGTTTATAACTTTATAAAAACACCCAAATATAAATAAATTCTCCAGGTAAATGTTTTTTCAGGTCGAACCTCCGGTTGACCAACCTTATGTTGAATTTGAATCGGCCGTTGAAAAAAGTTGTGTATTATAACACTATTTCATGCCACGCTTCGTCAACTCGGCGTTGAGATGTATTTCTGAATGTTAGCTACGCTGTCAGCTCAATTTTAGCCAATGAAATATAAGAATATTTTCCCGCCAATTTTCGCAGATAACATGTCTTATTTTGCGAATTATAATTATTGACAGTGACATTCTTATATTACTATAAGAGTAATAGAGTAATTTATTCTGATAGAGACTGCCTCCGTCTAGTAGATGTAATCATTAACTACAGAAATGTTATAAAGTATAAGAAAATGTTATGAACTTTCTTTCACAATGATATTTGAGACAAAACTGTAGTTACTTATAATTTTATGTATGTTATAATTAATATCTACAGTTAGATGGACAAAAGAAAAATACATTTTATTTAGTTCCACAATTTTAGCTTGTGTAAGTAGGCAGAATGATGAAATGAAAAATAAACATATTTTTCTTAATACTTCTTTGATATCATTTAATTATAACTTGTACAGATCAGTTCTGAACATTACAAATGAAACTCATTTTCTGAAGGTTTAAAAAATATAAAATAAATTATTTTCTAAAATTATAACGTTCTAGATTAGAATGCGTTAAGTGAGAATCATTTTTAAATAGTTATTAACCAGTAAAGATAAATTTAAAGCAAATATATTAAATATAGTTGCTCTGTTTTTGTTTATACGAGTTTACACACACTTTTATTTATGTAGATATTAACAGCCTCAAAATAATTTCAAGCGACAGTTGAAATTCGACCTGAACTATAACCATCGGTTGAGTGAAACGTTGCTAAACCGACACTTCAACTTTCAGTTGACGTTTATAATACTCAAACTGCAGTTTGACCGGAGGTTGAAACTCAAGTACAGCATTAAGAATATGAAGAAAATATTTGCAAAATAAAATTTTCAATATTTTGCCCGTGCCCGTGTAAAAATTTAGATATATTTTATTTCTAGTGGAATTTTTTTTTTTTTTGGATATTTTGTCTGTGTGTTGATAAGCAAATCATAGTTATTTATGCAAGTACAAAAGTAAGTGTTGTCCTACTCGGCCTCGTTGGACAATTTCACGTCGCGTGCAATAAACACTTTTTGTACGAGTTGCATACAATATTTTTTCTACGTTCATGCAAAAACCAAAAAATGTTTTATTTAGATGACACTAAATCTACAAAATGTGACGTCGATCTGAACGTTTATGTTTGTCATGCTGACAAAACGCTGTAGTAGAATGACAGATGAATGCAATAAACATTTTATTGCACTAGTGCAATAAAGAACCACTTTTTCCACTAAATATAGTTCAATAAAGTTTTGTTTTTTGCATGAACGAGAAAAAAATTATTTTGTCAGTACGTATATAATAAAATAACGCAATTTTTATATTTTGACAAAAATGTAATTTCTCACTATTTGTATCAAGGTTTATTTATTTTTTTGGAAAAAATCCATTTTAGTTATTCACAGATAATAGCACCTATCATTTTTTTTTCAACATATTCGTAATAAAATAACAAAAATACATACATTTTCATAATTGATTATTTGTATCATTAATTAGTTAATTAATTGTTTTATCGTGAAAAAGCTTCTTTGAGAAAATCCGTCTTAGTTATTCACATACAATATAGAGGCTTTCAACATTAAATACTTAGTAAATTATAATAAGGTACCACTTTTATATACAAAGTAAAATATGTACCATTATTTTGCTACCATTGCCGATGTGTCACTTTAAGTATACGGTAGTATACCTACTCTGTCCTTATCAATGGGTAATATTGGTAGTTCTTTATCTAGATATTGGCTTCAAACTAAAGTAATATATTACATTCGCAAACTTTCTTCTAACGGGTAGAATTCGTTGTTCCTAACCCTAATCTATCACTGTTTAGCTTATATTTTTCAAAGCCACCAGATAAGGTCACCTGTATATAAAAGAGGTGATTCGTTCAGTGTTTTAGCTTGTATTTTTCAGTCTCACAGGATAAGGTACCACCCTGTATACAAAAGAGGCGATTCATTCAATGTTAAGTCAATAACAATAATTAGATGGCACGAATTAAACATATACAAAGGTTTTTGAACTCGTTTCAACCCAAACATGAAGAACATAAAGTATGGAAGACCGAAAATGAAATATATAAGGGTCCCTGTTATCCCTCTTTCGACATGCAAACTCCTTGATAAAATGGCTACTACTAACTTGTTATATAAGATTAAGTCCGGCCTCCAAACCCTATTGTACGGGATCCTGATGACTGTAATTCCAGCGAAGTCTGAAGAGTTCCATCGTAGATGGTGGTCGATCCAGATTTGAGTAATCCAGCAATTTGTTGTCAGGATCTGGTTCTTCTCATCCTGGAAAGATAAATGTCTAATGTGTAAACAATCTCCAACGGCTTTGGATTATGGAAGTAACGTATTACTTTAGATTGTTGCCATTTGTTTTCGATACCAATTTTTAAACGAACACGGTTCAAGGCAAAGGACATTATTATTTTGCAGCAGATACTTGCTGTTGCTCACTATAGGTAAACATGAATTTACTTGTCATGAGGTTTTTGCAAGTGATTTTATTGTAAATTAAAATATTCTTCATAAAAATAATTTGAAAGTATTATGACATTGGTTAAAGATAAACTATTTTGATTGCGCATATTTCAGGTACCTATACCTACTGCAACCAACAACAACCATCTAAATAAGGAAAGAATTATTATTTCGGAAAAACATGTAAAATCTTATGTATGTTTACAATAATTATTGTGTCAACAACAATGTCAAATTTTGATTTGAAAACATTTTATATTCAAAATTTTCTACCACTTCAGTTATAGTTATTTACGTTATAGTTATTTACTTTACAAGGCCGGGAAATGGTATATTAAAGTACAAGTCTAGATCTTTACGGACGAGGCGACGAAGGGGCCGAGTCAGGAATGTCTAGACGAGTACTTTAATGACATTTCACGGCCGTGTATCGTACAACGTTTTATTTCATACTGTGTTGTATTAAAAATTAAATTTTAATGTTTTATTTTACATAACCTGCCTGTATGTAGGTGTTAGCGTGCGACTTTTAAAAATAGAGGTTATTTTAAAAAACAATAAAACATTCTAAATAAAATTTTACACTAAGATATTGGTAGAACTTGTCCATGGTCATTCGACAGAAAAAATGAGGGGGGGGGGGCAAGTACTTCCTTCCCCCAATTTTTTAGTTTGCTTTTTAGGCGTCGTTTATAATAATATCCCGAGGCAATTGGCCAATTACAACAAATATCCCTAATAAATTTCAAACAGATACCCGAAAAATTGCGAAAAAACAATTTTAAAATAATAATAATAATTATTTATTTAGTTCATTCAGATCAACAAATGATATTGGATAAGTCATATAATACAAATACGAGTATTACTAAGGACATCTATATTAATAGATGACTCATACGAATACTTCATATTTTTAATAATAATAACATATACAATAAAACAATAAAATATACATAAGTATAAATTAAATAAAACAAACAAACAGAAACAGAGCGAGAAACAAGTAAAACTAGCAATCTATCATTTCTCATAAATTATAAAAACATTTGCTTACTAAATATTTGTTTACTTTAGCTTTGAACAAGTTAAAATTATTTTCTTGCTTAATATCTACTGGTAAGATGTTCATTAACTTAATGCCCATATAGTAAGACGCTTTTTCAAACAAACTTGTGGTATGGTTAGGAATGCGTAAGAGATTCTTATTTTTGGCAACTTGTATTATACATTTATACATACAAATGCAAGTAAATGTTAATATTTTGTTGTTAATAAAGTATGGTCTACAAGAATCATATCGGGAAATACTGAAAATGAGACGGATTATCCTTTTCTGCGCAATCAAAATTCTATTAACGCTGCTGTTACATGAGTTAGCCCAGATTATAACATTATAGGACAAGTGTGAATAAATTATAGAGTAATATATCTCAAGAAGCTGTTTAATATCAAACATTGTTTTACGTTGGAGAGGAGTGTAGTAGCCATAATTTATTTTTTTAGAAATGTAATCGATTTGGCTAGTCCAACTCATATCATAATTTATGTAACTTCCTAAAAATTTACAGAACTGTGAGTCTTCGATTGTGGAATATCATTCATAAATATTAGAAAAATAAGTGGTCCAAGTATTGACCCCTGAGGCACTTCCAGCTCAGTTTCTTTTATAGAAGACATTTTATTATTTAATTTCACATAGATTTTCCTACATTGCAAATATGACATTAACCATGCTAAAAAGACACCACAAAAACCAACAGCTGAGAGTTTTTCTCCTACAAAACTAAAATCTAAACAATCGAAAGACTATAAGAGATCGAAGAATAATGCTCCAACAAATTTATTTTGGTCTAAGTTTTAATAAATAATATAAAATCATATGAAGCAGTTTCAGTTGATTTATTTGGGTAGAAACCATTGTGACACTTTGAAATTATATTGTATTTATTTAAGTATAACAGCATCCTATCATATATCACTCTATCCATCACTATACTTAACACAGATGGAACAGTAATGTCTCTATAATTTTCAATCGCATAGCGATCATTCTTTTTGTAAATAGTGGTAACTACATCAATTTTTAAATTATCAGGAAATGTTCCACATTGAACAGATAAATTTATAATATAAGATAAAGTTGAAGCAATTTCAAATCGTACGCTTTTAATAATCTTTGTAAGAATACAATCGATGCCTACAGAGTTCGTGTTTTTCAGATTTTTTTATTACATTTATAATTTCGTTAACATCAGTATCATAGAAAAAGAAAGTATGATCCTGCAGTGCCATTTTAATTGTAGAACTTAAGAAATGTGCAAAAAAGGCCCTATTTGCATTGTTAATCATAATTTTATATTCTTCTTTTAACTTCTTGTACTACATTTTGAATTTTGGATTGTTTAGATTAGCTTTATACCAGTACATTTTGTTTAACACTCTACCCATTTTAATAACATCGTTTGTTATCCATGACTTATTATGGTTATGGGTGATTAATTTTGTAAGCATTGGGCAGTATAAATCTATACCATATAACATAATATTAAGGAAAACATCAAAATTAACATTGACATCATTTATGCACTCATATACAGGTCGAAAACATTCATTATTAAAGAAAGATTGCAGCTTAAGCAAATTGTTCTCATTTGTGTTCCTATAAGAAATATTATACGAATAGCTTTTATTATCAGGTTTGTACACCAAATTTAGTGCTACAATAATAGCAAAATGATCACCAAATTAACATTTTTTACGTTTTCTTTATATATATCCTGGGAAATATTTGTCAGAAAATAATGTACTTTAGATACGGATGTAACACCATTTTTATTAGTGAATATCCTTGTTGGTTCTATATTTTGGCAGACTAGCCCATTGCTTTCCATTAAATCATATAACCGAGGAAAAAGTTTCTGTTGAACTACTCAAGTCCAGATGTTTACTTAGAGATATTTTATTCTCATTGTATTCCACTTGATTAAAATCATTCTTATTGTTGTTGTGAAGATTTGGTGGCATCACTCCTAAATGTAGCACCGCGAGAGTCATTATTAATAAATTAGATTAAATGTAGAAACGAATACAAAATCACAGAGAGCAGGAAATACACGTCCACTCACGTACACAGCTGATATAAAAGTTTCTCTTTAACACCCTGTATCTTTTAAGGCAAACATTTTTGTACATTGGTAAGTGGTGTTAAATTGTCATATTTCGTCGTAAAAAATAGTCAGTTATTTGAGATTTCGGAAATGACATGACATTTATTGATTAGCAAATTTTGAGTATTTTTCCATTTTACATAGATATGTTTCTAAGATCTTTTGAAATTGTTTAATTACACCTAGTTACGGAAGTTATGTTAAGAAGGCATAAAATCGATAGAGTGCCTAATTGATTCCTGCTCTAGAGAGCACGGCTGACAGATTGGTGTAGGCGCATGTAAACGTATTCCCACTGATTAAGGACTTTATTTTAATTAGAACAAGCAAGCAAAGAAAGCATTCATATCGTTAAACGATCCAGTGCACTTTTAACCACATTATTAATTCTACTAATTCCATGCTATAATTCCATAGATGTGTAAAATACCAGTAAGACTCTTTCAATTAAAAATATCCTACGACTATATCGCATTCGTTAAAGTAGAAAGGATTTTGAACTGCCAGTAAATTAAATTTATGTAGAGATATTTTAACAAGTGAAATCTCAAAATGATCACCGACGAATGAGTGTTCACATTAATTTTTTCATATTTTTTTCTAGAACCACCCCTCCAAAGAAATCGGCCATCTCGTATGCTAGGAACTAGAAATACTGTTCTATACGAGATGTCTCACATAATTTTCAACGGCTTTCGCCAAACACCTTTCCTCGATCATAATTCAAGTTTCCTGCTTACCACGTCAATGATGTGGTGAAGGGACACTCCAAATATAACGCTCAGCGGTAACGACGAATTCGAGACGGGTCTTACGGCGGCATCGTAGTCTGCCATGAGATAGCGCATCAATCTGGCTTCATGTTCGTCTCCCTGGCATGTTCTTAGGCCTGTAAAATGAGAATTTCCAATTAGGATCAAGCAAATGAATTGAAATGGTAAAACTTAGACTATGTTTCTCGATATTACACATTTCAACCGCAACTGTTATTTCTGAAAGGATACAATTTTGTATCAGGTTGTAAATGTCTGATATTGCTACATCAATGTGGAAACAGTATACCTATATTATTTTATTGTGCATATAGAGTTTTAACTGTGGAACCTATAACCTGTATTACTTTGTACTTGTTATTCATTGTCTCAGTTCTTCTGAAATAATTTCCGTTACCATATGATAATATTATCTGTTACTCAATTTGAAAATATACATACATGATATTTTTGTTTGTTGTTCTTTTATGTGACATGCGGCTCTTAAAATAACGGACATTGCAAAATGTTTGAAGATGCATCTAAAAGTAAGTACCTTTATTTATTCAGTAATTTAATTAGTTTATGATAGAATGTCAATGCTAATTGTTGGTATGACTGACTATGATCTGTACAGAGTGATTTAAGAATGGCCATCTCGGAAATGCCAAGAGGTACAAAATCGATTCAATTATACAAAAATTGCATAACAGCAATCATTTTTCAGTGATTCTTTTAATTTTATTGTAACTATAAGCATTCTTGTAACTTTAAATTATTTAGATAATGCCATTAATTATGTTTAAGAACTTAACATAAATTACTCTTGTATTGATCGGGCCAGTAAACTTTTTGTTGTTGTTACATTGCCTATGTAAACCATGCAAAATTATGCTCTTGTTTAAATTTGATTGAATATTTTTAAATTAATCTACAAATAACTGTAGAGACAATTATAAAGGATATCTGCAAAAATGAAATATCTATAAGTAATAAAAGTTGAAAATCGTTAATAAACATTTAGGTTAGCTAAACTATATAAGTAGCACTAGTTTACGTAAGATGTTAATTCATTAAAATTGAAATTTACGTAAAATTTGTATTTATTGTTGTGATAAAAGTTAAGATCGTTTTAATACCTACAAGTGCTACAGTATATTAAAAAATATATGTATATGAAATGGACAGTACTGATGAAGTTCAGATTTGCGGGACATCAGTAGAGTTAGTAGCTACTACAGAAAATGAGACTTTAAATTTATTACCAAATAAATCTGAAGAAAAGTACGAGCTCACTTACAAACGTTTCAGGACTTATTAATTACTCCATGTAAAAGCAAAACTTAATACAAAAGAACACAACAGGCTTTTTTGCGATTGAATATGGGTGAAAAATTGAACATATGTGAAGCGAAGTAACTATACCAATTTTTAATTTTACTCTCTTTTTCGAATAAGAAAGCGTAAATATTAACTGAAATAGTATGAGCTGGAATGAGAGTGAAATTTTAACCTCACTCTTCACATTACTTAAGAGAAGTTTCTGTCTATGTTTTGGTAATTTTTTTGTTGTACCCAGAGATACACGTACCTCTTTCACATATGTTTGAGAAGCAGCATAAATAAATTGATATGTATTGCAAAAAATATTACACTTATAATTTAACATAATGTTTCTAAATCAACGTTGACTAATATGTGTATTGATAACCACTACCACTCAAAACACTGGCTGAATATATCAACAGAACATTTAATGGATGGGTGAAATTTTCAGATAGTAGGCAATTACATATTCAATTGCGAAAAAAGCCTATTGATATAGTACTTAAATTGTGTTTTCCTGAAATGTTAAGGTGACAATTATAAACCAAAGAAGTCAAGAAGAAGTTAGGTACTTACCGAATACGCTACGTGCAGATGTGAAAATTTTAAAATATATTAGTAGTGCTTTATTTTTAAGTAATCTTAATATTTGGTGTTGCTGGTGTACGACGCCATGATGAACTGTGGCAATTAAATTCGAATTATATACCTAGATGATTTGAGATCAAAACTTTTGATTAAAATATCGGATAATAAAACGAAAAAACCGAGATTATTTGTGATATGCCACTGTATACAAAATATATTGCATATCACCCAGAAAATTTCGAATGTTGCCACGTTTTATTTAAATATTCAAGTAAGAAAAGTTGCAGTCAAATACTGGGAATACATCAGTTTGGTAAAATATCTCAAACTGCTTCAAAATTTTTAAATTTGCCTAATGCAAATAAATACGCACGACATTGTTTCCGTCGATTCTCTGCCTAACTCACTTTGCAATGACCAAAAATACTAGAATCCCGAACGATTTCAGAAAAAAAATCTATTCCTTTCTTATTGTACGCCAGAGAAAATGTTTGTGCTTTCCGAATCTACATACATTTTTCTGTTTATTATTATCAGTTTACAGAATTTGCACATACTATATTAACTAAATGCTTTTCTATTATTCCATTTTAATGAATATAAATTCTATTATAATCCATATCGTTTGTCTAGACATAAGAAAATTTTAATAACTCAACTGCAGTATTAAAATACGCAGACAAATAGCTAAATCACATTCAACAATATGTAGAAAATTATTCTCGAGGCTCTGTTCTGGAATGAAATATACATCTAGTGTATTTTCATCCTCACTGTAATTTGAACGTTCTAACGTTCTAACGTTCTAAAATTCGTATGAAGCGTTGTTAGAAGCGAGATAATCCAGAAATTAGTATTCCCAGCCCGTCAGATAACACCAAACTAATCCGTATTGCCGTACGGAATATTGTACCCAACAATCAATTGCATCGGAGAATATTTCGTGTTATTGTGTAATTATATTGAGTAATTATATACTTTAGAAGCGACATTAAAATTTTGCACAACGGAGAAGTTGCATGAATTTTGTATTGGTTTAAAATGTATTACAACATATGTGTCGGGCGGCAATAATTACATAATAATTAAAATACTTATTAATGTTAATAAATTGCCATGGAATGTAAATAAAACCACGTGGCCGAAAACGCGAAATCATTGGTGTGACGTCACACGACGTTCAGCGCGATTTATGTTTTTGTAGAGTGAAGTTAGATATTTATAGAGTGTTTTCATTAAAGCAGGTTAATAAATTTAGATAGATTAATTTCTTTAGATAATTATTGAATAGAGCTTTGTCTGTGGAATTGTTCATTAGCATACCTAGATGTTTAGTATCAGAGAGCATACATATGACTTCATTGATAGGAATTGAAGGAGATTTGATTTATATTAGCTTAAAATACTTTTCTAAGTAAAAATAGAAATTTAACTTTTGACACTTACTCTGTTCCTGCTTGTTTCTTGTGTTTTTGTGACATGTTTGCGACATAGATAATGTAAATATTATAGGTATGCTGTGAGTGGATATTAATTCCATTTCATCAATTTAATTTTATACTTATAAATTTGAACATTGGTGCTAATCTCAACTTCATTAGTGTAGCAAATGGGAAGTCAATGGAAGCAGGTGTCTATTATTTTCCATTTTTAACATTACCATAATTATTAATGGTGATGTGGTGTATTTACTTTTGATTACGTCTAGATAGAGGGTTTTGCTTGAGTCATTTATAAAATTATGCCATCTGATTTCACATTAAACTACTTGCTTTAATTTGAAAAATATTAAATAAAAGTAGTAAATAGTGACATTTAGCATTTATTTTTTCGATTAATTTATTAATTGCTATTTACTACTGATTTAATTTCTCCATAATATTTTTAAAAACAAGTAAAATAATGTAGTGAAATCAAATAGCAAAATTTTATAAATAGGTACCTCAATAACATTCTACATCTCTTAATTGGTAGGGGCAAATACAAAACATGTTATTTCGAATTGGAATGAAGTACTGAATACAATAAATGAGAAAAAATGTAAGTTTACTTTACAATTGATTTTCTAAAAGCCCTGTGTACATTCCAGTAGCTTAATATAAAGGTTTAATTGATTATTTACAATTTACAAACAGTTATTTAAATTGTAACACTAATTTAGAAGAAGTCTTAACAGCGTTTTTCATTATTTCTGTTTTTATTTACAGGATTATTTTAACAAAGTTCATCTACAGTTTAAATCACATTGAATCTTTTAAATGCAAATATTTCGAAAAAGCAATTCCTAACGAGACAAAGAGGTATACCTTTTTACATATAGATACAGTGTGTTCTAAACTATAAAAGTACAAACAGGTAGAGTAAGGGGCGCTTTCTACAAGGTATACCTAAATTAAGAGGAAAATTAAATTTCTCGTGTCAGAAAACCAAATTTCATTTAAATACATCAATTATTGCTTCGAAGGTATTTTAACTTTAACTTTTTAACTTGGCTACTATTAAATTTTAAGTTTGGTAAATCACATTATTTTGATGTCGCAAATCATATGTTACTCTTTGTACATACAATATGACACATCCTGCATACCTATAATCATAAAGTTTCTTAGATATACTGCATTATACAGAGTGTCCAGTAAGTATATGTGTATAGGTAGGGGAGGTCAAAATAATACTAGTTTGTCATTTTTTTTTCTAAAGTGCCCCTTAACGGAGATACAGAGCCCCTAAGGGGTACCTAGCGATTTACCTTTTCGGTTCTAACTTTTAAACCGACCTGTATATTTAATGAAATTTTAATATTTTATGTAGGCCATAAAGGCTCATAAAACCGTATTACAGTAGATGTTTTACATTGTCAGGGATGTCAGATGCCACCATACCCGTTTGTCCAAAGTTTTGATAGGTGTCATTTTATAGAGGTGAAAACTGAATTTTTGAATACTTTGGTCATTCCTCTTTAAAAAAGGTACTCTACATTTGTTTCTATAAAATTGACCGTCTTCGAAAAAAAATTTTTTTTGTATAACACGTCGTTGAAATAATACATCAGAATAAGTACTGCAATAAACGTCGGTTTTATGACGTTAAAAATGTGTTATTGACAACACTTGTTAAAATTGTCAGATTGATTGAGTACACAAGACTAAAATGTAGCATTATTCCTGCAGCAAATATCCTGATATGCAACTAATTTATGGACAAGCACTCTGCAATTCTGTTGAGGTAAGAAGAATTTATTCTGATACATTTCCAAATTGACCTTTTCCGAACTTTTGAACGAGTTGATCGAAGCTTACGAGAAAGAAGTAAAATTTCAAGAAAAATAAAAAGAAATGCTATAAGATACTAATCTTCTGTTAATCCATTTTAGGAAGTTTTTGCCGCATCGTGGTGGAGAAGGGCCTCCAAGAAGAGCAAGTAACCCTCAGTTAAAGGAGGAAATTATGGATGCGATTGCTGGAAATCCCTCTAATAGTGTAAGAAAGCTGTCAGTTCAAGTTGATGCGACAAAGTGGGCCGTTCATGAGACCCTTCGAGAACAACTGCTACATCCGTATCACGTCCAAAAGGTACATGCCATGTCTCCCGCTGATTATTCTGCAAGAGCCAATTACGCAAATTGGTTTTTACGATTTAAGCAAAATCCAAATTCTTCGAGTATTGTTTTGTTCACGGATGATGCCGGTTTCACCCGAGGCGGAGTAATAAATTGCCATAATTTGCATATCTGGCATGAAGAAAAGCCTTATGCAATAGTACAGACAAAGTACCAACAAAGGTTCATGGTTAACGTATGGGCGGGGATTATTGGAAATCATCTCACTGGACCGTTCTTTTTTGAAGAGAGATTAAATTGTGCCATGTATATGCAATTTTTACAACAAAGCTTAAACGATTTATTAGAGAATGTGCCCTTAGAAATTAGAAATCAGATGTGGTTTATGCATGACGGTATACCGCCTCATTTTAGCAGTTTAGTTCAACAGCAATTATCAAATACATTTGATTGTCGATGGATAGGTCGAGGTGGTATCATTTTATGGCCACCGAGGTCGCCCGATATAACTCCATTGGATTTCTTTTTGTGGGGAAATTTAAAGAGGCTTGTGTATTCGGCGGTAGTTCACACCAGGGAAGACCTGTTAGAAAGAATAAGACACGATTTCGACGAAATTCGAGCCAATCCTGAGATGTTGTTTCAAGTACAACGAGAAAACATCCGTAGGATAAGGAAATATATAGAGGTACAGGGTGCCCATTTCGATAATCTGCTCAAGTAAACAAAAAGAAGCAAAGCTTTCAAATTTTTTAAGAAACAAAACTTTCAAAAGTTCTTCGGTGCAGTAAACGTCGATTTGGAATTGCATCAGAATAAATTCTTCTTGTCTCAACATACTTGCAGAGTGCTTGTCAATAAGTTAAATGCATATCAGCATTAATGTAATGTAGTAATAACAAATTTTATTATTGTAATACGTATTATTAGTTATTGTGTTATTCGATTATTTATTGTGCTTAAATAGCGTATGTTAATAAACTTGATAATTAAATAAATTTCGAGTCAATGTTTTAACGTGTTATACAAAAACTTTTTTTTTCCAAAACGGTCAATTTTATCGAAACAAATGAAGAGTACCTTTTTTAAAGAGTAATGACCAAAGTATTTAAAAATTCAGTTTTCACCTCTATAAAATGACACCTGTCAAAATTTTGGCTCTACGAGGATGGTGGCAAGTCCGTTCCTGACTTTCCTGACAGTGTAAAACATCTATGGCTTTATGAACATTTATGGTCTATATAAAATATTAAAATTTCATTAAATTATACAGGTCGGTTCAAAAGTTAGAGCCGAAAAGGTATATCGCTGGGTACCCCTTAGGAACTCTGTATCACCGTTAAGGCCACTTAAGGAAAACAAAAATTATCACAAAATAGTGTTATTTTGACCTCCCCTATACACTTACGAAAGTATGCCATATATTTATCGGACACCCTGTATAAGTCAAATTAGTTACACTCGAACTGTTTGACATAAATTCACGATGAAATAGACTTTCCAAACAAAAAACCAAAGTGTTTTTACATCTATTACAAATCACCCTGTACAATGGACTTCGGTATAAGCAGAAAGAGATGTGAAACAGTTGAGTAGCTAGATTATAATCTAGCTTTCTAAACCAAAAGAGAAATGAATTGTCCCTAATTTGTCTTTCACTGTTTGGGTTGTCCTGTCCACCGCCCTAACAGTTCTTCTTTGTTTATCCATCATTCTCTGTAAAGGATTTTGCGGCAAGAAAGGCAACCCTTTTGTTCTAAATTAGGTTGAAATCGGCACAGTTTATCTTATTCTAGTCGACTTAGTCCATTAAAAAACCTTTTCACGATGTAGGTGTTTCAGGACGGGATACGTATACCGACCGAAACTTGGTCAACAAAGGCCCTACCTACCTAATCATTTTTCAGAAGATCACTCCATTTAAATTTACGGGTTTTAATTTTAGACTTTTCTGTTTCAACACCGGTCCCTGCTCTTTATTTCTTGCTTCAACCGGCCGTCTATATTTAGCCCTTCACATAATTTTTTTCTTCCTTTTACGTTATTTAGTATCTTTATTATTTCGCTCCAAAAGAAAATTCTGGAGTAAGTGAAATATATATTTTCTTAAATTAATTATTACAGTTCCATACTTTATTAAATGAAGCTGTTATCGGAGGATCTTTTTAATAATAGCTGAGTTTTTGTTATATTTATAGAAAATAATTATAAAAGTTAAGGAAATTTACAAAAAGGTTTAATATACAGAGTGAGTCAGAGAGAATGGGTCAACACCAAGCTGGAGATACTAGACACCAAACTATTATGTTTGAGCTTATCATGCACGAAGTGTCGCTGGTTTAAGAAATACAGGGTGTTTAATGTTTAAATTTTATTCTGAAATCTCTCAATAATTTCACGAATAATAAATCACATGCACACTAAATACGCTAATATTTATTGACATGAGAATTTGATACAAGCCTACTAAGAAAAGAAATAGCAACATCAGCGCCTGAAAGAAAATCACCACAAAATACATTAAAGCTTTTAAATGCAAATAATGCAGAAACTGACAAAGTTATGCGATCTAAACAAGAGTACATTTTTTATGTAGAATCGATCGTTTTTTTAGACATTTTTTAAGCGTAACTGAATACAAAAAAAATATGTTTTGATTGATCTAAATAATACGGTGAAACTAGCGCCATCTAGGAACAACGTCAAAATAAGCTTTAAATTCATAATTCTCAAACCAAAAAACCTAACACTACCAATTTTCAGAGTCATGTTGTCAAAACTTTCTCAATTATTGTGAAATTTCAGAATAAAATTTAAACATGTACTTCTTAAGCCAGCGACGTTCGTATAAGGCATGATGAGCTCAAACATAATATTTTCATGTCTAGCATCACCAGTTTAGTGTTGACCCATTATTTCTGACTCACCCTGTATACCGTCACATAATGACTATGATTCGACACTGTTTCGAATGTTCTAATATTATCGCACATACTTTTTTAAACTTATTAACGCTCTCAGTGCGATAATGACATTGTAAATTAAATTAGACATTTATTGAATAAAAAAGATCATATGAACATTCATTTATTAAAAACATTGACAGTAAAATCTTTACAATTGGATAAATTAATGCCAGATGTTGACATACCCGGCCATTTTCTTGAACAGGTGGAAATATATTTGAGTTTGAACATAACTTTTAGATGTTGATGAAATAACTTTGGATGTTGAGAGAATATTTTCGATGTAGCCTTCAGCGACAGAATTAGACTTTCAGTCGTCATGTCTATTTATACTGAAAAGATCTGCATCATAATCAACTAAGACAGAGGTTGAAATCAGTGCCCAGTATACGCATTTCGATTAGGCAATTTAAGAAATCATGCTATCAGTTTTGGCACATTGCTAACAGGTTGTCTGGTAACATGATTGTAACTGTAACATGATCATAGTTTTTTAATTTGACGTATTTTCTTACCAGTTCTACTTAATGCAAGCCATCTATATTTCCAGATGTTACAAAAAAACTCTCTAAACACTTTTATTTTGGTATTTGGTTATAACACTGCGTTTAAATTTTTCGACATTATATGTATATGCCACACCCTGTATAAGTGCTATACGAAACTAACTCACAAGACAAATAACTTTCTTGTTATCAAGTTATACAAAAATCAATAACATTGTTAATTAAGACAATAACTTACTGGAACTGTATTCCCTTTGGTCAGCATGTCATTCACTTTGGTGTGATATGGTTGAGAAAGTTTCAAAATATCTATTAACTTTGCAAAGGAAAAAAGCTATATATTTTTTAACGATGGACATAATGCGAAGCTTTCAGAATCGGATTCTCTAAAATAAAATATCCGGTTTGAAATTATTTTACCAAATCAAATAAATTTATTTCAAACATTAAAAGAGAAAAATATTTTAGTTCAAAAGTAGTAAATAACATTTTTCTATCGAATTCAAGTAAGGAATTTTAAATATTTCTTTTAACATGGAAATAAACCCCTTAAACTGTAAAAAATAGGTGCCATACGGATCATTCATTATAAAGAGACTTCATTGAAATGGATTTTTTTATGACCGCGTGTTTCATATTACTGCGACATCATATAATCCAAATTACATAAACCAATAATCGGATTCTAACGGCTTTTTCCATAATCGGTTAATTTTAATTCGAGTTCGCCCATCACTATTTTTAACTCCTGAATATTATGAGCACTGCTGATCTATGATTATTGATAATAATACCTGTTGGCAGATATTTTAATTAATTAATTTATTTAAATCAATAATTAGTTGCAAGTAATTAGATTCCTATCATTGACAGGTAATATTATGTAAAGATATAGATTGGTATTATAAAATAATGAAAATTAATTTAAATCGGGAATTTGAAGGCCAAAATATCTACAGGCTCCTTTTGCTTAAGGTGAGGCTGTTCAATAAAGCTTACTCAAACTATGTCTAAATATATACTTGAGTAAATATAAAATGAACTTCCTAATAGCTAATATCATAATGTATAATTAATAGTAGGTAGATGAGTGCAAAACTGTGCGGAGAAAGAGCGAGAGGGAGTCACGTCTCGGGTGCTCATCCCAAAAGGCGTCAAAAACCATTAAAATAAATCGATGTACAGAGTACTCCTCATAACAACCACATGTGGTGCATGTGAGCAGTATCTACATTACACAAAAAGTTGTTGTGTAAATGGGGTTTTTCGATGTGTAATTCGAAATGTCTAAAATTTCGTGTTCTATCAACAACATTTGGAGGGTATTCATTATTTATATTATTAAAACATTTTTAATAAATTTCAGTGCGTTATTAAAAATTTTGCTGTTTGATGAAATTAATTTTGCTCTATCATACAGGGTTAACTATGACTGAATACAGATATTTTAAGAGGGGATAGGAAAAATTCAGATTAACGATATCACCCTTCAAAAAAATTTCAAACTTATTTATAAAGCGAGAAAAAATTATTTTCAAAACCTTATTAACCCCTAATTTCTCGGCGATTATGCCGCCTGTCACCTGCGAGGTTAGGTATATTCTGCCAAAGTCAAAGTTGTCAAAGGTAGTGACAGAGCCCGCGTTGCCACGTGTAACGATTTACGGCGCTTTTAAAGAAAGTTTTATTTACAAAATACTAGATTATTTAATGAGAAATACGATATGGTAGCACTGAGAGTAAAACGTACCTTCCTGATACTTCCAGGACTGATATTTGGAGATTTCAAGAAAGTTGAAATTATTTTCTGTTTTCTAACTTGTTTACATTATAACTTGTTGTTGTAAAAATTGTTGTACTTGCTGGGGACCTCTTAATTTCCCTCGACCATTTCATAAATAAAAAAATACTTTTTTCTGTTGGATATTCTGTCTACATATTTGGAAAACGTCTTTGATATTCTGCTGCTGCACGATATGCACTTTCATCGCACTTTCCATAAATTAGTATCATATTCGTAATATCCGCGATTACACGAATTTGAATGTGCGGAAAGCAAACACTAAAAACTAATATCAAAATATTTGCGATATTTGACGGATCTTCCGTTGGTGGCGCCATCTGTAGGTCATTAGCGCAAAGTGCACTAAAGCTCCTTCCATTTTTTAACTTATTATATAATTAAATAATAATAATACTAATAATAGTAACGATATTAACAATAATCGACCATGTTTGCATATAATAATATTGTAGTATTATTATTTTAAATTTCCCGGTGCGTTTACAGTTCTCTGTAATATTACTTTTCTGACAACTACTGCTGTTTGACATTAGGAGAGTATTAGAAACAATGCAACCAACAACACAGCATAGGTTTATATCGACTGTCAAGTGCTATGTGCGTGTAACCCCGTGTCACGGAGGAACTGTCAAAACAATACTAGGATGAAGATAACCCACGATTGTACACAAAAGAATAGATTATACTTAGGTATTATTATTATTATTAATAAAAATGTTTACATTCGTTGTTTCTACATTCGGCAACGTTGTGAGAAACGACCGCATGGTAGTTGACATATGTAGCCATCTTGGACGATGACTGATCGACATAGGCGCCGACTTTCCGTAGGAAAAAAGGGTTTCCCCAGCTAGAATTCCGAAATATTTTTTTTATTGTCTTTTAGGCCTCCCTGAGCACGTGGTTAAAATTTTTGTACTTAGTCATAGTTGACCCTGTATAAACATTTAACAAAACTTTTCTTAATATGAATGTTAGTGTTGAGGAACATAAAAATTATATAAAAAAAACTGGAATTTGAAAAATCGGAAATTTGCGAGCACGTCTGAGAAAACGGTCATTTGATTTAATGGGGGTCTGGAAAAAATTTAGAAAATGAAGATAATGCAACAAAAAGAAAATTAAAAGAGACCGCTATTATTTTGTTGAATGGAAATAACCCTGTGTGTGAAACTGCTCAGTAAACATTGATCGTTGTTGGCTACAGTTGTATCAAGAAGTAAGTAACAATAAAATAAAAATCATTTAGCATCTCTATGGAAACAGATAAACAGATTTTACACTGTCATACTTTTAATATATTTGCTATTTTGAGAACTAAAGCAGAGACTTTTTCGAAACGTCAAAAATACGGAATTGCGCATTAGTGATGTGATTTTTGTTATTTTTTGCTTATCTGTTTTTTCAGTTTGAGATTTTCTGGTTAGGCAATCTTAGTTTCAAAAATAACCCTTGACTGATCCGTTTGGCGCAAGGCCTTATTTAATTAATCTTTATTTTCCTCAGAAGTGTGGCAAAAAAATTAAATCAAACTAAAGAATAATTTTAATATTTACAAATAATAGTATACAAACATAAATTTAACATTATTCTCAATCAAAATATGTTATCCTATTTGCTATTATTTTAAGAGTAATGCATAAGTTGAGTTAAATAGAAAATTATTTGAAAGTTAACTCGACAAAAATTCATGAAAAATATCACACATCAAAGTTTATCGCAATATCGTTATTATCTTATATATTATTATTACAAAATGACGATAAACCAAAGAAAAAGCTATTCGTTACTGTTTGCAATGATCATTATTCTATTCAACAAGAAACAAATGAATACTTGGCAAGGATCTTAGGTTAGAAGAAACTGCTCGCACATATTTGTAATTTTGGGCATTATGCTGTATCACTTTCTCCACTATCTAAACAAGTAGAACTTTACCGACGCCACGCTCGTTAAATCTCGCACGTAAGGGGTGTTTTAAATTAATTTACCCGCAGACTGTACGAGTAATAGACGAGAGAATGTGCGTGAGAGAAAACAATTAAAATATGTTTGTTGCAAATAGTTGGAATGACTCCAACTTGGCGCTAAAGATTGTTTAATGTAGGGATAATAAAGGTCACAAATAAGATCAAATATTAAACAACTATTTATGAATGTGTCAAAAATTCAGCTTTGTTCTCGTATCACAAGGTGTGTCAAACTCGATAGCATGGGCGTGCTTAAGGATACAAAAAATATAAATAAATTTTTTTAATTACACCTTTTGAGGCCTATAACTTCAAAAAGGTACGTTTGAGGGGTTATGCTCAATAGGGTTCTTCGTCATAGTTTTTATATACAAGGTGTCTCAAATTTCTACTGGGTCCTACTATAAGGATACAAACAATTTAAGGGGTTATACTTAGTTGAAATTTTGAAAAAAATCATTTTTTTTGCATTTTTAGAATGTATATGTATTTGAGTATATTCTCTAAAAATTTTAAATCAATCCGACAAATATTTTTGAAGATAATAATAATAATAATAATAATAATAATAATGTCTCTACGCCTCATTCTAATCACAGGGATTAGCCCAGAAGTCGGAGACTTGTGCGGGAGAGGGGGCGGCATATTATTATTAAACAGGCCGCATTTGCGATACAAGATATAAGTATATTTATAAGAACATCCAAGCGTTTGAAAGTATGCGGAGAATATACAGAAGTAGCAGCTGTTTTTCTGACCTGCTATACCTTTGAGGACCCTCGCTATTGTGTTTGTAATTATGAAAACCCTCCCTCGCTAAGGGTTCATCTTATGGCCCTGAAATAGATGACTCGATGTAAGTAATAAAAAACATTTGTTAACTAAGTGTCAACGTCTCTGAAACTTTAAACGCGTTTTTCTCAAAACGGTGTTTTCAAAGACGGTGAGCACGATTTTTCCAAAACGGCTTGACCGATCGCTTTCAAATTTTTACACTATATTCTTAGATATATTCCTCAGGTATTAATCGAAGGAATAAACTTTTTAACAATTATTTCGATTTTTTTGACCATTTGAAATTGGAAATTTCTTTAAAAATTGCAACGTTTTTTTTTGGGAAGCCGCGATTTTTTTCGAAAATCAAATTTTTTTTTACATTTCTCATTTAAAACAATCCAAACAGGAGATATCTTACTCACCGCCGAGCACCTTTTTGTGGAGGACCTCCAGGAGGCGTACAATTTAATATTTTAAAAAACGGACTACGGAAGTTAAAAACATAAGAAATACACAAATTGTACATATTTATCATATATTAATTAAGTAAAATGTCTCCTCATAAAAAATTAATGGAAAAACGCGTTTTTTTGGCTTTACAACTAGATATAATAATTTGGGACACGTGGTGTTAAACGGGATGAGGTAAGCTCCATTTTCAAAAGAACATATTATCTTTGGGATTTGACAGAAACGACTAATGACGTTATCAATTATATTTTTTCCATAAACACACCGACATTTTTTTCCTCTTAAACATCTCTCGTTTTTCTAATAAACTTTTATTAGAGAGTTTTTTCTGTATTACTTCCCATTTAAATGTTATAAGTAATATCGTCTAAAAGAGTCTCAAAAGAAATACCAGTTGTCATTACTCAATGCAAACGTCAAACGTATAATTTTTGCTTATTCACGTTAATACGTTGCTAATGTACGAAGAGTCACAAAAAAATTCAATAAGAACTGTAGAGTTATATCGAGAAAGGTGTCCAGAACGCCTCACTCCTGATCATAGGGTAAAGACAAAGTGGAAGCAGGTTTTCCGCTTACTGGTAACAAGCGCCAAATACGTACTTATGAGCTATGAAATTTGTAACTGTATACTTAAATAATTGATATAAAAACAGCAGTTTAAAGCAAGTCACAACCGACACAGTGGATGAGGTTTCCCGCTTACTGGTAACCAGCGCCGAATCGCGTCTATATAAGTTTTCGAAAATTTCGATTTTGTTTTTAAAAAAGGCACTTTTTGACATACGACCCATATTTGTGACGTCATCGTTGTTCGAGATATGATCATCGACAATTTTTTTAAATAGCAACCCCAAATTTTGACCATACCATTTGAAAGAGCGTGTCATTCTATTTTTGTGGCCATAGCCTGCTACAATAAATTTTTTTTATCCGCCTAGAGGGCGCAGTGAACCACATACGATATTTCAAATATCTGTCAGGTGGAAGGTATCAATTTTACAATAAAAATTTATTACCAATAAGTTTTCTATAAAACAGTTAGACAGCCTTGAAGTTTGAGCACTTTACAGTTTTTTTTGTTATTACTCATAAAGTTGGCCATGGATCTCAAATTTGTTTTTATGAGCATAAAGGCCTCCAAAATTGCAACAGAAAACAATTAAAGATTTTTGACGTGTCTCGCATATTAAGCGAGATACATGGGAGTGGCCCTCTTATGTGATACAGCCTGTATAGTAAACAAATATTGGAGAGAGATTAGTAATGAAATTAATAAAGGGGGTAAATATTAAAATATACAGGGTGTACGAAATATGAGTGGCTTTATTTTGCTGTATGATAAATTGTTCCAAACAAAACATATTTCATTTAATAATTTTCTCTGAACAACCGCGTTGCCTAACGTAGTAACGCGAAGCAGAAGTAAGAAGACCTGAAGATGGTAAATGAGATTTTACCGAAACGTTGTCAAACAAATGGTTCTTTTGAAGACCATGCAGATTCATCGCGGAAAGGAACCCGGAGAAATTTTACAACCATATATATATATTAATATTACTTTGTAATAGTTAGTATAAGACCATAGATCTCGTTTGAATATTATAAAATGTTAACTTTAGTTCTATGAATATATTTTTACATTATTATATATGTTTTGCATAACTTTAAGTGTTCTGTTTTATACAAATAACCTAACTGTGCAGGTACCAAATTTTAATTAAAAATTAGCACAAAACTATAATATTTTATTACTTCAGTACCTGTATGTACATGTCTTTCTAAGCTAAAAAAATAAACAAAGGGCAGTTAATATATTGAGATATAATAAAGTTGTAACGACTAGTTAGCTAACTGAGCCGTAATCGGAGTACAAAATAGCTATTTATATAAACAGTTAGGAAAAGTACAAACAATAGGTAAATGTTTTTCACACAATTTGTTCAAAAATTTTAATTATAAACTTAAAAAGGATTATTCTGCTGAGTTTAAGGTACATAGCGACTATAATAGAAATAAGTATTATTTTTAATCTAAATGAATCATAAATTCCAAAGTATTTAATTTTTTGTATATAAATTTGAAAAGTATATATAAAACGAATCTTTTGCTTCGGAAATTTTTGACTTCACTGGGTATATCATATCAAAAATTCAGTATAACTATTAAGGGTGTTTGTTAACATTAGAAGCAATTGGCATTCATGTTAAGTAGGTTACTTAATATGAGTACATTTATCTTTTGAAGTAACATTCTGATGCAGTGATGCTATTGTGAAACTCACGGAAAAGCCTGATATGTTACTTAAGGTAAGTAAAAATGGTTAATTTCTTACGATTTTTTAAATTTTTCTCATGTAGGCATATTAATCTATTAGGTATAAATGAATTACTATTCAGATTTTTTTTTAGGTATGAAAAATTGTATAACGAAAATTTCATTTCAATATCTTGATTAGTTTTGTTATAGATTTTTTTTAGTTTTAGACCTTTTCTATGATGCCCCATATTACATACGCATGATGATGTTTCATTAAAAAATATATATGTTTGTTATAGTAACGGAAAACTAGAAGTTATACAAAATTTTCTCAAGCCACTAGATACTATAAATAGAGAAAAAATGTCCATTACCATAGAAAACGACCAAAATTTAAAAACATCATGTATCTCTTAAACAAATCAAAATATCGAAATGAGATTCTCATTATTCAATTTTTCTGAAAAATTAAGCTACCAATATATTTTTTCTGTCTTTTCGGAAAATAGAAGAAATCTTCTATACCTACTTGTCCAAATTGGACTATTCTGTACAATAAATAAACAAATACATTGTAGTCATAATATAAATTGTATTATTACAATATGACTATACAACTGCTTGTAAAGTTACTCTGCAATTTTACAAATAATTGTGCAAGTTACATTGTAAAAATACTTTTTGTATTGTAAAATCGTAAAGTAATATTACAATTATATGTGCGTACATGTTAGAAATGTTAGCCCACACTCAAGGTCCGCCTTACGTGGTATTCATTTATTTACCTTTTTTATTCTAGTTTATTCTTTGTATCTACTATTGTTTGAATGTTTTAATGGTAAATAAATTATTATTATTATATTATTATTAATTGCAAAACCTAAAATTACACCGCAAAATAAATTTACAACGTAACTTTACATTTTATTTGTAAAGTCACAATCAATGAGAAAATTACAGCAATAATGAGTGGTAAATAAATTGCCATCTATTTTAACTGTAATTATTTTTTACAGTGTTCATGAGAAGATAATATTAGCGTAAATTTTAGTTAAATATTATTGTATGTATCATTACCACAAAACTGCCTGTTAAACCCTATCTAATAAGCTCTCCTTACTAGTTTTTGTTGCCAACAGAGACGATTTATTTTCGAAGGACCAGACGATGTAAAATAAATCACTTGGCCATTCTACAACGTGAACTTGAATAAAGTTGGGATTTACCGAGGATAGTTTTACAGGCCTGTTGATAATTGGTTTTATATAGAAAAAAGCGTACAGTAAAGAAACTGCAACACAAAGGAGATACAATAAGCAGTCTCTTTAAAAAATGTAAGTGGGGAATTATTAATTTTTAAATTAGTAATTTTCTTTGAGATTGAAAATAATGTTGACCTGTCCGAATGGTTTGTTCTTTACGTTCAGGCCAATAACCTCAACAGACAATTTAGTTCATTCATTAACAGTATTTTTTCTAACAGGGATGTTACCGTATCAATTATCGGTTTCCCTGTTCTAGAGTCGATTAGGTTTTAAGAACAGCCGTGGTGAGGTAACATGTTCGCCTCGTTTTGATATTAGTTTATAGGGCCCAACTTTCGTTCAAGGGAAATCAGTTACAAAAGAAATTGTTCTATAGGAAGGTTCTACACAAGATTACTAGTATATAACCAATTTTCTTTTTCCGCGGAAATGTTTCGTTTTCAGGAAAAATCGAATTTTTCTTATATTATACTTAAACTGAAAATTGCCTCAAAAATTTCTTTTTTAAATGTCTTTATATTACATGCTGCTCTAGAAATACAAAATTAATAAAATTGCGGCTTTGATTTGATGTATTTGATTTTCCTTCGACTTTAGAATAAGGGAAATCTGTTATAGAAATGATAATTATATAATTTGATTTGACTGCTAATTTGCGCTTTAATGATATATCATTTTATTTGTGGAAATTTTTTTTAAGGAAAATATTGAGGAAAATCATTTACATATTCATGTTTTTTAGGGTTTTGTGAATAAACAAATGTTATTCAAGTTATAAAAAGTAAGTGGATTTGTAGAATTTTTTAAAAATCGCTTCGCTCGCGTATATTAATTATATCCACATAGATGTTTGTTATATAAATATAAATGTTAAATAAAAATCATATGACTTTGTAGGAATTCTGTATGTATTTAAAAGTTAAGGTATCTTTTGTGGCAATATTATGGCGGATAATGATTTTTATGTTGAAACTATTTATTTGAAAAATCTCCATATTCTAATTTTATATAATTAATAAGTTCATCCATCGGATCTAGACTGGTGTTCTTACAATGGCGTCTCCACAAGTACTCACAGAGTCGGTCTGCAAATTCGTCCGGTGGAATATGTTGACCTTTTTCAATTTTTTGCAGCCGACTACGACGACTCGATCCGTTGGGTATGAGTACCGTGTTCAGCAACGAATATAACACTATGGTTAACAGTCTAATGCCATATTTCCACATATTCGAATGGATAATATATCCTTTCTCTACATGTTGTTCTAAAAGGAGAATTAACGTGCTTGCATCCCTTTATTTTCGGGACAAATTACCATTCTTAAGTCTTCGGCAATCATTCCAAATACCCAGGGACCTTCAACTACACTTCCTCTGTTATTTTTTCATTTACCAAAATTGGATTTTTGTGTTCAGAAATACGTTTAGAATTCAAAAATAAAAATTGGTCACATTTTTCCGCTTTGCTATATTTTTTCCATATAGGTAATGAAAATGACACATTTCCGCGGGAAAATTCTGACGTTTCTGTGTTAAGAAAAATGTCTATAATTCACAGCAAAAAATATTTTTTATGTTCCCTTTTTCTAAAGTCCACAAAATTTCCTTTATAATGGAAATGACGCATTTCCGCGGAAAAATTTTAATGTTTTTGTTCAGAGATACCTCTGAATGCTATTTGTTATTTGTTTTTTTTTTCATAGCTGATTTCCCTTAAACAAAACTTGACCCATTCTGACCCATCTTTCTTCCTCAGCGCTGCTTTTAGTATCTATGCCAGTTCTTCAACGCTTCTATGCTCATTTAACTTGTATTTTTGTTCACAACAAAACTCCATAAATATTACCCACGTGTATTCGTGGTGTTTTTTGGATTTTTTTCTTTATTTAAAATTTGCATTGCCAAAACGTGACATTTCGAAATTTATTTTAAATATTAAGCTGTAACTGTCAAACTTGATACAAAACATCCCTGAATGCTGTTATCAGCAAGTTATACTTTGTGGTTATCAGATAAATGTTTAAAAATGATTAGGTGATTTGTGTCACATGATAAAAAATAACGAAATTTAAATGGCTGCTAGAACTGTCAAAAAATTTTGGCTTGTAGTCTCCCTAGTGTACAGATAAGGAAATTATTTCCCTTGTTTATACCCTAATGCTTGGATTATTACCGGATATTTTTTCGAGTTCAGAAATATTTTGAAAATTATTCCGAGTAGAAGGCGAGGCGATAATTTTTTCAATTCAAGCAAGTGGGGGATTCAGTAAGAAAATTTAACACTTAAAAAATGTTTAATGTAATCGATGTTTATTTAACAATAAGATTATTTAGAGACATGGAAAAGGAGGGTTAGTTGACCATGGATGTGTATTGGTATGTCAAAAATTATACCACGTCAAATTTTCTCATTTTGTGAGGTCGAGTGAAGTGTTAAGGAAAAAAGTTGCGTTTTGGAAAAGAAAATCAAGAGAATATTAGAAAATAAGTTGAAAATTCAGTGCCACAAAATACGAAGAGGTGTAAAGAGGGTGTGTTGCGTTATGGAAAAGAAAATCAAGAGAATATTAGAAAACAAGTTGAAAATTTAGTACCAGAAAATACAAAGAGATGTAAGAGTGTGTTGGCACAATTTTTGCAGTTTTGCTATGAAAAATCTTATGATATTAACAATTCATCTATTTCGATTGAAGTACTGAGTCTAATGTTAGAAGACTATGCGTTTGACATCAAGAAATAGAGCTCATATGATTATAAGGTGAGTGTGGTGAAAGTTATGTTGGATAGTACCGCAAAACAATTAAAAAGAGATCTAGTCTATTCCATGTGTCATTATTTTGACAGAAATATTTCCACTTATTAATCTATTAATATCGTTCAGGCCAAACAAAAAACGAGTCTCAGATTGGCTTGAAAATAGAGGTGTGAAATTTTCTCTATAATTATTAAACTTACATCATAGAAAAATATTATAGCATTCGGCATCAAGGAAAATTTTTGACACATTGGAAATGATCGTAGTTATCATGGATAAAATAAACAGGGTGTCAAAGCAAATTTACTTAAAATAAATATTGCCTATATTTTCTAACACATTGATTTGACAGGTATATGTTACACTGGGCGTTTATTATGCAGTAAGCCACAAATATATTAAACAGTAACTATTTTGAGATCATTATTAAAATTATTTAATAATTTGTTTTGAGAATAAAGCATAAAACATTAAAATGGGTTGACCAGGCATTATTAAATTTTGATGTTATTTAAAATATCATACTAAAGACAAACATGAGAACTAATCAATCATTACTTGAGTTTTTTTTAATTGCAATAAACCTTAAACTTTTACTATCTTTAGTTACTTATGCCTGTGATTCTAAAGTTTGATGAAAATGCTTAACAAGTTTTCACTTACCTACACCTCAGATTTTAAAATTCTAGAAAACTGTGATTATTCATAGAAGTTTTCCTAGCATATGAGAGGAACAAATCATATAAGTTTGATAAAGTTTTTAGAACTTTAGATGATTTATTTTCTTAGTACTCATATGTTTGGTTTGTTTTAGATTATTATGAAGCATTTTTTTTATAAATTTCATACATTTTTAAAATCATAACAATTACAAAACAGTAAAATAATCGTTAATAATCTGATTAAAATACGAATAGAACATAATATTTAGAATATAATATCTTATAAGTAATATTTCAGTTGCAGATAATTAATATTTCCACTTGGTGGTCGCGCGGTTTAAGGCGTCAGTACTTGAATCGAGGTGACTAGATCGGTGTAGGTTCGCGCCCAGCTGCCGATAGACCGTATATAAGCTATATTCGTGGAGGGGATTGGCACTCCCTCTGCGGGTATGGTAGGGTGGAAGAATGTTAGGTCAAGGTTGGGTCTATGTGAGAGATTGATACCGGTTGATATTTGACTACCCCGTAATTAATGAGGTTTTCCAGGTTTCCTTCATTCCTGCACTGAATAGTAGTTAGGGCCTACCAACGTAAGTCGTTCCTGGGCGCAAATGCGGCCTGCTTAATAATAATATGCCGCCCCCTCTCCCGCACAAATCTCCGACTTCTGGGCAAATCCCTGTGATTAGAATGAGGGGTAGAGATATTATTAATATTATTATTAGCATTATTAATAGTTTGCTTACCTTTTATTAATTTTGTTGGGATTTTATTATCAATATTCAATATTCAATTAATGGTTTAATTTAGTAAAACAAATCTGTTCATTAAACATTCTGTCGGAAACTATTTTGTTCTGGCGCCAACCAGTCTTTTATGATTTTAAATAAAACAGAGAAAAATAATCTGATCGGAAAGTTCCGTAGCTATTAACGAGTTGGGGAGCTTTATTCTCCTGCAACAAAGGCTAGAGAACCGTTTGAGTTCGATCAGATTTTAGTAAGAACAGAACATATTTTTTGTAAAAGGATTAAATTTCCATAAAGATGCCTTTTTATTTGCAGTTATTTTTTTATATATCAGGGCTGTCCATCATGAAACCCGCAGGCCGCATAAGGCCCGGTACGACATTTTTTGCGGCCCACGGAGGGCGCCGCAAAAAATATGCTTTAAGAACGAAAATGTACACAAGCGGGTCAATCCTACATCAGTGATGAAATAAATTAATGCACACATAGGCTATGTGACGCCACTGGCACACTATTACGAAGTTACTTGAATAATGGAGATGTCACTGAATCGCTCTCGAACACTCGAGTAGTCATGCGCGTATATAAGAAGGTTGAGTCAATTGGGACGAGCAGAGGCAATAGTTAATAGTGTGGAATATAGACTAGTTAATTATTACCATCAAGTGTTTATTTGTTTGTAATTGTAGTTATTTTATTGTACTGTACGCTGAAAGTCATTTTAACGGTTTTTAAGTGAAACATGTCTTCCTAAATAAGAAAAATAACGAATGATCATCGAGTTTATACAATTCAAAAGGACTTCAGTGTAGCAGAGAACATGATGGATCACATGAAACACCTAAGGATATTTTAAGGTATAAATAAGGTGGTATCAGACTATGGGGGATTAGATAAATGTTCCTATATTGTTATTGATGGAGTCAGAGCTATGATAGGAACTGAAATTAAATTTGCAAGGCTCTTAACACAAAACAATATCAGTTGTCCTGTGATACTTTTAAAAATTGTTTTGTATTTAGGTAAATAGAGTTGCATTTCATCGTCAAAAATATGCAGTTCATGGGATGACTGCTTTTTTATATCTTATATTTGAATAGAATATAGAAATATAGATGTTTTCAAAGCACTTTCCAGATTATTAAGTCTCTGTACAGTTAAAATTGCCTGAGCAAATATCGGCAGCACCCACTTGTGTAAAACTTTGGAATTGTTGAATACGGTGCCTTTACTATAAAAGCATGTCAGTCCTAGAAACCCTTTATACTGTGAGTATTTGTACAAGTAAAACCTCTGTGCACGCTAAGCCAGCAGATTTTAAATCCGAACTTTTCTTTGTATTTGTAACACAAGAATGACTCCTTCAAACTATTATTTTAGGTCACCATTATTGCAAATGTACTACTTACTTCACTAAGTAAGATTATTTTACTAGGTAATAAAAATGTAAAATGAATACTTATACTTAATTTAAGTTTAAATCGTAACTGATAAAAAATAAACAGAATCTGTAAATGTTGAAACAATTAAAAGTAAATAGAATTGAGAAGATGTAAATAATAAATAATGTGTATTATTCACATTCTTCATATTAACAACTGTCTTAATTTAAGTGTTAATAAAAATTTTTAAAAATTCTAAAGCCTGTTCGATGTATTTTCAGAATCAACAATCATTCTTTGATTAATAAAAAACTAACTACTCGTTTTTCTTCAATTCTTCTTGTTTCTGTGCGTTTACATTCAGTATTATACTTAATATTAGTTAAGAATTGTTTTCTTTTATTTAGATGATATGAATTACTTACTCAACAATTGTTATTTTCAAAATAAAGTTTTCGTTTACGTTTTCTTTATTTGAAGTTTTAGTGACTTTAGCGAGAATTACTGCAAATATTTGAATTAATATTAAAAAATTTTGAATAATATAAATAACATTGCATTAAGAAAAAAATAAACTGAAGTATATACCTTAATTATTATTTCAGTATTCTTGCCATATTGTATTCCTTTCTAGAATGATTACTACTCTCTACAAACCTTATATAAATAATGAAATGTTACTCACTAGTAGAATTTAATTATTTATATAAAGAAAGAAAGACTTATAGCAAACTGTCAAAGTCATCCATCAACGGCATATCAGAGATATACAAGCTTTTGAGCTTGTTAGTTAGCTACCTTCAGCATGTCATAAGAGGTGAAGCAACCAACAACATATCCGACAGAAGGCAACCTGAGTAGATGTGATGCAACACGAAACTACATCTGTTGACCACATTCAGAACCTGGCGGTCCACCTACGCACACAACTTTAATACTATTTGTAGTTAATAATACTACAACTGTGTCTCTGTAGTATTGGTAATAATTCCCACAACTGTATTTATTTATTTATTTATTTGCAATACACTGTCCAGACAGAATCCAATTACAGGACAGGAAAAAACAAACGAGTAATAACAAATACATACAAACAAAATAAAATCGGGTATACAAAATTTACATACATATAAATTAATGAAATAATGCATTTTTGATATTTTCAACATTACAAAAAATAAATCTAAGGTACTATGCACTAAGAAATAATTGTAACACATAACAAACATTGGAGCATTATTAAGAGCATTAGTCCTGCATGTGGGAATATGAAACATAGAAGAACGAAAACGCGTTACTAAATTAGTTGCTGATAATTTAATATAAGAAAGAAGTTCCGGGCAATCAACGAAATTATTTAATAACTTATACAGAAAAACTACAGAGTAATATTTACGACGTAAAGACAATTCAAACATATTAAATCGGGATAACAATTGTTCATTATAAAATCCAACTGGGGGATATACCTCATCATACTTAACCCATAAGTACTTAGCAAATCGTCTTTGGGGTCTTTCACTGTTTTTTAAATGACATTCATAGCAAGAATTCCAAATAACAGAAGCATATTCAAGCTTAGATCTTACAAATGCATTATATAATACTATAAGTGTACCGTGCCCTTCAAACTGATGACTGTTACGTATTATAAACCCTAAATTCTTGATAGCCTTGGATACCATGCTGTAAATGATAATTTAGATGAAAAACACACCCCCAGATCTTTATATTGCATAACCGAGTTAAGTTTCTGGTTGTTTAATGTGTAATCAAATTTAATATTATTACAAAATATCAATAATTTTAATTCTTGTAAATCTATAATTTAAACAATTAATAATATTTTATTCATATTTTAACAAAATATTATTCTTTAAGTAAATCTTAAATTTAGTGTCATTTTAAGAAAGAAAAGTGCTGAATTACGTATAAGAATGCTTGTAAGTCAAGAATATGTAATTGTATGTATCAAAGATACTTTGTTACTGAATTAATACATGTAGGTACACTTGAATAACGTTTAAAATTTTAATTATATTATTATACTTAAATACATATCAGTTTTAAACCTCAGTTTTATTGAAATCCGAACATTATTACGGGAGTTATTTTGACACTAATTTCAAAATACCTAAAGAGGCCTCTTAATAAAAATGCTTCAGTTAACTGAGGGATATTAAACATATTACAAACTTTAACTTAATTTTGTAAATCTTAATCATGACCAATTCTTTTTTTAATAAACAAATAACAGTTTACATAAAAATGAGATATTTCTAGAAAGCATTTTCAGCTTTCTCAATATCTTTTATAGGTGCTCATATTCCAGTTGTTGAATAGTTTATGATTGTGAGTGAGAACCCAGGTTTCATACCCATCCCATATAAGCTCATATTCGATTATTGATTTGTATAAAGTAAAGCCGATATATTTTATATGTGTTTTTTGTTATAGAAACTCTGTAGACATTCAAGAGAAAAAAATATAGTACATTTCAAATTTTTCTTTGATATTTTAGTGCTAACATCTTCGACAAGCATGCGAAGATTACCGTTGGCGCATCCGCCAAAATATAGGATATATTTTCCTTAAATTAATTCTTTTCTTATAAAAAAATATATAATAAATAATGTTGTTTCTCGTGTTTATAAAAAATAGGACGAATTAATATCCTAAGAAAGAGGGATTCCCATTTCACCCTACACAATATTTTTCAACTAAAACTTGCTGAGAATTTAATTAACTGAAGGCTTTTGTTTGCGATAAATTCTTTGCTTCATTTATTTTTTACTTTCGGTGTCGAGGTTGTCCTACCACTTCCACTATGACCTATTAAGAATCCGCAATCCGCTTTTTGCTTTCTTTTTGTTGTTAAATGCGAGCTTCACGAACATTCAGTGAAATATCTAGAAAAGTACTTGTAAATACGAAGCTCATATTTCTCTACTTACTAGTATAATTTTTTACAGCATAATATACTAAAAAATAAGGTATCTTCATATGAAATCTTTCTTTTTAAGATAATGCCTTCATGTTAGCTTAGCGACAGCATCAAAAATAAGGAAAAATTGTTATCTACTGTTCTGATACGAAATCATTTATTTCGTTTAATTTGGTTTTCCTGCTATTGAAATAATTTATGACACAAGTGTGTTATATTAGATATAAAAACGCTGGGAAATTGGGAAATGTTTAGCTAATTTTTCCAAGTGACTTACTTAACGTAACACATGTTATCTCAAAAGAATGTTACTTTTTTTGCTAGTAGTATATTTAGAATGTCTTTGTTATTAGTCCGCAAATTATCAGGGTGCTTTTATGTTACTATCGAACAACGATGTGCGTTTCTTTTTAAGTAATAAACAACACTGACATTTTGTTAATTTGCTGATGATAAATAGTGGATTTTTAATACGAAATACCAGTTTTTATACCAAAATGGATCAGGAAGAACAAGAAATGATTGATCTGACTCATCAATAATTTCTTATTGGCGACTGCATTGCGAATTTAACCGTAAACATCTTGTGGCGTTTACAATAAGGAGTTCAAGGCGTTTGAAGGCTGGATGAAAGTTAAGGACGATGGTATAAACGAAAGCGTTTTGCTTGCTTACTGTCTTGAACTATACAAGAACATGTATTCAATACTTAGTCAACTCTCCAGATTTACGAAAACATTGATATCTTTAATTTTCCGAATCTTCAAAGCTTTTTGAAGACTAAGGTAAAAGATCGCATGTCAAAAAATCAAACACTGTTGAACGCAATGATATTAATAAGTTTTGCGTTGTAATTTTTTGTCAAAAATACCGTCAAAAATTGCTTCGTACTTGGATCTACAACACCATGAGTTACACACTGGTCACTGTATGAGATCATCTGCTACGTTTTTGGCAAATGTAGTGGCGAGCACATAGCATTAAAACGACAAGGAGGATGGAGATTTGCAACCGTTGCCAAAGGATATATAGAAGAATCCATCAATAATAAAGTTGAGATTGAAAAAAGACCAGGGTGCTGCAAGTGATCCAAAACGTGTTAATGTACTGGAAGCATACAAGGTTTTACCATTTCTGAATCCTCAAACTGTATTTCATTCTCATTTAATATTAATAATAATAATCTTTATTGCCCAACAGATAAAAATCCATTTAAAGGACAAATATTTTACAACAACAAAAAGAACTAAACAAATGAATATAGAAAGAACAGTACGCACTAGGCTCTTTAAAAGTTACATTAAAATATAGAACTACTAAAAAAATGCATTACAAACATCTAAATATCACTACTAAATCTCAGACCAACAACTGCAACCATCTGATTGAGGTTGCTAAAATTAATATCACATAAATCTGATACTAAATTAAAATTGTGACACATAATATGCACTGGGGACGTCTTAAGACAATTTGACCTTACCCTGGCACAAACAAATGTACGATTTTGACGAGAATTTACACGAGGAACATGGAAATAAAACTGGCACAACAGAGTCGGACATTCTAATTTGTTATGAAATAAATTGAATAAAATCTTGACACTGGTTAAAACTCTACGAAACTCCAGAGAAGCGAAATTGAATCTATTTGGAAAAAATCCATCTGCTTTAAGTGACATAAATTTTAAAAATCTTCCTTGGACATTTTCTAGCGAAAGCTTTAAATAATCATATCGCACCAATGAACAATATTCGAGTTTAGATCTAATATAAGAGTTATAAAGAGTCTGTAAAGCAGTATCATTAGAAAATGATTAGCAGTTACGTATAATATAGCTCAGCATCCTTAATGCTGATGAACTGATCTCAATAATGTGCTTGGTGAATAGGAGCTGTGAGTCAAATAAAACACCTAAGTCTTTTATAGAGTTTACCCTGTCAAGCATTTCCGAATTGAATGTGTAACCAACAATTATTGTCAAAATTTAAAGTATAATTTGAATCAATTATAATTAGGTGACAAAAAAAATCAATTTGTCAATTGAAAATTTAACGAAAATGTTGACTTTTGATGACAATTTTCGAAATTACAATTTTTATGGACGAATCGTTGCAGTCTCTAAATGAGGCGAAGGATAGTCTGAGATAGCAGTAAAGCCGAACAAATTGTTACGTACTTACATGTTAATCAACTCCCAAAAAACACATTCTGTATGATTAATGTGATCAGAGCAAATATTTCTTGAAAATAGTGTGCTCCTGATTTTAATTACCATACCACTTTAGTAACTAGTAATGCAAACACAAAATAACTATTAAACTATTGACGTTTATTTTGTATAAAATAAAGTTATGGCAACTTTTTGGGATTGTATCTTGAAAAGACTCACCGTGGGGACTCCAATGAGTCTGTAAAATAGCTAAATAGTGTCGAGAAGTGTATAGGTACAAAAAAATAGATATATAAAAAAAATGTTTTTTATGTTAATAAAATCAAAGCTTACTTTGTTACTTCGAAAACAAATAATATAGAAAATTAGAAATATTTTGTAATGTAAGGGAAAATATATACAGGAATATAAAGTGCAAAATACATGCTGAGAAAATTATTTAAGAATTCTTGGGAAAAAATGCAGTATAATAAAAGTAGTTAACAGTGATTGTACAAAATATTGCCTGGAACGAGTGAGATAGATTGCTTTTAATTTGCACGGTTATGTAGCTCGATTGCAGACATCTCTCAATCTTCCTTTCCACCATTCCGTATCCTTACATTGAGGCATATTTAGCATTACATGTTGAGAAATTTATTTAAGAATTCTTGGGAAAAAATGCAGTATAATAAAAGTAGTTAACAGTGATTGTACAGAATATTGCCTGGAACGAGTGAGATAGATTGCTTTTAATTTGCACGGTTATGTAGCTAGATTGCAGACATCTCTCAATCTTCCTTTCCACCATTCCGTATCCTTACATTGAGGCATATTTAGCATTATCGTATACCCTAAACGACTTCAGCACAACAGTTTGTACGGAAAGATCCACTGTAGTATTGTCATAATCTTGAGTGGATATATCAGAATGTGAATAAGTGAATTCTTTGTTGAATGCGTTCTGTTGCAGATAGCTATTCAGAAAATATGTTCTAATCCAGGAAAATGATACATGTACTCGTTTTACTATTGCATTTGCGCTACAGTCAGTTAAAGAAAGTGAACTGCAAATTATTCATATGCAAGTATCCTGTCATGAGAAATACTAACTGAGAAAATTTAAGATTTTGTTCTAAATATCTGTAGTCTAATTAATGGGTGGTGTATTACAAAGCAGTAATTCCGAAGTATTTTATTTCTACTTTAGTACCCACTTACGATATCAGTTTTGCTAGGCAGAATTAAACTAATTCAAATTGGCTTGACTAGACTTACACTACAACTACTTCATTTAGAGCTTGTTCATTAAGATTGTATACAATTTTAATCTTATGTGAAATTACTTACTAATATTAAGTTTTAGTTCTATGGCTAGGAGTATAAGTAGTTATACTCTTAAGCGTATAAATAAATTCTAGTAATATGAATTCAATTTTAATCATGAACATTTTTTTTATATTTATTATTAATGTTTATAGCAAAAGTACAATTGTGAAGATTTACATCATTTAAAAATCCTCCACTTCTTGCTATATTAGTACTCATGACAATATTTCTAGAGTCAATTGCTTTTAAAGATCAATTGCTTGTAGTGGGCACGTTAAAGGAAAATTGTTCGACATTTTCTACAGAGCTAGTTGAAGAACTCTTTCAGATAATGCCCTGTATACTCTTCCTAATTTGGAAGCTTCAGATACATCGCCACATCCTTTGCTATACTACCAAATTTATGCATAGCCATAACAGCTTTACATTTTCCATTTTGATATTTAAAAAAAAGTCGTTCCTCAAAATTGGGAGGCCGCTAATTTACGTACTTTCTATATCTCCCAAGATGGTGCTTTGTTATCATTAGCAGCAAATATTCCATGTCTTCAGTATCATCAATTGTCATCTTCACTAGATCGTCGCAACAGCATGCCCCAGATATAGCAAATATCAAAATTTCCTGGAAAACTAAGTATTGGTTAGTACAATATGAAACAAACAAAATATAATTTCATTACTTCTATCGCCAAATACTTTTCATCTGGATCATCAGACAAAAATGTATGGAACTGTTCACTTAAGAAGACTCAATTTCTTTGGCGTATAACCTTCTTGTTTTTTCAAAAATGCACGCAAATGTTTGTATTTTTCGATGTTCACATGCTTCAAACTTAACAAAGACTTAATGAACATATACAGAATAGAACTCCAGTTTTTATGCCATTTCCGAAAAATATGGCAATACTTTCTGAGTATTACGTTACATTTTTTTCAATACACCATTTCTCGAACTTGACAAAGGCAGCTTCATATACTGCACCAGATTTCGTTGGCAGTATATTTTCTACAGCCATTCACCGCCTCTGTCACCTTGGCACGTTCATCAGCCACTTCTACACTCATTTTCAGTTTTTAGTCACTGCCTACCAACGCGACGCCAAATTTTAAATAAGTATTTGTTTTGATAGATGCAAGTACGTATCTATAGTAACAAGTAAACGTATGTACAGTGAAATAAGTTAAAAATTCAATATTACAATCATTATTTAAAACTCGTTTTTTGCTTACTTATTTTAATCATTATACCTAGAATTTATCTATCGGTCAGTAGTCACGCGGTTTAAGGCGTTAGTACTTGAATCGAAGTGACTAGATCGCTGTGGGTTCGACCCCCGCTAGACCGTATATAAGCTATATTCGTGGAGAGGATTGGCACTATCTCTGCGGGTATGGTAAGGTGGAAGAATGTTGGCTTGGGTCAATGTGAGAGATTGATACCGGTTGACATTTGACTACCCCCCTAATTAATGAGGTTTTCCAGATTTCCCTCATTCCTGCACTGAATAGTGGTTAGGGCCTACCAACGTAACTCGTTCCTGGGCGCAAATGCGGCCTGCATAATAATAATATGCCGCTCCCTCTCCCGCGCAAGTCTTCGATTTCTTGGCTAATCCTCGTGATTAGAATGAGGGGTATTATTATTATTATTATTATTATTATTATTATTATTATTATTATTATTATTATTATTATTATTATTATTATTATTATTATTATCATTATTATTATTATTATTATTATTATTATTATTATTTTTAGTAACACCTTCCGAAGCTCCGACACATTCGGAGATGTTCTGAAGAGTCAAGCAATGACCACTCTCCACTCCGTGGAGTCAGTAATCATTGCGCCCGTAAATCGTGCGTTCTGAGCAGAGGTAGCGAACCAAGGACGATTGCCTTCTGCATTCTGCCGGCTAAGATCTCTGCCGAATTTCGGCAAGCCGGTATGATCTTTAAGTCAGAAAGCAACGTATGTCTCATTCCACCCAGGACGCCTATAATGAGCACCACAATCTTAACAGAGTGGTCTGGATACAGCCTGCGGAGCTCGGAGAGAAGATCTCGATACTTCCTCCGTTTTTCCTCCTCTTTTATTATTATTATTATTATTATTACTATTATTATTATTATTAATATTTATAACGTCTGAAGAAAAAAATAGTATATAATATGATGTTCGGAGAACGTCAGTCATAAGGAACATTTTATTAAATTTGTCTCCATTTGAGTTACGAACTCAGGAAACTTAAATATCGTTGGTATTTTGAAAGTGTTATATTTTTCGGAAATCTGCATAACAAATAATAATATAGTATACATTTTTGAAATGCATTTCAAGAGTTACTCTTTTATTTTTTATTGAAATAAAATACAGTATGTTTTATATAAAAAAGAACACAAATTTTGGTCATATCACAAAAACTAAAAATATTATTACATTTATTTTTATGCCATCGAATGTATTTCAAAAAAGTGTATAATGTTCAAACCATTTTAAAAAACAAGAAAAGGGCAGGCAGTCGGGTTAGTCAAAAATCGAGAAACATCCTGCTACTCGAAACCGCTAATATGCCGTTTGCGCCATTGTTATTTCTTCAAAAAATGAGCTCGCCTACCGACCAATTTCAACAACTCTCGGGCCTATGATTTATCACATCCAGTTAGCATTAACAGGCCTGTTAAAGGTAACTGGTAGGTTAATAAAAAATTCCTATGATCGACACTTCTGTCAAGTTTATTTCTCCCAGTTACTTAACTTAATAATGATCACGTGACCTTGTTATGAAACAGCTTGGAATAACCTGCCGTTAAATGTATCTGGAGCTTTTTATTGGTCAGAAATTTTAATTTTATTTCTGATAATTGACGTATGACATTTGGCATATTAATATAATGTATAATTTTATTATTATTTGTCTATAGCACAATTCAGGTTCAATTTATTACCATAACATAGTTGTACATAATAAGTAAAATATAGCATTACTAGTTTGACAGTACAATCTAAAAAAAACTAAAATTTGTTCTACATCAGATTACAATTAAAATTGTTATTTTGAGTATGATAGCGATACCGAAATGAATATTAACAAATAAAAAGAAGTATATTTTATTATCTAATATTATTAATAATTAAATAATTATTTTATGAATACTATAGGGGAAGGCATAATAAAAACAGTTTCTAATTATTTATAGTAATTTTGATTATATAAAGAATTGTCCATAAGTTAATATGAAATATTTAACGTACCTGCCGCCACTGTTAGGGATTTATTTCCGGTCCGTACATTAAAGTATTTATATGTACTTCAAAATGTTGCCAAAGTACTTATACATATTAGCATGCGTTGGGATTTATTTTGCCTCTTATATAATATTTGATTACATTTAATGAATCTCTCTCTCTCTCTCTTAATAATTAAGTATAATTTACAGGTCAATGGTATATGTGTGTTTCTTTCGTTAATAATAAATATAATATTTGCATCTGGAAAAAAGATATATACCTACAGGGTGATTGGGGGGTGGGAGCCCCCAATATTGGAAAAGTGCCCAATAGGCAAAAGTGATCAAAAAAACCTAATAAACATATGATCGAATAGCAACAGTTACTGAGATAGCAAAGAAAATATTTTGCTTGCTATTTTTGCGAAAACTGTTATTATTTGATATTTTATTTTGAGTAGGTCATGTCTAAACCAAACTCACATTCGTGATTACTAATTGTCACATTTATTTTGACGTTTGTGATTTAAACGCTTAATACCGACTAAACACATGTACACATGTAAAAATAAATGCGACAGTTATAAAATAAACGTTTGAATCGCAAACGGCATATATGTGACAATTAGTAATCACTAATGTGAGTTTGATTTAGAATGCATAACCTACTCAAGAAAAAATATCAAATAATATCAGCTTTCGCAAAAATAGAAATAAAAAAATATTCATTGCCGATGATATTCGACCATATGAGGATTTTTTGTTCACTTTTGCCCTCTACACACTTCTTTCGAATAATGGGGGTTCTCTTTTAATCTCCTTGCATAAAACATTTCGTTTATTATAACGTGCAATCCTGAATTTCAATTTGATTTTTAACTTTTTACTTTTATTCTATATTTTGCTTGATTATATACCAGTATATATATTAGAGCACTTTTACCATTGGAACATTCAATAAATCTTTGTATACTCTAACAATGGTTGTATCATCTGCATAAGCATATATCAGTGTTGATTTTATACCGATGTAACCAGATATTCTGGAACTATGTCAGCATTAATATCAATTAATCTTGGTCAGTAGCCAGAAGGATGGGAATTCGTACATTTTATACTATCTAGCAAAGGCTTGTACCAAATATGATGAATTATACCTATCATATGTCAGATTTCACGGCCGCAACTTCTGATGATATCGTCAGACTATCTAATCCCGCTCTAAATTCAAAGTTGTAAAAATTAACTATCCAAAGTCGTTAGCTTCTGAACTATTCAAATAGATTGCTGTTTCCACGCTTTTATACGTTATAAAAGTGATCGATATATACTGTATACAAATGCTTTGTATACAGGTTTCCCAATAGTGCAAATAATGGTTCTTCTACTGTAACGTTCATTTTTACATGGAACGTTCCCCTGTATGATAATCTGCAGTGTAAAATATTGTTTATAATAATTACTGTAAATTATAGATATTGTTTTGAGAATTGTATTTAAAAATATTTATTTTATGTTACGAATCAATCAAGGCAGCAGGTATTTTGTCTCTATCAGCGATTATATCAGTTTCAGAAATACCAGTATAGGTTAAGAATAATTAATTAATATCAAATCTTATTGCTTCATTCAGATAGTTGGTTATAATTTATTTCAGACACGTATCAAGTTAATTATCTAGTTGTTTATACAGGGTGTTAAAAAAAGAGTGTAAAATATTTAAGGAGTTAATAGTATGAACCAAAATAAGCAGAAAAGTCTCAATAAACATGGGTCCGCAAAGTAACGGTTGCGAAGATATGGTATGTTTTTAGCTCCTTCGTCTTTATGTTGACGCTTATCCAAATCGCCAGATTTCTTCACAAACATGCGTTTGGAAGAATTCGCCAGAGAATGCGTAATACCGGTTCCTTGAGCAAACAGTGCCATTTATCAGGAAGACCAAGGTCGGTATAAGTGTGTACAATAACACAATTTTACAGCAATGGTGCTTATAGAATCAAATTATTGTAAAGCCGATGAAAAATACTGCTTTATAGAATTATACCATATCCTGTGACACTCTTATAAAATTATGTCGCTTATAGTTTAATTATAGAACTGTTGTATAAGGCGTTGTTAAGTTACATTTCTGCTAAGGGAAACAATTTACAAGTATGGAAGCTGCTAACGAATTTAAGACAAAAAGCTCTTTAAAGCAGTTATAGAGAATAATAATAAAGTTGTTATAAAATCATTATATAGAGAAAATAAGCAACAAAAACCTTTTTGTTCCATAAAGAAAAGCTATAGAACTTTAATTTTTACATATGTAGGTTTCCCATATCCCCATCTGACGAGACCTGCCTGTAAAAGTACGAAATATTTTGATCAAAGTATAATGGGGAAATTTGTGTAACATTAAATATTTCATTACGATAGATAAGATTTATTTGATTGCTAATATAGAAATTCAAGTTTCTTATAGAAATTTAGTAACATATTTAATTTAGACCATTCCAAACCTTATCCATTTGTCCTTCTAGATGTTGAAGTTAAAGAGTTTTATTAGATTTATTAAATAAGATTAAAATACACAATAAAATATGACAACACTGTGGATATTAAGTGGCATAGAACTGTTATAGTAGTTGCTTACCAAGCATATTTGCTCCATAATCATTGCAATCGACACAAAAATGTCATATTAGTGAGAATCCATTGGAAGATAATGCCTTTCTATCTGTCGCCATATTGTAAAGATAGAAAAAAAATCTTAATTAAAAGTATATATAATATAAATAGGTAAAATGATAACAATAATATGGATATACTTACTTTCTGACAATTTTATATACTGTTGGTTGTTAAATTCATCGATATAGAAAACATTTTTTTTTATTAAATTTCCAACAGCATAGGAAATATAAGGTTAACTGAGGGCGCGTCAAAAAATTACCATTATTTACTACATATTTCACAATAAAACTTTTTCCGCATTAAAATGTACTGCTCCCAGATGGACAAACCAACTAAGCAATTCGTAATGTGAGTACTCCTATGCAGGCTGATTAGGTCCATCTTATTGGTTCTTATTGGTCCATCCATATTATTTCTAACATGTGCGTTTTAGAAGATACAATTAAACGATTTTAAAGTTCTCTAAATAGAACACAATGCAACACAAAAATTGTATAACGAAGTACTATAGAATTTTTATGAAATTGTTTTGTAACTGTTTTATAAAAATTCTTTAAGACTTGTGAAAACGTTTATTCAGCAATTCTATAAGTATTTCCTGCAAACCTTACCGAACCGCTTAAAGGACTAAAAGGTTCTATAGAACGGAGCTCATTTTTTATGGTATAAGTGTTGCAAGAACGTTTTGAAAATGTTCTTAGAACAAACTTTGCTCTATAAAATTTGCTCTGGAAACGTTCTTACGATTTTTATAGAACAGGATATTGTTAGCTGGTTTATGTATACTGGTTAAATTTTCATAACTGGAATACGAAGATTGCACTGATAAACTGTTGAGGTACATTCACGTACTACATTTAACATAATCATCAAAGTATTTCAATAATAGTCTCATTCTTTTCAAATTTATTTAAACAAGTTTAAATATGTGATTTCAATATCATTAACAAAATATATAATATGTCTAAAAATACACATATTTCAAAATATGTCAAAGAAAAATATACCTTCATATTCATAAAACAAAACATATTTTTTTTACTGTATACAGCAAACTTGACATACGTTTAATATTTTTACTATTTTGAAAACGAAAACAGAGAGTTTTTCGAAACGCCAATATTACGGAAGTGCGCGATAGTGATGTGAATTTTGTTATTTTTTACTTATCTGCTTTTTTCAGTGTGAGATTTTTTAGTTAGGCAAACATAGTTTCAAAAATAACCCTTGACTGTTCCGTTTGGCGCAAGGGCTTATTTAATTAATTTTTATTATTTTTCAGAAGTGTGGCAAAAACCCAATAAAACTAAAAAAAAGTAAAATTATGCCACAAATAAATAGCTTCAGACAATAGTTTATTTTGTGTAAAAAATTCGACCCTTGATAAATTCTCATAATTTTATCATTGAGAATAATTGTTGCTTAAGGTAAATTACCAAGCTACATGCTTTCAACATTTTCAATGACAAAATTATTATTTAAGGTGATAATAGTGCACATGGTTACTTACACTGACCATCTGTATCTATAGTTACACTTAAATGTCTGACTCTCGTGATAGGTTAGTTATATTTACTTAAAAAATGTAAAATACTTGTAGTACAGTAATAAAATTTGTATATTTACTACATAACTAACATAAAAACAAGCTCTATCTTGTTTCTGTTCTACAAACTAACTGCCAACGTATTCTAGCGCATAGTGAGCAACACTTGATCCTTTTTCTGACAATCAATCTGTTGTTTGTTGGAAAAAGAGACATATTTAATTGTACATGGTGTCTCAAACTCGATAGCATGGGCCTATTTTGAAAATACAAAAAAATTAAATAAAATTTGGAACAAGTGGTGTTAAATGGGATGAGAAATCATCCCATTTAACACCATGTGTCCCAAATTTTATTTAAATTTTTTGTATCCTCACAGAAGGCCCATGCATGAACTTAACTCAGTAACTTAAGAATATATACCTATATTACACCTTATGGAAACGTTGTCAATAATAGTAAAACTACGATCTAAATTAATATTATTTTAAGGATAGAATATTGACTAGTTACATTTTGAATGGAAACAGTAGGTATTTATAATGTTACAATATAATGATCTTTGCCTCAAAAGCGAACCGTACTTTTTCAACGTTGATAATGAGTTTCATAAATATGTGTGTTTACTAGATAGCAGCCACTCATTAAATTTTTGAAGTTGACTATAGTATGTAATAATTGAATTCTGACTTTTTTGTAAAGCTATTTTGATTAAATAACTAGGTATGGTCAGGAGCAATTCCATAGACAAACTTGGATTCAATAAAAATTTAAAATAAAAATTAATCTAGCTATGTTTACTTTTTTATAATTAAGCATTAATGTCTGTCAAATAAATAAATATTGAACCAGAAATACTTCTACGTTTTTTATTCAGTTAACGTGCTTATTACGGAAATTAATAAAATGTTCAACTAAGTAATGGAATACATGCATTTCTAGGGCAAACTAAACTACCACAATTTCGTAGTAATTTACTTATCTTCTCCCAAACGTGTGTAAGAGGTGTGTGTAAAATCAGGAGAATAATTCTCTTGAGAGCAAATTCCACGAATACGATATGAAACCGCGAAATAAACTAAGCACTTAGATATTAGATTTCCAACCAAGCACAAGTAAATTATTATATTGATACATGTAATCTAAGGTAGTAGTGCAATTTGTATTAATGCCACAGTGTTCTTTCATTTCAAATTCGAACAAGTCGAATTTTCTAGTTCATTAAAATAGTAAGTAGGTAACCAATTTCAAGTAGGTATATTGTTTTGTGTAATAAATTGATAACGTTTGTAAGACAAGTTAAGAGTTTAGGCTTACCAATTGATGATAAATTACGATTTGGTAAAAAAGTTTATTTTTTAATAAAAAAATCATACTGTATAACTTAAAAATGTTTTACCTGAATAAAGACGTATTGGATAAATCTATTAAAATTAAATTATGTGACTCCCTCATTCTTTCACAGTATGTTGTGATGCAATATATTGGCCTACATTATTATCAACATATAGAGGTACCCTTAAAAGAATTCAAAATTCTTCTTTACGATTATTATGCGGATTACGAAAATATGATCATATATCCAATTCTTATACTTCAGTGAAATGGATAACCTTATATGAAATATTTACCTCTCATTTGATAATTTTAGTTGTGCTATGGTTCGAGGATATTTCCAGAACTTGTACGGCCACGTTCCAGTATGAAAATTGCAACTTTTAAGGAACTTCAACACTCTCCCACAACGCTTTCATATTACTGTGTTACTTGCTTTGTCTGGTAGCTAATATTGTTTCATTTCATTTCCTTCTACATATTATATCTTCATTTCCTTAACTCTAAATCAAGATGTTAGGCGGATATTGATAAGTGCCGTACGCAGACATTATTTACGCACTTTAAACTAAATATTATTGTGCGGTGATCTGAGCCCCAAAAATGAATTTTATCCACAATCATCTTATAATTATCTACTTTTGGATTAAATAAATTTTTTTGAGATTTTTTAAATCATACATATACAATAGAAGTATGTCAGTGCATTGCCGTGGTTTCAGTTGTGGTGAAATAAAGGCGACTTCAGGCGTTCCTCAAGGTTCTGTACTCGGTCCTCTATTGTTTAATGTTTTTATAAATAACCTCACATACGAGCTATCTTGCCGTTCGTTACTGTATTCTGATGACTTGACATTATTTACGACAATTGAATCTATTGAAGATTGTATTCTGTTACAATGTGATATTGTAGTGATTAATCAATGGTGTTTACATAATAATCTAGTTCTTAATATTAACAAACTAACGCAATGCTATTTACTAGAAAACTAGGTCCTATTAAATTTGATTACACGTTAAACAACCAGGAATTTAACTCTGTTACACAATATAAAGATGTAGGGGTGTGTTTTTCATCTAAATTATCATTTACTGATCATATTGACAGCATAGTATCCAAAGCTGCCAAGAATTTGGGGTTTATAATAAGCAACAGTCATTAATTTGAAGGGCACGGTACGCTTATAGTATTATACAGTGCTTTCGAAAAGTAACGAGTTAATTTATTATTTTTGAAATTGTGAAGTTTTCGAAAAAAAACCCTAGCATGTTTCTAAAAAAAGTCACTTTTTGACATACGACCCATATTTGTAACGCCATCGTTGTTCGAGATATGACGTCATCGACAATGTTTTTAAATAGCAACCCCGAAATTTGACCGTGCCATTTGAAAGAGCGTGTCATTCTACATACATACATCATGAATAATTATGGTGTTATATAACAAAAATTTCAAAAAAATAATGTTTGAAGATTTCAAAATTTAATTTTCACAATACTGAAATTGATAATGATTATGTAAAAAATCGACTAAATTAAATGTTCAAATTGTGCACCAAGACGATTACAAAATTCTTTTTGGACATTATCAATAACTTCAAGAGGTATCCGATGTATCTCGTGACGAATTCTTGCTTTTAGATCCTCTAAATTAACCGATCTAGTAACGTATACTTTGCTTTTTAAGTATCCCCACAAGAAATAATCTAGGGGTGTCAAATCAGGCGATCTGGCTGGCCGCTCAATCGGCCCCGTTCTTCCTATCCAACGATTCGGGAACAGCTCATCTAAATTATCTAAATTAGCACGGACAGGTGTTGCATAATGGGGAGGTGTACAGTATTGTGAAAATTAAATGTTAAAATCTTCAAACATTATTTTCTTAAAAATGTTGGTACGTAACACCATAATTTGTCATGATGTATTTAAGCACAATGGCACGCTCTTTCAAATGGCATGGTCAAAATTGGGGGTTGCTATATAAAATTAAAAATTTAAAATTGTCGATGACGTCATATCTCGAACAACGATTCGTTACTTTTCGAAAGCACTGTATAACGCATTTGTTAGATCTAAGCTTGAATATAGAAGTAGTTGCATACTTATTCTTGCATTATTCTTTTTATTACATTTCTTTGTGGCTTTGCTACATGTTTGTTCTTTGTGTTTCATTGTTTAATTTTTTGTGATGTTTTGACCCAGATATTTAATATAATTTATAGCTTAGTATAGATATAATTTTGTATGCGTTTTTGATGCCCGTATTTAGTACTAAGTTAATAGCAAAAAATATGATATATATTCACAAAGACAAAGAGTAGATTCCACATGTGAGATGAAGGAATAAGTACAGGTATTACACAATGACGAACAACATGAAGGTTTTCAACACTGGGAAACTACATGGTAAAATGTACTTCATGGTGGATATAAGAGGAGATACACACACTTTGTAGTCGCTGCAAATAGCGCAGTTGTTTGTACTAATCAATATTATAAATTCCATGGCATTATCCAATTAATTAAAGTTTCTTGAACATCACTGCAACTATCAAGGCTACTATCACTTGAAACTGATTACAACTTTGAATTCGTATTTTAGTAACATGAGTTAGTCGCTGCTACGATCGTTGGTCACTTTCAATATTTGAAAATTTAAAGATCGTCCCAATGGTAAGTAAGACATCCCCAAAATCAAAAGAGCTACTTAGAAGTCACAACTGTAAAGTGATAAGGAGTAGTTGAGAATACATAGTAGGGACTCTAACTTTGTTGTAGGAAGTTATTTATACAATAAAGTAGCAAAGGTGGGGATTGCGTGATAGCTACTTTTTGAAGGTTTCAATCAGTTAGTGTTATTTTGGCGCTAGGTGAGCTAGTAGTATAATGAATCTAAGTAATGCTTACTACGAATGTATTCCGTATTAACCTAAGACACCTATGTGTTCTGTATTTGTATTTTTGCCAGGCCGTGTGCTGCTTCAATATACCAGCGGTATCAACACAACAGTTAATTCTTATTCGAGGTTTTCAAATGGAGAATATTTAAATTGAGGTTTCTTCGAAGAAAATGGTACAGTCCCTACCTGACAACATTAAATATTGCTGATAGATCTGATGAAGTTAAAGAAAATCGGGACTATATGAGTGAAAAATTATAGGTTTACAAAAATTCTCACCAACTGTTCTGATTACTCTTTCTGCATTTTGTTCTTCTCGCCATTTTAAAAAAGAGAATGATATGTTCAGATCACTGCGAGTTAACTTTCGTAGTAATATCCATCTAAATACATCTTTCTGTAATATCCTTTGCTTTATTGTCTCTGATTATGATGACATCTTTGTGATGTATAGTAGAAATGCAAATTTGAAAAATCACACTGAATTTTTGGTATACATTGGATTATTTTTAGTGAAACCTTTATCACCAGCAATAAATAAATTAATTTTAGCCTTTCGTTGACAAAATCATCAAACGTATTGGTGTAAATATAATATATATATTTTTTAAATTTTATTGTAACCTTCAACCCTCAATCATTACAATTTTTTCGTGATAATTCAAACGATCAATATTAGGATTACATAATTTATTTTTTACTTGAAAATAAACTAAAATGTTTATAAATTCCATATTCTTTAAAAATTATATTTTGCTAAATACGGTATTAAATTATATATTACAAAAATTTAATAAAGAAGTAAGAGTTATCCGCACAAAGGGAACTTATTTTCTCCTAGATAATGGGAAAATAAAGACAAGTCATGCATGCTCCTGTTCCTTATACAGCACAGAAAATAGATAACAATAGCTTCGTTACAATCTGTTACGGCAAACAGGTTCCTAAAGTCTTTCCACAGAGTTTTAATAAAGTAGAAAAACGATACATTCAGCTTATCGTCGTTAATGTATGTTATATTAACTATTAAATTTAGTACACAGAATTCCTAAAATGCACATACAAGCACATACAGTAACGAATAAATTCATTATGAAATTGAGAAATTTTCGAAAAAATCCCCTGGCACGTCGATTTTGTTTTTAAAAAAGGCACTTTTTGACATACGATCCACATGTGTGACGTCATCGACAATTTTTTTTAAATAGCAACCCCCAATTTTGACCATGCCATTTGAAATAGCGTGTCATTCTACATACATACATCATGAAAAATTATGGTGCTACATAATAAAAATTTCAAGAAAATAATGTTTGAATATTTTAAAATGTAATTGGCATGGTCAAAATTGGGGGTTGCTATTTAAAAAAATTGACGTCATATCTTCAACAACGATGACGTCACACATGTGGATCGTATGTCAAAAAGTGCCTTTTTTAAAAACAAAATCGACGTGCCAGGGGATTTTTTCGAAAACTTTTCAATTTCAAAAAAAAAGAATTTATTCGGTACTTTTCGAAAGCATTGTATAATCAAGTCAAGTCATAGTCAGGTACGGATATAGACATAAATAAAAGGATTGGTACACAGAACAAAATGAAATTAGCTTATCAACACAATTTTTCAGAAAGATGGTTTGGGGAAAAACAACAACAATTTTGTAACACATAATTCAGTAAGCTAATACAAAAATTATTCGATGTTACCCATAAAAGATTTATTTAGCTAGTATGTGACTGAGTGAACATTACTCAACGAATTGTGGTATTACTTTAACACAATTGGGTGTGGACTCGTTTTAGCAACCAATTGTGTTGATGGTGAGTGAAATTTCACTCAAAATTACGGTGTATTATGGATATTACATGAAATAACTACCCTATATACAAATAAAAGTATTTCTTTACGAAAATGAATAATATTCCTTGAGACAAATGTTTATTGTATTTATTTTGACAATTTTTGAAAATTTATTTAATAATGGCAATTAGAATACAAAATAACAATTTTGCTCCAAACAGTCAAGTAAATTAGAACAAATAATTGGTTCTATTCTAATCAAATGATTTTGTTGGACGTTACTTGCTAAGTGCAAGTGCCAGTGCAAGTGCAAAGTGTCAACATTATATATAACTATAATATCCTAGAGCAAATAAAAGTAGTTCTAGTTTAATTTTATATTACTAAGCTAGAGTAATTTATTTATATTTGTGATGTGTGTAAAAATTTGTGTCATAAGGAAGCGATGTTATATTCATTAATATTCTAATACCGAATGATTCATAATAAAATTATGAGTCCTTTATTTTATTAATTTATATTAGTTCGTCAATAGCAAAAATGATAAAAATGTAATTTTAGAAAATTATAAATTATTTTATGTAGGCATGTAAGTCAACCTTATATTCAGTGTATATCTTCAGTCGGCAGTTTACAAAGCGCAGTGACAATTAGGCTGCACATTTCCGGGTTCAGCTTAAGACATCAAGTCAAGAAATCCCCTTGTGTAGGTCACATCACCCCAATTTTGTGACACCACAAAGCCCAGTGATAAACGACACGTTCCAGTGGGATTAATATATTCGATGTAATTCTCTATTGCTTTTCCTTACGATATCGTTCAACATTATTATACAATATTCGTACTGTATCTGACAGTGATAGCATACTGAGAAAAAATGCAGTAAAAAATCTAATAACAAGGAATATATGGGTAAATATTATCATACGGATTTATCAACAAGGCGTAACGTTAGTCAGACTAGCGGAGGTTACGCGAAAAATTTACGCATCTGTTGCACCAATTTAAATAAAAGGCATACTCCTATTCACTACTATGTATAATACTTACTTTATGATATGTTAACTAATCCGTAGCACTGAAAAATACTGTTTTTGAATATAAATACTAAATATACAATGGGAAACGCAAGGAACTAGAGGCCGAAGTTACGCGATTTTTAGACAGGTACAATACTGGGTCTAACTTTTGGCGCAAATATGGACGTAAATAAACAGCCAAAAAATTAATTCCTTGAACAGAGAAGTACTTTCGTGAATTTTAAAAGGCCAATAATTTTTATAATAATATAATAGCCCCTGTGGGCAAACTGATTGCTGAAAACCTGAGAAAACAAAGTTTTTAATATTTATGAGCGTCTGAAGTTACGTAATCTTCATCACAGTTTCTCTGAAAAAAATGTTTCATCAGAAGTTTGTTTCTTAGCATCGTGACGATAATTATTATTATATTAACACAAGTTTAGGTCACGTTTTGACTGTAATCGAAATGCCTGTAGTCATCTAAGAATGAACTAGGTACCTATTATTTCCTGTTTAAAAACATGTTGCTCTAGTTCCAATAAAATATAAAAAAAAACTGTAATCATCATTTTTATTCAATGAATTACCTATTGAGTAAAGCCGCAAACACTTATCTAATGAAGTATTAAGTTGAAAGCATTTTGATTCCATGGCTTCAAACTATAACTAATAGTGGAGTAAAATAGGTTCTCAATTATGCCGTTTTTTTTTAAGAAAAGATAACTAAATTAAACCTTAATGATCTTGTAGAGCGATAACTTAGGCATCTAAAATGTACTTGTACAACTTTCTTCAGTAGGACCGAATTTTATAGCATGCAATTTTTGTTGCTTCGAACGTTATCTAACAATTATGTTTTGCGTAACATACATCGCGTAACGATTCTTATATTAATGATTTTTTTTTCCCAACATATAAAAAACTACAGCGTTTCTAATAGTATATATCAATTTTTAATAGCAATGACTGATGCGAATTATGTATTGGTGCTAATTTCAATTTTATTAGTGCAGAAATACGAGAAGTCAAAGCTAGCAGCTGTCTATTATTGTTCGTATTTAACATTACCATAATTATTAGTGGTTATGTGGAGAACTTACGATATTTATTTTTATATTATTTATTTTATTTAGAGAAAAACCCAACAGATAATGTCCTCTAATAGGGTCAGGATACACATACCTAGACATGCATATCTAAAAACTAAAATTAGAAACTAAAAGCTATAAAATTACATATAAAATGTATCTAATATAGATTCAACCATAAACAGTGAATTAAAACAATATTAATTCAAAATATGAGCATTTTCATAATAGTTATTTATGAAACAAGTACAAAAAGTAAGTGTTTATTGTCCTACTCGGCCTGACGGCCTCGTTGGACAATTTCACGTCGCGTGCAATAAGCACTTTTTTACGAGTCGCATACAATATTTTTTCTACGTTCATGCGAAAACCAAAAAATGTTATTTAGATGACATTAAGTCTAGGAAAATGTGACGTCGAGTTGAACGTGTATGTTTGTCATGATGACAAAACGCTGAAGTAGAATGATAGATGAATGCAATAAACATGTTATTGCACTAGTGCAATAGAGAACCATTTTTTCCACTAAATATAGTTCAATAAAGTTTTGTTTTCTTCATGAACGTAGAAAAATACTAAACCTGTTTGAGACACAGTGAACATATCAATAAAATCACCCAAAGGTTTCCAATTGTTACACAAAGAATATATCGGAGTCTAAACTTATGTACTGCACTGTCCGAAATTGTATACAGATATTTATAAAGCACAATGCTGTATTTAGGCAGATATTCGTTGTGGCAGGGCAGGCACCGATTCCTGGGGGCGTGGCCAGAATAAATTTTTAAATGTTGTTTCTAGGCTTACTTTTTCTTGAAATTGTCTATGCTAAACAGTATTTCGATTAAGATAATACATTCTTTGTTTTGCACATATTTGAAAATATCATGCAATTTCCTCATTGTCAAATATCGTCCGAAGCATTGAAAATTTTATTTTAAAAAGTAGTACCCTACTGTACTGAGAAAGTAGAGTAGTTGTAGAAATCTATTTTAGATGCTCTACAAGATGGTAAATATTTCATTTGGTTATACCTAAAAAAATCTACCAGCCATTGGATTTTGCTCCGCTATAAGTAAACATTAAGAAATGTTAATTTACTCTATTTTCTAACGCATCTATCATAACATGGACTGTTTATGCTTGTATAAAAACCCGACGAGCCACTCGACATGCCTGAGCGGTCTTCATTTATTTTGCACGTTTCAAAGAGATGGTAGATATCGATCCACTTTGAGGAACAGCGGAATAAAATTTACTGAAACTTTTTTGTCGGTGCTTGTTATTGATTATATTATACGAGATCCGGCGTTTCAGAACAAAAAAGAGGTTAATAAAGGGTGCTACTTCCCATCCCAGTCGCGGACAACCGAACGGGTGAGGGTGTAGGATTTTATTTAGCCGATAATGATGGATATCGCGTTTCCTTTCGTCGCGCATCAAATTAGATAAACCCACGAATTGTATCTCATTCATAAATTTGTATTTTTGTATAAGCATGAAACAGAACTGAAATATTGGTTTGTTTGACGCTACATGCATTTGTTTAAAACTAACTTACAAAAGTAAAATTACATTACGCATCTATTTGTGTACAAGATGATCGTTTTGAAATGAGAAATGTTTTCTTCTTGTAAATTATTGAAACAAATTGAGCATTGCCAAAAATGCTTTGTTTATAAATTGTAATGGCCAGATAAATCTGTCACGGTAGTTAATTTTTTACGATATGTCACTCATATGTCTAAAATTGTCAACTAACGCAATTAAAATTTAAAACATAGGTACTTAAAAGTGGGTAAAAATGGCAAGAAAATTAGGGCGGACGACCCAGGGACAAATGAAGAAATGCTAAATTTCATTAAATGTAATAAAATATTGTTGGGAGGCAAAGTAAATCTCACCGCATGATAATATAGGTACTTTAGAAAATTTTTGAAGTACATATAAATTCTTTAATGTACGGACGTTAAATATTTCATATTAACTTATTGAGATAAATATTTAAATTATTTTAGCTTCATGCAGTGGAAGCAGAATATAAAAAGGAAGAGCACAAAACTTCATCAGTAATCAAAAACTAGTAAAACCTAGCTGGATACAAATATTAAGGTTGGTCAACGCTTAGACATTCCTTAGACAATTGTCACATAATGAGTATGATTTGACACTGTCTCGAAAGTCATAATAATTTACATTATGCCACGTGCTTTTTTAAATATATTAACGCATTAAGTGAGATAATGACACTGTAAATTAAATTAGACTCAAATTAGACAATTATTAAATAAACAAAATGTGTAAGGTCATATAAAAACTTATTTATTAAATAGATTTTCAGTAAAATCTTACAGCTGGATAAATTAGTCCAAGATGTTGACGTGCATAACGATTTGCTTGAATAGAAGGAAATATTATGAGTGTGAACATATTTTTTAGATGTTGATGAAATAACTTTGGATGTTGAGGGAATATTCTCGCTTTTGTCTAGAATTTTCATAGCTGTTTGATTCTTATTTTCAGTAGAAGTTTCGATGCAGCCTTCATAGAGCTAGGATAGAATTAGAGTTCCAGCCACCATGTTTTTTATACTCAAAAGATCTGTCACGGAAAATAATGTCCAGTACACGCATTTCGATAAGGCAGTTTAGGAAATTGTGTAATTAGTTTTGGCACATTGCCGATAGTATTTATACCAATAGGTTGTCTGGTACATTTACCGGCTTCAGCTGGTATATAGCAAATATAATCACAGTTTCCATTTCTTAATTTAACGTATTTTTTTACTAGTTTTATTAATTAGTCACCAATATTTTAAGATAAAAAGCTTTCTAGACACTTTTGTTTTGGTATTGCGTATCATGACTTGAAAGCATAGTCCTCCATCTTTCACACGTTCTACAAATATAACCAGTAACCCAAAATAGATATTGGCTATACAACTTTTTTACTGAAAAACATATTTGTAATATAGCCATCTTTTTGAGCAGAAATTCATCATCGCTCACATTCATTAAAATTCTTAAATATTTCCTTCCTATTAATATCTTAGATTTCTCTTGGTTTGTACCCTTTTGATTTTCTCTTCAGGAATGCAATCAAATTTAAGTATTTGTTGATATCGATTTTCTTGTATGAAATTTGTGTTCTTATCATTGACCAAAGAGATGAAGGCTTCTGTGTTTTGCTTAGTTCGTTGAAATATAGTACCTAATAATCCTTTCTCATTAGTTATGTTAAATATCTTTTTTCTCTACACCATTTTCCATAGCGACCAAATGCTTGTTAGAATTGCTTATGGAATTTATCTGGAACAAGATTGGAAACACCACTGGAAGCTTCATCCTCAATATCTGATGATAAATTATTAGAGAAATTATACAATTACATTACTATGATTATGTCCGTAGCTACTTTTTTTAATAGACTACATTTACGTTATTATTTTTATTAATAACCTCGACAGTTCTAGATACACCATTCCTTATGGTACCATAGAATTATTATTGCAATTTTTTAATTGTTGATTTTGAATCACCTGTATACTTTCTTATTTGTCAATGTATGGCTACAATATGATTTTTGGGAATGTGTAAAAACCGTTGCAAATGCAAATTTTTAGGTACATTTCAAACTTCGATCATTTTTATCTATGTGAGACTTGACTTTCCTTAAATCTACTGAAGGCTTTTTCTTTTAACTTTAAATTATCCTTTTCAAGATATGATCAAGAAGACATAAATCAAGAAATGAACTCCTATTTATGATGGATACGTTCAGATCTGATCACCGCCAGCTACACAAAAGGACTAAACTTACTCTTCAGAAAAGAATAAGAGAACAAATTGCCAAGCTGTAGCCATGTTCATAACATCGGATGAATAATGCCAAACAGCTTTTTACGGACTAATATTTTCCAGGAGATTTTGTGCCTATTTTAAAAGAAAATGTAAATTATTTTTCTCGGCAGACAAATAAATTCCACACTTTTTTCCACAGCAGGAAGCTGATGAAAACCTTGAGTTGTCGTTATTCGTTGAACGAAACTGGAAAATATATTTTTGGTATTAGCTACTTAATTTATAAGTGTCAACAAGATTTGATTTTTTTCTGTAAGAAAATTTAACAAGAACATCAATAATTTTTGTATGGTTCAATTGACATTCAATATTGGCATTTGCATTTTATAATGTCAACATCGTTTTATTCGTTGTAGAACATAGAACAAATGTCAAAATAATTTGTAATTTTTTTGACTCTTATTATGATTTCATTAATTAAACAATATACGTTTTAAGTATATAGCATTTAATACAAATTACTAACTATTATAAACAGGACGATTACAATTTATTTTCTAATGCATGTAAATTGAAAGTGCCGATATTGCAGTGGGTTCAGTGTGTGAGTTGAGTGAGCAGATCCAGTGCTGTTAGTTATCGTAGTTTTTAGTTCATGGAATATACTGACCATAACCATACCGCTTCGGACACTTTTTGAATTCTCTTCGAACTACACCATCTTTTAAATTCATTGTAGACAGTCTCGTACTGTCTCGATGATTTTTGGAGGATTAATTATGAAAGAGCACTTTGTGCCGCTTCCAATACTTCCCCTGGTAAATGCTCGTCTTCACTTTCCGAGTTCAACGCTTTCAAATATAAATTAAATTGTTGTACATAATCCAATTGTCTTATTTTATTGCAGCTTTCGAAAAAATATTATTTGTATATCGAACACAAAATTACTTTTCGATTGGATATTATTATAACTGTCGTTCTTGAACGCAAAAGTACCATTTCGCTTTTCCAGATACAAAAATAACAACAACAATAAACTTCAAAGACAATTGGATTTCAAAGTAATATTTTATAAATTTAATAACGTAAGAAATGTGTAAATTTGTACTTTTAATAGTGTTTGTAGAAAAATGGTGTATGATATATGTGCTACAAATGATTTTATTTTGTTAGAAGGGAAATTAAATTTTACATGTGCCTGCTTAAATTATAGTTATATTAAAAATATCAAAATATCCGACTTAGACCTTATGAAGTACGTAATCAATATTTAGCAGTTAATGTAAAATATACTTATGCATTTCCTTAAATGATGAAAGTCTCATATTGTGATCATTTTAGTTTTGGAGATATTTGATATTGTTGAGAATACTATATTTTCTCTAAATATATCAAATTTTACAAACCAATACCATTATATATAATTTATTAAGAAAAATGTCAAATTGAAAAAAAATAAATAAAAATGTAGTATTATAAAGTGTCCCGTTTGAAAATGAATTAAGCGAGATAATGTCCAAATGAAATAATTTGAATTCTATAAATGGAAAAAAATTAAAATGTGAAGAAAATGATTTGGTATTATTTTAGTTAAGTTGCGTTATTAATTCAGAGCTAACTTGAAGAAATTGAATAAACAAAAATAAATATTATAAAATGACAGTTGACTGATATTTTACTCGCTAATACAGGTTGTTTGCGTTTTTTGCAGCAGGACTTTCACAACTTGTTTAAGTCCTTTAAAACAAATTTCATATAAACATATATGTATAGATCCGTCGTTTTCGATTTGCAGTGTTCAAGTTTAAAATGAGAATTGATTTTTTATTCGTAAAACGAAAACCCCTTTTTATACTTTGTTGAAACTTGTTAATTTTGTTTGTATTAATAATAGTCATTTTCTCACATAATTTAATTTATCCTATTTTCTCCAGTGGCATCACAACAAGGTACCGGCTAAAAATAGAACAAAATATGGTACGCCACTGCTTTTTGGTAAGTTTGAAATTTTTCTCAAATTTAGCTATCAAAAATACAACTTCTTTTATTTATTTTTTTTCCTATCTCGCTTTGTTTAGACAGAAATAAAACATTTTCATGAATAGGTTCGAGATTTGCTTAATTTATTTATTTACTTGTTACCATGAATATTTCTGTTTTTGAATTGCCAAGTTATTGTAGCAATAGTTTGACGCATGATGACGTTCTATAATTAAGTTTTTTCGATTGACGGTTTTCGGTTACGTTTCTGTTTCTCATAAAAATGCCTTTTCAGTTTAATAATGAAGAGTATGCAGACATACATTATTTGTATGGATTTTGCGAGGAAAACTGTGCTGGTGCTGTTCGCGAATACAGAAGAAGGTTTCATAACAAAAGACAACAATTAAGTACTCGGCGGGCTTCAAGGCAATTACTGTATCTAACACTAAGATATGGAAAAGTTTAAGACAAAGTGGTATGTATCCGTACCATTTACAGCCTGTACAAGCATTACAACCTGCAGATGCACAACGTCGCGTAAAGTTTTGTAATTGGGTACTTAATCAGGTAAGAGCGAGGGGTAAACCACTGCTTGAAATTTGTACAACGAAATACCCATTTTTAAAAATATTACCCATAAATACCCAAAAAAAAATACCTCAGCAAATAAGTAAATACCTAAAAAATACCCAAAAACCACGAATGCTCAAAGAATACCTATGAGTATTACCCAATAATATCCTCAAGTACCTAAAAAAATCGTTAAATACCCAACAATACCGAATAGTACCCAAAAATACCCTTAAATACCCAGATATCTAATAAACAAAAAATAAATTACACTCACGATTTTGCTTACTATACCTTAAATTTTTCAATACTCTCTCATAATATTTTCTTAGAAATTATTCCAATATACGTAAATAATATAGAACTATCAGTAATTTCATTAACAATAAGTAATTTTTTTTGTGAGGAAGATTTTATTGACTGACATCACATTTATATAAGTATTAAACATAAAACAGAGAATTGTTATATAAACTAAGGTCTAATCCTTACTCAAATAAATCAATAAATACATTCTAATATTTAATATACAAAATAACTAAATAATGTTGGTTCTTTAGAAATGTTGTAAGTATATAGTTACATATAATAAGATACATATTGGACAATTTTTATTTACTTTTTAAGGAGTTTTGAGACATTTATATTATTTTTTATTTTATTTATGTCATATCTTATCATCAAATTATATACGCCAGTGCCGATTAGATCAAGTGGGCTATAAAATATATATTTTCTTTCAACATCTGCAATATCCTTTTTAAAACCTACCCTTTTTAAAAGTTTAATCAAAACTTTATTTGAAATTTTATTATTTTGAGGGTTTTAAGAAATTGGTTCAGTTTTTTTTAAGTACCCTGTATTTTTTCGTTAATTAGTGATGTATTAGACCTTTGTTAAAAGTTTCATCTACAATTTTATTTAAATCCATCAATTTTCAGTTTTTAAAGATTGTTTAGTTTTTTTTAAAGACCCTGTATTTTTTCATTAATTAGTGTTCTAATAGACCCTTGTTAAATATTTGATAAAAATAATTTTTTATTCCATTAATTTTTAGGGTTTTTTTAGATACAGAACGGTCTTTCGCACGTTTAATAACCATTCCGAAGTTAAATCTTCAAAAATAAAATTTCCTCGAAATTGGAAATTTTATTTTCTCCTTATCAATTTTTATATTAACACTCTGTCTATCACTCTATTGAATTATAGGAGTAACATCTTCGAATTTTATGAATGAATTGTGACGTGTTAAAGGCAGAGCTTTATTGCAAGTTCCACCCAAACGTCTCACGTACCAACTTAAAATTTCAGTAAATTTAAGAAATTATTGGAAAATTTGGACCCATTTTTCTCAGTCATTTTTGTATATATTGGAATGGAACAAACGTGAAAAATCATTAAAAAAAATATATCTATAACTTGCTCGTGGCCGAATTTCCGCATATAAGGGAAACAAAAATCGAAAATTATTTTTTTGCTATATTTCTGAATTTATTATCAAAATTCTAACGCGAGGAAGTAATAGGTAATTGTTAAATAGAACTACAGTTAAAAAATGAAATTATTCTGTCGGAAAATAAAGGAGAAAAATGGGTTACGGCTTATTCAGGAACTGCGAAACCAGCCTTAAGAAATGCACATTGATTCGTCATTCACCAGCCGACAAACACGTCTTTCACGAGTTTACTCTTTACACTGGCTATGCTAGCCTAAGATAGACTGTGGTCTAAACCTATGTATCCACGGGCTAACACCATCATCAAAACGCATGCGCCATCGCCATTGTGTTTAAGAATTGGCGGGAAAATACTAATTTTCTCCAAAAATACCCAATAAATACCTTCGTAATACCCACTAAATACCCATTATTATCTGATAGTACGCAAAAATACACAAAATACCCAAAAATTCCGAAAAAATACCCATAATTACGCACAAATACCCAAAAAATACAAAAAATACCTTTAATTACTTACAGCTTGTACAGTAAAATACCCCAGTGGTTTTCCCTCGGGTAAGAGAAAATCCAGTTTCTTAATAAAATGATTTGGGCGGATGAGTCATGTTTCATAAGACGTGGTGTAGTAAATTTCTATAATCTCCACGTTTGGGATAATGAAAATCCACCTCTAATTCGACCTATTCGAAGTTCCAAAAAGAATTTTGTGTAAACGTTTGGATGGGACCTTACATCCTGCCCAATAGATAAAGCGGTCAATTATTTATTGAATTTTTAACTGCCCAGCATGATAACATGATAGACGATGTTCCTCCTCAACAAAGAATATATTTCGTTTTCGAATTAGATGATTTCCCTGGCTCAATACAGAGTATCCACAGAGGTGAGTGGGTCGTAGAGGTCCATTTGGGTGGCATCCGTGATCGTTTGATCCAACACCTTTGGAGCCCTGCTCTCAGCCCGACGCGGGCATTTCGAACAGCTCCTTTGAGGTCAATTTATACAATAAGTTGTTTTTCCATACCGTGTTGTTTATTCTTTTTATTATCTTACAATAAACTGTGTGAAACAAAATGTTTTATTGCTGCCTAAACAAAACGAGACAAGACAGGAAAACAAATTTAATAACAAAAAAGTTGTATTTTTGAGCTCAGCTAAATCTGAGAAAAATTTCAAACTTACTAAAAAGCAGTGGCGTACCATACATTTTTCTATTTCTAGCTGGTACCGTGTTGTGACTCCACTAGAGAAAATAGGACAAATTAAATTATGTGAGAAAATGAGTATTATTACTACGAACAAAATTGCCAAGTTTTAAGTCTAAAAGGGGGTTTTCGTTTTACGAATAAAAAATAAATTCTCATTTTAAACTTGAACACTGCAAATTGAAAACGGCGCATCTGTACATATATGTTTATATGAACTTTTTTTTAAAGGACTTTTAGTACAAGTTGTGAAAGTCCTACTACAAAAAATAATCTCCTATGTAACTTTGGTTTTTGTTTTAATAAAATGTTTTCTTTTATTCGCTCCCACCAAGTTATTTAATGCCATTCCATTTGGGATACAATTGAAATATATACAAGTATTTAACCTAAACCAAAGTAATAAAATACCCAACTGTTTAACAGTTAAAAGGGTGATTATTCTGTAAATTGCTGTTTTTTATTGAAACCCCCATTTTTTACACGAACTCCTAATTACTCGCTATATTTGCTTAAATTTCAACTCTGAAAGGATGTTAGAAAGCCAAGTGGAATGTAATGGAAATGTTAGTAAACAAAACAAGACTTATTTAATTTAGAAGTAAAGAGAAAAAGCACCTCTGTCTAGTCAATCACTAATTAAATGGAAGATATTTTAATATACAGGATGGTTGGCTGCTTTATCAAATCCTAGAAATTAGTAGCCTTAGAAATAACTACGTATTCATATTAAACATAATTAATAACATAATAAAAGGTGGCAGTAAAAAAAGTATACTAAATTATAATAAATGTTCCTCGTGCCCCCCCTTCTCTTCGACACATTTCCTTAAACGTTTTATGAAACTATTGAGAATAGGAAACGAATTATACGTTTGCAAAGCAAACAATGTATGAGCAGGCTGTCTGGGATTCGGATAAAGTTCTTCCTATGTTCTCTTAACAGCGTGTCCACTAAAATGTTTCCGTACATATTCCACTATCGTGTCTCTCATTTCTTAATTAGTAAATTCATTGTTGCGAAGCATTTTCAGAAACAAACTTATCGAAATTGTCATGTTGTTATGGATACGTACCTAGTTATTTCCAAAAATATGGGGTATGTTTTAATGTACAAATGCATAATGTTTCTGTAATATCTTCATAACCGAGCATTATTTCGATTTTTGATAGGTATACATGTTTCGTATAGAATAAAATTATCTACCTATTTCGGAGAAAAAAGGTTACAAAAGAATATTTACAAAGGGTTGTAGCAAAATGAACGCCCTTTATGGTTTAACCTAATAGGAATATAATCACTGCATAATTCATGAAGAAAAACTAAGCAACAGTAAATTTTGGTCTAATCCGTTAACTGGGTTCTGAGCTGAGAATAAAACAAGGAATAAAAAAGAAACATTAACACACTGTAACTTTTTTTGCGATATTATTCGTTTAAGCAAGTTTGGTTAAATCGGCACCTTTTGGGTTCTAGATTATACCCTTGAAGTATTCGTTAGGCGACATCCGTATACCTAAAAATTATGCCTCCAATACAGACAAGACAGTCTGGTATTCACAAAATAGTTCTTCTTAACGTAAAATAAAATTCAGTGCTTAACCAAACAAAATACACAAATATTCTATAAATCTTACATAAATAATTCCAAGTGGCGTCCATTCTCGTACACATAAAGCTCAGTTTCTAATCTAATGTTCTTTACAATGTTCTGAATACCTTGTGAAATAAACCTAAAAGCAACAGAAATTCTGTCGCGTTAGTCTTCTATATTTTCACATGGATTGTAATAAAAAAAATAGTAGATTGAGACATGTGCATCATGGAGGCCAAGCAACAGATTCATAAGTGCCGATCCAATTACATATTTGGAAAGCTTCGATTGAAATATTGGAAAACCATTGCAGAATTATGTGGCCTTGTGTCGTTTGATTGAACCATTTCTAAGTTTGGATTACTTATAGTTTAATAGAAGATTATCAGCGCATTCCCCTTTCGCTTTTCGCCCTTTCCATCCTTAGCATATTTAAATACTTCTGTCATATTTGTTGATTTTTGTTATACGTCAACAACAACTAATTTTTATTTAAATTATTTTATTTTGTAATTTTATAGGCCATTCGTCAAATAAAACAATAGTGTTATAATATAATATATCTGTTATTGTCAAGATTCGATATGGCGTCCATAAGAAAATAACCAATTGAATAATACATAGCGAAAACTGGGGCCCGTAGAAATTTCCTTTCTAGAAAAAAATCTATTTCTCATATATCTGTACTAAATGTCAGCTACTTCGGTTGATAAATAATGACGCTAGATGGCGTTTTCTAAAATCGCTACTTCCAATTTCTCTCACAATATTTCAGCAACAGCAGCAGATATCTTGGATCTGTTGGGTTTATCTTAATGGCTATCAGAAAGCACACCTTTTTTTGTAATTTGAGCCACCCTGTATATTTTACGGTTTCCGAGATGCCAATGGCGAGCCAGGGAAAACGGACCACCATGTATAGTTTTTTTAAACCCAAAGGCACCTTGTTCTGATTTGATATTATATTTAAAAAAAACACATCACTCTCGTAATTTTTATCTGTGTAGTTCGGCAATACGAGCATATTAAAAGTACGCCCTGAAAAGCATTACCCTATTTCAGGGGTAACCTTAACAAAGAAAAAGTAATGTATGAACAGCAGTGAATAAAGCTTGCAAACAGCTTTTGAGCAGCATAAATAAAAAACACGCACATTTTGATTTAATATTATTCAGTTACATTTCTGAACAATATGTATGTAATGAATATCATATCACTGTGGAGTTTTAGAATAAACACAGAGTGGCCAGATTAAAACGAAACAAAGCAATTTTCAGGAACTGCGTCAAGATTGTAGAAAAACGCTCAAACCTGTCGATATAAGATTAAAGGGGGACATTCTTTGCTGATACTGATTTGACTCCGCCACTTTCACGTCCGAACCAAGGGTAAGCATCACCCCAAAATATTTAAATGGCATTGGGGGATGAGTAATATTTATTTTGAAAGCTCTTACAATTCTCTTTACAACAGACTCCGCCCAATACTTAATAAAAATTTTGATTTTAAAGTTGAAACTTATGTACAAACAATTAGTAACGGTAAAAATGTCACTTATTCGAGTTAAGTGCGCCAATGGTATAAATTTAGTATTTCTTGGGTTACATTGGTTTTTGGCGATTTGTTATCACTTTCGTAAAAAAAACACAATTGTAAAAAGCAGAAATCAATACTATACACACACAATGAACGTAAAATTAGTGCATTCCAAATTTATTTTCTAGTATTATTTGGAAGAGTTGGTTGGTAGTTTATTTAATTGTGTTTTTGAAAATTAAATACTAAGGTATATTTCATTGCGGAAAGGGTAGATATCATTTCGCTTTACTTTATGAACAATATATGTGCGAATAGAACAGCTCAGCTATTTAACGAACAACATCAAGATCGACATGTCATGTAGCCTCAGTCGTCTCTTTTTGTGTAAATAGGAACAAGAATGAAGAAGAATCATAATTCTAGCTGCAATAGGTGGAACATTAATATGTACAGGGTGTGTCAAACTTGAATCTCCAGGGCTAGTATTGGCTAATAAAAGTACCGCTTTGGGGGTATCAGATAGGATCACTCAGGCTCAGGAAATATATTTTTCTCGCAATCATACCTATTTCATTTGATATTTGGAAATAGAGAAATCCTCTGATAAATTTTCATTAATAAACTTTTCCGCTATCTCTTTTCGTTTAAAAGTTGCAAGCAGAAAGGTGAAAGCGCGTTTATTTTAAATAGGCATCTCGAATTAGCCATGACTTAATGCAGTCTCCATGGAAAACAACAGACACCTTGACTATTGTTAAGCAAATTGTCAAATAACTTGTTAATATAGAACTAATTTCTTTGTTTATTTCAATTAATATAGCAACGCACGATGAAAAAGTTGATATGATCTCAATTTACGGATAAGCCCAAACAAATTCTAGAACTGTGCGACAATTTATTAGGAAAAATATCCTGAGCTTCGACTTTCTGACCACAAAAAATTTATTAGATTGGAAAAGACTCTTCGAGAAAACTAATGTGCATTTAATAATCGAAAAAGGAAATCAATTCGCAAAAGAACTCGCAGTGGTAATGCAACAGCCCAGGTATTACAATACATTGAAGACAATCCCAAACATTTAATTAGGCAAGTTATCACGGATTTAAATATAAATAAGTCCTCAATCCAAAGAACTGCGATCTCGCTGCCTATAATTTAGATACCACGACTTCTAATACACTCATGGATACGCTTGGGCCAGAATTGAATAAGGTTGTAGATAAGGTCTTGGGGTATCTCATTCTAAGATATCTGAAATTCAGTGTCGTAAGTGCTGCAGTATATGGCCAATCATGTTCCAAACATGTTCAATAGGTGACAGATCCGGCGATCTTGGTAGCCAGTGTAAACGGTTGATCTGATGTTGATCCATAAAAGCTGTTGTTTATTTAGCAATATGAGGTCGAGCATTGTCTTACTGGAAAATTACGTTTGTTAATGGAGTGAAGAAATGGAATGACCTATGGCTCCACCACTTCCTGAACGTAGCGTTGGGATGTCCTGTTGCCTCTAATGAAAACTAGTGCTGATCTGTACATCATACGCGATAGCATTTCATACCATAACGTCTACTGTGTCATGAACATGACACTCTCTATGTGTGTAGCGTGTTTTACCACGTCACCTTCTTACCCTTACACCAACATCATGCATCCCTAGACAGAATCGAGATTCGTCAGCAAAGACTTCATTCCTGGTCCCACTAAATCCTCTACACCATTGTAAGTATAAGTTAGCACCATGTTGATGAGTGACAGGCTGCATCCAATGTGGACAGTAAGACAAGAGGTCAGAACTTCTCACTCAGCGATATATTGTACGTATACTGACCATATCCCTATATTCTTTAATCTACTGAGTTGCAATAATTCGGCTGCTGCTAAATCAGTCTCTGTCTCTCATGCTCTGTCGTTCCTCTACAACGGCCAGTGCCTCTCATTCTGTGTCCACGGCCATCCTGAGTCCACGCCTGGTAACATGGTACATAAGGATCTGTTAGTACTTTTAAAAAATTCTCTCACGTAAGGATCTGTTAGTCCTTCTAGAAATTTCTCTCACCGACAAACCTGCTTCGCGTAACCCAACAATCTGCCCTCTCTCAAATTCCCTAAGCTGGGAAATTTTGCCCAAATCTACGTACTCTAGACATAATCAGCTCTAAGAAATGTCGTTTGCAACAAGCCTCACAAAACAAATGCGAGCAGAAACTTTTAAAACAGAATATAATCGATGTTTTCCTTCTTTGTCACGCAGTATATTTTAGTAACACCTTTTGAAAGCTAATCAAAAAAGTATTTGCGCCTTTGTTCGATACCTATAAAAGTAAACGTAGATTGTGCTTGTGCAATTAATAATAATACCGCGCCTCTTTAATTTATAGTGTCAGTAGCACTACCATCAACATTAAAATTAAAACGTTTCCATTAAATTAATAGTTTTTATATGGCTCAATAACTCGCGTTCCATTCCTGTAATGATTGCTCACATTGGTTATAAGACCGCACAGTTCTATAGTCAAGTCACTGTAAAGTGCTATATATAGAAAACAATCCATTTACTTTGAGGCGAGACGTGTACGCTATGTTAATAAGAAACGAATATTTCCATAAACATATTAAAATGTAAGATGGTGTGCTAAGAAATTGCGTAGGAATGATTTTAATACTGTATGTGAGGGAGTCTTCGCAAAAATGATTACCTACCTACAAGTGAGCCAACGCAGTAAAAAATAAGATTTGATATTATAAATCAGTATGGCGTTACACTTAACACCCAGAACTAACATTTTGTGAACTAAATAGAGAGAGAGGAAGTAAATAGAAATAGTGTAGTTATAGATGTACCGTATTTTACTCGACGAATGTCATTTTACAAAGAAAGAAACTTCTCCTGCTCCCAAAGAAACTATGTATTCCTAAGAGTCAAAATTATACTTCAGTCAACTGTAACGAAACAAATGTTTCTGTAAGTAGTTAAGAAAAGACGATTTTGTGCAACAAGTAGAATTGAAGCTGATTGAAGTGAGGTCTCGCAAATGACACCGGTACATATAATTCGAATTTCATAAAATTATACACGGAAAGAAAGCTATACTAATATCAAGGTTAATACACTTATTCTAACGCTAGCTTAGTTTCACTATTTCTCAAGTATAGTAATATTTTATTAAAAAATTAACATATTCTTGTATAGTAAGGTTTATATTTTTTTCAATTAAGAATAAAAATTACTTGAGATCAAGAAAATTACTATACTTAATATGAGACAAGTTATATTTGTTTTGTTTTATTTAGATTATATGAATTACTCGAGTCAACAGTTATTGTTATTCTCAAAATGAAGTTGCTTTATTTATTTGAAGTTTTAAACTGGCTTGAAAGAATTACTGCAAATATTTAAAATAATACTACATAATTTTGAATAAATTAAATAATAACATTGCTTTAAATAAAATTAAAACTGAAGTACATACATACAAGTATATTAATATTTCAATATTTCTTTATAGAATCTAGAGTAGTTATTGTCTGAAGCTATTTATTTGTGGCATAATTTTAGTTTTTCTTTAGTTTGATTGGGTTTTTGCCACACTTCCGGAAAAAATAAAGATTAATTAAATAACCCTTGCGCCAAACGGACCAATCAAGGGTTATTTTCGAAACTAAGTTTGCCTAACCAAAAAATCTCACACTGAAAAGAGCAGATAAGTAAAAAATAACAAAAATGACATCACTATTGCGCACTTCCGTATTTTTGACGTTTCGAACAACTCACTGTTTTCGTTCTCAAAATAGTAAATGTATGTCAAGTTTAACAGTTTAAAATTTGTTTATCATTGTTGGCTACAGTTGTATCAAGAAGAAGTAAGTAACAATAAAATAAAAATCATTTAACATCTATATGGAAGCAGATAAACAAATTTTAAACTGTTAAACTTGACATACTAAAGGGTTGGTACCATCAGTCTCATTTAACCATGATTAACGTATTTTAACACTTGATCAAATTTAACAGAGATCTTTTGATGACTTTCGGCATTAATTAAGATTAATCATGATTAAAATGTGGGAGTGGTGTTGTTGGAGTTAACGGACCTATGGAGCCCCGATTAATGCAGAAATCAAGGTTTCGTAACCTCACATTTTGGTTTCTCTGTCATTCTACTTTTATTTTTAATTGATATTATGAAATGGATCTCAAAGAGTTATATGAAATTTTCGATGATAATGATGAAGATATCATAGATTTTGTAATGAATATGAGGACATATACAGTTCAAGAAAGAAAAGATTATTTTGTTGATTTGGATGATAGAGTTTTTCCGTAGGTTTCATTTAAAAAAGACACTGTGAATAACTTGTTACGTGAATTAGAACCATATTTACATAATGATAATACACAGTAAGTTTTTCAAACTCGCTCATAAATAGTAGAACCTGAAGCATATCATATTTATTGTGGATATAGTGTATTTCCCCAGTGGTGAAGTTAGTACTTCTCTCTTTTTTCTTGGGTCCAATGCTTTCTTTATTCATTTTCAAATAATGCTGAAAAGCTCGTCCCATCCAACATCTCACAAAACTTTTTCAAAAAACTCTGGTCTATTTTGCGTGTGAACACCGAACACGTATAAACTAAAAAGAAAACAAGGTTACATAACCTCAAATCAACAATTCAGAGAACTATTTCTCTCTTATTTCTGCATGGTACATTAGAACTATTTTCTAAATATTCATTGCTGCCAACAAAGGTTAACCAACGAATTGCAAACAAGTTGTTAAGATAGGAATAAAGTACAAAGCAATTCTTAATCATGATTAAGCTCCAACCAGCGTTGAACTACACCCACAATATCTACCCATATATTATTATTATTATTAGCTTTTGTAATATTTTTTACTGTATTAGAAAGGTATTTTAAGCTAATATATATCAAATCTCCTATAATTCCTATCAATGAAGTCATATGTATGCTCTACAAAGCTCTATCCAATAATTATCTAAAATAATTAATCTAGCTAAATTTACTAACCGGGTTTAATGAAAACACTCTATAAATATCTAAGTTCACTCTTGAAAATGTGGGAACTCGAAAATTCAACCATAATAGATGAGATCTGACCTATTTCTGCATTTTTAGGATTGCTTCTTCAGCTGGCTTTTTTTAAGTTGAGTCAAATATTTAACTATAAAAATTATTATACCAATAAATTAAAATTATTTGAAATTAAATATCGACAATGTCAAAAGGGAACTTGTCAATGAATTTAAACGTCATAATGACCTACTGTGGAATTGTTCATTAGCATACCTAGATGTTTGGTATAAGAGAACATACATATGACTTCACTAATAGGAATTGTGGGAGATTTGATATATATTAACCTAAAATACCTTTCTAATACAATAAAAATATATGGGTAGATATACTCGCGACAAGAATTCATACGACTTACGTCATACGAACAAATGAATAATTCATTATATTTTCATCAAAATATTTAATAAACTGCAACTGATGGTAATAAAATTATATACTACACTAAAAGTTTGCATTATATATTGCACTAAATTGCAAAATGATTGTTTTTAACGCAACCAAATATCGAAAATTACGTTGACAATAAAAACAAATATGTAACGTCAGCTGTGACGTAAGACGTCTGAATTCTTGACGCGAGTATATTGTGAGTGTAATTCAACGCTGGTTGGGGCTTTAGTCCACAGAGTAGTTAGTTTCACACAATATTGTTAATACCTAAAAATATGTAAAGAAAAACGATTACATAAAGAGTAAAATTTTGTTATTAATTATGTTAGGTTCACTTTTGACATTGTCGATATTTAATTTCGAATAATTTTAATTTATTGGTACAATAATTTTTATGGTTAGATATTTGACTCAACTTAAGGAGGCCACCTGAAGAAGCAAGCCTAAAAATGCAGAAATATGTCAGATCTCATCTATTGTGGTTGAATTTCCCATATTTTCAAGAGTGAACTTAGATATTTATAGTGTTTTCATTAAACCAGGTTAGTCAATTTAGCTAGATTAATTTTTTCAGATAATTATTGAATAGAACTTTGTTCATTAGAATACTTAGATGTTTGGTATCAGAGAGCATACATATGACTTCATTGATAGTAATTGTAGGATATTTGATATATATTAGCTTAAAATACGTTTTTAATAGAGAAAAAAATATAATATTCATAACTAGTTTCGATATATTAATATACTCATGCGATATAACATTTTATTTCTATGCCTGATAATTTATTATCTGTTTTTTCAGGAAAAGTAGCAATTTTAAAAATGTCCTCGCATCGATCCCTTCTTGTACGCTCAACGTAGAATAAATTCTTCATAAAGTTGATTTTACACTTACGGTATATGAACGAACACACATCAAGTGTCTTTATTAAAACTGAACTGTGTAATGAAGGTAATTTTGCTCCCCAATAAAGGTAAAAACTGTTTTTTCAACATTCGTCACTATGAATAAATAGGAAACATTCAATGTATTTTTGTGAGAAGGCAAAGACACAAAAATCGTCATCATTGTGGTCGATTTACTCTATGCTAAAATCCACATTATCTACCAAGAATGGTATTGACTGAAGTAAGTCTAAAAAATTGTCGGCATATTTAAAGAAGCAAGGATATAAGCCTAAGAACTCAAAAACTTTTAAGCACGCGAAAATATACAGATTTCGCGCGAAGCCAACAATGAAACATACTTATTAAAAAAAATAAATTCCCTATATTATTATAAAATCTGTAATTTGTGACACATTAGTAAAAATTGATATTAAAGATGTTGAGGACAAAAAATCTATTTTGATAGTTACTATTCCGGATTCAAAATCAATAACGTTCAAGATAATTCTATCAACTTTTTGTTATTCTATAGGAAGTATATCTCTCTAAACTGGTTGCTCAGGCTTCTTTCTAGGAATAACGATCGTTATCCTTATATGTGCTACCTTAAACAAACACAGTGGCTGGAGGGTAACACGCCATATAACTGGCTGCTTCAAGTAAAATCAATGCTTCTTAACATCGACTGTGCTGATGTTTTTGATAATTTATCTTATACCCGCCTCAAGAAACGCATTCCTACTATTTTACTTAGCTATAAGGAAATGCTCTACCAGAAAGATTTAGCTGCTGTTACGGCCTCTACTGCACCCATATTGTATAAAAATTTTAAACTTACAAGGCACGCCGCAGATTGTCTACAATTCCTTATACATATCTCAATCATCAGGATTATATCCCAACTCTGGCTTTGCAATACATTTTGCATGAAATTTACTCTTATTCCATCAATCCATCCGAGATGTGTACACTTTGTAATAAATATAAGTTGGAAAATATTGAGCATATATTCTTAGAATGTCCCATGTACGCGTGTTTAAAACCACCTCCAATTTAACCTCCAATTCTCTTATTTCTCTGCTGGATAACCTAACGCATGGGAGTGTGAAGTTATTGTTCAATTTTGTGGGTTTCTTGAAACTCCGTTCATTTGTTTTGCATGAATAGAATTTATTTACTCAGAGAGAATTAGAACGTGTTTTTTTGCTTACTTTGCCAATTTTTTTTGTACTATCACAAATGTATTTTGGCATTTGTTTTTTTATCTTCTGTACTTTAGGTAATATTTTATTTGTTTTTGTTTTTTTTTTGTAAGACATTTATTTGAGTAGGTATGTAGGTATGTGTTATATATATATTGTTAATGTATGTGTGTTTAATTTCGGTAGCATATATGTTTTTTTCTGTTTTTTTGCTTGTCTTGTAACGAGCATGATCATGATCATGATCATTATCATTATTCTTGTATAGGAAGTATGTAGCCTTGAGGCCTAGAAACGAAAACGAATATCGAATGTTATTGCTAAAATAACAAGCGATATTGCTAATTATATTAGCCCTTAACCTATTCGTTTAATTATTAGGTCTTTGCTAATTCATTTCAACTTTTTCGTTGCTTATCCAGAATATTTGTTTACTGGAAACAAATAATTACACATTTTAACACAAAATAACACAATACTGTGTTAATCGGGGTCCACAAGAGAATGAGTAGATTTTTAACCATTTATCTGTTATAAGAAATAAACAGTGTGTTAAAGATTTAACACAATCCACTGTGTTATTACAACATGTGTTATGTGTAGTTTTTACACATTTCAGTGTTATTTGTTTCATTAAAGGTGTAGCCTTTACACATTAATATGTCAATTTTATTGTATAATAGGTATTGATATGGAAGCTTATTTACTTTTTTGTTTGTTAATTATGTTCCTGTTTACTTTTGAAATAATTTTTAATAAATATTATTTTCGTAATAACTTTATTTTGAAATTTTCTAGAAGTTTTCCAAAATGCATCGGATTTCAAAAGGGAACAGGAACATACGAGGGGCATTCAAAGTATTCTCAGTATCAGCAGAAAGGAAAAGAAATAATAACTTAAAATAATTTTTATTTTTCAGAATAATCTACCATAACGTCAATACATCTATTACATCTAGAAAGTAACTTTTCAGTTCCCTGTAAAAAATACATTTTCCTTGTCTGAAGATTGTGTGTTAATTGCTCTCTCGACCTCTTCATTATATGAAAAGCGCTTTCTACGAAGGTATTTTTTAAATTTGAGAACAGGTAATAGTCACTGGGGGCTAAATCGGGACTATAGTGTGGACGGTTAAGTTCTTCACAACCACAGTCACGTATTGTTGTGTAAAAAAACGTAATCACAGCGCAGTGCTCGATTTTCTTCAACATTGTAACGTCAGTCATTATGGTCATCTTTTACTATAGATTACTAGAAAACAAATGGTTACAATTAGTTGAAATTTTATATACATGCAATAATAAAATTACCCACATCGGTGGCAGATTATACTGGTACCGAGAATACTCATAACACTCATAATTAACAAACTGAAAAGGTAGGTGATAATGAAATAAAAGATATTTAACATTTTTAATTTTATTAAAAATATATAATTCAGTTTAAATTAGTAGTAGTAGTAGTAGTAGTAGTAGTAGTAGTAGTAGTAGTAGTAGATATAGTATAATAAGAGACTAATAACGTTCTAGTAAATCATAGACAACGAAACGCCAAACTTTAAACGAAGATGTATTTAGGCATTACATAATAGGAGATTACAGATAAGGATCTGAACATACCATTTTCTTTCTCTATAAAAGTTCAAGAAAATCAGAATACTGATTAATCTAAAACGTCAAAGTGGACTCCTAATATATTTAAGAGTTATAGTTTCACCTTTATCACAACTAAGTACTTACCATTTTCTTTGATCAGACTTCAATTTAAATTTAAATGACATAACTGAGCACAACATCGTTACACGACCAACATGGCTTAGTAACGTCTGTTGGAACAGCTGATATACTACACCTATAGATTACAAAGGTGTGTTAAGTTAATACAATATGGTGTACTTTTAACACATCACTGGTAAATATTACACAAATTCAATATATTTTATTACAATACTAGCAATTTTAACACATTTTGTGTAAAACGTATAAAACAGCCATAGTGTGTAAAACTATAACCAGAAAATTTTTCACATTCAAAATTACATACTGGAAAATCTCACTTCCACAGCAACTTTCATTAATAGTGTAACAATTAAAGAATATCTGAATAATAGAAGGCCCTACAATAAAAATTTTACATTATTAATAAAAATATTTTAATTGCATATATTTTTATCAAATAAACACTGAATTTATTCGATCTTGAGTTGGAGATAAGAGCTCCATTACGACCGCACCCTCATTAAGTTGTAACCTTTAGAATTTGCATATTTTCAACAGCACTCCAAGCAAACTAACTTACACAAGGCGAGAATTATGTAAAGAAAAAGAATATTCAATTTTAATATTCCTTTTTCCTTCGCAATAATAATAATTGACACCGCGGATGCTTACAGAGATGCTTCTTTAACATATTTTTCTATGACTACGAAAAGAAGACTCCTTGCGCAATTGCCTTAAAGCTCTTTGATCTCCTACATGTACTTTTTTGGATGCAAAAACGTTTTTAAATTATTAAGCTTCTTGTATAAGTTTCTGAGCAGAGTCTGAAATGGAATGGATGGAACAATGAACATCTGGAGAATGTCTGTCTGGGAGACTTTCCATAGTTGTGTCATGGCAACTGCCAATTAATATATATTATTATGGATATACAGGGTGTATCAGGTATAACTGGCATCTTTAGAAGGGGTGATTATTCCCGAGATACAGAGTGCCAAAAATTATGTGCCACATATGGCATTTTTCTACAAAAGTGACAAACAAAATTGGGAAGATATATTTAGATGCCATATTGAAAAAATAGTTGGCTATTTTATGAATATAGACGAGCATGGTAAATTTACAGACGATTTGTAGAGTTAGTAATGCTAAGTTTCATTGTAATTAAACAGATAATACATGTAAAAATTATTTGTAGTTTTACTATGGAAATTACTTACACAAAATATGTAAATTTTATACAAAATTTGTACCTATGTAATTATTCAATTAATATTGGTAACAATTATGTATATTTTCACCATCGATATGAAGTATCTTCCTATATAGGGTGCCTTAAATTAAAAAAAAATGGGTCTTTTAATGGGCATTAAAATACACCAAACAGATATCTGCTGCTACCGCTGCTGAAATATTGTGAAAAAACTGAAAATAGCCATTTTAGAAAATGCCATCTATTTCTTATCAGAAAGAGAAAAAATTTCCGCGGCCACTACTTTTAGTTATGTAACATTCAATTTTTTTCTATGGGCGCCATCTTGCCAGTAATAGATAATATTTGAAGAATAACCCATAAAAATTTTAAAAAATCTAGCCTTTGATGTAAAACAAAAATCAAAACAAATTACTGCATGAAAAGAAAGCTATACTAATATCAAAATTCATACACTTATTCCAACGTTAACTAACAACTATACTTAATATGAAATAAAGTTATGTTTGTTTAAATAATTGTTTTGTTTCATTTAGATAATATGAATTAATTGAGTTAACAATTATTATTCACGAAAAAAGTTGTTTCGTTAATTCAACGTTTAAAGTGACTCGAAAGAAATAATGCAAATATTTGAAATAATAGAGTTTCAGAAAACTTCTTTATAGTACAATTTTAATTATGATGAATATTCTTGAACATAATTATATTCTCTTGATCATATTTTGAATGCAAATATATTTTTTGTTTTGATTTTGATATAATATTTCTGATGTAACGTTGCTGCTAGTTATTTTCCCCTGTTATTTTTGCTCTACTTCGTTATAAGAAGGCGTAACTGGTTCCCAGCTGGAGATGTAATAAGTATACACAGCATGCGTCCTTAGTTAATCTGTTAATTTTGAATTTATGTGTTATTATGTTCGTGAACTATTTACTAAGAAAATATTTCCAACTTCATATTTTAACCTTATCGAATTTATGAACAAGACAACATAATGTTATAGTATTTATTTTATTCTTATTTAGATTGGTCAGTGGTCGCGCGGTTTAAGGTGTCAGTACTTGAATCGAGGTGACTAGATCGCAGTGGGTTCGACCCCCGCAGCCGGTAGACCATATATAAGCTATATTCGTGGACAGGATTGGCACCCTCTTTGCGGGTATGGTAGGGTGGAAGAATGTTGGCTTGGGTCAATGTGAGAGATTGATACCGGTTGACGTTTGACTACCCCCTTAATTAATGAGGTTTTCCAGGTTTCCCTCATTCCTGCACTGAATGGTGGTTAGGGCCTACCTACGTAAGTCGTTCCTTCTGGGCTAATCCTTGTGATTAGAATGAGGGTAGAGATATTATTATTATTATTATTACACTTTTGCCATGCAGAATAAACATTACGCCAAATTCGAGAGGCAATTTTGTTTCATTTTATTGACCTATAATATTTCAATTATACTTAAAAGATTCCTGCTGTGAATAAATTTAATAATAAAAAAATGCTGAGATTCATGCAGGTACTTTGTTAAAAAATATAGATTACCAATATGCCTGTAGTGATGTAATGCATAAAATTAGTACAGATTTTGTCGCAAATATTTATGCAATTATAAACAACACAATTGAAATTTATAATTTTTTTGTTTAATATTAACACATTTAAATCCATGCAAAATAAGAAATAGCAAAAAAGAAGATCCTTCAGGCTTTGTCTAACCTTCAAAAACATTACCATTTTCGTTAATAAACTTCTGCAATCTGTGGTAGAAACTCCTGGCAACAGAACAGAAATTAGCTGCATTTATTTCCACTACTGCTTCATGAATCCTGCCATAAACGTCATCCTCACCAACAGGCACAGTAAAATAAACCTTTTCTTTTATGTATCCTCATAACCAAAAGTCTATCGGAGTCAAGTCAGGAGACCGGGGTGGCCATGGTGTTGGTCCACCCCGTCCAATCCATTTATTAGGAAAGCGGCGGTTCAAAATATGTCGTACTTGTAATGTTGCATGTGCGGGCGCACCATCATGCTGAAACCACATAGTTGCACGTTGTTGTAGAGGAATGTCTTCTAACAAACCTCGCAAAAATAACTATAATTTCCACCATTCAGTATTCAAAAAATATGGACCTATGATCCTTTTCCCGTAAATACCTATCCAAACATTTACAGACCAAAGTCTTTGCTGATTCCGCTGACGTTTTTCATGTTTTTCTCATAATGCCAATAATGAAGGTTGTGGTGATTGAAAACTCCTTGTTGGTTGAAATGAGCTTCATCGGTAAATAAAACATTACGGAAAAAATCTGGATTGCGCTGAAATTCTTGTAAAATCTGCAAAAAATTACTCTTAATTGGTCGCATACGGATACAAGCTGTACCTTTGAAGACATCTATGGACGGTGGATTGGACATGATACCTGTTTCTTGATAATATGCGTGTACTGGTGGTAGGATTATTCTCAACATCCTGCAGTAACCGTTCTTCCTATTGCCATGTCAATTTTCAAGGCCGACCGGCATACAAAGAACGTTTTGGAGCTACGCATCCTGTTTCCACAGGCTCGGCAGCAGGGGAGTTACAAGCTCCTAAAGCTTTAATCATATTGACGTATTATCTGTTCGTATAAGCAAACCCTGCCATTTTGAACTCAACAACAAATACTAAAAGTCAAACAAATATTATACGTCACTGTCAAGTAAATCCGTATCAACAAGATTTCTGACCGGCCAACTTGATTAGTCAGTCGAAAATTACGCATTTATTGAACTAAAATTAATAATTTATTCAAAAACGGCTCTGCTTTCGAGATTTTAGTATTCTACATTTTTGCTTTGTTTTTTAGAATCTATGTCCGGCTGCTAGGAAGTGAATTTTGACTCACCCTCTATAGACGCCAAATAAAATTCTCTACGTTATTGTAGCAATTTTCATGAGGAGATATAGAGTGACATAAATCATAATTAGAGGATATAGGTAATGATTTTTGTTATATTATTCTGTTCCTTAACATAGATTATGTTATTTTTAAACTGCACCCTCCTGTTCTGTTGTTGGGTGAAAATCTGTAGAACAGTGTAAATCAAATAAATAAATGATTGAATGAATAAATGAAAGAATGAATGAGTGAATAGATGGATGCATAAATGAATGAATGAATGACTGAATTAATGAATTAATGATTTGAGACGCACCGCCCATGTTCGAAAGAACTGTATAGTCGCGTCAAATTAGCATGAAAAATGTGAAAATAAACAACTTTTTGCGGAGAAGTCCGATTGAGATGCGGTTTTCTGCAAAATGTTCAGGGAATTTTTTATAACAAAAGGTACATCTAACCTCTGTACGCTCGCAAATTTTTAAATGTTTATTTGACAAATGACCCATTTTTGTTGAACATATCGCAAATGTCACACACGATTCAACGAAAATGTCTGAAAAATGTTCTCTCGGGGGTTTTCGAGGTCCCTCTTTATCAATTTGGTGTTAGCTTTATTATTTATTGCTAAATTGTTGTAACTGGGCTAATTAACAAATTAAAAGCTCCACCCCCGAAATCACTAGAAAACCGGAATTTTTTCCAGGATTTCTGGAAGGGCAAACCATCGGCACAAGATTTTTGCAAATATAATTGTTTATTGTTCGATTGTTGCAACCTCGCTAATTAACAAATTAATAACTCTTCTCCCGGAAACGTTAGAAAATCGGATTTTTTTGCAATAATTCTGGGATCAATTGAACAATAAATAATTATATTTGCAAAAATCTTGTGCCGTTGGTTCGCCTTAAAAAGACAGAAATCCCGGAAAAAATTTCGGGTCTCTAGTGATTCCGGGAGTAGAGTTATTAATTTGTTAATTAGCCAGGTTGCAAAAATAGAAAAATTCTCCCCATGATCCCAGAGTTATTGCAAAAAAATCTGGTTCTGGTTCGACGTGCCATTAAATTTTTTCGAAAACTTCTCAATTTCAAAAATAATGAATTTATTCGTTACTTTTCGAAAGCACTGTATAGGTAAGGTGGGTATAGCACTTTATTTAAATTGTTTTAATATTATTTCAGTAATTCTTTCAATTCACTTAAAACATTAAATAAACTAAAACAATTCTTTAAACAAACATAACTTTATTTCATACTAAGTATAGCAGTTTTCTTGATTTCAAGTAATTTTTATTCCTAAAGTAAGAATATAAAATAAGTTAATCTTTAATAATAAAATATTTGAGGAACTGTATTTGAGGAATAGTGAAACTAAGCTAGAGTTGGAATAAGTGTATTAATCTTGATATTAGTATACGAGCAACTTTCTTTTCGTGTAACATTAATATTCAGTTTGAATGCCTATTATTCAAGATTTTATTTACAGAGAAATCAAATTGTGAGCATCTCGAATGTTGTTTTTGCTGAATAAATTTTAGACTGCAATGCAGGAAAAAGTTTTTACTTATTACTTATTTATTCTTAAATATTTATAAGATACTAATGTTTATACAAAATTTGGTTAAAAAATACTAAGTAAACAAAAAAAAAATAATAATAATTTTGAAATAAGTAAAAACTAGGATTTATGTATTAACGCAATATGATAAACATAATAGCGCATTACTTTGCTCTGACTGAGGTTTGAGGAAATTAAAAAAGTAACTTTAATGTATCAGGAAATTATATCTTTCCAGTTACAATGCCTGTTCCCCTATAATTTTCAGCTAAATGATGTCTTCTAAATGTCCGGGATGTAATCTATCTCAAATCCAGAACACAGGAAAGAACACGGTTTTTGCATTGTTATCGACAAACAGGGTATTGGAAAACGTAACCCCATTCGATTACATTACACGATTAAGGCAATGATTAATGTAATTTTGATTGAAAAACATGTCGAAAGAATAAAACGTATTTGGTTCACGACGTGGCTGATTTTTATTGAAAAAACCGCGAATTCGGTGGAAATCAGATTTGAATGTGATAAATGGTTCTCACTTAAATACGATTAAGAAGATTGGAATAAGATAGAAATATTTTTCTTTCATTAATATGTTTAAATAATTAATACCTATAAGATGGACAGAGTCATTGATATGTCCCATATATATATAAAAAGGAGAAAGGACAAATTGTGAAAATTATAGAGGCATTGAAAATAGGACAATATCAGTGTGGGTTCAGGAAAAATAGAACAACGACAGACCAATCATTGATAATGAGACAAATAGTTGACAACAACATTGATCAGAATTTACCTCTCTACATGAGTTTTATAGATTTTAAGCAGGTATATGATTTGGTAAAGAGAGAAAAGCTATACAGGGTGTTTTTTTAATGATATAGGAATATTTAAGGGGGTGACTTTACATCGAAAATTAATGACAGTTTGCTTTATAAACTATGTTCCAAAAATGTTCTGTTAAAAAAATACGGGATATTAAAGTTTTAGGAAAAAAGGAAAATAATTAATATTTTCAAAACCGCTTTAGATATTTCCATGAAATTTGGTATGTAATGAATATTAATAAAACTATATATTTTGCAGTATAAACATAATTCCTATTGCTTTATTTAACAGTGACGTGCGCACAAGCACTAACTTTAATATTATTAAAGAAAAAAAGGTATGGCAATGGTTTTCACCCATTTGAAAAATACCGTTTTAGATAAGAAAAATAAAAACCGTTGGATTGTCCGGAAAAATTCATGTAATTATTAAAAGATAAAATTTTGATACAAAACAACAACTAACAACTTAACATATTAACATAATATTACAACTACCTAAATTAAAACTAATAATTTCTGTAATAATGGCAACAAATCATTACAGAAATTGTTGAAAATGACCCCCATTACTTAAATATGCATGCTTCCACTTTCCTTTGCATGGAATTGTGCACTCGTTCAAATATTCCCGAAGTATGTCGCATTCCATTACATGCTGCAACTATTATTTCTCTTAATTTTTCTTCAGTGTTAATGGGATTTGTGTACACAAGCGTCTTAAGGTAGCTACATAAAAAAAAAACTCAACTATTGGGGTCGGGGGACCTTAGTGGCTATTCCTGAGGCCTACTGCGTCCAATCGAATGATTTGAATAAATTGTTTGTAAATAAATGCGTACTGTTATACTGAAATGTATTGGTGCACCATCGTGCATGCACCACATTTAATTTCTTATTCCTAAAGGAACATGCTCAAGCAACAAAGGCAACTGTTGTTGAAGGAAATTCAGGTAAGATTGTCCGTCAAGTTGTCCCGGCAGGAAGAATGGTCCAATAAAGTAATCACCAATAATACCTGCCCATACGTTAACTGAAAATTGTTGTTGGAAATGGATTTCTGTTGCAGCATAAAGATTTTCATCCGCCCAAATATGATGGAAATTTTGAATGAAATTTCTTGAAAAATTAACTTCGTCAGTCAACAGAATATGCGATCTAAATTGCGGATTTTGGACAACATTATGAAGATACCACTGACAAAAATCTGTGGGAAGTAACGCTTGCACTCTTAAAATATGATAAGGATATAACAAAAAATCCACAACAATTCTCGAAACAATTTGATGGCAAATATTCAAGTTTCTAGCGATCTTCCTCGTACTCGTTTCAGGATGTTCTTCGATAATGTGCAACACCTCCTCCTCAATTTCGGGTGTTCTTACATTTCGAGATCTACCTTTAGATGCACCTTTTCGGACACTACCAGTTTTAAGAAGATGACGATGAATATTAGAAAAAGTGCGACTATATATCAAAGCACGATTGGGATCTCTCTTGATAAATACGATAAAATATGGAACCAAGCCATGGGTCTTCTAGGCTCGTAGCGCTGAATTTATATAGTAATTTTAAATAATTTCGTTTCATTTTTTATTATCATTTTACTGGCATGGTAAGAAAAATACAAGTAATAATGTTCAAAATTACGTTCTTAAGCATTAATACATAATGCTAGTTTTCTCGTTAGTTCGACATTACAGACTCTTAATAAAATGTAACAATCTAAATGAGCCACCTATGACTAAATTTTTTAATAATATTTAATAAAATACGGTTCGTCTCTGCCCCTTATCAGATTTTTCTGTAGTTGTTCATTTGTTGTTTTTATAATTTGTTGTTTGTTAAATACAAAAGATGTAAAATGATGAGAAAAAAATTCTACGTTTGATATTTCAAGAAAAAGCTGCATAGGCGTACTTATAAATAATTGGAGGGGATAAAGGGTACTGCATTCCTTAGTTACCTCCATTCGCCCCTCGATTTTTTCACCAAAATTACATGATAAGTATGACGGAATAAGGTAAAAGTACGTGCAAAATTTCAAGTGTGTATCTTACAAAACAATGGAATTATTAACAAAAATAGTTTTTTTAAATGTAACTTTAACACCCTGTATATTGAAACAGGGACGCCCAAATAAAAAATGGCATAAGGAAAGTCGCATTATTTTTGTCCAAAGAATATGTGGTTAATGGTACGGCTTTCTATTTTGGGACATCCTGTATATCAATATTCTCTCAAACGGTTGGTTTTTTAGACTTCAAATAAGAGTATCAAGTTTTAAGATAAATCATTAGTCTTTAAGGATATACAATCAAAATTTCAATAAAACTGAAAACAAAAAAGTTATGGCAATTTGAATGATAATGGATGAAATGATAATCAGAAATAAAACGTTTAATTATTAACGTTAATTATTTAAAAATATTAATGAAATAAAAATATTGCTATTCATGTGGTTTGAACTACAATGTTCTGAATCATATTATGGCAATTTATTCACCTAATATGTTCCATTTCTACCCTTTAGGGCACTGCAATTTTAGAAATATTTTACCTGAAACTGCATCTCTATAAAAGTACAAGTTTGTCAAATTTGAAAATAATCGTCCCATTATTAAAAAAGTTATAGCCAAAAAACACATTACAAAAATTTAGTTTGAGGTTGACGTAGCTCCGTAAATAATGACTTTTCAAGAAAGTGTTACACATTATTTTTTCGAGTAGTATCACCCCCAAAATTTTTTGAGCCGAGTTTCCGAACACCCTGTATACGTGTTTTATTCACTTAAGCTGTCCAAGATATAAACTGGTTAAATTATAAAACAATTATACAGCGGCGCTAAAAATTTATTCTTTTTTAAATAATTTTGTAACTATAAATATTAAACACTTTTTTCAAATACATTTATAAATTTTCAGTTACATTTGAATAAAGACAATGTAATATTATAACAAAAATTAGAAATTTGTATTTGTAGTCACGTTTACAAAAGAAACATCCCAGTGATCTACGAAAGTTAAAAAAAAAAACTTCGGTGGGTATAACATCTAAGAGAGTTTATTGTTGCGCAACTTTTTTGTTATTTAATCAGCTTTGTACCTTTTACATAATTTACATAATTCAGCTTGTACGTGTATCAGCAAGGAAAACACTTCATATGTTAAACTTGATAAACCCTTTTGTCTGCCTTCAAACTTTTTCCAGTATACAGGGTGTTTCAGTTTGATATGTCACAAACACGTGAGCATATTTTGGGAATAAAAATAAGAATAAAAGTCTGGTAAAACTTTATTCTAACTTCCTTCGTTATGAAGATACAGGGGGTTGAATTTTTTCTATAAATTAATATTTTCTTTCAAAATTTTTAAACGGATTAAGATATTGTTATCAAATTTGGGGTACTGTGTAAGCAGAGGATATTGCATTTGCTGCCAAAATATGGTTCTTTAAAATTAAGCAGTGGCGTAGATACAGGGTGAGTCTGTCACTTTGGGCAAAATAAATATGACGCCACTGGTTAAATTAAAAAAGTGATCATTTCATAATTTTACAATTGATTTCTAATAAAAATGGTCTCTTTAATATTTTTTGTGTCTCTCATAGTTTGGCCACAAATTGAAATGTGGAGCAAAATTGTGCTATTCGATTGTTAACTGCTATTGAACATATTAACTACAATAAGTAATATGATTTTGCTTAATTTTGAAAATTTCTGGCTCAGTAATAATTTATGTATCCTATTGCCATAATCTTAAAAAGAAGTATGTAGTAGTACTTAACACATTATTTGTTCTTTTTATTTAATTAAGATAATATACATATGATCAAAATTATTATAAGAAAACTTCATGTCAGATAAAATCAAAACTTGTTTCAGTATAATTTATTATTATTAAATATTAGAGCCGTATCTAACACAAATTTTCAATAATTGTTCGAAGTGCCGTCTTTGAACTAGGATGCGCGCTTCAACTCGACGTAATAACGATCTCCGAACTCGTTCGAAAACCCCTGGGGTATTTAAAATTGCTCTACAACTATTTTGTATGCGAAGTTGTAGATCTTCAATATTTACAACAATAAACTAAACTGAACTACACTAGAATAGACTAGACTAGACTAGACTAGACTAGACTAGACTACACCATTAAGTAGCTACAATACTCCTATAACAAATTTTTAGTATATATATCTTTTCTTATTTTAATTTGTACTACCACCTCCTGAAGACCGGTAAACTATTTTTTACACACTGTATAAAGTTTGATAGATTTATTTTCAATAGTAACAAAAATATATAGCTACGGCAAGAATTCAGACGACTTACGTCATGGCTGACGTTACGCAATTGTATTTATTTTTGCAGTTTCTTAAATATTTTGATAAAGATATGAATTATTCATTTATTAGTATGATGTAAGTGGCCTGAATTAATTTTTACCGCAACTATAGTCAAGTATTAGATTACAAAATTGCGCATCTGAAATATGTGTTTTAACTATGTATATTTTTTCTCTTTGTTTTATTCTAAGTCTATTTTACTATCTAAAATGATTAACTTGTATATTTTAGTTTAAATAGTATAAATGCACATTTTTTTCATTATTTTTTGTTTAGTGGATGCGACTACACAAAAGTAAATTTTTTAAGATATTTTTATTTTCGTTGATTGCAGATATTTCCAGAATGGTGCTTTAGTCTTACAACTAAGCAGATAATTTTAATTGCCAGATTTTTGGGACATTATTCAGCAAAAGGAATTTTCTTGTCCTGGTTTTCTAAAGGGTTCGCTGAGCACGGTATTTACAGTGACTTTCGAGCAAAATATTTAACTGAAAAAATTCAGACCAAACATCCTCCACAGTGAATTCGCACTGAGCCGATTGGATTTGCGTCTATACTGCGTCATCCCAGCTGGATTTTTTACCCGCTCCGATTTACATTGATTTACAATTCAACGTACTGAATATACTCAATAAAAATATGTGACAGAACAGCTTTAAATATTATAGAAATATGTTACCAATATTGAATTTGTGAAATAATTTGATGTATTTTTTTTATATGACTGAACATATCTATTACGAGTGCAGCTCGAGGAATTAGAGGTAATCCAATGTTATCTACATTTTCTAATAGTACTGAATGGCTTATAGTGTCGAAAACCTTATCTACCTTCGAGGTTTACGAGTCAAATTTGCCATATAACTATAGCGGATATCAAAATATGTTAAAATACATTTTTTGTTTGAAATTAAATTCTACGTTGAGAAATGTCATCAATTTTAATAGGGTCTATTTCTTGACTTTTTATCTTGTATTTTAATATGTTTATCTACAACTGCTTTATAAGAGCCTCATTACAGTATATTTATTTGGCACTGTTTCAGTTAAATAATGAAGATCACACCACTAGTGGAGTAATGTGATATTACCCCACTAGTGAAATATTAAAAAAAGAGGACTGCTTAATGGATAATTTTATTAAGAACCAAGAGGTTTATCAATTTTACAAATAATAGATCATTTAACTTAAATTCAATTCAATTACTTGTTATAAATACTAACAACACAATTTTGGCAATTCGTAAGATGAAAGCAGCTGGTCTGTATTTATATTTACAATGCCTGCTGTCAACACTGTCAGCTACCCTGCGGTCATCTTTCTGCAGCGTTTCTAAATGCAGAAACGACAAAATTTAATATTCTTATTAGTAATAATACCTGATAGATAGGTAACAGTTAATTCAGTTAGCTTCAATATTTTGCATTCGTTTTTCATTAATACAAACTGGCAAAATTACATTTTCAATCATTGCAATCACTCACTAACGATAAGACACATTTCCCGTAGGTACAGTTAGGTATTTATTATAATACAATCAAACGAAATGAATGTGATAATAGAAAACTTTTAATGCTGATCTGCTAGTACAAGCTGGTGTATCGGAATGGTGCACCACAATCCAAGGGGGTGTTGATCTCCAAGCTTTCGTTTATTTTGGCGCTCTTGCACCCCAATTCGATTTACTAATTATGTCTGGACAGGCACCTTTAAAATATGACGTATATAAATTTTATTTTTTATATTTACTCATAAAAAAAGATCTTACGAATTTGATCTAATTAATTAGGTACCTAATAACAGTTTGTTCCATAACCTAGAAAAACAAAACGGCGAACTATTGTGGCAAACTATCTGTACCCCACACATATTCATTTATTTAATAACTGTAAAACGTTTAAAATTAAAATAAGGCACTAAGAACTGAAGAAGAACACAAAACTACAAAGTAAACACAGGAATTGAGTTATGACATGAAAGCGACAGCGACCGTTGCTTGCTGGTTGCCTACTCTGATTCTCGCATTGGCGGCGTTAAATAAGGATTTAATCTAATATAAAAAAATATTTTTTTCGCTTTATAAATAACATAGAATTTTTTTGAAAGGCGATCCCGTTAATTATTAATTTTCTATATCCTCTCTTAAAATAGTTGTACTTAGTCATAGCTTCTTTTCTTTCTTTCTTTCTTTCTTTATTTATTTTGTTTTGGACAATTTACATTGTATAACAATTGTCATAAAAACTTAATTAAATAACTACAAACTACAACTAACAACTAAAAAACTCTGAATGGAAGCATCTTTCCACCAAAAAGCGTCTTAATTTTCATTGGAAATGAGTTATATGTTTCACATTCATTCGAAGTCCCTCTGGTAAGTGATTATATATTTTTATACCTAGACTATCTGGCGACTTAGCTTATACAATATTTTCTGAAAGGGATTCGAATATTATTCTTCTGTCTGGTATATTTTGAATGAATTCCACTACTTATTCACAATAAATGATTATTTATTCCTGAGTACATAGAGACTCATTTCAAATATAAATAAAGAAGTCAACGTAAGAACTTTAAGTTCTACAAAACTCTTTCTGCAAGTTTCATGACTTTTTGCACCAGATATTATTCTTAACTCTGTATAGCCTTTATTTTTAGTAAGGTAGTCCATAACCATTTACGTATCAACTTCTGCTTGCTTGTCAAAATAAGCTTACTAAATTAAACTTCAATTAAACATATTATACCAAAATATTTACAACACAGTAACGAAACAACATGGCACATTTTAATCCGATGGGGTATTAGCGCGGTAGCGGTATATCTTCTTAGTTTAGAGTTGAGTGTAATGGCGCCACACGCGGCGCCACCGTTTTTGAGGCTAACACCAATTTCAACCTCTTATATCTCTATTTAATATACGTATAATAACGCATAAAAACCATATAAAAGAAATTTGGAACAAGCCTATCCTCATTTGTTTTTATTTTAGCAGCGAATCATATTAGAATCGACTCGAATATAATAATAGGAGAGACTGGGTACGGTTGTAACAACTCAAATATTATCAAAACTACGCATGATAGGTGAGGGGTACAAGGGGAGGGGCACGCGACCGACAAGTCCTAACACGATTCTTAGTGTAGCGTCACCTTTCGCGCAGTAATAACGATTACAGAGAAGCCTATTGAATATTTCAATATTGATATAATTATCGTATTTCAAAGTTTGCTTATGTAATCGTTATATTTTATAGATTATAATAAGCACTTTTGTTTTTGTATAAGTTGCGCTAGTGACAGTCTTATTACCAAAATAGGGGGGTGGGGACGGTTGTAATGTCAATTTTATAATAGACCAAAAAGTCTATTATAAAATTGATCTACACAGATACTCCTGAAAAGGAAGCTGTTAGAAAAGAGTATGAAGAGCGACAGAAAAGGTTGAAAAATAAGCAAATGAAGAAAAAAGTACTTGAACCATCTACTGGAAAGACAAACAAAGGGAAAGGTAAAGCAAAGAACAAGAAGATTAATACATCACTAGAATCATCAGAAGAAGATGAATATTATTGCCTTCTTTGCCTAGAGACGTATTCAACGAGTCGGTCCGGAGACACTTGGATTCAGTGTCAAGGAGGTTGTAAACAATGGTCTCACATAGCCTGTACTGACGGGAGTAGATATTATATATGTCATAATTGCGATGAGTCTGATTAATTTAAACGAAAACATATTTTGTGTAATCTCAGATTTTGTTGATTAGTGATTCCTTAAAGATTATTTTTGTTTGACGAGTCTGACTGACTTTAAGAGAACTCGAAGAAAAGAAGTATTATGTTTCTTTTTGGTTTGAATATATATACAAATATATTTAAATATGTAATTAACATTGTTGATTTGTTTTACTAACATTTTGGTATTTTAAATTAATAAAATTGATTTAAAAACCCTAATTTTTGTTTAAATTTCGAGTGTTACAACCGACCACCATTGGTGTTACAACCGCCCCTGGCATGGGGTTGGTTGTAACAATCGCACACACTCAATAAAATGTCATTTTGCTATCAAACTGTTTTACCTAAGCTACTGATTTTGACGTTAATTTAAAAACAAATGATTATGCTTTCATCCCAAAAGCTTTGATCGTTGTATACAACTGTAGTAGCTAAGCTGTGAGCAATTAAAGAAAAATTGTTACAACCGTACCCAGTCTCCCCTATATTCGTCTCAAAACGACCCACCTTAAATTTGTAACTGAACATGAAAGATGCGAACGTTACCTCCAGGAACATCTAAGTTTCCTCGATATATCTAATGAAATAAAAAACATGAATAATGTATCCGGCAGTTTCGTAAAAGCAATATTTCTTGCGTTAATCTTCACACAGAGAAACCTCATACTGAGATTGTCGGCTCTGAGGCAGCCCTCTACGAACATCGAATTGGTAAACAATGACATTTAAATTCGAGTAGACACCGCACCGTTCATAATTCAATGAGCATTGCGAGGCCCACAGATTGTAACGTAATTTTATTCCCCGCAACACTTGGCACGGAATTATAATAGTTTGGAATCATTATCGCATTTTGGCAATTTCAATTAGTCTTACCCTGTTCATTTCTCGCTCCGTTGGCCGTAATTTGGCTAGGAACTGATGAGAGATTTGTCGGAAACAAAAGAACGGCGATTGGAAGAATCCGGACGAAGCAATGGGAAATTAAACGTAAAACTAATTTTCCAAAAGGAGAAATTGACGTGATTGATTTAAACAGACTCTTTTCCATAGTTTCAGTTGCTGAGCAGCAATATAGGTAAATTATGTTATTGTACTGCTACATGTATTTAAGTTTTAACCTACCTGGAACGAAAGTTCTAGTAAAATCAAGATTCTAGCAAACTGATCTCTTATATGAGTATGTACAGAGTCTTGGATAAGACGAACGACAATTTGTGTGAATTAAACTAATAGCGACACAATTTTGAATCAGAACATGAAAATTTTGACCATACTTCGAGAGGCAAAGATTCTCGGAAAATTATCAGAAACGTGTTTTTTTACGGAGCACCTCACGCGTTTGAAATCCTGTGTGTTCGAAGTGCTACGTGACCGAAAGCCCACGAGCCCGAATACCTGCCTGTTCGAATAGAGATGTGCGCGCTCCCGGCTGACTGGCGGAGAGAGAAGACCACGATGCAATTCGCCTGGATGATTCGTTCCCGCGGTAAGAAGATAACGCAACGGTTTTCACAGTGTACTTAGTTATATTATTTCCGATTCTGGTACTATGCAGCTGTAAAAAGGTCACAGATAGAATAGTAAAAATCAAATTTAGGAATACATATGTATGGTAGTATCTAGTATCAAAACAAAAATATATTTATGTTTCAGTATTAGTTATATTTAAATATTTGCATCTAAGTATTTCTTGAAAACATTTATCAAACATAGGCTCAAAGTTTTATATGTTCAAAATCATCTTCATCAGAATTATGTTGTTAAACCAATGTTAATATTAAGTCATGCCTTTCTTACTTTCCACTAAACATGAATTAACAAATGTTTTTTAAATACATTTACTAAACTTATGACTAAAGTTAATTACATAATGTTATAAATCGCACTTGTCTCCAATATTATGAATGGTTAATAAAACGTTAACTTTACCTAAATAAAAAAATATATATTCACCAATGACCTTAGAATTAGAATGCGCCTAACAACGATAATCATTATTACACAGATAATTACCACCAGCATCGTTTTTCAGACACCCTATAATAAAAATACTCACATCTATATAAATAAGTAGCGAATAACTATTGTAATATAATAGCAATATTACAATCTTGTCCCTACAACTATTGAAATAACTTCTGTATAAATGGGTATATCAATTCTTCAGTCGAATTATATTTACATGTATTTTACAGTTGAAACATACAAAAAACAGTACTTTTATAGCTGACTACTGCATGCATACCAAGTAAATACGTAGATAGTATTTAACACATGAAATAAAGTCACGAGTAAGTACATATAATAATAATTAAGCGTGTGGAATCATTTTAACAAAAGGCTGCATTTTGGTAATCAATTAATAATGTTTCTAAAACTGTGGAAAGTGATACATCACTGTGAAAACCGTTGCGATATCTTCTTACAGCGGGAACGAATCATCCAGGCGAATTGCATTGTGGTCATCTCTCTCCGCCAGTCAGCCGGGAGCGCGCACATCTCTATTCGAACAGGCAGGTATTCGGGCTCGTAGGCTTTCGGTCACGTAGCACTTCGAACACACAGGATTTCGAACGCGTGAGATGCACCCTTTTTTTAAAGGCGATTTAATAAAAAAATTTGGCTTGAGATATGAAATTATAGTATTTAAAAAAAAAATAAAATGTGTTCTTTAAATTTGCTTGATCTAAAGAAACCTCCCAACTTGCAAAAGAGTTTTGTAATTTATAGATTATATCTACGACAATTATGTTTTATTGCTGTATTATTATTTATTTAATAAAACAGCAAGTATTATTATTTTATTGTCAGCAACTGAAATACTTTATAAATTTATCATAAGAACGTTTTGGCAGCTAAATTATAAAATAGCTTGTTCTTTAATGTTTCAGTAATGTCTTTAGTAATATTCCGTAGTATTTCTAACAGCGCTATAAAAACAAATTATAATTGTTTCTTAGATGTGGGATATCAACCTATAAAACTGAGTTTTACTTCTAAAAGCAAATAGATGTACTATAGACTAATATAGTTATTATGTAATGATATTATCAGTTGTAAAACACAAATAATAAATAACAACACAGACAACAACAGAATTTGCCCCACTCACACCCAATTCGACTACTGTGGTACCGCGAAATGCTAAGATTGCCCCGATCGCCCCTACGCGATTCTAGTAAACAAACAAAATGCCGTGTATCGAGGCGGGACTGGAAAAATGGGGAATCGACGAGAAGCGTTCGAGTCGTTCGAGAAAATAGATCTAGAGATACTAGAAAATACCTGGAATATTCGTTTGGTCTATAAAAGAAGAATAAACGGCCGAGTTAGGCAGTCTTATATTACAGTCTTGAATTGAAGTGTTTAGAGCGATTTAGATAGCGATTAAAAGTGAAATAGTGTTTAGTCAAGTTGTAATTAGTATTCAGCTGTGTGCAGAGTAGTGACAAAAACTTACAAAAAAGAAAAATCAGAGTTTTGTTATTTCTGATTTTCTAAATACATCCATTCAGGCTAATTGTTTTCTCAAGAAACATATATAAAGAGTTTTTCATATGTTGTCGTTACTAAAAGCTGTGCGAGTTCAGAACAGATTTATGCCACTTACGAAGGCTCTCACTTGCTCTATTGGAGCTAAAGTCTTAATTTTTTTCAAGATCAAAGGCTATCATCTAAACTGCTTATATCAGAAATTAATTTCAAATAATTGAGGTAAAAAAGTCTACAGAACTAATGACAATGCATAAGATTTAGAGGTAATAATTAAGACATGTAGTAGTTAAAACCTTGTAGTTTGCGGCATTTTGACATTTACTGACTTGCATTGAAATTCATTCTTTGTGATGCAGATAAAGACATTGCTAATAATTTTACTTTGGTACTTATTAATTATTTTAATTATGGTTCAGTTAAATTCGATAAAATGGCGAATGCGCCAAGGATAAACTTGCAAGATTTATAAATGCTATTTCTCTTAAAGTCTGCAATTCTTTCTGTAAGTTGTATGTCTCTTGCACGTAAATATGCGCACTAAATAGCAGAGTATTGCAAAAGGCGCCATATCTAAAATACTCTTTTGTCTTTCAGTACTTTCATAATATACGTCTTGCTCGATTTTTATTGCAGCTTTTCTGCAATTTTGGGAAATAATTTAGTGATTTGTATGGTTACCACGATACGCAAAAAGTCATAGGCTAAACTTCAATTTCAAACTGCCTTGTTTCGCTTCTACTTGATTATTGTTTGATTATTGTGCTTGCAAAATATATGAACGGAAACCTTTGTTTTATATTACGATTCTCCTACATCTTCCATCTTTGCCTGCATAGCTTCTCTCATCGTCTGATTCTATTTGAACTCAAGCGGTTAGTTCCAAATTTATAAATATGTTAAGAAACAGATTGTATATAAATTAATAAAATAATTCGTCGCTTTTAGAATGACTATTTATTTTGTTTCCTTTACGTTTTAAACACTAGTTTATTCGCATCAAAAATATGATTTAGGGCAACTGCTAGTCACCTAAAGATACCTCATAATTCATTTAATTTGTAATGAAAAAAGACTAAATATGAAATTAACAATTAACTACAAGCTTTATACTACGTTACCGATCTTTATATAGGACGAAAATTTATGGCAAAATTATTTGTTAAAATGGTAGTTATAGGATCATTATAGGATTATAGGATGCATTGCACTAGTCGTTTAAGAAGTTAGAGGAAGATCTTCACCGCCGGTTGATTATCCGAATTTAGTATATTTTCAAGCTTTAAGAAAAATATAGCACATTTTTCTTAATTATTTCTGAATATTTGCAAATTATGTAGTAATATTTTTTTTACATAGTAAATTGTTTCTATAATTCATATTAGTCACTACATGCCCATTTTTTTCTACTTTAAAATATAATATGACAATGACCTTATTGAAGACTTACAGAACAATATACTGGCCTTAAGTAGCATTGTTTTTGAGGATATAGTATTGAAACATTATTCGAGGTACAATACAAATTTCTTAATCCGTACTCTGATATTTTCTTCTGTTTCGTTTTGTTATACCAAACATATAGAAACAACAACTTTTGTTAAATAAAGATAATGTAAAATACGTACATATATGGTTGACTTTTCCAACGGTTTTGTTCTTGCTTAACTGTAGATGTATTATGCTAAATCGGTTCCCAAAATTCGGTTTTTGATGTTATCATGTGTAGATTAATACTGTCACGGAATTTGTCCCACTCACACCCAAATCGACAACTGTGGTACCGCGAAATGCTAAGATTGCCCCGATCGCCCCTACACGATTCTGTTAAACAAACAAAATGCCGTGGATCGAGACGGGACTGGAAAAATGGGGAATTGGGGAGCATTCGAGTCGTTCGGGAAGATGAATCTAGAGATACTAGAATATACCTGGAATATTCGTTGGGTCTATAAAAGAAGAATAAAGGGCCGAGTTAGTCAGTTTTGTATTACAGTCTGAATTGAAGTTTTTAGTTGGAGAAATCAAAGTGATTTAGATAGCGATTAATTAAATAAGTGTTTAGTTGAGTTGTAATTAGTGTTCAGTAGTGTACTGAGTAGTTAATAAAGATAAGTAATTAATTAACGGATTGTTTTTCTGGCAGTAAGAAAAATTCGGATTAGGAAATCCGTGACAATACACATTATACATTACATTATAGTAAAGTAAAAACGTACAAATGCTAATATTACTAATAAATATACAAGTAAGATATTATTACATAATACACTGTAAAAAAATAACTACACATTTTAACACAAAAGAACACAATACTGTGTTAATCGAGGTCCACAAGGAATTCTGTATATTTTTACACATTTTTCTGTATGTAGCAGTGTTTTAAAGGTTTAACACAATTCACTGTGTTAATATAACAAATTTCATGTGTAACTTTTACACATTTCTATGTTATTTGTATCATTGAAGGTGTAGGCTTTACACATTAACATGTTAATTTTATTGTATAATAGGTATTGATATGGAAGACTCACCTATCTTTTTAATTTGTTAATTATGTTCCTGTTTAATTTCGAAATAATTTTTATATACAAATAAAGCTGTTTACAGGCCTTTTAGGCACAGAGAAATAATTTTTAATAAATATAATTTTTGAAATATTTTTATTTTGACATTTTTTAGAGGTTCTACCTATCGTCGAGAATGCATTGAATATAGCCTGGAATGTTCTATTAAACGGCAGAATATATGTATTAAAAATTACAACTTCAAAAACAAACAGGAACATAATTAACAAGGTAGGTGAGCTTCCGTATCAATATAAAGAAATTTCTGAATTATGGTGTAATTATAAAATAAAAGATATTTTACTTTTTATGATTTTATTAAAAAAATAAAATTCTGTTAAAATGAACAACAACCAAGATTGCTAGCAAAATATGTATGTATTAAAATTAATAGTATAATAGTACATATTCTAATAAGGGACTAATAATGTTCTAATAAATCATAAACAATGAAACAACAAACAAAGATGTATTTAGGCACTACATAACAGGAGTTTACGAAAATTAACTGGTAGTGATCTCAACATATAATTTTCTTTCTCTAAAGTTACAAAAAAGTTAAGTTACAGAGTAATCTAAAACGTCAGAGTAAAATCCTAATATTTTTAATAGTTATATTCTAATTACTTTTAGCTTTATTACAATTATCAGTAATATTTGTTATAGTTAGGTAAGTACTTACCATTTTCCTGGATTAAACCTCAATTTAAATTTAAATATTCTTCATTTGAACACAGTGAACGAGAGGTACACAACACCGCTACATGACCAATATGGCGTAGTGACGTGTGTTGGATCAGCTGATATACTGCAGCTGCGCAGTTGTGCTGAACCAGTCAGGAGTAGGGATATAGAATACAATTAAATTGTGTGCGTGTTAAGTTTACACACAATGGTGTACTTTTAACACACAACTGGTAAATATTACACAAATTCATTATATTTTATTATAATACTAGTAATTTTAACACATTTTGTGTAAAACGTACAAAAAAGCCATAGTGTGTAAAACTATTAACACTGAATTTTTACACATCCTAAATTACACACTGGAAACACAGCAACTTTTCTTACAGTGTATAAAATAAAAATAAAGAAAATTATTTTTATGTAGGTACTTAATATTAATGAGCAGTTGCAAATTTTATGTATATAAAATGTTCGTATCTGAAAATATATTGTCTGATAAATACTATATTTTGAACAAAAAATAGATTAGAAATCGTTATCGAAGATGTGTAATGTCAATTACGTATTTGTCAGACAACTTTTTTTACTCAGATCTCATTACTAGAGAGCGTGCTACAGCATACATCACATTTGAAGAGGAATTTAGACCCTTCTTTATATCCGATGTAATCCGAAACGACAGACTCCCTTTTTTATTGTTCCGTTCTTCTTGCTTGCCCAAGCACAAGCTAAGAATAGTCTTACCTTAAACATACCAGAATCGATATAATAATCCAACAGTCGTTTAAAAAGTAAAGTAAAGTAATTTTCAACTTTTTAATTACATCAGAAAATTAAATTTATTTATCCATTTTGCGCTGTCAGATTTGTCCATTAACTTGATAGGCATACACAAAATATTATTAGCTACAATTCACTATAATAAATAATAAATTATAATTACAGAATAGAAATAGTAATAGTTATTATTTATCCAATAAGTGGCATGACATTATTACGTAGACATGTAAAGTTTACGGATTCGTCGTATAACCATATATACGTGCGGTAATGATGTAGTATGCCATGAGGTGAAATTTTCACTTAACCTCATTTCGATTCACTCCTCGTGGTCAACCATATGTTCAACATTATTTGTTGTCTCTATCGTCTTTGTTTTATACATATATTATATTTATATTTTATATTTATTTGTTTTATGTACTCGAAAACTAATGTTGAACTTCGTTAAGATGAATTTAATAATTATTATAATGTTAGGGTATCTAAATTTGGACGATTGGCTCTGATGATGACTGTTTGAAGCCGAAAGCGCTTACTTAGGATTTTGAAAATACAAATACACACTTTAAAATACACAAAATTTGGACATAAACATAGCTGTCATTGTATTATTATTTCTCGTAATTTTTGTGAAAGTGTAAATATGACTTCAAGCGATGATTTGCCATCAGATATTAAGAATGAAGTTCCCAGTGTTGTTCTGAATCACGTGCCAGAGAAATTATGGAAGAAATACGGTCAAGCATTTCGTCGCTATGAAAAAAGTATTTATCATAACCAACGAGAAAGGATTATTACTATTTTTCAACTAACTAAGCAAAACACAGAAGCCTTCACTTCTTGGGTGCTGTTACTCAATGATAAGAACAGAAATTTCACTCGAGAAAAATATCGATATCAAAAAATACTTAAAATATAGTGAATTCCTGAAGCGAAAATCAGAAGGGTACACATCTAAAAAATATATGGTATTAACAAAGAAGAAATTATATAGATTTTTTATGAATGTGACCGATGTTGCATTTCTGCTTATGAAGGTATATTACAATTGTCTTTTTTTTATTAAAAAAAGTTATATAACCAATATTTTAGGTTATTTTGATTGGCGCATGTCGGTGGGAAGAATTCACAAATCTGCTTGTAGTATATGTGAAAGATGAAGGACTGTATTTCCAAGTCATGATACCCAATGCCAAAACAATAGTATCTAAAGAGTTTTTGTAACATCTGGAAATATGGATGGCTTCAATTTAATAGAACTCGTAACAAAATAATTCAATTTAAAAAAGAAAACTATAATTTGCTTTTTTCAGTATAAAGCTGATAAATGTACCAAACAACCTATTAGTATAACTACTATTGACAATGTGTCAAAACTTATTGTGTGATTTCCTAAAACTGCTTAATTCAAATGCGTATACTGGACACTGTTTTTGGCTATTTTCAACCTCCATTTTAGGCAATTGTGGGGTAGATCTCTTGAATACAAAAAGGCATGGTGGTTGGAAGTCTAATTCTATCGCTGAAGGCTATATAGAAACTTCTACTGAAAACAAGAAACAAACGGCTATGAAAATTCTTGGCGAAAGTGAGAGTATTCCCTTGGAAGCCGAAAATATGACCTCAACTTCCAAAGTCATTTCATCAACATCTAAAAATTGTGTTCACACTCAAAATATATCCACCTATTCAAGCAAATCGTTAGGCATGTCAGCATCTGGTAGTAATTTATTCAATTGTAAAGATTTTACTGTCAATGTATTTAATAAATGAGTTTTTATATGATCTTACATATTTTGCTTATTAATAAATGCTTACTTTGAGGCTAATTTAATTTCAATTTTCGTTATCGCCCTGCGTTAATATATTTAAAAAAGCACATCTGGGATGATGTAAGTCATTATGAAATTCTAAACATTGTCAAATCATGATAATTATGTGACAGTTGTAGATAAATAATATCATTAGAATTCTCGAACACCTGTAATGTATGGACATTTCTTGTGTAAGGTATACTCATTTTTCTTGAAATCTACAAGAGATACTAATATTTTAACACAAATGAATTCGTATTAAAAGATCCATTCGTGGAATTGTAAGCATACATATAGGGTGTTGCAGGAGGAGATGTACATGCGTTAAATTCATGAAATTTTGTGTGCGGAGGTTTCTTGGAACGGGAAATTCAAATGCACAATTGGCTGCATCTCAAAGAGGGCGCCACAAGCGGCCATTAGGATCCTATTAAATTGTTTCGACTTTTTTGTGAAACGGTATATGTCATTTCAGTATAGAAAAACATTTTCCCCTACCTTTTCTACTTAAGAAATGTACACCTTATTGAAGTCTCTAGGAGCAGCTGCTTCCGTTAAAAACTCATCTAAAATCTGGTAAATATTACACAAATTCAGTATATTTTATTATAATACTAGTAATTTTAACACATTTTGTGTAAAATGTACAAAAAAACCATAATGTGTAAAACTATTAACACGGAATTTTTACACATCCTAAATTACACACTGGAAAATCTCGTTTACACAGAAACTTTTTTTACAGTGTATAAATACGTCAGCAATCGCAAAATTTATTCTACTGAGTGCCATTATTATTGCAAACAATTGTACCTAACTTTCATATACATTCTTAATATGGTACAATCGGTTTTTGGATAAACTGTTTTAAAATTATATTTAAAAAATGATTTTCATGGTACCACATTGAAATGTTATATACTGTATATACAAATAGATACATCCTATACAATTAAATATATAATATTTTAAAAGTGTCTACAAAAATATTCTACCAAATTATATTAGACCTTACAACATAATTATTACCCAAAGAAATGTAATTTTATTCAGCCCAGTTGCAGTTTTTTTAGTTTTATAGTTCTACCAAGAGTTCAACAAATCTCATATCTGAATCTGATTCTTCGAGTTTCAAGAGAACTAATTTATCGGCAAATAATTCCTTTTAATCTTTGATCTTATCGCATTTTTAACACTTCCTGTCAGCGCCACATAAAATCAAGCAGTTGCAAAGCTCGAAGTCACTAAAATGCCGAGCACATTCGAATTGTATTAAGTGATGAGCCGATGAGAATCCGTTAAATTGAACGCTACTGCGTTAAATTTAACGGGTTAAGGCAGTAGGGCAACAAAATTTATTTCCTAACGGTATATATTTCAAGTTTCCAACTTATGTAACAGGAACTTCTGAGTCGTGAAAACAAAATCTTATTAATTATTTAGTGCAGTCTCAGCGAACATCATGCCTTCAGGAAGTTCCGGATTATTTCCCAGTTACAGTAATGAGCAATATTTAAAATATAATTTTGCAGCTTGGCAACTAGATATAAACTAGAACCATTTGGAACCGAGAAAAAATTAAGTTTGTGCAAAATTTAACAGATTGTTCTGGTATTTAATTACTGAAATCTGGAAAAATAAGAAATGCAAAACAAAAGCACAAAAATAATATTTTTAATGTTTTGTTTATTAATTGTGACTACATTGCAAAAAAGTTGCTGTGTAAATGAGATTTTCCAGAGTGTAACAATTCACGATGTGTAAAATTTCCATCTTAATAGTTTTACTCACTGCGCCAGTTTTACATGTTTTACACAAAATCTTTTAAAACAACTAGTTAATAAAATATTATAAATTTGTGTAATATTAACCAACAATGTGTTAAAAGTACACTATTTTGTTTTAAATTAACACACTTTTTTATATCCCTACTTCTAATTGATTATGCACAAATGCGCAGGTGCAGCATATCAGCTGCTCTAGCACACATCACTACGACATGTAGGTCGTGTCGCGTTGTTGTGTTCAGTTAATTCTCCTTCGCGATGTTCAAATGGAAAAGATTTAAATTAAAATTGAAATTTTTGTTTTGTAAAGAAAATTACAGGTTCAGATGACTAGGTACTAATTAATTTTCGTTGACTTGTTTTTATATTCTTAACTAGCATATGTACTAATATTATTACAAATTTTGTTAAATATAATAGCAGACTTTGTTATTGTTCATTGGAGCTAAATTATATATTTTTATCAAAATCATAAAAAGTAAAATGTTTTTTATTTTCTTATTACTGTAATGCAATAATTCTGTAAATACTATTAATTACAATAAAATTAACATGTTATAATAAATAACAGTGGATGCGTTAAATCTTTAAGACACTGTTAAATAGAGAAAAATATGTAAAAATATACACAATTCCGTGTGGACCTCGATTAGCATGGAAATCTTTTGTATTATTTTTTTAAGTGCATTTATATTCTTCTTAAATAAATAAATATTTTTTTAAAAGCGTTTTCAAGACATGCCTTTGTTACTATTCAAACACCAGATTTTAGCAATTATTAATACAAACCTATAAATAAAAGTAAATAGTTTTATATAAGTTTATGCTTTAAGAATATTTTCATCTATAGTTAAATACAAAATATATACATATATTTTCCTAATGTTTGCACCTAAAACTAAACTAAACTAAAAAAGTAAAACTTACTTAAACCGTTTTTTACTGTTATTTATTCGTAATATTCTTCGGTATTCCTAAAGATAATAATAACAATGAATTTTATTCGGCAGACATTTTCTATGCAGAGTGTCCCGTAAAATATGTGCAACTACAAGAGTAGGTTTGAATGACTTAACTTTTTTTTGGAAAAAGAAAACGTAATGAAATTTTCAGGAACTGGTTAACTGTAGGTAGCCCATAAATAATGTGTATAGAATCGAGATAGCGGAAGGGTGTTATCTGATAAAATATATTGTACAAATGTACAGAAAATACCACAAGAATTTTAAAAAATCTATTGTATTTAGAAATGTTTTTGTCTTCTGTAGTTTTTACGTAAAATTACTGTAATTTTTGACACGTATTGAGAGCATGTATCGACGCAGAAGGAGGTGAAAATTCATCATTTTGGAATTGGTGGTATTGTTACAAACAGACTTCTTTTAAGAAATGTTTGTAAATAATACTGGAACACGCATTTCTCTGCATTATGTCAATATATTAAACTAACTAAACTAAACATATTACATAAAATAACATAAAAGAACCCAAAAGCCTTTCTAAAAATCTTATGATATTTACTGTACCATTTTAGACTGTTTTCGCTCTTTCAATTGTATTCATATTCACATTATTTATTAGTTCCTAAAGCAGACTAGTCCCTGAAAATTTCATTATATATCCTTTTTCCAACAAAAATCGACTACTACTTTTGTAGATTGGGAAATACCTATTAATTACCAATAATACCAATACATGTTTATATAGATTTTTCGTCTTATTTTGATGTCTAGAAAACGATATTTTTTGTTGGAGCATTTTACTGGAAAATTTAAAGATGCTTCTTTGGAGTACAATGAATATTTAATCTAAAAAATTATGTTTCCAATATTAGTCATTTGCGCAATTATGGCATTTAATACACCAAATTTCAAGATTTCAAAAGTTTATTTGACCCATTATTTTGTTTTTGCGAGGAATTTCTATTAAACATTTTACATCTAATTATGACTGTATAATTAAATAAAATAACATGAATTAATATAAAATACATGTGGTTAAAGTTACTTCCAAATATTAGAAAATATCTTCATCTTATTATCTCAGATTAACAATTATGTCCCGTTCGACCTTTTTGCAGATAGGGTAGCGATATATGGATTAAAATAAATTGCTTTAATACATATGGAAAAGTTTGCCAAACTCAATAAATAATTTCTAACTTAAATCTCCATAGTACGTTACATGTTATTTATGTTTCGTTATTTTCACTACCTACAATAAATTAAAAACTTTTGATACTTTTGTCACATCCAAGTTTTTCGAAAAATTGTTATTTATTTCGTCACTGAAGTTCTGTATGAATGAATATGAATTTCAATGGATTTTAAATGTTTGTATACTATATCAACTAAGTACGTAATATGTATATACAGGGTGTCAGGGGATAATTCTAGACCGAAAATAAATGCTGCCTCTTTCTATAACATTTTTTCCAATACTGATTATTAACGAAGTTACAGGGTGTTAAAGTTAAAATTTTATTTTTCATATTTGTAAATAACTTTTTAAGAAATCCAAGTATTTACATAAAATTTGAAAATTTGAGTTTTTGCGGACGAGAATTCTAATTGTGACGTCACTAGTAGAGGGCGCCACTTGTGGCACACCATGTTTCTTTTAAATGGTAGAACTTTTTTGCATCTTAATGTATCCATCTGACTAATGAAACAATCGATACTTTTACCTGTTTTATTTGAAAAAGGTATACTTTGCTGAAGTCGGTAGGCAACCATTTATAAATAAATCCTATTTAAAATGCTCAGTGCATCGAGTAACAACTGTTTTGGTTTCAGGCAGAGATCTTTTTCTGCTGAAAATACAGCAAAATTTTACTAGAAAAAGTTATTCAGAATCGTAAGTTAGGGAGACGTGCAAAATTTCAAGAAAATCGGCGAGGTTTGATGAAACCATTTTTCAACAAAGCACAAAGATTTTATCAAAGCAGGCCAATTTTCTTAAAATTTTGCACGTCTCCATAATTTACCGTTCTGAACAACTTTTTCAAGTAACATTTTGCTGTCTTTTCAGTAGAAAAGGCATTTTAACTGAAACGATAACAGTTTTCAATCGGTGCTCTGAATATTTCAAATAAGATTATTTCAAAAACTGTAATATTTTGCTGTATTATCAGCAGAAAAGGCACTTTAACTGGAACCAAATAGTTTTTACTCGGTGTACTCAGCATTTCAAATAGGATTATTTCAAAAATAGTTACTCCTACCGACTTCAGCAAGATATGCCTTTTTCAAATATCGGTTGTTTTGATATACTCGCGACAAGAATTCAGACGACTTACGTCATACGAACAAATGAATAATTCATTATATTCTCATCAAAATATTTAAGAAACTGCAACTGATAGTAATAAAACTATATACTACACTAAAAGTTTGCATTATATATTGCACTAAATTGCAAAAAATATTTGTTTTTAACGCGACCAAATATCGAAAATTACGTTGACAATAAAAACAAATGTGTAACGTCAGCCGTGACGTAAGACGTCTGAATTCTTGACGCGAGTATAGTCAGATGGATGGAGAATCGATTGTTTCAATAGTCAGATGGACACACTAAGCTGCAAAAAAGTTCTGCCATTTAAAAGAAACATGGTTTGCCCCAAGTGGCGCCCTCTACTAGTAACGTCAAAATTAGAAACAAATTTGAATTTTTCGACCGCAAAAACTCCCGATTTACAAATTTTATGTAAATATTTGGATTTATTAAGAAGTTATTTACAAATATCGAAAATACAATTTTAACGTTAGCATCCTGTATCTTTTTTATTATGCGACTTGGGATATAGGTTAAATCGATTTATTTTCACCTAAGGAATCTGTAGTCTCGTTTTTGATACTTTAAAAACACCCTGTATTTCATTATACACTCTACCAATTATATACCTATATATTTTTAGTATGCAACTCTGCATAAGCATTTTTAAGAAAATGAGCGCTTTCAATGGTTTTCTACATCAATGTGAAAGCTTCATGTCTGCGGTTTGTTAGTCCGGCATGGAGTAGAGAATGGCCGCTAAAGGTAGTGCTATCGAAATATTTTTAAAACAAAAAGTTTCCATTCATGTATACGGGGTTAGTCAGTCATAATGTCATTAATTTTAAGAGGAGATAGGTAATAATGAGTATAATGCGAATACGCGATTAAAAAAAATGTAAATGCATATTTACGCCGAAAAAAAATATTTTCAAATCATTATTTAAACCCCCTTTTCAGAATGTCACTGACCGCTGACAGTCTTGGTCGTTTACAGCTCACAGTTCAACTAAATGTCGACCTGATGCAATGTTGTCAAGTTGTAATATTTTTCTATAGAGTACCTACCTACCTAGGTTTTAGACATCACAAATAAACGGTTGTACTGACTATTTTAGAATATCATTTTTTCTTGCTAAGTTCAACTTAAGCCAATAATAATTTAAAATGTTAATATCCAATAAACTCAAATAATAATAATCAAATAATTCTATTAAAAATTGCAAGTAACGCGGTCCACTCAGGTTTTCCGGTAGAAAATACGATTTTTCTCTGAGCAAATATAGCTGTTATGACTGCAACAAAACTCCAACGTGTCTAATAATAAACCGAGTAATAAACCATTTACGTACATTACATAAAAAACCTATACCCAATGGGTAAATTATTAAGAGAAGCTGAAAAGTGTTTCGTGTTTAAATACTAAGTAATAAAAAACCATCGTGTTGTCGACAGAAAACTGTCCAAGAAGGAAATGGCACGCCGCTAATCTAAGTTATCTTGACCTACCGTATTATTAGGTCAATAATCTAGTTACCTAGTTTTTGTACTGTTATTTAACGACAAGGAGTAAAACTATTTTTTTAAATCTAGATACATGAATGAATTTTACTTAAATATTGATTTATTTGTTAATAAAAACAAATGTAGATAATAAATAAATGTTTTCGAATGTTAGGTTATTACAGTTTAATAATTTTGATATTACGTTTTCACTACGTTTTACAAATAAATATGAATTTTTAGTATTACTCGTAAGTACAATTAATTATTCAGTTTGTAGTTACGTACATCTAGCCTAGAAATTTATTGTTTTTTAAGTAGTATAGTACTAACCTATTTACAGCTCACAGATCACGTAAAACTGCACTTATTCGTCCATAGTACTTTATTAATAAAATTAGGGTCAGTCGCATTTCGTAAACATTCTCCGTATAACACTACCATTTCCACATATTCGGAATTTGTAAAATTATGCGTTGTGAATTTACGCCAAATACGTGAGGTGAAACCGAAATAAACAAACTACTGCTTACTGCTTGTATTCTCTCCATCCCCCCTCCAAATGTGTGGCATGACCTACAAATTTGGGGGGAAAGAAATGCGGGAAATGCAGAGTGCTAAATGGAGGTAAATTTGAATAACACGCTGATGTGTTAGACGATATTATGTATGTAAACATGATGTGGCATCGATGGTTTGATACGGCATTAGATTGTCGTCGAGTGCGTCATCAGAAAGTTCGTAGCGCACCAGGAGCGTCGTGTTACTGATTTTTATAGGGTGATTTGTTTATTTTTTTGAAGGTCGAGTAAAAAAATTTTTTTTCGATTTTCTGCCTTTATTAGGCCTCCCGAATACGTGGTTAAAATTAATGACTTATGACTGACTCACCCTGTATATAGATTGGAACCTTTTCCGAAAAGTGACACGTACGCCAAGGAATGAAGATGAAATATAAATATATTTTTGATTCGAAATAATTTTATGCAACATGAGTAATGTAATATATTATTAATAACCATAAATGCACCATTCATATTCTTAATAAAATAATGTTAATTAAATGGTAATTATTATCTAATCTATCTTTTTTCGTTTAAATAAGACACTATAAACATCCAATGTTTGAAAAGGTTTCATCAGGGACCACCGCAATTAACAAAGAGTATTCCTTCTATTGTGGAAACAAATCTTCGATCCTTTTGTTAACGTTTATGCATGCGTGAATTTCACAACTGACCATCGCCAAAGAGTATAATAAAACCGGGGAAAACTTCAATCAGACTGATGGGGGATCCTCAATAGGAAGTTATATCAATGCAAAGTCCAGTGAAGTATTCTTTCCTTCTCTAAGATTAAGTTTGGTTGCATACATGCAGAAGCATCGAGCAGTGATTCTTTAAGTTGCATTTTTTTGCTTCTATTTATATATATATATATATATATATATATATATATATATACATTGCATCCAATTGAGGATATAACCCGAAACGTACGTAGTTTCAATTGATGTTTTTTTGTTATGTAATAAATGACCAATAGCCCAGGAAAAATTTTTGTTTTTTATTGTGAATGATGGTCAGCAAATTGTGAGAAAAAATATAATTTGTTAATTATGTTATTATAATTTTTGTAATACGTTTCTTTCGACGTTTTCTAGAACATCCCAGACTATAATCGATGACGGGAAACTTCAAAATAAAGTCGTCAAAATAAAGATATTACAAAAATTATATTTATTAAAAATTATTTCGGAAGCAAGAAAGAACTTAATTAACAAACTATAAAGGTAGGTAAGTTTATATATCAATTCCTATTATACAATAAAATACATGTTAATGTGTAAAGTTTACACCTTTGATGATACACTGAATTGTGTAAAAGTTGCATATAACATTGGTTATATCAACACAGTGGATTGTGTTAAACCTTTAACACAGTGCTACATACAGACGAATATATAAAAAATATACAATCTCGTGTAGACCTCAATTAACACAGTATTGTGTTTTTTTATGTTAAAATGTGTAATTATTTTTTACCAGTGTACTCATCTTCTGTTTCTCCATAATGTCGAGTTATTCTGTAATTTAATGTGGGTCAGTTCCTCGTTAGATAAAACTTTGCATGCTATTTTGTGCCTAAATGTAATTGAATTGAAACTGAAAAGTCCCCTTTGCGTTATGGGTCACCACATCCCTGTGAAACAGGAAATTCCCTTGATTTTGACATATTAATCTCATCCACAATTTGTTCAAAGGACGGGACTGGGCTCCAACATTTACTATCGTAGGGTTAGCCTAAATTTTTGACAGCAATTCAACATGTAATGGTGGCGATAACATATTCCGTAAATGACCAAATGCGGGTCAACCTGAAATAATCACATTCATATTTATTATTAGAAACGCGTTTCTTGTGATGTAGGTATTTAGTTCAATGATGAAAATGCTTTCAATTTAATAGACGTAATAGAAATAGTAGTAATACGAGTAGTAGCAATATATTGAGTACACCAGGAATTACACACAATACAATACAGCAATACAATAATACATAATATCCTGTAGATTAAGAATAACTAAATAATATATTGAACAAAAAAAAAATGAATGAATCACACCTAAGAAGGATTTGTGGTGTGAAATTCATACATATAAAAATTCGAAGAAAGAAATCTGTTCTAAGCGTGCTATAGAGTAGATTCTGTATCGTGTTCGCTAAAATTTCAATATTAAACAGATCCTTTAAATGTAATTTGTACATGTCAGTTCTGTATTCTACGATGTTAAAATAATTTTAAAGGCCTGTTAAAATATTTGTTGGAGTAGTTCAAATCTCCTGAATTTAGTTTCTGACTATTAGTAATATCGAATGTTTCAACGGCAAAGTGACAAGTTCTGTGGCGATGAACATATTTTTTACTTTTCTTTGTTCTGCTGGTGGTGAAACAATTTTAATATGCGTGCAATCAACTATGAAAATTATATTAGAAAAACGATAATCTAGTAAACTGGATCCCTATGTAAAAAAATGTTTTTGTATATTGTTTTGTAGAAACTTTATCAATTCATACAAGTGTGTAGTAATTATGTTATGTGCAAATGAATAGTCATGGCTAATAGATACAATAGGGAATAGGCCGGTAATTAATAACGTTTTTTTCTGTCGCCAGCTTTAAATATTGGTGTAGTGATGGACTCTTTAAAAGCCTGGGGTGCTACCCCATACAGAAAAATTTAATTTCTAATAAAACCTAAGGGATTTTTAAATTAAGAATGGATTTTTTTTTATAAATAAGTCGATATTCCATCTGGTCCCGGAGAAACATTATTTTTTAAAATAGATATAATTTTATTGCTATTTGTAGGTCGAACAAAATGAGAATGTTTGGTATCAGTCCTGTTAACTGTTGGTGACTTTCCTAAGCTGTTGTCCACCTTATTCGCTGTTTATGACTGTGTGCAAAAAAAAATCAATAACATAATTGGCTTTATCTTTATCTGTTGTAATGAGTTGTCCATTTTCAATAACATAATCTAGTCTACTTTTTAGTTGACTGGTGGAGTTTGTTATGTTATTAACTTCACGCCAAACCTTTTTGTAATAATTTTGTACTTCAGAGATTTTAGTGGTATGATATCGATTTTTTGTTTCTTTAATCAATGCATTAAGAAAAATTCTATATTTTTATTATATATGATTTTAATATATGACTTTTCATATTTACAAAAAATAAAATTTTATTATGATCAGTTAAGTTAGTTTTGAATATATATGTATACCTTATGAGAGCTAAGGTAATTTTATATGGTTTTGAAGACATATCGGTTTTCTTTTCTAATAACTATTTGACTGGTCGTTGTCAGAGAACTAAAATTACCAATAGTATATCTGATCTAAGATCCATTTGCTCTGGAGTTCCTCAAGGGACCATATTGGGTCCATTACTCTTGTATATACAGCTGAAATTATTCATACTTTAAAATTTTCAACCATGCAGGTTTATTCTGACGACACTAAAATTTTATGTAATTTTGACAGTTCTGGAGTACATGATGTTTCAAATAAGGTAAATGAAGATCTTGAGAGTATTGTATCGTTACAACTTAAAAATTAATCTTCAGAAAAGTAATGCGATGTTGTTTTGTTCCAACAACAAACATGAACTATTTAAGGCTATCTTGGATATTCGTATCGAAGGTCAAAGTTTGTAGTTTAAACTATGAAAAACTTCTAAATAAATGAAAAATTGAGATTTAATGAGCATGTCCATAAGTTAATCCAAAAATCATTGAATTTTTTGAAATTATTATATTCAAATAGATTCATTTTGAATTTTAAAACGAGAAAAAAACTGTGTGAAACTTAAATTTTGCCTATTTTCAGCTATTGTGACCTGGTTTATTTTCCATGCTTAGATAAAATAAAGAACCGAATTCAAAAGATTCAGAATGCATGTTGTCGTTTTATATTTCGACTGAGAAAATTTGACCATATTTCGGATAAAATAAAAATTCTGGGCTGGTTAAATATTGAAAATATAGTGAAACAGCGTTATTTAGTTTTTGCCCACAAATTGCTCAATACTGGTATTCTTAGTTACCTCGCAAAAAAAAACTGTAAATGAGAGGAATGTTGCATAATGTTCATATAATAACAAAAAATACTTGCCTCAGCTTTGTACATCACTATTTTGTAGATCTTTTACGTACAATGCAGTTAAGTATTACAATTCAATTGAAGGTAACCTCAAACTCCTGGCACCACCACATTTTAAAAAAGTAATAAACGATCATTTTAAATTCTTAATTATGCCATGTTTATGATACCAATACCATTATTACGTTTTATATTGTTTGTATATTATGTTATATGTATTCTTGTTTTCTTGTTTCCTGCTGCTTATGTTTCTATGTGTTTTTTTTTGTCACTGTTTCTTTATGAAGCTGTATGTGTATTTGTTGCTTTATTAATGTCTAATACTGTTATATATTTAAATTTAAGGGTTAAGTGTACGAGTAGCGTTAGTTAAACTTCACCTTTTGATTTTATTACCGAAAACAATAAAGACATATATTATTATCATTCAGAGTCAACCTGAAATAGTGACATTCATATTTATTATTAGAAACCCGTTCCTTATGATGTAGGTATTCAGTTCAGGGATGAAAATACTTTCAATTTAAAAGACGTGCTTTAATTTACTGCCGCTTGTAAATTTTAAAGTAATTAAAACTAGTTTTCCACGATGATCCTCTGTTATTTAAATTGTGAAAGTTAGCTTCCTCATTCTTTCCAGCTGAGGCAAAATAAGAATGAATTCCACGTTTAAAATTATAATTCTAAGAAACCTGCAGTAAGGTAGAAAGATGGAATATAATTTATCATAGTATTGCATTTGTTAAAAAAAAGTAATACCACCACGAAGTTTTTTTATATTAGCATTCTGATGGAAATAAAATTCAGCACCTTGCGACTTTGCCCTAACATTAGAGTGAAAAATTTAGTGTTTGTTAGTAACTTCCCCACAAATATGCGGACTTTGAGAAATGACGATATAGCACGAAACTTTTTCAGTTATAATATGGTTAAAATATTTTTTCTCTCAGAAAGTAGGGATAAATACTCTCCTTCTTTAAGTTAATTTGTTCACAGAAACATTGTGCCAAAATCTCTGGCATTATATTAATTACTTATTTACTTTATTATAAACGACAATGCATGAGATATTTAAAATCCAAACACTTAACTAAAAAAAAAACAGAAAATATTGGATGAAATTATCAAAGATGCCCCAGTAGACGGTTTTTTCAAAATATTTTGATAAACAAACATATGTTGTTGCAAATGAAGAAATAATAATAAACACTATATTTTTATTATTTTTTAATTCCAGGCATTAGTTATTTGTATATCTAGACCATGAAATACTATTTCACGATGTATGTATGTATGTCAGTTCAGTTTGAAGGTTGATTTTGATTTATTTTTCATTTTTCTTCATCGTAAACTAGCCAAAATAAATGAGAAGTCTCTCAATGATGTTCTGACAGAAACATTGGAGGCCGCTAATGATGCAAGTAATGCATAATGCAAAATCAAGAATTTGCTCGAAAAAAAATATTTCTGAAATACCCCAGACGATGTATGACCAAGTAGCCAGTAAAATCTAGCCAAGTAGCTAGTAAAGAACTAGCAAATATGACGATCTACGATATAGAAGACAAAGGGGATGTGCTTATTATTACCATACCAAACACAAAAACCAATGATCCAAGAAAATTTGAGGTAAACAATGAAGAAACAATTAAATATGTCAATATCTATCGAAGTTATGCTATTTTGCATTCTAGAGATACTCCCCACGATCGGTTTTTATTATTTTATAAAGTTATTCATATTCTATAAAAGGTAAATGTACTAAGCAATGTCTGGGTGTCACCAGCTTCGGGAAAATGTCATCTAACATCGCTGGTTACTTAAGCCTCCTAAACCCAAAGCGTATACAGGACATTGTTTTTGGCACTCTTCTGCCACATTATTAGTCAACTGCGAGTTCAATATTATAAACAGAAAACGACATGGTGGATGGAAGTTCACAGCGGTGAGTCATACATTGACAATTGTTTAGATAACAAATAGAAAATAGCCAACAACATTCTCAAATTTCTCATCAGAACTTCAAGAGAACCGTGCTGAGGCACATAGTATATCAACAGTAATAGTATGTTCTGCAACTGAAGAACAGCATCTAGCAACTATTCCCTCAATGTGTTTCGTTAACATATTATATTAGTTTAAATAGCTACTTAATATTTACTTGTTAATGTTATAATTTGGTAATTAAAATATACTGTTTCGCTTCATTAGAATTGTCATGATCGAAGAAAAAAATATTGTACCTAACACGTGAGAAAAAGTGTACTAATCGCGTTGAAATTTGGGACATTTATTTATATGACTATTGCGTGTTATGTCTCAAAACTTTAGTGAAATTGATATACTTGGTAGTAGTTTTCTCCGGTTAGTACCCCCTCTTAGCAATCAATAGTTTTACAGTGACAGCAACATTGAAAAGATGGCTTTACATTAAATACCAACATTTTTTTATTTAGATTTTGTTTCGTAGATCGTATCGTCGTGAATATTTGTGGACACCTTCTATATGTACAATTGGAAAAAATCTACTAAATTTTAATTGTATTTGTACGACTATCAAATGAGATTTTTCCAGGTATAATGTTAAATATACATACATACCTACCTACTTTAATTTTGAAAGATTAATTTTACTTTGATTCTAGATTTGCTGTTGGTTACTTACGAAATTAAATGCCAAGCTTTATAAAATATTACCCCATTATAACGTCATTTATCCCTTATTATGTAAAAAGAGGAAAACACGATTTTTGAACACCCATGCAGGTATATGACTCGGGCCAATTTCAATGCTTAATTGGAATACCCCAATATATCAATTTATCCATGTCATTTATAATGCATGTGAAAGGTGCGCTGTGTGGCCCAAATTTGTCAACATTGGAACCACGAAAAATCATTAATTGAAAACAGTGATTAATTATATTATTAGCGATTAGCGATAACATATTGCAGACATTGCGAAACTGATTACTGAATTACTGTTGAAATTAAGTTTTTAGCTAGCATAAACGACTTTTACACGAAGATTATATTCACCATAAATAAAAAATAGACAAAATAAATAATAACGTAAGCTTTGTGTAATTATTTAAAATTTATTTAAGGAACAATTTTCAAAGAAACATTAACATTAATTAGCGTTTTTTTTTTCTGAGGAGTGGTTCTTTCTGTAGAAAATCAAATACAGGGTGCCTCAGTGTGAGCGTACACAAATTTACCAGAGGGTAGACCAGACCAAAATAAGAATAAAATTCTTATAAAAAAATTTCTATGATGCACGTCTAGCGAGTTACAGGGATACACAATTTTCCGCAATAACTTAAAAACCGTTTCGTAGATTTAGGTAATTTCTGGGTGACGTGTACATCAATTAAAGGTCATTAAAATTACATGGTGCTTGTTTTAATCTGACACCAGTGGTGGCCTAGGCCAACTATTCCTTATGATTTTGTCTTCATAACTTTTGCATATCCTACTTTTATGTGCATTGACTAAGTTCTTCTTAATCAGTTACCAATTCTGAACAAAAAAGGTGCTCTTGTTACACAGCTCTAAAATCAACCATTTTCAAGTAAACTGAGTCCAAAATATCGACTGCATTAATTTGTGCAGAAAAATATATGCAAAGATTTTATTTGTTGTCATCAGTAGAAACCTGTCATTGTAAATAACAAAGTTGCTTACAAGCGTTATGTCAAAAATTGTTACATATCACACAAGTAAGCTGCAGTTATTACTATAAGCTACTAGATGTCAAGTCAATTTGTACAAAATAAGTAGTACTTCATTATTTACTATGGAATTTTCAAATAATGAATATGCTGATATGACATACGTTTACGGTTTCTGTAATGGAAATTCATTGGCTGCCTCACGAGAATATCTACGCAGATTTCCAAACAGAAGACGACCTTCAGGGCACGTATTTCAATGAGTTTTTCAAAGACTTTGCGAGACTGGGAGTGTTAAAATTGGAAATGCTAGGGTAAGAGGTAATATGGAAAATGTAAATATTTTAGAAAACGTAATAGATGCTGTCGTTGATGATCCTTCTACCAGTGTTCGAAGAATATCAATGCAGACGGGTATCCCACGAATCAGGGTCTGGAGAATTTTAAACCGAGAAGAACTGCACCCCTATCACCTACATAAAGTGCAAACTTTACATCTTGGTGATGCCAAAAAAAGGGTACAATTTTGCACATGGCTGTTAGGAAATATTGACAATGACTAAAATTATCCTCAGAAAATATTGTGGAGCGATGAAGCTACCTTCACAAGAAATGGAATAAAATAACTTACAAAATTTTCATGTCTGGTCTATTGAAAATCCACATATAATACGACCTTCAGCGTTTAAAAGGAGATTTGTAATAAATATCTGGGAAGGGATCTTCAATAGTCATTCTAGCTCCTCAAATTATTGTAGATCGTTTAAATTCAGAGAGATACACAATTTTTTTAGAAAATATTGTGACTGGCTTTTTAGATGGCGTTACATTACATTTGAGAAATCAAATATACTATCAACAAGACAGAGCACCTGCCCATAATGGAAGATATGCAAGAGTTATAAAGACAAAATCATAAGGAATAGTCTAGGCCACCACTGATGTCAGACTAAAACAAACACCATGTAATTTTAATGATCTTTAATTGATGTCACCCAAAAATTACCTAAATCCACGAAACGGTTTTTAAGTTATTGCGGAAAATCGTTTTTTTTTTTCAAAATAACACGCTGTAACTCGATAGGCGTGCACCATAGAACTTTTTTTTTATAAGAATTCTATTCTTATTTTGGTCTAGTATAGCCCCTGGTAAATTTTTGTTTGCTCAGACTGGGACACCCTGTATATAGAAGTGATATACTAATTTTTCTTCATACGTTAAAATTCTAGGTAAAATGATTAAAATAACTAAGAAAAAAAACGAATTTTAAAAAAAGATTCAAGGCTGAATCAATACCTTTACTTATCGTTACTATAAATACGTACTTGCTTGTATCAAAATTTAGAACGGCTGTAGAAAATTTGCTGCTGACGAAATCTGGTGCGGTGTACTCGTATGAAACTGCCCTTGTCAAGTTCGAGAAATGATGTATTGGAAAAAACGTAACGCAATACTCTGAGAACGTTTTACTAGCATACTTTTTGGAAATGGCACAAAAATTAAAGAATTCTAGTTTGTAGGCTTGTTACTCAATGGTAAAGTCTGTATTAAGTTTGAAGAATGTGAACATTGAAAAATACAATAATTTGCAACAAGCAAGGGATCAGTTCCATACTTTTTTGTCTGATACTGCAGATGAAAAGTATTTGGCGATAAAAGTAATCAAATTACAATTTGTTTGTCTCATATAGTGCTAACCGACTCTTATCTTTTTTCAGGTATATAATTTTGATATTTGGTATATCTACAAGCAATGGATTTTTAAAAGCAGTTGGCTCTAGAAATGTTATCATGAGTACTGATATCGGAAGAAATGGAGGATTCTTAAATGATGCAAATCTTCACAATTGTACTTTCACTATAATTATTAATAACAGATATAAAAAATAAATGTTCATTATTAAAATTAAATTTATAGTACTACATATAATGCGTTTATATACCCATATAAATGACACTTATTATTATTATAAATTTTCTTCTTTATCGACTGTTATTTAAAATAAAACACTTGCTATTTAGTGGGGTACACCAGTCAAAATAAAATAATAATAATAGTAATAATAAAACAAATTATTTACCTAATTTATTGCAGCCTGCAATAAATATGTGAAAATTTCTAATTATACATATAAATTTCCATAATAATATTTAGTTAGTAATGCATTGCTTAGTGGTCAATGATTAAATGAAATTAAAACAGAAAAGGCCAGATACATTTGGTGTTAGCATGATAACAATTGTAAAAAAATACCATAACTTTCGTTTTTCTTATGGTTGCACACTGTACAGTACAGTACAGTACAATACAATACAAAACTCTGAAAAAAATAATAAAACGATGTATTTTTAACAAATGATAAATTTTTCATTATTGTTTAGCTGTCAGAAATGATCCTATCCTCAATTTATTGTTATTTTTAATATCACGAAAATACAAAACATGTTTGCACTTTAATCACCTTTCGCTAACATATTTCGATAGTGTACACTTCAAAACTGTCAACTCCGTTTAACCGGTACTAATATATTATAAACCAACTACTAATCTATATCGAATAACAAATTGACATAAGCTTTATTAATCGCAGTTATATTGTATGTAAAGCGATGAGACACCCAAACACCATATTTCTAGCAAAAACATCTGATGTAGGGTTTAATGTCAGCATTAACGGCGGGCTGACCTATTTCATTGTTGCCCTATATGCCTGAATCTATTTACCATGCTAATTCAACAAGTTAGGAAGTAATATCGAGGATACAAACTGTAATACTCGTAGCTTGCTTGACATCTTGAGACTTAAATTCCCGAGAAAGTTAGCTAATTGAGCGTGTTTAACTAGTTAATAGTTCCTCAGGTTTTAAATTTAAAAAGTACAATCAATATTTGAAGGGGTGTTTCGTATTACAGAATAAATTATTTTTAAAGAAACTGCCCTGCATGTGGCATTTGACCCAAATTAGAACTGAATAGACCCAACCATGTTTTATTTTCACATCACGTAGATGTGGTTATAGAATATACTATTCCGGGCACATTTTAGTGTTTTAAATAAAATTCATTCATTATGTGCAGGGAGGCACGTAATGTGTTTATCTTCACTTCAATTTCTTCCAAAATATATATCAAATTTATTTGCATGCGTGTGTTTTAATAAACAATTATTAATGTGTCAATTAAAGGAAACATTTGGCAGGCCTGTTTTTGAATACAGAGTGGTCCGTGAGTAATGGCCCATGGACACATATTAGATTTTCCACTTCAAAATATTACGATTTAAGTCAATATGCCTTAATAAAATGATAATAAAAAACGTACAGGGTATTAAAATGATTTTTTGTAATAATTACACTGTGTTTGACTGTACAATTTAAAAATTTGGGAATAGATGTTTTTGGATATGAGGAATCATAATCTGTTGTCTATTTCGACGTATTCCCTAAAGGGCGCCACATACGCCATATTTGTGACGTAATACATTTATATTACATATACGTCATTACTGGAAAAAGTCCAACGAAGATATTTTAAGTCGTATATCTGTTAGAGTTCATCCTATTCAAGGTACTCCACAAGAATTATTTTGTGCCCGTTTCAAAGTGGCAAGACGTACAATGCATGGTATTATTTTATTATATAAAATTATTTATTTTAAAATTAGATGTGAATCTATTACCAAATATTTATTATTTAGAGTTCCCAGATTGAACTCTAGGAATTGTGATTTGTTTATGCCCTTTACCCATACAAATATGTTATTAAAGTCGCCTTTGTGTCAAATGCTGAACAATAGCAACAATATGGAGGGTTTTGACATTAACTTTTGTGGTGTACGTGATATAAAAAATAAATAAATAGGTGCATGTGTATATTCTTGTTTCTTTTTATTTATTTTTATTTTGTTCAGTAACTTTTATTTGTTTTTTAATTTTTTTGTTGTTTTTATATTATCTGACAATTTAACTTTCAGGTTTATTATTTTTTATTTTTACTAAATTTGATACAGTTTTTATATGTTTAGACTTTTATACTACTTATATTTTATTTTATACAATCGATTTTTAATATGTTGATATCTTTTTTAAGTTTTTTTTCTCTTATTGCAATTTTTTGTTTAACTACTTATCCTTTAAGTGGGTTATACCCATTGGATATTTTAAGAGTAAATAAATAAATAAATAAATGTGAGCGTAATTATTTTGGACCTAACGTTTTCACGTTTTTTAGTAAAATATTTTAATTGTTTTTGAGGAAAAACACATGTTCTGGTAGTAGCACTCACCATTTTATTTAGAGAATTACAGGCCTATTACTATTATAAATAACTTTGCCATGTTATGGAGATTGCATTATATAATAAGATATATCCATACCTTCTAGGACAAATTTCTATTTACCAACATAGTTTTATGGTAAATAGGTCAACAACAAGTAACCTGCCTTGTGTAACTCAATTTATTGTTGAATGGACACCGTTCTATAGAACTTTTTAGTTCTTTAAGCTATTCTGTAAGGTCTGCAGGAAATACTTATAGAATTGTTGAATAAACGTTCTCACAGGTCTTAAAGAATTTTTATAACACAGTTACAAAGCAGTCTCATAAAAATTCTATGCCACTTCGTTATACAATTTTTGTGTTGCATGATGTTCTACTTAGAGAACTTTAAAATCGTTCAATTGCATCTTTTAAAAATAAAATGTTTCTGCATCGCATATATTAGAAATAATATGGATGAGCCAATAAGAACCAAGATGCATAAGAGTACTCGCATCATTACGAATTGCTTTGTTGGTTTGCCCATCAGGGAGCAGTACATTTTAATGCGGAAAAAGTTTTATCGTGAAATGTGTAGTACATAATGGTAATTTTTGACGCGCCCTCAGTTAACCTTATATATCCTGTGATGCTGGAAATTTAATAAAAAAAATGTTTTCTAAATTGATGAATGTAACAACCAACTGTGTATAAAATAGTCAGAAAGTAAGTATATCCATATTGTTGATGTCATTTTACCTATTTATATTGTATATATTTTTAATTAATATTTGTTTTCTTTCTTCACAATATGACGACAGAAAGAAAGGCTTTATCTTGTACTTCCAATGGATTCTCACTAATATGACATTTTTGTGTCGATTGCAATGATTATGGAGCAAATATGCTTGGTAAGCAACTACTATAACAGCTCTATGCCACTTAATATCCACAGTGTTGTCATATTTTATTATGGTAATATCAATTATTTCAATCTTATTTTATAAAGCTAATAAAATTCTTTAACTTCAACATCTAGAAGTGTAAATGAATAAGGTTTGGAACGGTTTAAATTAAATATGTTACTAAATTTCTATAAGAAAAGTCCAGTTTCTATTAATAATCAAATAAATCTTATCTATCGTAATGAAATTTTCCTTCTGCAAACAGATAATAATTTCTACAAGTCACGACTGTGTTATACAAATTTCCCCGTTATACTTTGATCAAAATATTTCCTACTTTTATAGGCAGGTCTCGTCAAATGGGGGTATGGGAGACCTACATATGTATATAAATGGCAGTTCTATAGCTTTTTTATGGAACAAAAAGGCTTTTGTTACTTATTTACTCTATAATGATTTTATAACAACTGTATTATTATTTTCTACAACTTCTTTAAAGAGCTTTTCCTCTTAAGTTATAGTAGCATCCATATTTGTAATTTGGTTTTCGCAGCAAAATTGTAACTTAACAACACCTTACACAATAATTCTATAATTAAACTATAAGCGACATTACAGAATAATTTTATAAGACTGTCACAGGAGATGGTATAATTCTATAAAGCACTATTTTGCATCGGTTATACAGCAATTTGATTCTATAAGCACCGTTGCTGTGAAATTGTGTTATTGTACACACTTATAGGACTACATTAGCAGTTATCTTATAAATGTTCTAGAAATTATGCTCTAAGAACGTACTTGCAACAAATTTAAAACACAATTTAGTTTCTGAAGGCAAAATAGTCTCATGTGTCACAATAATGCAACAATTTAGTATTCTAGATACAACTATAAAATATTAACAGACTCCTAACTCCTATTACTCTAAATTTATAGAACTACTTTGCTAGCTGGGCTGCTACTTAAAAGGAACGTGGTGTGCCATAAGTGGCGCCCTCTACTACTGACGTCAAAATTAGAAACAAATTTGAAAATAAAATTTTAACTTTGACACCTTCCATCCTTTATATTATTGGTATGTTAGGTTAAATCGATTTATTTTCACCTAAGAAATCTTGCTACTTCATTTAAAAACACCCTGTATAGGGAGACAAGTGACTGCTTAGTTAAATGGTCATTTCCGGAAAAATGGACAGGTCAGCAAGGTCAATAGCATGGACACCACGTTCCAGATCTAAATTATTTAGACTTTTATTTATGGAGACATATAAAACAGCTTGTCTACCCGTCAGCAGTTACTTGAAAGAATTGATGCAGTTAACCAGATAAAAAGTGATCCAAATGTCATTCGTTGAGTGACGGAATTTTTATTTCGTAGATGTGAGACTTGCATTCGAGCCACGAGTGGATATTGTTAACAATGTTTATCTTCTCTTTTCTTCTTCTTCTCTTCTTACCTTTTATCTTATTAGCAAATGATAAATGTTTCTATGCTGTGGACGAATATTTTGTTATCTGATCAATTGATATTAGGTACACAATTAATTTATTAGTCAAATAGATTTTTGTCTAATTCTATCCAATAATTTAACATTTTTTTGATATGTGTTTGTATATATAGTCTAGCCATATTTCTGTATGTTCATGTGTATATACTTTTATGGTTTGCATACACTGTATATTTTGACTTGTCCTATACATTGTATAAATGCCTTAAAGGATAAATAAATATTTATTATTATTATTATTATTATTATTATTATTATTATTATTATTATTATTATTATTATTACTATTACTATTACTATTACTATTACTATTACTATTACTATTACTATTACTATTACTATTACTATTACTATTACTATTACTATTACTATTACTATTACTATTACTATTACTATAACTATTACTATTACTATTACTATTACTATTACTGTTACTATTACTATTACTATTACTATTACTATTATTATTATCATTATTATTATTATTATATAAATCTTAAGATTTGCTAATTTAGTTAATAAAGGTTAACTAATGTTTAAACTTTAATTACAAATAATAATTATTGCTATAGCAACCATAAGTTTTATTTATCAGGTTACTTTGATTGAAATATGAAATTATAATTTTTAAAAGGCTTGTAACTAAACAAAAACAAATCGGACCTATGTTCAATGTCCAAAGTTTGTCATAGAGCTTATAGAACATCCTGTATAACATATTTCCATATCAAATAAATATACATATTGCAAGTTTACATACACCTAAAACATGCCGCAATTCAGCTAAAAAAAATGAATTTGTTTTGAACGAAAAATGTGCCCCTGACAAGAGCAGCTTTTCCAAGTGATATACATATTTAAATCATTTTGTCATCGACCTAATATTTTTTGCGCTTAAGCTGGAATGAATGATTTGACCTTATACGCGGTTAAGCATGCATCTAAAATAGCGGGAAGCTGTGAAACTTCCAGCAACGCGTAACAATACCTCCCCACTCACAAAGGCTTTCATTCATTTGTTACGCCATCTGTCTTTTCTGGTAAGTAGATGTGTCAGTTGGTAATTTATCAATATTGAACTTTAAATAACTAAGAAAAATGAAGTTTTTTCATTTTTAACACGGAGAATACAGAAGGCTATAAATACTCATTTACGTGTGTTTTCCGAAGATTAGCTTCAAGAGCGTGATTGATGGACAAGTTTTTCCGATATATCTACTACATGGATACGTGCCAAGTAAATTATATAAAAATTATCCAATACAGATATCCCGTTTATAATTAAAAAACTAGAGTGCGAGATGGCCTTGGAAAGTAGTGGGGGTAGTTCATATAGCACAGCAGATGAGGTAATGTCTAATGCCTACAAAGCTGTGGGTTCTATTATAAGAAATTCACTCCACTCTATGGAGGTGTCTATCCTTAATTTACTTTTTAACTGGTTTGTCAGACCAAAATTGGAAGTACTAAACAATTTGAAAACATTCACAGGAAATGTGTGAAATACCTTAGTTTTATTGAAATTAATTATTTTTTTTGTAGTTTTGAAATAAAGTAAGAGGGGAGTAGCATATAAAATACACTTCTAAGAGGGGTGGGTAGTTCAAACTTAAGAAGCTTATGTAAGATCATAAGGAGTGTTTGTGTTCCGAATTTCACTTAAATCGGATAAGTGGTTCAAAAGTTATATATGGTGAAGTATTATTAGTTATTGAAAAAGTTTTCTTTATGCATGTTTTTTAATATTAGTTAAAAGTAGATAAAATACAAGAAAATTTAAATTATCTACTAAAAATAAAAATTGCATATCTATATTTTACAATTCCAACCTAAAATTGCAATGTATATATCAATACAAATTATAGAGACACAAATTTACGATGGAATTTAGCATTATAGTTAATAGTAAAATCACATAATATGGAACTTTATCCATGTTTATTTCTGTAATATTATAGTGTACTAATTTCATTTAAAAAAATTATTATGTAATTTTACATAACTTTACGCTGGTCACAAATTATTTCCAACGTAAAGTTATGTGAAATTGCAGATAAATTTTTATCAGTCTAACGTGGTTAAATATTCTCCTATTTATAGTATCAAGCACATATTAAAATTTTTAGCTGTTCCACTGCTACTATAAAGCAATGTCATTATGGTTTTTGTTTTTGTTTTAACTTAATTTTCTTTGCTTATTGTTTTTTTTTATTTGCGTCCAAATTTATGTACTTACTTGTTTATTGTTATTTTTACACCAATTTTAGTTTTTTTTGTCCTATTTCTCTTCAATATACGCTCTAAATAAATAACAATTTTCATTTCAAACTCAAGATTCCTGAATACAGCATATTAAAGTCGTTACATTTAAGAAGGTTTTTATTAATTATGCTGAAGAAAATATTTTCAAAATTTGTGCACGAGAATGTCAGCCGTATGTTATGTTAAAGCTGTGAATCGTAGAAAAGATTTCCATGCCTTAAACAAAACTCCAACATCTTGTCTAACCATATTTGACGCTTCCGTAAATAATAAAAATAATTATATTATTATTCAACGAGCATATGTTGATGGCTGCAATTCACGAGAAAGAAGGTCGCCGTAGGCGAATGTCACAAATCATCCAAGTGGATTACAGCCATTATATGCAAATAGACTACTATACTTTGTTCACGACTATTAACAATATTTTAGCAAATTTTTTACTGAAAAACATGCATACCATTAAAAACTGTCAAACACCTTACTTTCATATACGACATTCGTCGTTCACCTGATAAATTTTAAAAAGCAAATAAAACTCTAGTTACTTAGCTTCTAGCATCATTTGGAAAAATGTTAATATTGTTGTGGCTGTTATAGTGGATACAGTGTTTGGTTTTCACACTGAAGATTCAGATTCAATTGTTAACACCTGAATTTCTGTTTTGTTAGTCCATTCCTAATATTTGTTGACGCAATTTTTTGTTGACTGCAAAATATTATGCGTTTTTACGTAAAAAAGGTATATTTGATAATTTCTACCGTTTTAGAGAAAACTGCTCCAAAAGATTTCTACTTTTTCACCAAACGACTTAAAAAATGCTATTGATATTATTTTCAAAAAATCTTGTTTGCATTTTATTAATACGTTCATTGTCATTTACTAATACCTCAAATTTTATCTTTTACCGATTTAATAATAATTTAACTATATATATACTATTTACAAATTCGATAAAATGGCGAAGGTGCCAATGGTAATGTCATTTCTTGAGTACTGCTGTATTATTTCGAAAATTGCATTTCCTATAGTCTTTAGAGTACTTTTAAGAAAGTAATTAGAGATCTTTGAATTCGTGTCAATACAGGTGATATTTCATTTGCATTTCCAACTTTGCCATGTCATATTTAATAAATTTATATTAAATTGTAATAAAATAACCATTAATCACTACAGTTTGCCATTTGCGTGCAAGTCAATATCACAAAGATTATTTTACTCATTTCATACAAATTAAATATTAATTTTAACATACAGTGTGGGAGACCGAAACGTGCCAACCAAGTTTTCTTCATTTCTATATAAAAACTAAAAAACGCTACTATCTGTCAATTTTTGTTCTCAAGGGGACATATTTTATGGATCCCCGTGATTAGGATGAGGAGTAGAGATATTATTTTTGCTGTCAAATTTTAAAAATAAGGATTTTTTTATTTCTTTTAATAAACGCTATTAAAATCTTGTTTTAATTAATACATTTTTATTTGAAAACCTTAATATTTATTAAAATTTAACAAAAGTAAAAAAGTGGTTTAAATTAAATTCTGCCCGGGATTTTGTCATTCTTTATAAATTCGATGAATTGAAAAACAAGTTAGGCATAATATGTCTCTCCGTCAATGAACACCATGTAGTGTTCCAATTTACTTGAACTCATAGTCAAGGAAGACCAAAATAAATCTAAATTATGTACCAAATTTGATTATTCCAAGTTAAAGCAATTCAGAGATATTCATTTTTTCGAAATATTTAGCCCCACTTTGAAAACCTATAACTTCTGTATATATAGGTATGTATGGTTAAATTCCAATATTTTGGGACATCTCTGTGTCGGTTCTTAAGAGGAATACCTTGTATAATTGTAAAATGATGTAACTATTTAAGCTCAAGATAATCCAAATGATTGCATGTTAACTGATATTGTAAATCAACCAAAAAGCTAAAAACAATATTATACACTTATAGTGTAACATAATCATTGTAAACTAATTTTTTCAAGAAACGTCCGTAAAAGTATATTTTTTAGGGCATGTCAGTATTTAAAATGTCATTTTATCGCACTGGTGTTAAAAGTAATTTACTTTTAGCACATGTGCTAAAAATGAATCTCAATAGTAGCTGTAGTAATAATTATTTCTGTAAAACTAGCACCAGGACAGGGAGCAATATTATCCAAAGTTTAACCCGCGATACTCTTCTTGTTTTATAATGAATCTTCTATATAACCCTCCGCTACTGTACTGTACTTCCATCCGCTCTGTCTCTTAATTGTAGTAAAATTAGCACCAGAGTCTGCCAACAAACTAACCGAAGATCGTCGGAAGCAATGCACAGTATAAACATGAAAATCAGGCAAATTCAGTAATATTGGCAGGCATCTTACCAAATGTGTTGATTCCAATTGGAGTCGTGGCACATATATTCTTAACAAATTTTATGAAAATTCTTGAATGATTAGTGTTCACTGGACGTAGGGCTATGTTTTTTTATAATAGTTAAAAATATAACGTACCAGTAATAACAAAAATTCGTTGGACATTAGTTTTTGTGTCTGGTATATGCACAACTAGTGGAATTCCCAAATCCTCTATAGTAGAGATCTGTTTTATCCTGCACTTTTACGAGAAATTTATCGATTTGTTCCCTGGTCAATACTTTCAACTCTTTCGGTCGATAGCCTTCGTCCTTTTCCTCCTTTCGCTTTCGCCATATTTGCTTATGTTCTGATTCTTTATGTTCATCATCACCTTCAACATGGTATAATTTGACCAAAGCGTTTGACCAATTTCATATTTTGGACTTCCCTTCGAAATATGCCAAAAACTTTTTTTCACTGAACTTGCCACTAACATATTTTAGATCACACCATCTCAAGAAATGATTGTACGAAATCTCGTACTGTTTATTTGACTTACTAGGCAATAACTAAAAGTAGCTATATTAGCAGCTTCTTCGATTTCCGCTGGGAGAAATTCATTTTCTTGATCACTATCCACGGCATAAGAAGAAGTTACTTGTCAGCAAACGATCTAACTCTCATTACCTTAGTAAGAACAAACTTTATGGACAATTGGATTTCAAAATAATGTTTTGTAAATTTAATAATGTAAGAAATGCGTTGATTTGCGCCTTTAATTATGTTTGTAGAAAATATTTTGTATGATATAATATGCGCTAAAAGTGATTTTATTTTGTACGAAGACATGGGATACACCGCTTTCAACGTCGTGTAGTCTTCTCACAAAATAAAATGTCACTTTTTAGCACTTATGCATAAATAACTATTATATTAATGTGTGACATCAAATAATCAATAATGTAATACGTTTAATTTTTATAACCTGAGCCTGAGTTAACTTCCGCAAGTGAAGCAGCTACGAACTGCAATTTTTAACGTATATCTCAGCCCATCATTCAAATGGATGCTGCATGACAGATAACTTCCTCATTTTTTTAACGTGTAGTATATATTTTCCATCACGTTAGCGGAGAAAATATACCCCTCTTAAGTCATCAGTTTGCGGTTCACATTTTTCTAGTTTCTTATTATTATCATTACCATTTTTTATCACAGATATTCTGGATCCTGTTCCCGGAAGAGAAATTTCAAGAGATCCTTGACGTCCCGCTCCATCCTAGTCCCCTTTTAGAAGGATTATTAATGCGTTATTCGACATCAAACTCTCTTTGGCATGATGGGGAAGGGGGTGTTCTGCTCAACCGGCTATTACAGGAATCGTTTTGATCTTTTATTTTTTATGGATTTTGTTTAGATTAAAGTTAAAGACTCTGAATCATTTGATTACTGATTAACTTCGAAAATACTGTAACTTAATAACATTCATTTATTCATTCATTACTGGATCAGTCACGGGGTTGATTTTACAAATTTTATTTTTTACATTACAAAAATTCCACAGTAATAAAGTATATAATTTTACTAGCACTAAACACATTGAGTTAATGTTTCGAAAAATTTTTATTTTCGCTTTCAAAACATTTCATACAATGACAGTTTAATGTTTTTATTTGTTTATCTACGATACATAGAGATAACCTAATCTTAATTAGGTATAAATATTGAGTATCACATTGTACAATATAATTACACATTTTATCACAAAACAGCACAATTCTGTGTTAATTGAAGTCCACACGGGATTGTGTATATTTTACACATTTCTCTGTATGTAGCGGTAAAGGTTTAACATAATCCACTGTGTTAATATAACAATTGTTATGTGTAAGTTTTACACAATTCAATGTTATTTGTATCATTAAAGGTGTAGACTTTACGCATGTTAATTTTATTGTATAAAAGTTATTGATATGGAAGCTCAAATACCTTTTAATCCGTTATGTTATTGTTTGCTTTCAAAATAATTATAATTTCAAAGGTAAACAGGAACATAATTAACAAGGTAAAAAGGTAAATGAGATTCCGGATCAATATTTAGTACACTGTAAAAAAATAATTACACGTTTTAACACAAAAGAACACAATACTGTGTTAATCGAGGTCCACACGGAATTCTGTATATTTTTGCACATTACTTTATATGTAGCATTGTGTTAAAAATTTAACACAATCCACTGTGTTAATATAAAACATGTCATGTGTAAATTTTACACATTTCTGTGTTATTTGCATCATTGAAGGTGTAGGCTTTACACATTAACATGTTAATTTTATTGTATAATAGGTATTGATATGGAAGACTCATCTATCTTTTTAATTTGTTAATTATGTTCCTGTTTATTTTCGAAATAACTTAGACTAGAATGTTCTATTAAACGGCAGAATATATGTATTAAAAATTATAATATGAGAAGCAAACAGGAACATTATTAACAAGATAGGTGAGCTTCCGTATCAATATAAAGAATTTTCTGAATTATGGTGTAATTATAAAATAAAGGTTATTGTACTTTTTATGATTTTATCAAAAAAATAAAATTCTGATCAAATGAACAACAACCAAGCCTGGTAACAAAATATGTATGTATTAAAATTAACAGTATAATAGTACATATTCTAATAAGGGACTAATAATGCTCTAGTAAATCATAAACAATGAAACAACAAACAAAGATGTATTTAGGCACTAGATAATAGGAGTTTACGAAAATTAACTGATAGTGATCTGAACATATAATTTTCTATCTCTAAAGTTACAAAAAAGTTAGATTACAAAGTAATCTGAAACGTCAGAGTAAACTCCTAATATGTTTAATAGTTATATTCTAATTAGTTTTTGCTTTATTACAATTATCAATAATATTTGTTATAGTTAGGTAAGTACTTATCACTTTCCTTGATTAAACCTCAATTTAAATTTAAATGTTCTCCATTTGAACACAGCGAATGAGAGCTAACTGAACACAACAACGCTACATGACCAATATAGAGACGTGTGTTGGAACAGTTGATATACTTCAGGTGCGCAGTTCTGCCCAACCACTCAAGAAGAGTAATATTGAATTCAAAATTGAGTTAACTTTATAGAAAATGGAATATTTTTAACACAAATTTAATATATTTTATTATAATACTACGCATTTTGTGTAAAATGTATAAAAAACTATAGTGTGTAAAAACTATTAACACGGAAATTTTATGCATCCTAAATTACATACTGGAAAATCTCACTTACATAGCAAACAATTAAAGTACTTGAACATCCTGGTTATAATGTAAAACTGTCTGGAAAATGCTGTTTTGGTACAGTATTCAGGCCTTCTTCAACAAATCTTTCCCCACAAAGTAGGCAATTCGGAGACAATTAAAGAGAAAATGCACTATGAGGTCGTGGTCCAGAAGACTTTGACAAAATCAATCGCATATATCGTTCTCTATGCGCTTCTGACTTGTTCTACTATATTAGTTAGAGTTAAAATATGTTATGTGGAAGATGTATATTTTTATTAACTTTTTTATATGACACAACTGGCCGAAATTCTCAAAAAAGTTTTCGGCGAAACCGTGACGCGTGTACATTAGAAGATGCTTCACTAGACGATAATGAGACTAGTCTGGGCCGAGGTGTACCTAGACTGCGACCGCATAATGCGTTAACTCCTTTGATTTATTAATTGTCTCGATTTCTACTCTTACAATCTATTCCGAAGTTAGAGCAAGAATCGAGGCCTTAGTAATGTGTGATATAAATATTAATAAAAATATATTGATACCATAACTTGTTATTTACAGAGATTTCTCTAATTCTAGATATTATAATTTTAAAATTGACTCGACATTAATTAATTAGGCACATTTGTATTTCTGTTAGAATTTTGGAATCATAATTTAATGTATATTTTTAATATTCATGCTTCTTTCAAAACTATCCAAGTTACTAAGAAACCTGCTCCTTGGCTAACACCTAACTTTAAGCTGATAAATCTTAAAAAGGAAGCGTTTTGTAAATACAAAAAATTACAGACGTTAGCCTCTTACAATGATTATAAAGAGTTACGCAATTTGGTTAACCGCTCAGTTAGGGTTAAGAAAAAAGTATTTCTTCAATTTAAAAATGATTCTAAAAGGTTTCAGAAGACATTAAAATATTTAGTATTTAGAAAAATATGTAAATGACCCACTTAATATTTTCAGAGGAAAATAACAGTTTACACTGTGTTTAATCTGAATTCAGAAAAATCACACAACACAACTACAGCATCACTTCATATTACAGATATACGCTAACGCTAATTAGAGCTAATAATCATAACTTCAATAATTGTTTAATACTTCTCCACTTTCGCAAAGCGTTCGATACCTTAGACCATGAGATCTGGATAAAAAAAAGTTCAAATATTTTGGAGCTGGTTATAATGTAATTTCTATCTTTACTAATTATAGTTGCGATAAGAATGCAGACGACTTACGCCACACGAACAAAAGAACAATTAATTATATTTTCACATAAATATTTAAGAAACTGCAATGGAAAACAATTAAATTATATATTACACTAAATATTTGCACTATATACTGCACTAAATTACAAAAAAATGATTGTTTTTAACGCGACAAACTATCGAAAATTATGTTGACAATAAAATCACAGCTGTGACGTAAGTTGCCTGAATTCTTGCCGCAACTATATCTGTTTAATCGTTAGTAGAGATTTTGTTTGGGTAATACTTCTTCCCCCTATAAATATATGAGTCAAGGAGTTCCTCAAAGAAGCATACTAGGACCAATACTTTTTCTCTTTATACAGAAGATTTTTTTTCCCACCTTAATTATAATAAAATTCATTAGTATGCTGATGACATTTAGTTATATTTTAACCAAAATGACATATTGATTGCTATGAATTATATTAATAATCATTGAAAAACTATCGTTCACGTTTCTTATTCTCATAAGTTGATTTTAAGTGAAAAAAGTCTGAGCTCCTACTTTTTGGTAAAGGTATGACTCATAAATAATAATGCTTTTGTGATAAAAATTAATGACCAAATTTTGAAACCCGTTACCTACTGTAACAATTTAGATGATAATCTTAGGTTCGGCAATCATGTCTCTAAATTGCTTTTCACTTCAACTAGACAGATATATTAAACATCATATTAAATATTTTCTTGTGCCAATTTTAAATTTGATATAAACGTCATTCATTACCCAAGTGTAGTATGCAAATAACCTCGCAAAAAGTGATACATAGCCAATTCTCTTATAACTTTTTCCACATTTATGCATACAGCCGACCAACATCGACAGCCAATGTATCATTCAAATACATTCAGCTAAGCACCCAACTTTCCTAATTACCGTGCCAAAATTAGGACGAACACTTGTTATAATCCTAGGGAAATGATTTAAAGCTAACGGTAATACGAGCCTGTATTCAAGTTCGGGAAAACTTCAAGAAAATCTGTTTGCTGAAAATAGGGTAGTTCTGTAAATACGTAGAAAGTTTATACGCCTGGGAGTGAGGTTAAATCTTAAATTTATTCACTTATAGCACAAGCAGGAGGCGCACTGCTGTGTACATTTCGCGGCGCTTTTGATAAAAAGTAATGGCTAACTTGTCTACGAAAATGCATGTGACAGTAAATCTAGATGTTTAACTACACTGCTAGAGGCAATTTAGGATCATTATTATATACAAAAACGTAATGAGTGACATTTGTTAACTAAATTCGCCAATATCTAGTGTCTCTTTTATTCTTTTGCGCCAATAAAAGAATACAAATACATATGTATTGTTATGTTTTATTTTTGTGTTTTTGTTTTTAATAGTTTATTGTTTGTTATTTATTATTTTTAAATTCTTGAAATGCCATTTTCTTACCAGGATAGCTCTGTTCTGGACGCATCTGTGTTCATGTGTTAAATGTTTCCAAGAACTATTCTACAGAAAGTAGTTTCAAGCTTTGTTTAATTTTTTTCAATGAATTCAATGACTGATATTTTTTTAAAAAATTTAAGTTTAAAATTAATTCAAAAACTCTTAGTATCAGACACCTATTCCCAGTGTAGATTCTAAAGAGATCTTAGTTTTTTTAAACAATTAATTTTCTTAAATCTCTCCTAGCCCTACGCTAACTATCTTATTTCTACACACATGTACAATTCTTATACTAAATACAATAAGTAATTCCCTTTACCTTGGTGCAAAAATTTATTTTAAGTCCATCAATCAGTCCTTTCTTGATCCTTGCTCTCTATATGCTGTTCCCGCTCTTCCTGCCTGCCGTTATACTCTTCCTTGTTCCGCGCTTTTCTTCTCTTGCTGTTCCTATCTTCTTCAAACCTGCTTTGTCTGCTACTTATCTCGTACCTTGTTTTGTTTGTTGCTTAGCTCTTGACTGAAGTCTATTCCGTAGTTTTCTTTATTTCCTTTTAAATCTTGGTTTTGGTAAAAAATTTCCTTGATTTTTAATTTTAGTGTAAATCAATACCAGACTCAACTACTTTCTTGATATTGATACTATTTGACTTTGATATACTCTTAGATAACTTTCACTAATTTTAATTTGGTTTATACTCTATTTTAATTAATTCTTCATGTAGGAGCAAAATTTTAACGTGGCTTCCCCTTTTCTACCAACCACAGTATACTAATCAAAGTATACTGTGCTGCCAACTATCAACAACTTTTATTTTTTCATCACCAAGATACCACAATTTTGCACTGCAGAATCAATAGCAGAACTAAAATCATTTAATGATGATATACAGATATACAGAACTAAAATCATTTAATGATAATATACAGGGTGAAACCTAAATTAGTACAAATATTTTAACCCACAGTACAGTTCAGTTTAGAGAACACATAATTAATAGTCTTTTTACAAAAAAAAAAAATCGGGAATAAAGAAGTCAAATTTTAAATAAATTTCGTGATTTTTCAATAGAAAACTTGTTGAGGACCGCTGATTCGGGAGTCATGGTGAATGTGCATTACACAGCGTTGCCAGTGTTACACTAGAATTTTTAGACATGTCAAAGAATGATTGAAATATTTTTATTTATGAATATATTTAGATTCTCTACTCACAATCATAGTTATCCAAAATTTGTTCATTATCCATTTTTACTACACTCCGACTGATTTATCACAATACGTTATTTTTATCACTATCACTGATTAACACTAATTGACAAATATGCTTTTACCATGTCAACCTTTTCACTGTTTGAATAATATGCCATATTTTATTTAATCACACTGTATTTCACGAAAAATATTAATTAAATACACGAGACACTTAAGAGAAAAACACTGTCCGTGAAAATAATAAGACGATTTAAATACATTTTATACGTTAGTGCCGCAACTCTTGCGGATGCGTCAAGCAGTGCATTACTTAAAGAAACTATTAGCTTAGTTCGGTTTCAGAAGATGCAAAAGCATCTCATATTAACTTTCAATTTACGTGTATTGAAATTATCAAATCCCTTTCCACAAATATTGCATGTTTTGATTGCACTTGCCACAGTTTATTCCTTTGTCCTGAACCATACTAGTGCACCAGTATCAACATCAACATAAACTCTATGAATCCTAGAGCTAGAGCCTAGAGGATGGGGCTTGTGCGGGACAATTCGCCTACTGCTCCTAACACCTACCTGTTATCTGTGCCTACAACATCAGTTCCTTTTTGCATGCGATTGATACTGCTTTTAAATATTTTACTTTGCCTTCTCTTGATATTGACCGCATACATCAAGCTAGTTATTTTGTTATTTCATGTTTTGTGTATTTTTAAAATCTGTTTCTCCTCTACGAAACTACGAGGTACGAAATGGTTAGCACTGACACGTTGTTTGAGGTTATGTGGTGGAAATTAACTCTAAGATGTTGTGTGAAAATTATGCTTTTTTGTTATTCTTCATAAAACAATTTAAGGGGATAATTTGTGATAATCTTTCTAACAATGTACAATAGTATTAACTAGTATTGGTTTTTCAGTAAGTAGGTGAGCTTTTCTGCACGTTTATGGTTATTTTTTTGAAATCATTTAAGTAACTTCTTAAACTCTTTAACTGACAGTATCGAACTTGAGAAATTACATATTTAAATCGTTTATGACAATTTTACTTTACACAAGAAAAACGAGTGTTTTTAAAGTAAAAACAATGGTAAAAATTGAATTTACTTTAAAAAATTATTTATCTTACAGAATATATGGCAACCTCGCCTTCAGTAAATAATATGGTTTATTTTATTAGGTTACCTGAGTCGTCTATTTGGTCAGCGGTCCTCAAACTGTGGGTATTTAAAAAAATAAATCTTCTGAATATTGAAACTGTTCAAAAATATCCTGGAAATGATATTACGTTATATCATTGAGTAAAAACTATTACTATTCTTTCTCAATGATTGTATGTAGCAATTCCAAACGAATCTACAAAAGCAGGCAGACATAGGGACTGTATAAAGTATAATAAATGAATCCTAAGGCATTTTCCCATTAGGATATATCTAACTTTGGTCTCCGTGTGTACGCGACTTTAAATTGCCTTTTCGCATACAAGAAGATAGGACATCACCCACATAATACCATCAATCCAACAATAAAAAATATAGGAAAGGTCGCCACTTAAAATAACATTTGTCCACCTTTTTACACCATTTATTATATCCTTGAAACCGTCCGTCACTAAGTTCAGCCTTCAGGAAACGTAAAGAAGTTTCAGAAAATACAAAGGTACATTTTCGAGCGTTCCCTGACCAGCACACACCGGAGGCTTTTTTATAATAACGGATTATCTATTGCCTTGGGGAGGTTCCTATATATTTCATGTTTTTTCTATATACAACGTGTTAGATTGGCCAAATGCGCTACTCTTAGAATGCTAATTATTATTTGCTTAAAAGAAGTAGATGTTTTCTACTTGAACTATAACTTTTTTAACCAGTTTATATAGTTATTACTGGAGAAAATAAATCTTTACACGTCTCAGAACAGTTCTATCATGGTCAAAATATTACTTATGTAATAATTTAATTAACTTATATTTTCGTTGTACATCACTTAGCTATGTACAGGGTGATCAGAAGAAAATTGCAAAGATGTAGGTCTAACTTTTGTTTTTTTTAAATGGAACACCTGTATATTTTTATGTCATTGGAACTGAACTTTCCAAAGATATAGGATGATTTACAACTTATCTACAAAAATTTGGTAATAGATGTGTCAAGAAAAATGGAGGCAATATTGTAAAACAAATTTTTGTAAAATCCTTTTAGTTTTCGAGTAAACAATTATTGAAGTTATTTTTTTTAACCTTTACATCTCTGAGCTGTATAATATACAGGGTGTTAAAAAAAGAGTGTAAAATATTTAAGGGGGTAATAGTATGAACCAAAATAAGCAGAAAAGTCTTAATAAACATGGGATCGCAAAGTAACAGTTGCGGAGATATAGAATGTTATGTTTTTAGCCCCTTTTTTATTTTGCAAAAACGTTGTGTATTTTCTTGTAATAGTTGGTTGATTTTTAGTAAAATAAACAGTACGTATTTGACAGTTGTTCTCAGTGCACAAGTTTTCTTTCGCTATGGCTGGTTACTCTAACGCAGAATTAACAGACATGCATTTCATGTATGGTCGTGCTAATGGGAACGCCACCGAAGCGCGACGTCTTTATGTTGACGCTTATCCAAATCGCCAGATTCCTTCACAACGCATGTTTGGAAGAATTCACCAAAGATTGCGTGATACCGGTTCCTTGAGCAAACAGTGCCATTTATCCGGAAGACCAAGGTCAGTATTCACTACTAGAGCAGAAGAAAAAATTCTAGCACTGGTAGAGCAGAATCCAGGTACGAATGTGCGGATAATATCAGCCGAGGTAGGAATTAGTGGTCCTCTTGTTTGGAGAATCCTTCACGAGCAACTGCTTTATTCATACCATGTGCAACGAGTACAGGCCTTAAATCCAATAAATGATCATCAAGCACGTTTGGTTTTTTGCCGCTGGTTTCTACGTCATGATGCTGAAGACCCTCGTTTTCTTGCAAATATTCTTTTTACTGATGATGCCGGGTTCACAAGAAATGGAGTGTTTAATTTTCACAATACGCATATTTGGGCCGACGAAAATTCTCATGCTCTAATCTTTCTGCAGAACACACTGTATGAGTTATTGGAAGACATTCCTTTGAATCAGAGGCAACAAATGTGGTTCCAGCATGATAGCGTTCCAGATCATTTTTCCATGGCCGATAGAGAGCATTTACACCAAACTTTTCCACATAGATGGGTAGGAAGAGTCGGACCTGTTTTATGGCCTCCAAGATCGCCTGATCTGAACCCTTTAGATTTCTTTATTTGGGGATATTTGCAGACATTAATGTATGGTACTCCTGTAAATAGCCTGGAAGGGTATTAAAAAAGAGTGTTCAATATTTAAGGAGGTAATAGTATGAACCGAAATAAGCAGAAAAATCTCAATAAACATGGATCCACAAAGTAACGGTTGTTGTATGTTTTTTTGTCCCTTTTTTATTTTGCAAAAACGTTGTGTATTTTCTTATAATAGTTGGTTGATGTTTAGTGAAATAAACAGTACCTATTTGACAGTTGTTCTCAGTGCACAAGTTTTCTTTCGCCATGGCTGATTACTCTAACGCAGACATCTGGTTACTCTAACAGACATGCATTGCATGTATGGTCGTGCTAATGGGAACGCTACCGGTTCCTTTAACAAACAGTGCCATTTATCCGGAAGACCAAGATCGGTATCCACTCCTAGAGCAGAAGAAGAAATTCTAGCACTGGTAGAGCAGAATCCAGGTACGAGTGTGCGGAGAATATCAGCCCAGGTAGGAATTAGTGGTCCTCTTGTTTGGAGAATCCTTCACGAGCAACTGCGTTATCCATACCATGTGCAACGAGTACAGGCCTTAAATCCAATAAATGATCATCAAGCACGTTTGGTTTTTTGCCGCTGGTTTCTACGTCATGATGCTGAAGACCCTCGTTTTCTTGCAAACATTCTTTTTACTGATGAAGTCGGGTTTACAAGAAATGCAATGTTTAATTTTCACAATACGCATATTTGGGCCGACGAAAATCTGCATGCTTCATGCTTTCGTGCCTGATGTTCAGATTCTAATCTGAACATCAGGCACGTTTTTTATTAAACATTTGGATGGGTATTGTAGGTGACAGGTTTCTAGATACTGTTGTTTTACCAAGCCGATTAACAGGCGCTGCTTACCTCAACTTTCTGCAAAACACACTGCATGAGTTTTTGGAAGACCTTCCTTTGAATCAGAGACAACAAATGTGGTTCCAGCGTGATGGTGCTCCAGCTCATATTTCCAAGGCCGTTAAAGAGCATTTCCACATAGGTAGGAAGAGCCGGACCTGTTTTATGGCCTCCAAGATCGCCTGATCTGAACCCTCTAGATTTTTTTGTTTAGGGATATTTGAAGACATTAGTGTATGGTACTCCTGTAAATAGCCTGGAAGAGCTGCAGCTACGAATTAATCAAAAGTGTCAAGAAATCCAAACCAAGAAGGGTGTTTTCGAAAGAGTTCGAATATCGTTGAAACGAAGATGTAGTGCCTGCTTGGAAATAGACGGAGGGCACTTTGAACATCTTCTGTAACTTTTTTTGTTTGTTAAAAGCTTCCTTTGTCGGTTTATTCCTAATAAAATAAAATGTTTGAAAAACGAATAGTGGTCCATATCTCCGCAACCGTTACTTTGCGGACTCATGTTTATTAAGACTTTTCTGCTTATTTTGGTTCATACTATTACCTCCTGAAATATTTTACACTCTTTTTTTAACGCCCTGTATAGTATTTATAGTGTTACAGCAATAAGAAAATTAATAGTAGTAGAAGTAGTAGCAGTAGTACACATTTTAATAAAGAACTTAAAAACAAATAATATTATAGTAAATCATAAATAACGAAAGAACAAACATTAAACAAAGAACTATAGGAAGTTTACCAAAATTAGCTAGTAGCAATGTGAATATCTCTCTCCAAACTTACAGGGAAAACAAAATGCAGTTATAATAGTAATCTAAAACCTCAAAGTGAATGTTCGTAAAGTATAATATTTTTAACAGTTATAGTTCTGATTAACTTTAGCTTTATCACAATTATTAACAATATTTGATAGGTACTTACAGTTTTCTATAAACAAATCTCAATTTAAATTTAAACATCCATTCATCATCAATTTGAACACCCCTATTAAGAATTAACTGAACACAAACACGCAATATAAGCAACATAGCGTGTGCTTCCGCTGTGCGCAACCAATCAGAAAGAGAGATACAGAATACAGAGCACCAGACGGTGTAATTTTTGAAAAGTTTGAAAATTTACGCCAATATATTTGATTTACACCAAATTTTACATATTTACACCGAGATTTACACTAATTTAAGTAAATTCTACCAAATATCTGTTAAAATATAATACATAAGTGTCTGTAAAATTTATTAAATTGCGATGAGATAAATTTGACCCTATTTCCGTGTGAACTCTCCTGGACCAAAAATGGTAGAAATTTTGTTTAAAATTTTGCCCACCTTTTTTTTTGCTGTGTATTATTGTACTTGATATAATAAATAGCATTTCAATGATGAAACACTTATTTTATTGATCGCTTTCCCCCAGTGTACCTATATTCAGATATTGTAAACTTGAAAAAATCACAAATAAAACATTTCTAGAAGCCAGATTTGTTAATTCTGTCTAGAAATAGAAACTATTGGAAATACCCTATTGTACCTTCTAAATGGACACTATGTGTAACCTATTTTTTGTTTTAATTTAAAAAAAAATTGGGTTTAAAAAGTGGCTATTAAAATAACAGTGCTCCAAACATACATTTTTTTACTTTTACTTTAGCAAATATTTTTTACACATGAATTAAGTTGCTTTTCATGTTATTTTTCTTTTGTCTGAAGAACGGAGTTGGCTCTGTTTTATAAAAATTTAATGAATATTGCCGTTGCACGTATATACTCCCAGAAATATTACAATAGGCTTGTCGGGGGTAAGCAAATATTTTGCAAAGCGGTATGTTAGCATTAGCGCAAACTGGTGTCTCGTAGTCGACAGTACAAAATTTTCTGTTTGAATTAGGGTTATAGTTATAAATATTTGCTGTGTCCTTTGAGGGAAATTTAGGGTGTAATTCAACGTTGTTGGTTTAATTTCGACGTGTTGAAGTAATGTTTGAAAAGGTCAGACAAAGAAATCATTGAATATTGAAGTATTTGTTCTTTCTTACTATAATTTATTTTACGATATATTTTAAAATTAGGATATTAATCTAACATATTTTAATATTTCAGATTAAATTTGGAATTTTTCACTAGAATGTGGTAATTATTAAAAGCTCGGAATAATGTGACACAAAAATTTATATTTTACAAATATATAAAACTTTCTAAGTGGCAATTCTAAAGAAAATATATCCAGGTTGGCAGATTCTTGCCCTAATGTATAATAAGAAAATAACTGCACAGTAAAAAAAGTTGCTATGTAAGCGAGATTTTCCAGTGTGTAATTTAGGATGTGTAAAAATTCCGTGTTCATAGTTTTACACACTATGGCTTTTTTGTACGTTTTGCACAAAATGTGTTAAAATTACTAGTATTATAATAAAATATACTGCATTTGTGTAATATTTACCAGTTGTGTGTTAAAAGTACAATATTTTGTGTAAACTTAACACGCACACAACTTAATTGTGTTCTATATCCCTACTCCTGACTGGTTGAGCACAACTGCGCAACTGCAGTATATAAGCTGATCTAACACACGTCACTACGCCATATTGGTCATGTAGCGGTGTTGTGTACAGTTACCTCTCGCTCACTGTGTTTAAATGGAAAATATTTAAATTTAAATTGAGGTTTAATCAAGGAAAATGGTAAGTACTTACCTAACTATAACAAATATTACTGATAAATGTAATAAAGCTAAAACTAATTAGAATATAATTATTAAAAATATTAGGAGTTTACTCTGACGTTTTAGATTACTTTCTAATCTAACTTTTATGTAACTTTAGAGAAAGAAAATTGTATGTTCAGATCACTACCAGTTAATTTACGTAAACTCCTATTATGAAGTGCCTAAATACATCTTTGTTTGTTGTTTCATCGTTTATGATTTACTAGAACATTATTAGTCCCGTATTAGAATATGTACTTTTATACTGTTAATTTTAATACATACGTGTTTTGTTAGTATACTTGGTTGTTGTTTATTTAAACAAAATTTTATTTTTATATAAAATCATAAAAAGTAAAATATCTTTTATTTTATAATTACACCATAATTCAGACAATTCTTTATATTGATACGGAAGCTCACCTGCCTTGTTAATTATGTTCCTGTTTTCTTTTGAAATTATAATTTTTAAAGTTTTTAAGTAAAAAAATTCCTACCAGGTTTCAAATTGTTCTTTCCTATTTTTGAAAATGCTTAATGATATTTTTTTAAACATAATAAATAAAATTTTAAAAAATGCATTTCAAACATAAAATTATTTTGCAGCTACTTTTTTAGAATGCTATTTGAACATTTTTTTGTAGTTAACTTTAGAATATGTATTGATTTTCAAGCTCAACAAATAGATTATCTAAAAATAGCGTATTTTAAAGTCATGCAACATGTGTACATTTTTAAAGCTAATTGAAGCTTGATACCAAATAACAAATCATTTTCTAAAAGTCTCTATCCTTAAAAAAATCTATAGATTTTTAACATGTTTAACTGGTGACACTGATAAATTGTGATACTGGAGTGGTAAATTATTAATAACATAAGAAGCTAATATGAAAAGAATTTTCAATTTTTTTAGTTTTATGAATGGGAATACACGCTTTGCTACTCAGTATTCTCAAATTTTTAGTGTGAGATTCCATTTTAGTTTATCACATAAGTAAGTAGGTTTGTTATTCTTTAAAATATTAAATAGTCTCCTAGTAATAAGTCTCCTCTCAAACATGCTCAACAAATTGAAGGATAGCAAATATGGAGTTATGTGACTAAACTGAGGGACAGTTGTAATAAAACGAACATAATATTTCTGTATTTTTTGCAGTCGATGTTTATCGTCTTGAGAAAGGCAGAGGCCATATACAATATCAGCATAATTCTAATGATAGAACTAAAGATTCGGGAAGTAAAATTTTAGTCTGAGAATTTATATATTTTTTAAAGCATTGCAACTGTTTTAAGGATAAAAATGCTTTCTTACATATATTAGTTACATGATTCGAAAAACTTAACGAGGAATCAAAAGTTAAGCCAAGATTTTTAACAACATTAGTTGAAGACATATTTTCATTATTAATTAAAACATAAAAATTATCCAAACCTCACAATTGAGTTGCTGTTCCAAATAGAATGTTTTGGCTTTTATTAGGATTAACTAATAAAGTATTTTCTATGGTCCAGTCATAAATTAGTTTTAAATCATTAAACTACAACTATGAAGAAGTTGTATGTCGTCAGCGTACATATTTAGTTTACAATTCAAAGGAACTCTCGACAAGTCTGCTGTGAAAATGTTAAATAAAAGTGGTCTTAATATAGATCCCTGAGGAACACCAGAATCAACTGATCTATAACGTGAAATGAGTATCGAGGAAACAGTATTTAACTTAGTATATTGTTTTCTACTATGTAAATAATTGCAAAACTAGCACAATATATTATTAGATATATCGTAATAATGAAGTTTAGCTATAAAGCAATTGATATCAATTTAGTCAAATGCCTTAGTCATGTCTAGTAAAGTGAGAGATGAAATCTGGGAATTGTCAATAGCTGTCAAAATGGCATCAGTTATACTAGCCAATAATCTTGAGGAACTAACCTCTTTCTAAAAACCTGACTGATTTACAGGAATTATAGAATTTTTAATACAATAATCAACAATTTTGAGAAGTGCAGATAGCATACTGATGGACGGAGATCTTTAAATTCTTTAGAATCTTTCTTTTTTGGTAATGGTTTGATACAAGCAACTTTCCATTGTTCAGGTAATTGACCAATCTCCAATGAAAAATTTATTATGTGTCAGAGGCGCTGATATCCATTTAACCGACATCTGCAGCATTATACCAGAAATACCATCTGCACCTATAATATGAGATTTTTGGTGGAAGTTCTTCTGGGATGTGTAAAAAGTATATTTAATAGAAATGCAATTTAAGAAATTTATAATTTTGTTGAACATTTGCCATTTTCTATTGTTATCTGAACAGTTTCTATAAAAGTACACAGTCAGATTTAGTCAAAGAAGGAAATGTTTTCTTGCTAAAGATTATGCCTAGTTTACGTTATATCCCTTATGTTATGTGCTATTAGTTTTAATGATTAATGGCAAGCCAGCTTAACTCTGGTATAACGAATAGAGATTCGTTAAAAATGAATGCTTTTTCAGCGGCTTGGTTCGGGAAGAGTAAAGACGTACGAAATGTTTAATAATAAACTTATCAGTCCTTTCTCAAACGTTTTTATCATCACTGAGAAATTATGATTAATATAACATTTTCTTGTTAAAATAGGAACAGCAATAATATAATATACACTGAGAAAATGATTTATGTAACTTATATTATCATTGGATTTTTATACCCATAACTAGCATGGTAATTTTACTTTACGATTTGTAAAGTTAATAATGTTCTGTAAAATTTCAATGCATTAAACAGCTAATATATGTATTGCATGCATTATATATATTTTTACCAAAGCATAATCCGTATACCCGTACATAATATGTAAATTTATTAATTCTTTGTAAAATTGGAATGTAATTATGCATTTAGTGCATGTAAAAATTAAACCTATAGATATTTTTTTGGATGGAAATAAAGTACCTACCCAAATACAGAGTACATGAACTAATTCTTCATAAAAATCCAATGTAATTAAATAAATAAAGTAGATATACTTATGTTAAAATTATAAAGAGTAGGTATTCAATTAATAAATGAAGGGAAGTTTCTATAAATAGTTCGCAAAATAAAAAGAGATTTAACAAGTTAGTAAAATAAATCTAGAAGAATTTTCACACATAGTATGTAAGTCTTATGTAAAATATGATCGATGGAAGATAATGCGATTCTAATGTAATTTACTTATAACTTTTTAGTAAGATTTAAGTAAATAAACATTAATTTTTAATAAAATTAATATCAAACATATCATATTTGTGATTATTTGCTACTTCGCAGACCGAGAAAATTTTGGGAAAATAAATAATTTATTTTTATACCTATTATCTCTCTAAAGAAAAACTAGTATTTTCTTGAAAATCAATCAATTATATATCAAAAACACTGATAACTATATTTGTAACAATTTGTCACCGATTAAGCAACTTTTTCCGCATCCTTTTCTACAACGTAGCAGAACTATTCAGTGATTCACAACTTATCTAAAAAAAAATTTTGAATAGATGTGTCAGGGAAAATAGACTGAATATCGGAAAAAGGAATCGAAATACAGACGATTCTAAATGAAATCAGATTATCGTTTTAATATTTTTACTATAGTGTTTAAATTAGTTCTTCAAATGTCAAAACTTACGTGTATAGCAACCCGATGTTGATAGTTATCGTTTTAATTTATGGTGAAGTAAAACAAAATACTTTAGCAGCTTCTCGTCTGTACGCAGAAAGGTTTCCCGGTAGATATGTGTCAAATGCAACTATCTCCTCCAGGGCGGTCACGGTGTATTACAGCAGCTGAAGAACACATTTTAGAGATTGTTGAAGAGAATCTCCAAATAAATACCAGATAAATCGCTCAACAAGTACAAGTTATGTCCCAATCAACAGTGTGGCATATCATATACGATATACTTTGTATAATAAACTATTAAACGTTTCGTACTATACATATAATACTTATTTATATAGAATAACACTTACAATTTAGCTTTTAGACCACTGCCTGATTCAAGTCTTTGCACATGGCTAAAAATTCTGATGTCAGAGTAACGTTCACAGTTGGCAGATTATGAGAGTCTGTCTTATGAAAACCTCCGATTTTAGTATGTTTCCTTATCTTAATTAAAATAAAAATAAAATTCAAAACAAAAAAAGACACAAAGGACGCAACAGTACTCAAACGCCAATAAAGACAGACCTAGCAGACACTACATGAAAAATTAACCTTTAATTTTTGCACACTAACCTGTTCCGCTGTGTGACGTAACTTAGCATTTCGCGCGCTCAGACAAATATTGATATTTCTTTTGAGTTTTCCCATACAACAATTTTTTTTTGTAAACATTTTTATAGGCTATTTTTAACCATTTTATGACATTTAAACATATTTTTTTTTTATTTAACATCCCTATATTTTTATTTAGGCGCAATGACCAAGACCATTTAGCATTTTATTATTGACTGACCAGATACTGTCTACGATACAAGTTGTTCAGTTTTTAAACAATTTATAAAATATGTGAACGGTTACAATTCAATACAAAGTTTTGAATTTGACATTCTGTAAGTGCATGCCAATGTGTTTTTCTTAAGAAGAGCAATCTAACAGGCACTGAAGCTTTAGAATAAACGACTAAAACATTAATACCTATCAAGAGGCTTTGTTCGCAAAAAATAAGGGAATGTATAAGGATTTCAAATATCCATCACAGTTCCTTACAACTCATAAATTTAAAAATTTATCATTTTAATATCTCTTTGAAAGCGAGTCCGTATCAGCTTCTCTTTATACTCATTTGTAGAAGGCGCCAAAATTTACTTCAGACTAGAGGGTTTCTTTTATTTATCTGTCTTTTATAGTGCTATGCTTCGAGATCAAACGATTATTATCTAATGAGTATACATTTATTAAAATTCCTCAGTCCGCAACCCATTATAAAGAAAACTTTTGACATTTGAACCGTAAATTCTATTTTTATAAATTTAATTCTTAGTGGATTTTAAATTAAATTTATGCAGACAGTTTCCAAACAGGATCATTCTCCCAATTGCAACAATATAAATAAAAAATGCTAAACGTAAAATCCTTAGGAAGGAAAGTGATAAAATAGATAAGTACTTTATTGGAAATTCCATAGTATATGAGATATCACAATATCAAAAAAAAACTCAAAACCCATGATACTTTCAAAGACAAAAATAATAATTGTATTACAGCATCAAACAATGAAACTACACTAAATATTTAGAAAATACTGAAAATTGACTTAAAAAAGAAATTTAGGATGATTTATCAAATTAGAAGCAGAAGCTTTATTAAAAGTCGTACTATATTCAATAAAACTTTTTTATATACAGGGTGTCTGTGAGAGGTTGGGAAATCGCTGAGCTGGAGAGTTGTGACCAAAATAAGTCGATTGAGCCAAATATGCCTTATCCGAATGTTGCTGGTTTCAAAAATACAGGGCTAGAATTTTATTTTGAAATATCTCAATAACTTTGAAACCTGTCGGAGTATTAAAAAATAGCACAATTATGTTTTTGGCACTGCAATTAAGAATTTTTTAACTAATTTTGGCGTTGCTTATACAGGGCATCAGTTATGCCCTATTCTTTTGATAAAAAAGGGAACAATTTTTTTGTATTTAGAAATACGGACATCATGTATTGAAAATATGAAAAAACGTGCTTTGTTTCATAAAAAAATACATTTGTTCGATTTCGATATCTCGCTTGGTTATCGAGATATTTGCATATACAAATTTCAATGCATTTCGTTTTTTAGTAATTTGTAGTCCTTAAATTAAATTAATGCGTCTTGACGGCTAGTGTGAAGCAAATTATTTACAGTTTCTTAAATAGCAATTTAAAGGGAAAATAAACAGTGATCGTATCATTTGAATACCTATTATTTTTTATTTCCTGGCTATGGTGGAAACCCGTAAACTGTGTTTTAAAAATTAAAACGGTTTAATCAAGTGGTTTTGAAAAATATTTGCACATACCGTTACTATGGTTTCGATTGTTATGATACAATTAAAGTGTCAAGTTGACAATTGTTGTAATATTCTTGAAGTACTTAATTATGGAGTATACATTTACAGAGTATTGTGATATGCACTTAATCTATGAAGAAGCCCGATGTAATGCATTGAAAGCTCAAAGATTATACTCTGAGAGATTTCCCAACAGAGAACTACCAAATCCAAAAACATTTCAGTGCGTTACTGGTATGACATCTTTATTAGTTTATTTTGAGTAAAGAGTACGTTTTTAATTTGTAATTGTAATATATTTAATATTATTTAAGGTAGTTTTATGCCAAATATGGGTCGACATGGTGGAGTTCACAGAACTGTTCGTTCAACTGAAGTTGAAGAAGCTGTTCTGGATTATGTCGATGAAGATCTTACAGTTAGTGTTAGAAATGCAGTGCAACAGTTTCAGATTTCAAAATGCACCGTAAATAATATTCTTAAAGAACAACTATTCCATCCATACCATATGCAAAAAGTTCAGGGTTTAAGCATGGATGATTATCCTGCAAGAATACAATTTTGCACATGGCTGTTGGAAAAAGTTAACCAAACTCACGATTTTACCACCTCTATACCATTTTCTGACGAAGCAGGTTTCCGTAGGGACGGATCAATCAACTTGCATAATTTACACATGTATGCAGACGAAAACCCTCATGGTATAAGGCAAACCCGCCATCAAGTGCAGTTTCAAATAAATTTATGGGTAGGCATAATTGGTCATTATTTAATACGACCTGTCGAACTGCCACCTAGACTAAATGGATAAAGATATTTACAGTTTTTCCAAGACCAACTACCTACTTTATTAGAGGATCTTCCCCTACAAACACGCTTTAATATGTGGTTTATGCGCGATGATGCTCCTCCTCATTTTAGTTTAAGAGTTAGGGAGCACTTAAATAAGGTTTATCCAGATCGATTGATAGGCCGATCAGGACCAGTGCCCTGGCCGTCTAGATCACCAGATTTAAATCCTTTGGATTTCTACTTCTGGGGTGACTTGAAAACACGTGTTTACGCAACTCCTGTGGTAAGTGAAAATGAACTGGCTGAACGATTTTCCACCATAGCCAGGAAATAATATTCATAATTATAAGTCATAATTATAAATAAAATAATATTCAGATGATTTGGAGAGTACAACTATCATTAATTAGACGTGCTCGTTAGTGTATTAGGCAAGACGGTGCTCAGTTTGAACAACTTTTATAGTAGGCAAGTATTAATTTTTAATCATAAGTAGATATTTCTTAAGTTTTCAATTATTTCTGTTTTGTTTGTATTTTCTCCTTAAATGCTTTTTGGTTCTCTTTTCCCTTTAAATTGCTATTTAAAAAAACTGTAAATAATTTGTTTCACACTAGCCGTCAAGACGCATTAATTTAATTTAAGGATTACAAGTTTCAAAAAAACGAAATGCATTGAAATTTGTATATGCATATATTTCGATAACCAAGCGAGATATCGAAATCGAACAAGAGTAATTTTTTATGAAACAAAGCACGTTTTTCCTAATTGAATACATGATGTCCGTATTTCTAAATACAGAAAAAATCCCCTTTTTATCAAAGGAACAGGGCATAACTGACGCCCTGTATAGGCAACGCCAAAATTAGTTAAAAATTCTCATTTGCCGTGCCAAACAACATAATTGTGCTATTTTTTTTTTAATACTCTGACAGGTTTCAAAGTTATTGAGATATTTCAAAATAAAATTCTAGCATTGAACGCCCTGTATTTTTGAAACCAGCAACATTCGGATAAGGCATATTTGGCTCAATCGACTTATTTTGGTCACAAGTATCTCCAGCTCCGAGATTTCCTAACCTTTCACAGACACCCTGTATAAATTAATTTGATAAAATGTGAACAATAAAACTAAACTAAATATATAGAAAATACTGAAAATTGACTGCAAAAAGAAATTTAGGATGATTTATCAAATTAGAAATAGAAGCTTTATTAAAAGTCATACTATATTCAATAAAACTTTTTTATATGTATATATAAATTAATTTGATAAAGTGTGAGCAAACCGCAAGAAATATGGTTTGTACATTGTAATATTTATATCAAACAAAATAATATGTTTTAGAACACCTATAAAGAAAATAAATCAATTTTATACTAATTTGGAATATCATTTCCAGCGCGAAAATTTTAATTTTATTGTCTATATATAATTTAGTTTAGTAAGAACCTCGTGTATGACCTTGTATATCTAACAATGATCAAACTTATAACACAACTTACATGTTTCTTAATTCGTAATTATAATTAAAATTCAAATATTCTATTAACAATTACTGAAATTTGCTTAGCTAAATGGAATATTCCTAGTGTGGTTAAATATTCATGTATTTTAATGATAGCAGTGTTTGAAACTTTGTGTTATATATAGATGAAAGACATGAAAGAAAGTACACAATGTATATGCCATCTAATACCCAGTTTAGAATATACCAACATTTCGAGTCTGTGTTGAGTGTTGAAGGAAAACTTCTGTTCCAACTTTGAATAACTTAAGATGAAAGAAATAGCAACAGTCAATACTAATAATGCTATATAGAACATGAAACGTACAATGCATTGAATGATACTTTTTTGTCAAACATTTGAAATGAATTAGTAGTTAGCGACTATTGTGTACGTTTAATTTTAATCTAAGTATTAAACCTAAATAGATGTTTTCACTCGACATTATTTTGATAATATCTTACAGGGTGATTCAGTATATATCGGGAAAAAACATTTTTAATGTTCAACTTTCATATACAAATGTGGTAACACAAAAAAATTGATATACGCATTATGAAAACTCCCCACCGGAGTGTAATGGCGTTACTGAACATCTGCAACGCCATCCTGAGATTACGCAGATTAACGAGATGGAAAAAGGCCGACTTGATTCTCATCCCTAAGTAATGTAAGAATTTAACGTTCCCCACTAGTTACAGGCCCATCAGTCTCCTGCCCATGACCAGCAAAGTAGCAGACATGGTGATCCTAGCGAGACTGCACGAGACCACGAAAGAACTTCAAGTCTTCTCAGACGAGCAGTTCGCGTACTGCCGTGGCCACGTGGAGCAGCAAATTCTCAGGTTAGTAGAACTTGTTTCCGCAGGTTTCAACACCAAAAAATCTACTTGGACATCTCCAAGGCCTTCGTTATGGTCTGGCACGATGGATTTATCGTAAAGATACTCGACTTTGGCTACCTTGTCGGCCTAGTCAAGCTGGTGGCGTCCTTACTAAGAGACAGAGAGCTACGTGCGAAAGTGGAAGGGGCCCTATCTACCTATCACCTTATGAAAGCCACTTCCATGTGCCTCTACGCCGATGACACCGTCATCTTGGCTGGATCCTTAAAACCGGAGATCGCGACGAGGCGATTCCAGAGAGCGCTAGGCAGACTGGAAGGTGGCGATCAATGCAGAAACGAGCAAGGGCATGATGCTCTCTCGTAGGTACAGAGCGCAGCCGAGAGGCCGCGTGACGTTGAGCGAAGAGAAGATCCAATGGACCGACTAAGCCAAATATCTAGGGGTGTCCCTAGATAGGAAGCTGACCATACGTCAACGAAGTGGTTTGCAAAGGCAAGTTGGTGAGGGCGAAACTCTACCCGCTGCTCAATAAAGATAGCCGACTGAGCCTTGGTAACAAGGTAAGGTTAATCAAGACTGTCTTGTAGCCACAGTTGACGCATACCAGAGAGACGTGGAGATACGCAGCGAAGACGCACCGAAACGGAATGCAGACCATCGAGAATGTCGCCCTGCGTTGCACGACGAGGGGCCTCTGGTTCATCCGCAACAGAAAGTGCGAGCGGAGGCATCCTTCGCACGCGCAAGAATCCACAGCAACCAGTTGATCCAGGCGGCGGTGCAGGTGGTCAAGGTTTCAAGTCCTGGATGAATTGAAACATTCTTTTGTTTCAGACACACACACAAGAGACACTGACTTTCCCTATCCTACCCCAAAGTCCTCTTAAGCCTTAAAAGTTCTTTGTCCTAACGTCTCTTTAGAGCCACAGTGCTAATCCGCCCTTACCCGAACCCTCACCCGACCGGAGACGTTCGCGCTGCCGCCAAACATGACACCCCCGGGGGTTATACGAGTCGGAGAAGAAAGAAGAGCGCCAGAAGGGAGGAGAAAGGAACCCACATCTACAGAGCGTTCAGGCCTACAGCGATGATGTGGGTAAAGAAAGATAGTCCCTCTCAATCCCGCACATCCGAGGTCATTTATCCTGCCAAGGATATTGGCGATTCTGAAAACTATTTAAAAATATTTAATTGCACGCTGCTGGAATCTGGTCAATTGTAATGGAGTCACAATACAAACTGGTGATGTCACATATTGCACGAAAAAACCTCCGAAGTTCTGTGATTAAAACGACCGCGTAAAAATTTGAAGCGTGTTTGCTTTAAAATAAACTTGAATAAAGATAGGTTTAACCAAAGTAACACGTCTTTAAAATTAATAAAATTTTGTTGTTCTAATTTTGATGAAAAATTGCGGTACATAATCGCTATTATAAACATAAAATTTATAAAAAATTAGCAACTTATTACTAAGACTGTACACACATTTGTGCACGTCTTATCGAACTATTGGTTGCTTTTCTTGTAAACGCAAATTATTCCTAGCAACTGTGATACGCTCGCCCAAATCCTCGACTGTTTCCACTTCGGTACGGTACACCTTATTTTTTAAATGGTTCCACAAAAAGAAGTCAGAAGGGTCCACCTCGTTCAATTCACCGTACTCCGTGCATTTGATGGAGATAATCTCGAACATCTAGCCTCCAACGGAACGATTTGCCAGATTTATAAAATAATAATTAATTGTTTTGATTAACGAATCAATGTCAAATTATAAAAACTTCGCACCTTAAATACTAGTAAAATAATAATACTATTATATCGGTATGAATATAACAGTTCCTTTCACTACCTATCATAACAAATAAATAAATATATGTAATAAAAGTTTACAAACGCCTAAACACGCCGCAATTCAAGCCGAACGAAAAAGCAATTTGTTTGGGACGAAAAATGTGCCCCTTTCAACAGCAGCTTTTTCGAGTCATATGCCTATTTAAATCATTTTGTCATCGACCTAATATTTTTTGTGCGTAAGCTGAAATAAATTATTTGATCTTATACGCGATTAGGCAAGCATCTAAAATAATAGTAAATTGTAAAACTTCAAGCAACGCTTTACAATACATGTCCACTCACAAAGGCTTTCATTCATGTTACGCCATACGTATAGCTGTGTCAGTTGGTAATTTATCAATATTGAACTAATTAAGTATTTATTATTAAGAAAACTAATTAAGGAAAATTAAATTTTCTCTCTTCCCTCTAACTCAAATACGTTATTTACTGATAATATTGGTCAATTTATAGAAAAAAAAACATCGAAGTTTACGTACGTTTTGGGTTCTTTATTTACCCATAATCAGAAAAAACATATTCTTAAGTAAAACTATCAAATTTTTTAATTATCAACAGGTTTTTCTTTATAAGCAAATAACTCAAATTGTACGTAATGTATTTTTTTACAATTATTCAAAAATAAAATTTCATTCTCTCAAACCAGATTTTTATTGTAAAGTTCTACACAGAACAAAATTTTTAAGACGTTTATACTAAAGTTTATCAAATAATTTTAAAAAAGCAAAAACCAATATACAGGTATATTCTTTACATATCTTTAACTCGGTGGCTCATTTGTATATTATGTTTGACACAAAGATTAGTTTTCTACAGTTTTCTGGTTGATGTACAAGTTTTTCCGATACATTTACATGTATACGCGGCGGTATACAGAAATTTATTGGAAAAGGTAGAAGATTCTATTATAAAATTAAACATAGATATAATAGAGTATCATCGTCTAGTATCTTCGTTCATATAATTTTAAATTCAACCGTTTACCAATTCTCTAGAATGGCGAGGGCGCCGATAGTATCGCGTATTTGTTAGTAAGTTTTTTAACCATATCAACACAATTCATATTTCAATCTCGATCTGAAACCTGATCATGTTATTATTATCCGTACCTGTATTTATTGAATTTTTGGAAGGATCATGGAATCTTGGCGACATGGAAAGCATGTAGCATGTTCTAGAACATCTGTATGTGACTTCATGATTACCAAGCACTCTTATACTTAATTTAACAGGCAACTTTCTTAAAATTACACTAAATTTAAGATTTACTTAAAAATAATATTTTATAAAAATATGAATAAAATATTATTAATTAGAGAATAGGTTATTCGTCCCTAAATTATAAGTTTATAGATTTGCAACAAATAAAATTATTAATATTTTGTAATAAATATCATATTGGAAAAATTAAAATGCTGCTATAGTGTTATATAATAATATTTATAGATCATATTAATACAACACTTGTACGATCATTACCAAAACTATAGTGACACAGTTGTAGTATTATTTACTGCAAATTGTATTAAAGCTGTGTATGTAGGTGGACCGCCAGGTATACGAGGTGTGGCAATTAAGTTCCGGGAATTTGTCAATGAAAAAACAAGCAAATTAAATTTCGACAAAATTTTGTTATCGACCTTCACAATAGTCTCCCTCTAACTTTACACAACGATTCCAACGTTGCTCCCACGATGGAAGCACCCTTGGTAATCCTCTGCAGTTAACCCGTTCAGCACCACGGTTACAACTTCTTTGGCCTCCTGTACGCCGCCGTGATGAGTTCCCTTGAGGTGCGACTTCATCTTGTCGTGATGCAAGATACAGCCGTTCTCGGCGAGTTCAGATCGTACACTGAAAACGCGGGCCCGCAGCCGTTCCAAGACGTCAAAATAGAACTATCCAGTCACTGTCTGGCCGACAGGAACATATTCACGATCAATGATGCCGTGGATACAGAAAAACACATACAACATTGCCTTAAGTGACTTGGACATACTCACCTTCGTTGGTCGCTCTCCACCCTTGTCCACCCACTGCTGACTTTATTTACGGGTCTCGGGGTCATACTTAAATATCCAGGTTCGATCTTCAGTGGCTACCCGACTCATCCAGTTTCTACCATCGCTCCGAATGCGGGACAACAAATCCCCGCAGATCGATTTTCGCATGTCTCTCTGTTAACGGGTGAGAACTTTTGGCACCACTTTGCGCAAATCTTTCGCATATTCACATTTTCGTGTAACATCTTGCGAACGGTTTCTTTGTTGACATTTAACCCGTCAGACAACGCAGGAATGCTATCGACGTGCTATCGACTTCAACCTTAGACTGAAACTAAAAGTAACGTCCCCTCTCTCTAGAAAATGTTGACAAACAATGCAGTGTTGCAAGTTTCCGAGTTATAACTAAATTCCCTGAATTTAATTGCTACAGCGTAGCATGTTGCATCACGTTCACTCAGGCTTCTGTCGCATAAATCATCGGTTGCCTCGGTCCCTATGGCATCCTCAAGAGATCTAACAAACTTCAAAGCGGTATATGTGTGGTATGCCGCTAATATATGACTAACAGGTTACTATAAGTCTTTATTTTCTTATATGTATAAATAATTATACCGGGTGTTCGCTCTAAGACTTTCAGTGCGAATATCTCAGAAACCATCATATCCAGTGCGACAAAATTTGGTATACTGACACTAGATTAGGGATGGGTAGCGAACCGCGGAACTGTTCTTTTGCACTTAGTTCACTCACCGAACCCAGTGCACCTATAGTTCCTATTTCAAATAACTAGGTGCACAGGTTCGGCTGCTCGAATAAGTTCAGTACAGAACAGAGCACTCAGAGCAGATGGATCTGATTCTGATGACTTGATTCGAGTCGACCACCATAAAAACATGACGACTCGTGCGTGGATTGGGAGTACTGGGATTTTAAATTTAAATTTCGAACGTAGCACTGGGTGATGTTTCTTTAAGGGTCTAGTCACGCTAATTTAACATATAAATAGTATCAATTATAAACAATTATAGCAGGAAAATTATTTTTTTATTATGACAAAATATGTGTTTTTAAGTTAATGAGACCGTGGAAAAAATAGTATATACCATTCGGAAGAGATGCTATTTTGTTCTCGGTGCATTGTAGCCCTCGGGCTTCAAATTGCACCTTTGCCAAAATAACGCATTTCTCTCCCTTGTAGTATAATGTAGATACTATTAATGCAATTTACGTATGCACAATGGTGTTATTGAGACTTGTTGATAAAAATTTAGACTTGAGTTGAGGCTTTTGGAGCATTGGGGTCGCTGTGCCGGCGCAGCCTACCGCTACAGCTAGGGTTACAGCGTGAATATTGTGTATTGTTTTAAATTGTTCCATTATAATGTAATAAAACTTCAGTAAATTGTTTTTTATGTTACTACAGTGTACATAATAATTAGGTATCCGTATTTTTTTATGATAAAATAATTTACAATATTGTGTAGGTACCTAGAGAATATTCCTGTTTTCCAACTGCTGTAATAATTATTGATTACTTATTTAGCAACAAATAAATTCAAACAAAACGATTTCTAAAACTTTTAATTATAATGTAAAGGTGTTTGTCGTTGAAAGTCAGATCTGAACCTACCCTAGCCCCACAAAAGGAAATATTACGAAAGCATAACTTAGCAATGGTCGATTCTTGTATCCACATATTTCAGCACTTTACTTATGTTTCTGATGGATAAAATATATTTAAGAAGAACTGTACATCTGTAAAATAATAAACAATAAACTACAATTTCTGTATTTCATGATGCAGAACTAAAATAAAGCAACTGGTTTTTGCTAGGAAGAATCCCAGTAGGTACCTATCAAATAGTCATTTAAAGCTAGATAATAATTTGTAATTATTGTTTTTATATTTCAGTTATGTGTATGCAGTGCCACAAATTACATTAAAACAGACACAAGAAAGAATAAGCGAAAAATATTACAGACATTTTCTTGGAAATAATTCTAAACATGGAATGATGGATAATATTACAAAGAAGTCTCTAACTCACTTTCTTTGAAGAGTATTCTTGAATACATTAAATTCAGTTGTCTGTCGTGGGTTTTAAAATTTCTAAACGAATAAAATTAAGAAAAATAAACTAATTTCCTAATTCTATGTACATTATGAAAACATTTCGTTAGAATATCTTAAAAATGTTGAAAGCTTACTGTTGTTACAATACACACAACATAACGTAATAAGGAAGGTATCGAACAATGTAATGGCAAGATTTGTTTCTAATCCTACATGCATGACCATCCCTCAGATTGAACGTTGCTCTCTAAAAGAAATTAGAATACAGAATAACTGTTTAATATAAAACCAGATGTAATAATGTAGATACTTAATGTAATTTTATTTTATTGTTAATAAATTAAAGTCTGTATTTGTTGCTTTTTATTCTACCCAAATTATTAAACAGAAATGTTTCAGAAATAATACTTATAATATTAATTAATACTTAAAGATAAAGGGTCAAGTTATTCAATTTAGTTACTAATTAAAAAATAAGCCACAATGTAGGTACGTATTACTTAATAATTAAAATTATGCTGATTACAACTGAATCATAGCTAGGTATAATAAAATATAAAAAATCACTCGTTTATTCTTGTTTTTTGAAAATTGTGTTCTTGTAAAATACTTTCCAGTGCGAGTTAAGGGACTTTTTTATTATCCATCATTCCATGTATAAAATTAATTCTAACAAAATGTCTGTGTGATATTTTTCGTTCATTCTGTTTGGTGTCCTATTTTACGAATCGTTTTGTTTCAATGTAATTTGTGGCATTACACACAATCCTGAAAGATAAAAACAATAATTACAAATTACTGTCTAGCTTTAAATGACTATGCGATTCTAGATTAATTAACAATAAAATAAATTTACATTATTACATCTGATTTTATATTAAACACTCACTCTGTAGTATTTTATTATTTGTATTAGGTGGGTAAAGTAGTAGAGTAGCAATTGCTCTAGAAAGTTTGATTTTTTTCTTAATGGAATGTTATTATTTACTTATTTACTTTACTGAGGAATAGTGAAACTAAGCTAGCGTTGGAATAAGTATATTAATCTTGATGAAAATGGTAAATTATTTGCAAAATTTTAAGTCTTTTCAAGTTTCTTTCAGCTTTAGATACAAAAAAAAAACAACAATTACTTGAATACAATGCGTTTTAAAGAACATTGCAAAGAATAATTATTTGTTTAAAATAATCAAAACTTAAAGTTTTTACTTTTTTTTGTAAGACATGTAAGGTGCATTATTTTCATTGTAAATAAAAGAAGCGTGACACAGGGTTTCTACGCCACTGATGATAATAGGAATATTTACACATACTGAATAATTAGACCTAAGATGATTATAACCTAGAATTATCGTTATTTTATCAGGAATTTCCATGAAAATAAAAATATAATAAAAATTTCAAAATTTTTGACACCCTGCATCTCGGAAACAGTAAACCTTTAGACATAGGTATATTTGGGTAAATCTCATTTATTTTCACTGTACAGTCACGCTTTCTAAAGCTGTCTGTAATACCTGAGACATACTGTATATTTTCGTCAAATTTATACACTTTCCACATAATAATGCATTAAATAAAACTGTTATTAAATAAGAAAATTCACGAAAAAATGAATATTTGCTACATGAAATCTCAATATGCGACCTACCATTACATGCAACCATCAACGGTGTTTGTTCGTACAAAATAGCAAAATCAAAGTCATTTTCTAGATGACATGGAAGTAACAAGCATAAGCAACAAAGTGAAACAATTCGAAAACGGATCGAAACACATTTTACTAGACAGAGGAAGTTTAAAGCTGAGAAAACCATGAGTAGCTCCAAATCGGATTCATTTCACATGAAATTGTTATTCCATGCAGAAAATGTACTCATTTATTTCGTACGACAGACTCATAAGATAGGTATCATATTCCATAAGATAGTTTTGATGTAAAATTACTTTCCACTAAACATTTTCAGAAGTTGGTTGAACAGTTTGCGGCTTGGTTGTCACGTCATCGGCTTCGGCGGAATAATGGATAATAGTATTAGTAATGTAATCATAAAATACAATTAAGGAAATAATTTGGCTTTTACATTTTAATATACCCTAACATACAACTGTAAATGTGATAAATGGGTAAAATATTGTTTTATAACACCCTGTGCAGATAGTGAGTCTGGAAAAGAGATATTGGGAAACTGAAAAACTCTCCAAATTAGCCCTATTCAGCGACTTTAGACACAATTGAGGCAAAAAACGTATAATCACAGCAAAAGAGTCTTCCATACAGAAAGAATAAAGAAGTAAAAAAATATAAAAAATTATTAAAGTTGCCAACTTCGTACAGTCACATTTAAGGATTTCATTGCAAAATACTCATTCATTCACAATAAAAGGCACAGAAGCTGGGCGAAATTTTTCTAATTTATTGATTTACCTATAATCTTTCTGTTGCTAATTTATATATTATCAATATTATTCTAACTACAATACACGTAAGAGAGATATTTATAATTATTTTTGATTTACTTTTTTAAATACATTTGAACATCCTAATGAGCAGATTTGAATAAAAAATAAATGAACATTAAATCAATATATATTAAAACTGAAAAACATATTGTGCTTCCCAGAAGTATCAAAGATATCATGGAACATTTGTACATACTTTAATATTTCATTCAGATTTCTATTTTAAAAAACACATCTGAACCACAAAATATATTCCCTAATATGATACCATTCGTGGTGTTTTGGTATGTAAATTAAACTTCGAAAAACACGACAAAGGAAGTTACCTAAAAAAATAAATAGATTTCTTGTCTTGTCTGTAGGCAAATAGAAATCGCATTTTTATTCATTTCATATATAAGTTTATTAATATTTATAATGCATTAACTCCTATAATGATGTCACATTACATAGATTTTTAAGACGGATTTTTCTAAATTGCTTAGGTTTAAAAATTGACTATTACAATTATATTTCTTACGTTGAAAATGATTTAAGCCACAATGTAAAGAAATTATGGCAATTTGTGAATATTAAGGATAATAGTCGGTCAGTGGTCGCGCGAACAACACAAATAGATCTGTAAAAACCAACCTCATGTACTCTGACTTTATACTAGATCTCTTAGATAGTCAAATTCAGGTTGATGCAATCTATACCGACTTCAGCAAGGCTTTTGACAAAATAGATCATGGAATCTTGTTGAATAGACTTGTTGAGGGCGGCGTGGTGGGCACTCTGTTGAAGTGAATAATGTCATGTTTACACAATGTGTTGAAGTTAATGGTTTTTTGTCAAGGAGTACCTCAGAGATCACACTTGGGGCCTACGATGTTCATAATTTATATCAATAAAAGAATAATTTAATTACTGTAATTTCTTGGGGTATGCAGACGATTTTAAACTATATTTTTTCGATTCGTGATTTTACAAATTGTCTAAAACATCAGAATGACTTTGATGCATTTGAGGACTGTAAGGATAATCATTTATTTCTTAATAGCAATAAATGCCATATATTTTTTTCCAAAAAGATCGATTGATACCAATTTATTAATCTTTAGTAATGCCATTGATAGGCAGATTCAAGTAGAATCTGTTTATGTTGACTTCACTAAGGCTTTTGATAAACTGAATCATAACACATTTATGGTTAAATTACTAAGAATTGGTGTTTGTGGTAATCTTTTACGATGGATAGCGTCATATTTGTTTAATAGATTGTCACCATGAATGGTTATTGTTCTAAAGTTATTGTATCACTTCAGGAGTTCCTCACGGGTTTCATCTTGGCCCAGTGCTTTTCTTGGTTTATATTAATGACATCGGAAGCTCGTTATAATTTTGTAAATATCTTTTGTATGCGGATGATATTAAAATTTTCACTAAGGTTAATTCGTGCCGGGATTGTTTATTGTTACATAACGATTTAGACAATTTTTCCAAATACTGTGTTAGTAATAAGTTACATCTTAATTTTAATAATTGTCACTGTATTTCTTTTACTAAAAATACTACTCCTATTAGATTTGATTATAGGATAATTTTTTTTTGTAAAAGGAGTTTTACATTTCATATTGATTATTTGGTTAGTAAGTGTAATAAAATGTTTTATTACTATTTATTTTCAATATCAGTGGTGTCATTTAAGAGTTTGCTCGAACGTGTTTTTCGGCATAATTTTTAAGTAAACTATATGATTTTTTTTTCATATCATTATTGTAATTTAATTATATAACCATTTCATATCTGATTTTTGTATTTGAATTCAGTGGATACTATTGTGGGTATTATGGGTTATTTGTGTCTTTAATAATAAATAACTAAATATGTATTGTCATCGAAAGAAAGTTTCTACATTCTTCATTTTACTATTTTTAGATTTGTAGGAAATGCAAAATAGTTACAACGATCCGTCTACCTCATATTCACATCACAGATTATTTGCAGCGCGCTTTAAGCAAGAAACAAAGAGAATCGTTGATTAGTGAGATATGTATCATCGTTATGGTCCAACATTTTAACATATGCCGGTGTAAATGTATTCGACACGTACAATTAATTTGAAGCAGAGAATAAAGTGCGTTCGAAATGGCTGCGTTGGTGATAAATCGAATTATTTTGCGGATCTGCGTGAACTGGTCGCAAATTGTCATGTTAGGAAAGGTCAAATGTATAGATTAATTCTTTTGTTCAACAGTGGATCAAAGAAATATAACACTGTTTTGTTTATTTGAAACTGAAGCAAGAGGGGTATACAGGGTGTTTCTTAAGTAGGTGTCAAGTAGTAGGATTCAAGTCATACTGCCGCAAGACTATCCTGTTTTTCTTCAATTTTGCCAATGGATTCTGCAAAATGTTGACTTTACTGCTCGTATGTTGTTTACCGACGATGCTAATGTTTGAGATGCTATAATGAACTTCCACAATAAACACATTTGATCTGATGCCATAATATTATTGAAAATTTTCTTGTTGGGTCTTACCTTTTACCAAGAACTTTAACCAGTGCTTCATACATACATTTTCTTGAAAACATTTTACTTGAACTACTTGACGATGTTCTCTAAGAACTAAAAAAAGAGTGTGGTTTATGCACGACTGAGCTCTCCCACATTTTAGATTGACTGCTCGTGAATTTTCAAATGAAAGATTCGGTATTAACGTGATTGGACAAGGAACTCAAGAACCGGGTCAACCTTGGTCACCCAGATCACCCGATATCACTATTTATTTTTTGGTTAGGGACATTAGTTTACAAGGTTTACATTGAATCTGAGGAGCACTTACATCAACAAATTATAGTTGGTTATAACATGATGAAGAGCTACTCCTGCAATTTTGTGTTCGAGCTGCAATTTCAAGAATCTGAAGCATGTGTTTGACTGAAGGTGGTAATTTCCAACATTTATTATAATAAATCATAGTAAAGTAATTCCGTTGTCAATTAATTATTTTGTTATTATTTAAAGTAATGTAATAAGTATCGTAAAATGCAGTTGATCAAATAAATCAATTTCGTTATTAATCGGTTTGGAAGACAAAATAAATGTAAAGATGTATTTGAAACGCTGTAGCTGGACAATGGCTGTCCTAAGATCCCACATTAACAAAAAAACCTTTATTTTTGGCCACAGAATACACCCTTGGATTTTTAACCTCTACTTAAGAAACGCCCTGTACACGGTGCATCCAATAAATATGTATTTGTCATGTCTAAATAAAGTTATTTCTATAGACCCATAGTTTAACACACCAAAATTTTACTTTGTTAGAAAAAATTTGAAATCTACATTAAAATTAAACATAAAATGAAATTTTTCAAATATCCTAAACTAACTCAAAAGAAAATATGAAATGCAGTTTTTCTAAAAATTTATAGGAGTACCTACCTACAAAAGTTTATCTCAAAAAATAACTACTTCTGCGAAGTTTAAAAGTATGGTGAATTAGAGACCCTTATTTTTGTAGACAAAAGCGAGAAATTAGCGACTGCTTTCATAAAAATTTGTAAGATCCTTATTTTCCTTCTAAACTGCAGACCTGAATTGTGAATTCACGGCTAGTGCCGGAAACGTTTAAACTCAATTTAAAAAGTAATTTTTAAGTGTTTGTTTAAACTTAAACCCCCTTCAGCTTTGCCAGGCGTCTTAAAATTAGTACAGGAAAAACATTATAATCTATTTATTTATTGAAATAAAATATCCAACGAGCAAAGCCCAATTCCAGGATAAGTTACATAGAATAACATAATTTCATTCATTATTATTCTCCACATTGTTATCTACTACTGTGTTTTCTATAATATGTTATATTACCTATTTTATTCACCATTTTATATATTTGTATTTTACGTGGAAACTTTTCTTGGATTTTCCTGAAGAAGGCTTCAATACAGCCGAAACGTAGAGTTTTCGATAAATTGGTTTTCTTTAACTTTGGACCTCATTAGGACCTCATAGAAGTTAGTATTACATAAATAAATCTAAACTTTCTCTTGAGCCATATGTGCTACAAATTTGCGTATTTTTTTAAATTAAGAAATGAATATTCTAACTAATATCCGCTAGACTCCTTAACCGCCTTCGATTTTTAAACGTAGTACAAGTTTCTTCGGGGTCCAATTTTAAAATGAATATCAAGATATTTATAAATTCCGATCACACAGAAGTATCGAACATCGTACATTGAATTTTTTATTGGAAAATACAAGATACAATATTATTTGTAGAAAGTATATTCTTACAGCTATCCTTCGTCATTTCAATGAAATTTATATACGATGCATTTCTATTCTATTATCGTCTGTGATCTTGATAAATATAATAAAAAAATTGCGTGGAACTGTTGAAAATATTGTTAATATTGGATTGACAAATTACTATTGGATTTTAACTACCTTTTTCTTTAGTTTCCATTTTACATTACGAGTTCGTCAGAATACTTGATAATCTGTTTAAAACAAAGGTATATCCACATGATATACGGCACAATAAATATATTTTAAAGGAAGAAATTAGGGATCAAATAGATCATTACATATCAAAAAAACTATCAACATTTTACTCATGACACAATTTTCAATACAAGCAAAACTTGTCGGTCATCTCACCTATGGCATACTGATGAGGGCTAACAAGCCTGAAACCGGTCTATGCCTGGTGGTGTGTCCGACAAGGGTTCTTGGCTCTTCACACAGATACTGCAGGAGCCATCATCGATAATGTCGGTCGGGGCATTAATCAGCGGAGTAGTTGTTTCCTGCAGTATCATTTACAGATTTAATAGCTCGTCGCCCAGGGAGAGAGGTCTGCGTTAAGTACCTGCTGCAATGTAGGTCGCTTCCTGTAAATCGAGCCGCTTAGGCCGAGCAGGAAGTAAGCAGACCACTTATATCTCAAGTGAAGGAGGTCTCTATGTACGCCAATCTCAACTAGCTTAGCAATTAACAATTTATGGTCAATTTTATGAAAAAGCTATACTGAAATCGGTATACACGAAGTCCGCCAGTATTTGCTTGTCCATGGCACTGCTAATGTATTCGTTCATTCTTAAGAGAATCGAACGAAGTATCAAAAATGATTGACTTTAATATCTTGCTAAATTTGCACAATTTTCTAATTCCTAATAGTTTTTCACACAGTTTCTATCTTCGGTATTCTTATAAAATTGGAATGAGGTATGCTCTTTTTCATACTAACCAAAATTCTTCCATACGAAAGAAGATTAGAATGCTCAAAGGCATGTATAAAGCTCTAGCACAGTTCCTAATAAGATGGTTTGTTGTCAGGATAGACACCTTTATTTCAAAAGCTGCCTGATGATAAGGTTCGTAAACGCTTCGAAAATAGGTTGAAAAATGATCACAAATGTCGGATCCAACCGTGATACACTTATTATGGGCATTTTAACTGTACACAAAGTGTGTGTTTTAGTGGTACTGATGATTGAAAATGCAGTTTGATAGTTTGGAAAGAGAAACGAATGTAAAATGCTGCAGCTAACCGGATTAGTCGTTACCTAACAAGTATTATTAATATTCATTTTCAGCGTTTATACAATTGGAAATACTGCAGAAAACGACCGCAAGGTAGCTGACAGATCTAAGCCATCTCAAACGATGGTTATCATAGGCACCGATTTTCTGGAAGAAAAAGGGTTTTGACCCATTTTTAAACATCGAGCTAGAATTTCGAAATAATATTTTTATTGTCTCTTAGACTTCCCTGAGTGGTTAAAATTTTTGTACTAGTCATAGCTAACCCTATATTTATTGGGATGGCCTGCTTTCTTGTTACACCCTGAATAATATCAATTAACTAAATTTCAGTTCCCTTTAAACGGTAGAAATTGATTCTGATTTCTGAACGCATTTAGACATAATCGCTTCTCGGGACGCTTTTTAAATATTACATTAAATACGAAAGCAGGTAATTATCTCCGAAATACACTACCAATAACTGTACACAAATTTAAATTTCCACTCTTCATTTTTTATCTGATTACCTGTGCTTGTCTGATCACAGTGATTTATTATATAGACATACGCTTACTGTGCCCTTTCTCATTTTATTCAACACGCTTTTGTTATATTTAATTTTCTTATCCCCTGCGCTAAAAAATAAACTGCCCTTAATTGCCCTGCCCGAGGCAGTCAGTCTTCGAGTCTTAAATAAAGAGCTATTTTCTTTTTCTTCCAATTTACTCTATAAAAAAAATCTGCCTAATGCTAAATATGTTTACAAACTGTACTTCTTTAAGTAAATACTTGATGTCTTTTGAAACTCTTTGAAAGCACCGTATTTTTATAAAAATTAAACTGCAGCTTCTTGGCAATATTTGTAATAGAATAGTCTTGTAGGAAAAAGTTCACATTATGCGTTTTTATTTTTTATGTAAATTAAATTTCATATAATTGTTCGTAATTTTTTAATTAGAATAAGAAATTATATAGTTCTATGACCACAGAAATACGTACTATTAAATGCATACAAAAAAATTTGTTCAAGATAATCTAAAACTAAAAAAAAATAACGAGGCTAGGAAATGGTACCTACAGCGAGATTTACGCTTGTGACGTCACATCGCGGAACGGACTACCAGCTGATGTTACTTTCTACTCTTTTAACTTGAACATTACCAATGACTATGTCCTCATAATTTTCTTTGGTAGAACAAAAATGTAATTTTTGAAGTAAATATAAGTAAGACAATAAAATAAGATAGCTTACTGTTACAAATAAAAAAATTAAACTAGAAGAATGAATTTAGAAATTATAAATCAAAATATACTAATGATGTGGGAGCGTTCACAGTAAAACTTTATATCTTTTGCGGTATAACCGTCTATTTCTACAGAATAGTATTGTTATATACAGGGTGAGTCATTAATAATGGTACACAGTTTAAGAGCAGATTATTAATGTCAAAATAAAGCGATTGAGCGATTGATGTTTTATTCAATTGTTGCTCCTTTTCATTCTACAGGGTGTTAAATTGAAGAAATGTTATTGATTTTTTGCTATATTTTAAGAACGTATGGACCGATTGTTTTGAAACTTTGTAATCTTATGTTTTTTGAAGTGACGAATATATAAACAGTGTTGAGATCACTACTAGGATGTAAAAATATGTCCAACTTTTTGTATTTTACACTTTTTAATTTTTTAATAAGAAACTATTGATATACCTTTAAATCTAAATAGAAAAAGTATACCTATTACAAATCGATAAACTCAACCGTTTTCGAGAAACAGGTGAATTAAGTTTTTGAGATTCGGCGGGACTTATATTAGAAATTTAGGGAGTCTTAAGATATCAACGCAACAACTTTAACACCCTGTAGAATAAAAAGAACAACAATTGAATAAGGCATGTTGGGCTCAATCGCTTTATTTTGACGTTAACAATCTGCCCTTAAGCTATGTACTATTATTAATGACTCACCCTGTAGACATAAAGTGCAAGCTTGAAAATAATGGCAAAATAGTCAGAGATATTAATAAAATTTGCTTACAACTTTTTAGTATGATTTAGGCAAATAAACATTAATTTTAATTAAATCAGTCATATCATATTTGCTACTTCGCAGTCTGCCAAATTTGTGTGCCATATATATTATCTCTTTAAAGTTAGAAGAAAAAGGAATTTTTTTTATTGATCATATTTCAAAAAAACTTATAACTGCATTTCTTATAAAAATTGGTCACCGATTATGCAAATTTTTCCGCATTCTTTTCTCTGAAGCAAAGCTATTATATTTAATTTATAACACCCTAGGTATAAAATAAACTAGTAAAGGTTACTATTATAGTATTTATTTAAGTATCTAGAATAATACTTCGTTTTTAAAACACTTCCTGATTTAAGTCTTTGCACATAGTTAAAAGTTGTAAAACTACAGTAACGTCCACAGTTGACAGATGCTGAGTATGCATTTTAAAAACCTTTTTCCATTTTAATATATTTCCTTAAAAAAATCTACAAAACGAAAAAAGACATAACAGTACACAAACATGTGATCCGAGATAACATTGTAGAAACAAAATAAAAGATATTACAGAAAAGACTACTATTATTTTAACAGGTGATATGTTGGATTCTACAAACAAAATTAGGTGCTAACTTACCGCTTACGCAAAAGGTTGAATATGATATTTATTAGCGTGGATGCAGACCTGCTAGTAAAACAAATAGCACCCAACTTTTAATATTTTTTAATTAATGAAATTTGCAATAACACCATTATACGCTCTTCTGTTACTCAAATTAAAACAACACAACATAATGCAAATTCATAAATACAATAACGTAATCTACCTATGTTTTTCACAGAACTTGAAAAGTTAAATAAAAAACAATTGGAATGCTTATTAAAAAATGGTATTGGTATAAATCCTAATAAATTGAGTAGATATTATAGTTTACAAAGGTCTATTGTTGAAAATAATGTCATTAAACGATCATGAATCAAACTCTTCATTAAATAGTTCTAATAATATTTTATTGTACTATTATATTTTACTATGCCACACTATATTGGAACAAATAGTGTGATATCCAATAAAACGAATAAAATGTACATAGAGAAGAGAAAAATTAAGTAAATCAGAACATCTTAGGTCGAAATTCTTCAATGTGAAGAAAGTCTCCATTGCACTTCACTCCACAAGTGAATCACTTGTCATCGGTGTCACTTTTTGTAATTTTGAATAAATTGATATTCAAATTTCATAATCGACCTGATAACCTATATTATCTTACTTCATTGCCTGTAAGAAATCTAGCGTTTTAATATTCTGCATTAAAGACGCTACACTCCGTATATCTGTCAAATGCAGTGGAACATCTTCCAGATGGCCACAAAAATCTTGTATTCGAAAAGCCATGATATCTATCAGCATTTAATTTCCATTAAAAACATTTATTAAGAGATATGTTGTTAATAAGGCACCCCAAACATAGCTGACTAAATCTCTGCTGGAAACTACGCGTCCTGGTTGCATGTTTGGAGATCATACATGGTCGTTTATGACAGAAATCGATTCTCAATTGATGATTTCCGTGATGCAAAGCTTATGCATGATAAGAATGATAAGGATGCAACCTTTCATGATTTATTGTGCGTCACACAACGCTAGTAGTATTTTTCGATTCTTCAGTTACAGCATTTATTACGTTTTGAATATCTTAAACATATAGATCCTGTGGAGGAATGGGTCTAGGAGACACGGCAGTATTAGTTATGCCAAGTTTTATAAATGATCTATTAAATATGGGATGCGACGGTGGCAATCTGTGAGGAAATCCAAATCCAAACACAAAAACCATGTCAGCATATTCTTTATTATAAAATTAAATCATTACTGACTAAAACTTCACGAATACAGATTGCCACAGAGAATGTTAAGATAAACTAATTATTTCTAAACGATATTTAGTTATAAATTTTGTTTTGCTGCTAAATCATGTCTAATACACTCTTTAACTTAAAAACTAAATGAACGAAGATATCATAAAATTTAATTTACTTGTTATTATCAAAGTCTGTAAACAGAATAATGAATCACTCTGTATATCTATATACAGGGTGTCTCAAAGGTCATGCGCATTTTGGAAACTGGCAATTTTTGGAAAAATATCACAAACAGGTTAATTTTGTTTTATGGGACATAACTTTGATGAAGTTTAGTTCTCAAAAATGTAGCCAGTGGTGATGGGTAAAGGTAAAGATTTTTTTTAATGGCAATTATCTTTTCTTATTGCACCATATGAAAGCTTAGATCTATCTGATTAATTTGGTGTGCAGCAATTGTGGAGAAAAATAGAAAAAACCCATGATTTCTCTATTTCATCAGTTCTGCTGAATCTATCTATCTTTGCTTGCGAATTCATATAAAATGTAAATGCCAACAAAAGGACACAAGTTTTCCGTACGATCAGGCGTAATCGACGACAGTTCGGAGATAGTGACGTTGAGCTTGTAACATGTAACTGCATAGCTGGATGCAGCGATAATTAGCGCACGGGTTTTCGAACAATGTAATACTGGTATTTTTAAAATTTGCATTAAAAGGAATAAAATAATTGGGTACTATTCTACAATATTTGTATTTACATAAATATTGAAAAAGGTGAGGCTTTCAACATTAAATACTAAGTATAACAAGATATAATTTTTATGTGCAGAGTAAAATATGTCATGTATATCAAAATATATCCCGTTGGCGCTGCTTCCGTTATGTCTCTGTGTATACGTGAATATACTCTGTCTTTATCAATTAGTAATATTGGTAGTTCTTTATCTAGTTGTTGGCTATAAATGAGAGTAATATATTACTTTCACAAAGCTCCTTCTAGGGGTTAGAATTTGTTGGTACACCCTCTCAACAATACGAAGGAATGCGTGCACGCAGCCATTTGTAAGAAACTATCTGAACCATCAATTTTCATATTGTTGGATTATCTGAAGAGGAGAACTTGAGGGGCTTGCAAGTTCTCCTGATTTAATCTCAGTTAACTTTTTCTTATGGGGATATTTGAAAAACAAGGTGTATCATGTCAGACCGGACAATATTGAAGTCCTGAAGCAACGCATTCGTCATGAGATTATTATTAAGTACCATCTGAAACAATCAGAAATGTGCAGAGAGAGTTTGTCGATAGGCTGAGGTCATTGCCAAGCTGCAGATGATCAGCAGTTTGAACCTTAAATCAATTAAAATCAAATAAAAAGAACTACTTCAACAAAAGTTTATTGTGTTCAGGCGTCTAGATTCAGCTATTCTGTTGAAATTCGGAGTTTATGGTTTTTTCGGTTTTTCTCCTAAATTTTCTCTACCAACCTATAACATTTACAAATCAAATTAATCAGAAAGATCTAAGCTTCCATACGGTTTATTTAAAAAACAACTTTATGCCCTTCCGTCATCACTGGTTATATTTTTGAAAAAAATGTGACTTGTCCGAGCAGTATTCCAAAAATTGCCTATTTTCGAAATGCACCTGACTTAAGACACACTGTTTTTTTCGATTTTTCTCCAAAATTTCCCTTCCAACCCCCAATATGTTGCACACCAAATTAACCAGAAAGATCTAAAGTTTCATATGGTGCAACAAAAAAGGTGGTTACCATTTAAAAAAAAACAACATTATCCCCTTCCTATCCCACTGGTTACATTTTTGAAAATTGTACTCCACCAAGTTCACGCCTCAAAAAACAAAGTCCACCTGTCTGAGCGATATTTTCAAAATTTGTGAATTTCCAAAACGCGCGGACTTTTGGAGACACGCTGTATAAATTATTTTAAAAATTACGCATTAAAAATAAAAGTAGACATGTTGTCAATTATTTTAGATATGCTACATAATTTTATACTTTTCCTAATTTTTCAAATATTTAAATTTCTTACTAAACCTTGATTTTGTCACTATTGCACGGTTACAATCTTAGCAAACTATATCTAAACGTTCATCAGAGCTCAAAATGTCGCGCAACATGTTAACTATAAAAATCTACTCACCGTTTAATAAAATGAACACCACCAAAGCCGCAAAACTCGTTCTGAGGCACATTTTACACTTATTACAAAGTTCTCTCGCAAGAAAATTCACAATCTGAGTAACGCGCAAACCATAGCCTTTATTTTGTAATGCGTAATTTGTCAACTGTAAACTTCGCCATTATGTAATTGAAATTTGTTTGTTGTAGAATGAAATGACCTCACCACTGAAAGACCAAAGTTTCTCGTTCCAAAGTACTTTCCACGAACTATTTTTCAAGGGATCGGGAACTCCGGGCTTTGAGTTTTCCAGCCGGAGTAGAAGCGCAAACTGAGATCAGGCAGAATCTGTGTTTGAAAGATGCCCAAATGACGCATGACAACAAGTTGAAAATGTGTTTTATAATTGTAAAGTTTATCTTCGGTTTTAAAATTACGTGTCCTTTTATGTGGATGGACAACGTTATAAGCAAATAATTCAAAAAATAATACCTATTTGAAATGTATGTGTAATGTGTGCATACACGGCAGGAAAGCTGTACTAATTTCAAGAGTAATACCAACACTAGCTTAGTTTCATTCACTATTCCTCAAGTATAGTAATAATTGAAAAATTCACTTATTTTTGTATAATAAGATTTTATATCCTTCATTTAAGAATAAATAATACTTAAATATAAGATAAAGTTATCTGTATATTTGTTGCTTTGTTTTATTTAGATAATATGAAATCAAATAGGTAATTCATATTATCTAAATAAAACAAAACAATTGTGATTCTCAAAATAAAGTTATGTTTTCTTTATTAAAGTGACTTAATAATTATTGCAAATATTTGAAATAATGTTAAATAATTTGAATAAAATAAATAATAACACTACCTTAAGAAAAAATAAAACTGAAGCACATTATTAGTATTTTTGCTATATTGTATTTATTTATAGAGTAGTTACTATTCTACTCACCTTATATAAATACTACTCAGTACCTAATTTATATAAGCAAAGAAATACTTATAGCAAACTGTCAAAGCTATCCATTAGCGACACATCAGACATATACCGCTTTTAAGCTTGTTAGCTCTCCTCAGTATGCCATCTTATTATTAAAATACAATTCAGAATCTATTTTATATTTTTATTAAATTTCCTTAAGGTGAGTCATCATCAGAAAAATTTATAATAACTGAAAACGATGAAGAATTATAGGATATCTAAAATTAAAAAATAATAATAAAACACCGCAGTAATAGGTTCTTAATAAGGAATATTTGAATTTAGTATACAGGGTTTCTTAAAATTCACTACAAAAATTTAAGGGGTGTATTTTTGAGGTCAAAATAAGACTCTCATTCACTATAATCATGTATACTAAAATGCACTCCCTCCGAACTACAACCATCGAAGTTGTGCAAAAAAATAGATTATTTATTTTGAACTGTGACTACAGTTATGCATCAAATCTCGTAAAAATTTGCAAACCCTCGTTCCTTTAAGCGCTTTATTCATTTTTTTGCCTCAAAAATGGGCGTAAACCTTTGTTTTCGCTGAGAAATTTTGAAATAAAACAGTATCTAGTCAGCAACGCAAAAAATTTGTAATTTTATAGGAAAAGATCAAAGGGTTTGAAATTGTAGGACCTTGGTGACCAGGTACCACTAAGTAAAACTACAAAACCTCCAAACCTACATGGTTTGATGTCCAATATGTAAAGCCAATGCTAGTTGGTACAGCATAAAAACGATCGGCAGGCGCTTTCGGAATTCAATGGCATGCATTAGTGGATTTCAAACGGTTAAAATTACTGAAATATTTTTACCGCATCGTTAATTACAGTTGCGGCCAGTACAAATAAGATTATTAACTGCTTATTTTAATCATCTAATCAATTTATTACATCCAGTAACAGAGACGTTGAGGCAGTTTTTAATTTGCCTCTGTGAATCGTAACAACGATAAAACTAATAATGCAATAATGCGTATAGGCGATCTTCAATAGGTTCATAAGACGCATCTGAGACACAGCTTAAATAATAAGCTGTGTCTGAGACATGCGTTATACCAATAACATATAGATATGGAACAGATGGAAAGCATTGAAGCATGGTCTCTATGAGAGTGCAACAGAGACAGTCTAATATAATTTGCCATACTGTAAGGTTGTTCCTTTTTCCTTCCGTTAATAATATATTACATATTAAATTTTCAGTGCACTGTAAATAAAATTTTATTATCGTTTCTGATTCGTTTTAGTTAAGTTTCAGATGTGTGTAATCAGACATGGTAACAACCAGGAGCCTCAAGTGCCACCGAGGAAGAGGAAAACGTGAGGAATATGCTGATTATATTACTAATTATTCAATAAATAAGCGCGCTCTTTCTCAACATTGTTAAATATAGATATTCCGATTTAAAAAGTTGACGCATGATTTATTAATATTTCATTTGTATTTTTTCAAAATGCAAATTTTCATTGATAGGTCTAAGTAAATAAAATATTATAACGGCATTTATTCCTTCATTGCCGTCACTCAATATAGTGAACACCCGTTTTGTATTCGTCTTAGAAATGGGAATGGTTATAATTAGTTTGGTGCCACAATCTTCAATGTATTTTAGGGTCATATAGTATAACTCTTCTCGCCGACAACCACCAGCAATGCCTATCATTGCGATTACCTATAACAATAGAGAAAATGGTTTAAAACTGATTGTCAAATTGATGAAATTTCGACTAACGAAACCAAGAAATGTATTTTTGTAATTAATTGACATTGAGTACTTACCTATATCATTCAAGATGCACATTGATTAATTCAAAATTAATGAAAAGGTTAAACTTGTTTACCTTCATCAAAAGATACTCTTCTGATGGGGCTTCCTTCATGAATATTAACTTCTTCTCTTGTTAGAACTTTTGATTTGTTTGCCTGATGACCAACTGCTTGCCTTTGTAAGAAAGTCACCAGTTTTGGATATTTTGAAATATCACCTCCTTCTTTTACCATCAGCATAGACTTGAGCATCGAATATTTTGCCCACATTGTCGCAGGATTCATCTTTTTGGAGATATCCAAGAAGTACGCCAAAAGGATATTCTCATTCAGGCCGTTTTCCACCTTATAAGTTTTTCTCCACACGTTGAAGAGCTGGTATTCCTTCTCATAACAAGCAGAAGACTTCGTAGGCACCAATTTACTGGTTGCTTCAGCACATTTTAGTTCGATTTCTTCCATTTTTTACGAAAATCATCAAAAAATAGGCACGGGATGACAAACTGTCAGATTTGTTATTTTTGTTTTTACATCACTAAGCCAAATCAAAAGCTATGCGATAAAACAAGAATCGAAACCACGCTAACACCTACATACAGGCAGGTTATGTAAAATAAAACATTAAAATTGAATTTTTAATACAACACAGTATGAATAAAACGTTGTACGATACACGGCCGTGAAATGTCATTAAAGTACGCGTCTAGAAATTTCTGAATCGGCTCCTTCGTCGCCTCGTCCGTAAACAATTAGACTTGTACTTTAATATACCATTTGCCGACCTTGTAACGTAAATAACTATTACAACACTTATCGACGAATGACAAGCCTGAAAATAATAAAATATTTTGACAATTTTGAATTGTATGTCATGTCATGTTCAAGTTATGAATGTCAAAATATTGTAAAAAATGTTCAGTAAAAAGTTTGCTAAAATATTGTTAATGAATCACACAGTATCTTTATAGCATTCTACTTTAGTTGCATCTTACTGAATGGTAAATATACGTATTCCTTTGGTGTTTGGTAGTTTTATGTAACGTAGTATGTTATGTAGTTTTTATGTAATTTTTATTTTTGGGTATTTTTAAACTCTACCAGTTACTAATTATGAAAAATCTTAAAAAATTACACTTTTTTTCTCGTTATTTTACTTTCCTCATTAGTTTATACCCTAATAGATGATCTGAAAAGTCTGTGACGAAATATTTCTAATAAAATACCTGGGGCCTAAAGTCTTTTTTGTATAAAAAAAAATTTCAAGTGTTTATGCATTCATATCTCCAAAGGAATACGTCTACCTACCATTCACCGTGTTATAAACCTAATTTAGTATTTTCTGATAAGGCAATTCAACTGAAAGCAAAAGTGTAAACGTTTTTTGTCGCATTAATTATAGCTTTCCTAGACTTATTTCACAATTTTCCCTCCGCTCTTTTTAGATATATTTCTTTTATGCGTTTGAATTCCGAGAAAATTGTTACTCTAAATATACCTCCTTACATAAGTCAATCTTCTTCCTTTTGTATACCAACAGGACGATCCAATAAACGTCCGTCTGTCTGTTTTACATTAAATCGAAATTACCAGTTTCAAATGACTTTTCTAGTTTGCAGCAATTTTATGTCTTTTCGAATAACGCTCGAGTTTCGTTAGGGGTTCTCTCATTGCGCGAGATTAATACTTGCAAGGCTGATTATATATTCTATTCACTTTCTTAGAAAAGTTTTGTTGAGTCGATTAACCAGGGGGAGAGCCTCTTGTATACACCACCATGTCCCGAAACAATTAGATTATCCAGCAAGATAAATTAATCGTCATTAAAGCACAGCAATAAAAACTTCCCGAGGCGACAATGCTCGAACAAAATTTTTAATTTCTCGTCGTTTGTTTCTTGAAACATTAATATAAATTACGTCTTTCACCAGCCATATAAAATACTTGTGGATTAAATTTTATCGTTTGTCGTAAAATATATTTTTATTTACGGGGAGACCGAAAATTTTGTAAAAAATTTTCAAATCTGATTGAATATACAGGCTGATTCGGAACTTATCTAAAAAAATAATAAAAAGGGCAGTTCGATAATGATTTAAAAATACACTTCACTGCACTGCACTGGAAAGCAAATTTAACTGCGTTTACTGCTATTGTTATTATTATTCCCAACCGCGGAAAATCTAGAGAGTGAGTGAGTGAGTGAGACAGAGCGAAACGTGCAAGAAGGATTTCATAGACGTACAAAATTTGAAGGCAATCAGATATAAAAAATATATAAAAATGACAAAAACAATTGTATTACATAACATTCATTGTTTTTAGTAGAAACAGTGATATAACAGTTTTTACCAATTTCGAGCTTTAGATAATTAAAATTATAGTTATTTTCTAATTTAAAATTTGTATCTGTATTATCAATTACCCAAGGTCGAAAATAATAGAGAGTGACTAATTCAGAGCACATAGATGAGTACGGGAGGTCAGAGTTACATGAATACCTAGGCATGCCACTTGAGAAGGGTTCAAAGCGCACACAATTATATACAAAAATAAATTGACGTCGAGTGAACCTAGCAGATTAACAATTTGCTTAAAATGTTTTCCCCTCCGCGCCAACATCTCCACAAATTAGGATGCCGTCCTTTTGGAAGGCGATGGCCAATGACCACCCATTTACACCTACCTGATGCGCAGTCTGCGAATATCACATTAACAATTAAGCCTTGTCCTCATGGGCGCGAAATAAATATCCGTGATATTTGCATGAATTTCGAACTTTTGTTTTAATTATTTATGACGGGAAAATCTCAACTTTTGACAAATTTTACAAAACAGTAAAATAATGCAAATATCGTTGCTACTTTCATTATTATGTGGTGTTAATAAGTTTGTTTTGAGCTTCTGACAATCTAATATAACAGTTTCATGACGAAAATGTTACAGTTGACAAAATTCGTTAAAAGTAGAGCCACCAATAAATAAATCGCGTAAATATTCGCGAATTTCGCATTCATAAGGACAAATGACAAAAGACTTTAGAATACATTGCACTATATACAGGGTGTCCGGAAATGATGAGCAAAAAATTCAGGGGATAATTTTAGACCGAAAATAGATACTATCTCTTTCTATAACATTTTTTCCAAAACTGATTATTAACGGAGTTACAGGATGTTAAAGTTAAAATTTTATTTTAGATATTTGTAAATAACTTCTTAAGAAATTCAAATATTTACATAAAATTTATAAATCGGGGGTTTCTGCGAACGAGAAATTCAAATATATTTCTAATTTTGACGTCACTATTAGAGGGCGCGAGTTGTGGCACACAATGTTTCTTTTAAATGGCAAAACTTTATTGCATCTTAATGTATCCATATGACTATCGAAACAATCGATTCTCCTACCTGTTTTATTTGAAAATGGCATACCTTGCAGAAATCGGTTGGCGTAACCATTTTTGAAATAGTCCTATTTGAAATACTCACCGCACCGAGTAAAAACTGTTTTGGTTTCAGGTAAAATGCCTTTTTTGCTGAATATACAGCAAAATGTTACTTAAAAAAGTTGTTCAGGATAGCAAATTATGGAGGTGTGCAAAGTTTCAAGAAGATTGGCGAGGTTTGATGAAACCATTCTTCAACAAAGCACAAAGATTTTATCAAAGCAGGCCTATCTTTTTGAAATTTTGCATGTCTCCATAATTTACAGTCCTGAACAACTTTTTCAAGTAACATTTTGCTGTATTTTCAATAGAAAAGGCACTTTACTCGAATCGATAACAGTTTTCAATCGGTGCACTGAATATTCTCAAAAAAGATTATTTCGAAAGCTGTTACTCCTAACGACTTCAACAAGCTATATCTTTTTCAGATATAACAGGTGGGAAAATCGATTGTTTCAATAGTCAGATTTACAAATTTTATGTAAATACTTGGATTTCTTTAGAAGTTATTTACAAATATCGAAAATAAAATTTTAACTATAACACCCTGAATTTTTTGCTCATCATTTCCGGACACCCTATATATACATACTATTCACTATTGATTACGTAGCAGTTACTATAACAATCACACATTAATACTTATTATATCATATCGTACCGCCCTTCCGTATGACCTTCATGTATCCTTGTTTCGTCAAAATTTAATATATTCATCGATTCAGATTCCGACCTTTTAATATAATAGTTTCTTCGCCATATTACTATTCACCTTCTCTTCTTTCTATCAGTATACTATTTTAGATTTCATTTATACAAAAATTTACATGCCATAATTTATATGACACGCATAATTCAAAAGCACCCTTCTATATATACTAAGCATAGTTTTTTAAAATACTATCTTCTTTCCGCAAGTTTCCACTATTTTACGTTTTGCAGTTGTACTTCTTTGCATGATACATATACACTACTCACGGACATTCGTGTTAATGCAACAAAATGTTAGCGGGATAAATTACTTTCAGACAAATAAAAACACCCATTTATGGTTATATGGTATACTGGTTAAAACAATACCAAGTCAGTACTATTTAAGTAACAAATAAAATACGTATACAGTAATACTAATGTATAATAAGGAGTAAATAAACTGTTCACCTAACCCCCAGAAGAATAAATTTATAGAATTTAGATCTGGAGATCGCAGAAATCAAGTCTGATTCATCCCGTCCGATCTAACATATTCTGTGTACCTACTTGAAGAAACAATCTAAGAGCCTTATTTTTGTTGTTTTTTCCAAGCAATGTTTATTATACATGAAATATCAAAAATGAAAATGTACTTCGTGAAATTTTAATTTCTAGATTAGTTTAATAGAAATCAAGTAACTATTTGTTTTGACGCTAGTATTTATTTCTATATTTATTAATTCCTTCTCAAATGGTACTAGGTAGGTACGGTACATGTTTTGCAATAATAATGACACTCTCACCAACAGCTTTTGAACTTTTGGAAGTTCTGAGAAGAAATTTCAATAAATCTCTATTGCTGAGTGAAACTAAGAACTAATGTTAAAAGTAGATTTCATTACAAATACGTCAGCAGTTCAAAAGAAATTGCTAAATTAATATTAATTAAAAAGTGCCATATTATTATTACAAACGATTGTACTTACTCAATAAAGTAGGAAATCAAAAAATCTTTACCACAACATTTTCTTGAGGAGATTTTACTCAGATTATGAGGCTTGAAAAACTCATAAGTAACTTGAAAACTATCTCTTGAAGTCGAACCACTGTTGATTTCTTTCATCTTCAATTTCATGAAAAATAAACTGTTTCAAACAAATGTCAAGCAATTAAAACGCTTTGACAAAAAATATTATATCCAATAAATTCATCTTGGTGAGGTAATTTTAAAACGTAATTTAAATAGAGTTATATTACTTCATTTACAATTCAGAAGTCTTATACTTTTTGCTTACTCTACAAATTGAGTTATTATGTTCAATAATTAGGAAGACAAGTTGTTAGAAATAAAAGTAAACAGTTAATTATTACTTATCTAAAAATATTTCATGAAAAAGTTTCGTCATAAAACGTATTTTTTTGTAATTATCTTCTTTAAAAGGTAGTAACCTACAAAAATGTAATCATTTTTATCTGTTATTTGGTCAACATACCTAACTCCTGTTCTAATTAATAATTTATTATATTCATTATATCCACATTCTTTATTTATTATTATTGTTTACCTTTTTTTAGATTTATCTGTGAACTTACCGTATCTTAAAATATTATGTTCATATTTCCTACACACTACATAAAATTACGTGTATAATGTGTTGCCTACCACCCAGTAAAGATAATCGATACCTATATTATCTTGTTTTAAAAATGCCATTTAATTATTTTGTTAGTAACAATAATGAAATACTTGCATATTAATTATTAACCAAACTTTACTATTATTATTAACAAGTAACAACAATTTAAGTGACGTTTGTAATTATTCGTTTGCTGTGCATCTGCTGCCCTCTCTGAGCATTTAAAAGAAGTGCAGTTTATAAATAAAATGTAACTGGATCCTAGTGTGCAATGCACGTGTGTGATAAAGTACAGAAGTAACTGATAAATTGCTACTGACTTAATTCTGTTTATCTATCAGTTATCTTTAAAGTGCAGTGAATATGGGTCGCAAGGGACAAGGTCACACACCCAAACATGTTTTCAAAACAAAGAATCAACAGAATCTCACAAAGGAAGAGAAGGAACTACTTGAAAATATAGATAAGTTACTTAGGATTAGTACCATACCTCAGCAACCAAATATTTTAAAGGCTTTAGAAAACCACACGGAGATTAGCTCAATAACTGATAGAATAAAAAATCTTGAAGTTCATAAAGATTCAAGAGACTCAATCGGTAATCGAACTACTGCTGCCACCATTGACAATTTTACGAAGTGGGTAACAGAAAACGGCGCGGAATTTAATGGTTGTTCGATAGTAGAATTTAAAGGATACGAATTAGGTTTGAAAGTAAATACTAATATACCTCAATCATCATTAGTTATTGCTGTTCCTAGAAAGTTAATGTTATCCATAGAAACAGCCAATAACAGCGAATTAAAGCATCTTATCGAAAAAGACCAAATCTTGAAAAACATGCATAATGTTACTCTTGCAATATTTCTGTTACTGGAAAAATTCAAAGAAGACTCATTTTGGATGCCTTATATTCACATTCTACCTAAGACTTATACCACGGTATTATATTTTACTCCTGAGGAATTAGAAGAATTGAGGGGCAGTCCCACATTAGAAATTGCCCTAAGACAGATAAAAAGCATTGCAAGACAATATGCATATTTCCATAAGTTATTTAATAGTTCTGACGATGCTGTTAGCCGACTAATGAGAAATAAATTTACATACAAGGAATACTGGTAAGTGTATCCATCTTTTTTATTTAGAAGTTGCTAGATCAGAATATGTTTTGAACATTTAATTAGAAAGATGTACTTATCTACTTTAAAAATATTGGAATCTTCATGGCCACACGAATACATATATCTATCAATCTCGTTGAAATCCATTTGATGCAAAAAAACAATTATTGGGTCATTTTGGTAGTCAAATAAAAAGTTTATACCTATGTAGATTGAAAAAGAAAAATTAAGAAAGTCCATAAGCTAAGTGCCTTATAAAGTTAAAAATTTCGACACATAAAAATGTTTTAGGACGAGAATTTCTGCTGTTCTGTTGGTGGAGTAAATGTATTCTTTATAAACCGACAGCTGTGATAAAAAAATAATGAAAATTGTATTAATTTCAGGTAGAAATTATATACTAACATAATTGAAAGCTAAAAACCTAAGTCATTTTTATGATAAAAGCAATTATTCCATTCACAGAGATATTACGTACTTGGCTTGAAATTTTCAATTTGGAACGATTTTGCCTCGGATTTTGTTGTGATGTTTGTGATATTCTAATACTTGGAAGGTATTTACTTATATTCCTATCTTAATTAATGTGCTTTGTTATCATATAAATATTGTATATCCTCCAACATTAAATAGATTAATAAATCGACATTTCTAAACAGCAAAAAAAATGTTTTAAAATCTAAACCACTGTCAGTGGTACCATAACGAAAGAAAACAATGATGAAACCATAAAATTGTGACACTACGCAGAAATAACCGAATAATAACCTCTACTACACTAACCACATCTCCTCGTTAATTCATATTACATTTAGTAATTATTAAAGAATTTATTGACACTATTAAAAAAATGTTGTACAACTGCTTTAGTAAAAATGTTTAAAAATTCAGTACCTAACAAACTGAATTACATTGAATAAGGAATATTTACTTCGTTGATGGAATCTGATCTGTTCATCCTGGAATCAATTTTATGAACTATTAGTCGACTTGCGTTGGCGATTTTCATTCAGACAGACAGTGAAGCATAAACTTTGGTTCGTAATGTCAAAGAACATTTTGGGCAAATTAAAAATAAAGTAAAATTAGTGGTAAGTGAATTTGATGGTCTCAATTTTTAATTTTTATTTTTTCGATAGTTGATCTTTCAAAATGGAAAAAACTAGATGGCATTGAAAAGACACTAGGGACATATAGCATTTTTTATTACATTTTCTGAATTATTTAATTTTACTGCGGTTTAAAAAAATATATAATTTTCTGATGCCTCCTGAGAGCATTGACTTGGCTTAAATTGCTGTGTGACGTCACTGCCTCCTGTACCATGCCACATGTACTTGCATTTAGTAGGTATACCAAACGTAGATTTATGTTTCAATTATAGAAAATTTAAATATTGAAGATTTTATTAGAGACACTAAAACAGCACAATCAAACTTTAGATATCCTATTGTATTAATTTTAAATTCTTAGGTACATATGTCTACGTACCTTTCAAACTAAACAACATACTAAGTAGGTCCCTTATTAGTATTTTTAATATCGTGTTTACCTAATTTTTAGTTTTATAAGGTGACTCATTAAAACAAATCAAACTACTAAATTCTAATAAAGCTCCTGAAATTAGTGCAATTTAAATTTGAAAAACTGTAAATTTCTCTTTAAATTTGAACATAAACTGAACAACATTGTCTCCATAGCTCTTTCGTGAAGATGTTTAATAAAATATTTTTTTAGACATTTTATATTTTAATACATAATTTTAAATAGTTACAGCAAAAAAAAATAAATTTGATGGTTTGTTTACACACCCTGTATAATTGGTAACCAAACTTTATATTAACCAAAATTTAAAAAGCCTGGCTATAACAAAACAAATGTTTTTTTTAGAAACCAAAACATTCCGTTCTATTATTAACTTTTCATAATAAATACATATTTTTTAGATCTCTCATTGGTGATTGGAGATTGGTGATTTTTATTAAAATAATTCACTATCATAATTAAATCTACCTTCGGTAGATTAGACGAAAATGCTTGTAAATAGCATGACACAATACCACTTTCCATTTAAGATTTTAAGAGTAAAGGTTCACCCTCGCTAAAGGGTAGAAATTTGAGAAATGATCAATAAAATATGACTTACCTCAAAGCAAAAGTTGACGATTTGACGTTTTTTTGCGAAACGTACCTGGATGACAAGTTTTAGGTGCCCACGGCATAAGTACAATCTATTACAATAATAATGCCACTCTCAAATCAGTTTACTGCAAGTTCTGAGTGAAAATTTCATTAAATCTTTATTGGTGAATAGACCAATGGGGAAATTACATGATTTTTCCAAATACGTGCAGAAAAAAATAAACCTAAAAACAGTATTTCAAAATTTAGTCTAACTACGCCCCCATAAAACTATCTCCGCCACAGCGTAAACCTGTGACATCAGTATACGATTTCCATCTTTTCGGACAACGCAGTACATTTTAGTAGAATTAATTTGTTATTTGTGATATTATTAGAAGTTATTGTGTTAAATTGACATTGATATCGATTAAAGTTGCAAAATAGCCTCGTAAAATGGGCACAGAAACTGCATCTCACCGTGCAAATGGAAGAAGTATTGCATTATGTCATTATGTACTAATACAGCATACAGCGCCTAATATATTTCGCCGTGCTAAAAAAATTAAAAGAAAAATGTAGTGTAGGGCAATGAAGCGCAATGAAAGGAAGCATTGCTATACTGTTTGTGAAGACCTGTTTGATGTAAGTTTAATTGGAATTACAGATAAATTTAAGTTCGAAAAAATTGAAATGTAAAGTTGTAAAGAATCAATAAAATTTCCTATTAATCTAACAGAATATATACAGGACGTTTAGAAAATCAGTGGCAAAGCAAACTTACATTTTTTCTCATTAATTGTATTCAGCGTTTCATTCCGATTCCAAATAACATGTTCTGTATTGACTCCTATTATTTACGTGATATACACATAGCCACTAATAATTATGGCATTACCTACACGGTATTCACGGAAACAAACAGCGTTTTCGGCCACGTGGTTTTATTGACATTCTGTGCTAATTTATTAATGTTAATATTTTAATTATCATGTGATTATTGCCGCCAGACATATGTTTTGACCTTTCACACTTTGAAAAGACTACCCTGTAATACATTTTAAACCAATATAAAATTCCCCATTAAGAACTAATGTTGAAAGTTTAAAGTAGATGAATACATCAGCAGTCCAAAATAAATCGACAAATTCGTTTTAAGAGTGGCATTATCATTGCTATAGGTAGTACAGCTCATTTACTATTTTTGAGAAGACGAAGTCGGTTAATTATTAGAAAAACGGAACGAGCACAAATGAACAGCACATGCATGTGCAATTATGCGAATTATAAGCTGCGGCATGTGCGCAATCAATCGTAGCCTAGATCGTCCAACATCTGAACTGGTAGAAATCCGATTTGTGGAAACCAATCAGAATAATTAGGGAAACCTTATTTGAAGGCACATAGTAATCCGGCTGATGACAAATGAGCATCTAATTCTGCCAAAACTATTGATCGAGGCCTCGATTTCAACTAAAGTGAAAGTGGTAATCTCGAATAATTTTTCTAAATATTCTCCGACTGCACTCTGCAAACATCCTACTATTGCGAACAGGGAGAACTTTTTTAAATGCAAATTTATGAGAAAATGTTGTTCTTTAAAAAAATTCCTGTTTCTTAAACTCTTAAGACTGTTGCTATTATTACAGAATATGTTTATCTATTAATTACATTTTATCTATCAATTTCAGATCAGCGCATGTACTTGAAGGCGCTTTATAGTCCGCAATTCTTTTTGTGCAAGCCCTTGCACCTGCAATGTATTTCTGAAAAATCTGACTTGCAGTTTGGTTTACAGTGATCAATTCGTAATTGTAATAAAAGTGATACCAACACTTAAGCCCGTATGCGCAGTAAAGGCCAAATTTTTCCAAATTTGACAAGTAACAAGAACAAGTTCAAGAATCAAACAATAATCAAGTAGAAGCGAAAGAAGGCAGTATGAATTATAGTGAATTATAATTATATTAATAATTATGCCTAGGAATTTTTGCGTATGGTTGAAACCATACAAACCACTAAATTATATCCCATAATTGAGAAAATCTGCAATAAAAATCGAGCAAGACCTATATTTTGAAAGTGTAAGAATCTCTCAGATATGACGGCTTTTGAAATACAAGAAGCTTGCAACTTAAAGAAAGGGTTGCGGACTGTATAGCGACTTTTAAGAAACCATAACCATTTTTTAAGAATTTGGAAAACATTTGGAATTTTAATGTTATTTATAATATTATATAGGACATCATAATTGGGAAACACTAATTCAAGCATAATTTTACTTTGGGTAAAATATTCTCCTATAGTTTGTTTAGAAATGAAAGCGAGTAATAAAAGCTTATTATGTATGCAAATCGTAAATAAATGTAGTACTGGTGCTTATATTCAATATTTTTATATTATGTATTATCGGTATGGATGAGGTGTACTTTCAAAAAAACTTTGTGTGATCGGTAGCTAAAATTTAATCCCCGACAATCCGTCTTTGTCGATGCCGCTTCAATTTCTCGATTTATTTCTCTTATAAGTAAACAATATAAAAACATCATTTCAAAACTAGAGGCTACTTCAAGCATTATAACCGAGTTAAGAGGGTTTTTAGTAATTCAAATAAAATTATTCAATATTATTATCAAAATATTTATTTAAATTTAATGAATAGACTTTAATTCCACTCAAAAATATATGTATTTTGAAAATTCAAATTATGGTGAGTAAATGTAGTGTTGTATAAATGTATAATAAAGAAAATAAAAAAGTAGGTATATTAAAATTCATCCTCTGAATATTCTGATGAATTATCTTCGTCTCCTAGATTGATAACGATAGGTTCCACAGTAACGTCAATTAAATTATCGAGTTCCCACATTTTCTCCTCTTCTTTTTGTACATCTTTGCCAGTTATCTGCAGTTACTCGTTCCAAGGATTTTTTTAACAAAATTTTCACTTAATTTAAACGTCGTATTATTTCGCGCTATATCTTTTTTTACCTGCGCTCATACTAATTCGATTGGGTTAAGTTCACAGTGATAAGGTGGTAACCGTAGTACCGTTATTTGGCGATTTGTTGCCATTTCATCGATAACATATTTTTTCTGATCTTTATTAAGATTGACAAGTGTCAAAAGTTCCTTTTTCACCATATTTGTTTCAAAATAAATGTTTTTTTCGGATAACTATTGAATTATATCGGCTTTCCTCCAAGCAGTCGTAGACGTCCGTTCGGTCTGCCGTAAATGGTAACTGACATTATTCATGACAATTACAGACTCCGGAGGAATAAGATCCAACATCTGTGTAAAATACTGTTCGAAAACATCTGCGTTCATGTCTGTATTTTTAGATTCAAATAAAATTAAACCGCCATCTACAAAACCACTGGCACTACCTATATGTGTCACTATTGATCTTCGTCATTTACCTGAAGATGCCTTGAACCCTGTTGAAAGTCCATCCAAAAATGCTTGTCGCAAACTTTAACATTTTTATCTTGCCATACTTTTGTTACAGTATATCCCTCGTTGACCCAAGTTTCGTCTAGATAATAAATATTCCTCCCTTCGTCACGGAATTTTCTAATTGATCTTAAGTAGGATCTTCGCCAACAAATAATTTCATCTTTATCGATAAGAACTGACTTCCTGTTCTGCTTTTCCCAGCAAAAATTCAACTCTCGTAAGACGGCCCATAATTTGCTTCTACTGATTTTTGGCAAATCGTTGTCCTCTGAAAGTTCACTTAAAATTTTGTTTAGCGTTGGTATTTCTTTTTTAAAATAAAATGAGTGTACTTTTCTGTGAATAATATTTTAGAAGAAATCATCTATAACGACTTTTGACCTCTCTGTAGATGATTTTGGGGGATTTACAGTATCTTGTTCATTTTTTGTTTCCTTTAAAAGTCTGTAGATCCCTGTCATTTTGGAACACTTTTCCACGATGTCGTCAACACTGTTGGTAGGATTTTGGTGTTTCAATGCATTAAATACATTTAATATAATAATCTTCTCATTCTGAGACAGCGCACATCTTTTACGAGTTTAGCAGGTACGTAATCTGATAAGCTCGACATTTTACCCAAACAATATTATATCCAGTGGCACAATAGTCACTAAACACAAGTCGAATTTTATTCTACTGCACTAGCACGTCTTCGTATATTCAGCTCTAAAACTGGATTGATATCTGTCACAATACACTGGCTCCTACCCTATGATGTATCCATTTAAATAATATACTAATGTACACCCATTACCTGTTAGCATTAGTGTTACCCGATAATTACCTGAAACGAAATATTACCACGCCCATGGCTGGTTCTTATCTCGGGGTTTTATTACTCTCTTTCATTTCCAAATAGACTATAGACGTCGCTACCTGAATTGTAATTATAATTTATTAATTGTATTCAGTGGTCAAACGCACTTAATTAATAAAAAATAAGACTCAATTTTTTTTTTTTAAAAACAACTATTGTAATTTTATGTTTGTTTTATCTTTTACTCATACTCGCATACATTTACTGTTAACTAATATACAAAGAAATTTTTCAATACTTATTTCAAATGAAATTGAGGTTCTTGGCATTGCTTTAAAGAGTTTAAGAGTAAACAGGAAATATAAAAAATGACATTTTCAGGTAAATAATAAGATTTTCCTATTCCGGATACACTCGTGCAACACACTGTATAGTGAAAATAACCATTCTGTAAGTATAACATATAAAGTAAATTTTTGGAGATACAGAGCGTATTTTTTTATATATGAGTTTTTCTAATATTTGCAAAAGTAATCGACATATTGTACTAAAATTAGGTACACTTAGGAATCTGTTTTGTCACTATTAGATTTAAATAAGTTATATAAAGTATTTTTCATAGAGTTTTCTGGTTATGTATTTTTTAATCCTATTCAAAAACACTATTGTCAATATTCGTCGAACTGTTTTTTTCCTATACTATGAAATGATATTTCCTAATAATATAATTGCAAATTCCGTGATTTCCTCACACGTTTTTTTCTTCATGAATTGCCATTTAGTAACAAACAAAGAAACAAAAACTATTATAGTAAATGGTAAAAATGATAGCCATTTTTGTGTGCAAGTATAAGATTAATTGTTTTGTTTATAGAAGCTACGTGTTGCTTTGTTCATTTCAAAAAGTGTGTTATACATGTAATTAACAGCAAATACTATTACTAGTACTACTACTGATATAAATAACTCGAAAACTTGAATTTCATAATAAAATTGTGACCTTTATTTACTTAATTTTCACACTACTGCTCCTTTATGAGTGTATGCTTATCGATAATACCATAAGGCTATAAAATGCAACCTGTAATAAAATAAAACAGCAGTCAATTATAAACTAATATATTTATAAAAAATAACAACTGCGATTGATACTTATAAAAGTAAATTGAGAATAATACAGTAATTGAGAGCAATGTCGATTTTAGCGTAATTATCATTAACAATAAGACTAGGTGCATCATAAAAAATGGCAGTCCCAATATCTCTTTCTCATAAGTCTAAGCACCTCTATAATGCCATTATATTATTTTGTACTGTTCTACTGTAAGACATTGTTCATACAGATAGAATGGTTAGTGATTCTGTAGTATTTGAATACACTTTTGAGTAGCGTCTTTGGTTTCCAAAAATATAAATAATATATTTTCACTGCACATACAATTAAGCTCTAGAATTACTTCATAAATAGAGAACAAGCTTTACAATTTAAAAATAATATAATGTAGAATGTAACATCTCATATCGCCGATTACACCTGTGATACATAATAAACTACATTTTAATAAATAAGTTTATAATAACGAAATCTCAGTTTAAAATTCTAGACCACAAGTACCTAATTGTCTGGTCATCTACACAAAACAGAATAAATATTGCACTTGGTATCACATAAATAAATAAATTACTATCAAACTAAATTAAAAAGAAGGAATCCTTTCTCTTCCACACTCCCATAAATCGTCTGTACTCTGAACATTAGACTTGTAATAGTTTTTATTTCTTCCCAGAGTCTCAGTCATGAATGATTTGATCGCACTTGTTGGTCTTCTTTGAACTATAATGGGCGATTTTATCTTTGTAGATAAACTATTGCAGTAATTGATCTTTTTGTTTTGTCGTTGAGTCCATTTGAAAACCAGTAGTATCGTTAGAAATACCACTATAGAAAGGCATACGATAGCTAAACTGACGAATATTGCCGATTTTACACCTGAAGGTATATTTATCAGAACTTCTTCTTCCTCTGGGAAGTTGCTATTTTCAACATCCAGTTTTTCATTGGAAACTAGAGAAAATTTGGCGTCGATGTCGTCCAGTCTTTGGAGCTCATCTTCTGAGTATTTCTCTTGATCGTTTTCTGGGAACTCTTTTAGAGGATCGTTTAGTTTATCAATGGCTTCTTGATTATTATTTTGAGAAATTCGTGGAAATAGATCTGGCTCCAATTGCTTCCAGAGAAACGGCTGGATCTGGTCTTTAGTATTTTCTACTGCAATCTTAACTGCTGGAAAACTGGTCGACGATATAGTTGGTTCAGTTGTTTTTTCAGTAATCTCAACTACTGATGCAGTTGAAGACGGATGAAGTATAGATGACTCATCATCAGACTGTTCATTTCCAAATGTCCTACTTTTCTGTTGTCTGCCAAATAGAGGAAAACTGTTAAAGTGTTCTAAATTAATAGTACCGACAAATGGTTCCCCATTAGGTTCGGGTTCTCTAGTTTTATTGTGAAATATGTCTGCTAAATGCAGTTGACTAGACCCCCGTTCTCTCTGTTCTACAAGCTCCTTTACGGTCATGTTCCTATTTTCTAAAATTCGAGATAGTCTTTCTCTACTTATAGGATCCCTCATTATTTCCATTATCTCATCTTTTGCTGTTGCCTGTACCACTTTTACCCCTCGAAGTTCTTCCGTAGTTGTTGATTCTGCACTTGTTGGGGTTGTTTCTGAGTAAGTTTCAGGATTAATTTTTTCTGTAATTTTTTCAGTGAATACGTCGAGGTCTATAGACATTTTTACAGGCTTATCGTTGTTGTCTGTTTCAGATATCATTCCGAATTTATTTCGCCTGTTTCCGTACCCGGACACTTCTTGAATGTTAATTGGTACTGGCTCTGGGAAGTTAAATCGTATAGGATAGTTTTCCTCCTCCTCCTCCTCTTCTTCATTTTCTTCGATTTTAAATGCTAGTTTCTTAGTTAGTTTATGAATTTTAGCATTGGTAAGAGGCAAATCTTGCGACTTAGGTTTTGATGTAGTAGTAGTAGTAGTTGACATTGTTTTTGGTGTAACAGTCGTACTGGTTGTACTCGATACTTCCTTGATGGTTTCTTGGGGTTTATTGAATTGGTCATTATAAAGATTGATGTCAGGTCTAAATACATGAGTTTGGGAATAATATTTTGGATGGGATGGTACGAATATCCTCCTCTCTGTTGTTGGTTCTGTTATTACATCATATTTTGTAACTGTTGAGAATAGCCTATTATCTTTATGACCTAACAGTGATAACCGTTTTCTTTGAGCTTCCAACATTTCTTTATTTGATAAACTTTCGAACGAGTCTTCTTCCTGTTCAAAATTCCTGTTTATATTTTTTCGCAAACCTACGGATGGTGGCAATCTCTTGTATTTAGTCGTGTCTGTAGCAACAACCTCAACTGCTTCTGTTACTTCTTGAGGCGCTTCCGTTAAAGCAGATATCGCTTTTTGGTTCCCCATCAGAAGCTCACTCAATGTGAGATTTTTCTGTTGCAAGATTTCGCTGAGACTGCCAGTGCCAGACTGCTTCAAAACTGCTTTCAGATCTGGAATGGTCGCTTTTTGAGGTTCAGATTCTTTGTTGACATTTTTACTTAGTTCATCGACAACTTTATCGAATTTCATCACCTGCTGCTCTTCCTTCTCTGGAGCTTCTTCTTCAATACTAACCACAGCTTCTAAGGGGCTCATATTGTCCTCATCATTTACTTCTTCTGACTGAAAAACTGGTGTGACTCTTCGCCTTATATTTGGTCTTTTAACAACCTCTTCAGAGATATCCTTCCATGATTCTAGGTTATGTTCGAATCTTTGGGGAAGCACCCGTCTTACTGTTGAGACTTCTTGGTTTGATGATAGCTCCTCATCCACTACACTAGTTGCCATCGGTCTCCGTTTTCGTTTTCTAAGACGACGCCTCTTTTGACCATGAATCTCTGATTGTTCTTGCAATCGTTCATGAGGAATCCAAGCAGCGTCATCGTCTTGGAATGCTTTTAAAGCTCGCCAGCCCTGAAAATAAAAACAATTGATGTAAATGGTACTTAGTGAGTATATCAATGTAGTCTTGGAAAAAGACAATTGACTGCCAAATGAGCACAATACACCGAAAAAACAGCAAACAGTTCAATGTATTTAAACATAATTTTTTTGGTGTAATGATCACTTTTTATCAAAGATAAATTGATTTGTTTGGTCCGTTTAAATTAAAAAAAAACAGTTATTCCATTTCAACATCTTATGAAAACTTTGATGAAAATGATTTTCAAATATTTTTTTTCATTTTTCTGAAAAACTTGTTCAGATCTGTATAAAAATTCCGTTTTTAAATAAATGTTTTTTGATTGAACTGAATGTACAATTCGAATCAAATAATGCGTTTATTTAATTCAAAAATGCATATTTTTATTTGAGGGATGTGGAAAAAGAAAAAATGTAATCTTTGAATTTTTTATGTAAAGTTTATAAATGAAGTTTTATTAGATTACAAAATATTTTGAGAAATCGTAAATTAAAAAATTTCCTAATATAGCCGTATCGTCGAAAAAAGTATTTGTTTGAACAGAAAAGTTCGAATTGTGCTCTATAAATAAAAAATAATTGTCACTAGATGGCCGCTAAATGTAGCTGTGCTATATTTCCCGTACTTAGTTATGTCGGGTTTAAGAAATATAAACAGCCAGGGTTAGTCGTCAGTTAACTTACCACTCACCTGTGGTATACTGATGAGAGCTAATAAGCTCGAAGCTGGTATATGTCATATGTTGACTATTTGCTATAGATATTTCAGGTGTAATTCTATGCTGGTCGGGTATTAACCCGCAGTTGTTTCCTGAGCAATAAAGTTGTCGGCCTAAATAAGCAATTGGAAACAAATCTTTGAAGTATACAAATATTGTTTTATCATAGAATATAATTAAATCAACGCCGGAAGTGTATCATTGAAAAGGAAATAATGTTTTTTAATGGAAAGCATTACATAAAACAACTGCATTTTTGCTTTTCCAAAAAAGTGATTTTGTATCAAGAAATAAATATTTGTTTGGCCCCATACAAACAAATAATTTATTTACATGTAACAAATTTTTTTACTAAATTATTTTATGGTGTATTGCTGCTTATTTGATCATATATAAATATTAGCTTATACGGCATTATTTGTAAATTGAAAGTTATTTTTATGATGTTATTAAAAACTCGTATTATATTTTTAGTAAGATAAAACCGGTTGATATCATCAATGTATAAATATTTTGAATAAACACAATTTTATATTTTTAACGAATTATTTATCAACAAAACAAATGAAGTAATATAATTATATAATGATAATAGATTTTTTTTATCTAAATGTGCTCTATTCAGTGAAAATAATTGACCTATTGTTTGCATTAAATTGTGCAAAAAGGACAAATGCATGGCGTATGAATCTACGAGTATAGCGGTAATTATGATAATTTAAATTCAGTGAATCGGAGCGTTCTTGAAAGGAATGCGTTTGATTTTAATTAATCATCACTATAATATGATAATTAATACTAAAATTGTTATATTTATCCAGTAATTTGCTTGGAACGCATTTAAGTTTCACCTACAATTTCAAATGCATACGTTTCTTTTCAAATCATACAATTCAGATTTGCAAATTAAAGATTAAAATAATTTCTTAGATAGATAATTTTGGTACTAATCTATATCTAAAATAAGAATTAAACAGTATATATCTTAAAAGAAATATATGCAAACCAACATAACGTTATTTTAGGCAATAGTAACACAAAATTCATCCACATACATTAATTACTTCTATTATAGTACGTTTGATTTAAATTATATACATTCTTATATAATGTTTCTCAAAATAAAGGAACGAAATTCATATTTTTTTCTAGTTGAAAAATATCAACGAATGAATTTGTCGATATAAGTATATAGCTACTTTTTTGTTTAGTTGTGAAAAAAAATTAAAGCATTGTTTTTATGTCGCATTGATTATTTTATGGTATTTTGTGTACTTTAAAAACCGTACTTATGTGTATTAATCTTTTTCGTACCGTATTTACTTTAAACCCTCATTTTCCTTAAAACAATCTCCATAAATCGTAGAAATAATAAAATATATAGAAGGTCGGAAGCCTTTACATTAGGTACTGAAACCGCCATTTAGGGAAAACTTAACGTACGCTGTTGGTAATATTACATTTTAATCCTAGCGTACAATTGAAACCATGAATGTTTGTAATTGGACCATAGAAATCGTATCTTTCTATAAATTGAACGTAAAATCTTCATTTTTGAAATTCAAGCCCATTAGTGTGAAGCTACCCCGTTATTGCAACCAACTTATTAAAGCTAAGTTAGCCACTAGCATAAATAATGAAACCTCATCTTATGGAAACTATCTTGGCTTAGACGATAGCTTACTCGCTTCTTCAGTAGCTTACTAACATAAAAACTAAGCTAGTTCCGTTTGCATGGAGCTCGAGTTGCTAGCCTGCTAGCTTACTAGCATTAGCTTGCTTTCCTAGTTTACTACACTAACCTTGTGCAGACCGGGCATGATGACTGCGAAATCATTATTCATAGTACAAGCGATGAACCCATTGACATTACGATCGATAATACCCAGCACAACTATTTCGCCAGATTAACAGGTGACTAATTGCAATATTGTTACAGTTTGAAATAAATGTATTGAAATTTCCACTACATACTTGATTAATATTAATTTAATTAGCAAATTAACAAATTACATTGATAGTCCTTCTGTTTGGTCTTAATTGCACCTTAGATTGCAATTTCCTAACATAATTTCGTATTTATATTGCATGTTTAATTACTTGTATATGCATTTTTAAAAATCATTTGTAGAAAAACTATACGTTTTGGACACTTCTTTCTAGTTTTTTTTTGTCGTCTTTCGGACAGCCTGTGTATTATTGCACAGTAAAAATATAAATGTGTAGCCTCATTTATGAGTGACATTATTTTGGTGTTGAATTTTGAGTAATGAAATAATCATCAATAGTGTCCACTTCGGTGCGATACGCTTTAATTTTTAAATACCCCCGCAAAAAAAAGTCCAAAGGACTTAAAGTCAGGAGATCGTGGCGGCCATGGTACCGGTCCTCCTCCTCCAGTTCCTTGGTATTAATACGGTTATAGTTGAACCTCGCGTATCATACGCCACACTGCTGCAATACGCCGTGGACGCCTTGGACCTCCATCTCTTCCATGATTCGGTTGCAAATTTGGAAGAGATGGAGATGGAGATTGGCACATAATTACCAGGAAATCGTTCTGTTAAAGCATTTTCACTTTACTATAAATTATAACAATATTCTTTGGGTCGGTCAGTGGTCGCGCGGTTTAAGGCGTCAGTACTTGAATCGAGGTGACTAGATCGGTGTTGGTTTGAGCCCAGCTGCCGGTAGACCGTATATAAGCTATATTCGTGGAGAGGTTTGGCGCCCTCTCTGCGGGTATGGTAGGGTGAAAGAATGTTGGCTTGGGTCAATGTGAGAGATTGATACCGGTTGATATTTTACTACCTCCCTAATTAATGAGGTTTTCCAGGTTTTCCTCATTCCTGCACTGAATAGTGGTTAGGGCCTACCAACGTAAGTCGTTCCTGGGCGCAAATGCGGCCTGCTTAATAATAATGTGCCGCCCCCTCTCCCGCACAAGTCTCTGACTTCTGGGCTAATCCCTGTGATTAGAATGAGGGGTAGAGATATTATTATTGATATTATTATTCTTTAATTCCGAGTTGCTAGAGACGTAAGCCATTTTTGACACTTGAAAAACTATTGTAAACAGTCACACAAAAACATTAATACTATAAGTAATCGGATTTCAGTATTTGGAATCGCCTGAAACTACAGTTGCCCAGCGATGTAAAGGTTGAAAATACTACAACTTTTTTTCCTCAGAAACTATAAGCATTTTACAAAATTTTTTATTTCACAATACTTACTCCATTTTTCATGACCAATCTATTCCCAGTTTTTTTAGATAAGTTGTGAATCACCCTGCGTATTGATAATATTGTAACATCTATGTTGGGTTAGCGTGGAAACACGCCACGTAGACAAACAAACTTTATTGTCACTCTTGATTACACAAGAAAGTGTACTTCAACAAATTCACAACTGTCAGACTCTTTACTTTGACGTTTCAGTCATTCGCATTTGACTGGTCAATATAAACTGACGCCAGCGGCGAAATCGATCCGCTTATATAGGTTTTCAGAGTTCTCGAAGTTTCTGCGTTTTTGAGAACGTGTCGAGAAAATAAAATATAGCCTGGAATAATCTGGAAAACGTCAAAATAAAGGTGTAACACACAGTTTAGTAGACAATGTTTTGTGACATCTCAGGTCCAGCATGGAGTAAGTAATGGCCACTAGATGTAGTTTTGCTACATTTCACGTACGTAGTTTTTGTTGTTTTTTTATTTACATATTTGATTTTCACTGTTCCACAGGTTTTCGCCCGACTACAGAACAAGAGGGTGCAGAATGTAAAAATAATTAAATCTGTGTTAAAGAAAAACAAATCACTATTTTAATATCAAAACGGCTACAATTAAAAATATTTGTTCGTGCAGTTGTACACAAAATTTATGGGAACATTTTGCCGTAGATTCGTTGCCGCTGCTTCCAGATGGAACATTTTCATTTGTCTCGAATTTTTGCCGCGGAACAGATATGTTGCTTGAACCAAGCATCGCATGTTTTGGTACACCCGGGCAGCGTTATATCCTACAATTACCTGCGGTTTATGTCACTTTATGCCTGCACATGAAAATCTGCTACATTTTCTACAAAAACGGAGGCAACTTTACTACTACGTGTATTTGACACCTATACTGCTACATATTCCTATTGTGTCGTTTACAGTTACATGAATATGTGCGACAAATTTTTTTCCGTGTAGCACTGACATAAATTTTCCTTTAAATCCATATTTTTCAAACAAGGTGTTTCACGTATTGTAAACATCAGACTTAGACTTTCTCATATTGCCGTATTTAGTGGTAGGCGTGTAGTGAAGAAATCTAAGATTCTTCAAAGAATCTGCTGTATCGATGTCTGTGTCAAGTATAGGAAAGTTATGTTAAGACGTACGTTAAGATGCGCTTTGGTATGCTATTAGTGTTCCAATTAGAAAAATAATGCACCTAATAGAGGCATACTGAGAAAAACTTTTCTCCAGGCTGACATGCTTAACTATAAGAGGGCAAGCATTTCATTGATAAACTCCGTAGATCTTAAGAGGCGGTGTAATTACTACATATATGGCTCGAATAGGTAACTAATTGATTATTTCTCTAATTTTCTTGTGTGTTCTTTGAAAGATACGTTGTTCTGCAACGTCAGCAGAGGAAACAAATTAGTTCAATATTTGTATACAATTTACTGATACAACTTCTCATCAAAATATTTTTTTAAAACTAGTATTTTATGGGTGAGGAATTGCCCTTTTAGTAAGGTAATTGTGTATAAAGTAAAATTTACCTAGGGGGTAGCGGTGCCTATAAGTCAAACTATTAGTTGTTTGCACGATATCATTTGTGTAGAAGTGAAGAGTTACATTTACGTATGTTATTCTTGAGGAAACATATTAATTTAAATACTTTTTATTCGTTATTGTACTTTTAAAAAACAACAGTTTTGAAAAAGACATAGGACAAAACAATGTTGCAGCATAATAGTGTCTCAGAGAGACAGATATATTGTTTCACCTTTATTTTCTCTTGTATTTAAAATTTATAAGTGAGGTAGCAGTAACGTTGGAAATGTTACAACGTATATTTGTTTTCTGTAAATATGTCTAGGTATTATCAAAGTTATCTAGTCCGTTTCTTTGTTTACTATATAGTTACTTTTACATTTTATTAATAATTAATATTCAAAATTAAATACGAAGGGGTTTGCTCATGTTTCTTGTAAAAAATAATGTCTAAAAACATTTGTGTGAATGAAAATGTTTAAACTATTTTGGTTGGTAATATAATTAGTAACCTTATATTTATTTCACATCCACATAACAAGGCAGATTGAGGAATATTACGGATTAATAATATAATGATATTGGAAAAATAAATTTAAATATTGCATGAAAATTACATAGAAAAATTAGTAAAATCCAGGATAATAATACAAAAGAAATAGAAAAGAAAAGTTATATAGAAGTGGTATATACTTTACATTTCAGCATTACATTTGGATGTGTTATTTCTCGCTATACCTAGGCAGTAAATAATTAACACACCGTGTAATATTACAAAAAATGTTATCAGTGTATACTTTGATCGGTCGGTGGTTGAGCGGTTTAAGATGTTAGTACCTAATTGTGTTGGCCAACCACCCGGGTTTGAATTGGTTCAAATGTCGCGACTGGTAGATCGTAGATCAGCTATACTTGTGGAGACTTGGATACATGTGAGCGATTGGTACGGGTCGGCGTTTGATCATCTCCCTAATTAAAGAGGTTTCCCAGATTTCCTTCATTCCTGCACTGAATGGTGGTTAGGGCCTACCAACCTAAGTCGTGCCTGGACTTACATGTGGCCGGCTTAATAATACTCTTCTTCACAAGTCTTCGACTTCTGTCTGAATTATAATAATAATGATAATTATAGATAATAATATTTGTTAATTGTCCAACAGTGAAACAGGATAAATTATACATTAAATCAATAATATACGAAGAAAAAAAAATAAATATACTGCTACTAATAACTGCATAAACCGAGGCATAAACCAAAAAAATATATAACATATACAAAAAAAATAAACAAGATGGAATATATGTGAAGATAGCTAAGTAAATTATAGATCACTGGCATCCCTCAAAACAGAATACAAACAATTCATCAATTCATTCATTCATTCAATTTAGGGGCCGAAACAAGCATCCCTTCAGTTATTTTTTGCTATAACTTATTGGTTTGAAAAAAATTGAGTATTCAAAAATATAAGATATTGATAAGAATATAAGATAAGAACATATAAGACAGTTTGGTTTATTTTAAAACTTTTACCTCTCTTACTTTTTTAACAGAAAAATAAAATTCATTATCATTTGTTTGGACAGAAAATACTGTACATTTTATGCTCTTCAACATGGTTTTTGCTACAAAGAAGGTACAGAGTTTAACATAAAGCTCTGTAAAATGCAAAATAAGCTGACACACCACTACCAAATGGTGGCTCAAAAAAACTGAACATCTAAAAAATTAATGAATGTCTGTTTTAACTCTCTAAATATAGTATAAACATAGGTAAGAAAAATTAATAAATTTTGTCAGCCACCACCATTGATTTGATATGGATTGACCCATAAGCCAGATTCTTCATTAAATCAACAATGGATTCTTTGTTACTTGTTTACATATATTGTATAAGGAAAATTGTTGACAATTCTGTGGGATCTGTATTCAAGTAAATTTATTTATGATAAATATATTTTTCGTATTAAAGGACCCATTAAATAGTGTCAGCAACTACGAAATGAATAAGACAAATTGTTAATGACATGCATGTCTTTACTACTATATGTATTTTTGCTCTACCATTTGGTCTCTTTATAAAATTTCAAGTACAAATTCTGGTAAATCAGTGTAGGATAAACCACTACTGTTTACAGATTCTATGTTATTTATTTACAGTACTTTACGAAAATTACTGATAATTTTATGGGGTCTGAATAGGAGTAAATATTATTTTATACTTATCTAAATAGTTTTTTCCAATAATTGAACCCATTGACTCGCACTATTTCAAGAAACAATATTTGTGAATTTACAAAAAGACGAATATTTGTTTGATTTTCCTGTCTGCTGAATCCGTTGTCTTGTTTATATTGTTTTCATGTGCAATTGCATATTAATTTATCAAGATTAATCTAATAAATTAGTTATTGTACGTAAAATGAATATTTAATTTGAATGCATGCAGAAAGTAAAGATAGAGAAATACAAACACCTTTAAGTCTTTAACTTGCAAAATTATTGCATTTTCACCGATATTATATAATATTAAATGCATATACATAATTAATTTGCAGTCATTAAATTTAATAAAAAGTAAAAATTGCATCACGAATAACTGAAATTATGCGGCGTGCTTTTGTTTTTGTAAATAAGCAAGCAGTTGATATAATCCGCGAATGTATGCGCGGCAATTCCTGATTTCTCTTTGACAGAATAAATTTTATATAACAACATCCGAGTTCATTACATTCCAAACTCATTTTCCATATCCATAACAGCAATAACTAGGTATATTGCAACGCTAGAAACTCATGATAAATGATACAGAAATATCCAGAATAGCTGAACATGCTGCTCTGTAGAAGTATTTTACACATGCTTCTCCCTTACTAATTTTTATTGATACATTGGCAACACCGACTAATTAGTTTTATTAGGTATATAAAAACAAAATCCGTGAAATTGGTAATATTGTATATGACTGTTAATAAAAAGCATTGCGATTGACACTATCAGATCTAAGGACCTGACCTGAGTTCCTGAAGTATATATGGGGGTGGTGGATGCGAATCTTAGGCTCTTTGTAGTTGGTTTCATGCGTGCTCAGTTGGATTGAGGTCTGGCGAGCGAGGCGGCAGTGCCAAGTGCGGAATACCAAGAAATTCCAAGGTATCGATTAAAATTTTCTTTTCGCACAATGAGGTCGCCCATTATCGTTGAGAAATAAAAATTTGGCCCAATTGCAGCATGAAACAAAGGGATGATATTGTTGATGACTTGTTCGAAGTAGATCTGTGCATTCATGTTTCCATCAAGCACCAAGAACTCTATACTCCCATTAAAACAAATGCCTCCCCAAACAGCAACTGTACCACCTCTGAATGGATGAATTTCCTGGATGGCCCTACGATCTCTGCGTACCAAAGACAAAGTTCATACTCGAACACGCCGAATATCCGAAAATCGTCCATATCTCGACTCATCTGTGAACAATACAGACCTTCATTGATCATTCTAATTCAAGTGTTCGTTAGCCCATTGCAACCGAAGTCGCATATGATTTTGTGTCAGTGGAACCATTCTGAAAAATCGTCGTTTTCTAGGGACTGTTTCAATTGAAACCGCAACGCCAGAAATGTTGTTGCATCTTACTTCTCGGTCTTTCAATGACATTTCCTGTTTCTTTATATCGATGCACAAGTCTTACGCTTTCACTGACCTAAAAGAAGATAGCAACTTCTCTCTGAGGGCATCCCGCCTCGATCATTCCAATGGTTCTATTGGCTTCAGCTGCACTCAGTTTACGTCTAGGCATTATTGCAAAACAAAATTTTTAGGTCTTGAATAAAAGTTGACTATATAAACTCAAAACAACAACTGATCCAAAATTCTTAAAAACACCAAAGATAAAAACTACCCGAAAACTGAAAAAATCATTCAATGATGAGCAAAAAAACCACTCAGATAAGAAAGTAAACATTTTATTTATTATATAGAACCATATGGAAAACACAAAAGTCAAGAAATCTCGATATTTGTGAACTTCCTAACTTTTGTGGAGCAGTTTAGTTGGTCAGTCTAGGATTTCAAGAATTATCTGAAGATGGGAACATCTGTACTATTTTCCAGATATTTGTTTCAAAGGTGGTTCAAAGTTAACAGTTAATCCAAATTTCACACGTTCAAATAAGTAATTACGATTAGAAACTATGAACCTCAAGTTGTGACTTCTTTATTAAATAATAATAATGGGATCAAGATTTCGAGAAATATTCATTAATTATAATCGCTATGTGCACAAATGGACATTTACTTCCTTTGATTTGAAATAGATGCCCCACCAATAAAATTTAATTTATCAATTAACGTCTCAAGAATAAAGAATCATATCTAAAGATGCACAAAAAAAATCTACCCAGTAGGTAGAGCATAGTGCTAAAATATAATACTGAAATTGAACTATTTCCTTTAGCTTTTGGAGAGGAAATGTACTAGAAAACGTGAAAGCTGCTGCTTATGTGAAATATTATGCTTTTTTTCTTATTCTAAATGATTTGTCAGCCTGGAAACTGTTATACGTCCTGAAGAAAGCTTGTATAATTAACAGTGAACAGATATATTCTCTAACTTACTCATATTGTTTTTTTACTGGTTCAACAAACAGCAATGAATTCATTGAAAATTTTCGTATAAAAACGTCGCCCTTAGCTTTTATTATGGTTAGTTTGATATACTTAATACCAACTTGATCCTGAATCTGTGATTACGTGATAATTCGAATTAAAAAACGTACTTGTAATCTGAAGGATTAGACTAAAAGTGAAAGACATGGGTGAGACAGGATTTTCTGAAGAGATCGCTACAATTGCAACCCTGAAACTTGTGATGATAAACTTGTGATACAATTTTTAAACAGTAATTTTTGGGTTTACTAATTTAATATGTGTATAAAAAAAATAGTAGAATAAGTTTTATCTATAGGAAATGATTCAGTTGAAATAAGAAACACATATAAATTGATTAATCTTAAAAAAACATTATCGATTTTGGTAAACTACTTAATAGTTTATAACATGACCAAGTTTCGTAATAATAATAAAAATCTTGTATAATGTTCCTTTTATTTGGTTTTAACATTCAAAGGTCACTAGAAAATACAATATTATAAAATGCATTCTCCTTACTATAAATATTAGAAGAATTTTTCGGTTATGAAATAAATTAACATCTACTAGTGCTGAATTTTTGTAAAGTTTTTGGTTAACGTTATTTGGCTCAATATGTAACCTTTTAATTCTTTTTGTAAAATTTTTAAAAGAATTTTTAGTAGGTTATACAATCTTTTGAAAAACCGCAAATTAAAAAACTCGATTTCCTAATATCGTCGAAAAATTTGAATTGTTTCTTATAAAGAAAAAATAATTGTTAATAGGTGGTCGCTAGATGCAGTTGTGCTATATGTTGCATAATCAGGTATATCGAGTTTAAGAACAACCAGGTCGTCAGTTCACTCACCACTCATCTATGGTGTACTGATGAGAGCTAATAAGCTCGAAACCGGTATATATTGACTATTTGCTATGGATTTTTCAGGTGTAATTCAATGCTTGGTCGGGGCATTAACCCACAGTTGTATCCTAAAATTCCTGAGCAATAAGTTGTTGACTTAAATAAGCAGTTGCTTAATTGAAAAAAAAAATCTTTGAAAGATACAAATATTCTTTTATCATAAAATATAACTAAATCAACGCCATAAGTGTAACAAATGGTCTCTACATAAAATAAATGTATTTTTGCTGTTTCAAAACTAATGATATGGTATCTTGATATAAATATTTGTTTATTTCCATGAAACAATTTGTTTTTATAGGCACCAATTTTCTTTTGCGGTGCAATAATATAATTATCAATGAATTTATCAACGTTTATGATATATCTTCTGTAGAAATAAAGACAATGAAAATGTAGATGCTGTAATTTTGATCGAATATAATCCAGCAGCAAATATAAATCAAGTGGCAAAATTTCGCAAATTACGTGGAAATTTGAGGAATTTTTTCCATCTTCATTATTTTAAAGCAATTTTCATGCCATTTTGCTGACTTCACAGAGTTCAGACGATTTCACAAGATTTCATGGAATTTCACGCAAAACGTACACCTGATTTTAAGAGTCTCACACCCCTCCATTTAAACGGTGCCTATGAAAATACTTTTTGTACTATTACAGTATAGTATTCCATATAAAATGATAGTAAAGTATTAGAAAATCATAAAAATACAAAGATAAAACAATTGTTACTTACACAATACAAAGCACTTAAGATAGCAGCCCACAATAGATCCGAATTTTTAGGCTGATTAGAAAAGCTAATGGACTGACAATGGAGTAACCGAAACTGAAAGATATGTGACATTTGGAGAGATAACTTTCTCAGGCATTTAAATAATAAAACCGTCATGTTGGGCGACTACCACAAAACCAGATATGCGACTGCAATGCAGCGGAATATTAATTGAAAGCTACCGACGACTGGGTGACAGGAAACCTTCACGCGTGCATCCTTACTTTTTTTTTAGAACAGCTGCCTGTAATTTCTGTGATTCTAATTATTCCAGTCTGAGAGAATTGAAATCTGAATCAATAATGCCTTTATTGTGGGAGTTTTCCGGCTTAAATAGATGCATAGTTGTCGCTGTGTTAAATTTCAAGAGTTTCAAAAACGTATGTAGTTTGTAGTTTTTTTTTTAAATTTTTTAACGACAGCAAGTCAGGAATAGAACGAAGTTTTTGTTTAAATATCTAAGAGATAACAATGTGATATTTCAGTAGAACGTATTAGGCATACCACAGAATCAAAAAGTTGTCACTGATTATACAGGGTGATTCTTAGTCTATACATATAAAATATGAGAAAATATAATAACGAATAGTGCAAAAAATGTAATAATAAATTTTTAGGATAAAATAATCGGAAAAAAAGAACAATACAGTTAATGGTCTAGATTTTCTGACTAAGCCAACGTTTCGATTGTATTTTAAATCTTCCTCAGGGCTACAATAGGAAACAAGAGATAAAAATTGTAATAAAAATATTAATAATTTAAAATTTTAATAAAAACATTAGTTATATGTTAAAAGGGAAGTGGGATAATCATTACATTTAAGTTTCTGTTTGAAATTACGAATATTTTTATCGTGAAAACAAATATTGCTCAGTACCAACATTGTAATGGATGGGAGGAATGGAAATTTAAAATATTTTTGGCTTACCAGAATTTACCAGGTGAAATTTTTTGTTTATAAAAGCTAAGAAGTAAACATTTCCTTACATATAAATATTAATTGATACCAAAATTGTTTATTTTATTTCATTTAAAAACCAACTATGTTTCAAGTTCAATAGATTTTTAATGAAAACTCAAATTTCAACCTTGCTTATGTAAAAATCCTTAGAGTTTTCATCTTTGCTATGAAATCAAAAAATTATATACAAAGAAGTTTTGATATTTTTGAAGCACACAGTAAATAACAGGAATGTTTTCTTATGCCGCCTAGGAATATGCAAAGCTACCAAAGTAAAACGAATATCTGGATGACAGAAAACTGTCTAATCAACAAGTTTGTAGGTACAGAAATCTTTTAAAATACGTATGTTTTAAAACTTAATTGTAGATGTAAATATCGTTATAACATAAACTTACGTAGTTCTGCATATAAAACTGTTCACTTTTGTTTTTAAATATGTGAAAAAATTGTTAAAATTTAGGGTTAAAATAACAAAATAATGTGTGTCTTATAAACGCTTTTTAAAAGTTATTATTTTATATGTCAAATTGCCAAACAAAACATCAAGATCTTAATTTTTGATAATACTTTTATTCTACGTATTTATTTTACGAGATTTCTGTACCTAAAAACACCAAAAACTTGATCATTATACGGAATTAATTTTACTAACTTTTGTTAATAGAATTTGCTAGTAAAAAATGTATGCCATGAATTTTTGAATTTTAACATTTCTTTTGGAAATATCACAGGCGGCAAATTGGGTATATATTCATTTTTGTGCAAATTCACTCATGATTATCACTCGAAATGTAGTACTTTGTTCCCGAGTTCATCCTAAATCAATTTAGAACAAGATTGTGGGACAATTTACTTTATTATGTAAAAGCTAACAGACATGTTATTGAAATTATTATTCTACTATTTTCCAGGCTATCAAATGCAAATATTTGTGATATTATAATCTATAGATTTAAGAATTTTTCTCGGAAAATGTTCTACCTCGTTTCTAATATTTATTATTGGTATGCATACTGGGAATCAATTGAAAGCTGCATATTCTAGTTTGTCACACAAGATAATTATTACGGATGCCAGTAGATTCAATGTTAGTAAAACATTACTTACTATGAAGCCAAATATCTTATATTTTTATGATACAGATTATATCTTCTTACTGTTGATTTTTTGGGAAAATGTCATTATTGATAGAAGGTTTGCTTAAAAAATATCAGTATTATATTGAGCAATAGCCTTATTTTTGTTTTTGTCAAGGTCTTGAGAAAATTACAATATTTCAGTTTATCTAGAAGATATTAGCTTTGTTAAAATTTTATTTTTCGAAAAACGTATAATTAAAAAAGAACAAATATCATTACTCGGTACAAATTTATTTAAAAAAATTAATATGTGTTATTTATATCGACTTTAATTAAAAGTCTATATTTAATTACATTTTCGAACACATAAAGGTCTTTACAAATTTAAAAAATATAAAATTTAATATTTTAAGGTTTTAAACACCTTGCACCGTTTATCATAAATTTGACTACAGTTCATAAACACAATAGGCAATACAATAAAAAAGGTTTACAAGGCTATAGTATCACTTCCAGTGGCACCCTGTTATTCAAAAAAACAATGAGATATCTCGAAAAAATCATACTCCTTTAGGTTTATTGTGATAACACTGAGGTATGCCATTTTTTCTATGTTTTTAAAAAATATGTAAATAGTAACAGAGTTAGTAGTAGTAACGATAATACAACAATGCATGGGCAGCCTAGTATTTTTTAATACAATGCCATAACATCAAATTATTAACTTCCTATCAGTAAGTTTTCGCAACATTTAAGAAAAGTCTCTACTTATATGCGAAAATATGTTGCATCCCTTGTTAAACGACGTAACTATTCAGAACATTGATATGTTATAAATTAATTTAACTATTTCTTGCACGCATATCGGTAGCTGACACATCTAAAATATTTAAAAAAAATTCTTACCTAATAATATACAATCACATCTATACTCTTTGATAAATGATATCTCTTGATATACAGGGTGTTAACAATAAGCTTGGCCAAACTTCACCAACATATTCTATTGACGAAAATAATTGAGGTTTGCTGCATAACAAGTTTTGATTCAAAGTTGAATAAGGGAGTACGGTGTTGCCATTATTTATATATATATATTTCTTTTTTTATCTATAAGTTAAATACAAGAAAAGATTATTTGACAGTATTTTTAGAGACATTTTTCCAGCATGAACTATTTATCTATGTTCTCATGAATTTTAGGCGTAGTTACTGAGTGGTCAGTGCATATTTTTTTAAGAAAAAAAAAGTACGCCACTGACAATTCTAAAATGTCAAGATGTTTGTAGATTTTTTGACAAAGGTATTCCTGTGAAGCCTAAATATTGAGTGGTCGTGAACTAATCGAGAAATTAAGCAAATACAGATAAATTCAGTAAGCCAAATTGCTATCTTCCGTTTTGACAACTTACGTTGTCAAAATATCATAAAATGTAGTTGGTAGGGAACTATAATTGTTCATGGCAATAAATAGTTAAAAGTGTCACTTACTCTTCTCTTATTGTACTTAAGTTAAGAAATATAATATTGTAACACTCCCTTTAAGCTTAAAAAAAATTATTACACAAGATGATTCATAATACATCATACCTATAACATATATCTGATATATTACAAAAATATTGCTTGTGATTAAAATGCATAGAACGTTACGCACTGACGCTATAATATATATTTATATCTATGCGGTTTACTTGTCTGCAGGAATATATATCATTCCAAAGAAATAGGTATATATTATATCATCGCTCACCGTCCGTAATTAGCTTTAATTGGGTTTCCTAGACACCAAAATTAGATGAAAAGTTCATATAAATGTGTATCCAAAAACCTTTTATTTTCGACAGTGAGTGAAAGGTTAATTCCTGATAATGGTTTTTACTTATTATTTCCCAAACGCAAAGAGATAAATTAATGAAATTTGGCACAATCCCATAACATTTTATCCTCTTTTTGAAACTCTAAAAAGAAATGAACACAGTTTGTCCAGGGGCGTGTAAAACAAGTTGGTAGTGCTTCAAACATACCCAAATTTTTTGTGTATATTTTTTTGATAGTTTAATAGAAATATTTTTATATATAAAAAGGTACTCTTGTTGCCATTCGATGTCGGCAACATTTTTCGAGATGAATGGATTTTAATATCTGGGCACATGCTAAATGTCATTAAAAATCTATGGGACTTGAAACACTGTTGGCGTTTATATGAAAGAAAGCAATTTTGATATTTCCATATATGTATGTATATAAGTATTTATTGTGTTTATTTTCTTTCATATAAGTCCAAATGTTTTATGTATGCTGCTTTTTATATATAAATCCTTAGAGTCGTCATTTTTGCTATGAAATTATAAAAAATATACACAAAAAAGTTTCAGTATATTTGAAGCACTGCCGCCCCTCCCCTTGTTTCAAACTGTTTTCATTTCTTTTTACGTTTTCAAAAAGAGCATAAAAAGTTGTGAGATTGCGCCAAATTTCATTAATTTATCTCTACGGGTTTGGGAAACAGCTACTAATTAAAAACCGTCATCGAGAACTAAACTTTTACACCCCATATGTCGAAAACAAAATGTTTTAAGACACCTACATATTTATATAGATTTTTTGTCATATTTTGGGTTCTAGAAAATGCTTTTAAATTTATTTTAAAATCACCTTATATAACAAATCCTAATTATTTTCATCGATAGAATATGTTAGTGAAGTGTGGCCCAACTTAGCGTTAACACCCTGTATATGATTAAGAAAAAACTGTATAGTAGTACATATACATATTAATAATTTATAATCATAGTTCCAAAGATTTCCTGTATGACTTTATTTTACAAATATTTTATCTATAGTAAACGTAAGGACGTTAATAATAAATAATGCTGTACATTATTTATTAATAGAAATATAATTTATGTCTATAATACAATTTTTTTTAAAAATAATTTAATAAACATTAATTTAACGTGTAAAACAACGAAAAATGTAACAAAAGTAGTTTCGTGATTTAACGAAAGTTAATTAAAATCAACATTTTTCGTTTCCTAGTATTTTTTAAAATTTTTAATACAAACCTCTCGATCAATTTCGCTCATGCTGCGAATTTCCCGAGAAGCGTCCTGCTCGCTGATATCCTCCCCACGGATGGCACAGAAAATCATCAAGAAAATCACAAATTCCACCCACTTCAACATTGCCGAATACCAGTCCTAAGTTAGCAACGAAAAACTACAGCAAGAACCCTTGAACAACACAAAAAAAAATAACAAAACACTGTGATTACTGTCGAAATGAGTGCCAACAGCTCGGTTGTCCACTGAAAAGCGAGTGTTGCAGTAAACCGAATGGGTGATCAAGAATGATACATCTACGACCATGTGCTTGTGCGTATCTTCTTAGTCCTTTCACAAGTGGTGGGGTAAGACAACTTTGATGGCTTATTTAGCTTACAATTACCTGTTGGATAGCTGGTATCAAGAGCTTTCTCCAGAAAGTTTGTTGCATTTGTTCTTTTAGGCATCATCAAAGGGTGTATTTTGCGTATAGAGGTAGGCTGCCCTAAAAGTATCGTCCTCATTTGCTCGTATTTATTTTTTCAAAATGTTTATTAATATGCCGAACATTATGCTGTATGAACAATGGTTATAACAGTTCACACAAATTAAACATTTTTATTATTATTTGCTTTATTATCGGACGTCTTCAATAACTAGTAAATGCATTAACCACAGAACCATTGGGGTATGTTTTAGCTCACTATGTTCAAGTCAAATGATTATTTAAGTGCAAAATTAATTTCTACAAGGTGTTTGAAAAAAGATTATAAACTCTAGGAAATACTATACGACATTAAAATATGGAAATATTAAATAAGAACTCATGTCTGAAAATATATCGTTTTGGGACCAGAGCGTTTACCAACTAGCATCAAAGTAGCACTATCTGAGACTGCAACCTTCAAAGAGTAACTATTACGTAACCGCCACCAATTTTGCTACTTAGTTGTGTAACTAACTTCATACAACAGTTGCAGTGACTACTTCAACTACATCTGGTTACTTTACAATTATGTGACTTCTAAGAAGTTTCAGGGACGTCTTGGTTACCAGTGTGGTGACCTTTAACTTTTCATAACTTGAAAATGGCAAACGATCGTAGCAGCGACTAACTGATGTTACTAAAGTTCCTTAAGAGTTTTAATTTCCACGCAGCGACGTCCCCTCCACGGAATCAGAACGTAGCCGTACAAGTTCTGGAAACGTCGCCGGAACGTGGCAGGCACCAAAAACGTATTCTCCATTTTTGTCGTAGGCACGCAATAGGAACGTTTCTATTACGTGCTCATGGCTAGTGGCAAAACATTTTACAGTACGTCCAAAAGTTGCAGCTATGTTCCAAAGACTAAATGTGCAATTTTGGTTATCAGTGCCAAAAAAAACAATAATAAGAATCCAATAACTGACATCTCAATAAACACATAAAATTATTTCGAAAAATGGTGGTCCATTTAAACGAAAATAAAGAATTGAAATTTTAATTTAATTTTGAATAAGGAGATAAAATCCATAGTCAGCAGAAGGGTATGTGACTTATTTGACTATAAATATCAGGCTCCTCAATTAGTCAAGCTACAATAAGTAAAATATACAAAAGGTCGAAGAAACCCAAGGTATAAAAGATTTACTTGGATCAGGAAGGCGTAGAATGGTAACCGAAATTGATAATCAAAATGTGATGTGCGCTGTTATTAAAAATCCTCACTCATCCATTAGATTTATCTAGCTTCAATTTGCCGTCATCTCACAGAACTTTGAAATCTCACTAGTGGCATCTTTACAAAGTTCACATCTTACAGAAGATGACACAGACAGAAGATTACCGTTTTGCAAGGAAACTGGAAATGTATTTGATCCAGTTAAAAAAATCACATAATTTAAGCAACTTTTTGGAGTCTAGAAAATCCGTGAAATATATGCAAGAATAACATACACAACGGTATGAAAAAGTGAAGTGGAATAATAGGAAATCGTATTGTAGGACGTTATTTCTTTGATGACAATTTGACAGCCGACATTTATTTGGATTGTCTGCAGTTTAAGCTGATTTTAGCCCTGGAAGAAAGTTACTCTAATCCTAATTAGTGTGATATGCCCCCTGATGTCTGGTTCCAACAAGGGCGTGAATGGCCACCATACTCCCCTGACTTTACTCCATTACATTTTTTACATAACATCATACAGGGTGTTCCAAAATTAATGCAACATAGAACAGGAGTATATTCTTGGTGACAAAATTATGTAACCAAATTTACCTTAGTCAGAAATTGACGGTTAAAGAGATACAGGAAGTTAAAATTTTGTTATCGATATTTGCAAAAAACTTGTTGAAGTTAATCCTGTTTGATATATTCAATGCACAGTTTTGGTTTCGGGTAAAGTGCCTTTTCCACTGACAATACAGCAACATGTTTATTATTAAATAATTCTTCCGATTTTTAAAATAATGGAATCGGTAGAATCCGATTCTTGCATTTGTCCGAATATGCCCATCACTAGTAAAATCCGTAATCAACAACAGTAGACAGTATTAAAAAATATTTGTGAAAAATATTTACTATTGCTTCTATCTTTATTTCAGTATTGTTAAAAACATATTTATATACCTAAATTTATGTACCCTATGAAGGCGTAGAAAGACCACAATAAAATAATTTTGTCAAAATTCTGTGTTGCCAGTGTGGGCGATTTTTCAATTTAGGTTACATACGAAGTTAAATTGGAAGATTGACGATCATTTTGAGCGATTTCGTTCGATCAAATTCGTTTAGCCTTTTAGCCTTTAGCTGTTAAATTTTTTAATGTTATCTGGGACTTCCTGTAATTAATTTATTCGTGGTTTATATTTCTTCATCATACGATGTTATAATGTTATTTCGGTAATTCGGTATTAGTATATTGCACACAACATACATAAGCACCAGGAATATACGTAGTCTGTTGTTTTTCTGGAAAATTCTATACGATATCCACAAAACAAGCGTTTGTATAGTTTGCCGCTCTCATTTGAGGGTTCATAAAGCCAATCTTATCAAAGATACATCTACATACTATTCGGGTTTGACAGGCATGATCAGCCAGTGTTAGTCGTCGGTTACTTCACCTATAGAATATTGATGACAGCTAATAAGCTCGGAACTGGTATGTTACTGGTTGCGCCGCTGACGAATGACTTTGGCTGTTTACGATTTTATAGTTTATAAGTTGTTTATTGATTATGTAGCTAATGTCAAATTAACAAACTCATAATTGTGAGATAAAAGTCAGAATTCCGACTTCTGTCCCAGAGTTCTGAGTTGTAAGTCAGAATTCTGACTTATAACTCAGAATTCTTAAATAGAAGTTGAAATTCTAATATAGATCTCAAAATTCTGACTTATAACTCAAAATTGTGAGATAAAAGTCTAGTTATAAGTCGCCATTTTAGAATTTTCTTTTATGTTTGTTGTTTAATTATTTTAGAATCTTTGATTAGAATAGGGGAAATGATGATTATGATGAATTTTAACAGGTACTTACTTTTAACCACTTTACTTACCAGTGCTTTCTAAATTGAGCAGGTATATTTTAAGAATGTCCGATAAAGTTTTACGGGAATAGCTTTTATGACATAATCTTCAAACCGAAACAGAGCTATAAATGGTATGGTCCTTGCTAATAGGTATGTTAGATTACGGCATTAGACTCTGGGAAAATTATGAATGACCTCCATCATTATCGCTCGACCGTCTGGAGATAAAGGTATTAGAAATGAACCGCCTAATGGATGTACTGAACCATATCGCTCGAGTAAATGTTAATATAACAATGCAGAATAAATATACCTAACAAAACATGCAAATAAGAGGAGATATAGAAGGGCTTTATTTTCCTTATATATTTTGTGTTTTACCTGAAAATATTTTTATACTGTGTGAGCATTGGGAGCCACTTAAAATTTGTCACGCAGAATTTTTTCGTTTTGATGCAAAAATAAAAAAAACTGCTCGGACCCGCCGTTTTTGTCTCAACTCATTCCTTAAATTTCTACCCCTAAGCGGGGATGAACTTCACCCTTAAAATCTTAAATGGAAATTTTGTGTGAAACTGGATCTGTGACAAAAAAAAAAAATATTCAAAATCGGTAAGAAATGAAGATATTGAAGTTGGTGCCCACATTGTTATTGAATCTCCTATAAGTACTAATTGATAAACCAAATTTTCGATTGCGATTTCAAACAGTCTGCTTTCGATACACCAGAACTATATAAGGTCATCAGCATACAACAACGTATTACTGTCAATACTCAGATTGACGTCATTTATAAATAACAAAACACAAAAGTGGTCCTAAGATAGAACCTTGAGGGACGTCTGATATTAACGGACCTGAATTCACAGTACTGAATATGTAATATTCTGTGATATAAGTAGGACTGCAAAAAATAAGTAAATGAGTCAAACCATGCAAAAATATTTTTTCTAGTAATGAGTCATTGTGAAACACATTAGACAGGTCAGTATATATAATGTCAATGTGACCTTCCGTATCTAATACCTCTGACACATACCGATTAAAGAATACTTGGTTTGATACTGTAGATTTACCTATCTTGAACCAATGTTGATTTGGAGAAATTATTGATTTAAAATTAAAAGCCATGTACTTATTAATTCGTATAAAACAATTTCAAATAATTTGCTGAAAAAAATAGCTACCGGTCTTTAATTCTCAGTTACACTTTTGTCATCTTTTTAAAAATTGAACAAATCTTTGACTCTTTCCAAAATGTAGGAACTATTAAAAAACCCAGTGGTAAATAGAAAATCTTCAATTCAATCTTTTCAAAATCTAATAAAGTACAATTAGTGGTAAATGAATTTGATGATCTGAACTTTTGTTCTTTAATTTCTTATCTTCCATCCATTTTCCAGAATTAAAATACTGGAAGGAGTTGAAAAATGATTATTGAATGCCCTGTAAAATAACTTATTACGCAATACCACTTTCCATTCAATATTTTAAGAATGAATGTTACTTCCGCTTAGGGATAGTAGGAAATGAGTATACAAAGAAAAGTTGATGCGTTCGAGCGTTTCTTAGTTTTTGCATTGAAAGGAACTGGGGGGCAAGTTTTAGGTAGTCCGTGGCGTATATGGGGCAAAATATAAAAATTTGCAAAAGCATCACGAATGCTCCTGAAGCGACAAATTTTGCAACAGATGAAGCAAGTAATACCAACCGAGACGCCAAGAAGTTTAGCATTATATCATAAATTTTATTTAATAGGTTCCTTAATTCAGATGTATTAACTTATAATAATACTAGACCTACATGTGTCTATTCTACAGGTCTGTCAAAAATGCACTGTTGACGTGCAATTTCTAGTTTTTTTTTATCTATTTTTAGGTATTAACAATATTGTGTGAAACTAACTACTCTGTAGACTAAAGCCCCAACCAGCGTTGAATTACACCCACAATATTCTTTATTATTAGTTTCTAAAAATGCAGAAAATAGGTTAGATCTCATCTATTGTGGTTGAATTTTCGAGTTTCCACATTTTCAAAACTGAACTTGGATATTTATAGAATGTTTTCATTAAACCAGGTTAGTAAATTTAGCCTAGATTATTATTTTTAGATAATTATTGAATAGAGCTTTGTCTGTGGAACTGTTCATTAGCATACCTAGATGTTTGGTATCAGAGAGCATATATGACTTCATTGATAGGAATTGTAGGACGTTTATATGTATTAACTTAAAATACCTTTCTAATACAGTAAAAAACAATTTCTCAGTGTATCGACACGTTTGATGCACACACTCAAACAATATCTGCTAATTCTCGATTTGAGTAAGATATTTTTAAGATCACATAAATCATTTTGCAGTCGCCAAAATCATGTCGCCACTGTGTTGTGAAATATGAAGAACCTCGGTTAGTGCATTATAAGGTCAGCCTAATTTCCACATAGATATACTTGATTTATTTTTGGATTACATAACACTTAGGCCTCTGCTTAATGAATTTTTTTTTTCATATCTTCGACAACCCTGTTGAAACAAACTTTCTTATTTTACAAACGCCCTGTATTTCATATAACTATAGCAGTTATTTGACATCATCTCGAATTTTCTTAGCTTAGAATTTGAAACAAACATCAACTAAAGAAAATCTAATTAAAGTGAACTGCTTTTATATCAGTTTCTAATTTCATTGATAACAAACTATAAAATTAAGTACATAATAGTATTTTAAAGAGAACAGCGAAATATATCAATAGGTAAACCTTAAATTTGATTAAGCAGACTAATTGTTTTCAGAACTGAATTTTCTAGGCTAATGATCATTTCTTCTTACCAATATGTGTTTATATGTAGACAAAGAGTAATTAACGCTGACAATAACAATTACAACAATAATTAATAGTATGTACCAGTATTAGACATTCTAATAACTTCTTTATATATTTCTATATTTACAAAGGACGATACAAACACAAAAGTCTTTACGAGTTAATTCATGATTTTGCAACCAAATCCAAATTAATAAAAGATATGATCTACATATTATCTCGAAGATGATGGACAAACTGTTTTACTTTTAAACAATTATTTTTTCAAGTAACACTACATTGAGTAGTGATTATTTTATTTATGAATAAAGTAATACAATAATGGTTTAGTAATTTAATTATAGTCTAGAAATACAGTGATACCTATATAATTTTAACTTTTATTCCCCTTTAAGTTCCTTGTTTTAGAAGTTCTAAAATTACTTAGAGAGTTATTGGAAATCTCTTTAATACTGCCTAAAAGTATTTAGTACGACTGTATTTAAATACTACTTGCCCTTATTTTGTCCACAAAAATATAGCTATTGGTTAATAATTTGTCGGATGGGTTTCCCTTATTCTTTTGTTTATCTCTCTCAGTAATTGCTATTTTAATGGTGACTAAGAAAAATAACAGAAGTCAAGATTTTGAGAAAATGAGGATAAGTATATTTATCCTTATTTCATTTTTCTTGAAAGATGCTAGAAAATTTACTAAAAAAGCGAAAAACATTTTATTTTTATTTTAGGTTAGGACGGGTATGACCGATTACGATCCGATATATCAAATAAGGGATTGCTCGGTGTTACCTTAATCATGCATAAATATGGCCGATCGCTATCCTTATTACTGCTGCCTTAATAATACAGCACATATGCGCATGCTTAGATGTCAACATAAGAGAAACCTAAATACTGCTTAACCTTATGACACACACAATAACTCTCTAATTCTATACATGTATGATTAGTTTTGTATTACTTTGATTTGAAAATTTGTATCCTGAAAAAAATTACATTTTAGTCCATTGGTTGTTCAATAATAATTGTTTACTTTCACGTCCTCCGTTACTCCTTTGAACTAACACTCTATATAACTATATAAGGTGGTTGCTTTAAAAACTTTTTCATGGTTAGCACGCTGGTAATATATTGTGCAGTTAATGTTTTTTGACGTTTAATGATATCAGTGGAGCAAAACAAAAATTCATTATGACACTCCTAAGAAAATCACAAGCCTACGAAAATATGAAAATCGGTTATTTTTTTCATTATAGCAGATAGAGTATATCTACGCATTATCTATTTATCTTATAGGCAGGGTAATTCTTCACTTATACGCATTAACTTGTAATAGATAATTTATAGCTGAAGATAAATAATGATGTAGATATAGTGAAAAAAGTGTAGTATAAATTTTTTTTCTACGTTCATGCAAAAACAAACCTTTATTGAACTATATTTAATGGAAAAATTGGTTCTTCATTGCACTAGTGCAATACAATTTTTATTGCATTCTACTACAGCGTTTCGTCATCATGACAAACATAAACGTTCATATCAACGTCATATTTTCCTACATTTAGTGTCATCTCAATAAAACATTTTTTTGGTTTTTGCATGAACGTAGAAAAAATATTGTATGCAGCTCGTACAAAAAGTAATAAATAACTATTAGTTTCGGAAGTTTACATAAATTTATTAAATCCGCATGCCACTTGGCGAACACACTTTCAAAAACGATTATCAGTATATGCGTGATCTGGAATTGTGAGTACTTATTGGCCAATCGGTTCACTGGTGCTTTTTATTTACAATGCTTGAACAATAATTTACCGGTACTCCTTGAAGAAGTTAATCTCACCATTAAACAGCATATGTGGTTTCTTCGCGATGATGCTCCACCAGGTTTTGCCCTACTAATGCAACAAAATTTGGGTTATGAGTTTTCCGAATGATGGCTAGGTTGAGGTGGTCCCCTCTATCACCCAACTTAAAACCGCTTGACTTTTATCTTTGGGGTCACATAAAACCCATGGTGTATGTTACCTAACACTAAAATAAGACAATTGCGAAATTGCATACCTGCTGCCACTGAGGCAATTCGACTACAGTTTACAATTTTATGAAATTCAGCTTCTTTTATTTTTATTTGAAATAAATTGGAATCTACATACTGAGAAACATTTTTTTTCCACTATTCGTCATTATTTGTCCTGAGCTATAATTTCCCAAGTTTATGCGTATAAGTTAAGAATCGCCCTGTATATGTATCATCTAAAAAACATAATAAAAAGGCTATAAAAACTCAATTTTTCAGTTTTATCATGATATTCTAAGAATAATTGACTTATATTATTATTATTTATTTATTTTTATTTGGCATAAACTGAAACATGTCTAACTTTTTGGTATTTCTTCTAGTTTACGTGGTGTGTAAAAGTTAACATATAAATGATCTTAATGTTAAAATTTGAAATAATATTTTACTCACACACGAGCATTAACCGTTTTACATTACTACTAGCAAGCAAATATTTTTTCTACTTGTAATATTATTTATTAGTTTCAAGAAAGTATAACATATTTTTTAGTTTTCGTTCAAGATATAAACTCAAAAGTATCTAACCATTTCTTTACCCGATTTTGTATTACATAAGACAACAATTGCATTGCAAAAATCCATAGTAAGTGACCACTCGAATAACGAAATACTTTCATTTTTTTACGAGCTTAAATCAAATAACGATTGACCTCATTCAAGGCCGTGAATGCAGCGAGGTGACAAAACATTTTCATTTTTTACACCACTTTCACCTCATCTGTAAAATCGCTATATCGGCGACTGGCTATCTCCGACCAATTACCATAAAGGAAAATGCGTGTAAACATAATGAAATCGTACGTCAAACACATGGTGTGCATTTCGATCCGACAGAGCCGATTTCTTTTTTATGATAATTAATAATATTGTGTCATATTCCGACAGGTGGGGCTATTTCTGGAAATAAAACGCGTTTGTTACATTAACATAAATCGGCGCTTGCACTGCAACGTGTATTTCCTAAATACAGGGCGATTTTAAAACGGAAACGTTTATTTAAACAAGTGAATTTTTTGTCAATATTGAAGTAAGATGTGTATTTAAACAATGATAAACTAAAAAAGTAAACTATTTTACTTTTTATGGATTTTATCCAGCAATGTGACTAAAATCTGAGGATATGGCTATCCTTTAGATAGAGGGGGGGAGAAGAGGGTAAAATAAATAGTTCAGTAAAAATTTGTGATGACTGCTATATATTTACGAATCTTGAAATTTTTTCTGACGTATTTAGTGTTGAATGAGACAAGAAATGTCTTGCAAAACAAGACAACAGTTTCTCTAAAGTTTTATTCTTACTCAATTTTGCAAGATCATATCTTTTTTATACTGCATTAGAAAGGTATTTTAAGCTAATATAAATCAAATCTTCTACATTTCCTATCAATGAAGTCATATGTATGCTCTCTGATACCAAACATCTAGGTATGATAATGAACAATTCCACAGACAAAGTTCTATTCAACAATTATCTAAAGAAATTAATCTAGCTAAATTTATTAACCTGGTTTAATGAAAACACTCTATAAATATCTAACTTCACTTTTGAAACAGTGGGAACTCGAAAATTTAACCACAATAGATGAGATCTGATCTATTTCTGCATTTTTAGGATTGCTTCTTCAGGTGGACTCCTTTAAGTTGAGTCAAATATAAAAATTATTATATAAATTAAAATTATTTGAAATTAAATATCGACAATATCAAAAGCGATTTTAGCCTTAAATATGACAAACACCTACTTAAATAATGTTTACCCTTTATGTAATCATTTTTGATATATTTTTAGGTATTAATAATATTGTGTGAAACTAACTACTCTGTGGACTAAAGCCCCAACCAGCAAATTTCTTGTTTCACAATTTTACAAGACTTTTACATGATTCTAGGGAGAGATGAGGAAAATGGAACTTTATGAGGATTTTTGGTAACAGTGGTAGTAACAGTTGGCTATGGACATTATAACGTACAGAAATAGCCAGTATTACATAATTAGTTATAGGCGAAACAGAATCGGAGCTCTTTCAGTCAAGTGGTACTGAATTTATAATTAGTTCAGTTCAGCATAACTGGACCTATACTCAATAAACTAACTTATAACTACTAGAAATGTAATATTTATTTTTTCTGTTAATATGACTTTTGTTTTTAATCTTGTTTGGTCTTCCAAGTCCAGCTGTCAAGTTTTGGTATTGTCTTGGTATTGTCTTGATCTTGTCTTAATCTTGCCTTGGTCTTGTCTGGGTTTGTCTTGGTCTTGTCTACGTCTTGTCTTGGTCTTGTTTTGTCTTGTCTTGGTCTCGCCTTGGTCTTGTCTTGCTCTCGTCTTGGACTTGTCTCGTCTTGGTGTTGTCTTTGTTTTGTCTTGGTGTTGTCTTGGTCTTTTCTTGGTCCTATCTTGGTCGGTCTTGTCTTGTCTTGGTCTATTCGCAAGACTTCTTGCCGTAGCAATATTTCTTGTCTTGCCTCTCAAGACTTTTGTTTTAAATCTTTTCTTGTCCAAATCCAGCTGTTAAGTTTTATCTTGATCTTGTCTATTGACGAAATCAATTGAAAAATTTGCAAACAAAGTGTTGCGCTGAATTGATGAGTATACCACAAGACGAATAATTTTTAAACTGCACAAATAAATATTTTTTTCATTTCCGATTTGGTAATTAAATAAAAATCTCATGTTTATAATACTACTTTAGCAAGTAAATAGATCTTAACTGAAAATTAATTAAATTCCTCGATTTAATAAAGTCCTTGCTAAAAATGATACAGCTGCAACTCGTATCACCATTTAACCTCTATCGTATTTTATTAATATTTAAGCTTACTACTTTTATTAATATTACAGCTTACTAATGGTGGTTTTACACACGGTAAAAACTATCTCATGAAAATTCACAAAACTGTAACATATAACTCCAAATAAAAACCATATCAGATCAGACTACGATATACTAGCGTGTAAACTACAAATTTAAATATTGCATTTTCATATTTTTCGACAAATTTTGGTACAAGTTGTAGCAGGATCTATTTTTGCTGATTAGAATACTTTTTTCTGTGAAACTTTAGCGACGTTTTCTAGTAAACTAAAAAATAAAGAGTATTTGTTCGGGTAATGAAATTGTTCAACTTCGACTCTGTTGGGAAAAATTTGTGGAAAATCAAAATGGTATTACATATAGGTAACTAGTTCCCACTGGTCACTTGGTCATGTTCAGATCTATTTATTCAAACACGTACCAAATTCGATTAAAATTGGCTGAGTAGTTCAGGAGGTATTTGCAAAAACCAAAATTTTTTATTCGATTTCAAAAAACCTCAAATTGTTTATGTGGAATCAGCAGACAACATGGCCTGACTTAAAGTAGTTTTAAATCGAAAACTTGAAACTTATTTTCGTTCTAAAATAAATTTAACAACAAACTTTGACTGTATTTTCTTCCCATGCGGCAAGTAATCATAGAACACTAAAACTATGCCACTATGTAATAACAATTATAAAAATTCATTTTTTGTTTAAATTAATATTTTATTGCATCAATAGGCACATGCCTCGTATAAATTAGAAAACATACCTCGTATCACTAGTTTCTTAATATTTTCTATTAATCCTTTTTAGTGTCGCACAAAAAATACATAAAATATGTTTTACTGTATTGTAAAGCTAATTCTAATCAAATTTTCTACAGTTTCTATTAATGAAATCATAATTATGTTCTTTGATACCAAATGTCAAATTATTTTTTAGCATAGAATGCTAAGGCACAATTCCATAGATTAGGTTCAATTAATCATTTAATGATTTTCAAAAATCAAATATCACTTTCATGCAGTATAAAAATTGAATTTTTCAAATAATTTATATTTTAATTTTTTATAGTTAGATATATGATCCAATTTAAAATAAAGGAATCCGCCTGAAGAGATCCTAGAAATGCAGAAATAGGTCTAATCTAATCTATTGTGGCTGTTTAAGTTCGTAAAATCATTTTAGGTCGCCGTATTTCTCGCCGTAAAATGACCAGAATTGTGGTGTTTTTAGGTACAGAAATCTAGAAAAATAAAACACGTAGAACAAAAGTAATATCAAAAATAAAATTTTGATGTTTTGTTTATCCACTTTTACTATTTAAATTCTTCTCAAAGAAAATAATAACTTTAAAAAGAAGTATGTAAGACACACATTATTTTGTTGTTTTAACTCTACATATTAACAATTATTTTCAGATACTTATAAACAAAAGTGAACAATCTTATGTGCAGAACTATTGTATGTTTATGGTATAACAATATTTACATCTAGTTAATTTTTAAAAAATAGGTATTATAAAAGATTTCTGTACCTATAAATTTATTGGTTAGACCGCTTTTTGTCGTCATATATTCGTTTTACTTCGGTACCTTTGAATATTTATTTAAGTGGCATGAAATAACATTTCTATTATTTGCTAAGCTCTACATTATTCAGTTCTTAAATATCTAAAATGATTTGTATTTGCAGAAAACACTATTTTAAGAATACGGTGCCCTTAACTTTCTTTACTAGGATATTTAACTAGGCTAATTTTTATTTTAGATATTTCTTGAATTCACCTTTGTCTATGGCATTGTTCCTTAGGATACCTACATGTTTTGTGCCAAAGAACATTCATATTACTTGAAATTGAAGGAAAATTGATTTGAATTAATTCAGATACCTTTACAATACGGTAAATAATGTACAAAAGCAAATAATAGAAAATAGAAAATATATTTCTCCAAAAAGCTGTAATTTAATAGCCTAAAATTTTTCATATAATTTTCACTCATCTCATTTATGTTTTTTGCTTCCAAATCCTTCAATTTATAAAATTGTTTGTGATTTCCTGGAAATAGTTCACTATTACATAATTTTAACTTGATTTAAAGCAAAGACAGTAAAGTAGGATGATGAAAATCAAGTCAAACCGTTGCGTCGCCGATTTAGCTGCCCGGCTACTTTCCACTCAAAGAAATCTATGCTAAAGGTATTAAAAACCACAAGTATGGGCATCAATAACGTTAAGAAAGGATATTAAAGAGTTAATAATTTTTTAAGCAGAAAAGTACTATAAAATTTAATTTTCAAATTTCTCTTTCTATTACTCTAATTTCACACTACAAAATTAAATATTTCGCTCCCGCTAACGTTTTACTTTTACTAACTGCATTTGTAACCTTGATATACTAATCTATGCCGACTACTATATTAGTGAAAATGAAACTCATTCATTCATTTGTACTAGAGCAGCTACTTTCCGTTCGTCAAATCTTCGGCGTTATACATTCAGTACGAAATTTTTTCCTTCTCGTCATAATTATATAGAATTGAAAAATTTAATTAATTGAATTGTAGAAGCTAATACTCGCATTACTTACTATACAGTGAAAATGAAAAATGTTACTTCTCTAATTTTACTATTATTTTATTAAATACGAAAAAAGAAAAAGTTTCGCTATTCTTTTGGGACACACCTTGTGTAAATCGTACTCAATATTAATATCCCTAGCATAAGCGTTTTCTCTTAAAATTGTCTATTCAATAATATAAATAAATTGAAAGTAATTTGGAACTTATTTTAACAGTGTAGTAACGAATTTTTGTGAAATGTGCTCTTTTGGGAGATAATAAATATAAAAAGCAAAATAGGCACTATTCTCATACTCACTAAAAAGTGAAAATCTCAGTTAAATAGATCAACATTATGTTGAATGGAACACTGAATGTTTTGTATATTTCATTACTTACAATAATTGTTTATTAGATTGAATTTTTGTGATATTAAATTAATAGCAATGAATATAAATAAATAACAAAAATTGAAACGTATAACAAACGGCTATTGAGAATTATGTTATGATAGTTGTCACTTTATTGCCTCTAATATAAAGAAAAAAGTGTGCCTTAGCAAATAAAATATATAAAATTCTATTAATTAATCTTTTCTTAAGGTGGAACCAGACCACAATATGGTACATTTTATTTATATATAGAAACTATAATTAATTACGAATTGCGGAAATACTGGTAATTAGCAAAATTTAACCGGCAAACAATCTGTGATGAGACTGCTTATGGTTTAGATGTGCCACATCATCTAATATATCTTGCAAAATTTCTGTACTGTTCTTTATTGTATACACAGAAGAAAAATGCAAAATTTTCTATTTTGATTAAGAGCGCCGTATTCTTGAAATAGTGTTTTGTACAAATATGTCATTTTAGATATTTACGAACTGAATAAAATAGGGTTTGGCAAATAACATGAATATTATTTCATGCCAACTGCAAACATTCAAAGGTACCGAATATATAACGACAGAGTATCTCTCAATTATTGCCATTTTAATGGTGAATGAGAGAAGGGATAAAAGTCAATATTTAAAAAAAAAATGAATATAAGTTTACTTATCTTTATTTCATTTTTCTTGAAACATGCGACGGATTGCTCAACATTAACTTAATCATGCATAAATATAGTCGAGCACTATCCTTATTACTGCTGTCTTAATAATACAGCACATATGCGCATGCTTAGATGTCAATATAAGGGAAACCTAAATACTGCTTAACCTTATGACATATATGTCCAATAACTCTCTATTGTTATAACACAAAGTTACCTAGTTCTGCATATAAGATTGTTCACATTTGTTTATAAGTTTGTGAAAATAAATGTCAAAATGTGGTGCTAGAATAGCAAAATAATGTGTGTCTTACAAACGTTTTTCATTATTTTATTTGAGGAGAATTTAAATAGTAAAAGTAGATAAACAAATTTGTTGTAGTTTTAATTGTCTTAGGTGTCTGGTTGTTTATATAAAGCCTACTTATAATTTGTCTGGGGCGTTTCTACTTACACAGGGCGTGAACCATTGGACGTAACTGATTATGTTTTGTTGTCTTGCAACTAACACTATATAGCTATGAATATACAATAATCAAAACCACTTACTGAGCTTAAGTCAGGATAGAGTTGCCGTCAGTTCGCCCACTGGTAGCTCTTGCAACAAGCTCAAACTTTCAACAAATAAGAGAGAAACACATGAGTACCCAAGCATACCTTCACATTCTCTAAACATCAACATGGACTACTTAGATCAACTGATAAATATATTCTGTCTCAGACTGCAGATGGATATCAACAATACAACAATGTACACTGACCAGACCACCTCTGCAGAGATAGTTCATAGCAAGACTATGTCTTTAACCAGAATCAGACCGCGCCACACGCAGCTAGCGGCCCCCGAGATATCCCGCAGCTAACGGACGAACTGTATCACCGCAGCTAACAGCCGTAGGATACCCCATACCTCAAAATATCGTAGGCAGCTAACGGCCAATAAAGAATATACAAAAATGATAGGCCAGCCTTGTCAGTAATACACTATCATTCACAATCTCAAATAATTTATTAATCATCTACTAACTTAGCCAATACACAAATGATAAGCATGCCAAGTTCTCAGTGATGTAACTCACCTAATAATAAACACAACACAGGTTACTAAAACAATTGTCTAGTCCACTATTTAATAACTTAATTTAATATGCACGCACATTCACCCTCGAACTGTCTTAAAGAAATAACGTCATTCTCCACTGTAATCATTCAGGGTTGGATCAAACACTTAAAATAACGTCTCTATTCATTTTTATCACTGTTGTTTAGACCGCTTCGACTGTTTCAATAGACAGATGGATACACTAAATAGCAAAAAAGTTCTGCCATTTAAAAAAACATGATGTGCCATAAGTAGCGCCCTCTACTAGTGACGTCAAAATTAGTTAAAAATTCTTATTTGCCGTGCCAAAAAACATAATTGTGTCAATTTTTTTTTAATACTCCGACAGGTTTCAAAGTTATTGAGATATTTCAAAATAAAATTCTAACACCCTGTATTTTTTAAACCAGCAACATTCGGATAAGGCATATTTGGCTCAATCGCCATATTTTGGTATGTAGTATCTCCAGTTCAGAGATTGCCTATTTTTAATGAATCACCTTGTACAGTAGTAGATATAGTTTACTTAAATTTTACGTTGATGTTCAGATCATCTGTATCTGAATCTGTATCTGAAGCTTCTAAAGGGTAAGCAATGAAATCCTACCATGTTGTATAGAGCCAAGAACAGGTGCCAAATTTTTGTTAAATAACATTGTGAAAGTGCAAACAAATTTGTAATAAAATTTGTTAATTAGTGAGATCATTGTATTTAGTTAGGGAAATTTAATAATTTCCCCTGTTATTAAATTAATTATAAAATTATGACAATGCTCATATAGATAATTAATTCAACAGAGAATAATTTATAATTACACAACATGGGGCCTCAAAATATTGGAAAATGCAAAATTTTAAAATGGGGAAATACCTAATAAATAATTCAGCACCTTTTTTACTGTTTGCTGTTACTTGTGCCGTTTGTTTATTTCAATTTACTCAATAACATGAAAATAACTATTTAATACTTAGCGATATTTACAAGAATAAAAACACGCTGTATCTAAAAGAAATATTCTGAAACCATAGGCATACTCAAAAAAAATGGGGGGGAGGGTCCGTGGGTACTACGTCCTGTCTCCGTTCATGATTCCATATTTTATACCAAAATTACACAGAAAATGTGCCGACTTAAGATAAAAATATGCGCCAATTTTCAAAAAATATCTCTAAAACCACCGGAGCTAACAATAAAAATCAGTTTAAAATTTTTTAAGAGAATGATACAAAGAATTTGTGGTTAACGGCTTAACCTACTATTAGTACAATCTTTTTCGGAAGGCGAAGTGGGAAATAAAACGTTGGTGAGAGGAAATGTATACATCTATTTCATTTTAACTTATACCTGCTTATGACAGGTATAACTGGGTGGTAGCTGGCGGGTTAGCCCAAATTATGCTAGGAAAGACGTCTTTAGGAATGCATGTGCGGTGGAAAGATTAGAGTGTGCAAGTATGTCGGTACTCAATTATCTCTAGATGTAAATTGCCAGGGTCGGCTGGTAAATTTTCCCATAATCAATGATAGTAAAAGTCTAAAACATTTAACATAAGTTTCCTACATTGTTCGTTCAAAACTTCACGAAGAATCGACTCAACGCAATAGAATGATCAATACATTCCAACTATTCCAAAGTTCAGCTCTGTTCGACCCTCTGTTTTTGACAAGAAGTACATCTTATTGGCCATCCTTCTCTAGTGCAGGTAATTTCTCCGTAACGTTAGTCGTACCTTATTAAGGGGCGTACCTGAGCATGAGCATGAACGTTTTATTGCATACCTCGCCTTCCGAAAACGATTCTATTATAATTTGTAACACCCTGTATATAAACCTGGATATTATCGGTAATCGCCGGGTCCTACAATCCTACAATTAGTGATTTATAAAATATGTATTAGTAAATAAGCATTAAACCTAAAACTTTGTTGTGTTGCAGGCGTACATGGTATTCATGCATCATATATTGTTTAAAAAATTGCACTCGTTATCATTTTTGTTAATGTTCAAGAAATTATTGACCCACTTTTCATTGAAACAACCTCCGCGATGTTGATAATTACAGTCAAGTTCGCACTGTTTATTATTAGAAGATTAAGCCCAATTTTTAGCAGCCGTGTTTATTATTGTGCGTTAATCAGTTAGGCTGCATTGTGTCGTGATTCTTGAACTAATTCCGAACAAAATAATGCTCAGGGTCATTGAGGATGTGACAGAAAGCGGAAAAAAGTCACGTCACAACTTAAAACGGCGGGCGACAATGATAATATTTCATAAATGTTTCCGAATGGATTTTTGGGGTGATAATTGTCTCGTTCAAGTTGTATATAGAATGCCGACAACATTGGCGGCTCGTTAGGGATTGTAGCAGCAACAGGTATTAATTTAGAAAGTCTGCTTTATTTCAATTAAAATTACAATATATAGTGCAATTTAACGTAATAGTCCTATTATACTAGAGAAGTTGCTTCATCTCGCATTTTGTAAAATAGAAATGCATCAACAATAATGGTTATTTGATGAAACATCACATTACAATTTGTCTATTTATGATGTATGGTCAACCCAGGGAATTTGAAGTCGATCTGATAAGTAGTTTTCGAAATATACGAAAGGCGTGACGTCATTGCCTCCTACAGCTTCTCAGTACTCGTTCACCTCGAACTCCGGCAAGGGCCTTTCTCTGTTAAATTGAAACAAATTAGCAAGTAGTAGTAGTATAGCGGGCGGCCTCAGCCTGGCAATTAGACCACACGTGGGCCCTTTTTGCCTACCCTACCATCCCATCACCTCTCTACTATCTGCCCTCGGCCTTTTTTGAACCTACCCGATGTCCTGATGAACACCAGGATCATCTCTTCTTTTTGCAGCTCCTCGGCACCAAAGATCCTATATCTTAGTTTTCCAAGGGTCGCACAATATCCTAGAAAATGGATAGGGGTCTCCTCCCACTCTCCACATTGTGGACATAAGGGACTCTCCTCTATGCCTATCAAGTTCAAATACCTTCTGAGTCTGCCCGTCAGGACCCCTACCATTTGGTTCAGGGACCTTTGACTAAGGCTCAGTAGCCACATCGTCCTAGATTTACTTCAATAGCCCTCAAGCCAGACATTTATCTCATTCTCCGCCCTGAAGGCTATAGCCAAAGCTAATTACTTCTAAAATATACAACATGCTATTTAAAAGCATATTCGTCTAATCTACTGATGGTAGATTTAATTATGATGATGGGCATGTTACTACTTAACACTAATTTGAAAGTGCGGAAATGAGAGGTGTAAAAGTGCAACGGTAAGTTCTAAAAGGAAATCATTAATAGCAGATACGTTTTTCAAATAATGTAGATAAGTACTTAAATAAAAAAAAATTGTATTTATTATGTTGCAAAATTAATAATAAAATGAAATGTTTTGGTTTTAAAAAAAGAGTTTTATATAGAGATCTGCAACACAAAAAAACATTTGTTTTTTTATATACCTATTATCAAGCCTTTTTAAATTTTAGTTAATATAAAGTACTAATACAACCATCAAACTTATTCTTTGACTTCATAATTAAAATTTTATATGAAAATATAAAATGTCTAAAACAACATTCTATTTCAGGTCTTCACGATAAAGTTACGGAGACAATATGCAGAACAGTTTGTTTAAATTAAAAATGTGTTCTAACTAAAAGAAAGTCCCAATTTCAGACAATATATAAAAATACAAAATTAAGTAGATGATTAGTTCATCAACCTTACTATTCAATTACTAATTTATGTTTTTATTGTAATTTAATAGTTTGATATATTTTATTGGGCCACTTTATAGAACCAAAAATTAAGCAATTCATAAACTCGATATTAAAAAGAGGTAATAACATAGGTACCTACTGTATATCTAGGTACGTTATTTAATTTTATAGATACGCAGCTATCTGAGAATTTAATCTTGCCTGAAAATGAAGAATAAATTCTACTTAAATATATTATAAATTGTTATTAAGCTGGTTTTATTATAAACGTAATTATACAAAACATTTATTTGTTTTAGGCCGAAGAAATATGTCGCGCTTCATTGTTTTTTGCTACAAATTTTGCGTATTGGAATTGCAGGGAAACTAATAAATAATTTAGTAGGGTATCTTAGCGTTGTCCTGGAACGTTTCGGTACAATACAATATCTAAAGTTTGATTGTTTTGTTTGAGTGGCTCTAATAAAATCTTCAATATATATTTTATAATCGAAATAACCGCAGTCCTAACGACTTCGACGGCCCTCCTACGCTTCGTATTCTAAATGCAAGTAAATGGTAGCGAGCGCAACCCGACATATAGGAGTGACGTCACATAGCGAGTTATCAAATTATTTTAAAAGCTTTAAAGACAACAGAATATTACAATCTTTTTTAGATCGTACTAAAATTACAAAACCAATCATAAAATGTAACAAAAAAATGTTAAATGGCCCATTATAATATCGGGAGAATATACAGTACCACAGGAAAATGCTGTTATCTATGGTCTAAAGCGAATATTCCATCGAGTACGACGCTACATGCCTGACTGACGGCCATTTTTTAATTATAAGTGGATTACAATATAAATTATTTTTCGATGATTAATAGCTTCTTCGTATTGCCATTTTGTATGCTGCACTTGGTGAAATATCCAAACTGCAGTAGTCGCTGCTACATAGTGGTTCGTATAATGCCTACATCTATCCAATACATATCGTATTCGGTGGAATGCTCTCTTTACAGCAGATGTAGGTGACAGATCCGGCACATCGTGCTTAGCGTCCTCACAATGGACGATATTTTCGGCTTTAAATGGAGATGTCCAGACAGTCTACGAAGCGAGTGCATGTCGGATGATTCTGTAGAATTAGATGATTAATTTATCGTTTCGTTTTAGATGAGAATTCAATGCACCATTGATGTATCTATCAGAAAACAATGAGTGCATCCGGTATCTTCTTTCTCTATGCCTTTGCCGTTTCTTCCTTTGTAGTTACAGTAGATATAATATAGTGTATTATTGATTATTATTATATTTTAAACAATATAATTCCTAGCATCTATTGACTAGGTAGGAATACCACTGACTAAACTTTAGCAAATGTGTTAAATTTGCTTGGTCGACCATAAACACACTGATTGTTGGTATGTGTGAACACTGTATCCGATATCGATACCGATATCAATAATATCGTCCTGCGACGGGGTTAGTAAATAGACGAATTGTTGGAGCAAGTAGCTAGCTTCTGTATACTAGAATCGTGTGAACATAGTTTCCATTGGTTAGTAGAATACCAGCCAGTAAATGAAGCCAGTCATGTATTTAGAGAGCAGTTCAACTTACCCACTAGCTTACTACCACGGTGTTATCGAATGGAATGTGTCGAAGCTAGTCCGCTATTCTGCTGATATCTTCTTATGAACGCATGTTCTCCAGTTGAGTGGTTAATAGCAAATTATGTCATTTGAGACGACTGGATGCATTTGTGTATTTGTACAGTTTCAAGTACTCAGTTTAGCTCTTTAAAATGTCAAAGTAGGATGAAACCACAACTGTACATTTCGTGGAGAAAGAACATGAATGCCTATGGAACACGAATAACTCAAGTTAAGAAGCACAAGCACAGCAGGTAGCTTTATTAAAAATTATAGACGAAATCGCTTTCACAGTTTTCCAAGTGGCATTCGATTCGATCCATTTTTGCTCATCATATTTTACTTTGAAACTGATTTACCGAAATATTACTACACGTGTGAACAGTCACTGGCAAAGTTACTGGTTTGTAACATTTTTCAGCTACTTGTTCCAGTAACTGTGTCTATTTACTAAACCCGTGAAAACGAGTCTTAAGGATCGTTAAGTCCTTGACATACTCCTAGTGAAGTTAGCATTCATTAATTTTATTATGCAAAAACATTGTGTATTTTCTTATAATAGTTGGTTGATGTTTAGTGAAATAAACAGTACGTATTTCACAGTTTTTCTCATTGCACAAGTTTTCTTTTGCTATGGCTGGTTACTCTAACGCAGAATTAACAGACATGCATTTCATGTATGGTCGTGCTAATGGGGACGCCACCGAAGCGCGACGTCTTTATATTGACGCTTATCCAAATCGCCAGATTCCTTCACAACGCATGTTTGGAAGAATTCACCAAAGATTGCGTGATACCGGTTCCTTGAGCAAACAGTGCCATTTATCCGGAAGACCAAGGTCGGTATCCACTCCTAGAGCAGAAGAAGAAATTCTAGCACTGGGAGAGCAGAATCCAAGTACGAGTGTGCGAAGAATATCAGCCGAGGTAGAAATTAGTGGTCTTCTTGTTTGGAGAATCCTTCACGAGCAACTACTTTATCCATACCATGTGCAACGAGTACTGGCCTTAAATCCAATAAATGATCATCAAGCACGTTTGTTTTTTTTGCCGCTGTGTTTCTACGTCGTGATACTGAAGACCCTCGTTTACTTTCAAACATTCTTTTTACTGATGAGGCCGGGTTCACAAGAAATGGAGTGCTTAATTTTCACAATACGCATATTTGGGCCGACGAAAATCCTCATGCTCTAATAGAATCTGGACATCAGACACCTTTTTCATTAAATATTTGGATGCGTATTGTAGGTGACAGGTTTCTAGGTCCTGTTGTTTTACCAAATCGATTAACAGGTGCTGCTTACCTCAACTTTCTGCAGAACACACTGTCCAAGATTGCCTGATCTGAAACCTCTAGATTTCTTTGTTTGGGGATATTTGAATACATTAGTGTATGGTACTCCTGTAAATAGCCTGGAAGAGCTGCAGCTACGAATTAATCAAATGTGTCAAGAAATCCAAACCAAGGAGGGTGTTTTCGAAAGAGTTCGAATATCGTTGAGACGAAGATGTCGTGCCTGCTTGGAAATGGATGGAGGACACTTTGAACATCTTGTGTAACTTTGTTTTTTAAAAGCTTCCTTTGTCGGTTTATTCCTAATAAAATAAAATATTTGAAAAGCGAATAGTGGTCCATATCTCCGCAACCATTACTTTGCGGACCCGTGTTTATTAAGACTGTTCTTCTTATTTTGGTTCGTACTATTACCTCCTGAAATATTTTACACTCTTTTTAACACCCTGTATATATGTAACTACCTAATTATTATTTACTATTATTAAAAACTTATTGTTTATGGATTAAAAAGCATTTTGAAAATAGGTAGTTTTCAAATAGATTGTACTAAATTAAATAAATAAATATATGTACCTACTAACCTAACAATTTTATCGCATTTTTCTTCTTAAACAAATAATACTGAATTGGTTTTGTATTCTATAGTATAAAGAAATAGAATACGTTTTAAGATTAAAATATGATTTTTATTCATATTTTACAAATTTGTTTTGGTTTTCTACGTTCGGTGTTTATTAATCTGACCTTATGCATACTACCGTCAGCCGTCACTGGCCGACAGTCGTACGTACTTGTAAGATAGATAGTAGAGATGTTTCATCATCGGAAATGCGTTTAACTACTGTATGAATTGTTATGTATGTTGTTTTCGTCACGTAGTTCTCTTTATCTGAAGAGATACTACGACAAAAATAGTCTTTGATACTTAATGAACGCTCACTTCCTATCAAATATCAGGAACTAATACAATCTCATATCTTAACATTGCTGAAACAAGTCATTTAGGTATCCATCGTTAAATATTTATTCATTATGCATTTGCATATTGTTTTTACTACGTACAGGGGGCAACAAAAGAGTAAGTCGTCCCGTTAACTGTGTACCTCTTTCTGGCGACAAAATACAGTTTTACAAGTCGTTACAATAATTTTCGGAGGTGATAGAATACGTGATTTTGAGGCGATTGAAACAAACCTACCTATACAGGGTGTTAAAAAAAAACAAAATAAGCAAAAAGTCTTAATAAACACGGGTCCGCAAAGTAACGGTTGCGGAGATATGGATCATTATTCGTTTTTCAAACATTTTATTTTATTATGAATAAACCGAAAAAGGAAGCTTTTAACAAACAAAAAACAAAGTTACAGAAGATGTTCAAAGTGTCCTCCGTCCATTTCCAGGCAGGCACGACATCTTCGTCTTAACGATATTCGAACTCTTTCCAAAAACCCTCCTTGGTTTAGATTTCTTGACACTTTTGATTAATCCGTAGCTGCAGCTCTTACAGGCTATTTACAGGAGTACCACCATACCATAGAGTACCATACACTAATGTCTTCAAATATCCCCAAATAAAGAAATCTAGAGGTTTCAGATCAGGCGATCTTGTAGGCCATAAAACAGGTCCGGCTCTTCCTACCCATCTATGTGGCACGTTTTGCATTAAACATTTGGATGGGTATTGTAGGTGACAGATTTCTAGGTCCTGTTGTTTTACCAAACCGATTAACAGGCGTTGCTTACCTCAACTTTCTGCAGAACACACTGTATGAGTTTATGGAAAACATTCCTTTGAATCAGAGGCAACAAATGTTGTTCCGCATGATGGTGCTCCAGTTCATTTTTTCATGGCCGTTAGAGAGCATTTACACCAAACTTTTCCACATACGTGTAGAAGAAAGACAAACCCTTTTATAACAAATATTTCTATACTTTTTTATTAGAAATGAATGGCTTATTTACCAATAAAAGCTAAAGTAGCTTCGTTACTACTTGGACTTTATAAACATGGTTTTTCTACTTTGTAAAAGCGAAAAGTCAAATTTAAACGTGGATTTAATTTAAACCTTTGTGTGTAGGCTTATTCAGATATTATTAAAAACTTACCTAAGCAATGCTCCTTCAGTTCTTAAAAAAAGTTTCTTGACAAACATTCTAAAAATTAAGTAAATCTTAATACGTTTAAGTATGCAGGGAGCGCATTCGCCAAAACAGAATAGCCGTTCATTATGTAATAAAAATGGTTTAAGAGATGAAGATATTGTGTACGGAATGCTTTAGGAACTTCTTTAAAATTAAGGGTGACATGCACCTTCAGTGATTGACCTACCTTAGAAGTTAACTGCTTTTTTTCTTTTTGTAGTTTTGCAGCTCGTTCTACAGCTGTTTTGTTTAAACCAATAAATGTTTGATCCGAAATGAATTCATCGTCTTATGCAACATATGTAGGTGCCACTTTTGTTTATAAAAAAGAAAGTGAATTTGAACAAATCCAGTTATAAATTCGCGTGTTGTATAATCTCGTACTTAAATTGAATCTTTAAAGTATTGCAAGAAAGTTTTAACGAAAAGTGAAACTTCTGTTTTTACGAATCGACATATAAACAACGATAGTGATCTATTTTATGAAATTTCCTATAAATGTTCACTGCTGTAATTACTTTCCGAGAAAGTTATTGATTAATTTGTAAAAACTATTAAATTAGCAGGTGTTAATTTAATTTCTGTATATCTGGTTTCGTTTGAAAGCTAATGCCATTAAGCGTATAGTAAAATAGTACGAGTATTAATTATTTTTGAAGCCAGTAACAGTAAATTGTTAAAAAATAGTAAATTAGCAAATATTATTTTAAAGCGTTCAATGAAAAAATGTTTTTAAACATTCCTCAAAATATATCACTACTTTATTGTGATTTTGAGTATTGTCAATTTCGCTTGTGATATAATTACCGGTTAAATTTTATATGGAACATCATTAAAATTAAAGTAAATCTAATACATCTAGATCTAGAACTATAATCTAAAAAAATGTGTATTTTATTATGTATTATTTTTATATTATTTTATTTTAATGTGGTGTTACAAAATTACACTATTTTTTTACTTTCAAAAGGGTAATAAGGCGGCAAATGGAGCTCGGTTTGAATAATGACTGTAATATATGTTCAGAATTAATAGGTAGGCAATAATAATTGCGGAAAACAAAATATGAGTTACATTAGAAATTATATCAAGCGCTTTAATATTTCCTTCATTAACGTACCATGTAATTTTTGTTGTATGATACAGTAATTACAAATAAACAATTAGCAAGCAACAGAAGAGAAATTTAAGAAATGTTTAAACTTCATAAACACGATATTATGTGACATACGCTTTAGAAATGAGCAAAATATTATTTATAATTATACAATCTATTTAATACATTTAAATTATAAATATACAGGGTATTATAGATTTGATTTCCATAATTTTAAAAAGCTATAGTATATACCAAAATAAACAAAGACATTTTTGTAACATAGGTTCTTACCCCAACTAGTTTCGAGAATAATATAATCAAAACCACCACTATATCAAATTTGTCTTGTTTTTTTTTAGGTACAGAAATTTCGAAAAAATAAAACATGTGGAACAAAACTAAATTCAAAAATAAAATCCTTGATGTTTCATACTTTTACTATTTAAATTCTCCTCAGACAAAATAACTTTTAAAAAGTGTTTATTTTGCTATTCTAACCCCATATTTTAACAATTATTTGCAATCTTATATGCAGAACTGTGTAAGTTTATATTATAACAATATTTACATCTACAGTAAAATTTTACGTATTTTGAAAGATTTCTGAACCAAAAAATTTGTTGGCTAGACCGCTTTCTGCCTTTAAACTTCCTTTAATATTATGTTTGCACTCATCATGCCTTATACGAATGTAGCTGGTTTCAGAAATACAGAGTGTTTAAGGTTTAAATTTTATTCTGAAAATTCTCAATAACTGAGAAAGTTTTGATATCATGACTCTGAAAATTGGTAGTGTTGAGTTTTTTGGTGTGATAATTAACATATTTTGACGTTGCTCCTAGAGGGAGCTAGTTTCACCGTATTATTTAAGTAGGTAAATTAAAACATATTTTTTTATCTGTTGAGCTATACTTAAAAAGACGCTGATATTGTTATTTATTTTCTAAATATGTTTGTGTCAAATTTTCATGTCAATAAATATTAGCGTATTTTGCGTGGGTGTGATTTATTATTTGTGCAAAATTATTAGCTAGTGATCAAACAATGCCATGACATAATAATTTTTCCAACAGTGACATGAATAATACCGCGAAACTAGCGCCCTCTAGGACCAACGTCAAAATAAACTTGAAATTCCTAATTTTCACAGCAGAGAACCTAACACTACCAATTTTCAGAGTCATGCTATCAAAACTTTCTCAATTATTGAGAAATTTCAGAATAAAATTTAAACCTTGAACACATTTCTTAAACCAGTGACATTCATATAAGTATGATGAACTCACACTTAATATTTTGATGTCTAGTATCTTCAGCTTAGTGTTCTTTTTGACTCACCCTGTATATTCGTTTTACTTCGGTACCTTTGAATATTCGCAGGTCGCATGAGACATTAATATTATTTGCTATACACTATATTATTCAGTTCTTAAATATCTGAAATTATTTGTATTTGTAGAAAACACTATTTCAATAATACGGTGCCCTTAAAGAATGTATTATTGACCATAAAATTATTCCCCAAACCAGCATGAATTTCTCTCAAAAAAATCGACTATCGCTTGTCTTTTGAAATCAACTAATGCCTGGACTGCCTGGACTGACAGTCTAGATAATCACTGCCCGGTAGATATCGTGTACTTGGATTTTTCGAAAGCCTTGAAACTTTCTTTTGACTAATCGTTCCTTTTCTGTGCGAGTAGGACAATGACACAAATGCTGGTATCTTCAGGTGTCCCTCAAGGCTCCGTGCTTGGTTCAATTTTATTTAATATATATATATATCATTCAAGAAATTTTAAAAATTGCTAATTCCACCTCTGTTAGAATATGCCGCTGTGATATGGTCACCAAATTTAGTTAAAGACATTCAACTTTTAGAAGGGGGAAAATCAATGAAGATGGCAAAGTATTTTTATCACTTATCCTATCACGATCGTCCGAAGGAACTTGGATTACCTTTGTTAAGTGAAAGACGAACTCGAGGAGATTTAATCTACACTTACAAAATTGTACACAATCATTTCACACCTGAATTACATAATTTATATAAGAGCAGCTGATGAACTTGGTCTCGTGTTCGACGGAACGGGAAAATTTAGACTCTGTCACCGCTGCTGCAGAAACGCGTCATCTTCTGCAGCTACATAATGATAAGCCAATGCATGGTTTCTTCTACCGTCATCTAGAGGAGCTTGGCTTATCTGGAAAGCTGACCTTAGCCTTTTTGAGGTCAACGGGGCTGAATTTTGAGACCGAGGGGTTCGTAATGGCTTCCCAAGATGGTGTAACTAACACTCTCGTCTATCGTAGTCATGTCTTGGGTATCGAGATACCTGATACCAGAGGCCACAGCGTATATCCGAATACACGAATCAGCCTTACGTGTGTTGTAATATTATTTGCGACACTCGTACGAGATAGACGAGACGCCAGTGCCGGGGGATGTAAAATCCGTTGTGAGGAATGAGAAGTGTCGAATTTATTGGAACTATTCATTCCCCGCCTTCAGACAAATTCAATCCAATAAACCTGATATAGTCCTTCTCGACCACCAGCTTAGGACGAGGTTTGTAATTGAGTTCTCGGCTCCCGCGGAGTATAACATTGTTCTAAAAGAGGAGGAAAAACGGAGGAAGTATCAAGATCTTCACTCCGAGCACGCTGTTAAAATTGTGGTGCTAATTATTGACGTCCTGGGTGGGACATACTCTGCTTTCTGAGTTAAAGATCATACCGGCTTGCCGAAATTCGGTAGAGACTTTAGCCGGCAGAATGCTAAGAGCAATCGTCTTTGGTGCGCTACGTCTACTCAGAACACACGATTTACGGACTTAATGATAACTGACTCCACGGAGTAGAGAGTGGTCATTGTTTGATTTCAGATAATAAAATTCGTAAAATGTGCAAAACCGTAAGATCCTACAATGAAGTAGGTATTTATATTTCACGAAAATGGTTTAACAATTATTTTTCTATTTGCAAAAGTTTAAGCAACAACCAAATTTAATTTTGTCAATATATTCACCAAGTTGACATTATTCAACTGTAAAGAAGAATTAGTCAACAAATGTACTTAAATATGAATATTGCGGCGAACAGTGCTGTTAATATTAAGCATCACTCTTTCTGCAAACTTGAAATTAGGTCGCAGCCGATAATAATTTTGTTAAACAGATACAATCAACTTATTGTTATATGTATATGCGTAGAGAACACAAAAAAACTGAAGAACAACCAATTCAAGGCAATCCATTTAATCAATCAATTACAGTCTAATTATCCACCTCATTATCATCTAGTGAATGGTTTGCTTTACGATCCGCATCATCAATCATTCAAATATCTCCGGCTACTTGATAAAATGTGCCCAATAACTGAAAGGTAATTGGTCGGAAATTGCTGCTTGTTGTATCATTAGCGCTCGCAGTCGGTAATTTGTCTCAAGCTATAACTATTCTCAATAATTGTAATGGATTTTTTTCATATCAGCTTTGCATTGAAAAAATTGCAAAATTAGTCCAAATAAAAAAAATATATTAATAGATAGAATTAATGTGCACTTTATAAATATGGATATATGACCATCAAGTACTATTGTACCGGGTGTCTCAACCTCGATAGTATCGGCCTACTGCAAGGTACAAAAAATTTAAATCAAATTTTTATTGTCACTACTTGATTATACAACAAATATCCTTCAATCAAATTCACAACTGTCATATCTTTACTTTGACGTTTGTGAAACCTGTTGGCTTATATTTATTTTAAGGATTTTCGAAGTTTCCGCGGTCTTGAGAACGTGTCGAGAACTAAATAGAATATGGCGTAGAATGTTCTAGAAAACGTCAAGATAATGGTATTACAAACATTATAAATTCTAAGGCAACCAGGAGCATAATTAACAAACTAAAAAAAGTAGTTGAGCTTCCGTAACAATAGATAAAAAGAAGTATATGCGATAACCCCCTGTAGCACATTCTGTTTTGGAGAATGTTATATATTATATATTTTCGCCTTCTGGTATATTTTAAAAATTAGTTAGTTAAAAAATATTTCTATATTATAAGGTTATAGTTGTCAAGAGAAATTGAGATATGCAAACACCAAAAAATTACCAGTTTGCCTTATGTAAGCTTATTATATTATTGTATCATATTTTTAGTTACTTTCTTCAAGATATCTACTTAATTACGAAATGTTCACAGAAGAGACCACTATAGAGCTGTGAGAAATATTGAAATTTTTAGTGTACACTAATAAATTCGAATGTTTTTGTTTTCTATGTTGTTAATTAAACCACGGTCATTTTATTAACATAATAGGGAAAGTGATGTTTATTGTTTAATGGGTTTATTGAAGGAATTCTCAATGTGTTCGTGTGTGGAAGAAAGTATGGGAAATTTATTTTAAGTTTATACATATAAGTTACTGGAGCGACGACACACATGCGATATGGGAAAACTCAAGTTCTTTTGAAAAGGTGTTTTATATAATTTATACATGTTAACGTTATTTTCATGAATACTGCAATAAGTTATAATTGATTGGTATAGTTTTTAAAACCAGGTTCTTTAAAATGCATAGGAAGTCTCACATATTTTACTGTGTTTGCAAATAGGATCTGGATATAATTTTAGTATTATTTTAAACTGTAACATTTTGAGACTTCTACAGTGTTCTGTAAAAATCCTATGCTGAATTTGTGGTTTTATTTTGTTTGTGGAGTTTATATAGACTGATTTGGTATAATTTAATTTAATTCGCAATTTCTTGGTCCAATGTTTGCAACTTATTTTACAGTCTCTACATAGTTCCCATGTGTCGTTAGAATGGCGTGTCGTCTGCAAAGATAACTATGGTCGTTGAGTGAATAAACTTATTCACTCAACGCTATGGTATATTGTAAACTTATTCACTCAACCCTATGGTATATTATTCTGGCTGTGGTGTTACTTGTGTATATCAGATACAAGGTGAACCGTTGCATATTCAGTTTATATTTCAAGCCATCGTGCCGTACTCCATCAAATGCTTGCGCAACATCCATGGCTGAGTATACTTTTTATTTTCTACCGATTTTTCGATTATATTAGTAATTCTGTGCATCTGATGTATGCTTGAGTTCTTTGAAGTCTAATTGATGATTAGATTAAATTAAATTCCTTCCTTCAATGATGGGTTTTAGTCTGTTCAGGAGTCTATTTTCAAAATGTTTCGATAATACGATCATTCGACAGTAAAGAGATTGGCGTATACGATGAAACATTAGCGGAGGGTTTACCTGGTTTGTAGATGACTTCTGCTACCTTCCACATTTCAGGAACTTACTTTAAAAACGAATTGTCGTGACTGAAGTTCTCGATATGATGCAAATACGGAATTCCAGGAATCAACTATTCTGCGGGCTAATGCCACGTCCAGCATTGAATTACACCTGAAAAACCTCAAACAAACAGTTAAGCCACTCGTCAGCAGCCCACCAAACATATACCGGTTTCGATCTTATTAGCTGTCATCAATATACTATAGGTGAGATAACCGACGAATAACCTTAGCTGTTTTAAGTTTGCCTAACCCGACAGTAGAGACCATGAGTAACGCGGAGTAGCACATCTACCTCTAGCGGCCATTCGTTCCTCCATGCCGGACTAAAAAGTCACAGACAAGAAAGGTTCTACATTGCAGTAGAAAATAAGCTAGCGACCTCTATCGCGATTCGGTGATAACTATATGTCGAAGTATTAGTCCGCAGAGTAGTTGTTTCCTGGAATTCGTTATTTGGTTTATCGATACATTAGATAATTTCCTACAAATAATCGGCATACCAAATTATTTATTTAAAATCCAGATATTACGATGAAAAATTATTATACCACAGTGCGCAACTAATGTCCTCTACACTATATCTAAAAATCTGAACTTGATTTATGATTTTTCACTATCAAGAATCCTCCGATTCAGGTTTGTATGCAATTGTCACTAAAGGACTCTAAATTATGGAATACATTATACATTTAAAATCAAACATTTTATTGACGTGTATAACCTACAGTTACTCAATGACCTATTTGATACAAAACATCCTGTAATACCTATCATTTCGAATCTGTGGACTTTTTGAAACTGTTTGTTGGAGATGGCCTTTCATAAATACATATTAATTAGTTGATATTTAATTGCTAATATGGAAACTTATCATGTAGAAATATTTCCAGAATTTGGTCCAATAATGGGGAAGCTAAAATATCTTAGAATTACGTTGTCTAACTTCTGAATTGATTACAATGAAATCAAACTGTTGAAAATCTTTATTGATATTATTTGACCATATCCAAAACTATTCGTACAATTTTTCTTTTCTTTTTTCAGCTGGGCAGTGTCCACGGTGATGACCAGACAGAACACTATTCCATCGCTGGACGGCGGCAATATGATTAATGCTCTCATCCCTCTATGGGACATGTGCAATCACACAAACGGAACGGTGAGTGACGTACGCCCTTTCGCTACATTATATTCCCTTAAATCATAAATGACCACCTCAACTGTGATGGCAATTAGGGTATTCAAATCTGTATTTTGAAATTAATTCTAAACATCCTTTATTTCGTGTGTATGTCTCTAATTTTTACGAAGTTTACGAAGGTATTATATTTGAAAGTAGTTTTTTTTTTGTTTTAGCGCTTATAACATCACCAAATAATTTTAAACAATCAGTAAATTAATTTTTGGCTCAGAGATTCATTTGCTTTACCTATTACACTTTTTTTCATTCTGTTGTTTGTATTGCGGAAAAATACCCAATATACCACTGTCTTTAACGTCTGCCGTGTTGCTCAAAAGTCTACCTTGAGGGACCCTTAAAGCGACAAATAATTAAAGGTAAAACAAGTCATGGCATAGCCATTTTAAGATATTTAGAAGATTGCAAAAAGTGTAGTCCTTATTATGTAATATTATAAATGAATAAAATTTGATTACAGTTTTTTAAAAATTGGGAGCTTTGAGTTTATAGTTCAGTGTAGACGAATTCAATAATTTCTAATATTTTACCAACATATAAATAACTACCAACTACTGCATATAGAAGTATTTAATACGTTGTAAAGTGAATCCAAAATATACCTTATATTTTGGAATCACTTTACGACGTATTAAATACTTCTATATGCAACGAGTTTTTCATAATAAAAATATATTATAGGTAAAATTTGAGAGAAATATGTAAATTATTGTTAAAATTATTATTTTCAATGCTATTAGAGATGTAGCAGTAGTGTAGTTTCCTATGAAGAAATTATTAGTACCATCGTTGGTGGCGCCCTCTATCCCCCTATACCAAATTCCATAAAATACGGTCGATACGATCGAAAAATAATAAAGAAAATGTGATTTATTTTTTCAACTTTGATACCCTGTAGCTCCGTTAGTATCAACTTTTGGATTAAGGTGAGTTAATTCAGCTTATTTTTATCCAAACTATCTACATCTAAAGTTTGGCCCATTCTTTACTGAACACCCTGTATGATGCAAACATTTAGTCTAGTATATAGTTTTGTTCCTCTCAGTTGTAGTTTATTAAATATTTTGATGAAATTATAATGGATTATTCAATTGTTCGTATGACGTAGGTCGTCTGAATTCTTGCCGCGACTATAGCTATTTATAGTTTGTATTTTGTCGTTCCGCTAGTAAAATATCTACCTAAGTACTTTACATATGATTGGCAATATATTTTCTGTTACTAAAAATTACTATAATAGTATATATAAACTATATCCAAATAATTTATTTTACTAGTAATTAGTAAATTTGATATTATTAATAATTTTTCTAAATGGGTATTCGATGTGTTATGGACTATCAATTTTAAATTTTCTAGTTTTCCAAACCTGCGTAAAATTTCCCTTTTGGGTACTAGATAGTGCGAGACTATAGTTATTAAAACTTTGAAAATATATATATACCTGTATCAACATTACAAGATTACTGGGCGTACCCAAGTTTCATTAATTATGCCGAAATAAAATTTAACCGTTACAAAGTATATTTAAATATTAAGGTCGTCGCCAACTCCGGACCTGAGATTTGCGACTGAAGTACTTGCAATCTTTACATCGCTGGGCTACTCTAGTCTCTAGCGTCATCGGAATACAGACGATTCCGAATACTAAAATCCGATTTTTAGTATTAACGTTTTCGCGATAGTGTTTACATTAGTTTTTCAAATGTCAAAAACGGTTTACGTGTATAGCAACTCGGAGTTGATGGATATTGTTTTAATTGATGGTGAAGTAAGACAAGATGCTAAGCTTAGCAACTTACCGTCTGTAGGCAAAATGATTTCCTGGATCCGTAGTCATGTACCAAATGCAGTTACTTGGTACCATGGTAGTGCAACGCGGGTGTGACATGGAAAATTTGCAACTGAATCGTGGAAGAAATGGAGGTCCAGGCCGTCCACGGCGTATTGCAGCAGCTCGCCAAGTACAAGTAATGTCCCAATCAGCAGTGTGACGAATCATACACGAGGCTCAATTATATCCGTATCATGTACAATCGTATCCAAGCATTAATACCAAGATATTATCCTTCAAATAAATTTTGTGTGGTTGCTGCAACAAAATGTCAAATTCCCAGATTTACAGCTGGCGTGTTCGTCACGCATGAAGCTATTTTTACACGGACTAGGATGTATAACTTGATACTCATGTTTGGGATTTTGAAAATCTGCACTGGATTCAACGGGACAATTTGCAACAACGCTTTTCTTTAAATGTTTAGGCAGGTATTGTCGATGACCGCTTTATTGGACCATTCATATTATCAAATCGGATAGATAGGGTTCTCGAGTTCCTTCGAAATGATCTGCTTGGACTTCTGAAAGATGTACCCTTCCAAAAGTGGTTCTTGCACAATGGTGCTCGCTCTCGTTAACGGCAAAAATGTTCGGTAATACCTTAATGAAGTGCAAAAGGTGCGATAGACTAGACGGGGAAGGGACAAGAACAAAAACATTGGTGTTAGTTTGTAGAAACTGGGTAAGGAGGGTCCAAATGTGTTTATATGTTGGTGGAGAAAATTTTGTATAGTTAGGTATGTCAAATTATTTTATTAATTAAAACCATAAATTAATGTTATTAATTAATAAGAACAATAGCGGCAAAAGCAGTTGAATTTGGTGATATAAAATAGGTGTTATAAAATTTTATTTGTTTCCTTGGTTGGGAAATTTTTTAAATTTTTTGTCCGCTCATTTTTGTCGCTGGGCCGGTCGCTGACTGCATGCTTTGCCTTGCGCAAGATCAGGTTTTATAGTGGACCAGTTTCAAGTGCCGTGCAGAAGTGAGTTTTTGATTTTTTGTACAAATTGTATTTATAGGCGTGTCAGGGCACGTGTAGGAAACCCATAGAAAGAAAAAAGAGGAATTTAAATTACCTATTTCCTAGGGTACATATTCTGTATAACGTAGATTATTTTTGTTATTCCATTCAATTTCACCTGTGCAAAGTTTCACAAGTTAAAAAAATGTCTGCTTAAGTGCCATTATAAAATCTCAACATATGAATGTATTAAAATTAATTTATATTTATAGATTAACATGTATCATCTGTGACATCTATTGAGGAAATATTCACTTTTATAATTGAAAATATAACGAGTTTCTAACACGTGTATTATGGGTTAGTTTCTCTTTGAACTCATCAATCTCTAAGATGCATTTTTTGTTCATTTTCAAATGAAATGTTAATGAGATTTTATAGTTTTTATCGCACATTTCTCCATCGTGAAAAGTAATTAATATCAAAATTTCTATAAATCTTATATAGCTTCTTTGACTAATGAGAATGGCAAACAGCTGTGGAATATGATCAAACTGCTGTCCATAACTTACTAAATTAATGACGTCTGAAAATTTTAATTTAATTTTTAGGGTGCATATGAATAATCATGTAATGATTAATTCAGTTTTAAGTTTGTATAACAATGCATTATTTTGCTTTTATTACCAAATAAATTAATTGTAAAATTAAATAACTGAAGTACTATATGAAAAGTTTGCAAATATGAACGGTGCTCAAAATAGAACACAACTGTGCTATTTTTTTATTTTTTATTTCTTGAAAATAATTGCCTGTGAGTGATTTATTATATAATTCGAACCATTTAGTTTCAAAAATAACCAAATTTATTTTTGATAAATTTGTATAAGTAGTTAGTTCGCCTATGAGAAGAAAATATTTTCTACATTCGAAAATTAGAAAATAATTGAAAACTGGAAAAAGAAGCTAAAATGCTATTTTATTTTTGTTTTCTTAAAACACATAATGCTTCCTATATCTACATATAATAAATAACTATTATGTTACCAGTACAAAATAAAATATATAATAAATTTCTGTTTTGCATGGGTCAATCGGCAGTTTATTTGATTTTTTTTATTTACACTGTAATGAGAATGATACTCCTAAAAATTATAAACTGTCTAAGAAATCCCACAAATGCATTACAGTTAATATTAGAGTTAGTGCCAGCTCGGAGTCCAACCGGGTCGAAGGCGTGGGTCGTTAGCCTTCACAGCAGATTCGCATTTCCAACTGCGCTTTTAGTTTTAGTTATTTACGGAATGCTGTAATAGTCGGTGTCACGTCGATACGTTTCTTTTTTACGTCTGCTGTAAGTTGTATTCGCCGCGTATATTTACAAATAGTAACATAATTTACATTAACAACTATTGATTGAGAGAAGAAGGGAATGCAGCGAAGTAACATGCCAAAGAAGAAGAAATAGACGGGAATTATTTCAAGTGTGGTTTGGCAGTGATCCCATAGGTTATAGGGACATACGTATTAAAGGAAGTGACTTGTTTTTTTACTGTGTGTCAACGCATTTTAAACTCTTCTGACAAAACTAAAATGACAAGACATTTGAAGAGCTATGCCTCGTCCAGCGCTGAAGAATATATGGACCGAAAGAAATACGTTAACACTATGATATTATGTCGATAGGGTTTATAACAATGTACTGACATCAATACGCGAAGATATTCTGAACTGTTTGGTTTATTTCATTATAGACCAAGTTTTGTAATTGATGCGTTAAAAATTGACACTGCTACTGACAGCCACCTACTGGCTTCTATGCTGAACAAAACCAATCAGGAAACTATTATAAATTTTGTTATTTACTGTTTTCATTATATATATGGATCAATCAAGATGCTTCAGATAAAGATATTGTAATGCTTAATGATATACCTACCCGCGTACATGTGAAAATCAGGACAGATTTAATTTAAAAAATATACAAAAATTAATCGGGTAGTTGAGAAAATAAGGGAAAAGATACTATGGTTTTTTAGTTAGTGCAATAAAGAAATTGCAATCACATGCACTATCTCTAAATATAACAATTTGGCATAATGGATGATGTACAAAAGATACCTATAATATAGTCCCAGTCAGTAGTATTAATACTGATTTTAGAAGCTTGATACTAAAAGAAAAAATACAAAGCGTGTTGAAAAAAATTCAGGAGACACCATTTTGTAAAACATATGTAAAGTTGTAGCTGGTACATCAGGAGTTACCAGCAAATATATTAATCCGTAGTTTATAACTCAATTTCTCATACTGTCCGTTATCTACAGTGGACGTTGAACGGTAATTTTCCCTACACAAGTTAATATTAAGTGATAAATGTCACCGTTTCACTACAGAAGCACGTAATAATATGTTTTAACCACTTCCAATATGCCACTATGTTCGGATTCTGTTTCGTCTATTTCGTCCATTATTTATAACGTATTATGTAAAACTGGCCGTTATACTTTATAACGTTTACAAATCAACCATATCTACCAAATTCGCAATAAAGTTCCATGTTTCTCATTTTTATGCAACACTCTCGCAAGAATCATTAAAGAGTTTTGCAAAACTGTGAGACTCTTTTCAAGATTTCTTGCCTCAGCCTTGCCTAAGTCAGTCTACGACGATCGTGATATTTTTCACTCTTGGAAACGAGTAATTTTACATCTCTCAGGTTTATTAAGGTTTTTGATCATAAAATAACCTAAGACATCATTCCCTTAATTTATAACATGGACTTAAAATACACCCTGTATATTCTGACATCCACATGACTTTCGACACGTTATGATTGTCTTCATCTACACCCTTGCATTGCTAATGTAAAACAGTCAATAAGAAAAACACAACAATATTGTATGTGATCTACCTGTAATGTGTAATCCTTTTCGTAAAAAAATCGATTGATTGTAAATAGTGGTACATTGTTTGCAGATTTCGACTGATTACAATCCTCAACTAGACAGGAGCGAGTGCCTGGCCCTCAAGGATTTCAAACCTGGAGAGCAATTTTTCATTTTTTACGGAGCCCGCACCAATGCCGATCTATTTATACATAACGGGTAAGTGATCGCAAAATAAGGGCAATCCATCACAAAGAGGAATTATATAAACGGAGAGGGTACTCGGGATGATTAACCATGCCACGGGCCAAATAAATGATGTTACTTCTCCTTATTATACATAGCAGCGAATATATTAGAAAATATATTAAAATAATGGGCTTCTGGGAAAATAAATGTTGCTCCTATCAGACAGCGTCGTCTAAAAATGGTTTACTGAAAATTTTGCCTGTACAGTAGGCAAAATGCAAACCTTATGTAATTTGAATCGGATGAAACTCTGAGAAGGTGTAAGTCTGAACATCTAGACTAAAAAGCTAGGCTCGCACATGCAGTTGAGATGGAAAAATTGTAATCGCTAAAAATGTACATTGGATGCGCACTTGCGCTATAAACAGATTCAGACATAACGTCATTAATTTTAAGAGATAGGGGTAAAATGAGTATAATACGATGACGCGATTAAAAATAAAAATTGAATGTATATTTAGTTTGAGTGAAGCTATCCACACATTCCCATCCACAGATGCTGACGTAGAGTCAATCTATTCCGAAACATATAGTGCCAAGCACAAACATACGCGTACATGTGTATCGCTGCGATTGGAAATAAAAATTAATTATTCCTATGCTACTAAGTGTGCGTTTACCATATTCGGATAATTTATTTGTTATTGAATATAAAACACCTCCACGGTACCCAAATAGTTTACCTGGCCGTCTGTCACCCTTAAAATTTATATTTTGCAATTTCGTGGATGACAAAGTAAAACATTCATAATTCCTATGCTAGTAAGTGCGCGTTGATCACATTTGGATAATTTATTATTTATTGAATGCAAAACACCCCCACGGTACCCAAATAGTTTGCCTGCCCGTCTGTCATCCTTAAAAAATCTATTTTGCAATTCTGTGACTGGAAAATTATAAAATTCATATTTCCTATGCTAGTAAGTGTGCGTTGATCATATTTGGATAATTTATTATATATTGAATGCAAAACACCCCCAACGTACTCAAATAGTTTGCCTGCCGGTCTGTCACCCTTAAAAATTATATTTTGCAATTTCGTGGATGGCAAAGTAAAACATTCATAATTCCTATGCTAGTAAGCGTGCGTTGATAATATTTAGATAACTTGTTAATTATTTAATATAAAACACCCTCCTATACTGAAATAGTTTGCCTGCCCGTCTGCCACCGTTAAAAATTATATTTTGCAATTTCGTGGATGGCAAAGTAAAAAATTCATAATTCCTATGCTAGTAAGTGTGCGTTGATCATATTCGGGTAATTTATTAGTTATTGCATATAAAACACCCCCACGGTGCCCAAATAGTTTGCCTGCCCGTCTATCACCCTTAAAAATTATATTTTGCAATTTCGTGGATGGCAAAGTAAAAAATTCATAATTCCTATGCTAGTAAGTGTGCGTTGATCATATTCGGGTAATTTATTAGTTATTGCATATAAAACACCCCCACGGTGCCCAAATAGTTTGCCTGCCCGTCTATCACCCTTAAAAATTATATTTTGCAATTTCGTGGATGGCAAAGTAAAAAATTCATAATTCCTATGCTAGTAAGTGTGCGTTGATCATATTCGGGTAATTTATTAGTTATTGCATATAAAACACCCCCACGGTGCCCAAATAGTTTGCCTGCCCGTCTATCACCCTTAAAAATTATATTTTGCAATTTCGTGGATGGCAAAGTAAAAAATTCATAATTCCTATGCTAGTAAGTGTGCGTTGATCATATTCGGGTAATTTATTAGTTATTGCATATAAAACACCCCCACGGTGCCCAAATAGTTTGCCTGCCCGTCTATCACCCTTAAAAATTATATTTTGCAATTTCGTGGATGGCAAAGTAAAAAATTCATAATTCCTATGCTAGTAAGTGTGCGTTGATCATATTCGGGTAATTTATTAGTTATTGCATATAAAACACCCCCACGGTGCCCAAATAGTTTGCCTGCCCGTCTATCACCCTTAAAAATTATATTTTGCAATTTCGTGGATGGCAAAGTAAAAAATTCATAATTCCTATGCTAGTAAGTGTGCGTTGATCATATTCGGGTAATTTATTAGTTATTGCATATAAAACACCCCCACGGTGCCCAAATAGTTTGCCTGCCCGTCTATCACCCTTAAAAATTATATTTTGCAATTTCGTGGATGGCAAAGTAAAAAATTCATAATTCCTATGCTAGTAAGTGTGCGTTGATCATATTCGGGTAATTTATTAGTTATTGCATATAAAACACCCCCACGGTGCCCAAATAGTTTGCCTGCCCGTCTATCACCCTTAAAAATTATATTTTGCAATTTCGTGGATGGCAAAGTAAAAAATTCATAATTCCTATGCTAGTAAGTGTGCGTTGATCATATTCGGGTAATTTATTAGTTATTGCATATAAAACACCCCCACGGTGCCCAAATAGTTTGCCTGCCCGTCTATCACCCTTAAAAATTATATTTTGCAATTTCGTGGATGGCAAAGTAAAAAATTCATAATTCCTATGCTAGTAAGTGTGCGTTGATCATATTCGGGTAATTTATTAGTTATTGCATATAAAACACCCCCACGGTGCCCAAATAGTTTGCCTGCCCGTCTATCACCCTTAAAAATTATATTTTGCAATTTCGTGGATGGCAAAGTAAAAAATTCATAATTCCTATGCTAGTAAGTGTGCGTTGATCATATTCGGGTAATTTATTAGTTATTGCATATAAAACACCCCCACGGTGCCCAAATAGTTTGCCTGCCCGTCTATCACCCTTAAAAATTATATTTTGCAATTTCGTGGATGGCAAAGTAAAAAATTCATAATTCCTATGCTAGTAAGTGTGCGTTGATCATATTCGGGTAATTTATTAGTTATTGCATATAAAACACCCCCACGGTGCCCAAATAGTTTGCCTGCCCGTCTATCACCCTTAAAAATTATATTTTGCAATTTCGTGGATGGCAAAGTAAAAAATTCATAATTCCTATGCTAGTAAGTGTGCGTTGATCATATTCGGGTAATTTATTAGTTATTGCATATAAAACACCCCCACGGTGCCCAAATAGTTTGCCTGCCCGTCTATCACCCTTAAAAATTATATTTTGCAATTTCGTGGATGGCAAAGTAAAAAATTCATAATTCCTATGCTAGTAAGTGTGCGTTGATCATATTCGGGTAATTTATTAGTTATTGCATATAAAACACCCCCACGGTGCCCAAATAGTTTGCCTGCCCGTCTATCACCCTTAAAAATTATATTTTGCAATTTCGTGGATGGCAAAGTAAAAAATTCATAATTCCTATGCTAGTAAGTGTGCGTTGATCATATTCGGGTAATTTATTAGTTATTGCATATAAAACACCCCCACGGTGCCCAAATAGTTTGCCTGCCCGTCTATCACCCTTAAAAATTATATTTTGCAATTTCGTGGATGGCAAAGTAAAAAATTCATAATTCCTATGCTAGTAAGTGTGCGTTGATCATATTCGGGTAATTTATTAGTTATTGCATATAAAACACCCCCACGGTGCCCAAATAGTTTGCCTGCCCGTCTATCACCCTTAAAAATTATATTTTGCAATTTCGTGGATGGCAAAGTAAAAAATTCATAATTCCTATGCTAGTAAGTGTGCGTTGATCATATTCGGGTAATTTATTAGTTATTGCATATAAAACACCCCCACGGTGCCCAAATAGTTTGCCTGCCCGTCTATCACCCTTAAAAATTATATTTTGCAATTTCGTGGATGGCAAAGTAAAAAATTCATAATTCCTATGCTAGTAAGTGTGCGTTGATCATATTCGGGTAATTTATTAGTTATTGCATATAAAACACCCCCACGGTGCCCAAATAGTTTGCCTGCCCGTCTATCACCCTTAAAAATTATATTTTGCAATTTCGTGGATGGCAAAGTAAAAAATTCATAATTCCTATGCTAGTAAGTGTGCGTTGATCATATTCGGGTAATTTATTAGTTATTTCATATAAAACACCCCCACGGTGCCCAAATAGTTTGCCTGCCCGTCTATCACCCTTAAAAATTATATTTTGCAATTTCGTGGATGGCAAAGTAAAAAATTCATAATTCCTATGCTAGTAAGTGTGCGTTGATCATATTCGGGTAATTTATTAGTTATTGCATATAAAACACCCCCACGGTGCCCAAATAGTTTGCCTGCCCGTCTATCACCCTTAAAAATTATATTTTGCAATTTCGTGGATGGCAAAGTAAAAAATTCATAATTCCTATGCTAGTAAGTGTGCGTTGATCATATTCGGGTAATTTATTAGTTATTGCATATAAAACACCCCCACGGTGCCCAAATAGTTTGCCTGCCCGTCTATCACCCTTAAAAATTATATTTTGCAATTTCGTGGATGGCAAAGTAAAAAATTCATAATTCCTATGCTAGTAAGTGTGCGTTGATCATATTCGGGTAATTTATTAGTTATTGCATATAAAACACCCCCACGGTGCCCAAATAGTTTGCCTGCCCGTCTATCACCCTTAAAAATTATATTTTGCAATTTCGTGGATGGCAAAGTAAAAAATTCATAATTCCTATGCTAGTAAGTGTGCGTTGATCATATTCGGGTAATTTATTAGTTACTGCATATAAAACACCCCCACGATACCCAAATAGTTTGCCTGCCCTTCTGTCATACTTAAAAATTATATTTTGCAATTTCGTGGATGGCAAAATAAAAAATTCAGAATTCCTATGCTAGTAAGTGTGCGTTGATCATATTTAGACAACTTGTTAGTTATTTAATATAAAACACCCTCTCAGTGCCGAAATAGTTTGCCTGCCCGTCTGCCACCCTTAAAAATTATATTTTGCAATTTCGTGGATGGCAAAGTAAAGAATTCATAATTCCTATGCTAGTAAGTGTGCATTGATAATATTTAGACAACTTGTTAGTTATTTAATATAAAACACCCTCCTAATACCGAAATAATTTGCCTGCCCGTCTGCCACCCTTAAAAATTATATTTTCAAATTTCGTGGATGGCAAAGTAAAAAATTCATAATTCCTATGCTAGTAAGTGTGCGTTAATCATATTTGGACAATTTATTATATATTGAATGCAAAACACCCCCACCGTACCCAAATAGTTTGCCTGCCGGTCTGTCACCCTTAAAAATTATATTTTATATTTGTAAGGATGGCAAAGTAAAAAATTCAGAATTCCTATGCTAGTAAGTGTGCGTTGATCATATTTAGACAACTTGTTAGTTATTTAATATAAAACACCATCTCAGTGCCGAAATAGTTTGCCTGCCCGTCTGCCACCCTTAAAAATTATATTTTGCAATTTCGTGGATGGCAAAGTAATAAATTCATAATTCCTATGCTACTAAGTGTGCGGTGATAATATTTAGACAACTTGTTAGCAATTTAATATAAAACACCCTCCTAATACCGAAATAGTTTGCCTGCCCGTCTGCCACCCTTAAAAATTATATTTTGCAATTTCGTGGATGGCAAAGTAAAAAATTCATAATTCCTATGCTAGTAAGTGTGCGTTGATCATATTCGGGTAATTTATTAGTTACTGCATATAAAACACCCCCACGATACCCAAATAGTTTGCCTGCCCTTCTGTCATACTTAAAAATTATATTTTGCAATTTCGTGGATGGCAAAATAAAAAATTCAGAATTCCTATGCTAGTAAGTGTGCGTTGATCATATTTAGACAACTTGTTAGTTATTTAATATAAAACACCCTCTCAGTGCCGAAATAGTTTGCCTGCCCGTCTGCCACCCTTAAAAATTATATTTTGCAATTTCGTGGATGGCAAAGTAAAGAATTCATAATTCCTATGCTAGTAAGTGTGCATTGATAATATTTAGACAACTTGTTAGTTATTTAATATAAAACACCCTCCTAATACCGAAATAATTTGCCTGCCCGTCTGCCACCCTTAAAAATTATATTTTGCAATTTCGTGGATGGCAAAGTAAAAAATTCATAATTCCTATGCTAGTAAGTGTGCGTTAATCATATTTGGACAATTTATTATATATTGAATGCAAAACACCCCCACCGTACCCAAATAGTTTGCCTGCCGGTCTGTCACCCTTAAAAATTATATTTTATATTTGTAAGGATGGCAAAGTAAAAAATTCAGAATTCCTATGCTAGTAAGTGTGCGTTGATCATATTTAGACAACTTGTTAGTTATTTAATATAAAACACCATCTCAGTGCCGAAATAGTTTGCCTGCCCGTCTGCCACCCTTAAAAATTATATTTTGCAATTTCGTGGATGGCAAAGTAATAAATTCATAATTCCTATGCTACTAAGTGTGCGGTGATAATATTTAGACAACTTGTTAGCAATTTAATATAAAACACCCTCCTAATACCGAAATAGTTTGCCTGCCCGTCTGCCACCCTTAAAAATTATATTTTGCAATTTCGTGGATGGCAAAGTAAAAAATTCATAATTCCTATGCTAGTAAGTGTGCGTTGATCATATTCGGGTAATTTATTAGTTACTGCATATAAAACACCCCCACGATACCCAAATAGTTTGCCTGCCCTTCTGTCATACTTAAAAATTATATTTTGCAATTTCGTGGATGGCAAAATAAAAAATTCAGAATTCCTATGCTAGTAAGTGTGCGTTTGATCATATTTAGACAACTTGTTAGTTATTTAATATAAAACACCCTCTCAGTGCCGAAATAGTTTGCCTGCCCGTCTGCCACCCTTAAAAATTATATTTTGCAATTTCGTGGATGGCAAAGTAATAAATTCATAATTCCTATGCTACTAAGTGTGCGGTGATAATATTTAGACAACTTGTTAGCAATTTTATATAAAACACCCTCCTAATACCGAAATAGTTTGCCTGCCCGTCTGCCACCCTTAAAAATTATATTTTGCAATTTCGTGGATGGCAAAGTAAAAAATTCATAATTCCTATGCTAGTAAGTGTGCGTTGATCATATTCGGGTAATTTATTAGTTACTGCATATAAAACACCCCCACGGTACCCAAATAGTTTGCCTGCCCGTCTGTCATCCTTAAAAATTATATTTTGCAATTCTGTGGCTGAAAAATTATAAAATTCATATTTCCTATGCTAGTAAGTGTGCGTTGATCATATTTGGACAATTTATTATATATTGAATGCAAAACACCCCCACCATACCCAAATAGTTTGCCTGCCGGTCTGTCGTCCTTAAAAATTATATTTTATATTTCTAAGAATGGCCAAGTAAAAAATTCAGAAATCCTATGCTAGTAAGTGTGCGTTGATCATATTCGGGTAATTTATTAGTTATTGCATATAAAACACCCCCACGGTACTCAAATAGTTTACCTGGCCGTCTGTCACCCTAAAAAATTATATTTTGCAATTTCGTGGATGGCAAAGTAAAGAATTCATAATTCCTATGCTAGTAAGTGCGCGTTGATCATATTTGGACAATTTATTATATGTTGAATGTAAAACACCCCCACCGTACCCAAATAGTTTGCCTGCCGGTCTGTCACCCTTAAAAATTATATTTTATATTTCTAAGAATGGCAAAGTAAAAAATTCATAATTGCTATGCTGCTAAGTGTGCGTTCATAATATTTAGACAACTTGTTAATTATTTAATATAAAACACCCTCCTAATACCGAAATAGTTTGCCTGCCCGTCTGCCACCCTTAAAAATTATATTTTCAAATTTCGTGGATGGCAAAGTAAACGCACACTTACTAGCATAGGAATTATGAATTCTTTACTTTGCCATCCACGAAATTACAAAATGTAATTTTTAAGGGTGACAGACGGGCAGGCAAACTATTTGGGTACCGTGGGGGTGTTTTATATGCAATAACTAATAAATTACCCGAATATGATCAACGCACACTTACTAGCATAGGAATTATGAATTTTTTACTTTGCCATCCACGAAATTGCAAAATATAATTTTTAAGGGTGACAGACGGGCAGGCAAACTATTTGGGCACCGTGGGGGTGTTTTATATGCAATATCTAATAAATTACTCGAATATGATCAACGCACACTTACTAGCATAGGAATTATGAATTTTTTACTTTGCCATCCACGAAATTGCAAAATATAATTTTTAAGGGTGACAGACGGGCAGGCAAACTATTTGGGCACCGTGGGGGTGTTTTATATGCAATAACTAATAAATTACCCGAATATGATCAACGCACACTTACTAGCATAGGAATTATGAATTTTTTACTTTGCCATCCACGAAATTGCAAAATATAATTTTTAAGGGTGACAGACGGGCAGGCAAACTATTTGGGCACCGTGGGGGTGTTTTATATGCAATATCTAATAAATTACTCGAATATGATCAACGCACACTTACTAGCATAGGAATTATGAATTTTTTACTTTGCCATCCACGAAATTGCAAAATATAATTTTTAAGGGTGACAGACGGGCAGGCAAACTATTTGGGCACCGTGGGGGTGTTTTATATGCAATAACTAATAAATTACCCGAATATGATCAACGCACACTTACTAGCATAGGAATTATGAATTTTTTACTTTGCCATCCACGAAATTGCAAAATATAATTTTTAAGGGTGACAGACGGGCAGGCAAACTATTTGGGCACCGTGGGGGTGTTTTATATGCAATATCTAATAAATTACTCGAATATGATCAACGCACACTTACTAGCATAGGAATTATGAATTTTTTACTTTGCCATCCACGAAATTGCAAAATATAATTTTTAAGGGTGACAGACGGGCAGGCAAACTATTTGGGCACCGTGGGGGTGTTTTATATGCAATATCTAATAAATTACTCGAATATGATCAACGCACACTTACTAGCATAGGAATTATGAATTTTTTACTTTGCCATCCACGAAATTGCAAAATATAATTTTTAATGGTGACAGACGGGCAGGCAAACTATTTGGGCACCGTGGGGGTGTTTTATATGCAATATCTAATAAATTACTCGAATATGATCAACGCACACTTACTAGCATAGGAATTATGAATTTTTTACTTTGCCATCCACGAAATTGCAAAATATAATTTTTAAGGGTGACAGACGGGCAGGCAAACTATTTGGGCACCGTGGGGGTGTTTTATATGCAATAACTAATAAATTACCCGAATATGATCAACGCACACTTACTAGCATAGGAATTATGAATTTTTTACTTTGCCATCCTTAGAAATATAAAATATAATTTTTAAGGGTGACAGACCGGCAGGCAAACTATTTGGGTACGGTGGGGGTGTTTTGCATTCAATATATAATAAATTGTCCAAATATGATCAACGCACACTTACTAGCATAGGAATTATGAATTTTTTACTTTGAGATCCACGAAATTTGAAAATATAATTTTTAAGGGTGGCTGACGGGCAGGCAAACTATTTCGGTATTAAGAGGGTGTTTTATATTAAATAACTAACAAGTTGTCTAAATATTATCAACGCACACTTACTAGCATAGGAATTATGAATTCTTTACTTTGCCATCCACGAAATTGCAAAATATAATTTTTAAGGGTGACAGACGGGCAGGCAAACTATTTGGGCACCGTGGGGGTGTTTTATATGCAATAACTAATAAATTACCCGAATATGATCAACGCACACTTACTAGCATAGGAATTATGAATTTTTTTACTTTGCCATCCACGAAATTTGAAAATATAATTTTTAAGGGTGGCAGACGGGCAGGCAAACTATTTCGGTATTAGGAGGGTGTTTTATATGCAATATCTAATAAATTACTCGAATATGATCAACGCGCACTTACTAGCATAGGAATTCTGATTTTTTTACTTTGCCATCCTTAGAAATATAAAATATAATTTTTAAGGGCGACAGACCGGCAGGCAAACTATTTGGGTAAGGTGGGGGTGTTTTGCATTGAATATATAATAAACTGTCCAATTATGATCAACGCACAGTTACTAGCATAGGAAATATGAATTTTATAATTTTCCAGCCACAGAATTGCAAAATATAATTTTGAAGGGTGACAGACGGGCAGGCAAACTATTTGGGTACCGTGGGGGTGTTTTATATGCAATAACTAATAAATTACCCGAATATGATCAACGCACACTTACTAGCATAGGAATTATGAATTTTTTACTTTGCCATCCACGAAATTTGAAAATATAATTTTTAAGGGTGGCAGACGGGCAGGCAAACTATTTCGGTATTAGGAGGATGTTTTATATTAAATAACTAACAAGTTTTCTAAATATTATCAACGCACACTTACTAGCATAGGAATTATGAATTCTTTACTTTGCCATCCACGAAATTGCAAAATATATTTTTTAAGGGTGACAGACCGGCAGGCAAACTATTTAAGTACGGTGGGGGTGTTTTGCATTCAATAAATAATAAATTGTCCAAATATGATCAACGCACACTTACTAGCATAGGAAATATGAATTTTATAATATTCCAGTCACAGAATTGCAAAATAGAATTTTTAAGGATGACAGACGGGCAGGCAAACTATTTGGGTACCGTGGGGGTGTTTTGTATTCAATAACAAATAAATTATCCGAATATGGTCAACGCACACTTAGTAGCATAGGAATAATTAATTTTTATTTCCAATTGCAGCGATACACATGTACGCGTATGTTTGTGCTTTGCACTATATGTTTCGGAATAGATTGACTCTACGTCAGCATCTGTGGATGGGAATGTGTGGATAGCTTCACTCAAACGTATATTTACGCTGAAAACAGCTAACCAGTGTTGCCACCCTGAAAAATTTTTCGGTAATAGATCTTCATAAAAATTGTAATAGATTTGGCACTAATAGTAATAGGTCTAGTAACAAGCGATAAAACACAAATAAAAATTATTATGTGAACTACTGTTCCGTTTTTACAGTCAAATTTGAAAATGGTTAGCATGTATCTGTAGATTAGTTTTAATTTTCGTTAAAAAAAAATATTTAGGAAATTTTTTTACAGAAGAAATATGAAAAGTGCAAAATAAAATATGTAATCACAGATATTGTTTTGGAAATTTATCAAAATTTTTCAAAAAAATTTGTGTTTGTGTCGACTGTTACAGTAACAGTACTAACACATAACAGCAGTTTTGTTTTGACCACAAAATATAAAGGTCTTGGCAGACGACAATCCAAATTAGAATCGTACCAACGTAGCGTACCACTCACAAACCTAGAAAAAATATAGACTGTGTCAAATGTCAAATTGTCGGCGATCGCTAATTCATGGCTACCCTGAAAGGTCCAGAATCATTAAAACTTGGTTTTTATGCCAATTTACGTTGGTTGTATTGTAGCGTGAAGCTCATTTGTTTACTGTGATTGGTCACATTCTTTAATGACATTTAAAATGACAGTAAGTTAGTTAATTTCATATTGCAATGCAGCCATCATATTTGCACAACCACCAACATAAAGCAAATAAAATATCCATTTTCTGGACCGTAAGATCCTAGGAAACGCGGAACCTGTCACGTGGGAGAACAACAGAATACAAATCCGTAATTTCATTTCAATAATTACGATGACATTCAAATTGTAAAATTGTAATAGATATTATGGCCTGGGTAATAGAGTAATCAAAGTTATCAAATTGTAATAGATTTAGTACAATTGTAATAGGGGTGGCAACACTGCAGCTAACTAAATCATTATTTCAACTCCCTTTCAACCTGTTACTGACAGATTGATACAGCTCTGAAACCAACTCGTTGACCGCCTGGGTGCAACGTTGCCAAATTTGCATGTTGCCATAATAATGATACTCTTCAAAACGAATTTGACTTATTTTAAACTGCTGACGTATTTGTATGATATTTACTTTTGCCATAAGTCCTTAATTCTGCCACTCAACAATAGAGATCTCGTCAAAAATTGATTGTGACTTTCTAACTTTGTGTGTGTGCATTTGAGGTTAAAATATAACCTCATGTAACCGTATATTCCGGCGTTATTTAGAAAATTACGTGAAATTTAAATAATAACTTACACTGTGGTCTTTTTCTTACTCTTTTATGTCCTTTTGTTTTAGATGTAATTGTTTCCATATGTTGCTACTATAGTTTTGTAACAATTTTTTAAGAAATGTTTTAAACTTTAAAGATGGGTATAATCCCGAAACGTACGTAGTTTAAACTGATGTTTTTGTGTAATAAATGACCAATTGCCCAGGAAATTTGTTAGCATTTTTTTTAATGTTGAGTTTTATGGTCAGAAAAATTGTGAGTAAAATAAATATGATATGATGAGCATAAACGGTTTTGATGAATTACTAAAAATAATGGAACCTATATTAACATGTCAAGACCCTGAGATTAATTATAAGTTGCTACAATCGCGTCATAGGAAAAATAGAACAGGTTGCATAAGACATATAGAAAAACTAATATTAGAGGTAAACAAAGACCTTAGGTAAAAGAGCTAAAATAATTTAGTGTTTTGATATGTTATTTTGGATTCTATTATTTTTAGTAATTTGTCAAAACTGTTTACGCTCATCGTATAATATCTAAAAACTTAAAAAGATACTCCCTTAAATCAATAAAATTGGTAGAAATTCCCTTTTAGTAATCTTTAATTAGTATCTAACTCAATGCACCCAATATTGCTTATTGTCATTTTCTTTGTTTTCTTAGTAACAAAGCTATTTGTTACATATGCGATTTTTAAAAAGTCCATGTTGCCTTTGAATGTGGCGACGAGTAAAGTCGCAAGTGCGCGTCCGATGCATATTTTTAGCGATTACGATTTTCCTGCCGCATCTGCAGAATCAACAGAATAGTCGCATGAGTTCGCCTAATCTCAGTCGATCAAAAGTAAGATTATATATAATAGATTTACACAAACATTTTTTCATTTTTACGGTTAATAATAATAAGTTAATTCCAATTCAATTAATTCAACAAGCCACCTGAGAAAGCATTCAGGAAATGCAGGAATGGGTCAGATCTCATGTATTGTGGCTGACTGCGTATTCGTATATGTTTAGAAGTGAGTGTCAGTTTAGTAAGCTTCGCACAAGATTATTAATACTGAGAAAATAATCCGTTTAGTATATCTAAAGAACAGGAAGAGTCAACAAATACTAATTTGAATCTCTTATGAGGTCATTTAAAGATCAACATGTGTGTTTAACAGAAAATCCTATTTTTATCCAAGAATCAGATATTGATCTAAGTCAGATATTGATCAGATTTGAGAAACATTTGAAAATGATGAAGTTGATTTCAATATCCAGTAGGTAAGTACACCTCCTTTATACGTTGCTCCTGAACCAACGCTAATAAACAGATAAATTCAACATTGATTTTTGTATTGATTATATGTTGCTAAAGAAAATTTAATCATTCAACGTTAACTTCAATATCGACTATATTAAGACTAATTAATTTGAGATCAATGTTCATTAATTATTATTAACAGATTCTCGCTCGGTTTACTAGGCGTGAACTTTAAGTCATCTTCAATCAGTAAATAATATAATAATAATAATAACTTGTGCAGTGGAGAGGGTGGCACATTATTATTAAGCAGGTCGTATTTGCGCTCAGCAACGACTTACCTTGGTACAATGGTGCCAGGTCTGGTGAAAAATCACCAGATCTAGTGATTTTGCATCCAATTTGGTGAAATGGTGAAAACTTCCCTAAAAATCCATATTTCTGGTGATTTTATTGACACTGACCTATTAACATTGATGCATTTAAATTTTAAATACGCACACAAATATTAGGTACATATTTTTTATTTTGACATTATACCAAATTTCTCAATCTTTATATTCACTTACTATAGGAACGCCACTGGCAGTCACTATAGACGCGTAGCATTGTGCGTAACGTAGCATAATGTTAGTTATATGTAGCACTACTGTTTCGCCCAGACCCGGATATCAAGAATAACTTTTTTTCATAAAATCAATAATAAAAAAGTTCCTCATATAATGCCGACTTAATTGGACGACTTATACACTGTATAATATAGAAATAAACGTTGAATTATTTCCAAATTAATGATCATTTTCAAACTACTTTTTGTTTCTAATGAATTTTTAAAATGATTTTTGTTTACTAGCATTGAATCTGAATCAACGTATACACACTTGATATACTGAAATCCAATTCGAATTAAAATTTTTCCAATATCTGTTAACTGATGGGATATTATATTCAATACTAATCTGATCGTATGAAAATAGAATTTTCTGTTAAAAACACACGTTATTTATTTTTCAAGTGACCTTGGAAGAGATGCTTAAGGTCAATCTAAGATCATCGTTGTTGGCTCTTCTGTCCTTTACAACTTTTGTATAGGTTATTTTCTCAGAATTTGGCAAATATAAATCATAAAACGAAAAAAGCTGAACAAAAAGCAATAATTTTTTTATACTTCGTGATATTATAATCTTAATTTTGACCGGTTTATAAAACTTTTTGAACTTAGTATCTATAAGACTGTTTAATGGTGTCGAGATCTACCTATTTTTAGAGTTTCATCCAATTTGGAAGCCAAAAACAAAAATACGAACTCTTTATGGAATTTGTTTCGTAATCGTAATATTGTTTTACAATTCTGGAAATATTCTGAAACGATATTCCTTAAAACATCAGAATGTTATTTTACATAGGGCTGAGAAACCATTAAATGTACGTAGAAAATGTACAGTTATTGTATAAAGACTAGTTAAGCTTGAATTTACTGTAATGTACGTTGAACGTGATAAATAATACACGTAGCACGCCACTGGAGTCTCCACATGAAAGATAGTAATGTTTATTTTTCCAATTTTTTTTATTTCTTTCATTTATTCGCGAAATCGATCAAACCTCTGTATTAAATTGTCAAAGTAAATTATGATGGACTTATATTTAGCTTCGTTTATGAAGACAACATACACGACGGATATTGGATACGCTTGGGTGTCAGCAAGTCGGATCCTTTAGAAGAAAAGAGAAAAGAACTTCTTAGGAGATTATCAATCTCGCCAACTAGCGAGTTTTTCATCAGAAAGGGATCCGAACCGATCGATGGAGAACTGTTAGCCTTTTTGAGAATTTTCAATATGAATGAAGGTTTGTAAAATCACTCTTTATTAAAACTATTTTTTCAGTTTCCTTTAATTAGAGTAATTTATATTTGCCATATAATTTGATTATTTAGTATCTTAGTAAAGTTTTATTTAGAAAATATCTAATAAATTGAAAATATGGACTTTTTCACAAAAATTAATTTTTAAAAGGTTATGGGAAGAATCAACTATATTTAGAATTCGATATTACAAGTATTTAACATTTAAGTTAAACATCCTGTTGGATAATTTTGTTTCAGGATAATGTATTTCAAAAGGCGTCAATTATATTTCGGATTAGATATCCTATTAAAATAGATGAGTCCTAAAATTGAATTAAAATTATACACGATAAGAAATTAAGAAGAAAAAGAGGCATATTTTGAGACTAAAGTGTAGTCAAAATGTTTCAGTACATTTACCATTGATTTAAAATCTTCCAGGTGCAAGGGAAGGGGGGTAACTACATCACCCCCCTGAACCATTCTGTCAAATGACAACAATATATAGAGAAATTTGTAATTATTTTTATGCAAAATGTAAAGACTGGATTTTTTTATTAAATAATTGTTTTTGTTGATATAAGATTTTTGAACAAATGAGAGTTTTATTATTTATTTTTTATAAAAGAGAGTCTAATTCTAGTGTTTTTACAGATTAGGAATGATAAATACAAAAATTAGTTTACATTTTACAAGATTATTTTAGATTTCCATTAGTCCCCTGCCCCTAACACAAAATACTAGATGAGCCACTGCCCAGATTTAACATGCGTAGAATTGTTTTAATTTTCATCTTTGAGCATTTTTCTCCTGATTGAGGTAGTAAACTAGTGTTTATGTTTAGAATTTTAAAACAAGCAGAATAATTAACACTCTGTTTAGACCCTCGTCCTATTCAGTCCATGTTTACAACACAACAGCCATTTGCTTTTATTAAACTACACCAGGGCTCGTTTTATCCGATCGAATAACAAATTATTGTACGAACCGCTCCATTTGTCGCCGTTTTATACCAACTGTTGATTCAAGTTTCGCTTGAAATGTGTCAATCAAAAACTTAACCGATTTTAGTTCATTCACAAAGGTGATCAACTAAAATCGAATCTTGAGAATGCGCCTTTAGCGAGCAGTTATTCGTTTCAACACTAACGCCTTTTTATTCCTCCAGAGCAACTCCAACACTGGATAGACAGTGACAGAAGCGGCGACCTGCAGTATGCCGCGTGCGCTCTCGACACGTCTCTGGAGAAGAAATCGTGGAACTTCTTGCTGGCCAGACTGAAACTACTGCTGGGCATATACAGAACGACGCTGGACGAGGACCTCGAGTTGTTGAAGGAAAGCCAACTGATCGGCAACAAACTGCTGGCGGTTAGAATGAGGGCGACGGAGAAAAAAATCCTTAGAGACACCGCGGAGTATGTGGAACAGTTCGTCAAGCAATAGACGACTTTTACCCGAGAGAAAATCAATAGAATCTCGGATGTCACTAATTAAATTTATTTATTATTTCTGTTTGATGTGACGTAGCTAATTTTTGCTTGTATTTATTTCTTAGCGCTTTTCAAGGATCACGTTTCTGTATAACGTGTTAAGAAATTCTGCTGGGAATAATTAGGTATGTACCTACTTCAAGATGTCACAGTTCATCATCATTCATAGAATGACTGCTAAATTATGTTCAGTTGTATAACGAAAGCTCTCTGTACATTTAGAGATATATATGATATCTCGTTCATTTATAAATTACCTTAGCTTAACTAAACTAAAAAGAATAAATATGTTTTTGTGATCATGTTTAAGAAAATTAACACTTTATAACTGAAAGAATGGAAATGATTATAAAGTTATATTGGCAAACAATTTTTTTAATTTGTACTGAACTTATGATTTTTGCCATTTGAGTATACATATAGTGGGTCCACGAATTCCTACCCTAAGAGAAAAAGTTTTTTTATTTCTGATTTTTCTGAGATAAGTAATCTGTCGTGAAAATATGTTTATCAAAATAATCTAAATAGCACAGGAAAATTTAGGTTTGATATGTAGGATGTTCAGAAAATAAGAAAATGTGAAATGATTGATGGAAGTGGTTTTATTTTAATTTTACACATTGTTCAATTTTTTTTTCAGATACTTTTACAATAATAAATACATCATGGCTAAATTTAGACTTCGAGGTAGCCAAGGTAAGTACTTTTCTCTTTCATACCCATTTGGAAAAGGTGTGATGTAACTGATTAAGTAGAAAAATTGAATGGAAACGGCAACCTACATGTTGGAAATAAATTTTATAAATAATATTCCCTTCTTATTCGTTAACGGTTTTATCATGTTCCAGGCTTTAAGTAGACAGAAATATGTGCATCATGGCCATCTCGGAGTCCTGATTCGGTCATATCGATTTGCGACACAAAACTGTCATAGAAAATTTGAAAGAAAGGAAACTGTGTGTTGACGTTGTTGGAGTGACGTTTGAATAAGTTTTGGTCTCAATGTTTTCCTATTTAAAAATAAAATTAATGTAAAGGTCAAATTTCAAATTTGTTATTATTTTACAATAATAAAGAACTTTTTCATAAAACTTTTTTTTGTAAAATTACAAATATATAAATTAATTTCACTCTTATTTTCTGAACTTCCTCTAACTTTAAAATAAAAATTTATTTACGGTAATGTGATTATTTTCAAATTAAAATTTTTTGTAATTGTCCCAAATAATCAAAAATGAAAAAGTATTTCCTTTGCGGCTGTAATCGGCAGGCACACTGTATATAGGTTTGTTCCAGCGTGTATAGCTCCAAGGCAAGCTAAAATAGTTGCACAAATGTTTTTTTTATAACTTAATTTTACAAATCCCTTAGAGCAGTGAGCTTTGTCTTCCAGTATTGCCAAATGCCACAATCATTGTTATTATTTGAAGTCATTATTAGATAGGTACTTACTATACAAGGTGTCCCATAATGGGTGCGCATTAGGTGTATTTAGAAAACTGGAAATGATAGAAATCTGAATCTTGTTCAACACTGCTGAATTAAAGTAAAATATTTACAATGACATGGCACTTCCGGTTATACCGGAAGTAACCGTCAACTCGCGTATTTTAAATGAAACATGACATTGTTTATTTTATTTTCAGTCAACTTTGTTAAATATACTACATGTCTAAACTCAACAGTTTTTGAGTTACTCCGTTTTCTTCATTTTTTTTTTTTTTTTCATCATAAATATGAATTATCTAGTCCAACACAGGTAATTACCAATTTAAAAAAATAATAATAATTTTGTGGAAGTAATGCATAGGCCCGGGTTTTCTCTAGATTACACACAGAGTGCTGAAGAGTGAACCAAAAGTGGCAAATTCTAATCTCAATAATTCGTTTATTTTAAGTGAAAAAGTCGTATTTTATTTTACCATCTTCTTTTCAAATAAATCGTAAAGAAATAAATAAGCGATTTATTGAGGTTTGCATTTATCATTATTGGCCACACATTCTCCAGTACTCTGTGTAACATTGGAGTCCGCAGAAATATTTCTCAGTGGGGGGCACATATTTTTCAGTGGAGGCCAAAATGGAAAATGTGCATATGTTATGAACAATATTTTGATAGACAAAATATTTAGCAGCAACATAAGCACTGTGAAAAATGGCAAAGATGAAAAACCCGGGGGGGGGGAGGTTGGAGTTACGGCCCTTGCTGGCGCCCGCTGTGTAATCTAGAGAAACTGAATCATTCAGTCATGGAAAACAAAAAATTGTAAAAATTGAAATAACTCAAAATCTGTTGAGTTCTGACACATGATGTATTTAACAGAATTGATTTAAAATTACACGTAGAATCTGAAAATGAAATGAAAAACTGGCGCCCGCTGCGGACGCGCATGCTGTGTAATCTAGAGAAACCTGCGTATATTCTGAATATTGTGTCCTAACTCAGTATTACCCCCACACAATTATACTCACTAATTAGATTAGCACATTAGGTAAACTGAATCATTCAGTAATGGTAAAACAAAACATTGTAGAAAGCGAAATAACTAAAAATCTGTTGAGTTTTGAGATATGATATATTTAACAGAATTGATTTAAAATTACACGTAGAATCTGAAAATGAAATAAAAATGTTGTTCTTTTTAAAATAGCGTCACTATAAATATTTTGCTGCAACGAACCCCTTGAAAACCCCTAGAAATGAAAATTCAGATTTCTATTATTTCCGGTTTCCTAAATGCGTTTTATGCACGCTCGTTTTGGGACACTCTGTATACTTAATGAAAATGGTGAAACTATTTTTCACTAACTTACAGAAAACATTTTAGATAGATGATCCTAATATGAATCACATACGCCTAATTTTCCATTACGCTTCAAGTTACCCCTGTGAAATTCAAAACTGATTTCTTTTACAAAATCCACTCGACAATTTCAAAAAAACTAAAAATTTTCTCTGCAGTACTAAGGTATTTGCATGACTGAATTATTACATCACATTTTTTTATCAGTGAGATATAAGATAGAGTTAGTCACTTTTGAGGAAGGTAGATTACACCATAGAATATCCTAAACCTAAAATTGATGCATAAATGGTTAAATTACAAAAACAGTCGCATAATTTTTGCTATTTAAGATTAGAAAAACAATTTCTTTATAGGTATATTTTTAATTATAGAATATATTTATTATTTTGTACATAAAGCGATAATATCTATTCATTAGGAGTTAAAAACATTTCGAAAATTATTTCACTTCAATTTATTTTCAAAATGTTAAATGACATGAAAATGACCAACTTTTTTTTGTAATTTAACCAACTGTATATTTGCTCCAGTTTATAAAATTCTATGGTGTTCGCTGTAAGCGCCTACTCTATGTATAAAATTGTTTTTTGATATGAATAAAATTAGGGTTAGTAATAATTTGATATATGTAATTACATCCTTTGTAAATTTGCGTATGTACCATTTGTTGAAATAAAAAGTAATTGGCTGCAGTTTCAGTTCATTTTTTTTTCTCCTTTTTTCTTGCATATTAAGGTCGCCGTATTTCTCGATCAAGTTTGTGCTGTTTTTTAGACACAGAAATCTCGAAAAATAAAACACGTAGAGCAAAAGTAATATCAAAAATAAAATTATTGATATTTTGTTTATCCACTTTCACTATTCAAATTCTCTTCAAATAATATAATAACTTTTAAAATGCATTAGTATGGCACATTATTTTCTTATTCTAACCCCACATTTTAACAATTATTTTCACATACTTATAAACACCAGTCAACAATCTTATATGCAGAACTATGTAAGTTTATGTTATAATAATATTTACTTTTACAGTTGAATTTTAAAAAATACCCCGTTTTATAAGGAACCATTAACAGTTTTTCAGATTTTTATTGTCCACAGCCACCTTACTCCTTACTTCTTTGTCCTTCCGTCCTTTTACTGGAAATGTCCTCACTTGACGGAAATGATTAAGTTAATATTAAAATACGCAAAAAATGCGTTGAGATACATGTATATTGATGTATGTACAAAAAGCAAAGAATGACCTTACTTGAAAATTTTAAAAGGTAGGTATAAAAGTGTCCTTATTTATAATTGTACACACAGCTATATTGTGTACATAGAATTATTTCACAAGTACGTATCAAAACCAGTAAATATAAAATGTTAATTTTAATTTAATTGCAGGAATATTCAATTTTATTTTTATAACTAGTTCCTAAAAGAAATGTACCATTATTACAGTGCAAGCAAAAGCAGGTAATTCGTGAACCATCTTCGAATAACCTAGAATAAATTATATTTACTATTAGCAAAATAAAAATATTTGAAAGGACTACTTCCTTTAACGTGTAAATGATTATTGTAAATTTATACTTACATCTGGTTTTTCCAAATGTAGGATAAATTTATAATTTTATTGGTACCTAGACTAAAATATGCCATTCACTTATTCATTTTTAGGAGACTGAAGACTTAACTGATACATAGTACATAGGTAGAAAAACCCTAAAGGATTAAATTCAACCATTTAGATAAATTGCAGGTAACTATTAGCAGTAAAGGTAGGGAGGGATAATCCAAAAATAAATAACTTTCTGATGAAACTGATCATTTGGTGTTGGATATGAACATTATAAGTACAATGTTATTTTGTGGTATATGTGGTATATAAGAATGAACACATGATTATTTCTATAACTTTTCACTGATTTTTTAGTTTTTTGAACTACTTTTCATATTTTTTCCTTTTCTACTTATCTGGCAAATATTTTGCTATCAAATAACAAAACTCAGTGGCGGCTGGTGAGATTTCAGGTATGCCATATCTCAATAGTCAGATATGGGATGGGGCCCAAACCAAACTTTAGGGTATAAGTACTGTGATCGTATAGAGAACTTTGGTAGAAGAAGAAGAACGATTTTACAGTTTACGAAAAAAGTTGAAAAAAACGTGTGGGCCTCACCTCAAAGTTGTAAAATGGCTTCTTTAATTTTCGAGAAACATTTTTTTTCATAAACTAGATGTAATTTTACCGATAGGTTTCAAGTTTTATTAAAAAATAACTATATTTGTAGAATTTATAGCATTTTGAAATTTTTATAATGTATCACAAATACAATATTAATTTTCAAACTGCTGTAACTTTAACAAAAATTAATTTTTTTTATCAAAATCTGAAACGTATATATACTAAAGTTTGGTTTGGGTCCTACGTCTGGTTATTAAGATATGACATACCTGAAATTTCACCAGCCGCCACTGACAAAACTATAATTATTATTAGTTTGTGGAGACCTTTCCCACCTGGTAAATTTTCTGTGGACGCCTATGCTTATTGGGCAATGTATTTACACAGTTGGGTTTTGACCATAGACTTATAAGCAAAGATTTGACATTGTTCAATAAATTATAGTCTGTTTTGTATCGCAATTAGGGTTGCCACCTGTCTTTACTTCGGAAGGGCACAGTCCTTACTTTGTAATCTTTCATCCTTACTTTTACCAAAGCTTCTTCTAGAACTGTATGCACATGAAAAGATGGTAGCCCTAATAGCAATGTTTCTCGTAATGAAAAAATGTTTTTGTGTGCATTTTTCCTTTTTCCAACTATTCTTGAAATGTGAATGAACCTACATTGGAATACACTATCAGAAAAACAGGACACAATAAATAGTGCGCTATATTGATTCAACTGAAATAATCGCAAAATTGAAATTATAATTTGTGCTTATGCTGCATTCTTCTTATCTACTTAATCTACCTTAATCTCATGATACACATTTCTAAATGAAAGTACAACCAAATACACTTTCTTCTGATTTTACGAAGAAATAAGTTTGCGATGATATAAATAATGCAGATATTGAAAAAGTTATTGCACGTTATTATCATTTTTATCTTTGTATTAATAGAAGATAACAAATAAGATTTTCACTGTAAGCTATTGGCTATTGACATGATTGCTAAAATATTTTCTATAGTCGTTTTCCGGGTTATGCTGTGACTCTGGTCGCTACATGTCAGAAACACAATATTAATGTGCATATTATTTACTATTAGCACCACAGAACCCTCTCATATATTGATTTTGATTCCTGTTGCTGATATTACGGATGGTTTTCCGAAACGTTCCATTATAACTGGTAGCGTTTCGCTCTTCACTGTCTGCTTCTTTAGTGGCGACTCCGCAAAAGTTAAAGATGCCAATAGTGAAGAGCAGCGAATGGAATGGAATGCGACTTGTTGCAGATGTTACTAACGCGGTTTCGTCCGTCGCAGGCGTAACATCAACAACCGATATCGATATATAGGTACGCCTAGGGGTATTAATAGCCGATCCATATTCACATAGCTTAGCCCGAGAACAATACGAGCAGGTCAAAGAATATCAGCTAAGGCTAGAGATTGGCACATTAATTCTGCTACTGACAGCGACCAGTTACCTAGGTCACGGAATAAAAACCAGGAAAACTATTATAGACAATAGATATCAAAAGACAGCGTGTAAGCCTCAAAAAATGAATTGTCAAATTAATATCCCAATACAAAAGCTCTTGATTATTTATGTAGGAATTAGAATCTCAGAAACGATAAGAGATAAAATGGGAAAGATATATACTGGGAAAAAAGAGAGACTGCAAGCATTTTCTGTATCTGGTGTAATATTCATTTTCTTACAAATTGTTATTGAAGTCTATATAAAACTCTACAACAGAAACATACAAAGAGAAATTTTAAAACTAAAGTTTAATTTTTTTCTTATGGTGAATAAAAAGAGCTTCTCATCGATATGTCATATGGCAAAAAAAAAAAAAACAATAAAGTGGAGAAGAAAAAATGTGTTGAAGGTTCTCACAATCGAAACGTTGATGCAAAAATCAGTCCATAATAAATAATGTTTTAAATTCGAAAGCTAAAACCAGTTTGGGAATGCCATTTTTTAGTAATTAATAAGGTATCAAGGGTGTTAAGAATAATATTGCCCCAAGGACGACATTGCACTTTCTAGAAACTACTGGCTTTCGGTTCTAATAATTTGCGTTCGTAATACTATTGAAATTCAATGACGTCTTATGGTGTCATTTCTCATTTAATATCATTTTTAAGAGAGGTAATAACGCTACGAGATGGAAGCGCACTCTACCTTAATTCATAACGTTTTAGGGTGTTATTTCTGACATAAATATATCTGAAAATAGGAATTATTGCAAAACAACAACATTTTCTAAAATGTTCTTTATTTAACGATTTTTTATGCCATCTAGTATACCTAGATACAGATTATTAATTGTCCTTTGGTATTATTACATCTCGATAGGTATCTACACCTACAATAATCATTAGGTACATGATGCTTACGTCAGATGGCACAAAAGCTATCTCATATCTGATAAAAATGAAACAATACTTATTTATCGTCATTTAGCATTATGAGCAGCAACTTATCTAGATAAAAGTTTTGAGCCGCGCGTGACGCGACTTACATCCACCTGTAAATTGCGATATAAAGTAAACAAACCTAATTTTCTCGCCAACGATTCTTGCGTCAGTTACTAACATGACCAGTTTAAGTAACGGCATTACCAGGGAGAAAATTTTGAATATAAATGATAGTTTGAGGATTAATAATCTGCATAAAAAGGAACTTAACTTCAAGTTTGTAATAATCGGGGACTTTGGAGTAGGTAAGTAAAATTATTTTTTTAACCAATTCATTTAAATCAGAAATGCAACTGAATTGCACTATAAATTCTGCTTAACTGCTTTATAATGTGTTAATTTTGATCCAGGTTAGTTTAATGCAACAAATTACAGTACTTAAAGGCAGAAATAAAATATATATTAATAAAATGACATTTCAAAATTTTTTTGAGAAATATACCTAGGTAGGTAGCTACTTAATATGAGTGAATATTGGTAAGATTGCTTTTGTATAATAATTTAATTTATATTTAAAATTTAAATAGATTAAAGATTTTATAAAAACTTATAGAGTATCACAGTTACTTGATATTTTTCTGTTTTTGCGTGAAACTTAAAGAAACTAAAAAATATATTAAGCTGTAATATGAAATACGTCTTTCTTTATTGAATTATTTTAATATTACAAAATTAGAACTCATTTTCCAAAATCAGAATTAATCATTTTTTAATTCCTATCTGATTTCTGATGGTTCCTTATCGCATTTATATATTCTATTGTTCTAGGAAAAACTTCTATTATAGGGAGATACACGGAGGGTAAGCAAAATAATAATAATATCATTTTAAATAGTCTATCAGTAACTATCATTTTTAATATTTATTATGGATTTCCTCAGATATCCTAAAAGCTCAAAATCCAACATTAGCATGGATCTAATCTATCATTATAGCTACTGCCTATCTAAAAGTACTAAATATTAATCCCCAAACTGCGCATTTAATAGTATAAACAATATCCCGAAAGTTATATAATATTATTGTTCACATTCCTAGAAAATCGATACCGCCGCATTCTTTGAATAGTTTCAACTAATCAATATCCAGCGTGGCGAAGGAATGAGTCCATTTCACACATTTAGGGAGAAATGAACTTGTCCTAATCTGTTTTCTTTTACCGCGGCAAACTAGGTTCGATTTTCTTTTCAGTATTTCTCAAAACCGACACCTAATGTTTCTCAGAACAGTTTTAGTTAGGTAATTCAGATAATTTTTAATAATCCTATTAGTGGCCTGGAGCTTTTATCCATCAAATTAGTATATAGGATGAACAAAAATATTTTTGTGTCACCATGTATACGTAGAGGTAAAATACGTTAAATGAATCAACTTCTTTCATTGTAATTTTGATAAAATCAAACGCTTCAAATTACTTAAGAAAAATGTTTTACTTAGGCAATTCATTTGAAAAGGATTATTAAAAAAGCGTACATTTAAAATCTGGCTTATTTAGAGTCTGGAGAGAGAAGAATTTCCTGTCTTGCACTTTTCAAAAAAATATGTACCTACTCCAAAAACTTGTTTGCTTTAGTGTACCCACCTGTGCCTAAGGATTTTTATTTTGATAACATAGAATTTTGAAAATGGCTGCATTGACTTCGAAGTTTACGACATGGACATCTCTTTTTGATGATCTAACAGCAGCTAAATTGTTTATTCTCTTCTTTCCCGATTTTTCCCCAAAGTATACATACAGTACACAGTATATTAAGTATGTGTATAGACACTTAGGAATGAACTGACTAATATTAATACAAACAGTTGATATAAACAAAATTAGAAAAAAATTAAATAAAGTCAGAAGTAGGTGTACAAATATTAACTGAATATTCTTCTCGCCAAATCAATGTTTTTATTCAAATAATAAATTTTTGTTCTAACATGCCTTCTTACAAATATAGGGTGTCAAAATTTAGGAAAATGGAATCATCACTATGGTGAACCTTTTTTTTAAACTATTAACTATGTAAAACTAATATTTTTTTAGATTAAACCAATTGTTTTTTTTTGTGGATTTAGGTAGTTTAAAATTACTCCTATTTATTGAAATTATGTAAGAACACTTTTTTTTGTAGTAAATAATGGCTTAATCTGAAATATTGATTTGTTTTAATTTAATTAGTCACTGGTGCAAGATAGTTCTTTTTAAAAAAGGTTCATCGTAGTTATTATTCCATTTTCGTACCAACACCCTGTATCTTGGTAAGTAGGCATGATAGAACAAAAATGTATTTCATTATAAATCTTATTTTGGCGGGAAGAATCTTCAGTCAAATTTTTTACACCTACTTCTGCCTCACCCTTTTTTATATAAATCAGTTTTAAATACATGCTGCTTGGGTAACCTTCTTGAGATTTTTTCCAGAAAAAAATTGCACACTGTTGATTGTTGTTGTTTTTTAATTTGACAAATATAAATTCACAAAATCTCTTGATAATTTTTGATAAGTGAGTATGATATAAGGATGATATCTAAGAATTATTGTAAATTTTAAGAAGTTTTCATTAGTTGAGGCCTTGTTTATATGGTTGAGGTTATTATAATTATATAAAATATATATTTATTATTTCAATAACCTGTTACCTTGAATATTAAACGCTTCCTAACATATTCTGGTTTATACTTTGTGCAGTTACAATTTTTTTTTAATTATTTTCATGACTACCTACTTGTCATAATAATTCTCTGATTTTTGCATGCATGTAGTAAGCCTGTTAAATATCCCTTGTAGATGATATTCACTTAAAGATTTATCCCTGTTATGAAATTAATTCCCAAAATACATTTTATATTGTATTTTGACTAAACTTAAAATATACAAATTATCTTAATATATCATATATAACACTTTAGGGCAATTTTCAACATCATATAAAATCACAATTGGAGCTGATTTTGCTTTAAAAACCCTGGAATGGGATGAAGATATACGAGTAAATCTTCATTTATGGGACATAGCTGGACATGAGAGATTTGGCAGTTTAACTGGTGTCTTCTACAGACATGCGTTAGTATGGACAACTTTTTTTGTAACAATGTTAAAGTACAATTGTTTTGTAGAGTGGCAGCTGCAATAGTGTTCGATTTGACACGTCCTGAGACCTACTCATCGGTAGAAAAGGTATACCAGATTTGTCTTATTTTCTATATCTTCTAAACATAAGTTATCTTTCTTTTAATTAAACTGAACATATATTACTGCATATTATGTCCCCACAATAATTTTCTCTTTCAAGTGGCTTTCAGATTTAACAAGAAAAGTACATTTGCCAGGAGGCCTACCAATCCCTGTAGTTATTTTAGCTAATAAAGGCGACATAACCATTACAACACTACCCCCCCAAATAGAAGACTTCTGCAAAGCAAATAATATTTTGTCATGGTTCATCACATCTGCAAAAAATAATCTTAATATAGGTATGTCATGTAAACCTCAAATTATACCATAACTACATCAGAAATTTGCTTTATTGCAATGTAGAAGAGAACAATTATATATAAAAAAAATTGTTTCAGATGAAGCCATGATTCGATTAACAAATGCTGCTATTCAAAACCATCACAATTTACAGTTTCCCCTAATAACGGATGATATTATAAGTTTAACGGACACATCAGAAAACAGCGATGTAAAACGAAGAACCTGCTGCTGAAAGTCATTGCTACGCACTTTTCGGAATCTCAAAAGAAAAACAGGATATTATTTAATATATTTTTATAATATAAATAACAAATTATATTCTAACAAATGCAAATAAACTAACTTTTAATGTACAAATGCTTTACTCAACTGGCTCCTTTGTCCATTTTTTGAGCTGCTGCTATGGCGCTTTCATTAGCTAATACTTGAAATTCTTGAAAACGCTGAGAGATTCTTTGGTTTACTTTAAGGAATTTCTCTAAACAGTTTAAAGCGCACTTGTCCTACAACAGTTTGTTATATATATAAGTTTAATATAAATTAAAATACTCACTTCTTTTCCCTTTATGTTCCTTGACGTAAAATCTGATATACAATCATTAAAACAGAGCTCTGTTAATTTATTATATGATATTAAAAAGTCTTTGAACTAAAAATATAATTAGGTTAGGTTTGTAAATGTCTAAAGGTGTCAGTACTCACAGTTTTTATTTGTTCCCCATCGATATTTTCTATTCCAGTTCCAGGAGGTAGAGGAACACTCATTTTGGCAGTTTTATGGAATTTTTAGTTAAATTTTAACGTGATCAATAATTTTCTTAGGTTATCTCATTTATTGACCATACACCATGATTTAAACAGAGAAAACAGACCCATGCATAAATAATAGAACAATTATTTGTGGAGCGATGCCACAGAATATGTTTCTTAGCAAACCTTAAAAAATAAAATAACTATTGTGCGTCGATAATGCAAATAACAACCCATCTCTAGTCGATACACAATTCTAATTTATTACCATTAAAATCTAACGCTGGTTGCTGGTTATATTATGTTTGAAAAAAAATTTATTTTATTTTGTTTGCTTCTTTTGCATTTTGAACAAATCAGTGGCTTTAAATTGATAAGTTGAATAGTAATCTCTAGTATCTTTTTATAAATTGCCATTATTGTCAGTAGATGGCGCGGCATGTATTAGTTTAATAAATGAACATGAACAGCTGACAGTTGTCTAACCGTATTTACCAACTCAAAATTTCAGTTATTTACGCGCGGTTTTGTATATTTAAGTTAATTAAAGAACTTCTTTGTAAGAATTGTAACGAGTATTAAGTGTTTTAACGTGTAGTGTTTAAAATATGTTGTGTTCTCTTCTTTATTTTGTGAATGTAGCAGGCAGGAAGAAATTTCGGTGAGATGCCATTTCCTAACCTAAATTTTTGTTTACAAACATAAGCAAAATTAAAATGCCTCAAAAGGATGTCACAAAGAAGACTTCTGTCTCTAAACAAGCTAAAGAAAAACATATCCATATAGTTAAACATTTTCAACCTATATCATACAGTAGAGAACATCGCAATTATGAATTGCCAGAAGTGGACAATGATGATGTTCAAGAATATTTAAATACGGTAACTAATCATAAACGACTTAGTTACCAAGAAAGAAAACCTAAAAATACCACAGAAATATATACTAAAAATGAAAAAATAACTAAAAGTACCATCATAACTCGTAAAAGAAGCAAACGTGGAATACTCAATAACACAGAGCCTTGTTCTAAATCACAGTCTTCTCTAGAAACTATAAATAAACGTACTACTGAAATACAGAAACCATATTTAACAAAAAAGTCTAAATCTTTTTCAACAAATGTAAAGCAACCTGAGCGAATATATGATAAAAATAAACGAAAAAATATTCTTCTATCTAGTAGCTCTCCGGATTTTAACGACACCCATGTTACTAATTTAAGAAGAGAAATTTCACTAAACAGGTGCAAAACTGCAGATGCTTGGCTAGATACTAAATTGTATCTAATGCACAAGAACGAAATCCACAACGAAAAAGTTAGACATATTCGCGAAGAAATAAGTAAACTCATCAACGTTGATTTGGAGAAAAGAAAGAATCACGTTACTGAATTGAAAACGGAAATAGCTGAATTTAAAAGAAATGACTGTATTGCTGTTTATAATGTGGAAACTCATACTAGGTCCGAAGTAGATAACGAAAAGGATATCAAAAGTGGCGATGAAACCAATAAATCCTCCACAACTTCTATTGAAGAAATAAGCAAGGATGATAATGCTAACACTGAATTGGTAGAAGTGAAGGCAGTTACATTGACAGCAACTGACGAAGAGAGAAATGAAAAAGAAATAAATAATACTGATTTAACTGGTTGCGTTGAAACTGATGAAGGTGGACAACCAATTTGTGAGAAACTATGTAAGTGAATACATATAATTAAGTACTTATTTATTTTATTGCATTACTTCTAAAATGTACTGCTTTTGAGACTATTTTGAGATTATTTGTAAGTCATTTTTTTAATGTTTCTGAAACGAAAAGAATGTTAAAAAATGAATAATTCACAATATTTTCATCAAAATATTTATACAATGCAACTGATAGTAATAAAACTATATACTACACTAAAAGTTTGCATTATATATTGCACTAAATTGCAAAAAATAATTGTTTTTAACGCGACCAAATATCGAAAATTACGTTGACAATAAAAACAAATGTGTAACGTCAGTAAGACGTCTGAATTCTTGACGCGAGTATACAAACAGTAATCTGTAAGAATCACAAAAAACAATTGACTTCACTCTTAATCAATTTTCTCTCATTTTGAAATGTTTTCTACAGTTCAGTAGGTACTTACCTGACCAAAGTTTCATGATTTAAGTAATATCACACCGTTTTTAAGTTGTTTAATTAATAAAAACCATTTTTAAAGTCACTCCTTTCAGGATTGGTAACTCTCTTAAGGTTTACGACGTTTATGTCATCTTTAAACTTGTTCTAAATGCACTCAAATTTTGAATACTCATTTTAGAAGCAGCTTATATACGTTCTATGATTCCTAGCTAGGCGATTGTAAAAAAACTTCCAATATTTAAAGGATTATAGAGCCCTTAGGAATCATTTTGGGAAAGAATGTTCTTTGTTTGCCACAACGACGTTGTTATACATTTTATAAATAATAAATGGTTTTGTAATAACAAGGAAAAAAGCTATAGTTACATATACAGGGTGTTCCGCATAAGAACCGACGCAGAGCAGGTGCAAAAAAGTCCCAAGATATTGAAATTTAACCAGACATACTACATTGCACACAGGCAGAGTTACAGGCCTTCAAAGTGGGGCCAAATGTTTTGAAATATATTAATATCTCTTATTTTTACTTGGATTAACCGAATTTTGTATATGATTTAGGTTAATTATTGATCGCCTTGGACTATGAGTACCTACTAGTAAATTGAAACACTACATGGTGTTCATTGAGGGTCACCCCTAAAATTATACCAAACCTTTTTTTCCATTGTTTGAATTTAAAAAGAATGATAATATCCCGTGCAGAATTTAATTTAAAACATTTTTTTACTCTTGTTAAATTATAAAAAACAAAGGTTTTCAAGAAAAAATGCATGAATTAAAACAAGATTTTAATAGTGTTTATTAGAAGAAATCAAAAAGTCAGTAGTAAGCTATGTCTAAAATTTGACAGTTATAAAACTATAAAATAAAATAAAATTTAAACTAAAGAAATTGTTCAAAATGGACACCATATTCCCTGAAACATACATTTACTCTTTGCTCTGACTAATAGATGATTGTTTCTTATAACGTTATACGATTCCATAAATCATCTCGGGATTCAATTGGCGAGGAATAAACAAAATCCAATGTTCCCCAACTCAAACTCGCAAAAGCTTACTCGTCGATTCAAATCTTGAAGCAATAGATTTTGCACTTTCTGAATGTGATATGGAGGTAGTAGATTACGTGTACATAAGTTCTTGATAATCCAGTTTCTCGAGATAAGCGAGTACCTACTTGTTTGCCTCATATCTTTACACTAGAACGTTCCCGAATATTATTGAAAAACTTTCCTGTGTCCCGAGTTCGTCTCCTACGATATTCATCCACACTTCTACAGTTTTCTTCACAAGCCTAGCAAAAGTAACATGTCAACTTTCTCGCTGAATGCAAATTTTCCAGCCATTTTCAACAACAGAGAGCAGTAGAAATAAAATAGTTTTATTACTAACTTTCAAATTTTAATGGCAAAGCTTACTACTGACTCTTTGATTTCTTCTAATAAACACTAGAAATATCTTTATAATTACCTAATGCATCTATCTTCAAAATCTTAAAAGTTTTTTAAAATTTAACAACAGTAATGTAATTAACACCTTGTAATGTTTCAATTTACTTGAACTCATAGTCAAAGAAGACCAATCACTTAAATCATGTACCAAATTCGGTTACTTCTAAGTTAAGTAATCTAGCCCACTTTGACGGCCTGTAACTCCGCCTGTGTGCAGTTTGTAACAGCTATGTTTGATTAAATTGCCATATATTGGGACCCCCTACATGCACCTGCTCTGTGCCAGTTCTTATGTGGAACACCTTGTATACACAATTTTTACGCTAATTAGCTAGTTCCTAATTATTGACATAACGAACTATCTGCTTGTAAATAAATATCTAGTACCAGTTGAAGTTCTCAGGTTCTCAGCAGTATATTTTAGAGATCTTATTTTAACTAATCAATATATTAGGAAGCCCTAGAAGGGACATGTCTCTGAATTCATAGGTTTAACTCTAAATTCAGATTTTAAACTCTGAACTTGCACTGCTAACGAAATTATGGGAAGTCGTACCACTCAGAGCTTTCTAGATAGGGAATTGAGATTTAAAGAACATAATATACAGGGGAAAATGAAACTACGATATTTATTATCAACTATGAAATTTTACAACACGCTGTATAATTCTACTGTTTTTGATTCTAAAGACGATTTAAGGTGTGATTGTACTTGTTTGGGAAATGATTTAGACCACTTAATTTCCTTAGACCTACGTTTATTCTTGAATCTAGATTGTCCATGATGTGCACCAATTTCCTGAATAAATTTGACTGTACCATTGTCATGAACAGTACTATTTAAGTACTGGGTGTCTAAATAACGTTGAACCTTTGAATTACACCTGAAATGTCTATAGCAAACAGCCGCAATTAGTCGTCAGCGGTGCCACTTGTCATGTACTGGTTTCGAACTGACTAGTTCTTATCCGTATATCACAAATGCCGCCAATAACTGGCAACCTTAACTGTTCACAATCTGTCATAATAGTTAACAGAATATGAGTACGCAAAACGTAGCACGTGTGTTCACATCTAGTAGTCATTGGCTACTCAAAACTGGGCCTGAATACAGTCACAAGCAGAAAGCAATCCACAGCATTCAGACATTAAAGTCTGAATTCAGTGTTTAAAGTCTGAATTCAGTGTTTAAAGTCTGAATTCAGTGTTTAAAGTCTGAATTCAGAGTTAAAATTCTGAATTCAGAGTTTAAAAAAATTGTAGACGGCTTCGTAATATATTGACGTACTACTTGCTCATCAATTTTTGTAGGTTTACTAGAGGATAAAAATATGGCGAATGCGGGGTAAGTTCTCTCTATATTTATTAATTAGTATTTATGAAGTAAGAAGAAATCCTAATTGTGTTTTCTGACAAATAACCAGATTTTTTAGCGTTACGTGAACGATTTGAATTGCCTTCCAAATTTATTTGTTTGTTAGAAAAACGGATTCGTGGAATTTCTGATGACTAAATTTATTTTGTGGAGCCTTGGTATTACCCGAGTTTTTTATTTAAAAATACTGGCTGTTCTCCAAATCGTATGCTTTGTTTAAATGGGAAAATTCAAAACACGGCCGTTGACAAGCGGATCGTCTTCTATCAATGAAATAGCACATTTGATCTGCCAAATTTTAATCACTCGCCAGGGTTCAAATATTTCATTTCTAACGATCTATTTTCGTTTGGATCCGCGTTGTAAACGTATTTTCGACGTTCTCTTACTGTAAAAAATAGCGATCAACGTTTGACTGCCATTTATAAGGTTTTTAAAATGGTTTTACATTTCACATTTTTTAATTCAATAAATTGATCAACAAATTGAGATTTCCTTCGTGTGTTTTTTTTAATAAATATAACTGAGGGGGTGTAAAGTGATAAAAAGGCAACAACATTAATTAATAAGTTCTAAAATTTCTGAATATACCAACGTTTAGATTCAATTTTGGATCTTCTTCAGAGCTAAAAATGCAACAAAAAAATAATTAACAAACTAAACATTATAACACTTAACAACAATATAAAAGCTACTTTATATAAACTCTTAAAAATTCAGAAAAACATATTTTTGTAAAGGTAATTAGCAATCTGAAGAAGATTCAAAATTTAGTCGAAATGTTGGCATATTGCTATTTTCAATTTCACTTAATCTCTGGTAAAGAACTAACTTTAAGATAACCAAAGATTGAAAAACCGTCTGCATTTCAGCAACGGAAGCATATACAGGGTGTCCGGAAATTATACGTCAAGACTTCAGGAGGTGATTCTTCACAAGAAATTAGGGTCACGAAGTCCTATAACAATTTTTCGAAAACTCAATATTAACGGAGATACAGGGTGCTAAAGTTAAAATTTTATTTTTGCTAGTTGTAAATAACTTCTTAAGAAATCCAAATATTTACATAAAATTTGTAAATCGGGGGTTTTTTCGGACGAAAAATTCAAATATGTTTCTAATTTTGACGTCACTAGTAGAGGGCGCCACTTATGGCACATCATGTTTCTTTCAAATGACAGAACTTTTTTGCTGCTTAGTATATCCATCTGACTATTGAAACAATCGATTCACCTACCTGTTATATCTGAAAAAGGTATACCTTATTGAAGTCGTTAGGAGTAACAGTTTTCGAAATAATCTTATTTGAAATATTCAGTGCACCGAGTAAAAACTGTTTTGATTTCAGTTAAAGTGCCTTTTCTACTGAAAATACAGCAAAATGTTACTTGAAAATTTTATTCAGAACGGTAAATTATGGAAATGTGCAAAATTTAAAAAAAAACGGTCTGCTTTGATAAAATCTTTGTGCTTTGGTGAAAAATGGTTTCATCAGACCTCGCCGATCTTCTTGAAATTTTGCACGTCTCCATATTTTACGATTCTGAATAATATTTTTAAAGTAATATTTTGCTGCATTTTCAGCAGAAAAGGCACTTTACCTGAAACCAAAACAGTTTTTAATCGGTGCACTGAGCATTATAGGGTGCAAATAGGATTATTTCAAAAATGGTTACGCCTATCTTTTTCAAATGAAACAGGTAGAAGAATCGATTGTTTTGATAGTCAGATGGATACATTAAGATGAAAAAAAGTTCTGCCGTTTAAAAGAAACATGATGTGCCATAAGTGGCGCCATTTACTAGTGACGTCAAAATTACATATTTCAACATATTTGAATTTCTCGTCCGCAAAAACCCCCGATTTACAAATTTTATGTAAATATTTGGATTTCTTAAGAAGTTATTTACAAATATCGAAAATAAAATTTTAACTTTAACACCCTGTATCGCCGTTAATATTGAGTTTTCGAAAAATTGTTATAGGACTTTGTGACCCTATTTTTTTGTGAGGAATCACCTCCTGAAGTCTTGACGCATAATTTCCGGACACCCTGTATATTGAATTTATTTGGTCTATCTTAATGGCCAATAATAAGGGCAACTTTTTTCTAATTTGAGCCACCCTGTATATTTTACGATGTCCCAGATGCCAATAGCGAGCCAAGAAAAACAGACCACCCTATATATCGAGGTTAGATACTATTGAATGAATATTAAAAGTATCACCAAAATGGGTGTATTGTTTTCAGTTGTTTGGTCAATTGAAGTTTGATGATTGTTAAATTACGTCAACATAACTTGGATCAATTTTTTGAACAATTTATTGGAAAAAATGGTAATTAAATAAAAAAAAAATAGGTTCAAAATAAAATAGAAGTTGGGTTTTACCAATATAATATTTGTTCGTTTCTTTAATTATATATGCCAAAAATTATAATACATATACCTACTTGCATATTTAATTAAGATCCACACGAATTTGCGCAAGTGTGTGTAGTGAACAGAAAAAACATTAATTTAAGGTAAGTACTGCTTAAATTTTACTTTTTGATGTATTCTTTTAAAAATTAGTCTTATTTTTGAAATTAATTTTTTTGTACTTATTACTTATCGATTGAAATTCCAGAAATGGGTGGTAATTTTAAAGTTAAAAGTTAGTAAAGTTAAAAGTCAATATAGGGGTACCTCAGGGTTCCTTCTGGGCCCACTTCTGTTTCTTTTATGTATTAATTATTTAGACGAGCTTTCGGGATCGGCGTGCCTTTTTATGCCGATGATGCGTAGGTGGTGATCTCAGACAAATCAGATAAACAATTATTTGAGGCTTGCGCTAGTGTAATATCCAGCCAGGATGAGTTTAACAGGTTTAACCACAATTCATTATTCCTAAATACCAGTAAAATTTATATTATTAGATGTCATAATAGATAAAAGTTCTATAATATGTTGATGTTAACATTAACAATACACTTATTAATAACAAAATTTGTAAAATTTCTAGGATTAACTCTGAATGAGTGTGTAGCATGGAATAGTCAATGTTGTGAAAATTAAACTTATCTGTACTCTTGACAAGACCTACCTATATTTATGTATTTTGACTGAATCCGAATCTGAAGTCCGTTTAGCTCAAACACCTTCAAAATTTTGAGTAAATCGCAAAAAATCATATTCGTGAGCGCAAAAAATTGTGATTTTTTTTCTGGCCTTGATCAAGTGTGTGTCTTATGTATTTCGATGCGCTGAATTCGAATCTGAAGTCTATTGAGCTGCTTTACCGACATATTTTGCAGAAATCGCGAGAAATAGCTGGAAAAGATGAAAAATTATTAAAAATCGACACAAAAAATTGCTTTGTACCAGATTCACCTATCTTTATGTATTTGGCGCACTGATTCCAAATCTGTAGTTTAGCTCAAACATCCTCAAAGTTTTAAGTAAATCATACAAATCACGTTTTTTTACAAAATCTGTGGGTGATGCAATTCAATGGGCTGTATGTTTGGAATGTCAGCTAGGGAATCTTGTAAACAGATATTTGTCCGTTATAATATTAAAACAATGATTTCTGTGTGCCTCTATATTTTTATTAGCAAAAATCAGTTTGCCTGCAAAAATTACTTGGCTGATACACGGTAGTCTTACCATTTTTATATACCTTTTAGTAGGTGTAATATGCTTTTTAACACATCTAAATGTTTTGGTTAAAGAATGTTTAATGTAAAATTTGCGCTTCTGTTGTAGTTATTGACTTGAGGAATGGATTATCATTATATCTACCACTATCCTGTCACTGTCACTATCATTATCCTTATTCTTATTCTTATACTTATCATAGTCATTGTCATTATCATTATTATTATATTATCGATTTATAAAATGCTTTTGATAATATTCATCGTTAGTGAAGAAGCGAATTTAATGAGCCATTGCTTTTTGATATATGGTTTCTTCTAGAATATACAGGGTATTCCGCATAAGACCGGAATTCCGCGCTGGATATTATCATTCTTTTTAAACTTTTTAAATTTTATGGGTGACTCACCCTTAATGAGCACCTTGTAGTATTTCAGTTTACTTGAACTCATAGTCAACGAAGACCAATAATAAACTTACATCATGTACCATGTTGGTTATTCCAAGTTAAAGTAATTCAGAGATATTAATTTTTTTCGAAATATTTGGCCCCAATTTGAAGGCTTGTAACTCGACCCGTGTGCAATATTGTATCTAAGTGTTAAATTTCAATATTTTGGGACCCCCTACATGTGCCTGCTCTGTGTTGGTTCTTATGCCGAACACCCTGTAAATTAGGAAATACACTAATCTTTGAGGTTGACAATCGTATGATGCACTGTCCCAGCAGGTTTGTTGGCAGCTGTTGGTTACTTAAAAGAAGTATTTAGTGTCATTATATCTGTTAATTTGTTGCCTGTCGATTTAAGTTTTATGTGTAGATGAGGTTAAAATGTTTTCAACAAATTTAATGTATAAATAGATGTGAACTTTAATTCAATGTCACGGCTTACAACTTTGATGCTATTCTGTCATAACATTTAAATTTAAATACTACGACTTCGAAGGTTATCGCCGTGTAATAATGCAATGCAAACAAGAAAAAAGTATAGATTATTTTTTATTATTTTCTGTGACTTAAGTAAAAAGGTCATCCGCCAATCCCGCAAGGCGGAAATATGGTTTCCTGAATTCAAATTAAAGTTGAACATAAATTGAATGCAAAATGTCAAAACTAAAAAGATGGATCATTAATTATTTGTTTTGATACTGAGAAAGAAACTGCTACAGTTAATAAGCGGTTTATCAAATGAAATTTAATTACGACTTAGTTAAATCCAGTTTGGTTGCTAGAGGTTAGTAGATGAGATGAGCTGTTATTTCCTGTTTTACATTCAATATACACGTTTGGAAAGTACAAACGTCCCCTCTGGTCTACAACAAGAAAGAAATTACTTTTGTGTTAAGGAAGTCAGACAAAGCAAGGTTCATACAGGGTGTCCTCGGTTTTTTGTTTTTAACTTTAGGAAAAGATAGAACGTGAAAAAATAATTGTTGTTTTTCCTATAATATTCTTCCTGATACTCAACTAAAAACATATTTTATCAACTAAGCAAATATAGTTATTCAATAAGAGCGGAAAGTGACACTTTCCGCACGCCACTGCCGTCGTCAAAGCAGTCAAGTGCGTGAAAGACACTTTCCGCATGAGTTAGGAACACAATTTTTTCTACAAGCTCATAAAAATAAATGAATAGTTTAACGTTCTTAAATCTGTATTAATACAAACGAAAACAAGTTTCACAAGAGTGAATACAAATACATTGGAATGAGAGAACTATTATCTTCTTGCTTATTATTAGTGATATTATTTGTAAACGTACAGTTAGACGCGTAAGTTAATTGCGGAAGTCAACATGTGGGTTAAAGTAAGCTGCATCTTGGAAAAGATTGCTCTATACGGGGATCAAATATTGGGACAAAATTTCTTCAGAAACAGGCGTCAAATTATAGCTGTTGATTACTGATGGTACATCTGGGCAAGACGTAAATGGCTGTAAATTGCAGTTTGAATATGATGGAGTGTTCAGATGTAGAATTTTGTTGGACATTTCTTTTTTCCGATTTGGAGAGTCTTCTAAGTACCTCTCAGTAACTGAAGTTGATTTCCACCCTTCTAAACGTTTAATATTTGTGATGCCTTCTCCACAATCGGCAAACATTTTCCATGTTTGTACCTACTGTATAAATAATCGGCGATGTGGAGTTTCTTTTGGACGTAAGCTTGAATATATTCTGTATACATTAAAAAATATCCGTTATTTGTTTCTAGACATATCATGAAGGATCTGGCGGAATGATTTTTGCAGTCCTTGATAATGACAATTATCAGGTCTCTTTTATCGTCTATATCGGCGATGGTGATTTTCATTATTTCCTATCTACAGGCAGCAGCCAATCCAAAAATCGTTACCAAGTTAATCATTAGGTAAGTTTTATCGTGTGCCTCACTCTTTTTGTTATGTCTTGACTAAAAATTTATGCTTTTTTCGGACGAAATCAACATTCTGTTTTTTATGAAGGCAGTTATTTTATGAAATTTGCCAATATCCATATCTTGTTTAATTTCAATATTTAATAATTTTTAATATTTTTTACCATTGAATATCTGGACCATAAGGTGTTTGCTTTCCAGGATTTTAACATTTTCAAAAAATATGCTAAAAATACTTCCTCTTTTGTTGATTTTACCGTTTTAGTATTATTGCTTCTTTTTCTTTTGACTTTCAAACAAATTGAAACTTGCTTCTTTAGCTGCTGCTAAAATTTCTTCAGAAAATTCTCCATCTGATGAATTCATTGGCGGTTTAATAAAATTGAAAACACAGATCGAAACTTACTCTAGATTGATATGACAAGTAACGTCTGTCACATAAATAATCAGAACCAAATGTTATTTTTAATTTAATTTAATTGTTACAGCAATAATTATTAATATATTTATAATTTTATTTTATTTCATTTTTTTTGTTTAAAAAAATGCAAATTAGTGGATAATATCAAATTAATTTTCTAACTTTATGAATAAATTACCTGAGACTTTCATATTTTGTCACCACATACCTAATATTTCCTTAAAATTATACTCAAGTATGCGCTAGGGAAATTGACATTTTCCGAACTAAAATCCGTGTGATAAAGACGTTAAATACGCACGCTTGTAGAAAAAATATTTTTTCTTCACACTGCGTATGCAGTAATCATAATAAGTAGTTAATTAAATATTCGTGAATAACCCTTTTGAACTAAAGCCATTGGCGTAGGTGTTCGGGCTTACTTCACCCGTGAACCCCCTAACTTCTACGCCAATGGTGAAAAATATGTTTTTTATTACAAATATTAAAATGTTATTCTATTTTCTCTGCTCTTTCAGAAATTCACAAGCAGTTTTGCTTTTCAGATATTTTGATTTGTTCTAATAAGTGAAATCCTATGAAATTCAAAAAAAATTGCAGTCAGTAATTTATTAAACAAATAAAAACAAAGGCTTGTATAAAATTTAATGCAAGTAGTGCTCAAAGTGATTCATATTCGTCAATGCAATGATAGCATCGATTTCTTAGGAACATCTTGTCCGAATAGGCATGCCATTATTTATTTCGCCACAAAATCTTCGAAAGACTTTTTCCTTTAAAATGCCTCAAAGAAATAAATCTAGTGGATTGAGATCCGGTCCTCAAGCTGGCCAAGCATCTGGACCACCTCGACCAATTCACTTTTTTCCGTAGAATTTAATCAACAATTTCAGCATGTTCTGCACAATAAACAAACTGATTTAACATGACATCTTTCGTTACTATTGTTACAAACATATAAACCAGCAAAGTCCATTTAATCTTATAATTTTTGTAATCCCATAAGACCTGATCAGAAAAAAAACAAAATATCTGAAAGACAAATCTACTTAGTGAATTTCATAAAGAGCATTTTTTTCAGAAATTAGAATAAAATTTTAATATTTGAACTGAAAAAAATTCTTTTCGCTAGGTGGAAATTTAGGGGGTTTACGGGTGAAGTAGACCCATACCTGCGCCACTGGCTTTAGTTAAGAAAGTGGTATTAAACTTTTTTTGATTACTGCATACCAAGTTTGAAGGAAAAATATTTTTTTAGTAGATAAAAAATGATATATATTTTTAAAGTTGAACGTCCTGTATCAAGAAAACGGAATGTCATAGGGGAAAATTTATATGAATCATAAAAATGATGACTTGACTTTGAAATTATGTCTTTATTCGATTAAATAATCGAATGATTTTTATTGTCATTTAAATTAGTAGAGTAGTAATTTGTAGAAAATTGATAAGTGAATCCGAAAAATCATGATTAATACAGTTACAATAAAGCAGAGGCGTACTATTTTATTTAAAAGAATATGCCAATACCCTGTATCTACACCACTGGGGCATAAGACTTTGGACAATGTTTACATAAATCGATGTGCTCAATTTTAAAATATTTAAAAAACAATAAAAAATGATTATGTAAGCTGTATCTCTTTAGTTGGGTCCTAGATAAAAAACTTTATGAAAGACCAAAGATTTTATATTTGGTTGGTTAGTGAATCACCTTGTATAACCTAATAATAATAAATATACTGAATTGTATTGGTTGTGCAATTGCAATATACCTTATTTATTTCCCTGCTATATATTTATATTCCTGAGAGAGATGCACATTTCCAGTGTTTTTAAAAAAAGCTTTTGGCATCTAATTTAAGCCGGCTTCAAACATCTTTATTATGTCTATTTTAACGAAAAACGTGACAATAAAGAATTTAGTTGACATTTTCGTTCCACAAACATTGAATTGCGGAATTCATTGTTTCTTGTTTTTTTTTACGGTATAATTAGAAAATCCCTTATTCAACTTTTGTATTTATAATTTCACGTTGCTTATCAGAGGATGTATTTAAAAGTGATCACGTTTGTCACATGCAAATTTCGGTTTATTTATAAATAAGCCTGTGTTATATTTATTTTGCCGTAGTTACTGCCCACGTGTTTTACATAAAATTTCACACAGCGGCATTTATCTATATCGGGAAATTATACTTTTAACTTACTGGCTACGCTGCATATTTTTAGAAAAAGCCTTCACAACATGTAAATCATATTTTTTGGGAACCATTGCTGTACAGGGTGTCTCAAACTTGATGTGCCAGAGCTGATATTGGCTAATAAAAACGCGAATTTCTCTTGGGGAAAAATATTATTTTTGGAAATGCGTGTTATGACGTCATGAAATATGTTTTCCCAGAACGCAATTAGTTATTTTGCAAGGTAATACGCTAATTTCAATAATGTAATCGATTCATTTTAATGTAACATTATTTTAGCGCTCTCTCTCTAATATTAGTAACTAAAGGACATCGTAATTTCAATAATTAAGGAATTCATTTATTTCTGGTAAATGTCTTTAGTGTTCTGTTCTATATCTATATTTCATGGTAACTGTGAATTGCGTGTAAACTTATAAATTGCGGCAAGTGAATGGAATTACCATAATAAAGTAGTTTTTTTTTGTCATTTATTTCTTTTCTCGTGGAAGCGGAAAATCATTTGAAAGCAGTGCATTGTATATAATTACAAACATTTAAAAAGCTTGGACATTTTTAATTACATTACATTTGCTGTAGATATGTTTTGCTATTCTTCTAATTGCTTGGAATAAAATCGTGTAGCTTCAGTTAAATTTACAGATTCTTGTTTTGAGTAATAATTAAATTTCTAAGTGACTTAAAAAATTAATACGTACCTACCTACATTAATAATTTTTTAATAAGTGTTAAATTGACATATACTTTAACATTATGGGTATTTATCCACGACCACTATATTAAGAAGATTGAATAGGTCTGTTTTCCGTTTTCCAGCCACATATCGCAAGAAAAATTTCCTACCCGCATATTTAGATCGCAGATTGATGTATTTCTACAATATTGATTGAAAAAGCTTCTTCCATGATCGTGAAACTTCTTGAAATATTTGTTTTTGTTTTCGGAATGAGCACGTATAGGTAACTGCCTTTGTCTTGAATATGGGTAATATCCAAAAAGGTTAATTCATTGCATCGACAAGCACCTACGACTGCCATGATTGTTGCAGCCTGTAAAGATTTTAAAATAAAACGCTCAATGTATAAATTGACATTAAAATGTATTTCCTACCTCAACTTGTAAATATTCCTCATCCGGTGCTTTTTTTAAATTCTTCTATTTGATTTCTCTCCAGTATCTTTGCCTTCTTTGGTTTATAATTTCCTGATTCTACTTTTAAATATGTTTTTAAGTAAGTTTACCATACTCCGAAATATCAATACATTTGTCCACATCGAAGAGACAGCAACCGTTTCTCCATATTGAAAAAGTAAGATAGTAGCACCTCTTCTGTAATTGCTTCTCCTCCGATGCCTATGCCCCTTTTTTGCTTTCCACGGGTAACAGACGTAATGTTGCTTCTTGGGCTTCTTGCTGGATCTCATTCGGAATTAAACTCTCACTCATTTTCTGTATCGATTCAAATTTCTTCACTCTTGTTGACAAATAAACAAATGCATAGACATAGAACCATTCCAAGACTTTTTTCTATTCAGCTGACATACAATATTCTTTATTAAAATAAATTCATATAAGTTTTGCAAGTTGTGTAAAAAACACAAATTTAGATATGTACTAAATAATTTTTTACATTTACTACCCACACAATATTGGAAACATGTTAATTCTCTAAAAGTTAACTGCGCAGTAAAATAGAATTCAACATCGTGCTACAAGCATTTTAGTACATTTTTTAGAAGATCCGAAATCGGGATGGGACATACAAAATATACTCCATTTTTGGACATTTATTTAAACATTTGTAAATTTATTTGTGTAAGAGATTTAAAAAAAAATCTTAACTGAAATTAATGTATTTAGAAAAAAATTACCAAAGAACCTGTTGCACTTTTACAAACGCTCGTTTCATAAAATTTTGATGTATACCGAAGTTCAAACCACAATGAATTTTCACATTGAATGTGGTGTAGAGAATTTGCATTATCATTGTTTTTTTATGTAAGAATTACACAAAATTCAATAGCAATAGAATCGATAATTGTTTAATGAACTGATAGGTGTGATTCAAAAATGGGCAAATGTCGTTGTGCTTATTTAATGGCGGAAAAGTCAATAAAAGATTTTTTAAAGGTTAAGCGTTGGCTTTTATAATTTAGTGAAATCAAATTTTGCATAATAGGTTGCCGAATCTTCATAATCTTCCTTCCCGTGCAAAATTTTATCAAATTGCGCCTTTTTTGACATCGGTTGTTTAAAGTGATAATTCTTCTCTGTAGATATGTAGGTGGTTAACGATCTCTTGCGGAATATTGTTCCATTCTTCTTCTGCCGCCAAGACTAACTCATCTGCAGTCTGAGGAGGAGGAATATGATTATGAATGGCTCTAGCAACGAAATCCTACATGTTTTCAATAGGATTCATGTTAGAAGAGTTGGCTGGCCAATCTAATCTATTGATAAGTCCTGCTTCGATTGTCTCTTGAACCCTTATTGCACGATGTGGTCGAACGTTGTCGTCCATAAGCACAAAATGTTTACCTTATTCTTTACGTAGGGGATAGATAATGGGCGTAATAACTTGTTCGATATAAATTTGACTGGTCATATTCTGTGATATGCAAATTAATGGGGTGCGGTTGAACATTATTCCACCCCAAAACATTACGGTACCTCTTTCATACGGAGCAACATGGGGAAAATAAAATTGTTGTTGACGACCTGGTTCTCTCCAGATTCTTTGTCGATTGTAATCAGTAACCAGCCCAATTATAGTCTCGTCTGTAAATAAGACCCACTGCCACTGGCGTAAAAGCCAACCCCTATGTTCTCGCGCCCACTGAAGACGGGCAGAACGATGCCTTGGAAATATAGTGGGAACCCGTAATGGTCTTCTAGCACGTAAATTTGCGTTGTGGAGTCGTCTCCCAATAGTAGGTATCGATATAACACGAAACAACCTTCAAAGTGGGGCCTGAGAGCTGAAGCTGAATATGTGCGGTGTCTACGGGCATATTGCACTAAATACCGATCCTCCCTTTCATTAGATACTCGAGGACGTCCACTACGCGGTCTGTTTTCCACAGTATCAAATTATTCATATCTGTGTACTATTCGTACAACAGATGACCTAGGAATGCCCAACATGTTCGATATCTGATGATTAGAATGTCCTGCATCATGTAAAGCAGTCATTTTTGCTCGGTTAAACGCAGAAATTTCACGTCCTGGCTTATAATGTACAAAAATTCAAAGGAACACTTGGCTGAATACACTGCCAAACTGACCAGATTTGTAAAAACATAGGTAATAAAGTTCATGGTCTGCAATTTTTATTGTCTTTTTTGTTTTCTAAGTACATGTACTTTTTTACCACATTAAAAAAAAAACATTAGGTTTAATCGAATCATTTTATATAGAGGGGGTCCCAGACTTTTGACGTTGTGCGTAATAATTATAAAAATGCACAAGAGTAAGTGATAGGTTGCGTTGAATACTGTTTGCGTTGATCGCTAAAAAATCCAACATTATTTGTACATTCACTACTGGTACATTATGCCAATCTGCTTTGTAATATCCCTCCTGTATTATAGTACTATGAAATTTTAATAAACACAAGTTAAATTAATAGTTAGTTAATTATATCTAATCCTACTTGCTTCCCGTTTTGACAGATAAGTTGCCGAGTCCGGCGGAGCTTTTAGTAGGCTTGTGACGTCAGACCAATTAGAAACCGTTTTGTGGATCTGTCTACAGGAAGAACTTTAGTTTGGTAATTACAGCCGTTACATATTTTTGTTTTAAAAAAATTGTTTACAAAAATGTTGGATGAAATCATAAGTTTTAATTTTACAACGAAAATTAATTTTTACTATGTCCACATTTTGGTACTAACTAACCCTAATCAATACCTACGCCACTGGCGCCCAAACGGAAAGTAAAAGGTGCTAAGGCAGTCAATAACAATGGCAGAAGGAGCTGCGCCACGCGCAAATGTGGAGCACAAAGACATACTATTGCAAGAGACAGCTGGCACCGCTAGCCAGGGAACATCTGCAGGTAGGGCCCCAAGAAAACGGCACACGTGAGGGTTACCCAGGGAAGAAAGGTGTTCACGTCTTGTGACGCAATCGGCAATTTAAGGCCATTATCAGAAACGTCTTTGTTGTCAGAAAGGGGGCAAAAAGTCGTGTAAGATGTTTGGCAAATATTTGATTTGGGTGCGGGATATCTATATGCGATGCGGCACATGGCGTCTCTGGCGTGTGTGCGACTTCTGATATTTTTTACGAAAGTTATCCGGGTACCCAGCTTACCTAACGATTTCCATTTTTATTCAATATAATTAATTGGCAGTTAAGAACGTTTTTTTCTCTCTCATAACATCCCATGTGAACCAGCTTATTTTTTCACTAAACCATTTACAAGGTCGCCACTATTTCTCGCCGTAAAATCATCAAATTTGTGGTGTTACTATTTAAATTATTTTCAAATCAAATAATAACTTTTAAAAAGTGTTTGTAAGGCACACATTATTTTGCTATTCTAACCCATCATTTTATCAATTATTTTCACATACTTATAAACAAAAGTGAACAATTTTATATGAAGAACTATGTAAGTTTATGTTGTAACAAAATTTTCATCTATAGTTAAATATAGCATGAGATAGCATTCCTCTTATTTGCTAAACTCTGTATTATTCAGCTCTTAAATGTCTAAAATGATTTGTATTTGTGGAAAACACTATTTCAAGAGTAGAGCCCCCTTAAACTATTCTATAGTGTTAGTGTTGTTACGGGGATTTTCAAAAGAAGTAGCTCAAATTGTAACAGTGAATCTATAGCTAAAAAGAACACGTCTGCATAAAAATAACATTATTAAAATGTGCAGCTTTTCAAAGTTTCCAAAAAATATATGGCTGTAATTTGAAAACCAAAAAAATATAATAATCGAATTTAACACAAACTTTCTACTGATGCATGTGCAACTTCTCACAAATGTTTCTAAAATTTCTACCTCTTAGAAGAGGTTGAAATAAGCATCCCCATAAGTTATTTTTGCTTACAACTTAGTGTGTGACAAAAATTGAGTATTCAAGAATACGTACCAGATAGCCTGGTTTATTTTAAGTTTTACCTGTTTTAATTTTTTGCTTTAAAACTAACCGTTTCTTTACCAAAGCTCAATCGTAAGCTTTTTTATACAGATTAGCTTACAATTTATTGTAATCTCATATAAATGTAATAGTAATTTGGAAGCACTTTGTAACTAAGGACTTATAAATATTTTTTACTGTTGGTTAATTTTTTTGGGACACATCAATATATCAAAATCATCGAGGAAAATACTTTTTACTTGTCAGAAACTGTAAATGCACAAACGCGGCAAGTATTGTCCTTTCCATTGGTGCGTACTAAGTTAGAGTAGAAGAGATGAATGCATTATTCATTTGGTATTTATGAAAATGAATATATTACTTTGAGTTAATTCAACGCACATTTCTAAAATATATTTTGTTTAAAATTCATGTTATTCTGGCTCAAATTGGGATCATAAATTACTGGCTTTGATCTTTGATATTCTTTCACGGTTACATGTAGTAGCAGTAGCATTATATTTTTATTCAACCTCTTTATTAATACAAATTATTAGTTTTGCAACCTTTTAATATCAGTGCCTATAAGTATCAAGCTGATTTTACGAGTAGGCAGACATTTTTCTACACGCATCTACAAAGTTTTAAAAAAATGGCCTGTATATATTAGGTAATTATAATATTATGATGTCTAAACTACACTACCGTTCGTTAATTAAAATCATTTGTATTCAGTGCCCAACTTTTAATTATATATTTTTTAATATTCTCACTTTATCGTTAAGACAGACTATTAGCGAATTTTGCAATTCGTGATGCGCAATGCGTGATTCCTAAAGAATTCGTGCATAGTGTGTAGTAGGTTGTTTGTTTATAAAGCGATTTTTGAAGAACAAGTCCCTATACATTATTCACGGATTCTTCATAATAAGCTTTAAGCATTTACTTTATAATATTCATTTCACTTTTTATTATATGTAACCTTATTTATTTTTATAGTATGTTACTTTGTTTTTTCTTTTATTATTAGATACTGTTGTTTGTAACTATTTTTATTTGATACACCAATATCTAACTTTTTGACCTACAAAAATTATTATTCTTAGTACTTATTATTATTCTTATGGTTATTGTTTGCATATATACAATTAATAACAGTATTTTATTTTTATTTTAAGGTACACTAACCTACAAGTACAATTTAGAGGTAAGATAGACGCAAAAATAATATTAACAAAATTATCATTTCAACAGAAAAAAAAATAGTAAGAAACCTAGCATATACAAGTTTAGAAAGGACAAACAATATAAATGAAAGAAAATACGTGGGTCACTAAATGGACGTAAACTTCTGGAACCCAATCATTTTGAACATTCCACGAGTACATTGCGATTTGATGTTAATTTGGCATCAAATAAAACTCCCAAATCGTTTACTTCAGTAGCTCTAGTTAGCTGAATATTGTCAATAATGTAATCGAAATACAAGGGATTTGATTTCCTAGTGAAAGTCATAACTTGACATTTGCTTATGTTTAAAGAAAGAGAGTTAACACCAGTCATTAACTCTGTCAAGAGGCATTTGCAAATTAATCGCATCTTGAGAATTCATTTCGGAATAAAGCTTTAAATCATCCGCTATAAAGTAGGTAATTACAGTCAAAAGTATGACAATGGCATTTATAAAAACGACAAAAAGCAAAGGTCCGAGAGACGAACCCGGAGGAAATTGTAACCGCTCTCAGATAGGAATTTTATACATTTGTCAACTGGCCCGACACACCGATTGTATCAACTCTTGCAAGCACAATATTGTAGTTCAGTTTATCAAATGCTTTACTGAAATCAGTATATATGACGTCGACTTGATTGGCAGCATCCAAAGCAGTACAAAGAAACTGAGTCAAATAAAGGAGATTTGTTGTAGTAGACCTGCCTTACATGACAAGGTGCTGTGCCGTAGTAAATTTTCTCTGAATGCCATTATAGATCATGTCATGTAAAATAGTTTCAAAGACCTTGGGAAAATTGCACAGAATAGTTATCGGTCATCACATATTCATTTCAGATAATACGCGTCTTTGAAAGGTTATTTACTACTAGAAAATTTCCTCAAGACATTAAAAAAATCTTCCCCTTCTGACCCCTTTCATAATTCGTTTGACCTCCTTGAAAGGACCTCGTGTGCGTAGCTAGTAGTATTTCAAGATGGTCCCCTCGCTCGCCTGCCTGCCTTCCACACAAAACCGCTGCCACCGGTTTTTATTTATAACCCAATAAAGGCCACATGGTGCCTCCGTTAAGGAGCCCCCGATTAGGCCACGTGCACGTCTTTACGGTGTCGAGGAAAAGGAAACGTCTGCGGACCCGGCTTTGTACCCTTCCTTCCTTCCTTTGTGTCCACTCATCGAAGGTAGATTTGCACAATACCCTCATGAGCCCATGGAAAAAAAATGTTAGCCACGCGGACGGTGCGCCTGATGTGATGTTGATCGTCATAGAAGGCGAACGTAGTGGCACATTAAGTTTTAATCAAAAAATTTTCTCAAAATGTAACGAAGACAGCTTTTTATTAATTTATTTATCGAAAATGGGACACGCCGGCTTTTATAGTCCAAACCAAGTTAAAGTCCTAAAAACTTTGTGTGCCGTGCTTTCTCAATGATCGTGTTGTTTAATGAAACTACTATATTAGAGCATATTCTTCTTTTAAAGAAGGCAATGTAAAGAGTCTTGGGAATAATAGTTAGTTATTTTTAAAACACCACGTATACAACTATTGTAGTGTCTCATTTACTTTCGTTTGAGGCTTGTCAGCAGACCAGGCATTAATGCATATTGTCATCTGCGTAAAGAATTAAGCTCTCATCTACGACAGTTATATGTTGCTCTAAATCTTTGACAATGACAATCTGTCTTGAAATAAGACTCTGTATATTTTTATGCGGTTCAATTGCATTATTTTTGTCCTTCATAATGGTACAACAGTTGCTATTTTATATTTTGGATATTGGCAAAATAACATTGAATTGATAAAACTGATGTTGAGTGTATATTCGACCATGCATTTTTATATTATGAATTAATTCACTTTAATAATTCAAAAAATAATTTTCCTTTTAATTATTCCAAAAACTAATATTAATAAGAGAAATTAACCAATTAAGTAATTTATAAATATCTTTGAGTAACATTTGAAAATAAATAAAAACAGACATAAAAAACATTTATAAGAAGAAAATTAATCGACCATGGCACTTAAAACTCTAATTATTTTATATTGAAAAAATATTTACAACTGTTCAAAGTATGATAATAATCATGAAAATAGGCAGCAAATTATAAAATAGAAAGTATTATTTTGGGTTTACATTTTTTTCAATATTCATGAATATTATTCTTAACACACATCATATTATTATACAGGATGATCCCGAATAATATGCAATAAAATTGAGAGTGGATTGTACGACCGTTCTTCATATAATTTTTTTTTATCTAAGCCAGCCTGGGGAAGTTACCACTCATTAGGGGAGGGTGATAAGTTTTACTTAGTTACAAATGTTTATTACATAGATTGCTATGCTTACATTTGATATCAAAGCACTATAAACTGTCACCAAATGCGAAATGATGGAAACCTACTAGATATTGATGTGTAAATTAGATATTGGAAAATAAACTATGTGCGTGTTTTATTTTACTCAAAAACTGTACTACTTAACAAAAAATTGCAAGAGACATAATCATTCCAAATTCAAGAGGCATTCAAAATAAAAATAAAATTTTTTTTAAATTTATTTTCAAATATATATAGTGAATGTACATTATCTCATGACTGAACGAGGAGAATGAAAAATACTCGCTCAGAAGTTTTATTAGCCTAATACCATGTCAAATTTCACTTCTTAATTTCAAAGCGTTTGGAAGAAACTAAATAAAACTATACATTTACTGTTAAGGGTTGGTGGTAACAACGTAAGGGAGCTGAGATAAAAAAAATTGATATGAAGTACCCCTATTAAAATTGGTTGTACAAACTAACCTCATTTTTTTTAACATTATTCAGGATCACCCTGTATAGTGTATTTAATTATAGTGCTAAATCCCTAAATATATTAGAAAATATTGACTATTTATTATATGACTTAATTATTTAAACAACTGTGTATTTTACATACATTTTTCTTACTAGGTGACTAAGGTAGAGTTGTTAAATCAATTTTATATAAAAAAAACTATGCACCACACAACATTAGTTTTATCAATTTAACGGTTTTTTTGGCAATTTCCTTCATATATCATTATGAAGCAAAAAAATAATGCAATTGATGGCATAAAAATATACAGGGTGTTCTATAAAAAAAATAACATATGTTTGGGTTATAGCAGTGTGTATATAAGTATAGTTAGTCAACCGGTCTTAGTTGTGGACCATGTCGGCTAGATGGCGGGACTATGATATGTGCAAAATCTCTTAAACGAGCCCTAGAGAAGTCGGTAAAGAGGGTCAGATTGACATTATTTTAAAAACAAAGTCACACTGACTCCGTTTACTGACTTGCCTAGGGCTCGTTTTGCCATTTAGCCGACATGGTCCACAACTAAGGTCGGTTGACTAACTATACTTTATATAAACACTGGTTATAGGTATTTTAAAAGAGACAGTCCTTAGAGCGTTCAAGTACGAGAATAAATTCTATGTAAAAAATGTTTGCCAGAGGAAATTTTCACCATTTTGATATCTCAGCTACCTCTTAGAAGTAGTATTTCTAAATTTCGCCCTGTATTTAAAAAACGAAGAGGTCTATGAAAGTTCTGATGAAGGCACCTTACGTTTCTCGAGAAGTCCAATGTTGCGAAAACCACATCCTTCTATCTCTTGTAGTTTCCGAGGTACATTGTAATAACAAAGAAATTGGGACACTCTGTACATTACCATACATCTACATTCATATGCAAACATGCCGCTTTTACCATGTTATTAATATAATTTCTTTGTATTTCATTAAAATATTCATTATATTTAGTTATGTACAATATTAAATTAATATTTTTATTTTATCTATTAAGAGTTTATATTAAAAATACATTTATTTGAACTAAATATTTGCTTATTATAACAAAAGATTTTGGAAGACTAGGTCGATTGGTGCGTAGCTAAATATTGCAGGCTTGCTAGTTGATCTAACACGAGCCTCTTTAGCTCAGTGGTAGAGCACTGGTCTCGTAAACCAGGGGTCGTGAGTTCAAACCTCACAGGAGGCATTTACATTTTTACTTTTTTTTGCTTAAAATATTAAAACAAATTGTGACATTCGTTACAAACCTATTTTTATATATTATCATGAAGAGTTACATACAAATACGTATCTTGCAATATTATTTTATAAAACATTTTTTAATATTAAATGATATAAGATTTAAAAACATTATCGCTTTTTGTGAATACATATAAATTAAGCAAATAAAGAAGTAGTAGTCAGTTAAAAACCTGGCAGAATAAATATAAATTTAGAACTTATATAAAATATAGAGTGTATCCCGTTTTTCATGTTAACACTTCTAGAAATGTGAGAAGGCCGTGGAATTTCCGCAAGCCATTTTTTACAATTAGTACCCTGAAGGGAGGTTATATTCTACTAACCTTTTTACATAACCTTTGACAAAAGCCTGGTCTACTACGATTTTTTATAAGGGTTGTTTTTACAGAAAGTGGTATTAGGAATTTTATTTATCAAAAAGATAATAGTACCAGGCTTTTTAGCTCCCATCAAAATACACATATGCCAAATTTGATCGAAAAATGTCTATTGTATGCTTTTTATGGGCTGCCAAACTTCGAAAAATAAGACAACTATAAATTATAAGGTCAAAGATTACCATGAAAGTGGAAACAAATACCAGTCGGATAAAGAAATAACACATACACTACAAGTTTAACACACAGTAAAAACAATAACCGTACAAAAAATGTAATGAGTGATAAATTATGAATTCTAAAATTTATAATTATTATTTTATGCGACTACAGTAGAAACAATTAATGTACAAAAAAATGTATTCAATTATTATGTAAGTTGTTAAGCAATGTTAGCTATGTAAAATAATTTTAAATTGAAGATGACAATTGAAAAAATGTATTCGCCTGGAAGGAGGTATGGTAGAGAAAACTAAAATTGAATTTAGATTAACCGTTTGTAATTTTTTTTAGAAATTTAGTATTCATAATTCATTACATTTTTTGTACATTTATAATTTTTACTGTTGCCGCAATTTAAAGTGTTAAACTGGTAGTATGTGTTCTTTGTTCGATTGGTATTTGTTTTCACTTTTATGGCAATCTTTGGCCTGCTTATAATTTTTAGTTGTCTAATTTTTCGAAGTTTGGCAGTCCATAAAAAAAACAACAATGTACATTTGTCGATCAAATTTGGTATATGGGAAATTTGACGGGTGCTGAATAGCTTGGTAATATTATATTTGGGCTGGTATAGTGGCAAATCGCATACTGCAACCTCATTTCTTTGGGGGTAGTTTGACAGTAGACATTTATTTGGATTTTTGCGTTTTGAGCTAATTCTCTGAAATAACTTTTTTCTATCAGCAAGGTGTGTCTGCTGGTGGTGTCTGATTCTAACAAGATGTTGCCTCTCTACATTTTCGCCTCGATTGGATGGCAACCATGCTCACCTAACTGCATTCCACCAGTTTTTGCTTTTTTTTCGGATACACTGTGTAGGTACGTTTTTTTTTTAAAATAACGTTTCTATTTACTATTGGCAAAGTATAATATTAACATATGATTAAATCGAACGTACCATTTGAGACCGATTGCTTGAAATTTTGCTCAGGGTAAAATTATTTTACGCCTAAAATTAGAAATATGTTTTCTGCTCTTCGAATGTTCTTTATATCAACTGTGAATATACTAAATGTGGTACTGACAGACATCCAAATATTTTAATGTCTTGCTGAAGAGTGAAAATTTGCTTTTTCATCGGTTGCTTCATCGTTGTTGTTTACATCTTACAAGAAATAGAGAAATTCGGTTATTAATACTTCTTTAAACAAGTTGAAAGAAAAATAGTAATATCTGTATTTTACGCAGTTATTGATGATGTTATATTTGATAGGTCGAGGTTTTCAAGTTTTTATTTTATCTGTTTTGAATATTGACTGTTCTGAAAGAAAGTATCAAGAAATTGCCTGAAATTATTTTAAGAAAATAATGACTTACATTTCGAAACAAAGAAAGAACTTGTTATTTCTTCATTTGTAGCCATATTTCTCGTCCAAAATTGCGTCTAGTGTCTTTAGTTAGAAAGCAATTATTTCAGGAATACCTTAACAGAATCCGTATAAATTATCCTCTGTATTCCTTCAGATCTGACATCGTAAAATATTTCACGGTGTCCCCAACACCAATAAATGCCTGCATTTTGCGTCGTCTTGCTTATTATAACTAGCGTCTTTTAACAAAGGACGTATTATGCTTTTCTACCATGGACGGCGGTATATAGATACGTACTAAAAAAATAATAAATTATTATGTGAATCATATTATGAGAAATGTTACTTTATTTTATTTTTTTGGAACGTTTGACATACACCATTCACTTTATTTGTCGTTTCTGTAACATTAAATGTTTACATTTTTATAAATAATTTTATTAATATATAGAGTGTTGCAAATTAGTAGGTCAAGCCGTTAACCAGATATTCTTTGCACTAAACTAATGACGCCACTTTTCATTTTGGAGATCCATTTTCAAAATAAAGGGTGTCAAAATTAAGAATAAAAAATTGTTTTTATTGATAGCTCTGGGTATTTTAGAGGAAGAGAATAAAAATTCATTAGAATTGAATTTATATGGTTCCAATATTAGGTAAACAACAGCTTAGGGAACGAATTGTACAAGATGGAGAGCACTTTAGGCGAAGGTGGTACCTATATTGAACATTTAGTTTCAATTAATTTTAGTTGTTTTTTTACTGCTTGCTTATTACTTGTGCCGTTTGTTTATTTCAATTCATTGAATAACATCGAAATGACCATTTAATACTTAACGACATTTGCTTTGTGCACATGCAAACAAGTTGCAATATCTCGTAAATCGAACCTCAAATCAAAATCTCGTAAGAGTGAAAAAGAAATAGAATGAAAACACTCTCTTCTGATACCATAGGCGTACTAAAATACAGGAGTAATACAACCCCCCTTTTTCCGTTCATGCTTTGATATTTTAGGTCAAAATTACACAGAAAGTGTTTGACTTAAGATAACACCCTGTATTTTGAAAATGGAGCTTCAAAAGTGGCATAAGAAAAGTCGCATTATTTTGGTTCAAAGAATATGTGGTTAATGGCTTAACCTATTAATCTGTAACATCCTATATAATTTATTGTATAACATTAACGTTTTATGTCTTAATTGAGTCACCTTGAAATTTGATATATTATATTTACTACAAGACTCATATTTTTTAAATAATAATTGATTTGAATGAGTTAAAAGTCTCGACTCGGTGTGTAACCTATGACCTACCTGTTACGAAAGGTCGGTTGCACCTCCTGGTCAAGTTGTGGACTGTATTTTTCTTTGAGATGAGGAAATGCCGATTTTCACTGGGAAAACACAAGGCTCAAGTATACCGTCTTGCTACGCGGGTGAGAGTTCAATTCTCGTTCGGGTCTCTCGCTCGGCGGGTCAAGGCGTTTCCAATACCGATTGGGATAAGAAAAAGTGACTTAAAGTATACTTATATATATAACGAATCATAAGCATAATGAGCCTAAATGAAGTCTTATTGAAATTAATATAAAATTTGTGTGTATAACACCCCTTTTTCAAATACATTAAAAAATCTGTTATACAGGGTGTATAACATATACAATTTAAGGGGTAATAGTACTCGAAAAAGTAATGTGTCAAGTTCATGTATCATTTTCTCGAAAACTCGATATTAATCTCAAAGTATTTTTTTTAAATTTGTTATTTGACTAAAACTTTTTTTAATATTGAAACGATTTTCTTATAAAATAAGGTTACGTTTCTGCTTTTATATTGTATAAACGAAGCATAAGGTTTGAAGTTACCGTCATAGCAATACTATGACAGCTATTATTAAATTGTTTTCAAGGTACACTTTGCTTAATCGTAAAAGAAATGAGATTCATCAGTATGTCGAAAAAATTTAAATGTCGATTTTTTCGCAAAAGGTTAGTTTTTTCTACTTCAAACAAGAGTATCAAATTTAATGATAAATAGTCAATCTTTAAGGAAATGCCGTCAAAATTTTAATAAAATTAAAGGCAATAGAGTTATGGATCATTTTTTCACCTAGCACATGCCCTTTCTACCCTTTAGGGCGCTGCAATTTTAAAATATTTTACCCGAAACTACATCTCTATAAAGTAATAAGTGTGTCAAAATGGAAAAAATTGATGATATAAATTTAAAATAAATTATTATTATTAGTTAAAACAATTTATGACCAAACTATTGAAATGAAATGTACAAATCATACTATTATAAATTAATTTACACAATTAAAATGTCTCTATCCTATCCCAATCGAACCAGAAACCATTTTTCACACTGAAGTCGCCTAAGAATTATTGAATTTTTTCTGTTATGGCTTATGCCATGTTGACAAATCGCAATAGTGACAAACATTATTTCATAAATATTGAGTAAGAAGCTATGTGTGTGAAAGCAGTATAAATATAATACATAAATTACATCCCTCCTAAATTTGCTACAGCACTTCCATGTCTGCAGTGTGTAGAAAGCGTGGGTGGCGATAAAATCCGGTCGGTCCGTGGCGGCCGTCATGCTAGGGGGAATAAGAATAATGGGCCTTAGCTCTCGTCTGAGTGTGCACGCTCTGGAACTGGGTACCGCGTACCCTCCGAAACACAAAGATGCTCGTAAAATTGCGCCGTTCTTAAAGCCCCAATTTTCCCCGGAAAAGTGGGGATGTTGGGCCAAGGTGACCTAAACTAAAAGCACACAGGGTTGGACTGAACTTAAAAATAGAGAAGGGCATGAATACAAAACAAAAAGTCAATATTCAAAATATTATGAATTTTGTACTATGAATGTAATAACCAATATCCAAAAGTTTGCTCAGACATAAAAAACTTGTTGTTGCCATTGGAAAGACCGTCAACTGAGCCATCCAAAAATATATTATACTTTAACAATTTTCGAGATATTATTGCATGTTTGTTATTAATATGTAACGTCATATAGGTAATTCGTGTAATAGATATATCTTTAAGATTTTTTGTAAGATATTTGTTACCTTTCACATGGGTACTGCCAAAACTTAGTCAAACATACTTATAAATATAAAAAGCGCTTTTCAAAATGGATGTCTGATGGAAGTTTCCCATCATTCCTTTAATATAGATCTCTAGTCTAGGTCCGACAAAATCCAAGGTATGGTATGAGTTAGAGTACAAAATATTTAAAGATTGGTGTAAAGCTAACAAGGTAAATGAAGTGTCTGAGAAAACCCTTTTGGCTTATTTTTTCAGAAACACTCACAGGAACCATGAGAACTATGATTTTAGTTAAGAAAAATCAAGATATACATAAAAAAAATAAGCAGATTTTCTCAACTAATTGCATTTTTTGAAAAGAAATTCAGAGAGTTACAAGGCCAAAAAGTCCAGAATGTTTACAAAAGAAAAAATATATAAGTTTCTAAGTACTACATATGATGAAACATATTTACTCAAGAAAGTCGCTATGATAATCGGAATTTTTGGGGTCGCCAATACGTCCATATAAAAATTGTGATTCCATGCACGAAAACAAAAATTGCCCGAGAATTTGTCAGAGGGAAATGTGACCGCTATCAACTGTTTAAATATTTTTTACTGTTGCGATTGCGGCGTCAGACACACGATTTTCAGGCCCCAAGGGGTCATTTTCCCGGTCCTAAACGCGGACCCAAGTAGGAAATTTCAGTTGGCCATAAACTTTTCGAGCACAGTGTGAGTTCTAGAATTTAAAAGTACATAAAAATACCATTGTTGCGATTGCGGCGTCCGAAACACGATTTTCCGGCCCCTAAGGGGTCAATTTCAGTTGGCCATAAACTTTTCGACCACAAATCCGGCTATGGCTTGAGAAAGCATCTTCGACCTCGTCTCATCCCGGAATCCATCTTTCAGGCCCTATAGAGGCCATTTTTGGCCCCTGGGGCCAATTCCAGACGTGGAGGGCCATTTCTGAGCTCGGGATCGGATTCAGCGTCGAAAATACATGGGAAAACATATGTCCGACCCACAAGTCCGAACACTTTTTTTTGTGTGGCTGTGTAATTCAATCTATAGTAAATTGGACTGATAGAATTTCCAAAATATTCAGTGGCGTTGTTGGTCTGGGTATCTCCAGCATTGATTGTTAATAGAAAGCGTTTCTTTCAGTATTCCAGATTATTTAGGAAACATTCTGTATAGTATGAAGTAGTGTACTTAAGGAAACGAAAAAAAGCAAACATTCATGACATTAGTTCATTTTATTCTTAAATTATTTAAAATTAAATATAAATATTTATGTAACATCAATTTATACTAACTTTAACTTGAAAACCAAACGACAGGAACTCCTTTACTGTAGAATATTCTCATAAAAATGATTTATCTATCTGGAGGACAAATTAGATATTTTGCGAAATGTTGCGCCACAATTCATAAGGAGTCATAACATAAAGATGAAGCAAACCGAAACATTCGTTATTTATGATGTGAAAGCTATTCCGTTAATACATAAACCGTTATTTGTCTGTTGTAAGTTTTATCTTGTGCATGTGTACAAAACTCAATGAAAATTATGACGATTATAGTATCAGTGTTATCGCTATCTTAAAAGAGAATGGAACTTACCTTTGATAAATCTAAAAATATGTTTTCACAGAAGGGTTGACATACTTATTTTGTATTTCTTCCTAAAGAGGGTGATTCAGAACTTATCTAAAAAAATTTTTTTAATGGTGCAGGGAACTCTTACAAATACAATTTTGTAAAAAGATAATCAAAAGGGCAGTTCGAAAATTATTTAAAAATACGCTTCCCCGCGGCACTGGAAAGTGCTCCACTGAAAAACGTGACAAGGCAAAGCATGCAATCGGCAATCGGACAAAAAAATTGAAAGAAAGTCCCAAGGGAAGACATAAATAACATTTGATAACACCTATTTTATACAGCAAATTTAAGTGCTTTTGCGGCTATTGTTATTAATTATTAATATAATTAATTTGTGGTTTTAATTAACAAAATAGCTTGACATAGGTACTTGATGTTATAACAAATTAGGTCCATCTTACCCAGTTTCTACAAACTAACATAAATGTTTCTGCTTTTTGTTCGTTTTGAACTCATAAGTTATTGGCAGCAGCTATGATACGTTTGCGTAAATCATCAACAGTGTCCACTTCGGCGCGATACACTTTATTTTTTAAATATCCCCACAAAAAGAAATCCAAAGGATTTAAAGTCAGGAGATCCTGGCGGCCATGGTACCGGTCTTCCTCGCCCAATCTCCTAGTATTAATACTTGGACACGCTGTACTTGGTACGAAGTGTATGATACGCCACACTGTTGCAATACGCCGTGGATGCCCTGAACCTACATCTTTTCCACGATTCGGTTGCAAATTTCCCGTGTCACGCCCCCTCGTTGCACAACACTTGCACTCACTGCATATCTCGGTAAGAGTAGTTGCATTTGGCACATGTTTACCGGAAAATCGTTCTGCTATAACATTTTCACTTCACCATATATTAAAATGATATCCATCAACTGCGAGTTGCTATACACGTAAGCCATTTTTGACACTAATGTGAACAATAAAAACTAAAAAAATTCAAACTTGGTGCGGTATGAGTTCCTCAGTAACCACCTTTTACAATTTTTTTGTCTCTTGCACTTTTTAGCCAATATGCTCTAATTTGTCAACAATTTCTTCAGATCTACAATCTATATCCATTTAGTTTTCGTTCAAATAAGGATATCCTAATCGCTAAAGATACTGTCATATTTACTTTGGATATTTGGAAAGGAAAATTCTGTCTGCTTTTATATTTCTTATTTGCAGAGGAATTTAAATTATACTAAAGATATCTACGATTCAAACACTACTTAATATTTTATACTTAATACATACTCGTATGTGCCAACAAATAAAATTTTTTAAGTCTATATTGAATATTTTGACAATATAATATGCAACCTTATAGGACCAACACAATAAAAGTAATATGGACATAGTTGTGTATAAAAGTACCTACAGTAACAGTAATGTTTATTTGTAGAAAGAAAACCGTTATATTAAACATATAAAAACTCAATAACAAACATAAAAATAAGCCAAAAATCTCAAAAGCTCTTTCTTATTTATTATTTATAAAAAAATTATGCACAGTATGGAAGAACCCAGTAACCTCGTAATTTTTTTATAAGATATTTGTTACCTTTCCCATGGGTATTGTCAAAACTTTGTCAAACAAACTCATAAATATAAAAAGCGCTTTTCAAAATGAATGTGATGGAAGTTTAACGTCATACCTCTAATATAGATCTTAAGTCTAGCTCCGACAAAATCCAAGGCGCCGTATAAGTTAGAGTACAAAAAGTTTGAGGATTGGTGCAAAGCTAGCGTAAATGAGGTGTCTGAGAAAATCCTTTTGGCTCATATTTTCCAGAAACGCTCGCAGAAACCATGACAATTATGATTCCAGTTATGACTTACGTCACCGCTGACGTTACGGTTTCTATTGTTCTATTGTAAATTTGGAAGCGTTCCAAATGATTGCAATAAAGCTTGGATTGAAGAATCCCGAAAAATACTCTGGACATTGCTTTAGAAGGTCCTCAGCCACCATTGTGGTTGATGGCTGTGTAGATATGCAGATGTTAAAGCATCATATGGGCTGGAAATTTTCTACGGCAGAAGGCTATGTTGAGAATTCTTTAGTTAGAGAATAAGAAACAGACAGCACAGAAGATCTTGGGATCAAACACAGATTTAACGATTGGAAATTCGAACGAAACAGCTCCATCACATCTACTTCTGGTATACACATTTTTAATTGTAAAGAGGATTAATATAAACGGTTTTTTTGTTCATTCATGTTCTAATGATGCCTTTACGAAACTATTTATAGAACCGTAAAATTTATATTACTAAATGAAAGTAGATATAGTATTTTACACGATCTATACATAAGATTCCACCCATATTTAAAATTTTATTTTACTTGGAAAACAGGATTTTATGTTAAAAAAAAGATGTAAATCATTATTTTTGAAATAGGAAAGGAACTGATTTTTCCCAGGAAGAATAATATGTAGATCTTTCGTGACTGCTCGCTATATAACCGTTTTACATTCATCATTATTCTAATGATTTACCAAACAAAATCGATTCTGGGTTACACCCCAAAACGGTTTCGCTTTACATCGCCCCCTTACATTGTCGTGTCGTGATGAGTCAACATTCGGAGCCGTATCGATTGGATTTCGCTTTTGCGCTACATTTTGTTTATGCTCACGTTGCGCTGGTCAGGATTTTGACATGCGCGTTCTAGCTGGTGATGCGCAGAATCAAGGCCAACGCCTGATTTTCCGTAGGGGAGTTCCGTTCGGCATCAACGGGAAATCGTTTACAGTTCCTTTTAACTATAATTATATAATTTTTTGCTTGCTTCTTCATTACAGTTGGAAACTTGTTTCGATTTTATTAGCCAGCTTGTTGCTATACACACAAAATATCTATACATGAGTAAAATTTAGCAGCTATTATTTATTTATTAACTGTTGTTTTCAAAAAATTACATAGGTGTACCACAATGATCACATTTAGGTCTCTTACTGTTTCCTTTACGTGCCAATGATAAAAGTAAAGGTGAAATATAACCGTAAACACTTGGTATAGTATTTTGAATTGCAATAAAATGCAAAATTGTAGCACAAAATAAAGTTATCGTCAACTGTTTTTTTCAAATACCACCGAAATGGTTGAATTTATGTATTAGGGTATAATACATGTTTTTGACTAAATTTTATGCTTTTTCGAATGCACAATGTTTATGGGTGTTCTATTTAAAACAAGCGATTTGATAGCGACTTTCGGTATAATCGGAATTGCTACAAGAATTGCATTATTTTATTTAAAGAGAACGCCCACAAAAACAAAGCCCAAAACTTTCAAAACTCAAATTAAAGTAGTCTCTGAAATATCCTGAAATGGATCGTCACCGTAAAACACCCTATATTATAGTACCTATGAAAATGCCAATTTTCCCAGATTCATAAAAATTTGGGTAAAAAAAAACCTCACCCAATCCTAAAATCTCCATTACTGGCATATGAATAAAAATTGAATTAGCACCCAAAAGTAGCTAATATTAACAATGATGCAATAAAACCATAAACGATAAAATTTGAGTTCTGTATCTCAAATGGTCCTTGAGATATCAAACAACTGAGAAAAAATCTTTTTTTGACACTCTGCCTTGAAAACGGTGCGTTCGTGAACCTATGTTAATGATTTTTTTTCTCAGAATGAATCAAAGAATCAGCCTCTTCATTTTGCGACACATGTTTTGAAACACCCTCTATATTTACGGTTACAGTAAATAAAAGGTGAAACTTTTTTATTTTACGTTTTACGGAAGAAATACACTTGATGAAAAGTTAGCTTGTATTTAAAATGAGGTTGCCATGGAGAAATATTTCATGTACAGTGTGTCCAGAAATTAAAAAAATATTCACATATTCGAACATTCCACCAACATCCACACAAATTTGAAAATGAGTAAGGAATTTATTATATCTTCGTTTAATTAATAGCTTCTTTAAATACGTTGTTTTAGCTGGTTGATGTTATTGTCCAAATGTCTGCTGTACACCTCTTGGAGTCGATTCCTCAAGTAAATGTCCATGATTGTTAAATCTGGACACCGTGGGGACTATGGATATCGACCATATCGGCCAGTCCAGCAATTGGAAACTGTATTGTGTAACCAAGTCCTAACATATTATACAGCAGAACCGTATATCATTTTTATAGAATATTGTGTTGTCTCGAACGTATTCTGAACTGAGGATTTTCGGTAGTGATCTGAGGTACTAGAATTGTTGGTTTTATAAGCTTAATCCTATAAATTTATTGCTAAAATATTCCGAATGTTGCAAAGCAACAATACCATTCGAAAAAACGGATTCGTCCTAAAACATATTCTGTTTATGTTCTCGTAAGCTTCGTTCGATACCTTCGATCCACAGATAAAAATCGGGACGCTTCACTGCCTGCCTCCCTCTTAAGTGTGGCTGAAACTAAGTTTATATGACACAATTTTATTTTGTTTCAAATTTTCTGTATGTCGGACTTTTTCACAATTTCAGAGTATTCTGAGGTTCTCCTTAATGACATGTTTTTTGCTGTGCCGTTGTGCACTATACACACCTGAATATTTTTTGTTGAAATCTTTTATTAGATATTTAACGATAGCTGTTAACGTCCTTACCGTAACAGTGTGTTGTATATTTTAATTTTTAGTTATTTAACATGCTGTTATTGAATGATGTACACTTTCTGGGCTGTTTTACCGTGGTCGATGCTTAACTGCAGACGTTTCATCATTCTTAACAGATGGAAACTTCAGTGTTTAATGCTTAATAGTAAATATAATTTTAAAAAATGTTTCAATCTTAATGGCTCTGTTGAATTTTCAGCCGATATTTGTTTCGTATTATCATGTAGTACTTTTCATATATGATTACTATCACATTTTAAATGTGCTGATCAAATGCAAACAATTAGAAGTCTGTAATATAGCTGTCACAGTGCATCCACATTCACATTATATTAAAATGTTGGTATTGGAATTTACAAAATACTAAAATCCTTTTCACTTTCAGACTGCACGGTCATCATACTCTACTTAAATCAACACGCCATTTGTATTACAAATTGGACTAACTCCAATTCTAAGAAGTGTAATCTCGACTAATAAAAAGTTTCTCAGAATTATATTTAATTTATCTGTCTGATCAAAATTCTAACATTCTTTATTGGTTATGTAAGTCTGGATTGTGTCTTGAAGAGTTCTTTATGATTTTTCTATATTAGAGATTTTTATTTATGATTTTTCTATTTTAAATCATTTTTTATTTTTGGAACACTGAACTTTGTAGATTCATTAGTGAACAAAATGTACAATAGGCTATATCTGCGCTAATTGTAATATCGCTTTCTACAAATGTTATACACATTACACATAAGGTATGTTGACTATTATTGCTATAAGCAGATCTGAGCAATAAAATCACAAAAATGTAATTCATTTATGTTCATTATCAGAAAGGTTAAGAAGAATCGGTAATAAATTTGATATTCGAACAGTTTTTCAGACAACTAATACTTTACGATCATTTTTGTCTAAAACGCGTCCAAAAAATGAAATACAAAATTCAAAAAATTGCATCTACAGTATACCTTGTGAATGCAATGAGAAACGTCATTGTTGGCTACAGTTGTATCAAGAAGAAGTAAGTAACAATAAGAGTTTTTCGAAACGTCAAAAGTACGGAAGTGCGCGATAGTGATGTGATTTTTGTTATTTTTTACTTATCTGCTTTTTTCAATGTGAGATATAACCCTTGACTGATCCGTTTGGCGCAAGGGCTTACCTATTTAATTCATCTTTATTTTTGCAGAAGTGTGGCAAAAACCCATTCTTATTATTTCCTAAGCTCCATATTATTCAGTTCTTAAATCTCAAAAATTATTTGTATTTGTAGGAAGTGAATACGGCGCTCTTAATGAAAATTACTTATTTTCACGTCCTAGTACCTCCCTGAAGAAATTTCAGAAACTCCCTTGTAAAGTCGGTGTTTTAATTTAAAGTTGTACTAAATTCAAAACGGTTAAGACTTAAAGAAGAATGTGAAATAATTACAAATGCATTTGTGAAGAATGCCAATGTATGTAAATGGACACATTTGCAAATCAAATACCTAAGTATATTGTAAAAAAATACTACCATGTTCATAGTATGTTCTGTCATCATAAAAGGCGTATAAAAAAATTATAATTATAGTAATAATAATAATTGTACATTAATTATAAATAACGAATTTCATTAATGAAGTTAAATAATCAATCTGCATAAGAAAAACCATTTCATTAATATTTTGTTCGTGTGATAATAAAATTCTGCAATAATAACCTTAACGCTGGCGTTTCAAGGACAATGAATCGTATTTACAAATGCACAAATAAAATTCGCCCAGTAGTTGGAGGTTCTTATTAGCGTAGTACCAAAATTAATGCTGAAATTGAATAATATCTTTTAAGTTTTTTGGGGGGAAATGCGCTACAGAACATGAAAACCCGTGAAATGTACCTTATCACTGTGTTCCAGACACCGTGAAAAATACTTAATAATTTACATCAATTCAAGTGTTACTAGTTTTTTAAAAGACATAGTGAAGAGATATTATTTCTAACTTACTCCCCAGCAAACAGCTATGAAATTCGTTGAAAACTTGCGTATAATAGCGACCCCTTAATAAACAACATTAAACACCACTCTAGAAGTAGGTATTACTTTAAATAGTCTTCTTCATTCCGAAATACAATAAATTATCCTAAAATAATTATATATTTCTTTCATTGGTGTTACTACATGAATTAAAACATTAAAGAGACATAATAAACTTGATAACAATAGTTAATAAATTGATTTACAAATTGAGAAACAAATTTAATATCACGTTCAACAGTCTTCTGTCAAGTCATTAGTATTAAACAGAATGTTTCCTTTTAAAAATTCATGAGCTTATCGCTAGTAGTATCTAATAGCAACTAAATCCTGAAAGTAATTAACATTTGTGAGTAGTCACTTTTAGATTTATTTCTACCCTCGGTCGTGTTTACTATCATTTCCAGTGGCCTGTTGAAGTTGTTATTTACAATTTTACGGCAGCACAAACATAAGTAAACAGTTGAATAATATTAAATGCAATAATTATTTACTAAATTTCTATGAAATTTGTTTATGTTATTACATTAGGAATTAAGATGCTTGCAATAAAACGACTTCGCAAACGTTTGACATCCTTTTATGTTCTAGCAACCTACTTATATTTCCATATACAGGGTGGGGCGTTTATAATGCATATAAATTATAGGATAGCTTCTTGACATTTTTTGGAATAAAAAAGTTCGATCTTTACGTATTCTTTATGAAAATTAACTACCACAATTCGCATAAAGTGCCAAAATATGAACGCCGGTTCTGTTAATTCATGAAATATGTAGGACGCGCCTGGCATATTGCGTTTAGCATTCTTTAAAATAACCGTAAACACAACAAAAAATAATAGGAACATTGTATATATTTAATCTTATTTAGGTCAATCGAGCTAACATTACAAATACTAAATTCCAGGAAAAAACTGCTCTGCGGACTAATGTCCCGACCAGCATTGAATTTCACCTGGAAAACCTATAGTAAATAGCTAGAGTCATTCGTCAGTAACCCACCAGACATATACCGGTTTCGAGCTTATTAGCGCTCATCAGTATGCCATAGGTGAGGTATCTGACGAATAATCTTAGCTGTTTTAGTCCCAGACAGAGGGGACCATGAGTACGCGGTGTAGAACAAGCCACATCTATCGGCCATTAGCTACTCCATGCCGGACTGAATTTGTCATAAACACGAAGCTTTCTACATGCAGTAGACACCATTGCAAGCTGTCGACCTTTATCGCGTTCGGCGTTTCCTGCAATTCTGTGTTTGCAAAATATCGTTTCTCACCATACGTCAGATACCTCACCTATGAGATATTGATGAGAGTTAATAAGCTCGAAACCGGTATATGTGTGGCAGCCTACTGACGAATGACTCTAGCTGCTATAAGTTTTCCAGGTGTAATTCAATGCTGGCTGGGGCATTAGCCCGCAGAGTAGCTGTCGACAGCTTTCAATGGTGTCTACTACATGCAGAACGTTTCGTGTCTGTGATATTTCAGTCGGGCATGGAATAGCGACTGGACGATACACGTAAATTGTTTTACACCGCGTACTCGAGCTAACATTGTTTTAGAAAACCTATAAATAAATATCTTGTGGTTTCGCTTTCCATCGTTAACCTAGATCAGTATTCACAAAAGCATCATAGGGCGAACATTACCCAATAAGTTGTATGGCTCATTCGTGGAAAATGCGCTTATTGCAAGTAGACTATACAGAGAACGATCACCAAATCGTCGAATTCCATGTGCACTTAGAATCCTGCTTTGTATTCAGCGGCTGCGAGAAACTGGAAGTGTTATTCCACGAGGAGTATGATGTGGCAGGTAAGTTAACTGTTAATATAGAACATGAAGTGATCGAAACTCTTGAAGATCACGCTACACATAGCATTGAACCTTCCCCCGCATAGTACATCGCATATTACGACGCCAGCTATTACATCAATAGCATCTACTTTCTGTTCAGCAGATTTTACCAGTAGATGGTGAACAACATATGGGTTTTTGTAGGTGGCTTTTGCAACCACACATTTACTCGTAACGAAGTGATGAAAGTGGACAAATTGACCGATGAAAATCTACAACATGTATAGGATCCTATGGGCACCGCGCTCTCACGATTTTGCCCCAATGGACTTTTATTTTGGGTCACATTAAATCATTGGTTTGCAATGCGCCCATTTTATGCCTTGCCATTTCAGTGGTTATGGGTGTTGTGTTCCCATTACTATTATTTTGTATTTATTATCTACAAATAATCTACTTTGAAGTTTAAGACAACTCCGTACATAGATACATAAATAAAAATGACGTTTTTGTTTAAATCATCATTTCAATTAGTTTATGCTTTTTTCTTTAAAAATCATCAAAGAGTCAAAAACATCATTAGCTGAAATACCTTTACAATAAAGAATAAATATAACTAATATGGTCAATATTCTGTGTGTAATCCAACGCTGGACATGCTATTCCCAGCTAACAATTTCCGGTTCTAGAAAAATCGTAACGTTTCCAGAGCAAATTTTATAGAGTAATGTGTGCTCTAAGAACATTTTCAAAACGTTCTTACAATACTTATACCATAAAAATGGGCACAGTTTTATAGAACCTTTTAGTTCTTTAAACGGTTCTGTAAGGTTTGCAGGAAATACTTATAGAATTGTTGAATAAACGTTTTCACAGGTCTTAAAGAATTTTTATAAGACAATTACACAGCAATCTCATAAAAATTCTATAACACTTCGTTATACAATTTTTGTGTTGCATGGTGTTCTATTTAGAGAACTTTAAAATCGTTTAATTATATCTTCTAAAAACAAAATGTTTCTGTGTCGCACATGTTAGAAATAATATGGATGGGTCAATAAGAACCAATAAGATGGACCTAATCAGCCTGCATAGGAGTACTCACATTACGAATTGCTTAGTTGGTTTGTCCATCAGGGAGCAGTACATTTTAATGCGGAAAAAGTTTTATCGTGAAATATGTAGTACATAATGGCAATTTTTTGACGCGCTCTCAGTTAACCATATATTTCCTATGCTGCTGGAAATTTAATAAAAAAAATGTTTGGATTCTCACTAATATGACATTTTTGTGTCGATTGCAATAATTATAGAGCTAATATGCTTGGTAAGCAACTATGCAACAGATCTATGCCAGTTAATATCCACAGTGTTGTCATATTTTATTGTGGTATTTCATTCTTATTTAATAAATCTAATAAAATTCTTTAACTTCAACATTTAGAAGTACAATTAGATAAGGTTTGGAATAGTCTAAATTAAATATGTTACTAAATTTCTATAAGGAAATCAGTTTCTATTAGTAATCAAATAAATCTTATCTATCGTAATGAAATTTTCCTTCTGCAAGCAGATAATAATTTTTACAAGTCACGGCTATGAAAATTTTAGTATAGATTTTTCCTTAAACACCTTCTACGGGAGCTGCAACTTCTTAAAGGTACCCCGAATAGTGTTGACTTAGACAAGAAATCTTGCAAAATTAAAAAAAATCGTCTTGCAAAACAAGGCAATAATTTCTTGAAAGTATTGTTCTTGCTCAATCTTGCAAGATCATGTGTTGTCTTGTCTTGCAAGAGTCTTGCAAATTCTTTTTTTCGCACTTTTGCAAGATTCTTGCATGGTTCTTGCAAGACTGTTGCATAGAAATGAGAAACATGGAATTTTATTACGAATTTGGTACACTGATGGTTACTCTCGATCGGTTACGGTTTCCTCTCGGAACTCATACGTTACTATAAATATGGTCGCTCGTTGGCAGTGGTCGATTGGTAGACGTTATAATGTACAGAAACGGCCAGTTTTACATAATAAGTAATAAGTAATGGTCGAAATAAGCTAAACAGAACTAGACCTAGACTCAATGAGCTTTGATTTTAAAGATAATTTTATATGCTGAATGTCCTTTAAATAAAGTACACATGGTGTTCCCCATAAGAACTGACAGAACAGATGCATGTAGGGGGCGATTTAATCAAACAAAGTTGCACACACGCGGTGTTACAGGCCTTCAAAGTGGGGCCAAATATTTAAAAAAAAAATAATATCTCTGAATTACTTTAACTTGAAATAACCCGATTTGATACATGATTTAGTATTATAGGCCTTCTTTGACTATGAGATCAAGTAAACTACACTATAAGGTATTTATTGAGGGTGAGTCACCCCTAAATTTATACCAAACTTTTTTCAATTTATCGAATTTAAAAAAATGATAATATCCTGCGAAGAATTTTATTTAAAACACACACATATTTTTGTAGACATTATTTCACAAAATATATTGATGAAAAATCCTAATCTCTATTTGCATTTCCGGAGGGTGAGTGGGACAAACTGTAACAAAAAAATAAATGAAATTGATTTTTGCTTAATATTTAATAGGAGTTCATTAAGTTAGTATTTTGAAAATAAATATTTTTCACAGGGTCGTAGCATGGCTTATTAGGCATGGTTTTAAGAAAAAAATGTTGGTACTTCTGAGAAATACATTTTTGCTACCATCATTATCGCTATCAAGTAGAGCTCTCATGTTTATTTTGAGATACCTATTTGTACTAATGCTTAATTCATAACAACTGAGAATTGAAGGATTAGTTGGAAGTAGCTCCTTTACTAGTCAATCTGAAACTCACTCTTATCCAGTTAAATTTTGTTATTCTGTCATTAACTTAATTATAATCTTACTCTGCATTGTTACTCACAGTTAGTTTGAATAACATGCGTAGAATTGCCAACTATACTATAATATACGAGTAGTACGCATAAATATTTTTTAAAACGTTGATACTGTCGAAATTTAATACGATTTTAATCGGTGTCAAACTGGGAGTGTGGCCTAAACACTTAGATCGACACGCGGAAATTTGAACATAATCTAAGGTTTGTTATCTATTATTGAAATACTAGGTTTCCAAGAAAAGTTAAATATTAAAATAGATGTTGTTTATTCCGTTTATATACAAATTTTGAAGGATGTTCACAGTAATATTAAAGATTCTGTTTTTATGGGTAAAAATATAGAGCAAACTGGTAAATAATGTATTTAAAAAGGCAGGTAATAATAATATTTTCTTTCTATTCCCACTTTTGCTTTTACAGAAGGATGTTTACAATAATGAATTATACAGAAGTGAAAGCAAAATAGAAATAGTTATATGTTTAATAAAAATGAACTCATTATGTACAGTTTTAGACTTCCGTGTAAGGATTATACAAGATCTCTTACAAATCGCTGCCTTAAAATTATTAAGTTACATTATGATGCATTATACATCTGAGAAAAATAGGTTTGAAATTTTGGGAATGTATTATACAAAACGATGCTTTCAGGGAATGTACTAAGTATGTGTTTTCTGTTTATAGAACATTTGTTAGCATCAGGATATTACCGTAATTAGACAGGGACACACAGAACATCTCAACGTTAATAACTCACATAGTGTCAAAATTGTAACATAGCACCTTATAATTTCGCAGCGAAATATAAATTACTAAGTAATGTAGGGCCAGAGCTACATTATTCTCCTCCACTACATTCTGTTCGTCGTCTTTCTTTTCCAATCCGTTACATTTTTCTCCCTTAGATCCCTTAGATATTGCCACTGCCTCTCTCCATCGCTTCCTCGGCCTCCCTCTTTTTTTATTGTAATTTAGTTTACTCCCTACAATATTTTAACTGTCCTTTCATCTTTCATGCGTTCTAGATGCCCCAGCCACTGCACTCTTCTGTCTTTTACAACTTCGTCTATTTTTGGTGCCTGGTACATTGCATGTATTTTCTCATTATTTTGCTTTACATAGTCTTCTTCCATCTTCTTTCCCCCTAGAATCCTTCTTAAGATCTTCCTTTCCCACCTTAAAAGTTTTCTCTTCTTATTGAGAATCCAGGTTTCACTGCTAGCGCTGTCAGTCTCAAAATTGTTTTATACATTCTAAATGTTATTCCTCTGGACACATTTTTTAATTTCATTAAGTGGTTGACTGTTGTCGAACTTCTATTTGCTTTTATTATTCTCCTATTAATTTCTTGTTCCTCATCACAGTTAGCTTTTAGTATTTTCTAAGGTTATTCTCAATAGCCTAATCAGTTGGGTTGGCATGCTAAATTGTTTCAATATTTTACTTATTTTATTCCTTTTGACCGAATCATATGCTTTTGTGAAGTCCACGAATAAGACTATTATTTTAATTCCATATTCATAGCATGTGGTCAGGATTTCCTTCACCATGAAGATTTAGTCCGTTGTTGACCTCCCCTTTCTAAAACCTGCTTGATATTTCCCTATCTGTCGTTCTGCTATAGGTTCTATTCCCTGTTTTATTAACGCTGTCATGATTTTATACCCTATATCTATATAACGCAGCTCTGGCCCTAAAAGGCCTGTAAACAGCTTTATATATATAAGTAATGTAGAGTCTACAAAATATATACATTTAAAGAGGAATTTTATCTAGTTAGCATTTATTTAAAACATATTTCCGTTAGCGAATACATTTCTGTTGTTGTAATAATATAGGTAGTATATTTTTTTATTTAGATCTTTAAAGTACTACCTATATTTCACAAAAAAACATATACTACATATATTGCAACGCATAACATACCAACATTATCAATGTGTTTTTTACGTCACAAAACTGTACATGTGTATATGCTTATTTGCTCTTTCTTGATCTTGTCTTGGTCTCTTAAAACAGGACTTTACAGCTCAAATTGCAAGGCAATACAAAAAAAAACAACTCTAGCCGTGCTACATATATTGCAACGCATAACCTAACATTGTCAGTGTGTTATTTACCTCACAAAATTGTAGATGTGGATATACTCACTTGCTTTTTCTTGATCTTGTCTTGGTCTCTCAAGACAAGACTACAGCTTGACATAGAAGACAAGATTTAAAAAAGTCTTGCGAGAAAATCGAAGAAATATTGTTACATCAAATATAAAAAGAATTAATATTTAAACTCGTATATAAGTGTATAACCTTTTCGGTATATCGGTATATTTTATTAGTATTAATAACGCATTTCCTCTTAGCTCTATATATTCCTACGATTTTCCTTCATTGTGCAATCCAAAACGCGTCAATGCCTCCACACAAATATAGGTCGATTTTTCTTTCTACCCCGTTAGGGCAGATCAAGGACTACTAGATGCGTCTCCGATCGTCTGATTTCACTTTCGCTCGAACCAAATGACACCTCTAATATCGAATCCGAGGCTCGGTGCTCGAGAGAGCCGTGCAGGAGGGCTCCTGGAAATCAATTCCGCCGGTCCGGAGCTGGGGGCAGCTCGCCGCGCCGTTGTGTAACACCTTTTAATCGATAGTCGCGCACCGCCACCGGCGAGAGTGGGGCCGACCGCTGCTATCGATCCGCCGCCGACGGAGACGCACCTTCCCTTCCACTCGTCGCCGATTCTCTCGGCCGACGGGGCGCGGGTAAAATTTAAGCAGGAATTAAAAACTTATCTTCCGAAATTATTTATTTGTGGTGTGCCACAAGCCAAATCAGTTTTCTTACAATTTATATCAATGAAGTTATATATACAGGTTCGGAAAATGCAAGCGTTTTTTCTTTTGTGTTAAGACAGTGAGACAGAAGTAAATACATTAGATAGTGAAAACTTGTCAATATAGCCCATCATTGTTTCTTGGCTTGTCTTGTTGTATTTTTCCCTTTACCTGTGGGTCAGTTTTCAGAAGAGACTTGAAGCACCACGATTATTGTGTTTCCCATTAGTTAATCATTCTTTTAATAGATTTGTTCTTTACTCAAAGTCCGTAAGTCCGTTAGCCTGTATCTTCCTCAGTTTCCTGGCATCTAAGAAAGAAGACGAGATCTAAAACATGCTTGTCCTTCGCATTCTCTCAGTACATATAACGCGTTCTCCTCTTTCCAGTTGGGTCTGCGGCATGTTGAGTTCTCTACTAAATTCATGTTTTAGATATATATTTTTTTTTAACCGGCAGTGTCCTGTCAAAAGTCCTGCGAGCTCTCTGAGCTTGATCTTACTCATGCTCAGCATTTCATTTGGTCTTTTTCGCGAAGGAAAATATAAAGCTTCTTTCGCTTGAGCCCACCCTGGTTTTGAAACTTAATATTCACAATGTTCTTCTTGAACTCACCCTCCCAGAACCCGCTCTATGCGTAAGGGAAGCCCAAAGCTGGCTTTGGTCCTAATAAGGATGTTCCATATATCTTTTTTGCAGGGTCATCTGCTCTTTCGTTGCTTTCAATTCTTCTATTTTCTGGCACCCGGCACAGCCTCTCTGTGTTGGTACTTGCCATTTCATTTAGCAATTGTAAACAATCCCAAACGAATCTTGACTCCATCTCGTTCGAGTCCAAGGCTTTTATTGTAGTCTGTCTATTAGAGAATATTTGGATGAGTTTACGTGTGTACTGTCTCCTGAGATTCTCTGTCACACACAAGTTTATTGCGAAAATTTCAGCCTGGAAAGTGTCTCCAGGCTATAACTTCTCTGCCATCTGGGTCTCAGTTCTTCCTCCAATTCCACTATCCATTTTAGAACCATCTGTAAACCACACCAGGCTCCATCTTTCCAGTGCATTATAAAATAGTTCTCATTCCTCTCCATTATCTATTCGAGCCTCGAACACTGTATGAAAGTTAAATTTTATAATTATTCTGTCTGATCTGATCTTCAGGATATGATATAACAGCAACTTTTCCATTATCTTGGAGTGCCCCTTATTACAAGGTGTTGTTCTCCACTCGTCATTATTCCTGATTCGGTTGGTTACCATGCCTGCTTCTCTTTCCAGCACAGTATGCAGTGGTAGAATTTAATAAGACTTAGAAGTTGACACCATCAATCCTGCTATACCTCAGCAAGCATCTAAAATTTGCTCATTTTCTTCCTTGCAGTGGTCTCTTTGACCTTATGCCTCCATACCCTAGACCATAAAGAATCCTACGTCTTACTATTGAAGCATATATGCAATATAATACCTTCGGTTACAATCTCCAGGTTTTCCCTATTAGGCATCGGCTTGCACAAATTGCTTGTCAAGACAATTTCTAAATATGCATTCCAGTTAAGTTTTGTATCTAGTACTAACCCCAGATATTTCACCTCCCTGGAAAACTTAATACATTTTATGGATGTATTTTTTTTTTTTTTGGTGGCTCAGACTGTATAGTCTATTGTATATTTGTTTTTAGAGTTGTTAGAAAAATCAATCTAATACGCAAATACTTACAAATTACGTTCCCTAAAAAAGCAATTCAAAATAAAATAGTATGATGATGATGATATTAATGTTCAAAAATTGAAAACATATGAATGCAACATATTTTCAAAACAAATTAAATCTGCAAAACAAAACCTGTTTAGGTAATATGTATAGCATCTCGCCTTTTTCGTACAACATACAACGTATATATTCATGAGTGGGCGTGCATTTGAGAACTCATATGTTTACAATTTCGACCTTTAAATTCAACCACAATCTCTCTTATGTTATCAATTCATTCATTTCCTAACCCACGCGTCGATTTCCTTTGTGGGCTTCATTCATAGTTATTTATTTTTCCATTCCGCGCCATTCAAATGTGCTGTTATAATGATGTGCCAGGCACCTCATCGGTTCACAATTTATCGATGTCATTTTTAACATTTCAAATAACAAATATTTAAATAATACTTTTGTAAAAGATTTTAATATTACGTTTTGTACGCGTAGTTACTAGTATTATTTACGCCGCCCCTTACTTGTATGTCATGCACTCTGAATGATTAAAGGCGAAATCAATAAATGGGATGAGAGATTGGGTCTCTGGACTGACGAGATAACAACTAAGCGTCTATGGGTCAGATGATTTTTTTTTATATACAGGGTTAGTCATTAATAATAGTACATAGTTTAAGGACAGATTGTTAACGTCAAAATAAAGCGATTGAGCCCAACATGCCTTCTTCAATTGTTGCTCCTTTTCATTCTACAGGTTATTAAAGTTGAAAAATTTTTGGCAATTACGAATATGCAATCAGTGTTGACGTCACGACTAGGGGGCGCTAGTTATACTGTACTGTCGATGTAAAAATATGTCTAACTTTTTGTATATTACACTTTTGAATTTTTAAATGAGTAACTCTTGAACTACCTTCAATTCTAAATAGAAAAGGTATGCCTGTTGCAAATCGATAAACTCAACTATTTTCGAGAAACAGACGATTTAAGTTTTTGAGATTCGGCGGAAATTAAATAAGAAAAGTATTTTTTCCAAAGTAGTAGGCGTGAAAATAATATAATAAGTAGACAGCTGTCATTACAATACCATATTGTTTCTGTCAATGCCACTCAATAGATTAGGCAATAGAGTTTTTTATTGTTATTTTTTATATTTAAAATGCCCTGTCATAATAATTTTTAACATTGAAATAAGAAACATGATATGTATATATGCCCAAGAAACTTGGAATTATATCGAGATAAAGACAACCCGCTGATAGACTACCGTCAAACAGGGCTACTTTGACACCAAGGGGCAACTTTAACACTATGAACATTATTTATTGATATTTTTGTTTTTGTATTTATTTGTTTTTTTTTTGCTTTATGTGAATACTAGGTTCCATTGTTACAGGTACTAAGTAATTAAATATGGTAAGACTCTACCAAAAAAAACCGGGAACCCGGAGTTACAGGAACTATTCTAACGAAGATTTAAGAAATGCGCTTGACGCCATTGAAAGTGGAATGCCTGTTCAAAGAGCCACAATTGTTTACAAAATCTTACGATTAACTCTTCGAAACAAGTTTCTTGGTAGACACCAACAGTCGGTAGGTCATCCGAGCGTTCTCAGTACCGGTGAACAACAAATGATTTCTGATACTTTATGTCAAGTGGCGAAATGGAGGTTTCCGTTAACCAAGTCTGATATTCGTGCGGTAGTGAAGAAATTCTTAGATAAACAGGGCAAAACAGTGCGTACATTCAAAGACAATTATCCTGGACCTGATTTTGTCGAAAATTTCATAAAAAAAAAACAACCTTTTCATACGAGTTGCAACAAATATTAAAAAATCGCGGTCTTCCGTAGATAGAACCGACATAATTCAGTTTTTTGACAACATAAAAGAAGCGTTAGGTGACGTTGACAATAGAAACTTGTACAATTACGATGAAACTAATATCGCTGATCTATATATATTTTTTTAATTCTGCCTTTATTACCGGGGCTTCTTTGACATCGGGACGCTTTAACAAGCATTTTTCCTTCTTATTAACATATATGTCAAAGTAGCCCCAAACACGGGGTAACTTTGACACACCCATTTTTATTTATTTTTAACTATTGTTTTTCGAGTTATTTTGAATTCGACAATCGATTCATTAGGCCAAGTTTGTTATAAATCCGTTTATTTAACAACATTTAGTTAATAAATAACGGCGTAATGTTGAAAAATGTCCTAAAAAGGGTGTCAAAGTAGCCCCGTTTGATGGTATTTAAGAGATTGTACAACAGATTATTAGGTGAAACAGGATTATTTCGCCCGAAAAGAGACGTTGGAAGGTCGAAAATATTAAGGGACCAAGAAGATGATGTTTTAGTGCGAATTGCTGAAAACACACGTACAAGCACACGTCAAATTTCGGCAGCTGTTAGCATCAGTCAGTCTTCCGTTATCAGAATACTCCACGACCCTCTAGCGAAGTTACGGTTTGCTCAGTTTCTTCTCCAACAACTAAATGATGACCCAATATTTTATAATAAAATATTATTTACGAACGAAGCCACATTTACGAGGTATTTTTAATTGGAGAAATAGGCATTCTTGGAAACTACAAAATATTCATCGGCCAAGAGAAGTACATTTTCAACAAGAGTTCTCTATCAATATTTGGTGTGGAATTCTCTCCGATAATATTGTGGGGCCGTTTGTACTACCACGTCCACTTAACGGAGAAATTTATTTAAATTTTCTAATTAATGACTTGCCACTGCTTCTTGAAGATATTTCCTTAAATTTACATTGTAGCTTCTGGGTTTTGCATGATGGTGCACCTGCACATTACCCCCGATGAATAAGATAATGTTTTAATAGAAATTTTCCACAGCGTTGATTGGACGCGGCGGCGAAGTTCTTTGGCCTGCACGTAACCCAGATTTAAATCCGCTGGATCTTACTTTTGGGGCTATATTAAATTTTTATTTTACAAAGACATTATTAATAGTCAAGAACAACTGTGGGAAAACATTCAAGAATCGGTTAATATTATCAATTAATTAGAACTTTTTTCAAAGAGAAAAAAATAAGAGGCTAAGAAAGTGCATTGAAGTCGCTGGTGGCCACTTCGAGAATCTTTTCAGTCGTTGTAGTGTTCGTCTTATTGTTAATTCAGTTTTGATATCTTAAAACTCTCTAATTTTCTAATTTAATTCCCGCCGAATCTGAAAAACTTAAATCGTCTGTTTCGATTTGTAGCATTTAGAATTGAAGGTAGTTCAATAGTTTCTTATTAAAAAATTCAAAAATATAAAATACAAATAGTATAACAGTATAACTAGCGCCCCCTAGTCGTGACCTCAACACTGCTTGCATATTCGTAATTGCCACCGCAAAAAACATAAAACTACAAATTTCCAAAATAATCGGTTTTTACGTTCTTAAAATATAGCAAAAAATCGAATACATTTTTTCGCTACTAGATGTAGGAATCAGACATAGCATATTCAAAACAAACTTATTACATACATGCACAGAGATGCATGTCGGATTCAACCCGAATGCCATTCGGCTCTACAAACGCAGTCGGCTCGACAAGCGCATTTGGCTCGACAAGCGCATTCGGCTCGTCAAACTCGTTTGGCTCGACTTACTCAATGAGTTCATGTACTCAGATATGGCTGTGGATAAAACGAACGCTCATTCGGTTCAATTTGGACTTGTACAGTGACAGTACAACACGTCTGGAATCTGATTTGACAGATTTGAAAAAGGTTTTTTTTTGTTTTTAAAGAAATAGAAATTAATTGTTAATGCTGACGCCTCCACTACATTGCAGAAGTAATTGTGAAGACCAATTGTATCGCCAACGTCTCTCTTTAGTAAAATATAAATCAATATAGCAACTAATGTTCGATCTAGTCTTTCCATATTTGTTTGACGCACACATTGGATTCAGGCGGAACAACTCCGAATGCATGCAGATTACATGCGGAGAAATACAGCTACGTGAACCAACCCGAATGAACATTCATTCGGCTAGACATGCTCATTCAGTTCATTTCTTAAGATAGGCATGGGTTTTTAATCCCGTCCAAACTTCGAAGTCTATGCTTGCCCTAATTATCGATGAAGCCTCTAAATGCATAATAATAAGACAAAGTTATAGAAATGGCCGTATCTAAGCCTAGTACTGAATAACCAGTGCTCACAAGATATCGCGTACTGATGAAACCGGTATATGTCTAGTGGCACCACTGACGACTAACTGGTTGTTTGTTATAGTTTTTTTTATGTTTAATTGAATACTGAGCGTTGCATTAGCTCGCAGAGTAGTTGTTTCCTGAAATTCCGCTTTTGCAAATATCGCAATCGCTAATGACAATAAAGATAGGGTATTCGCAGTATAATAGGTCTCTACTTGCAGCCGTATATAGGCCTAGTTTTGAGGCAACAAAGTTATATTTACCTACATAGAAACTGCTGTAAGGATTCTAAATAGAGTAGAGATTGGTTATATTTTTGCTTGTTGGTAAGAAGAACTGAGAGAACGCATTTGGTGGTCTGGCATATTTATTATATCGTTATTTGTAAGTATTATTCCAAAATATTTCCGACCACATCAGTGATAGGGTTGAAAAAGAAATTTTAAGATGTACATTTGTACTTCTTGATCGCTTTGCAGATCATTTGTTGGAAAGTGTCAAAACCTTGCCCAAAATGTCAATTTGCTATTACTTTTAGAAAGGTCATGCTAAAAACAATTTATTTTATGGAAGACAGAAACCCCACTTATCTTTTATGTTCTATTAGCCGTACGAATATTGCCATGTCTTTTTAAAACACCTTGTATTTATTGTCTGTTGTGGCCAATTTCTTAGACTAATGACAAATATACTTATTTTCCTAAAAAACAATATAGGTTTTAGATTTTCTAATAAAAACGTGATAACTTTAGGGCCAAAAAAATTTCTCTTACATTTACGTCACAAATATGGCCGAAGTGCGCCTTCTAGGAAATACATCGAAATAGAAAATAGATTATGATTTCTCATATCCAAAAACTTCTATTACCAAATTTTTAAGTTGATACATTCAGACAGTGTACAAAAAAACACTTTTTAAATTCCAACTTTGACACTTATATTTTGATATGGAAAATCTAGTATGTCTCCATGGGTTATTACTTACTGACCACTCTGTAAACACACTTGATAAAAAAGTACTACAGAGGTTCTTGTTGACTTTACGTCATTTTCTGCGAAAACAGTGCATTTTTAGCAAATTTACTAAGAGCACCTTTTTGTGTAAAATTAAGTTTTACATAAATGATATGCTTAGAATGGGAAAAACCCAACTTAAAAACAGTTATAGAATAAAACTCCACTCAAATGTTCTATTAGCAGTAGCAATATTGTCACGTCTTTTTGAAATAACTTGTATTTATTGTTTGTTGTTCATGTAGACGTGACCTCATTTACTGGCAAAATTCCATATGTACCGTCTACCGTCTAACCGCAGTATAAAAAGCGGTATTCTCTTTACCGGGAATCGACTCGGCGACGTCGAATCGTCCGCCGCCGCTTTCATTCTTGGAAGGAGAGTCCGCAAAATGCGCCTCCGGGATTGATCCGGTGTGTTCGTTCAGGGGAAAGCGAGGCCGGTGCATTATCGACGGGCTCGGATCTCTGGGAAAATGGACCGCGTCTGCGCGAGGGAAACTGGGGCCGGGCGTGTTGCAAGGGGCCCTTTTCACCTACGAAGCTTTGTTTTTTTTTGCGGAAACCACCCCGGGCCCATCTGATATGAAAATTAACCCCCGTCACGGCCTGCCCTCCAAATAGGACTTCGGGAATCCTGATAACGTAGTTAGAACGACGAGGAAAAGCAGTGTCAGCAGATTGCGCAATTTTGTTTTGTGATTTTTGGGCAACTTAGCTAATAGAATCGGTCTCATAAGTGAAATTCTATTTCACAAATGTATGTAATCTACTCCGCACTATTAATACAGTACAAAATCGACGCACAAAATTATAATACAGGAATTTTTATAAGAAATTTAAATACAACACGAACATATTTTGTGTTGCGTTAGTATTGCATTTCTAAGTTTTAGCGCATGCTAAATTATATACAGAGCGTTGCGCATAAGAACCGACACGGTGCATGTAGGGAGTTACAAGATATTGCAATTTAACTAAACATACCACACTACACACAGGCGGAGTTACAGACCTTCAAAGCAAGGCCAAATATTTTGGAAAAAATAATATCTTTAAATTACTTTAATAATAACGGTAAGTTATTAGACTTTGTTTTCAGTAATATAACTTATGTTGCTGTCTCTTCTTCGGATATGCCTTTTGTTCCAGAAGATCCTCATCACAAATCTCCTATTATTGGCATAAACTTAACTGACGAATTTAACTTAAAATGCAAAACACCTTATAAAGCACCTTCAGCAAATTATAGATCGGTATGTTCCTCAAAAAACAGTCAGTAATAGGTATTCCATTTGGTTCTCTGTAAATACTAAAAATTTGTTAAAGGTGGAAAAAGCATAAAAATAATCTAGATTATATAGCGTTTTCCAACATTAGAAAATCCGCAAGAAAAGCTATAAAGCATGATCGAGATTATATAAGACCCACCGAAATTAATATCAAAGATAATACTAAGCGCTTTTGGTCATATGTTGCGAATAAAAATAAAAATAAACTAGTACCCACCTCAATATCATACAACGGTAATAGTTTTTGCAATGACAAAGACATCGCCAATGCATTTTCGGATTATTTTTGGTAGTGTTTGTGAGGGGAATGAGAGGTATGTTTGGGAGTCAATAAAGGATGCGGCCCAGATGGGTTACCTGAAGTTTTTATTAAACATTGTAAACAATCGCTTTTGCCTCTTGTTTATATAATATTTTACAAATCAATGCGTGATGGCGTATTTCCATGTGTTTGGAGAGAAGTTTGAGTTATCCTCATTCATAACGGAGGAAGCAAAAGTAATATAAGAAATTATCGTCCACTCTCGTTGCTCTCTATTCCTGGCAAATTGTTGGACCGAAGAACTATTCTTTAACTGAAAAAATATAATTATAGAAGAGCAGCACGGTTTTTTCCAAGGTCGATCGGTTGTAACTAACCTTGTACCATATGTTCAGTTTATTTCCGAGAGTATGGATGAGAGATTTGAGGTAGATGCTGTGTACACCGATTTTTCTAAAGCTTTCGATAAGATTCATCATCCTACTTTCTTTATTAAATTAGAGAATATCAGTGTGCATGGTAGCCTTCTAAGATGGGTAATATCGTATTTATCTAATAGATCGCAGTGTGTCAAGATTAATAGTTTTACTTCAGGTATACCACAAGGATCTCATTTGGGACCTTTACTCTTTTCTCTATTTGATATTGGCACCATTCACATTTTATATTATATGCTGATAATTTGAAAGTATTTAAATCTATATCATCTCTCTGCGATTGTGAAAATTTACAAGTAATCTTAATTCTTCTCTGAATATTGTAATACCAATAGGTTATTTTTTAACATTAACAAACGTAGCTCTATTAAATGTACTCGTCTAAAGAGTAATATTGATTATACATATTCCATCAACATTGCTCCATTAAATAAAGTACAATATATTAAAGATCTGGGTGTGACTTTAGATGTTAAATTATCTTTTAAATACCATATAAATAATATTGTAGGAAAAGTTTTACGTAACTTGGGATTTATTTTGCGTATTTCTAAGTGATAATTTCCTTGTATAGCCAACAAAACATTAAGCTCATCATTTTGACGGTCGAACAGATTTCAGAAAAAGCAGAGCGTTTGAAGAAATAACTCAAAAAACAAAAAAAAAACTATTTAATAAAGTACGAGTTTTTATCTGACAGCAATAAAAAACATTCTCGGTCGCTAAGGCTACTGGCAGACAACCATGATTTTTGCCGATGCGTATGTAGAATGATACGCTCTTTCAAATGGCATGGTTAAAATTGGAGGTTGCTATTTAAAAAAATTGTCGATGACGTCATATCTCGAACAACGATGACGTCACAAATGTGGGTGGTATGTCAAAAAGTGCCTTTTTACAAACAAAATCGGCGTGCCAGGGGTTTTTTTCGAAAACTTCTCAATTTCAAAAATAATTAATTTATTCGTTACTTTTCGAAAGTACTGTAGAAAAAATATTTGTCGCAAGTAAACTCATCGCAAACAAATAACAAACAATATAGCAATAGCGGCCAAAACTTCTGGTGATGAATTTTCTCAATTTTAAGGAAGTAGGCAGGACTATTACGAAACCATGTCTTGATTATTTATTATGATAAATGAGAAAATACCGTCGAAATAATATGAAAATGCTGCTATAAGCAACAATTTAGTATATTACTTTCTGACATGCGAAATTTTATTACACAGAAATGAAATTTATGTCAGATAGGACCTTCAGGAACTTGGTGGCGTGGAGATATTATTGGCCGATGTGGTTCTTCCAGGTATTTCGTGGCCTTCAGATTTCTTTAGGGTTTTTTTATTTTCTCTTGTTTCCTGAAGTTAAATCAGTCAAACGTGAACAGAATTAGGATCATACTAATACAGTTTATTTAAGTTATTCTGTTCGGGTTTTATGTTGGGAGCTTAAAATATTGTTTTATAAATTTATGCAGCTTGTGATATATACTTAAAGAGATAAAATTTCATGTATTCATTGCAATGGTTTAACATTTGTAACTTATAATATATTTATTGATTGAAGAATTAACATACAAAGTTGGAAATTGCCAGTCGATTCGGAGTGGGAAATTTTTTCAATAACATTTCCAATTGCAACAAAATGTGCATGCTTTGTCGTGTAAGAGGATGTATTGCTGCTGAAATTGCTGGGCTTTGTCTCACTTTTGATAACACGTTTAATACTTCTCGATAGTAAACCTAGAATATTAAATAATAGCCTTCAAAGTACTGCAAATGAAGCTTTAAGTGGCCTAGTTGTTTTACAAGCAATGAATTTTGCATTTGACCACTATACCTGGTTATAGGCATGGCAGGAGGAAGTTCTTGATAGTAATCGAATGAAACATCTTTCTTAAAGCTGCTTACAGTGCGCAATTTTTCTGCATCGTGGGCGCGCATTGAATAGTAGCGTATTGCAAAAGCCGTCGTATCTGAAAGACTCTTGCATTTTCAAAATATAGGTCCTGCTCGTTTTTTAACGCAGTCTTTCTGCAATTCTGGGGAATAAGTTAGTAATTTGTACGGATACCACCATACGAAAAAATTCCTAGGCTGAATTGTCAAATTCAAACTGCCGTTCGCTTTTACTTGATTACTGTTTGATTGTTGAGCTTGCAAAATATGTTAACTGAAATCTTTATTTTATATGTTATGATGTTTGTTATTGTTACTTGTCAAATTTAAATAAATAGTTTATTTTTTAGTGTGCATTCAGGTTAAAGAGTTGATATTACTTCTATTGCAATTACGAATTTACGAATATAAAACAAACTGCAAGTCAGACTTTTGGGAAAGTTATTACAGGTGCTAGGGCTTGTTGGAAGCCATTGCAAAAAGAATTACAAACTGTAAAACGGCTTTTGTTCATGAAATCTAAACTAGATTATTTTTATTTAGTTTGTTGAAGACAAAGAAAATATATCAAATTGAAAGACATCAAGAAGAAGAACCTTTTAAGATTATGTGATAAAACCTGTTGTCACATCAATGTTAGTTGATGAACATCTTTTGAAATGGCAATGGCTCTATATTAGGACTAGTAAAAGATGAGGGGAGCGACCAGTATTTGACACATTGATATGCAAGTGAAATAATCAGAAGTTTACTCTACTAGCAACAACAACAATACCCATTCCTTTTCTACTGATATATTTAAATGCAAATTCTGAAATTTACATATTCCAATATCCCTGTTACTTCTCAAACTTGGCGATATCAGATTCCCATTTCTCATTTTTCAAAATCATTTAAACGATCAAGGGCTTACATAAATATGAGGCAATTGAAAGAATGCAAAGTTGCAACAATGCCAAAAAAGCTAGTTAAAAAATCTTGCTGCTCCAAGTGCACTATGCATTGTTTACGCCATCATTATTAGTACTAATAGTTAGTAAAAATGCTAGTGACAGTGAATAGAAGTAGATCCTATTTTACTAATGGCAAGTAAGGTAGGTATGCCATTACAACCAGTTGAACCAGTGTTCCCTTACAATGTGTGAAAGACAAACTGGCGATGAATTAGTGATTCGTGACAAGTTAGAACGAATTGATATCTCACTAAAGGTTCACGCTTTCAACTAGTGTGAACTTAACATATAAAAGTGCTTAGCGCAACTGATTAGTACTAATGATTAACTCTAAGCTTATATAAACAGTGCATTATGCGTTGTTTACACGATCTTAATGCTAATCATTAGTACTAGTCAGTAGTATTAAGAAGTTAACACTAATTGAATGTGTGAATCCTGTTCCGTTAATGGTTAATGTGATATGTCAATTCGTTCTAATTTGCCACTTGTCACTAATCACTAATCCATCGCCATACTGACCGTTCTCATAATGTAAGTGAACACTGGGATTCCTACTAGTAAACTAAGATCTGCGTCTATTTACTCTCACTAGAATTTTTACTAACGATTAGTACTAATACTTCGAGTTTACGCGTCATTATATATGAGCGAGTGATTAATTCTAATGATTAGCACTAAACAATGCATTATGAAAAGTAGAACTAGGTAAAAACATATACAGTTTTTAAAAGCTTTGGAACAATATTTAAGCAAATTTAAATTAAATTCCTATCACTGAAATATGTGTATCTTCCTTAGCACCAACTATATATCTATATAGGTATACTAGGTAAAGAAACAACTTAATAGACAAAAATGTAAAATTAAATTTGTAATAAAAATTATCTAACTAAATTTACTAGGGATAAAATATATTTAGAATAATGAAATTATTTAATGAATTTGAAAGTTCAAATTAATTTTTAGACATATGTTAACACGTCTGCTAATTACTGGATAAAAAATACACAAAACAGTTGAGTACTACCTATTTGTAGTATCAAGCAAAATAAGGGATACTTGTATATTAAAGAGAAAGCATGAATATATTGCACATTTTTAGAGAGCAGCAGTCGGTGACGAATTTCTTGGTATTACAAAACAACACAATTTCTTGTCTCGCCTGTGCGCTGCAATTTTTCAGTCTGTCGAGCCGCAGAGTGATGAAACATGGCACTGAAAGTAAACGCTCGAGTCAAACACTGCGAAGTACAGTAAGAAAGGTCAGGTTTAATAATACTCGTGATAGAAATTTCACGACCATAATGATGCAAGGTTCAGCAGACAAAAGAAGAACATAAAGATGGATGAGGCTGTAATAATGTTGCTCGCGCTGTTTACGAGATATACGCTGGCAAACTGGGCGAACCGACTCTTCTTATTAATTAAATATAAAAAACTGAATTTTGTTGTTTCTTACATTTTTTTCGTATATCAGCATCACTATTAAAACAATTTTGAATGTTGCAATATTAAATATAAGGAAACAAGATCAGTTAGTTTTCAATTACTGATATTCTGCAACTTTTGACATTTACAGGGATCAGGATACAAAGCATTGCTATCTACACCCTTATCGTCAAATCTAAGGACCTGACAGAAAAAGGTGCAATTTGTTATTGACATTATTATAATAGGGTAGTGTAATTATTTACCTAACAAGTGCGAGAAGTGACTTTTCCGCACGTGTTAGGTCTAATATTTTTCCTACGATCGTGACAATTCCAATCGGGCAAACAGTACATTTTAATTAACAATTTATAATATTAACAAGTAATTTAAGTAGTTATTTAAACTAATAGAATATGTTAACGGAAAACATGAAATCGAATGTACAATTTGTACCATTTTGTAAATTCAGTGCTGAGGCAATAGCGGCTTGAAGATGTTCTTCAGTCGTGGAATTCACTGTTGACCAAATATGTGCTGCAGGATTAGCTTGTAACTTTAATGATGAGGTAATAGCTGCTAGATACTCTTCTTCAGTAACGAACATACTATTACTATTGATGTACTACATGGGCTATTTTATTTTTGTTATCCAAACAATCCTTAATGTAAACATGGGTTTTTGTGTTTGGTATGGTAATAATAAGCACATCCCCATTGTCTGAGAGGCACCAGCAATTCCAAATATGTGGCTACTTCGGTCATACGTCGTCTAAGGCATTTAAGAGAAAATTTTCTATTTCCTTTCTCTCTTTTTGTTTGGCTTGTAACCAACATTTGATTTCTTCAAATATGCCGTTAGCTTTAGATATTTTCCAATATCAATTCCCTTGTTTACTTTAAAGCATAGTTTCAACATCGAATACTTCGACCATGGAGTTGACGAAGAGTTACGTTTTACAATATCCTGGAAATAAGCCAAAAATACCTCTTCTTATAAAGATTAAGTGTTCTCCATGCGCCATTGGTTGAAGGAAACCAGCTCTTTTTCATTACTGGCATCATTAGCGGCCTTCAGTATCTCTGTCGGAACTCCTCACTCATTTTGGGTAGTTTACGATGAAAAGAATTGAAAAATAAATCAAACTCAACCTTCAAACTGAACTGACTGAAAATTTGAAAGCATCGAGCGGTACTCATAAGCACCTTAAGAAAAATCTAGCACTTTTTCGCTTAATGCTCCCTACATCCGCTGAATTACGTTGGACACAAGCACTAGTGTGGAAAAATGCCACCCTCGCTACCAAAACTTGTCGTAGGAAAAAGTAATAAATGCAACAGCATCGATCGTAAAGTCCTCTGGGTCTAGTGCTTCCAAAGGCCAAAATTTATGACCAAAAGTGAATGACATATCTGATAGTGAAGCTCATACAACCAGTGATAGTATTTGTAAATTAAGGGACATTGTATTTCTCATCGTAAAATTATCAACTTTGTGGTGATTTTAGGTACAGATATCTTAAAAAATGTAAGTAGAGCGAAAGTAATATCAAAAATATAATTCTTGATATTTTGTTTACTTATTGTTACTGTTTAAATTTTCCTCAAACAACATAATACATTTTGTCTATTTTCATGCAAAACACAAAACTTTACTGAACTATATTTAGTGGAAAAAGTGGTTCTTTATTGCACTAGTGCAATATAATGTTTATTGCATTCATCATTCTGCTACAGAGTTTTGTCATCATGACAAAAATAAACGTTCAAATCGACGTCATATTTTCCTAGACTTGTGTCATCTAAATAAAACATTTTTTTATTTTTGCATGAACGTAGAAAAAATATTGTATGCAATTCGTACAAAAAGTGTTTATGAACACTTACTCTTTGTACTTGTTGCATAAATAACTATTAAATTCCGTTTGTAAGACACACATTATTTTGCTATTCTAACCCCACATTTTAACAATTATTTTCACATACTTATAAATAAAAGTGAACAAAGCAAGTGAAGTGCAACTAAGTTTATCTTATAGCAATATTTACATCTTAAGTTAAATTTAACAAATATGTATTTTCAAGGATTTCTGTACCTAAAAATTTGTTGGTGGCGTCAGCCCAAGTTTCATCCATCCATCTTCAGACATTCGGATAAATTTTATGTATTTTTTAAACTTTAGCCTTAATGATTTTTCAAGTAAAATAACCCAAAAAACCACTTCCTAAAGTTGACAAGATGTTGTAAGTTAAAATATCGGGATACTCTGCACTTATAAATATTTCAGAGTAGGTATGTCGTAGTGCAGGATAAAACTAATTCAATTTAATTTTCGATTATGTGTTGCCGGTATCATGTCCCTACACCGCCAGTTCGTTCTAATGGGCAACACCAATAAATGCAATTGTTGCTAACAATGCAAACAAGGCGGTTTCGCCAATTCTGATGGGATTGCGTAATTTTCGAATGGTTAGCTTGTCGTGGAAACAAAGCGTGAACAATTTTGTTTATTATACTAATAAAAATAATTCGTTTCGGCGCGTGGCGTACTCAGAATTTTTGTCACTGGGGGTTAAAAACCATGTTCATAATAAAAATGACAATTGATAACAGTAATAATAATATAATGTATCTACACCTCATTCTAATCACGAGGTTTAACCCAGAAGTCGGAAGCTTGTCGAGAGTGAGAGAGGGAGAGGGGCTAGCATATTATTATCAAGCAGGTCACACTTGCGTGCAATTTACTATATTTTCATCATGACTTTAATTTTATAAATAGCTACAATACTGAAATAATTGTAACATTTAATATCACATACTGGCGTAAGTTTTGGTGTCTTGGAAGCTACCCCTTAGGCAGGGGTGTGAAATACCCTTAACTTTATGTTGAGTTCACCCATTTAAGAGGTTTTACAATTCAGCTCACGACAAAATACTTTTTAAATTTTGGTTTGGATATAACAATAAAATCATCACTTAAAAAAATGGGACAAAATATCAATGAACGAATGTTATTTATTTGTCAGTCTGTGTATTCAACTGATTGCGAATTTCATTTGATCACAGACAATTCGTATGCATGCCTGTATTTTTCATGTTATCGTACTGACCTAAAATTTGGGTTATTCAAATAAACACAAGTTGCATATTGGTTGATTGCTTTTTTTCCTATAATTGAATTATTTTATTAATACTTTAATTTCTAATTTAATCTTATTCCTAATTAATTAGTCGTAATTGATTGTCGGAATTTTCTATTGCTGTAATACAAACTCTTGCTACTTCAAAATTATGTTCTACTTTTTAGTTCGGTTTGTTATTAAAACGTGTTTTTTAATTTTTTTAAACTATAATTTATTTTCTTAATTTTTAGTCTCATTTCATGGCGCAGATTTCTGCACAGGCCATTGCGCATGTGTGTACTTCTAGTGTTATGCGCATGATCACATCTAGTGATACAATACGTGCAAGCACTTTCCTACGTTACGAAGTAGGAATTAGACCAAAATAAAAATGATTGACAGTATTACAGTGATAGCGTTCAAAAATCTGTTTCTATAAAATATGCAAATTAAAATTGTTCTCAACGTTCTCGTATCAAAATCTTTTTCCGGATTATACAATTTTTGAATTTTTTACTTTATAATTTCACAAAATTTTTGCCAAAATTTTCAAATTCAATTTTTTTTTCAAAATTCTAAATGTTATAGTGCGCGCCAATATTCTTGCAAGATAAATGACGTTGGATATGTGGGGTCGTGAGGGACTATCTCCCACATTATTGCTCTGTAGAACTGGATGGCCTGACGCTTCCACCTCGTGGAGGTCATTGATTTAAATCATCAGAAATCAAAGAATAACACAGTCACACATCTCAAACATGAGAAATCGTTGAATTAAGTAGTAAATCGTGAACAATTTTTTTTTGTTAGATTAAATAGTCAGCGCAATTTTCTTTTAATCATCTTTGATTTATTTCAAGAAAAATGTTCTTGCTGCTACAATCAAAAAGTTGACATCAAGAAGTTTGTTTTTTCTCAGTGTAGTGTTGTTGTTTCATGAAATCCCACTTTCGCAAAACATCCTTGATTAGTTAATATATTTTGTTTATTAAAAAGAAACTTATACATTTTCCATATTTATGTTTTTAATTATATTTTACCTTATTGGGAACTTTTCGCCGCCACTGAATGCTTGTACTGTAGTAAGCCACCACACCACACGAACAATCAGGAATTCGTCTCGCATTTGGTGGTGTTTCGAATCGTGTCACGTTTCGATATATCTGAGCGGTGGATGCAAGTTTTACCAGTTCAGCCTGTTTTTTCCGTTCTGCACGTTTTATTCCGCCTGTCGAAATAAACATTTGGGATCAAATTGAAACTCTAATGGCACCTCCTACCTGACAGGAATGATTTCGCGAACCTATCTCATAAGCTCCCAAAAAAAAATGACTTCTGTTTTGTTTCTTTATATCTACACACAGTGGAGTGCACCACTTTCGAATGAATTGATTTTTTCTTCTATCGTTTCATAAGAGCTTGAAACAAATACCAAATTAATATCAAAAAGTACTAAATGAAAAGGATAGACAATCGATACTTGGAAATAATTAATAAAAATATCAAACCAATCTGAATGAAATAAAAACTGACAAGGTGTTTTAGGAATTCATTAATGTATTGATTCTAATGAGCTGATCAATATTAATTGGAGTATATATTCTGTGCTTCAATGTAAAGTATAGCTCGCACATTTATACGGGGTATTACTGAAATAAATGCATTCATTCAAAAGAGTAACAGATGACGCGAATTTAAATAATTTTCATTGATCAGCCTGTGGTGTAAAATATTATATTCTCAAGTTGTTAATGTTCAAATCAAGTACGTTCATTTGCCCAACAAGAAAAAACGCATTTACTGTACAGAAATTATAATAAATGTATCTACAAAAAATAATCACTACTACTAAATAACGAGTACACGTAGTTAAGTAAAAAATTATTTTGCAGTTTGCTTGCTTATATGTCTAAATAAAAAAGTGGTTTTGCCTGTAAGTATATCATTTTTTAAGTAGTATTCAACTGCATTAGTATTTAAACAGGACACGAGGTAAATGCTCAAAGTTTGCATTGAATATAAATTTTTTCGCACAATTGTTCTGAAATATTCACTTACTGTCATTGTTGACACATTCTATAAGTTGAATATACAACACTATGACTTCTTTCCATAGAAATAAAAAAAATAATAGTGTTGTTTGAGTTCATAACAGCATTAATGCGATAAGTAAAAATCTGTAATTCTTTTCAGTAACAAATGCTGGGCTCATTTATACGTGATAGTTTTTCCCTCGTTTTTATCTATTGCTTTTACAGTTATTGAGTTAAATATGTTAGGATTAGAATAAACTGCAGTAGTTCTGTCTTCAAATACTGGAATGGAGTCAAATTAATTGTCACTGCCGCTGTTGGTATGTAAAATCTTACCAGCAAACTCTATTTTCTTTGTTAAAGACTCTGCAACATATCCTTCAGCGACACCAGAAGACCTAAAATTACATTTTCTGTTAGTCAAATAATACATTAGTATTTGTCCCAATGTATTTATACCCACAAGTTGATTTACACATTTTCCCTGACGAACTGAGTAGAAAAATCGACGAGCGTTAGTCTCCTTAGGTCTTAAGCCTGTATATTTTCGCAAAATCGTCAAAAATGGCACTTTATCATTGGCCTTGTCAGTGATTGTGAAGATTCGACTATTATGTGTTTTGGTATCAGGCACTTTAACAATGACAATGACTGAACCTTGATCCGTAATGTCATCAACTGTCATCTTTATAAGTTCATCACGCCTAAGAGCCCCAGCAACTCCCCATTCAACCATTTCCTGAAGACATCATAGACTTTTTCATACATCACCTTTGATTTTCTGGGAATTAATGACCCACAACCTATTTGATACGATCCTTCACTGTCCGAATCTACCTCTGAATCGTCTTTATCAGCCATTATAAGCACAGTTTTGACAACAAAACACAAAATTGTTCAAATTTCAAATTGTTTTTTTTTTTTTGGTTTCCAACAAAATAAATTCAAAATACGCTAGATAGGCGATGCCATGTCAGTAATCAAAATATATTTTTTTTTATTATTTTATTTGATAAATGCGATTGTGCGAAAAACGTTATACACTATACGGTTGTTAAGTGGCTAACTAGTGTAATATACTATATATCATTTGGATATCTTTTTGTCGGGATATTTAAAAAATAAAGTGTATCTCACTGAAGTGGACACTATTGATGATTTACGCAAAAGTATCAGCTGCTGCCAATAACTTACGAGCTCAAAACGGACAAGAACCAGCAACATTACTGCTAGTTTGTTGAAACTGGGTAATACGAGCTCAAAATTTTGTTGTTGGAAAATCAGATGTGTCAAACCATTTTATTAATTAAAACCACAAATTAATTCTATCAATAATTAATAACAATAGCGGCAAAATCAGTTGAATTTGCTGTATGACATAGGTGTTATAAATACAATGTAATTTATTTCTTTCCTTTGGAATGTCTTTCAATTTTTCGCCCGTCGCCGATTGCATGCTTTTTCTTGTCAGGTTTTACGGTGAGCTAGTTTCCAGTGCCGTGCAGAAGTGTAATTTTAAAGCATTTTCGAACTGCCTTCTTGATTTTTTTTCAAAATTGTATTTGTATGAGTTTCATTCAATAATTTTTTTAAACAAGTTCTTAATCACCATGTCACTCGACCTTTATTTTGCACTGCGAAAATACAGAGCAGTACGTTTACGGCTTAAGGTTTCAAAGTGCACATGGCGATTATTCAGGTTTAATTCGGATCAAATTTCGCGTCCAATTTCCCTGAAAGATTATCATGGATGCGAGGAAAAACGGGCTGGCGAATCATTTATATTCGGAAAAGTGATCAATACAGGACCGCGGCCTTGTGTATTCAGGACAGGTTCGGCTCTTGAGCGCACCACATCCTGGGGGATAATTCACGCAGTGGCGTGTCAAGTAATTTCTGCTGACGTTTCCAATCGAGTTATTCCACTCAACAATAGATTGATTTTCATTAATTTATTCTGGTCATTTGCAATAATAACTTCTACATTTATTACCACTTGCAATATGTACCCTATAAGTTATTTTTGGCGAATAAACTTGAAGTTGTATGTGGTGTATCTCAAGGTTCAGTAAGTATTGTGTTAGTTAATCTGTCTAGTCTACACTGATAATTATTTGTAGATAATATTACACGATGGACTGTTGTGCCATAATGTTCTTCAGTCTGCCTTGCAATATGTATGTGAAATGAATATCAGTGAGGATTTTATTCACTCACTACTCAAGCGTTGCAGCATTTCCAGTGTTACTGCTATCTCATTTGGAAATTTGGAATTTTACATTAAATAAAGAGAAGTAACACTTCTGCCTCTCTGAAGCATTGTTATATGCTGTAACGTTGTTTTTCTCCTATGTATTTCTCAGATATCCAAAAGTGCAATAATGGATAAGTATTTAGTCTGTGTAATATAACAGAACAACACAAAAAACGATCACAAGTATGCTTCCTTGAGAATAAAGTATATGCAAATGTAACGCCTTACCTCACTCACGTGTGATATGGTGCAAACAATTTTATTGGACGTTATTACATTTTCTTTGCAAATTCATAGTACATTATTAAATACACATAATGCACTTATGAATATGCATTTTTTCGGAGTATAACTGCATTTGTGTGCGCACGAAATGCAATTTTACAACGTCTTTTTGCATAAAAGATTATACTGTATTTATCTGGAAGTTCTTGTAGTATACTATGTATTTGGTATATTTTACAGTAATTCATGATGCGAAAAACATGTACTTATTTGTATCGGTGTAGTCAATCTGACTGAAATTCTCCTCTTTTCATGTCCAATTCAATGTTTTTTCATTTAAAATTTTATTAATATTGCCGTTGATCTTTCATAATTATTTCCATATATCTCTAAGTTTATAAACTATTGTTGCATAACAATACTTCGAAATTTTGTATTTGTTTTTTTTTACATCTTTGAATCGTACTGTTTGTTTACGATATAAAAACGGTCTCATATTTTTAGGTGTGAGACGTTGATTGCAATGCATTCTTTGGCATCTGCTGTTCCAATATTTCATACTATTCGTCAATTTGCTAAGCTTTAAATCACCTTTGTGACCGGTGTCAGCAATCCGGTCAATGTTTGCGTCTACACCACTGCATCCTACAGCCCCGGTGTTCTCTCTTCATTACAGCCAAGATAGATTTGTTTCATTTTTAAATCCCACTTCTGGAGCCATGCGCCATGTTATGTGCATGCAAATGTCCTCTTAAGGGCTTCACTAAGTAATGGTATAAACTGTTTATATTGGAATCTACGGCAGTTGTATAATTCAAAAGGGAAAATAAACGAAAAGGCACCCCATTCATTTCATTCGAAGCGCGTATAGTAGAAGGGAGTTCTATGGATTTTGTAGATTGGGTTCATATATGCTTTGGTTCAATAGTTAAATGGCTAAAAATGCAGGCGTCCACGTCTAGTCTTATTTAATTTAACAGCATTATATTTTGAATGGGAGATTTTTGGTATAAAATTGTCCTTTACTGCTGCTAACCTTAATTTTGTTTATAGAGGGTGTCCTGAAACGAAATTGATCAAGAGGCTCGTGCAGTTTCTAGTGGTGCAAATGCTATTTTTTTATCACAGAAAACAGTGGCGTACAGTTATTTTTGATTATCATATGGGGTGTCCGCAAATTTCACCGACAGCGTTTGGTTGTATATTCACCACAATAAATAAATACGATCGACAAAAAAAAGTTTAATAAAAAAAATAATTTTTGAGTTATTCATATAGTTGTCAAAATTAATTGAATTAAAAACTTTATAATCTCTTTACCGATCGTGTTAAAATTTGGAACATTTATTTGGACCATTATAGTGTATTATTTCTAAAACTTTAATGAAATCCATATACTGGGTGGTAGTTTTCTCCTGTTACCACACCCTTCTAGAGGTGAAAACTTATACACTAGTCGTATTTTTTAAGGGATAGTAACATTAAAAAGCACTTTTCTAAAAGAAATTGTCTCTTGCTAAAATCGTCTACAGATGACTATTATTGAGAAAAATGATTAAATGACAGATATCAAGTGATGCTGAGTCGGAAATGAAGAGAACACGTGTTCGTACATTTTGAAAAACATTTTCCTGTGATATCTTCATCAGTTCGCCGCTACATTTACCACTGGTAGTAGGTACTCCAATTTTGACAACTTTTTTTTTAAATTAAGCTTTAAACAAAAACGTTACGTATAGCTACTGTCTTCTGTGGTATATCATGAAAATACTATATTAATCATGTTCAAATATATTATGTACAACCACACACCAAATTAAACAATATGATTTTAATAAGTCAACCTTTTCATTGATTAAATAATGCGCCATATTTTACTTAATTGCACTGTATTTCTCCAAAAATATTAATTAAAAACTTACGCCACTTACGTTTTATACTTTAGTGCCGCATCTCTGAAAACAGATGGGTTAGACATTGCGTTACTTAAAAAACCATTGGCTTAGTTTAGTTTTAGAAGATGCAAAAGTATCCTATAATAATTTTCATTTTACATGTATTGAAATCCCTTTCCACAAATATTATGTTTTTTTCCACTTGTACCTTGCCTTTCGCCTGGGCCAGCGCACCGGTATCTACATAACCTCTTCATCGACCTCGCTGGCTGTCAATCCTGATGTGGCTGGTGGCTTTTCTCCCTGCGGAACGTTGTGCCTACTACATCTACCTGCGCCTACGACAACAGCTTTTTTGCATGCTATTGACACTGTTTTTTTCAAATGTTGGCATTCCATCGTCTTCATGAAGTCTGTGTCGAAGTGCGCCTTTTGGAAAGCCCATATTAAACCTTTTAGTAATTCGTCCAGCATATTTCCTTTGAATTTGTTCTGGCAATCCACAACACATATATAGGTCAACAAATATTTTACTTTGCATATTGAACGCATACGTCAGGTTAGGTAAGCTTTTATGCACGTTAATTTTTAGACTCGCTGAACACAGTAACTTCCTAAATATTTCAATTGGTAGTATTAAACTTGCAGAAATTAATTTTTTGGGTTTATGGTAGGGTCAGTTAAGAAGATAAAGATTTGGGTTAATATTACTGTGTAGCGTACTACCTACCCAATTTTACTTCACTTATCATTTAAAACAAGTATTTTTAAATTAGAATCAATCGCAATGATTTAATTTACGTTAAAGTAAAGAAAAATATTGATTTTAGGCGATATGACAATCTCGCCTTAATCAGATCATAGGTTAGGTCTTTATCTGTTCAGCTGTTCTCAAAATTTGGATATATATAAAAAATAATGTCTCCGTAAATATTTGAAATTTTAAAAAATAACTTCACTAGACTCATCTATATGACGAACTACATTTGCAGGTAAAATATTTGTACTCTTTTAAGGTTCACCCTTTATATATATTTTTTTGTATTTGCAGACATTAAATCTTGAAAATATCACTTGGAATTTATAGTGTTTTTAATGACCTTGTATAACCCCTGTAACATGTTAAAAATTTAATTTCTTAGTTGAATTTCTAGTAAAACAAGAATTTCCTCCGCTCAGCCTACACGAAATATGCGTAAATTACTGAATTATGAATAAGAAATACATTTTTTCTAAACGCAAAGCAACTCTTGCATGAAATATTTCCCTAATTATGAATTAATTAAGCATGGTTTCGGTTTTGAGAATGGACTTTTTCAACCGCATTGTTAACGCATCTCATATACATATGTAAATATTGAAATAACCGTGCCAGGCAGTAATTAATTAAAATATTTCGTATTATTTTAATAAAAGGAATAGGAACGCAATAAAATAAAATGTTTTACTTCCGCTTACAGGTCAGGTCAAGACTTATAAAATTGTGAAAACAGCATTATAACCCCGGATATAGAACTAAAAATATGTAACAAATCATTAAAATATTGTTTTTATCGTAATATTGCCATGTCTATCTGAAACATCTTTCGACGGGTTGCTGTAGTTTTAGTTTTTTTTATAAAAATATTGTCAAAATATAAAAACATATTAATTAAAGTTGTATGTTAAAGAGAGAGAGAGAAAAAGAATTCCGACGTTTTGTTAATACGAACGGTTTTCGCTTAGGAATAAGTTGCTGTTATCCAAAGCAACAGTTTTTAACTCAAACGGTTTTAGAAATGTTTGATAAAAATCGGAAAAACTAAAAACTTCTGCAACTTGTATATCGTAAACCAAGCTTTTTGGGACATCATACCAAGTGTCCCGTTAAGGTCAACTAGGGACTGTATCTCGGAAACTATTTGTCCTACAGATCCACCGAAGCTTATTAAAATTATTTTCCACTTTCAAATTTTACCGCTAGATTTTTAATTCCAAATTGAAAAATGAGATTTTTTTTCATAAAATCAATAGTAAAGGTATGTTATGTTGAACGGTTTTGGACTTTCCTATAGACACTTTAAAAATTTTTTATTTGACAATTTGTACTATCTCTTAAAGGGGGAGTGCAGAATCGTATTGCAAAAAAATTTGGAAAATTCCCAACTACAGTAACCGGTTTTAGCGAACCTGGGTTTTGATTTAAAGCCGTTTAATAGCCGAATCATTATCTGCAGAATACTTAAGTTTTTGTTTAAGTTTTAACCACCAGATGGCGTAATTTGATATCTTTATAAGTTTATGTCATTTTTAAAACAATTTTACGAATAATAAGATAGGAAATTAAAAATATAGTGTTCCATTTAACTTATCATAGAAAATTTAGTAAACTGAAACATCGCTATCTGACGGTACATGCTTAAATAGAAACTTACGTGTTGTTACACATTATGATTCGGCTATTAAGCATCTTTAAAAGAAGACCAAGTTTGCTGAAATCGGTTAACGCAGTCGGGAGTTTTTCAACTTTTACTATATTAGGATTCTACCCCTTACTTTAAGGGATAGAGCAAAATGTCAAATAAACAATTTTTAAAGTGTCAATAGGAGAGTCGAAAACCTATACCGTCACTATTGATTTTAAGGAGAAAATCTCACTATTCGATTTGGATTTTAAGTTCGTCATCTAGCGGTAAATAGAAAATAATTTTAATAGACTCTTTGGAGCCACTTTTGTTACCAATATAATTTTCTGGAAGCTGTAGGACGAGTAGTTTCCGAGATACAGTATCTGGCCAAACTTCACGGGGCAGCCGGTACATTTATATAAAATTTGCGACTCAAAATTATCCCAAGAATCATTAAAATAACGACATAATATTATGTATAAACTACATGCCAATTATAATAAATACATACCTATATGTGTAGTGGTGTAAATCTGTATGATAAAATATTTCAATTTTATATACGGTATTAATAAAAATATCAGGTGTGTGCAAAAAATACTACTATCGGTCGGTTTTTATTTTTTGAAAATATATTTTTAATTAATTTAATTTTGTTTTTTATTCAATTGTTTCCGTAGTATGTCTTCATATTATTTCTTTTTTTTTTCAATACGATCTTTTATCAAATTTTGTTTTTGTCTAATTATTTCCATAGCTGGAAACTGGCTTTTTTAAAAATAAAATAGGGAATTATGGTTTTCTGGGTTGTTTTGCCATGACCAAGCTAACTGGCCGCAGTCAGTAATATGCACTTTTCTAGCTGTAGCTGGGCATCTTTGACCTGCCCTTGTTGTTCTCGGGCTAGACTCTGAGGGAGAATTCCTGAAATCGCCCATATGTTGATTTCAATTGCTATTGTCGATACTACGGCTTCTTTCTTTTTAAGTCCTTGTAGTATTTGATTATATACTTAGCGTTTGTTTGCATAAGTATTGGAAGACGTAAAAATATGAATACGATGTAAATAATTTGTTACATTTCTAAAATAGTAAGTGAGGTGAAAATCCGTAATTATATATATTCAATGTTATTTTGTAAATGCGTACTTAGCATTCTAGCAAACTCGTCGTTTATAAGAAAATCAGTTTCGTTTTTATTATAAGTTTCCGCTTACCAGTTAAATGTTACTTGTTATAGTTGAGCAATCATTAAATTGGTATGTTTCCTATTTTACCCACTCTAATGATGGAGGAAGTAATTCAAGAAGGTTGCGAAAAAGTCAAGGTTAGAAGTATTATTACATGTATTTTTTTTAGAGAAATACCAGTTTGCAAACAGGTATAAGTATAAAGAAGATATCAGAGCAGTAAATGAGGGATATAATGTAAATGTATACTAATATAATTTAATGGATGCTGTGAATTGAACCTAGATGTATAAAAAGTCTGGAGTATTTTTAGTTAAATATCTAGGGACAAAATAATTAAATAATTACATTATGAATGGTTGCTAAATTTAAGAAATAAATTATTCTGTTTTTAACCGCATTCGACATTGAAAGAGAGCCTTTGCATTCTAAAATTACGACGAGAGTCTTTGACCTGCAATTTTTTTTGATTTACTAGGTTGGGCAAGCGTGTCTAAACACCCGATTTCTGGCTGTACTACAGTTTGAATTAAAAAATTGTCTGCAATAATATTTGCCATTTTTTTGGTCATTTGGTGGCATACTTTTACTGGACTTTTCAAAATCAACGGCGTCGGCGGTTTTTAATGGATTAATTTTATACTTTTATATATTTTGGCAAATAATCGGGTAGATTGGTTAATTGTTGGGTAAGATTAGATCATAGCGTATCTAATATGCTGGTAATTGAAAGGAGAATTAAAGTAGGGTCTGTCTTGTGCGACAAGTGGCCGCAACGCGATTTGTCTCAAAGTATTGGGTGAACTAAAGACGTACGTTTACGTCGCGTTAGCCATTACTTGAAACAAGGGAAATAAATTAAGATTTCGCGGCGCGAATTACCCGTAGCACTCAGGTCTGAAAACTCATTGTGCATACCGCTGATTGTAGAGTTCAAAACAGACCCGTACTGCGCGCAAAAGCTAGCACTAGCTCTTCTGAAATCTCTAATGTCTTAAAAACGTTTATGTCTCTTTACCATTAACAGACAGATGTAGATCACATCCTCGTCTATGTTGTCGCAAACCCTGTACATCGCGACATTGCTGAAGTCATTTCTATGTAGCTGCTTGTTGAGATGTCCGTGATCCATTAGAAGGTCCGTGACAATCCTAATTTCGATTTACTTCATCTTATGTACAGACGCAGACCAGATCCACTCGACCAATCTTTTTTTGATCCAATTATCACCTTACGAAATTGGTAACCGCCAAGACTGGTTCAGGTCCTTCAAATTCACTACTTCGCCCTTGTATGGTTAGCATGTTAATCCTCTCGTTACCTGTCACATCATTATGATCCGGATCACGAAGCTGAATACGAATCTTCCTTCCCAAAAGGGAAAAAGCCCTGATACATTCTAGGACCACTCCAAGTACTCGCAAAGTCACCTTCTGTGCATATTTAAATATGCTGATGACATATCTCTTAATGATATTTTGAACGCAAGCAGAGACAGCAAAGACATCAGCCTGAAAGACCATAACTCTACTTCAAACAAATTCACAACTGTGTCAAACTTTAGCTAGACGTTTCAGTCATTCACGTTCAACTGCTCAATAAAACTGAACTGTTGCGGCGAAACCGATCCGCTTAATATGTTTTTAGGGTTCTCGAAGTTTCTGCGGTCTCGAGAAACAAATAGAATATAGCCTGGAATTTTCTAGACAACATCAAAATAAAGGTATTACAAAATTTATAAATTCTAACGCTAACAGGAACATAATTAACAAATTAAAAAGATTGAAGAACTTCCGCCCCCCCGCATTGCCCCTCTCTTAAAACTGATCATCCCCATCAGGTTACATCTTTGTCCGCATGGCCTTCTTGATAAGGTGTCAAACGATTGATGTGGACAATTTTCACCTTGGCTTGAATTCCTTGGGATTCATGATTTACATATTTCTTAATGATATTCTCTTGAAAACAGGCATAGACATCCGCCTGAAAGACCGTGGCGTATTTCCTCAGAGAGTGAAATGAAATCACTCTCGAACGCACTCCCCGCTCCTGAGCCCTGGTCCGTCTTGGACCCAATCGAGCGGATCTCTTTTGAAACCTGAGCATCAGGATTAAGTAAGCCACGCTTCCATAGTCGGAATCTCTACCTTATAATTCCTTTTAAATACATAGGTAGAGTCCCTAAACGCTCCACGAATTTCATCCCCATCTACTAGCTCCTCAAAGACTGTTTTAACCGATGGGCGGTCCCTGTCACCTCGTCTTCAACAACGAGATGCAATTTTAGAAAAGACAGGAGAGCCTTTATAGCCTCTGTGGGAGCTGTGCATATCGTGTATGTCGCTCGCAAAAGCCGCTTATTTAGGTTCTGAGTAGTAATGACCCACCTAACCGTAGGCCACCATACCACAGCAATTTAAGTGAAAGAGGGTCTAATCAATGCAGTATAAAGCCACAATGTACCTTTAGGATTAAGCCTCTACATTTCGCAAAGAACCTCCTGCAAATCGAAATGCATGCAGCGGCTTTTTGCAATTGTCTGTTAATATGGTACTCTGGTTACTTTCTATCATCTAGAGTAACCCTAAAAGAAATTTAATTACTTAATTTTAACTTAACTTAATACTTAATTAAACCACTTTACTTCTCTGATTATTTCGTCATCGACTATATGTGTATTTATCATTTTTAACATATTAAAACATCCTTGATTTCTTCTTTTAAGAAAAATATTACGAACTGTTCTTCACTATTATTGCATTTAGAATAACATCATCATCTTCTGCTTCTTTCATAAGAAATTCTAGCTACAATTACAATTTATTAGCTATTTATCCAGAAGGAGATTTAATTTCTATTCTACTGCTATCTTCTTGTGAATGCCTGTTTTCCAATTGAGTAGTTAGTAGCAAATTATTTCACTTGAGACGACGGGATACATTTGTGTATTTGAACAGTTTTAAGTACTAAGTTTTAGATCTTTAGGACGAAAGGACAACTGCACATTTCGTGGAACCGTACAGAGAAGATTAATGCTTGTGATATATGAATAGCTTAAGTTAAGAAACACAAGCACAGCAGTCAGCTGTATTAAAAATTATAGACGAAGTGGTTATAGTAGATTTCTAAGTGGCATCCATTTTTATACATCATATTTTATTTTGAAGCTGATTTACTAATACGAAACATCGCTATATGTGTAAACAGTCAATGGCAAAGTTAATGGCTTGTAACATTTTTCAGCAAGCGATTTGCTCCACTATCTGTGTTTATTTACTAAGCCCGTATAAACGAATATTAAGAGCTGCCATGACAGTGCAGTAAGGATCGTGACCTCAGGAAGTAACCAAATGGGCATTAAAACTACAGCACTAGAATATATAGGAAAGTTGACCAATTGGAATATGTGGGAGTGCATCTAGCTAGGAGTCAAGAGAGTGAAAATAATAAACATTTGCATTTGAGGGGTCGCGCAAAAAGCGCAACCAATGTTGACGTTTTTTTAAATAACAAATATCTGGTTGTAGGAGAGCTCTGCGAACTGAACTAACTTGCCTCTTTAGGGTATCTCAACACTCATTTAGACAAAGTAAACAGAAATCTTATAAGTAAGTTTTGCTGCATTAATATTATACATAACGGACTTGTAAACATCAACAGAATATAAATATCTCCTTTTTGAGGAGATTTTAAGGGATATAAAAATTTCTAAGGGTATCGTATCGTTTGTTAGATATCTCTCTTGAGAAGTATTTAGAAGGTAAATATTTCTTTTATAGGAACATGCTATCTAAATTATGTCCTAATGAAGCCACGATAGCCAAAATCAACTAATTGGTTGCGCAATCAATCAAATGCAAGTGGTGGTGATGGTGCAGTTGATATCGTTAATACTTTAAAAAGATATATCACTTTTACTAAATCAAAAAAATATTATCGCTTCTTCTAATACCTTCTTAATGTGAAATTTTTGAGACCCAGTGGTATCGACAGCGGCGTCACTGCTGTCAATGCGATACCGACTCAGCTGTAAGCATTGAAGCTATCCAAATCCTGAAAATTAATTTTCTGCCCTGCCAAGGCGCCGCTGTCTGCTGCCGGCATCTCTACCGTCACTCTAGTATAGTCTCGACCTACAGGTACGTTAATTGGAATAACAAATTCCCCCGGAAATAGAACATGACTACATGGAAAGTATACCCTTTTTGCTCTACTACACTTTCAATTGGGTGATTTAAGCGTCATCTCCAAAAGTATATTAATCATTGTTTCTATCTGATTCCAAATTACCTAAATTGACAATAACTACTGCATTTTCCCCGCTAAATATTTACCTACTCTTGAACTTGTTAAATGTAGAAGTGATATATATTATAATATTATCTAGCAGAATGTTTTCTGTTGGGTAACGCAAATTTACGATATTTGGGGATTTGTAATGGATATTACCTTCCAATATACTATTAGAATTATTGTACTTCTAGTTTATAGCAACCAATGTCTTTTATTCATTAACCTCAAAGTGGTTTTCCTTCAGTTCTATTATTTATATTTTTCTGCAACAATTTCTGTTTAGTTCATTCTATATTTTGTTTAATCCATTTCCGGTTATTAACAAATAATTTTTATGTTTATGTTCCTTGTATCTCGATTTTTGATCCTTGTACTTGTTGAGCGATTTACCTGATTCTTATTCGGGGGTTCTCTTCAACAATCTCTAAAATGTGTTCCTCAATACAATACACAATTAGGTTGCAAATTTGCCGTGTCACACCCACGTTGCACTACCGCGATAAAAGTAGCTTGATTTGGTACATGTCTACCGGAAAACCTTTCTGCGTACAGACGAGAAACTGCTAAAGCATTTTGTTTTACTTCATAATGAATTAAAATGATATCCATCAACTCCAGGTTGCTATATACGTAAGCCGTTTTTGTCACATGAAAAACTAATGTAAACACTATTGCAAAAACGTTAATACTAAAATCAGTATTCAGAATCGCTGCATTCCGATGACGCTAGAGGCTACAGTAGCTCAGTGATGTAAAGGGATTTTTTTTTCTAAGAAACTAAATTTTGTACGATGTTGGCTTTATTTTTCATGACGCATCTATTCCCAAATTTTTTGGGATAAGTTGTGAATCACTCTGTATAGTTAAGGTTTGTTAGAGCATAGCATGCAGAATTCAGTTTTGATACAACACGGTGAATATGGTTATTCCAACTAAAATTGTCGTCCAAAAATTCGATGTTCTGTTTTTTTGCAGAAACATCATGTACTTAGTTTTTTCTGTATTTATCACCAGATCATTAAAATATCGTAATCCGATTACCTATACTAATATATATGCAAACGTGAGTTTTCAATTATTAATTAGTAATTTTTATGTGTCAAGTATCTATCTGTTTTTAATTAATTATACTTAACTAATTATGTTCAATTTAGACAATTTTGAACTTTTTCGATGGATTGCAGGAAAATTTGTTTGAATGATAATTTTATTAAAGGAAAAACTGTTACTAGAAAAATAGTTTCAATGCGTAAATCTTCACAATTTATATTATATTTCTTTTTTTTGCCTCGCAAGCAGTTTGAAAATAAGTGTGTAATGTATGTTAAAACTGAGAAGCGGTCCTACTTGAATGAATTTTATATGTAAATTCTCAGTGCTTTTACTACTTACGTGCTCGTATGAGCATCATATACCGCCTTTCTGTATGTTCCTTCATTTATACTTGATCATAAAGCCGTAACGAAACAAGGCAACAGAATGGGCGACGACGGCCGTCCGGCAACGTCGCACGATCCCACAAACCGGTCGGATTTTTATGACCGCGCGAGAAACGAGAATGGAGTTCAAGGCCCAGTGACGTATATCCTGCCGGCTGCTGCCGTTTTCCACCCGCACTCGCTGATTCGGCGGCTGCACACGATCGGTCTGGAGCAGGATTACATATTCCTGCAGTACTCGTTGCCAAATTGATCGGTTTGGACGGACAAGTTGGCGACAGGTGTTGGCTTGGTAGATTATTTATTTCTCAGGCAGATGATATTCCATACAACTGTTTGAGTTTCACTTTTCTTAATATCAATCGTCAAAGACGACTTGCCATGCGTTGTAGCCAATAAATCAACAGTTATTCAAGTAAATAATTCTAAAGAGACGTTTTTTAACTGTTAAGTATTGTCCCAGAGCATAATTCTTCTTCAATTCGAAGTACGTACATCGTTTGCAGTATGAATCCAGACAGGAAAATTAACTGACATATTTCTTTTCCTACGATCATGCGGAAAAGTGTACTTTTGCGCGCGAAAGTGACACTGTTTCACACGATTATCGTTACATTATGCAGTAGGACTATTATATTGTTGTGACAATGTAATTCAGCGGATGCAGGCAGCATTAATCGAAAAAGTTTGCGTTAGATTTTTCTCAATGTATTTAGCAGTACCGCTTGATGCAGTAAGTAGCACTAAAACTGCTGCGACGCTGAATAGCCAATTCCACAGCGGCAGCTGAGTCATACATTAAGGATTGTTTGAATAATAAAAAGAAAGTATATGCAACATGAAAAGTCTTCGTGCCAACCGCATTTTAAAGACAAGCAAAAATTTTAATGAAGAATGTCTTTTTTCCGTAAAACGAAAAAAAAATTTCCGCTTTTCCACTCTAACCGTAGACATACTGTACAACATAAATTAAAAATTTACAGTAAATATAATGTAAAAAGAGAATAACAAAACATTGAAATTTTCACCCATTTTTATAAGTAAGATCCTGTATGAAACGGAGGAGCTGAATTAGGGTGGTACTTATTCCAACGCAAGAAATGGTATATGTGGATACAATTTACCGCATTCCTTTACTGTTTTGTTTAATTATGAGCTCCTCATATTATATTAATTGATTAGGTAGAACAGTCCATTAATCATTTATGGCTGCTGCAAAATTAAAATATTGACTTCACTACAGAAATAAGTATCCACTTGAAGTTTTTATTCTTGTAACCCACTGACATTTTCCAGTTGTTTCATTCTTAGACTATGCTCGCAGAATACGAAATAAGTCTTGATGCCTAGACGTTGATGCGTCATAGAATATTAATACATCAACCTGTCTCTAACAGTAGTGCCAGACTTTTTGGTTAATTCTTAAAATACAAGGTAGGGATATTATTATTCAATGTCACGTCGTCGTTCTTTACCTCTTCTTTCAAAAATCGTTGACCTTTTAAAGAGGCGTAACATGTTTTGTTAACCAATAATTAATGTCATAAATGATACATTGTTTAAATAAATACACTTAATGTTATGGAAAACACTTGCCTACATCTAATAAAAAAACGTTGAAATATTATGTTAAACAAATTTATTAATAATTAATGAAGCGAGATATATTAAAAAAAAAACTGGTTGAGGAAAATATGGGAGGCGCAACACCTTTAATAAATTTTTGTCATATTTAAGGTAAATTAAGATATGCCTAGATGCCAACCATCTCCTGAAAATAACACTGGATAAAAAAGTATGAAACTTGTTGTTTTAATCATATTGTTAATAAAATAATTGAGGTCCAATTTACATTAATTAATATTTAACAGTTTATGTTTATTTGCATTGCTAATGTATATATTTTTTCTTCCACTGTGCGGCAAGATATAACTAGGAAATATTGTTATAATTTTATTCATTTCAAAAGGAGAAACAATTCGACGTTTAGCAAACATATTGATAGGTAAGCTCACCTACCTTATTAGTTTGTAAATTATGTTCCTATTTACGTTAGAATTTATATTTTTTGCTATACTTTCATTTTGACGTTTTCTAGAACATTCCAGGCCACATGCGATGAAGCTGCTTACTGCTAACTGTTCTTGGAACTCTGCCGGTGCGGTGTGGGAGGCTAACTTTATTATACGTGCCATATCTGCCTCAAATTGCTGCAGATTTTCTTCGAAACGTTATATTCGGGCTTTTAGTTGTGCTTAGTAAACGTCTTGTAGATGGACTTCACCATACCTCATTTCTAAGGCATTCTTTAACGTTTGATAGTCCTTCTGTTTATCTTCAGTTAGTATTCTTAATATTTCCATAGCTTCACCCCGTAGAGCAACTATAATTGATGTGGATTTTTCTTCTTCTGACCAGTTGTTAGCCAACAAACTATTAAAAACAGAAACTACTTACACTTGACATCTAAAATTTATAATGATTATTGTTGAAAGTGACGTCCTTGAACTTGAATTCAGACTTCGATTGAAGTGAGCTGCATTCTACCTTGCATAAATAATATTAATGTGTTTATTGCGAATTTCAATTACATATCTTTATAGTATAGCCAAATTTCTTTAACAAAGACCAGGACAGTATTAAAAAGAGTCCTACATGTTTCCTGACTTGCTGTCTAACATAAACCTCATAAAAGAATTAAATTACCTCCTAATACTGATAAGATAAAAATTTACATTATGTTTCATATTATCTCCACTCCTGTAATATGTTTAGGAAATGTATTCGCGATAAAGACTTACGATGTAATACGTACTGATAAAAAGTGAAGTATCTTTAGTGGTTTCCAAGAATTTTTAGTGATATCCTTGTATCGACCTCTAGAAAATCACAGAGGCGACACGTTTAAGCTAGTTACGGACGGTGAGATATAATATATATCTGATATATTACAAAAATATCGCTATATATATATATATATATATATAGGTATTCGCTCACCTCTCTGACCACGGACGGTGATATATTCCTACATACAAGTAAGCAATGACAGTGATAGTTTACAGCACTGTTTTAATGCGCAAGTGCAATTCATGTACTAGTTTCAAATCAGTTTCTAATTCCTTTGTCGGAACGACACGTTTAGTTCAAGCAGTAACCGTTAGGGGTATAGTTTGTTGAAAGTAATTTTCATTTTTTGGTCTCTCATGTATAAGGAAGTGATAAATCTCATCATCACCAGAATCCGAGGTACTTCTGTAATTGCCCCTGTTCACTCCTCACTCATTTTGAAAAACTACAGAATTACGTACATAAAAATCTGCAAATTAATTGTGCAACTATAATAACTTTCTCAAATAGAATTATTACATAAAATTTTAGTTGCGTTCATTACCTAGCCTACCAAAAGTTGACTTCTGTTAGCGGTTAGATTATATCTGCGCATGCGTCTGACTAGTGGTTTCCTAATAATCGTCAAACCGATTTGACTGTCAGCAAACAGTTTCCAAACCATCAACTTTTGTGTTGGAACAAAAAATCTTACAACTAGTTCACGGATTGATTGTGTCGATACGATTAAATTCGTACTGCGCAAACTCGTGATAGTTTGCTGCTAGTTTGATGCTGTATAGGAACAAACCTACTAGCTCACCGTCCGTAACTAGCTTTAAGCCGATATAAAAATTCGTCCTTCGTAAGTCCGGCAAAAAATTTAGAACCAAGGGTATGCGTAAACATTGTTCGTTTAAGGCTTGCTACAGACTATGCGTGTATTCGCGATTCGTTATCCGCGATTCATGATATGTGAGTAATTTGCGAATAGTGTGTAGGGTCTTGTTCGTTAAAAATCCATCCATAAAAACTCTACATACTATGCACGAATTTCATACAAATCACGAATCGCGAAATCACACATATTTTGTAGCAAGCAGAAGACTGCAGATGTGGAGCCACGAATTGCTCCAGCCATTCTGGATATAGTACGAATAATAAGGGTGTGATCATTTTCAATCAAATTTAGAATTGCTTTTTCTCAACAGTACGGCTGACTGAATGAAACATATCAGTTTCCCTTATTTTTGCAAATGGTCTAAAAAATAATGGCTTATCTGGTCTGTCTTTAGAGTCATGACTAAGGTATACTTTTTTAATGATAATAGTTCTAGGACTACTACAACTCTGTTACTTGCACATTTCGATTCACAGAAAAGCTTGGGACGATTATTATCACATAGAAGACCGCATATAACACTCCCTAAATAGATAGAATATAGTTAAGTTAAATCGCTATACTTTGGCCCAAAGACTACAGGTTTAAATGTGGACCATTCTTTACTGGTATGTAATAAAATTTCAGCAGAATATAGAAAATATATATTTCTAATGCATTCTGATTATACATATTTTTTTATACAGGTTGCTTAACTGAATTTTTAGTATTCACTATTTCAGTTGTGTATTTTTCAATGTACTGTTGATTAAAATAATAAACACTAAATAATAAACGTATTAAAAGCAAGTATCGTGATTAATTGAAAAATGTACTTACTGAAGAAATAGTGGTTCGCGAAATATTTTCTTCGTATTTTTCGCAGCTCAAAAATTAGGTTTGCCTTGGCTAAATATGTCTAGGAATGCCACTGTGCTATCCATGATTTGTTTATGACATTATTATTATGACCTACATAATTTATCTGTTATCTGTGCACATACTGATAAGAGTTGTGTCGGTTTCGACACTCATTCTCTAATCTATTTTGGTAGACAGAATTATGACGTACATCCTTCCTCTTCCTTCATACTTATCGCATAAGTGTATGCAAATATCTTATTTTCTACTCGTATGTTCAAACATATACCACTTAATTAAAATTTGTCTTTTTTTGTAAAAAATACAGTATTTATTGCATTAATAATTTTTTAAAGGTATTTACATATTATTATTATCTTTCTATTATAATTTATTTTCCCTTCGATTTTGACGAGTTTTCATAAAAGTAAAATATTTATTATCTTTTTTCATAAATTATCTATCTATCACATTCAACGCTGAATTAAATAAAATTCAATTATAGTAATGTAGAAGGCTCTGAAAGATGGAGTAGGGATACAATTTTTATGGTTCAAGCAAAAAAGTATAGAAACATTTTTAGTGGTAGTGTCTCTCAGTAACTTCATCGTTGGTTGACATAATCGATCAATTTACAGATAAGGTCAGTGGATTTTAACTTTTACTTAGTTATTCACCTCATTTTATATTGGAGTTTATATTGGACAAATGGGAACAGGTTGGAGGAACACAGTATCATCTAAAGAATCATAACAGTGGGTAAGCAGCAGTTGCAGCCACATACGCTGGACACACGATATTCGATAGACCTGGACAAAGTTAAGGTCTTAAAGAGATGGAAATGATTCTGGCTAAGATTCTACAGTAAAACAATAGAAATCCGGAAAAATTGGAAGCGATTCATCCGTAAAAATTAAGAACCGGAACGTCACAGGCCAACGATTTTGAAACATTAAATTGACCAGTGGTTCACACCAAATATAAATATCAATCAGAGACGTTAATTGTTCAGTTGCACTCATAAATTCCTATCTAAGTAAGCGCCAGCAAGCTGTGGAGATAAACGGCGCTTTGTCTGATATGTTGCAAATACGGAATTTCAGAAAACAACTACTCTGCTGGCTAATACTCTGACCAGCATTGAATTATACGTGGAGAACCTATAGCTAAACTCATTCATCAGCAGCCCACCAGACATATACCGGTTACCTTGTCGGTTAACTCACCTATGGCATACTGATTAAACCTAATAAGCTCGAACCCGGTATATGTCTGGTGTGCTGCTGGCGAGAGACTTTAGCTGTTTGTTATAGGTGTTTCAGGTGTAATTCAATGCTGGTCGGAGCATTAGTCCGTAGAGTTGTTGTTTCCTGGAATTCCATATTTCAACATATCGTTATCGCCGAATCGCGAAGTCATTGGCTTTCAAAGGTTTTCTGCTGCAATGTTGCCACGCACTTTTAAAAACAAGAATGTTACTTCTTTTAAATTTAAGAAATACTTTTTAGATCATTGTTTTTACTCTGCTAATGAATTTATCGAACATTTTAGATTTCATTACAATTAGTTTAGTATTAGATTTAATTATTGTACTCTTGATTGTCTTAAATTGTACTTTATAATTGTTTAATATTCTTTTTATTCTTAACATTTATATTTTAATATATGTTTTTACTGTTCTATTTTTAACTTTACTTTAGTAATAATTTTGATTGCTGCAAACATATTTGTTTCATGTAAAAACAATAAACATAATCATTATTTACAGTAAATTTTCTATATTGGTATAATTTTGGAACGGAAAATACAAATGAAATTTTATAATGTAGAGAAATAAATAATAAAGCACTGCAACTTGTTCTGAATATCCGGCAAAACTAATTAGTAGATAAAGTTATGATGATGTGCTAACGTTCGATAATGCAGCAGGAATGAACTTCCTGGTGTTGACAGGATAATGAACAGCCGCAAATTAGGATACTGTTAATGCGTCAGCAAAATTTTCCCCGGGAGTTATCTTAGTGACGGCCACAAGTTCCTGGTTTCTCTGTAATGCGTATTTTCTTTGGTTTCCGAGATGCTAATGGTCGCGATATAAAAATATCTGCTAACATGTTGTAAGTTTGCAGGACTGTCCTAATTTAGTTATTGTTGAGCAGCAGATCTTCAAAAAATAAAAGAAAATAGTTATAGAATTATAATACATACTTAGATACAAAATTCTACCTTTTATCACTTTCCAAAAAATGAAAAATGGTTTGGACAAACTGCATTTAAGTTATCACTATGGAACAAATTGTATTTTGTTTTAGTAACATTACTGAGTTGAAAGTGAGAGTGTATAAAACATAATTAAATATTTAAATTATTATTTTTTTAAATAGCATGGAAGAATGAAAGCACCGAACATTATATGTCATAAAACTCTTCTTTGTCATTTTTATAGTCCTATATCGACCCTTTTCAGTATCATTATCTTATTGTTAACGTTAACTTGTTGGAGTGAATATAAAATAATTCGGTCGTGAGCAGTCCTCATTCAAAGGACAAACTGATATTTTCATCAACTCTTAAACCTAACAGTAATTTTCCTTCATTGTGAATTTCAAGTACTTGTGTTGCATTTTTAATATTTCTATTTCTTTTAATGATGTATTTACACTGAGTAATAGGCAAACAGTATAGCAATTTTTATACCTATTTGGTTGGATATATTGATCGAATTCTGCACTGTCAAAATAACCTCAAGAAACATCTAAGGAAGTTGAGTCAGAAATCGTTCGATATACAATTACAATAACTTGTTACTCAAGGTCTGAAAAATGCACAGATGAATAACAGTCTTTTGACATTTCATCTAGAGAATATTCAAATATAAGAATGCTGCACATGTAGAAAATCAGAGTGGACTTCCAAATACGGTTTGACGAAATTTTAAGATTGATGTTAACATACAAACGCTACCAGTTCTTTTCTTATGTTTGCCTACATATTAGTCCACCCAGTGCAAGTGAAGGAAATTGCATTTTAACATCAAATAACCTAGGTAACTCTAGTTTTGAACCATTTTGAAGGAATAAATATATAACACTTGACCACAGACTCCCGGCTTCAAAACTGATGAATTTAAGCAATCTTAATTGTTTCCGAAAGCCGGTAGAGGCTTTAAAGATTAATACAAAAATTAGTTTGACTATCTTGAAAATGTTTACTCATAGATTGCAATGATTTGGTCTATAGTCTATCACAATAGAATTATGTTTTCTAATGATATAGGTAGTGACTGGATATAAAATGGGAATTCTTATCAAAGTAACTCATTGAAACGAACATTTTTGGAAAGATAGAAACCTTCCATTCACTCCATAAAAATACCCGTGTTGTCCTGGGTGTTATACTTGCAGCAAGAATTCAGACGACTTACGTCATACGGACAAATCAATCGTTCATTATATTTTCTTCAAAATATTTAAGAAACTGCTACTGAGAATAATAAAACTATATACCTCTCTAAATGTTTACACTATTTATTACACTAAACTATAAAAAATGATTGTTTTTAATGTAACCAACGATCGACGAAATTACATTGACAATAAAAATAATTGCGTAGCGTCAACCATGACGTAGGTCATCTAAATTCTTGTCTCAACTATATCATAACATTAATGGCGTAATACCTGATACAAGCATTTTGATTTTGAATTTTTTGGAGACACTCATTATCCAGTACAGGTCAATACGGCAACATGCAGTATGCTAAGCGGGATAATATCAGCGAGTCACAAATTTTTAATTTATTTTCAGTATCTTTATGCATATAAAACAACTTTCAGCTGGCCAAAAAATTTCTGAATAAGATAATTGACATGTCTAGCAAATCTAAGAGAATTGTCTACCAATAAACTAAGATTTTTTTACTGTTTCAGTCACTACATGCTCTTTTAAAAATCGTTAGTATCTATGATCAAATTTTCAAAAAATTTAGGAAAGACGATTTTTTATAAATATTTGTGAACTCTCTCTGTTAGCTGATTGTGATATGGATATAATTAAATTAGCTTCATTAGGTCTATTTTGAACCTGTGAACCAGACACAGGCTCCTAGTGAACCTGGTATTTTCGGGACATCCTGTATACCTATAAACAATCATTATCAGTTGATATTAAAAGTAAGAGATAACCTATCGGCACCGGCCACCTTGTGAATGCGTGGATCTCCGCATCGCCTCTGACGGACAACCGGTTGGTACCCTACCTGACTGGCCTTGAAGGTCCGCGGAACGTCACGCTTAGTACCAAGCCAGTACCGACGCTTTCTCCAACGCTTCACCGCTTAGTCAATAATTCGCCTTCGGTGACAGCGTATGACCAGAGCCATGATTGACAACGTGGAGTACGACTTGTCCCTTATCGCAGAAGTGGAACGCAATCCGGTACTATACGACAGCAGTCACCCGGATTTTAGATGCACCGACATCAAGTTGGATAAGTGGAGTGAAATCGCCTATCGGTTGAGGCAGAGCTGCGACGAAAATTCAGGTATGACATCGCTATGTATGTTTATGGAGAGTTTCCTCGACGCGACTGGTGTCGTGCTATGGTTTGGGGAAATCCGTGTAGTAACAACGACACAACGAATGAGCATTGCGTCGCGTCGTGCAACGAAGAAGAACGGGAAATGAGTGGAGTGTCGAGGTCATTTCGCCAGAGGCGTAACATGTATCTTATTTGACCCGATTATTAAAATTTATATAAAAAACTACGAAAGCACCCTGGTGTCAAACATACTTTTTATTTTTAGAAAACTCAATATATTGAGATTATTCTCAATATATTGACTTTCTCTCTCAATATATTGAGTTTGCTCTTAGTACTCTGATATTTTTATGTATTTATTTACATTCCACTAGCGATTTGAGTAGTAAAACCATTTTAATTTAGTCATAGGCGCACGTATTTATGAAAAATGGGACCAGTATTTCGAGAAATAACATTTGCCATTTTTTTAGATAATTATTTTTTATGGATTCTTATTTAGTTTTGTTAGAAACTTCTCTTTACCAAATTTTGACAACCTACAGTTGACGATTCTTTAGTTTTCAATAAATACCTTAAGAAGTTATCGTCGTCACTTTCAGACTCCTAATAATATCGAATTTCAGTCATAGGCGTCCGATATAAGATTCAAAAGGGAACCTCTTTGTGATAAATTTGAATAAAATGTCTTTAAAAGGATTCAAGACATGAGCACACAAAAAATATTTTTTTTACGTTCGCATATCTGTTAATTTTATAACAATACATTTGTTAGATATTCTTTTATATAACAATATTATTGCATACCTAACTATTTGTTCTTTATTATGTATCTTATCATGAAACTTTCTAAATAACATATTTCGCATGAGGCAGGAGTTTGAAACCGGCGACATAAATGTTTGAGATATTTATTGTAAAGAAGTAGGGAAGTAAAAAAGCGTTGAAGGTAAGTTGCCAAAATTTGGTATAGAGGAGTTTCTAACAAAGCTGAATAAGAATCCGTTAAAAATAATTTCCTAAAAAAATCGCTAATATAAATGTTCGAAACATAGATACTTTATAAGTATATATTTTATATTATAAACTATGAAAAATTGGATAACAAACAAGTCGCCCTTGTAAGCAAGTTACAAGGATGACTTTATGAAAAGTTAAACCTTTGATAATAGATTGCCAAAATTTAGACAGAGGAGTTTCAAATGAAGCTGAATAAGAATACGTCATAAATAATTTCTTAAAGAAATCGCAAATGTTATTTTTCAAAAAGCTGGTCCCCTTTTTCGACTCTACGTGTAACGCCTATGACTAAACATACTTTTACAACCTAAATAGCTATTGGAATGTGAAAAAATATATAAAAATATCACAGTAGAGAAGTCAAGATATTGATATTTTTCTCATTATATTGACAAAAAAGTCAAGATATTGAGAATAATTTCATTATATTGAGAAAAAAGTGAAGATATTGAGAATAATCTCAATATATTGAGTTTTCTGAAATTAAAAAGTATGTTTGAAACCAGGGTGCTTTCGTAAAAAACATCGTAAGAACGTTTATTTTAAAATTAATTTTATTAATATCTCCAAAATTAATATTTCTGAAATAAGTGGTAAAATAAAATCTAGTTAACATTAACAACGAAACAACCTGTAAATTAAAGAAATAATATTAAAAAGAGTCAAAGAGTTTTGAAATAATATTTTGCTGAATTATCAGCGTGAAAAATATAGCTGTGTATAGTGTTTCCAAAGTCAGTTGATGGAAAAACGTTCGCCAAGCAAATTGACGAAAATCACGTGGCTGACATCTGTTGATAGATTTCAGAGCTGCTGTAGGGGTGAACAACAAATTACTTGCATAATGGAAGTGTGAAATTTTGTGTGTTTTTTAATATCTTCCTATATTTTTTTCTACATAAACAGTTCGAAAATAGTATAATTTTCTCTTAAATGAATAAAAATGCAAAATCTGCATAAGATCACGAAACATTTTTGGTCTTGACAGAATATCACTATCGATACTGTAATCAAATACAACGGGATTCAATCTATTAGAAAAAGACATGACATTACATTTACCGGTGTTCAGCATTAATCCATTATTGATACACCACGATTTGACAGCATCGAGATTTTTTTGAAGATTAGCGCAGTCAGAAATGTCGCATACTATACATCTTTAAGTCATCGGCGTAAAGAAGAAAGTTTACATTCAAACCATCAACCAGATCATTAATGAACAAAAAACAAAAGGGGCCCAAGGATAGAACCTTGGGGAACTCCTGATGTAGCTACATAGTCCACTGACTCAATACCATTATAGACTACGTGTCGTTTTCTATTGTGGAAATAGGACTTAAAGAAACTTAATAGTGAATCAGATAAACCAAATGTGCCAAACTTTTGAAGTAAAATCGAATGGTCTAATCGATCGAACGCCTTGCTGAAATCAGTATATATGACATCAGTTTGCAAGTCACTATCCATATTTTCGGCTATAAATTGTGTGATACTGATCAAATTGGTCACTGTATTACACATTCCACTGCCAATGTTCTCCATTTAATTGAATATATATTTCATGGGGTGACTGAACTAAAGCAAACGTCTATAAACGCAGGTTTTTGATAACTTGGGGCTTCTCACGTTCTACCCCAAACAAAACTTGTGTGGCTTTGTCTCATCTTCTTTTAGAGGTCGCGCACGTTCCCCCAAGATTCCAAGATATCTGTTATAGAGATCTCGAACTGAATCATTATATCTGAATATGAAAGGTTGAAGTTACGAACATACAAGGAATGCGCGATATATATGCTCTCTAGGAATTTGTCTTACAAATTTTGATAACTCCTAAAATACACTTTCACCTAAAAATACACAGAATTACACCAAATTAAAAGCTTTATAACATTTAGCGGAAATTGTAAACAAATTGTTGAATTTGAATTTTACAGCGCCATCTAGTGGTTCGTGAATTTCGCGAATTTGTCCGGATCCATGAGCGTACATCATCATATTAAATGGGGCTTAATTATTTAGAACATTTTTTGCTACACTTGCTATTGTGTGAATAAACGTATTATTGATGTTAGTTTTCTTTTTAAATAACGTGAGCGTTTTCAACTGCAACATTTAGATCATCTATTTCTAGTTTTATTATACCTTTTGTGGCTGATTACAAAGATTATCAACGACACATTTTAACAATAATTTTTTTAATCATTTTTTTTTTTTTTGCTTTCTAATAATTGTTTTATACGGGGTGTTTAATAAAGAATGGAAGCTACTTTTTTATTTTTTTATGATAATTATTTGTTATTTCAAAAATAAATTTAAAATAAAGGTTTTTTCGTTACGTTTTGGTTTAAATGGTTATTTTTATTTTATTATTTTTTAAATATTATAATTTTTCATGTTGTCATATTTCCGTGTTGTATTTCATGTTGTTCTGTAAGAACAGTATCACTAACTTTTTGCTTTGATTACGCACAGATACGCAGTCTCTAAAGTGGTGTATTTTGGCGACACGCAACAAATATACCTATTTTAAAACTAATCGAAGCTTGTTTCAGTTGAACTAATTATTTCTCTAAAATCTGTATCCTTAAAAAAATAAAGAGAATAATATAGTGGTACAGGCGCTCAGAACATCCTGTACATTTAACGCAAAAATCTATCAGATATTCAAGGTTATATCAAAAGGAAATCTGATTTTCCAAAATTTGAGTACAGTTACCCAACAAATAAGGAAAATAAAAAAATTAAATAAAAAAAGTATTTTCTCAGGTTTCTAACTTCTTAAGGTGGCCGTATTCTTGACATAGTGTTTTCTATAAATACAAGTAATTTAATAACTGACACCTGCGAATATTCCAAGGTACCGAAGTAAAACGAATATATAACGACAGAAAGCGGTCTACCCGATAAATTTGTAGGTTAAAGAAACGACATTATGCTAAGGTAATTTAAATCGGATTTTTGTCAAATGAAGCTAGTCTTAAAGTAAAACCCATTCTTTACTAAACAGTAAACAACACCATGGGTATGATTTACAACACAGTTTGCCAATGGCTTTGGAAAGACTGCACCAATTAATGACTTGATTTAAACTCGACTCAGCAGGCGAAATTTGTTTTGAAAAATTGTGAACGAATTCTAATCATTTCTTTTATAACGACTTTCATTTTCCAGACCCATTATTCCATTTTAAAATTCATTGTATTTATAGTTTAATATTATTGATACTGCAATATCAAGGTTAAATACTTACGTGTATAAACTTATGATTTGCTCATAAAAATTGTAAGAAAAAGGACAAAATTGAATTACATCCACTTAATATTAAAAAAAATCTGCATGGATTTTATAAAATAAACATTTTTCATATTCAAACACTGATCAGATCAATTCGCTTGATTTCAGTTAAGATGGTCAAGAACCGTTGGAAAAGCTTACGGGACAGTTTGGTGAAAGAGACGCGTTATAATAGTACCACACACCCCCCGGATGCAAAACGAAGGAAGAATTGGCGATACACTAAAGCTATGGCTTTCCTCTTGCCTTATCTGGGAGAACCCAATCCCGCCAAGGGAAACAGACACAAAAAACGGATTTCTAACACCCAGCTTGTTGAGCCTGTTGAGAAATACCTTATAACTACAGAAGATATCAAGCAAATTGTAGATAATCCTATTGAGGCCAATACAAAGACTAAAGAGGAAGATGAAATAGATTTTTTCTTCAAAGGCATCGCCGACATGGTGAAAAAACTGACTCCCGAAAATCAAGTGAAAGTTCAGAAAGATATCGTGAATATAGTGTTGGATATTAAACTTTGGGAAATTAAAGAGGCGAAAGAACCTTCCTGCGATAAGTCGTGATTGAAAGAAAAATGGACATACCCTTAATTTGATATTACTACCTGTTTAGATATTATTTTTAAAAAATATGTTGACTTAAGTTTGTATAATAAAAGTTTCATATGATTGTATTCTTATAAGTAAAAATAAATCCCTCATATTTCTCTAATTGTAAAATTATTTGGATTTGGTCTAAAAGGTTGAAATAGAAACAAATAGGAAGCTTCAACGCGGATTCTCTTTTTTGTTCCCCTGTCATTCCTCGCCTTTGCCTAGTAAGTTTTGACGAGCTATTCGACGGGCAATGCACGGTGGCTCGTACTGCTACTGTGTTGGCTGGTGATCTCTGATGCATAAAAATCAAAGGTGCCAACAGAGAGTGTGATGCAACCAATATTATTCTATATATAACATCACCTATGCACCTGGTTTACCGAATATTTGAATAAAAATGGCACGATATGGCATACAAAAAGGTGTGCCTGGTGACTCCATCAATTAGTCGCGGCACGGTAACAATTTAAATATACTAACAGTTGAATCATTCTCTATCCCCTACCACTCGTTCTCCCCTCTGCCAACTCACTTCCCCTGCTCCTATGTGGTACTCACTGTCTTGTGAAACGATTGTACTGAGTGCGCCCGCCAAATTTTAGAGTTAATTTTATTTGTTGATAATAATGACTTATCTTGGATCTTACTCTTCAGTCAATGATTGTAAAGCTAATGCATGGGATAATATGTAAAATATAGTTTAGGCATTGTCGGAGAACATTTTGCCAAATATTAATGGAGATATTTGTTTAGAGTACTGTAATGCACCTAATTCGAATCACTCTACATTATTTCCTAACCTAAAAGCTTGCCAAGGCAGTAAAGAACCATTTAGTGATTTAACAGTGCCTCTGAAAATTTTTGCATACTATTTAATCGGTCTCTTTTGACAAGAGACACCACCTTAATATTTAAATATACTTTATTTATATTGAAATAAATTTTAATCTTATTCATGTCAGCTAATCGACAGAAATATTCTATTTAATTACGTGCAGTTTAGTGAGACACATTCTCTCAGAAAGTGAAGAAACGAGTGAAGAAATTATTTCACATGGTTTTTGCTAAAGGAATATAGAACATAGAAAAAATAATGTATATGTTGTATCCGGAGAGTAGCTGATAATGTGTACCAAAATTGAAATTTCTGAGTGTAACCGTTTTTAAGGAAAAATAAAAAAACTATTTTTTTCCGCCATTTTGGTACTCGAATATCTCAACAGGAAGGACTCAAATTGAAAAATTTCATATGAAGATCCCCCCCCTGAAATGGCTTGTGAAATACAGTGGTAAAATATTTTATCATTCTGGAACACCCTGTATATCGTTTTAATTTATTACGCAGTGAAAATGTTTTAGCAGAACGATTTCCCGGTAAACATGTGCCAAATGCAGCTACTTTTACCGCGGTGTGCAATGAGTGCAAATGTAGTGCAACGCGAGGGATATTTGAAACCGAATCGTGGAAGATATCGAGGCCCACACCTCGGTGACCTATTGCAGCAGTGTGACGTATTATACACGAGACTCAATTATATCCGTACCATGTACAGCATGTCTAAGCATTAACACAAAGGGAATGAACAAGGAGGATCGGTACCATGGCCGCCACGATCGCCTGACATTAAATCATTTGACTTCTTTTTGTGAGGATATTTAAAAAATGAAGTGTATCGCGCCGAAGCGGATACATACTATTGATGATTTACGGAAACGTATCATAATTGCTGCCTGCTGGGTAAGACTGGCTCAAAATGTTTTGTAACATTAGGTATGTCAAACTATTTTAGTAATTAAAACCACAAATTAAATCTATTAGTAATTAATAACAATAGCGACAAAAGCATTTAAATTTGCTGTATAAAATCGGCGTTATAAAATGTTATTTATTTTTTTCCTTGAGCATTTCTTTCCATTTTTTGTCCAGTCGTAGATTGCCGCCTTATCAGGTTTTAAAGTGGACCAATTTTCAGTGCCGTACAGAAGTGTATTTTTAAATCATTTTCAAACTGAAATTTTTGATTTTTTCTCTACAGAATTGTATTTGTAAGAGTCCACTATACACTTTTTTTTAGATAAGTTCTGAATCGCCCCGTATAAATCATTATATAAATCAACAAAGTTAGCTTCCCTATAGTTAAAATTATGTTCAAGAATTGATTGATATTCCCGTTTGAAGTTCTTTAGCTATGAACCTACAATGTGGTGTCAACAAGATGATCCGTGGTAGATGCACTTATCCCAACTTCATAGCTTTATGAAAATCAAACAAAGTGGTGCATATGTACTCCATTGTTGTAAAGTGACCTTCCCTTAGCCGTTCTGTTTGTTTGTTCCTTGTGAATTTACAAATTTGCGTCTGTACGGTCGGGCGGCGAAAAATTCACGGTCCGCTAACCGGCCTGAGATGGCGCGGATAAGCGGCGACATTTCAATGGATTTCAGGCAAATGAAAACGCAATTAAAACACGCTGAAATGGGACGCACTGGTGCGAGAAGCGATTGTGTCTGGGTAGGGCATCAGATTCACCACTTTGGAAAATTGAACTAATTTTAGCGGCATTAGTTTTTTGGTCGGAACTTGACCTCCAGAAGGAATAATTTTTATTAAACAATAACGGAAAAAGAGAAAGATTAAACATTGCAGTTGGGGAGGCGTAATTTGTAACAAGAGGCGTGCTCAATTCACTCTGTCGATTGCTATTTTAGTTGTTTATTCACGGTCAGTAGGCTATTTTGTGCTTTACTTTGTTCCGTATGCTGCTGCTTCCCTTATGCAGTCAACTGAGTACGAATTGCAGGTGATGTGAGTAGACTCACATCGTTTCTTTCTGTTGGGATTTATCTTGAAAAAGAAATGATCATATGAGTTAAATGTAAACAAGAGAACTATTACTTTTTTTGTTTAAAATATATATAATTTGAAATAAATTTCATTACAAAATTTAACACTTAAGCTGTTATGAGCCTATATGTTATTAAATACTTGTACTACAGGGCTCACTATAACTAAGTACAAAATATTTTAAGAGGGGATAGAGAAAAATAAGAATTAACGAAATCGCCCAGCAAAAAATTTCCAAACTTAATTATAAAGCGAAAAATTTTTTTTCAAAACTATTATTAAATCCTTATTTATCGCCGTCACTGGCTTTCTGTCAGCCGCGAAGTTAGATATATTCCGCCAAAGTTAAAGGTGTCAAAGGTAGTGACAGGTCACCGCGTTAACAAGTGTATCAGTTTACGCCGCTTTAAAAAATGTGTTGCGTTTTTGCAGTAAATCTGAGTGACTTGACCATGGTTATCTAGAATGTTAGAAATATATTATGTAAAACAAACCAGGTTAGAGGTGGTGGATCTGTGAGATATAAATCATGTTGATTTATTGAAAGTAAATTCTTTACAGAAAAGTAGATGCGGTTGTGCAGTGAAATCTCAAAAACCTAGGCAGAATTGCTTAATATGGTAATAGGGCGATAATTTGCTACATCAGAAGGATCCCCCGACTTCAAGATCGAGCACACACTAGCCCTCTTAAACAAAGAAGAGAATCTAGAACTCTTCAGTGTATTATTTCTTAATCAACTGACGTTTTGAAAATGAAACCCTTTTCCATACTCACGCGGACGCTCGTGGAGCGATTCGTTCCGGGCGGCAAACCGATAGCAGACTTCGTTAAGCATACACCGTGCAGGTATTCATTTTATAATTTCCAGAACAATCGCGTAATAATTATGGACGAACAAAGAACCACCGTCGATACGTTTGTTTAACTCGGTGTAATACCATTTTCCCAGGAGTAGAGAGGGAAGATAAGACATCAGCTGAACACGCTCGTTCTTCGGGCAAAGTTGCGTAAGTACAGTGATATGAAGTGTGTTCACAACCTGTGACAGACGTTGTGTACCATCAGTCGGAATATATTCGGCATAGTAAATTGTATCATCTTCTGCATATAAATTCACGTAATTTAGCATTTTTTATTGGTAATTTCAAATGTGTTCAACTATTCTAGTTTCTTCTTTGATTTACCATTAATCATATACCTATAAGTTTTGGATGCATTTATTCACCAAACCAGTATCATATACAGAATGATTCTTAACTTATATGCAAAAACTAGAAAATTATAGCTGAGGACAAATAGTGAAAAAACAATGTTTTTCAGTTACGGAGATCAATTTATTTCAAATAAAAATAAAAGAACGGGAATTTCTTAAAATGCATTTAATTTATCACAGTAACTGTTCGAGTTATTGTCGTGCCTTAACTGTGGATTGTGGTATCCCAAATTGCACTTCAACTATCCTAGGCTGCTCCTCGACGACATTTAAAATTTCTTCCTTGAGATTTACAATTTGCCTACGTCTAATGCCCACTCCCAAGTTGCCAAGGCCTCGGCCGTAAATTACCAGTTTCTCTACCCCGCTGAACACGTCAAAAAAATTCTCATCTCTGATGATATCTTTTAGAGAAATCTTTGGGCATAAAGATGAGCTGCAGCATGAGATGATTTTCCAGTATTTTGTCCATAAGTTATTCGTTTGAGAAATATACACCATACTTTTATAATAGCGTGAAAATGAACTCGAATAAGTCCACGACTGATAACAAAGTAATGCTACAAATACCAAACATGTCGTCCTGACTTCTTTACTTCTTAAATTTTATAAACAAAAAATTTCATTTGATAAATTTTTGTAAACTTAAAAAAAATATATAAAATAAAATATATAAAATATTTTTTTTTCACTATTCGTCATTATTTGTTCTCGGCTATAATTTCACAAGTTTATGCATATAGCAATTGTCTGTTTCGTTATTTTATTACATCCAATATAAAATATATGTATCTTCAGACCTCTATGTATGAAATTCCTACTTATTTCAAAATATATTTAAGTAGTGTACAGAAGTTCAGTAGGATGGGATGCTGCTTGAAACCTAGCTAGATTGCCACTACCAAACTTTTTAACGATAATAATTTCAAGGTTATCGTTTTAAATGGAACTTTTATTGCATTTTTGGATTCCATCGTTTATTTTAGTATGGCATTTATCAAGTTTCCCTTTGTTTAAACATTAGGTTTAGTTTTGGTTTTGAAGATATTCGTATTAAAATTTTGGAACATTTACTTTAAAATTTTAATATTAAGATTAAGATATTAAACGTAACGAGATTATTTTTGATAGTTAATTTCCTGAGCTATCCGAAAATGCTTAAATCGAACCTTAGTAACATACAGGTTGCTCACAATTTAATATTTAACTTTCACAAGATTCGTACTATAGGTACCAAAAATCAGGTTAATATTTATTTCCAGGAAAAAATTGCGAACACCTCCGCGCACCCTTGCATACGTCAATTTGTTTGTTAATAAAATAATATTTCGAAATCTATAACTCTTAGTTGTAGGAAATGTACAGGGTGTTACAGAATGATGTTAAGAAATATATAGAAAAATAAACATGGATCCGGATATGCATATTTATTTTAACATTTTCTGACTTAAATACTAGAGTCTTTTCGAAACCCGATCGACATATTGAGATTAAATTTGGTAACATTTATTTTTGACATACAGGATACAATTAAATGTAGGTATAGCAAATTGTTTATTTTTATTTTATTTGTTTAGAAGAAAACGTGTATTAAACTTAGAATTTAAATTGGAAATGGCTACCCTGTACATCAATATATGATCTAAATTGCCTTCGCATCTATCTTATAACTTCGGAATATTCCAGGTGTTTGGTGTATTCTTTCACAGGCACTGGTAATACGTTTCACTAATGCAGCTTCATTCGCTATATGGGTAGAATACACCAGTCGCTTTAGATGCCCCCAAAGGTAGAAATCGCACGGCTTTAAGTCGGGTAGTCGGAATGGCCAAGAAGTAAGCCCGCTCCGACCAATCAATTACATTGCAACTAAAATGAGCAGGTGCCCATAACCATAAACGACAGCGACTATTAAGAGAGACAACTTCTAGAATCTTCTCGGCAAAATAAAAGGTCCAACCAAACAGTTTTCAATAATTCTTGCCCACACAGAGACTGAAAACTGCTACTGGTGTCGTGATTCATGAATAATGTATTCATCTGCCCAAAAATGATTATTGTCACAATTGAAAGGACCGTTTCCGGTACATGAAGCTTCATCCGTGAAAATAATTTTTTTTTGGCTTAATCATTGACAATACTGCAGATTAACTGAAAAATCAGCTTCAGAGAGGGCTTGAACTCTCCGCAGATGATAAGGATATCTCTGCTTCTCTTGGATGATTCATTCCCTAATTCGTTTGCCAGACGCCTCCCTGTTACTTTTCCCCTTTTCCCGTTTCCCCTCAATCGTCTATGAACATTCGAAAATGTGTTTGCACAAGATAATTGGCTGTCAGGGAATGCATCTTCATAGAGACGCCTTGTTTCATTCGCTTGTCCATACATAAAAAAATGTATGTCGATCAATTCTTCAAAGGAATAATTCGCCATATTTACTTATTTTTTTTCCTTAATCACTTCAAAAACAAGTCACCCGACACTTTTTGTTATCTTTTTTTGTTTAAGTCTGACATGGAATTTATATCAAACTAACACATGCCACCTAGATTATTGGTTTTTAATTAGCATGTTAAATTTGGCCTATTGTAATGATTGATAAATTAATTTTTATCTCGAAAATGGTACGTACGTCAGGAGGAAAAAGTCCAAGAGACACGTTTTAAGTAGAATTAACTTGGCTTTAAGAGAGCGATACCAATTTGTCCAAAAAACAGTGGCGTACAATTTGTTTATGCTAAAAATGAGTATTTAACGGCACGAACGCCACTAATGCTAGTATATTACATGAAAAATGTATACACGTACAAGTAGACCTTCGCTATACACTGTTATGTACCGAATCTCATTTCAATATATCGATCGGTTTTCGAGAAATAAAGACTACAGAAAATTTTAAACCTGAATCTCGAAAACGATCCATGTTTATATAAACTTTTTTTTCTTATTTTTATACATAGAACCTGTCCTTAGATTGTCTTAACATCATTCTGTAACACCGTGTATACAAAGCGACCCTAAAATTTTCCGTAGAATTCAAAATATGCAATAATGTATAGGGTGTTGGAGGGTTCTAGATATTTTAGTTGTATTCACCAAAGGGACTGGCATGGTGCCAAATTTTCAAATATTTCGGATCAGTATTTTCTCAAATAACGATCGACGCAGGTCCCCCTGAGACTCCCTGTATAATGGTTACAACTAGACAAAAGTTTCATATTTTCAAATGTATTCTTTCAAAATATATCAGAATTGTTATTAAAATAACCTCTTCCTGTTATGTTTACTGTTTATTTGTAAAGAGGATCGCTTCTGTAAGTCAAATTTGATAGAAAACGTTATGTAGAATATACAACATATTTTTTGTTATTAAGAAATTATTGACAGAATAATAAAATGATAATGAATTAATGAAGGCATTGAAACCAAAGCAAATCAAAATTGTATGTTTTCTACTTCTCGAATATTTTTTTTATGGAAACTTGTTCTTGGCTTCTTTCACGTAACAATAATATTTTAATATTTTATGCACATTGAAAGCATATTGTTTGGGTATGGTGTTCCTCACTTGGTAGATTAATTTAACAACTTTGTGCTTTGTTTATCCACCTTATACCATTAATTATTATTTATACGTTAATGAAAGTAGGTAACAATTTACTAGAATACCCACTACTTAATCTCGTGAATGCACGTATGGCGTGCCGGACGACCGTGCCGTAGTGCTGGAAGAATGCCACGGAGTCACGCACCTGGAAAAGTAGCGTGTTGGGCGGGTTACATGCCCACCGTTTCAATTTAAAAAATATCCGGCTAAGGTCAGGGGCGTACAACGGAGCAGGAGTGTAATTTGCAACTAAGTATTTGCAGAGGTCCAGACAGAGTTATATTAATGGAGTAAAATCGCTTCGCTATCTCGCTTATTTCTGGTTGATTTTTTTGAAGGTATCTCTCAGCCCGAGTATGTATTCCATTTTGGTGATATTAATATTTACGTTATTAAGGATAAATTTTATATTTTATCACCCAATTTATGTGGTATGTATCAGCCTGTAACTGTTAAGAAATAACGGCAATGTTATTTCTTACACGTTATGTAGAATTTTAACAGAGTTTCTTAAAGACAAGGAATATAACGCAAGAAATACTAAATTTATACCATTGTACTTATTAAGTATTGGGCGGAATTATAAAATTTAAAGTCTGTTGTAAAGAGAATTGTATGAGCTTTCAAAATAAATATTACTCAACTCCCAATGTCATTTAAATATTTTGTGATGATGCTTACTCTTGCTTGGGGGTGAAAGTGGCGGAGTCAAATATACCAGCACAGAATGTCTCCCTTTAATCTAAAATCGACGGGTCTGAGCGTTTATCTACAATCTTGATGCAGTTCCTGAAAATGGCTCTGTTTCGTTTTCATTTGGTCGGCCTGTATGTTAAACTATAGCGACATATAATTCCTTGTTTTTAAGAAACTCTGTTGATATTCTATATAACGTGTAAGAAATAACATTGCCGAATTTTATGGATGTGTTGTATACCAGTTATAAGTAAATGTTGTAATAATCTATATAAATATATTTTTGTATCGATGCGATGGGAAATAAATTATTATTATTATTATAAGTAAGCCGCTTGCGAGTTTTGCCTTGCTTCTTCGTACGCTAAAGTAACTTCTCGTTACTGTGTCATTTTCATTGAAAAAATAGTACCTAATATATCACTTTACGGGCACGTTAATTTACACAATTTGATTTTATAGATTTTAGCTTAATTTTTTTTATAGAGGAATAAACCATATGGCACGCCTCTGTATAACTTTTCAGGCGTACTAGTGACGACAGAAAATGTATTTGTTGCAATACGGGTTTGCGAAGCAATTGACATTTTACATCGTCGCAGTAGTCGTATGTTTGTGAAATTAATGGTCACATATAATTATAGCCAACGTTTCCATATAACTTGCATCAATGCTGTCATGAATGGCATATTTTAATGCCGAACAATTTAATACAAGTTATTACATCATCGTTAAAATTGCAGTGGAGACAAGTGTTGCAAAAAAATTGCTTGCTCGTTCTAAGGTCAACACTTGTCGAGATATTTAAAGAAGATAATTTGTATTAATTTTTTGCTGCCGATTTATTTCTGATTTTTTTTAAATGAGTTGTTTGATACTATAATATGAGTTTTTCCCTACTCATTTAGAATTTGTCCCCACATAGACGTAACTATTGGGGGACCTGAGGGGTGTGAAATTAATAATTATTGAGCGTGAAACTATTCCTCTAATAAAACTCTTACAATTCGTTAAATATGTTACCTAAAATTTAAAATAAGGCATACTTAACAGTACTTCTGGAGTTCTGAAATTGAGGGGAGGATAGCAAAAAGACCCCATTGGGTCCCTTGTACCTCTTTCCATTAGGAGATCAATCCACCTGAGCCGCCAACCAACCTAATAAGGAGAAAAAGGTGATGATGTTGCTCAGGGGGATCTCTTTAACGTAGGTCATAGGAGGCCATCGTTCTTACAACACGAATTCTCTTATTGACGAAATGGCAGTGCACTCATAGAGTGCATGAGGTATTGTCTCGTCTTCCTGTTCGCAATACTTCATGTAATAGAGGTGCTTTCTTAGCCAACAATGTTCAGTTTGAATACCTGTCACCACACGAAGATTTGTCCTAGACATACCCAGATACTTTTTGACTATATCCTTGCAGAGGTACTCAAGCCATTTGTTTCATCCCAACGTTTACAACTTTACTCTTTGTGGCTGTTCTCTTTGACAATTTCAACAAAATATATTGAGACCCGATGCCTCGCCCGATGCACTCCTAGCCAGCTTATCGGCTACTTTATTGCCATTGCACCGTTGCATTGTTGTTAGTTGAGACCACTATCAGTGCCTGATGGTATTCTCATGCTCATCTAGTTGTTATCTTATGATTACGTAAGATCAGTATTGTCTACTATCCATGTAGATTCTAATGGTTTTGCTCGTTGTATGTCTATGGGCAGTTTCTTTGGCGGCTACCTGCTAATTCCGTTTGTACCACGATAGCATGTCATCCATTGCCCACTGGTATCGAATATGTATCACATCGAAAATTCTCATTTATAAAACACGTTAATTTTATCTTTTAATTCGTTACTACCTGAGTGTTTAGTTTATTTTTACATTATTTTATTGAGTCTTGTTCTATTGAACAGTGTACAATAAAATGAAGATATTTTTGCTATTAAAAGAATAGTGACACTATTGTAAACAAAACTTCAAACATACTTGTTTATATTATGTTAAAAATGTATGTGTATAAGCTGGTCTATGGTATTATTGCACGTTGCTGCGTTTTGGTGAGGTACATTTGACACTTTGTCGGTGTAGGTTATTTTTTATTCACCACAGACGTTCTGTAGTGTATTGTTTATGATTTAATGTTCATAGAATTTTATTAATATAAAAAGTGTATTTGTTATATACTGATTATTTATAGCATCTTCCAAAATACATTACGGATGCTTCTGCCCAAGAATGAACCTGTGGTTATGATGAAAATCTGGTGTAATCTACATAAGCAGGCTATTCTATCGGAAGAAAGACTTATTATTACTTTTGAGGTAGATAATTGATTAGTTTAAAGATACCTATTTAAGAAAATTCATATGTGTAGTTCACTTTTACAAAATTATATCAACATATAATCAGTCACATATAACCAGTAACCTTAATAAAAACATGTTTTTGGAAATTACTACATTATTAATATACAGGATGTCCGGAATATAAGTGCCAATAGTAAAGGGACTTGTATATCTGACCAAAAGAAGCAAGAAACTGGTATGAAAAAGGTGTAACGTAATTTGTTTTCCTGTATCAGTATTAATGAAGTAAACAATAGAGGTTTTCCAAGAAATCCTTAAAACTTTAACGTACTGCACCGTACGATAACATAGCATCCATTACCTGGTGCTGCTAACCTCAAATTATTAGTAGTAGTCGTAGCAGTGGGGCTAGTGCCTTTCGTTTTTCTGTACCTAGTGTTTGTTTAATATTTGCGTACATAAACAAAAATGGAACAATTTATAGAAACCATGACCAGTTAATTTATGGCAAAAATCTCTGGCTACTAGACGTTTGTGCGATAAACGCTTTTCACAAGCAACGACATTAATTTTGAATACTTATAACTATTTCACATTTTATTGTGTGGTATGAAAAGAGCTCTAAGAAAACCGTTCACACTATGTTTATTACGTGTATTTGTATTTATTATCTGCAAACATGTGACATGGTAGGTGTGAAACATTGTCGCATATTCAAAACTTGTTTGTCCTCATATACCGTAGGTCAGAGAAAATTGTTAAATTCAATATGTTTTGTTTAGTACAGCTTATACAGGAGAATAAAAGCACTCATATTTTGGACACCCTGTAAATTTTAATACTTACCCTTCATTCATTTCATTACTAATCTCTCTCCAATATTTGCCTGCTATATATCGGTTGCTGTCATCGAAAATCTGAAGATATTACTAGTTATTTGTCCATTGTTCTACACGCATACAAATAAATTAAATTTGAATTCTGATAAAAGAGGGCTCGCAGGTTTCCGGCGCTGACCTGCTTCAACCTGCTTTCACTGTCTACGTGTCCATTTAAAAGTATGTTATAATTTTCAAATCATATAAGCGCAGATCGGTTCAGGGTACCAGTAAGAAGGAAACCGCTTCACTGTGTTCGCTTTAGCCTGCTTTAAACTGTCGTTTTCATATCAATTTAAATATACCATTACAAATTTCATAGCTTATAAGTACGTGTACGGCGCTGGTTACCAGTAAGCAGAAAACCTGCTTCCACTCTGTCTGTACCCCTACTAAAATAATTTTATTATAATATTGAAAAATAGTTTGTGGCACCAATTTAAAAAACTATAATATATCAGTACAATCACATTGTACACATAGCTAATTTTTTTTTTTTGGTTAAACACGGTTATAAATATAAAATTGTGATATATTGTCTAAATATAACTAAATATTGTGTGAGGGGAAAATTACTTCTCTTTGTCTTCGCTGAATTCTATTTTTACTCTCATCTGTTTTATAAAAAGGGTTGGATGAAAGTGAAACACACACACACACTTACCTATCGTAATCTAGTACAATCTATAAATAACAACAAATATTTGTCGAAGCCATATCGCCAGCAGATAAGATACTGCTTTATTACAGTTTTTATAATAATTGGACCGGTCTAGTGACGCAATTCTTTTGTTATAATTCTTATCACGCGCCAGTATCTCTCATATTATGTTTGCTATAATATTTGTAGAGATCTCCACGAATTGTTTTCTAGATAAAAATTAACGAACTTTATCTGTCTCGACGCTGCACTCCCAAATTTGTCGTGGAAAGACAAAGAAAAAACATCCCATCTTTACACTTTAAAATGAGTTTGGCGAACTGCTGACATATTTGTAATAAAATCTACTTTCAATTTTAAAAAGTATTTAATTGTTCCACTCACCAACAGAAATCTAATGAAATTTCTACACAGTACCTCAAGTAGTTCAAAAACTGATTTGAGGGAGAGTCATTATTATTACAATAGATTTTACAGGTGTCTCATACTTGCTAGTATGAACCTACAATGAGAATACCAAAAATTTAAATAAAATTTGGGACAAGTGGTGTTAAATGGGATGAAGTAAGCTCCATTTTCAATTAAAAGTATTATCTGGGATTTGACAGAAACGAGTAATGATGTCATAAATTATATTTTTTACAGAAACATACCCAAATTTTTTTTCCTGTTAAAAAACTCATTTTTCTAATAAACTTTTATTAGAGAATTTTTTCTGTATTACTTCCCGTTTAAAAGTTATAAGCAATATCGTTTTAAAGAGTGTCAAAAGAAATACCACAATCACGTTCGCGGTGGAAGGATCAAGTAGTCGGTGGAAAATAATTGAATGTTCGTTTTTTAAAGTGCATAAATGTCACAAAATACTTGTCATTACTCAATACAAACGTCAAACGTATAATTTTTGTGTTTACAAAATGTTTTTCATTCAGAAAATGTTGATATGTTGCTAATTTACGGTGAGTCACAAAAAATTCAAGAAAAGCTGTAGAGTTATATCGAGAAAAGTATCCAGAGCGCCTCATTCCTTGTCATTGAACCTTTATAAGATTGGAGGCGACCTTGTGACGAAATGAAGATGCATTTTCTGTTTAGAAGAATCAAATATTTAACCGAAAGATAAGAAAGCAATGTTAATACAGCTAGACTGTATTTCGAACAAAATCCACGAAATTCTATGCGGCAGGCTAGCCGAGAATTGAGTTTGAATAAGTCAACCGTTCAACGAATTTTAAAGACCAATGGGTATCATGACTACAAAATTCACAATTTGGAGTATTTGGCTGAGCATCACATTGAAAACGAATGTTCAAATTGTAGTAAAAAATAAGTTTTACAAAACACCTTTGTGAGATACTAATCATTTGAAAGAAAAAATCACAAAAGCTTGTAATGAGATAAACGGCGAAATGTTAATAAACTCAGGCCACAAAGAAGTCAGGCGAAATAGAGAATGTATTGTAATATATTATGTATGTAGTACGAGGGCGTTTGCCTGATTTTATAGTTTAGTTATTGTTATCATCACCTTTTTTTAATTGTATTAAAGAATTATGTTTAATTCTTTTATTTTCTCTTAATGACATTTGTGCACATTGAATATTCAATTATTTTTCAACGATTACTTGATCTTTCCACCGCTAATGTGATGTGAAGTTTATTGAAAAAAGAGAACTTTTTAACAGGAACAACATTTGGGTATGTTTTAAAACAATATATCATTTAATTGATGACGTCATTAGTCGTTTCTGTCAAATCCCAAAGATAATACTTTTGATTGAAAATGAAGCTTATCTCATCACAGGCCCGAGTCTACCGAGTTTGAGACACCCTGTACATCTAATTTTTCGAATTTCTGCTTTGTCTTACAAACTGACTAGGCAGGAATTTCTCTTGCTAAAAATACTCGAACTTTTAGGGAGATAGTAAGAATTTTTCACCGAATTTGGAAGTATTGCCTAAGAAGCTCTAGGAATTGTTGACATTTTTTTTTTATTTTCTAATTGTGTTATTGACATCAGTAATAACCGGCCACTAAGATAAAAACATTATCTTATTTTCTTAAACGGGTAAACGCCACTTAATGAATGTATTCCATGTTCCAAATGAAAACCTGATAGTAATTAAATTAATGAATTATTTAAAAAAATAAATTTGGAAACTGAACTTTGAAACTTGGAGACATTGACAAATCCTTACTATTTATTTTATTATGCTTAATTAGTTCTTTAAATTGTATGGTGCTTAGAAACTCCTTGTATATTATTTTCAATTGTCAGTATAATCATAATTTTACATTAAATACAAATCATCAGTCAAGTTTTGTTGCATGTTATTTTATTTTGTATAGGTGAGAAGATGCCATACTCGTACAAATAATTTGATCCAATGAAGTTTTTATTTTTTTAATTTAAATCGGTGTAGCATAGCTTTGCAGTGGTAATACTATACATTTTGCATTAAGGAATTATGTATTCCAAAGGAAAGTTAGATCAGGTAAAATGAAACTCGTTTCTACACACATTTATAAAAGGCAAAAAAATGCTTAATGCAATAAATTATTCACCGTCAGGAAAGACTTGGTTCTCATGTAATACAACATATTTGTTAAATAAACCACTTTCTAGTCAATTTCTATAGATATACAGGGTGTTTCATAAGTAATGGGTCACAGGCCACCAGGTAATAACTTAAGCCAAAATATTAAGAATACACTTTATATGTGTCGGGGGCAATGTTAGATTAGCAAATAACAGGATTGTTATCTTTTGCCATCTGCGAATATTCAAAGGTAATGAAGTAAAAGAATATACAGGGTAAACCTTAAATAAGTACAAATATTTTAACTGTAGCCGTAGTTCCTCATATAGATAAGTCTAGTAAGTCATTTTTAAAAATTTCTAATGTCTACGGAGATATAATTTTTAAATACCCACATTTTGAGGGTCGCTTGTACGTAACGTAATAAACCAGATGATCTATTCAAGGTGAAGTTGCCATATCGTCTTTAAAATAAATAATTTTTTTTAAGGTAAATCTGCATAGATTGAATTAAAAAATACTTGTTTTAAGTGATGAGAAAAGTAAAATTGTGTAGGGAGTACGCAACGCAGTAATATTAACCCAAATTTTAACTGACATTACCAAAAAAGATTAAAAAATAAATTTCCGCAAGTTCAATATCTGATACCTATAGTATTAATGACATTACTTTGTTCATAGATTGAAGAAATTATACAAAAAAAAAACATTCATAAAGGCTTATCTACATTTTTTACTGTATTAGAAAGGTATTTTAAGCTAATATAAATCAAATCTACTACAATTCCTATCAATGAAGTCATATGTATGTTCTCTGATACCAAACATCTAGGTATGCTAATGAGTAATTCCACAGACAAAGCTCTATTCAATAATTATCTAAAGAAATTAATCTATCTAAATTTAGTAACCTTAGTAAGGAAAAGTTAACAATTATCTACTTATTTTAAATATATCTATAAGAAACAAGTAATAATAATAAAAAAATGTTTGCGTAAACTGTACCCATTGCTTGATTTGTTTACCTTTGTATATAAAACATAAATAGAATAGAAGGTATCTGCAATGAGTTTAAGAATAAGTTGTCATACATTTTCCGGTTTCTATAATTCTACTTGAGAAGAATGCTCTGGACACACAGAAATATGTGCAATATATTTTCTTGATATAGTTTTGCTAGTTATTTATCATTTGATTATTAGCTTCCACGTCGCATCGTCCTGCGGTCGGGAGTTCCATCCTCGATATGTGGGGGGCTTCTACAGAGACCTCGAACCGACTCGAGATAAGGAAACGCGAGGCAGGATGTAGACCGTGTCTGGAAAAGGCTCTTGTTGGTCTGAAGTTCACTGATCTGCCAAATATGATTGTACACTTCTTGTACTGAACATATAAATTAGACTAGCCAAAACATTTCTGTCTGTTTTTATGAGGACAATATCTTTGTTTGTTTGAAAATGGTTTTCTAAAAACACGAACTAGCATGGCTGGAAATTTTTTAAAGTTATGCAGGCCATTTTTTCATATTACGAAGATAATAATAATATTTGCCTCTAATCAGCAGCATAAATGAACGTAACTGCAATACCATTTGTGTAGAAGGTAGGTTGTCTTTAATTTTACTTTATTTTCTGGCACATTTTGAGGAAAATTGTTCCTCTTATCTACTTAATTATTAGCTATAATGTACTCAAAAGAAAAAAGTAGCAGGTTTTCAATTAATTGTACTCGTCCATTGTTTCAGTTGTTAACAGTATTAATATAGTTGGATTCCATCCAGTGGATAATAAAAAAAATCTTGTAGAATAAAATAATTTATTAAATTTTTTGTCAGTTGGAACAATAGTATTAGTATATCTTTTTTTAGAAAAAAAAAAAAATACGAACACTTACGGAGAAAAATACGGTGTAGATATAGTATTCTTGAAATAGTGTTTTCTACAAATACAAGTAATTTTAGGCATTTAAGAATTGAATAATATAGTTTAGCAAATAACAAGAATGTTATCTCATGCCACCTGCGAATACTCAAAGGTACCGAAGTAAAATCAATATACAGCGCTTTCGAAAAGTAACGAATAAATTCATTATTTTTGAAATTGAGAAGTTTTCGAAAAAATCCCCTGGCACGTCGATTTTGGTTTTTAAAAAAGACACTTTTTGACATACGACCCACATTTGTGACATCATCGTTATTCGAGATATGACGTCATCGACAATTTTTTTAAATTTTGACCATGCCATTTGAAAGAGCGTGTCATTCTAAATACATACATCATGAAAAATTATGGTGTTACATAACAATATATTACATATAATATATTATTTGAGGAGAGTTTAAATAGTAAAAGTGTTTATACAAAACAGCAATAATTTTATTTTTGATATTATTTTTGCTGTTTTATTTTTCGAGATTTCAGTACCTAAAAAACACCACAAATTTGGTCATTTTACGACGAGAAATACGGCGACCTTAACGCTTGTGATGCTTATTAAGTTTTTCACGATCCATTCAATAGCCAAACTATATGGTTTAAATGATTTTTGGTTTAAATTTGTTTAATGTCAAAGGGACAATCCTGTGACAACTATCACTTAATAAAAATCCCACTATCAAACATGACAAAAAATACATAATTAACTCGCATATTTATAAACAGCGGTAGCCATATTTGACAAAATAATCAGTTGAGTCGTTTGAATCCTATCCTAACCTATCAATTTATTTTATTAGTTGTTTTTTATCATTTTGTAAAATGCATTCAAGTGGCGATTCCAATCTTGAGGATGCGTGGCAGATAAAATGTTCTGTTTTTATATCAGAGCAGTCGAAAAAACGTTATCATAATGATTTCAAAGTTTTGAAAGCATGGTCTAATGAGAAGAATTATCGCATATTAATGAAAAGGGGGTATTGGCTTATTTTATTAAAATAAATGAAAAACTTAAATCACCAGGGAGTTTATGGCCGGAATACTCCATGTTGAAATCTACAATTCTCCAAGATGGAGAATTCATATTTCAAAATTTAACATTAATTGCTTTTCTGAGAAGAAAAAATATTGAATATCGACCTAAAAAATCGAAAATATTTACAAGCGAAGATGAATAAGTTCCTAAAATAATTCTCAGATGAAGTTTATTTAAATCTGAAAATGGGAATGATTATGGGAATAGCAGGCGCCTGTATAAGAGAAGAATTATATCAGATGGAAATACAAGATATCCACTATAGTGGATCATTTATTACAGTCCACATTCCCAATATCAAGATTAATATTGGGCGAACTTTAACAGTAACCAATTCAGATAACGGAATAATTAATTATTTGTAGTACGTCAGTACCTAAAATAATTGAAGTTAAGATCAAAAAACGCAAAGTCTTCAAACTTTTTCTGAGCAATGTGCAATGGAAAAGTCACTAATGGGCAGAAATATAATAGGAAGTTAGCCTTTAATGATCGCAAAATGCTTTAATTTGGCGGATCCGCATCTTTGTAATAGGTTTAGAATAACTTCAGCTACCATTTTGGTGAATAAAGGTGGGCCTTAAAAGACACGGTGGGTGCATTTGTCGCAGAAGGTTACGTAGCTGATTTGTCGGTGAATAAAATAAAGTTTTCACAAAAAAATTGCATGAAAATACACCCGGGAAATGTATCGTTTCTTGTGATATAACGACTACAGAAAATCTTCCACACTAAATGCACCCAAAGATTCTACTTTTTTTGGAACCAGAAGTCTTTTTAACAATTGCACTAATTGTATTTTTAATATTGTACTTAAAAAATATTGTAAATAAAATTACAAATGTTTCATATTTGATAACTTATTGCCTTCCGATCGGTAAGTGACTGTTCTTACCGCTCTGACATTTGTAAACACAACTTACTATTCCTTTACAACCAGTAAATACAATCATACTGTCATTTGACAGTATGATTGTTACTGAATTGTGGGGCTGGTAATTAGCTTTATTACAACAAGTCTACAAATAATAATTCTGTTCTCCATTTACTAAAGAATATACACTTAAGCAAACAATTTTCATAACATGTTGTCATTTGTCAGAATGTTTGACTAAAATCTGGAGGTGCTAATATACTCCCATTACAACAAATCTACAAATAACATTTCTGTTCTGCGTTTACTATAGAATTCCTTTAAACCAAAAATATATATATTTAATTCCATACGAAATTAAATATAGTTGTAGTAATATCAGTCGCATTTTTTTCATTCAATGTTGTTGTTTGGGAACATTTAATAAATTACATTTGTAGAAATTTTAACGCGATGTAGCAAGATGATCTTTTTTAAAGAGTTTTTGACGATTTTTAATTGCATTCTATTTATAAAAATGTTCTAACGAAAAAGTTCTAAATCATTATTTGAATACCAATGACACTTTAGAATTAAGAATTAGAAAGGAGTTTTCGAAAAAATGTTATAGAACTTGTGGCATTAATTTTTCGTGTATAATCACCCCCATGAATATTGACGCATTATTTCCGGGCACCCTGTATAAACTTTTATCTTTCATTAATTGTGATGGATGGTTAAATGATTTCTAGACTAAACAGTTTTTTTTTATGATTGATTAGATATTATCGCTTTGCCTGGTTAATATGTAATTGTGTTTCCCTGTTAACAATTTTGTTTGTTTCTCAAAATATTTATTATTTAGTTAATCTCTATTAGATAAATGTGAAGTATTTAAATTTTTTATCGACTCATTGTCTTGTGTAATGTTATCTAACTAGCCCACACAGATACATACTTATCATTTTAAAATTTTATTACGTATAATTTTTAAACGATTTCTTATATCAATTTAGATAAATTTATTTTTAAACAAATTCTCAGGAACCGTAATTCATTTATTTTCATTATTTCTGGTACCCATTAATATTTTATACAACTCTTCTGTGATTTTAAACAGTTTTTTTTAATATTAACTGCTTAAGTGAGATCACCATAAGAAAAATCTCCCATAATTTATCAAACATTGCTGAGACAGTGGTGGTCCCACAGAAAACTTAACTGAGCTCTTTAATTTTTGTAATGTAATGTATGTGTGTGTACAAAAAATAGAAGGATGCGGTTTTTGCAGATACTGGGGAAAATTTGAAAAGAATAGTCCAAATTGCTTCTGATAGACTAATTTACGTAAGTGGCGTACTTGCAATTTGTCTCCATGGTGTTTCTTTTAAAATATCGTCCAAATATACAATTTTTTTAAATGGAATACCCTGTATATATAATTCCAAAACGTTAAGGTAGCCGTATTTGTGGCACAAAATAGTGAAATGTAATGTGTGTCGATGTAATTTTAAAGTTTGGAATTTTAAACTCTATTAAAGTTACCAGAAAGATTTATACATTACTGAATACTACCCTTGACTATCAAAGTTCAAAATAGGTAGTGTTAGTATTTATATTGCCAAAATGTAGCGATTTTATGCTTAAAATATTTATTGACAGTGGCTCCTTCAACAATTAATTTTTCACATTTAAAAGCCAAAGTAAGAAAAATGAACACAAACGTTTCCTAAGTTCATCCTTTATGTGTATTTTGCTGCAGTTAAAAAAAGTGTTAAATTTTGTGTAGAAGAGTAAACTTAAAATTATCTATACCATCCCATACTTAACCACAGTAAGATATTTTTTGAACCATAAATAGTTTAGCTATTACTAGATAGCAGTATCTGTCAAGGGTTTAAAATCTTATTGTCTTGTAGACTATTCTGCTAATACACGGAAACGGTGCCCTTAAACTTCTACCAATTTACTAACTTTTACTTGCCACGTTTAAAGGCAAAATTGAAAACAAACTTATAACAATTGCAACACTAGCAAATAAAGTAAATTATTATAAGCGGAAAAATAGATTACAAATATATGCGTAATTACTGATTTTGCTTAGAGGAAGGCAATATTTTAGTATATTTATTTGTTTGTATTAATATTTTTTAAAATGTTTGATTATTGGTTTATTAGAATTTAATATATTTCGTGTTTAACCCTGCTGGTTCCTATAGGTATTTATACAGCAAACCAAAGAGTTTTTGGTTTAGTATTTGGTATTTCGGGATTTTTTTTTAATGAGAAATCGAAATCTGATTATAGTTTCGAAATTAATGGCCAAAAACCAAAAAGACCTATCGTTTTTTGTTTTCGAGTAATAAAATTTTCCACTGTTTGATACAGAGAGACACTTTTTTGAGTAGAGTCCAGTGGCGTGTCTAGTTTTTGATTTATAACCTAAAGTTGTGTTTTTTAAATACAAACCGTAGGTGGCCATGGACCAGTTGAAATCGTTATTCTTTTCTCTTTCCATTAATGTATAATATGTGAGGTTAACTATGATTATTTGCCATTTTATTGAGTCAAGGATGGATGTTGTCACATGACCTGAAATACAGAAATTTGATTGCTACAGTACACAGTACAGTATACAGTAAAACATTATCAGTGTAATTTTGCATTTTGGATACCAGCCAAAAGAAAAGAATTCGATGTTTTAAAATATCAATCATTTGATCGGCTACAAAGCAGATGTGAAATTTTCGACGGAAAATCCTATACCTAAGTAGGAGAAGTAATTGTAGGTCACTCGCTTCAGGGAATTATTATAATTAGCCACAGCTTCCAAAACAAACCCAAACGACCAGTAACGTCGAATTCCTCGCCATCTAGATGGCAACGGAGACCGATTGACCGCAGCGTAACAAAAACGCTGAACCGTTGGCATAACGGTTGCCGCGTCTCCTTCACCTTTACGAGGCGAGTTTTTGGGAATTCTGCTGGACGTTGACAATGCAGGTCCGGAAAATTAATCGATGTTTCGGCCGCCACTCCCATCCCAATCACAATGGATTAGCGTCGCTCATAAAACAATGGGCTCAATCGTATTACTTCTGCAACTGCACCGAAAAAAGTAATCGGTTTTAAGCCACAGGTATCGAGTAAAGTTCAAATTACAAATTATAATTGTAAATGAAACAGGATCCATAAAAAAATTTATGGGTATTAAGGTTTTAATTTTGGTTTTATCGCATTTTTTAGGTAGTTTAGTAATCCACCTGGTAAATTTTTCATTTTTGATTATACGAAGTTTCTTTTAATGAGTGCTGTTTGTTGAGACATTGAAGAAAAATCCGAATAAGAAAGAATATCTTTCCACTTCGTCAATTATACAGGGTGTATCTAAACACCGAAAAAATAAACGCCCCTCCAAAAATAAAACAAAAATGTTTCTTTTTATCTTCCTTGTATATCAAGCTAAAGAAACAAAACTTGGTGAACATTATCTGTAAATAATACTTAATTTTTTGAAATTTTTTCAACCCTGAAGTATTTTTCTATGGGATTGAAATATTCAACCCCTATGAAATTTTTTCTTAATTTTTTTTTTCTTTTAAAAAATATTGTCCGAAGCTATTTATTTGTGGCATAATTTTAGTCTTTCTTTAGTTTAATTGGGTTTTTGCCACACTTCTGAAAAAATAAGGATATAATTAAATAAACCCTTGCGCCAAACGGATTAGTCACGGGTTATTTTTGAAATTAAGTTTGTCTAACAAAAAAATCTCACACTGAAAAAAAGCAGATAAGTAAAAAATTACAAGAATCTTTTTTATAGACATCTTTTAAAATCAATGGAAGTGCAAATTTTGGTACACGTTTATCGCTAATGATATCTGTATTTATAAACAGAGTGATTCATTAAGAATGGGAAATCTTTATACTGGAGACAGGCAACACCAAAATATCACAGGTTTAAGAGATACAGGGTGTTCTCACGTTTGACGTTTGGAGAATAGGGAACCAGTAACACTAAACGGTAAAATTCATCGTCATAATAGAAATCTTATGTTTACGTTGTGATTTTGTGTTTTCTTCAGTTTTTAGTGTCTTTTTTTCAATTTGAAGCGTTTTATAGTTATTAAATGAAGGAACTTGTGTCGGATATAGATATTTTCCTATAGTATAGTTTGCTGGTTTGTTTTTCTAGGGTGCATGTTTTCTATTACTATTAGTTTACTTTCTCGAATAAATTTTAACTGTACGCGAAGGGTAGTGGTTGTAATGAGTGAAAACGTACACAGTTTGGAAGAACGAAAAACGTATATTAGGTTAATAAAAATATTCATTTTTGTCACTTCTACATTTGAAAACGCTGTGAGTAACGACCGCTGGGTACCTAATTGACAGATGTAAGCCATCTCGAACGATGTTTATCTTAGGTACCCATTTTCCGGAGGAAAAGAGGGCTGTGCTCCATTTATTAAATTTCAGGCTAGAATTCCGAAATTGAACCTGAAGTGCTGTTAAAATTGTTCTTCTCAGTGATAGTTGCATTTGTAATATTTTTTTATGTTTAATTTCGTGCAATATTTTTGTTTTTGTTTTTTTATATATTTAACATTTTCTGTATTTTCAATTCAGTTTTCAAAGTGCACAATAAACATTTTGATTATTTTTAAGTAACACTTAATCTTGTGAATTAAACATGCCACAGATATGTATATATTTACGAAAAATTATTGAATTTTTTGCCCCATTTTCATTTATTACTCTCAATGTCTACCCATGAAAAAATTTCACGCTTGGTCACTGCTACCAATAATAGTGATATCATTTTATGTCACTGTTACTGACATTGCAGTTTTATTAACAGGTTTAAAAAAAATGCATATAAAAATATACAGGGTGATTCTCTAAAAAAAAAATTGTTTTATAGAAACGTTTGATTAATTTTGCGAGAATTGCTTTGAAACCACAAGAAAATTTAGGTCTGTTCTCACAAGCGTCAGGGATTGGTTTCAAATTATTACAAATAATCTACCAATAAAGTGGTGATTGTATTTTCAGTGTATGTAACTCAAGAAGTAGATGGCTGAATGTTTCTGACAGTTTCAAACTAGTCTCTGACTGCTGTGTGAACAAACCTTTTGTGTAGGTATGGTACCTGACAAGATAAGGAAAATATAATATTATATGAATAATCGTGCACTGGGACGCTGATAAGAATAAACACTCCTCTAAAAAATGTTTTTATTCTGATACTTCTTTATTTAGATATGCTGTATTGAAAACTAACAGATAAGGGTACTTAAACATTTAAAATGAAAACCAGATATTTCTGGATCTAAGATCAAAAAAAATATTTATTATTTGTTCTCGAATATTTAATAGTATATTATTCAACGAGCATATAATGATGGCTGTAATTCACGAGTGAATAGAATTCAAGTAGAATACTATACTTTGTTTACTATTAACAATATTTTAGTAAACCTCTTACTGAAAGCATTACACAATATTCTGACACTCATAATATGAACATGTCAACATACAATTCAAAACTGTCAAAACACCTTACTTCCAAGTTTGACATTTCAATAGATAAATTTAAAAAAGCAAATAAAACTTTAATTAACTGATATAGTGGGTAGCACAGGAGGTTCAGGTGCAATTGCTGAAAATTTTTGTTTTGTTAGGTCATTCCAGATTCTTTAGAAACAGTGAATAATGATTCCATTATTCACTAGTGAATAAAGGATATTATAATAATTTAAAAACACATAATTAACGCTTCATAGGATAGTCGTGGACAAACCATTTTAAGGTAAATAGAGCTCAAATATTTTTCTATAATGGAGAAATTGAACAAACACATTTAAACAGTCACTCGCCAATGTTTTAGTTAGTGCCTCCCTGTTATCTACATATCTCAAATAACATATTAACATATGGTTTTTATTCTGTTTACTTATTGTTGTTAAATTAATAAATTGAACACTCCGCAAGCACATGATGGAAAATACATATCGCAGTAGCTTAGTTCATAGTACTCGCCAAATGCCTATGTTTACAATAATTGTTTAAATATAAGCTGTTATTTCCATCAATGTAAACATTAGATTCGACGTAATCTGTTCAACTCGTGATTTCACTTTCTCACAAGTACAGGATGACCCGATTTAAGAACATTTAAAATTGAAAGCTTCTTACAGTATTCTCCCAAAGTAAAATTTGTCACACTCATATAAATGTTCAAATCGTTTCAGACTTTATGCAACAGACTCTGGAGATTGTGAAAGAATTGCGTAGTAAGTAATGCCGAAAAACTAAACATGTACCTTTCATACACAAGATGCAGCTTAGAGGCTGTACTGTAAAATATCTATGGGCTAACTCTAAAATATCTATGGGTTAACTCTAGACACTAAATTAACCTAGAATGCGTACAAGCAAAAACCACATACGAAGAAAAACATCTATAATGACGGGCAAACGATTCTGAATTTATTGTACATGATACATACTTGTTATCATTAGTTACGGGTCTATAATCTGATGACCAAAGACAAATAAAAAAATAACAAATAGGTAGCTCTATTTAAGCTTCAAATACTTGTACTTGTACTTTTATGTAAGACTACTATGAAAAGCACTGCAACAATGAAAACTGTTCTGGATTTGTCCCTTCAGACCTCTTCATAAAGTGGCAACAGGAATGGTGGTATATAAGTTCAAATGTAATGACAAGTAAGAGAAGCACTGTCCAAGCATTATAGGAGTAATTACTAATCACCTGAGAGGAATAGTGATTATTATATACTTTCAAAGCTGAACCTTTGACGATACATAAGCTTACCTCAAAACAAGACTGTTCTGGAATAGTCTACAATGACACTGAATCTAGTAGGCGTAACCTGAAGCAACAACAGGACAAGCCAGATCAACCATTCCCAACTAAGGCCATGCCATAGCCACCCGAAAAATCATAGTAGATTAAACAGTACGGACTGTGAAAGCTTTAAACCTACGCAATGTATTTTTACCCCGGCTACCCAAAATGACCAGATTATGCAGTAATACCAATCAATGAAGAAGCATATACCCCAGCAAGAGAATGACCTACATTGTGAGATCCTACCTCGGTGGGAGAAATTTCAACATAAATCTCGTCACATATCGAAGTAAACCAATCAAGTTATAACACTCTATTAGATGTATCTTTCTGAGAGATACCAGAAGGCTTTTTCCAACGAAAATTTAGTTTAAACTTTTAGCATACAGTGTTAGTGAATAAGATTTTATTTATGTAATTTATAATGGCCATTATTTTGTATAATAGTAATTCAATGATCATATATAATAATGACTGTAATTCATGAAGGGTGAAGGATTTACCCGAGTGAATTTGCGTAATATGCTATTATACTTTGTCCACGACTGTGAACATTTTTTGCCATCGTTTGGAAAAATGTTAGGTATAGTGGGTAGCATTTGACTTTCACACAGGAGGCTGAGGTTCAATTGCTGACACTTGAAAATTTTTATTTTGTTGGTTCATTCCCGATTCTTTGAAACCAATGAATAATAAGTGCACAATGGCATTATTGTTATCGAGGAAACACATGTATAATGACGATTTTATAAGATAGTCGTGGACAAAATTGGTTTATGTATTATACAATTAGAGATATGAAATTTTATGTTTACATATGCCTGATAAACTTATACAAGATGTTCCTAGTCAAAATTGATACAAAAATGATGGTAACATTTTCAGGTTAGATCATTCCTAAAGACAGACAAGAAAACTTCAGTTTCTTCTGAAATTCTTTTACAGACAGGTAACAGAATACATCGCGATTAATGTTCCTTATTTCCTGTTCAGTCCCAAGCTTCAATTATTGACTATTTGAAGGCTATTTGGGACGATTTAAGACCGAAGACTTTGCAGGCACGTGATTGTCATTACAGATTGACTTTAATTGGTATAGTTGGATTATTGACTTAAAGAAATGGCCTGTTGTCGCAACTGCGCACCAAAAGTTTACTTTTTGGCCATGATGAAGTTATTTCGGTATATTAAATGCTTGTTCCTAAGTCCAGTTCTTGATTTTAATTCACATAATCATCTAAATTGTAGTGCGCAGAGATTCAGTACATTTTCATCGAAGTTAAAGATTTCTAAAAACTGTGACTGTTCACAAAATCCTAGATTAGCTTTTTATCATGTTGCTCTAGCTTTTGAACAACCTGGACTTGTATGAGTGGTAACAGATATCAAGTTTAAACTTTCATCGAAGTGATAAATAATAAATAAATAAATAGATTATAAATTAAAAAATACTGCAGACGAATGCTGAATACATAATGCAACGTTTATAATGAAAGTACTATTTTATGGATATTATTGTTATATCATCAACTTTTGTTGGTATAAAATAGAGTTCAATAGTCAGTTCTAAACCAAATCAAATTAACCTGCGGCTATCTTCGTGTTAATTTTAAATCATATGATGTGAATATATTTATTTATATTTATAATCATAATAAATATATGTTTGTTGCTTTAATATTGTAACCTAACTCAGTCACTGAAATGGTGCGAATTTGATCGAAAACTAATGTCTTTTAAAGTTAGTAGTTTAATTGTGTGTGTTTGAACTAATCTGGAAATGGGCTGGAATATTTTTATCTGTGAGTTATTTCTGAAAGCATAACTATAAAAAATTAAGTATATGTAAGAACAAGTAATTTTTTATCGTATTGTTGTCGTTTGATGCTCAAGTTTCTTCCAAATTGCGTTATGTGATTTGTTTTTGGGGCTTGTCGACTGATGCATTTTATGTATTTGTTGTCCAAAAGCGTATTTTGAGAACTATTGCAGGCGTGAATAAGAGATGTTCTTGTAGACATCTTAAAAACAATTTTAAGGTTTTTACCCTGTTAAACACCTTCATATTAGAAGCTTTTGTATATGTTTTCCTAAGTAAAAACTAATTTTTACAGAGTAATCAGATCCAGTAATATAGTATGAGGCACTGTATAGATGGTTTTGTACCGTTTAGTAAATATGTTGTCTTTTCTAAATCACCACAGCATTTAGGATTAAAGATTTTTAATAATCTTCCTAGATTTGTATCACAATCTGAGAATTTTAATGTTTTTAAAATTAATTTTAAAATATTTTTATTGGCAAATGCTTTTTGTACTTGATGAATTCTTTGATATAAGATTTCTATCTGCTGTAAAATTATTATTATTATTATTAGTATTATTATATCGCAAATATAGATTTTATATCACGTATTTTTTTCGAGTTAAATTTCATTCTGAATTCGCTGCTGTTTTTAATGATGGTTGAAAATATAGGACAATTGTTCACGATTCAAAGAATATTAGTATTTGTAGGAAGACGACACCTACCTATGCGTGTCATGGATGTTTTTGACAAAAATGCTACCTACAGGCAGACACATGCTTAATTGAGCAATTACACCCGTTGGGATAGTTGTGTACACACCGTCATTATTATTATTAAACGATGTTCAATTTTATGTGCGATTAATTTTAACGACGCAAAAAGTTTGAATGCAAGTAGGAGTGTATTTGCTGCGGTATATAGCATGCATACACAGTGCTGTTTAGATATAGTTATAAAAATTAACATATGGCCTCCTTTAATTTGAGTCAAATATCTAACTATAAAAATTATTATACTAATAAATTAAAATTATTTGAAATTAAATATCGACAATGTCAAAAGTGATTAACCTGATAATGAATTTAAACATGATAACGACTTACTTAATTAATAACAAAATTACCCTTTATACAATCGTTTTTTTATATATTTTTAGGTTTTAACAATATTGTGTGAAACTAACTACTCTGCGGACCCAACCAGCATTGAATTATGCTCACAATATCTACTCATATATTCTTTATTATTAGCTTTTGTAACATTTTTTACTGTATTAGAAAGATATGTTAAGCTAATATATATCAAATCTCCTACAATTCCTATCAATGAAGACATATGTATGCTCTCTACCAAACATCTAGGTATGCTAATGAACAATAATTTTACAGACAAAGCTCTATTCAATAATTGTCTAAAAAAATTTATCTAGCTAAATTTACTAACCTGGTTTAATGAAAACTTTCTATAACCACAATAGATGAGATCTAACCTATTTCTACATTTTTAGGATTGCCTCTTCAGGTGTGTGATACAGGTTGATGCTTCAAAATGGACCAAACTAATTTATAATTCACATTAACATTTGCAGCGATATTCCTATTATTTGGGTCTTCCTTAATTTCGTGTAGAATAGCTTCTTCCAACTCGGGCGTTTTAACACTCAAAGGTCTTCCAGGATCTTTCTGAAATGTACATGACTCCTTTGAAAAACATTTCTGAACAATCTCGAATTTGGAGTTGGATGATTTGGAAATATTTCCATATAAATTCTCCTAGCCTCAGTACAATTTCCGTCTGCAGGGCCATAAATGTAAACCATATTGGCCATTTCAGCAGTTGAATATGTATTATTATTAAATTGTTAAAACTTATTTTTTTTAATAAACTTAATTTGACAATACACAATCTTAAGTAAGATGACGCCTTCTTATTATTACTGTTTTGCATGGCTCTCTAAGTTATGTTTAAGCAATATAAGTAACTATGTAAAAATGCACTGGAGCAAATAAATCAATTTGGTTGTTAATTGGTTGGGAATACAAAAAGGATGACCTATTTTATTAAAATACTAAGCTTTAATTTATATGACGGTACTATGCTATGATCGATTTGAGGGGTAGTGCATTACATTTAAAACAATACGTCTTAAGTGCTAAGCTTGGATACCAGGTTATGGGTCCAGGCTGTGGTCGTTACGTCTTTGTAGCCACACACTTATGGTCCATCGTGAATAATTTCTTATTAAACAAATATAACTTTATTCGTTCAATTAACATCAAAAGAAATTTGAAATCTCCTTTTTATTTTTATTATTATACATTTTCCAAATTCATATGGATAGAGTTTGTTATTACTGTTGCATGTGACTTCTTGCATAACTGTTGTTGCAAGCTTTACGTATTTAGCAGGAAGCCTTGCATCGCACTTATCGGATCTTTTTATAACATCAACAGATGTGTCCTTTGGAGTGCATTCGTTGCGTTAACGCAACGCTCACTCGTGGGTGGACCAGAAACGGAAAGGAGAGCACGATTTAGTGGAGCAGAGCTCTAAGGCAACTTTATCGATTCTGCTGATTACGTCACGGGCGCGTACACTCCCCTCAGGAGAATACGAACTGGTACAGTCCGCGCAAGAGCCTGTTTGTTTTTGCTACACGTAAGCCGATGCACACCCACACATATCCCGGGTTATGCTCGCCATCTTTGCGCTCCCAGCAGGGACGGGTTCCCGTGGGTAGCGGCATTGGATGGAAGAGAACATTTGTGTTGTCCAATTTTGGCCAAATGGTGGTAATAGAGTTTTTACAAGCCCAAAATCCCTCTAGAAATGAGTTTCGAGTTCTAAGGGCATCGTGTTCTCGAAATAGTGCTTTCTACAATACAAATGGTTTTAGGCATTTAAGAACTGAATAATATAGAGTTTAGCAAATAACAGGAATGTTCACGACACCTGCGAAATTTCAAAGGTATCGAAGTAAAATGAATATACAGTGTGGCGATAAAGTTTTGCCAACTTGCCTTAAACTGAATAAAATATTTAACAATACGTATGATTTATTTTTTCTTTAATACCCATATTAATACTATTTAAGGAGTATAAGTTCGAAATGTGCTCCCTCATGATAATAATAAAATCTGCTTTTATGTACTTGTTATTAAATCATGCGTATTGTTAAATATTTTATTCAGTTTAATGAGAAGTTTTTCTTCGTCTTTGAACGATCTGTCAAGGTTTGACAGGCATTGTGCACTCTGACTCAGAGTTTACCTTAGAATCGAATAGAATCTGTAACAAAAATATTACTATTCCATTTAAAAACAGAGATGTGACGTCATTTCCGGGAAAACCAATAGTTCCACGTAAATATTGATAATTTAAAAGTAGGTTATTTCGAAAATAAAAATCTGGACGTTTTTACTAATGAATTAAAATTACTTACCATCAAAAATAATTATAAATATGAAAAATATATCAAGTTTTAATAAAGTTATGGATATTTAGGGTGTAAAATTGTTTCTGGAAGTAATTATCATCGAAAATGACAGTAACTGTAAACAATTTTTCAACGAGAAAATTATTTTTTATTCAACTTTTCAAATCGACGGCATCGAATTACAAGAAAATATTTAAATTGGAAAATGACAGAAATTAAATCATTAGTAATTTTATTAATACTTATGAACTCGAATTTACTTCTCGAATATACTTATATTGTTAATAATATAATGAATAATTAATAATATTGCTAATTTATTTTTTTAATTTACGCATATTCGTACCTACTTTTAAATGCAATACAGTCAAATAACGGAAATAAGCTTACCTCTATACGCATGCATAAAAATATATAAAAATTCTATAGATAAGACGGAATTTTTATAGAAAAAAAAAATAAGATTAAAAACTACTAGTTATTTAGAAAAAAAAAATGAGTTGATTTTTGCTGTAAAAAAAAACGGCTCGTACATGCACTAAACATGAAAATAACAAAACAAGTGATGTAGTCATTTAAAGTTGAAGGTAAGAACAGTAGATTCTGTGAGTATCAGATTTTTATCTCGCAGTCAACACGCTCGTTTCATAGCCTGAATATTGGAATTTTTAAAAATTTCAAAACTTCAAGCAAAGTTTTCTTCTATAAAGAGTGGGCTACTCAGGTCAACTTGTGGTTGAATTTTGTCTATGATATGTATACTTAATTCCCGCGGAGCATGAATTTTTAACTCTCAACAGTTAAGACGCTAGAGTCGATTGAAATTCACGAAAAATGACTAAAAAACACTCATTTTCAGCACGCTGTTATTATTCAAAGGGATCGTCCGAGCCAATTATCTTCATTTACACTGAAACTACTATCTCTCCCACTCTGAATTCCGTCTTGATCATTCAAATATCTTCAAACAGAAAAAATTGACAGCAAAATTTTTAAGAGTCTTTATTTAAATAGGCGGAAACAAGCGTTTGTAAAAATCAAACTGGGGTAAATTTTGTTGTTTGGGACCCTAGAGTAGAGTTTTTCAAAGTTACACCAAAATCTAAAATGGGTCGGCTTTGCCAATTAGACGATTTCAAATGGAATGACCCATCAACATAATAAAATACTACAGCGCTTCCGACAGTGTATCCTAAGTTTTAAAAACCATATCATTTTTCCAGATATTAATTCTAAATTGAAAACTCATGAAATATGTATTGAAAATTTCGACATGTGGACAACTACATGTAATATTAAGCCGGAGGCACATTGCTCTGATGCTACGCTACGCCACGTTATGTAATACAACGTCAGCAGAATCTTATATATTGTGTGCACATTGCTCTAACGGTACACCATTCCACGCCACGCCATGCCATCCGACGTGTCGCAAATCCCCTCTTGTTAGATTTTCATTACGTCGGGTGGTGTAACGTGGTATCGCGTGGTAGCAGCGTGCACGTGAATATGATGTCACATGTATAAAATGATAGAAAATATTGACAAAATTTTGTTATTTTAAAGATTTGCGAGCATGAATGTCTCTATAGTATAAAACGTAAGCGCTATAGAGAACAAATTATGAGAGGAGAAGCTTAGGAACAAATTACACAGGACATTATTAGTTAAAGAATATAAATTTTAACAATTGCAGCTAAATGGATTCGGGTACTTAAATGTATTTATCCTCGGCTCACAATTTGAGTTTGACCTATATGAAATATTCCTTATATTGATGAAATTGTCGATTGTAACGTAACGCGGCATCGCATGGCGTGGTAACACTGTGCACACAGAGTACATACCACACCACGTCACGTGGCATGGCGTGGCGTATCAGAGCAATGTGTCCCCGGCTTTATTGTTTTCTGTACACATATCGAATGAAATGTAGATAACAGATTAGAAGTATTAAAAATAAAACGAGGACTCTATCGTTAACTATTCGTGAGATAGTAATTTTTTTGTTGCACTTCACAACATAATTTTTAAATAATAGTGTATTTGAAATTGTTTATTTATGAACAATAATCATGGTAACAACTTTATGAATACATTTAATTCTGTTGGTATTTGTGTCTACCTGATAAATGATTGAAAAAAAATTGTCGCCTTTGTAATTACAGATCTTGAATTTGTCTCCATCTGCAATTTACATGAGTGTTAGGAGATCTCCTATTTTTTCACTTGTTATACAAGGTAATTTTAAAAGTAGGATCATAAATTTAACTGCGTTTTGTATATCTCAAAATAAGATGAAAAGTCTATATAAACGTATTCTAAAACACTTTGTTTTCGACAGGGTGTAAGAGTAGATTAGTTCCTGATGTCGGTTTTTAATCAGTTATTTCTAACTGTGTAGATATAAATTAACGAAATTTGTCACATTCGCATAACTTTTTGCTTCACAAAATATCCAGCGTTTTTCTTTATATATATTTTTTTGTAATTTCATAGCAGACGTTAAAATTCGAAATATTTTTGCATAAAAAATGTTGTTGAAATTCGATGTTGGCAATAGTTTTCGAGAAAAATGGATTTGAATATCTGGGTGCATGCTAAATCTAATTAAATATCTATGGGATTTGAGACACGGTTGTTCAATGAAAAAAAAAGAAACAATTTTTACATTTCCATACATATAAGTATTGACTGATATCAAAATTGTTTCTTTTCTTTCATTTAAAAACCAACTATGTTTCAACCTCCATAGATTTTTATTCAGGTCTAGCATTTGCTCATATATTAAAATTTATTTTTCTCAAAAACTGTTGCTAATATAGAATTTCAACTAGAATATTTTTTTATGTAAGTCCTTAGATTTTTCATTTTTGCTATGAAATTATCAAATAAAAATTATACAGAAGAAACTTTTGGCATTTTTGAAGCACTACAGCTCTTGTTTTACCCGCCCCTGGTCAAACTGTACTAATTTCCTTTTATATTTTCAAAACAGTTATGAGATTGTGCCACATTTCATTAATTTATTTCCAAGAGTTTGGGAACTACTAATTAAAAACTCTCAACAAGAACTAACCTTACATACCCCGTATGTAAAAAACAGATGGTTTTAGGGTACATGTTTATACAGAATTCGTCTCATTTTAGGGTTTCGAAAAATCAGAATCATCTTGCATAAATATCTATGGTGAAGAAAAAATAACAGCAAATTAATGATATTGTACGTATTTTTTTAATGTATCATTTCATTTATCTGTAATATGTTCAGCGGCTATATCTGGTCACCTCTCAAAACACAGGTCCTCCCCAATATCGACATGTCAGGGAGACGGACACATATGCTGTGTTCCAGCGCCGATGTAGTAGTATCGACTTTTCCGATAACTTGCACAATGCCGCTAAAGCACAACAGCGACCATAGAATCAATAATTCCCGATCTTCTATGTCAAACTGAAGGCAAGTGTTCCATCATCGCCCGAACTAAGGTTAATGATGTGACACGGGCTTGGCTCACACCGAGCAATCGAGCTGGAAAAAGGATAGGGGAAGTATTTTAGTATATCGCGTGTCAGGGCTGGTTTGCGCATTTATGTAATGCCACCTGTTCGTTTCGGTGCAATTATATTTTTATAACGCACATGCTATAATAGGGGTCCATTTGTTGATCGCCGTCGTCGTGTTTCTTTCTGGTAAGTTGTCTTTTAATTGAGGCCTACTATTACGACTGATCACAACTTGCTCAGTGTCAGGATTTAAGTCGTCACAATTTAGTACATTATCTGGGGTTCCACAAGGTTAAATTTTGGATCCGTTGTTATTTTTTATCTATGTTGATGATCTGTGTTCTTGCCTTGATGTTAAGTACCTTATATATGCGGATGACTTAAAAATCTACTGGTTTGGATCTAAGTTGCACCTTGTGAATTGTTACAGGATGATCTCCACCTTTAGCAACATGAATCATCTCAACCTAAATATTTAAAAGTGTAATAATTTGTCTTTTTCTCGCAAGCAGAGTATATTAGTTTTTCTTTATAACCTAAATAACGTTCTTCTTTTAAAACCCAAGACATTTAGTGATCTAGGAGTTACATTTGATCCTAAATTATCATTCAATGACCATATTTATTAAATTGTTGCTAAAGCTAACAAAAACATGGGTTTTATTTCACGTAATTCAAAGAAATATCAATTATGCATTACTTTTCTTCCGTGCATTCAGTTCCGAAGAACAGTATTCCAAGTTGGAATACTGTTCTTCGGTTTGGTCTCCTAAATAGACCAATTAGAACATGATAGAAAATGTTCAAAGATTTTTTTTTTAAAAAAGGTCACCCCCATGACCTATTATTAGCTGAGTACAGTTATTTTCCGACTACTTGATCTTTTCACCGCTAATATGATTTTTAGGTGGTATTTCTTTTGAGATTATTTAGGACGATATTGCTTATAACTTTTAAACGGGAAGTAATACAAAAAACTGTTTAACAGGAAAAAAATTTGGGTATGTTTCTGGAAAAATATAATTGATGACGTCATTAGTCATTTCTGTAAAATCCCAAAGATAATACTGTAGATTGAAAATTGATTTTATTTCAATTTTTTGTATTCTCACTTCGAATTTGAGACACTCTGTACAATGCTATCAGATTAGACGCTCGTAGATAGTGCACGCAGTCTACTTATATTGTACGAAATTGTTCATCATTTGACTGATTGTCCTGATATTTTGAACACATTGGAATTCAATGTGTGCTTGAACTCACGACACCGTGACACATTTTAGACTACCTAAATACCTAAAGGACTATCTTATTAACAGCTCCACTGTATCAAATGCCCATGATTTATATGTCCCTGCAGTGCTCTATCGGCTTGTTTTATACCACTACTAAAATCAAATATGTTGGGGTCTTAGTACATGCTTGCTTCTGTATTTCCTTTTGTTTAATTTATGTAATTTGATATTACTTATGCGATACTTCAGTGATTGGCATCAGTATCAACTAGAACTACACCAACAGTCCCATCCACCATGTAGGTCCCATCATTGTTTATTCCGAAGTTACAGACGCTTTTATTTACTTATTTTGCTTTATTTACCCAGCGAAATGAAACCCTTTTACAGCATGAATAAAAACACTACATCAAAATATTAAATATAATTAAAAACAGAACAACAAACGAAAAATAGTCAAATCACAAAAATTATTAAAATCTCATCATCAATGTTACCATTAATAGTAAACATTTAATGAAAGGAAGGTGACTGCAAAAGATTAGTACGAAAGTAGGGGACAAAACATATATTATTAAACTAATATCTAAGAATATTACGGAATCATAATTCTCCTTCTAATAAGACTGCTCATCTCAAATCTCTTCAACAGTAGATTATGAGAATACCCTCTAGATAGGTACCCCATCCAATATAAAACTTAAGATTTGAAAAATCTTATCTGCATCTCCTCTAAAGATGCTATATGATAGTTATAACTTACCAACCAAATTAGAAAGACATGCACCAATTTGGATCTAACAAAGTCATTAATATTCGTAATGTAGATATATTTTTAAAATCGTTACTGTTGCGTATGATAAATCCAAATTCTGGTAAACTCCAAACATGCACGTTTCTATATGTTTAGTAAAAATTAGTATATGACCTTTAATAAACTCTGATCTGCATGGTTATTTAAAACGATAAAACGACATAACATTACATTTGAAAATATTTAAGGGAAGGCGGTTACAATCGCATTATATATTAAGCAGGTCCAAGCTATGCTGCTCTTTATACAATCTTATCATTAATAAAGCGAATGAAAAGCAGTGGACTCAGCATCGACCCCTGTAGCACACCGGATGTTTGATTAAATAGCTATGTATAACCACGGTACCGTACAAATTGAACTCGATGGGAAATATATGATTTTAGCATATGTAAAACGGAATCAATCCATTTTCTAAGGAAGAATATGCTAATATTATTTTTGTGTTAGGATTGTATAATGGAAACGCTTGTATTGCAACGAGAGAATATCGAAATTGATTTCCTCATAGCTGGCCATATTTGGGTTCTAGATAATTCACATGCAAAACAAAAAAAAAAACAAAACTCAAAATTTAGTGTTAAATGTTGAGGTACTATTTGGCTTATTTAATAATGCAGTAGCTACTTGTAATTGTATTTAACGGAAATTTAAAATGCAGAAAGGTACATAACTTTGTAAACTGGATGATTGTTCGTCTAGAAGATGTTCCACCTCATACAGGATATGTGGTGTCACTGAGAATGACATATTCTTTGCCTAAATATATAGATTAGTAACGAAGGTCGTATTCCATCGCCACCTATATCACCCGATCTGATTCTTTGCTCATGAGATCACTTCAAGAAATTTGTTTATGCCGCGGAAGTAAATGATCGTAAAGAGTTATTGCAAATGATTCAAGGTGCTGAAACTAATACTAGAAATAATATTTTACAAGTCGTTTAGTTCGTTATTCCCAGTTAACTGTTCTGGAACTATAATTAATTATTAGTGTTCAAAGAAACAATAGTATAAAAGCATTATAACTTCTAAACAAAGAAATGTTTATAAAAACATTTCTTTGTTGTTTATATAAATATTTCTTCATGAAATTAACTTTTTTCAGTTTACTTTTTACGATAGTAGAATAATCGTGGTATTAATATGATCTCTAAAAACTAAAATTAGTAGTTCACATAAACCTCTTAAATTCTTTTTCAATTTTCTCTGTTGTTGTTGGTTTTGTTAGCTTCCTTGAACCTTTTAAGTATGACACATTGGATGCATGTTTTAGAACAAAAAAGTATACTTTTTATTTTTATGTAACTACTGTCATTCATACTCCAACATCTGGCACTGACTCAGCAGAGTAACAAGCAAATTTATCACTGTAATAATAATTACCAGATTGGTTGCATTCTAGATTCTAACTAGTCATTACATCAACGTTATAAATTTAATTACAAATTTTAATGCAAAATATCCATCCGAAAATAAATATTTCATCATTCTCCTCTGTAGTAACAACAATGTTACTGGTTTCCATTTAAAAACAGATTTTCTATTTTCCTTTCGCTTATTCTGACATAGAGGAATCACAAGATGGCTACAATAAAATTTCAACTGGTTTATTGATGTTTCGAAAAATCAACTTCAGTAAAACAAATTCAGTAATTACTTTTGTAGATGGAGAAGAAATATAATGTTAGTGCAAGCATATTATTAAAATGATTTAAAAATAATAATTGAAGACATAGATCTGGAAGCATTGTATCACATAGTAGTGTAAACATATTTTTTGACTGTTGAAAGCGTTGAAGGTCGTTTTTGATTTATTAGTAGTTTAGTACTGATGACGTGTCGACAAAAACCTTTTACAATAATAATAAGGTAGCTATAAGGATCCTTGAAGAAAATTCATAATTAAATTTAATCAAATACTAAATCATTTCATTATTGGCTTGTGACGCAATGGAAGATTGGTTTAAAGAGAATATTATTTCTAAGCCATCATCGTATAGATAATATTATATTACAACATCTGGGTATCAGTTCTAGAAATAAGGAAATTGACAATGAGATCTATCTTTCATAAACGACGTATTAGGTATTGATCAGTAATCGATAAAAGTTCATAAACCCTGATAGACTAATCGCTGATAACTGTTATTACGTTCTAAAACTACAACAAATTTGTGTAAACATTTTAAAGTCTTTAGGTAGTGTGCGGTCATATTGATTAAGTCTTAAGATGTCTCTTTAGGTATCTTAAAATTAGTTTCAAAGTAACTCCAGTACTAATGATCGGATTTTGATGCCGTTTGCACCAGCTTTCTTGGAAAAAATCTATGTTCTTGGATGTCCTGAATCATATTTTTTGACACGAGTACTAGGGTTTAAAACGTAAAGGGAACAAATTAAATGGGCATCTTAGAAGCGGCGAATTATTTTATTAATTTATATACATTTTGTTTCTGAAAATAATTGATAACAACTTTGTAAATTTGGATCTAAGAAAGTGCATTTTAAGTTAAAGCCAGCTAAAGGAGTCGCTTACGTTCAAATAGAATCAGACAATAAGATACGAGGCAGACAAAGACAGAAGAGAGAGTTATTGGAAATCCCTTTAACACTACCGAACAGTATTTAGTACGACTTTATTTAAATACTGCTTGCCCTTATTTTTGTCCACAAAAATATAAGTTATTGTTATTTTAAAGGTGAATGAGCAACACAAAGAACAATATTTTGAGAAAATGAGGATAGGATCTTTATTTAATTTTTCTTGAAACACGCGTTCAACATCAATCTATTAAATTTTGTAACGCCATTTTCCACTATTAGCAGAGACTGACCTAGTGGTTCTGAACCAGCTTGCCACTGATCAATAGCATTTACGATTTTCTTAAACTTCCAGGTTTCCATATACCTATCCGAATATATGTCTGCTGAGATTATCCGCTAGCATGGGATTCATTGGGATCGAATTTGAAAATTACTGATTTAATAATTGAAAAATATGTACTGTAATATAGACATAAGCTAAGCCAAGTTCCTCATATCGTTAATACAGATTACGAAGATTCAGGAATCACCGAACACGATTTTGTGAAAATTGTTTGTTTAAATTGCTGCAGGAATTCTTGTGTTTGACTTAAGCTGTCTACAGTCTGATACAGTCTTCGAATTGTTTCTGCCACATTACACGCATACAAGTCATATGTAAATAAATTCGGAAAATTTTACTTGTGCTTCAATAAAACGAATAAATTAACAGTAATTAAATATAAAATATGTTAATTCATCAAATTACATAATATTATTGCAGGTTAATCTAATTCTGTCTTATGATCCCTCAATATTGCATGGTTTATTTCTGTATATTACTGTTTGTTTTCGATAACCTCAAAGGAAACACCCGTAAGATCCCAAGACTCTGAGGCCATTCAACAGTTGTTTCACCAGTTCATTAATTATTTGTAAATGCTTATATTAAGATATCTGGGTATAGCCTAGATAGTTTTCATCAGAAATGTCACAGTTGCTTACACGTGGAAACAAAGCTACTAACGTAGGAATTAGATATTCTTATAAAAAGTGAGGATTTCTTGGTCCATTTAAAGTAAAGGAACCTGTTGTCTTACTTTTAAGTATTCTCGTCACACAACTTTGTGGATACTGTGTGTGCTGCTTTTGCATTTATCGACGTTTTGTTTGTCCAGTATCTTCAATTTTGGCGATTGATTTCAACATTTAATATGAAAGTTGATTATTAGAAAACTACTTTTTACTTGAAGGGAATTATCGTTACGACACAGGATTCCACTCTTCGGTTTAGATCATCTTCACATAATTCCTACACAAACCATATCTCAAATAGATTTTTCAGTTTTAATACTTTTTGTGCTAAAATAAAAGGGTTATATCACCTATCGTATCACAGACGAGTAAAATATGTAATTTGATGTTTTCAGCAATAACTGGATGGCTTGTCTTTTCATTGGTACTTCATCTACGGAGAAATTTCTCTATTTTTTTTCTCAATTTTTCCCACTGTTGGTTGCTTTATGAATCTATATGGATACTTGGTGTTAAATAAAAGGCATATATCCTGTTGTGTTCGTACCCTGTGTCCATATTCATTCATTAAAAGGATTTCAGTTTTAAAATAAACTGCCAAATGTATTCTTATAAAGCAGTAATTATTACTTCAATGATGAAATGATAGAACTGCTGACAGGTAGGTAGTTGTTTTTAAAAATAATATTGAATCCGCCCTACTTAAAAAAAATATCACAACAGATTATTTACATATATTAGTTTTAGTCGTAACTACTTAATTTTGTTTTAGTGATTGTTGAAAGGTTTTAAGTCTCTGATTTTGAAAAACAGCAAAAAAATACGAAAAATATAAATAATGATAATGTCTGTAAGATAAACGATCCCTATACTAATTTACTTTCGTAATCTTAAATCAACTGTGGTAGTAATAGGAAATAATTCTAGACAGTAGATTTAATTAACCAAATATAATAATACATATTATTTCTACTTAATTTTTAACGAAGGTAAATGATTTCAAATAGTGTAGTTTTGTGTTTTGTATTTATATTGCTTGCGACATTTATATTGTTTAAATAGTTGCTTGACCATATTTGGAATAGACAAAGCCATATGAGAAAGTCCAATATTTAGTATTTTCATGCACTGAGAAAGAAATTTACTAGTGGTAGGCAAAAATACACTTGCTCCAGAAAAAAAAAATTGTATAAAATAGAGGACAGATAAACAATTCAATTATTGCAGCAGCTAAATCAAGTTTTCTGAAAACCAGTTGTTAATCGCAAGTCCAGCAATGACTAAAATTTCTTGTTGAAGTACCTGGACTGTGTAACTTTTAACTAACTGTATTCCAGACACATTAAGGATAAGTTAATTGCACAGTAAGGGTTAGTTGACTTTAATGCAGCAATAATTGAACATGCTATATTGCTACGTACAGTAGTAATCTTTAACTCGTTGTACTGTATTTAGATATTAGACAGATTTTGTCTACTTTGTTAGACTGCATTTTAGACAAGAAAAATTGTATACTTACATTAAAGTGCATACTCATTATTTAACATGCAATCTATATATCACATGCCAAGATGACACATTTTACTAGTTATATTTTCTTTGAAGGCTAGATAAATATGCATTTTTTTCTTACAAATCTACTACATTGTAGTTCATAACACTGACTGCATGTATCAATTAACTAAATTAAATCATTTATAAAAAAATATTTAATTCAAAACTTTTTTTTGGGCATAATACCCTTTCAACAATAAACGATTCACTTATTGCTGTTATTATTTATACATTTAAAAAATCAAATGGAGCTAAGCAGGATGCTTCCGGAATTTCGCCACACTTTTCTTTATTTACCCGAGCGCAACCCCCGGGCTGGGGTTGAGCGCAGGGGAGGACGCGCTCCATCTCCTTATCGATTGCGAGATTAGCCGCGAAGCCTGGGGCCCCGATTAATTTAGAATGTAAGATGCATGGTCACGGCTCCTCGTTTCCCCTTGAAGAGTTCATTTACTCGAATAGGCATGGCTTCCATCGATCGGGTACGCTATTAAAAATCCTTGGCAGCGTTTATTACGCGTCTGCGATGCTATTTTCGAACCGTTCGGTTTACATTATAATGCTGAATGTTAAACTGACGTTGCTCACGTACTGGGTGGCCGTCGATATGGCCCGTAAGTACGCGTCGAAGGAAGTCCAGTTCTGGTTCGAATTACAGGATATGGCTACTGTTGCGTGCGGTGAGCGGCTGGATATTTTATTAGTTTGTGGTTAATGATAATGGACGTCGCGCATCGCACAATTGCAGCTCCTGCACTGAGCCGTTGCTTATTACTACCTCTTTTATCACGTTAATATTTCAATCGGTTCATGAACCTAAGAGATTTTTGATTTCCGTGTCAAGAGTGCCTTGGAAAGTAACTCATTTGAGTGTGGGAGAGGGAGAGAGGAAAATGCTAGCTTCCTTCCTTCGGTTCCTTCTAAGCAAGATACAGTAATTCACTTTGCACATATTGTAATGGAACTGAAACATGATTTCTAATCCGTTCCATTGTCACCTTGTAAATATTATTTTAAAAATGTTTAAATAATTGCAGTTTTCAAACTGAAGCTAATTGTACATAAATCAGAAATGATTTAATATACATGTAGTTATTTATCTAATATTGTTTTAATATTATGTTTACAGCCTATTAGATCTGATAAATATACAGTAAGTTGACAGGAGTCACGACTCAGACCGGTTGCAATTGCGAACGGAGACTGTCTTTGGCCATTAATGTAATCTTACGTCAAATGTGGTAGTAATGGGAAATAATTCTAGACAGTAGATTTAATTAACTAAATATAATAATACATACGTATTATTTTTAATTTTTGACGAAGGTAATTCATTTCCAATAGTGTAGTTTTGTGTTTGTATTTATATTGTGTGTATCCGTTATAATGTTTATAAATTATACCATAGCTTCTTGGTCATATTTTGAATAACTAACTTAACCCTAATGGTAGGTAAAAATATACTTGCTCCAGCATAAAAATTGTATAAAATAGATGACAGATAAACATTTCAATTGTAGCAGCTAAATCAAGTTGTGTAAAAACCAGTTGCTAGTCACAAGTGAACAGGTCATCAGTGGCTACCAACACAGAATATATAGCTAATGGCGTAGCTATATTTTCTGTGCTACCAGCAATGACTAAAATTTCTTGGTGAAGTATCTGAAGTATTCTTATAGTTATTAAAACTTTTAACTAAATATATTCCTGATACATTTACTACAATCTAATTATTGCACTAAAGGTTAGTTGACTTTAATGCAGTAATAATTGAACATGCTATATTGCCACATACAGAAGTAATCTTTAACTTGTAAGTTGTACTGTATTTAGACATTAGACATGTTTTGTGTACTTTGTTAGACTGTATTTTAGACAAGGCAAGTACAAATTTTGTACTTAAGCCAAAAGTGCATATCCATTTAACCCATTATGCAATCTAAATAATGCAAAATCGAAAGTATTATTGAGAAATATTTTTATATATAGATCACATGCCACACATTTTATATTTCATTTGAAAATTAAACAAATATGCATTTTTTTTTTCTGACAAATCTTCCACATTATAGTGCCTAATCGACAAATGTCTTTCAATAATTTTTTTTGCATATTTATTTATACCAATCATAAGATAAGGGCATATCTACAATAAAGATACAATAATTATAGTTGTATAAACAAAACATCCATAATTATTTAAAAACACGGTAAATTGATTGAAAATATACTGAAAAGTTAAATAATAAAAAAGAAATCTAATCAGGCCATACCTACACACAAATAACAAACAACTCACACACTTAAACTAACATGATGACGGTCATAACCATTCTTGAATGAATTGATGGATTGTGTAACAAGGACAGAGTAGATGGTTTAATTGTGAAATTATACGGAATTATTAGCTATAATGGTATTCCTTAGTTATTAAAAATGACCACATGACTACAAAAAACGTATCGAGGCGGAACTGAACGGTTGTACGATATCTTTCAGCATATTTCGCCTTTATTCGTATTCGGCGGTAATAATTGAACAGGTTCACTTATCGCAGCAACATAATTACTTGTGCTACCAATCTGTACCGCTGTGGAAATATTGGCTTCCAGTTATGACAATAATTTGTATTTCAGAAATCATATTTACCAATTACAGTTAACTGCACAATAATTACAAATGAACTAGTAACTTACCGGAAGTGAATTTTAAAATTTAATAAAATGCTTTACTTCCAGAGGTGATGTAATCTGTTATCAGTAATATACATGTGTAGAAATGTTGTTTTACCTATGGGTAATATTTAAGACACCCACATCAGAAAAAAATATATTTGCGGTAGGTAATTAATTTTTTTTTTAGCAGCATAGTTTACTTGGAGAGTTTTTCTCAGTGTGTAAATTAGGTACCATACTTCGAGCAAAGAGCCAAAATGTGAGTGGCTGTTATGTGATAATTTTACAAACATGTAGAAAACGATCATTGTTTGTATGCTCTGTGCGTTTAACATTCCTTAAAAGCAACAATAAATCACTCTAAGACTCGACATAGGTCACTTACTTACACTTAGTCTTATTTATGTTTGTCGATTTTACATTGCCACAAAATATCACATATTTTAAAATTATAATTAAGCAATATTAGTATCCACTAAAGCGTCAAATGTTGGGTATTGATCTTTGAGTTTAAAGTGTTTAGGAAGTTTTAAAGTAAAAATTTATGGGTTAGTATTTATTTGTAAAGTAAAAAATAGCTGCTGATACAGTTATTCACTTTCCTGGAGCAAGGCTATAGCCAAAATTGTGTCTACTCCAATGGAAATAATTTTAAACATTGGGCTTTGCTATTTTAGTAGCTATAGATGGGAAGTTATAGTTAACTATTATTTATTTTTTTCTTTGCTCTGTACCACGAAACCAATTCACTACCAAGATAATAAAGAAACGCATATATATGAAAGCGCTTATAACCGCTGTATTTAGAACCGTACTAGACACAATTTTTTGTTACGTAAATTAAAATAAATTTACAAGAAAATTCGTAAATATCAAGCTATTTCATATAAGATTTTTTATTCTAAATATTGCCAAGAATGTGTCTCATAATTTGTATACATTATAAACGCCGTATAGTTACATCAAAGGTATACATGTGAAATCAAGTTTCATTACAATATAAAAAAATGGGTCGTTCGGATCTCTAGAATATTCTTGTATTCTTCTTGTATTCTTGTCTTGAAATTGTTCGTATAATATGACAATGATAAGAGATAGTAAATATAAATACTGTAACGTGAAATAAAAATAAAAATAATCATTCAGTTTATTATACTATACAAGAAATATCTAAAAAAAGTGCCCCAGCCATGGGAGCATTGCACGAAGAATAAACATAAGAACGCCTGACTGTTTATACATCTATCTATTAAAAAAATGGCGATAGTTATTTCTAGATGCCAATACCCGCTCGAGCATAATGTGGTGCGTCTGTTCCTTTATGTTCCTTGTTTATGGAACACGTTAACGATCAGCTATGAAAATAAATCATTTTCCAGTGTACCCTTTTCATGGCGAGGCGCTGAACAGAGTAGTAAAGCCTAGCTCTTAGTACATGCAGACTCGAAGACTTACATATTTATTTTAATGTTCGATGTTTTATGAGTATGCACTTTTGCATTGTTTTCTAAACGATCGTGCAGTTGTGGATATATTTCATATTAATCACTGTATCACATGGTTTTAAATAAATTATTCGTGCCAGACATACTTGAAATATCAAAACTAACACGTTTATAGGCCGATGGAATTCGATTTTGAATAATATCAGTACATACCGGTGTGTGTGTGCAAAAATATCATTTCTTCATTGCTTTTGTGAGGACAAAATTAGTCAATAGACCAGTAGACGTATACATCTCATCTCAACTAAAAAAAAAAAATTCAATGTACAGAGGACTCTTACAAATACAGTTTTGTAAGAGCAGTTCAAAAATGATTTAAAAATACACTTCTGTATGGCATGGAAACTGGTCCACTGTAAAATCTGACAAGGAAATAAATAAGTAACGTTTTATAACACCTCCTTTATACAGAAAATTTAATTTTTCTTTAGTTTTATTGGGTTTTTGCCACACTTCTGAAAAATAATAAAAATTAATTAAATAAGCCCTTGCGCCAAACGGAATAGTCAAGGGTTATTTTTGAAACTAAGTTTGAACGGAGATAAGTGTGTGTCAAACTGTTCAGTAAACATCGATCATTGTTGGCTACAGTTGCATCAAGAAGAAGTAAGTAAAAATAAAATAAAAATCATTTAACATCTCTATGGAAGCAGATAAACAAATTTTAAACTGTCAAACTTGACATACGTTTAATATTTTTACTACTATTTTGAAAACAAAAGCAGAGAGTTTTTCGAAACGTCAATATTACGGAAGTGCGCGATAGTGATGTGATTTTTGTTATTTTTTACTTATCTGCTTTTTTCAGTGTGAGATTTTTTGGTTAGGCAAACTTAGTTTCAAAAATAACCCTTGACTGTTCCGTTTGGCGCAAGGGCTTATTTAATAAATTTTTATTATTTTTCAGAAATGTGGCAAAAACCCAATAAAACTAAAGAAAAACTAAAATTATGCCACAAATAAATAGCTTCAGACAACAGAAAATTTAAATTGCCGCTATTGTTATGAATTGTTAATAGAATTAATTTGAGGTTTTAATTAATAAAATAGTTTGACGTACCTGATTTTACAATTACAAAATTTTGGGCCGCTCTTCTCAGTTAGCTTTTACAAACTAACATAAATGTTTTTGGTTTTTATCCATTTTGAACTCGTAACTTATTAGCAGCAGCTACGATAGGTTTGCGTAAATCATCAATAATGTCCACTTCGGTACGATACACTTTTCTACACATTTTTAAAATAATCCCACAAAAAAAGTGTAAATTATTTAAAGTCATCCTCGTCCAATTCCTTCGTATTAATGCTTAGACTCTCTGTACACGGATATAAATGAGCTTTGTATATGATACGCCATACTGCTGCAATACGCCGTGGACGCCCTGGACCTCCATCTTTTCCACGATTCTGTTTCTAATTTCCCCTGTCACACTCGCGTTGCACCACACTTGTGCTCACTAGATACTGCGGTAGAAGTAGCTGCATGGTATGTTTACCAGGAAATCGTTCTGCTAAAGCATTTTCACATGACTTTAAATTAAAACAATATTCATCAACTCCGACTGGCTATGCATGTAAGCCATTTTTGATAATTGTAAATACTCGCATCACAAAAACATTAATACCTACTGTACATAATCGGATTTTAATATTCGGAATATTCGGAAAATCAAATTGTATACTGTTACTGCTCATAGAACTGACTAATTGGTGAGCAAGAAGATGTGTGTCGACAGAAATAGAAAATTATTTCTGCTGTGGTGTAAAATTTACAATTTGTGACTAGTTTGGTTCTTTCTCTGTTGAGAAGGCAATTTTTGACCGAAGATCGAATGAATGAAAATAAAAATTTTTAAGATTAAGGCTAGGAAGAAAATTATTTCCTAATCATATTCATTTGCCGTTTATTTATCACATAATGCACAGGCTATGTAGAGATATAATCGATCATCATTAAATTAAAACCATATCAACACTTTAGTCACACGTCACACCGTTTTGAGATTAGATAACTTGTTCAATGTCGTTGCAAATAACGTATCGAACCGTTTACAGGTATTTTTAATTAGTTGAATGATTGATACATTTCCATGACTAAAGCCACAAAAATAGACACAAACAGATAATGTTTTGAAATATGTGATCTGTGCATGCCATGGCGAGAATACACTTGGTCTAGGTCATAAAAAATTTAACACTTTGGTGATGATATGGAGAAAAAAGATCAGGTTACTTGCGATGCAAATTCGCAGTAAATTAAATTATAAAAGATATTTATTGCTCGTTGCTGATATTTTACTGCCAGAAACATTTGAAACTCACTGGCCATATCACAAGAAAATCAATTGGTCCAAGTTACTTGAGTTATAATAATTATTATGATACATGCGTTCATTAATTATTATGTGAGTGTATAACTACACTAATATGAAGAAAATATTTTTGTGAAAATTCTAAAGGGTTTTTTTTTGTTCATTTGACATTTTTTGGTACAAGTAATATTAAACGAAAAAAACGATGCGGATTCATAACACTGCACTTATTATTTATTAATATTTTTAAGTATTTCTAAAATATGCTACTTCCGAAAGTAAAGGTCAAAATAGTTTTGTTAAACGTCATTTACCTAGATATCAAAAGCACCCCTAATAAGTGGCAGCCTTTAAATTAAAAATACACTAGCGGAAAAAATTAAGGGATCAAAAAAATCTCAATTTTTTGCGATTTTTAAATGGCTGTATCTTTTTCTAAAAATGGTCGTATGTGAGTGAAAAAAAAGCAGTTTGAAGCTTGAAGTGTCTAGTTTATGGATCTTGCGATAAAAAAATTTTCCAAGCAACAATTTGCGCAAAATCCTAATGAATATCATGGAAATAAAATTTTTCGAAATTTTTTGCACTCTTATTTTTAGTGTACGGACTTCAAAAAACTGTTTTCGACCTAACCACTATATTTATATATTTAGCTTCAATTTATTTTTTTGTCAGCCTTTAAAGGCAAAAAACGCGGTCCTTCATTTTTTTCAAATATTCAATCGAATGATCGCTTGATGGATCAGGTTGAAACTTTGTAGGGTTTTTGAGGGTACAATAATCTATAAGATGTACACTTAACATTAGTCATTTTCCCAATATTCTCAATGTGGCACGTGATTTTCTGAAAGACCTCAAAAAGGTGTTTTTCGAAATTTTTCAGTCATGTTAAGAATGAAAAAAAAATTGTTTCTTGAAAAAACATGCCACAACATTGTAGATAATGGATCCAAGGTTCCATTTTCTCAGCGACCATTGGTTCTTGAGATATTGCTGAGAGAAAATGACGCATTTTCATTCAAAGGCTGATAACTCAGGGAGGAATGATCGTATCGAGGCCGACAAAAAAAGAAATTGGTTACGTTGAAAAATTTTTTTTGAAGTCCGTACACTAAAAATAAGAGTGCAAAAAATTGCGAACAATTTTCTTTCCATGATATTTATTAGGATTTTGCGGTAATTGTTGCTAATTTTTTCGCAAGATCCATAAAATAGGCACTTCAAGCTTCAAATTGCTTTTTTTCACTCACATACCAGAGATACAGCTATTTGAAGAATCGCAAAAATTTGAGATTTTTTTTTGTTTCAAATTTCATTTTCAGAATATTCAAATGCGCCAAAAGACACTATAAACGGCTATTTATTATCGACAGACATGTCAAATACAAAAAAAAGTCTTCAAATTTTTAGAAAAATTTATATTTATTTATTTGAACTATAAGATCGTAACTCGTAGGAATGCATTTCGATATCGGTAGATTAGTAGTTCAGACAATCTATTTTTGACGTCTAGCTTCCGCCGTTTACGTTTGATTACTTATGTTAGAACCACCCTGTATCTATGAAATCTATATATTTTTAAAATACGTTTACAACCTGTATAGGTTGTCATAGTTTTTTGTTTATAATTTTGGTAAAAAATTAAGAATAAATAAATAGTACCTAGGTTTCTATAATATTTTTCACTAAAACTACTTTTTTAATATAGTATGCTCAAAGTCCGGAAACTTCACGCAGAAAATTTAGGGGGTGATACTACTCGAAAAATGTATCACATTTTCTCTAAAAGTCAATATTAACAGACCTACGTAACCTCACAGTTATTATTTTTTTAATTTGTTGTTTGGCTATACCTTTTTTAATACTGGAACAATTTTTTTGAATTGGCATTCTTGTTGCTTTTACAAAGATGCAATTTTAGGTAAAATATTTTTATTTGCAACACCCTAAAGAGTAAAAAGGGAACGTGCTAGGTGAAGAATGATGATAACTTTTTTGCCTTTAATTTTATGGAAATCATTTTCTTAAAGACTGATTATTTATCTAACAATTTTATACTCTTATTTGAAGTCCAAAAAACCAACCATTTGCGAGGAAAACGACATTTAATTTTTTTGGATATACAGGTGAATCTCATTTCTTCTATGATGTAAGCAAAGTGTACCATAAAAACAATTGAATGATAGCTGTCACGTATTGCTGTGATGGCATTTTCAAATCTTACGCTTCGTTCATACAGGGTAAAAGCAGAAGCGCAACCTTTTGTAAGACAATATACATTTAACAATTTTTATTTTAACCTTGGTAGAACAATTTTCAGACTGGTCACTGCGTTGTCGGATTAGCTTACTTGACGTTTCCAGAGGTTGAGGTGATACGGTTAAACTAAAGTTTGTTTCAAAGTTACTTTTGAGGAAGAGAACGGTGTCAATGATATTTGTTTTTACTTCACCATGTATACATGAAAATTGATTTAAAACTGCGCAACTAAAATTAAAAATTGACGTGACTGAGCTTCTTCCGCTTACTGTATATTATTCTAATACTACACAAACTATTTTTTAGTTCAATGAAAAGAATTTATCCATACTAAATCACGTGCGGTCGTATATTTTACAACTTCTAAAACTGTCTTAATGTTCCTCGACTTTGACAAAGTCACTTTACTCGCATAGGATTAAATCACCCCTTTATGGTCACTTCTTGGCCTGTTCCCTACATTTTCGTACCACTTAAAAGCTCCCTTATTCCTCTTAAAGATTACAAGTAGACAGATTTGGCCGATCCTTTAATAAAGGTCTAAACCCTTTTAACTTATGGACAGTAAAAATACAAAAAAGTGAAAGTGGCAAAGATACATACTGCTAGCCATAAAATAGAATATTTACTTCTTTGTGTGAAATGTATGAGTTCAATATTATTACATTGAGGTTCAGAGACAGGATACATGTTTATGGTTATGGTTGTTTTCTAGTCAATTTTACAAAAGGGTCTGTGGGTATTTTTGTACCTTTCTGTGGTTGCTGGTCAGTTGAACTTGATAGATTGTTTCGACTCGTATTTAGATTTATTTATTGAGGTTTCTTTGATGTGCAAGAAAATTTATTACAAATTTGTTTGTGGTGTCATAAATTTAACAGTAACTGCTTAATTGACAATTTTGGAAAGAGTACAACAATACTTGAGAACTAAGATAGAATATTTAAATTAATAATAATGTTACAACATAAACAGCAGATTCGCCACTTTGATCATTTTCAGTTGGCGTTTAAGATGTTGAATTGAAAAACGGCGATTTGGACTGTAAAGCTGCGCCCGGGTCAAAGAAGCAGAAGCAAGCGAGAGCGAATTTCTCTAAAAAATTCCCAAGTTGCAGCTTTTGTTTACACCTAGCGATTATTTGATCGTAAACACGTTGCTTATGTTGTTTCATAAGTTACTGAAACATAGTAAGAAAAAACAACAGCAAAGAAGGTAGTGGTGGCACATAACACTTTTTTAAGATCGACAATGTTATGGTGGCAATAGTTTACTGAGGCCAAAGCCAATGTTCATAAAACATATTTTTACTGTTATAGTAATTTACATGACAAGAATATCAATATTATTCTGTGATTAAATAATTATTTTTTATTATTTATTTCTACTACCGTAGGTAGTATTTCTCCCGTACCAGCAAAATTTATTTTATCAAATATTATCGTGGGGATGTGTACTGAGGTGACAGGTTCCACAACATTATAGATCATCATTACGTAAAAGAATTGTATATTACATATTATTGGTTAAATGGGTTATCAACATAATACGGTCTTAGGCCATAAAGAAATCTACAAAATAATATTCATATTCTTCCACTTAAACCAGTTAAGATGAATGGATATTCATCATGCATTCAAGTTCATGTTGAAAGTTAAGTGGACATCAAAACTAGTTTATTTTAGGAGATGTAAGTTACACTTTCCTGTTACTGTGATTTATTTTTTGGAATTTTAATTTCTCAGAATATTTAACTGATAATAAATATTTGCATGATGAAAACTACTTTTGGCTTGGTATTGGTAACTTTTATAAATATTATACACAGTTATTCTAAAATATAAAAAATTAAGTAAAATAGATTGGAAATTTTCTTTATAACGAGACATACTACGTTAAGAACGTTCACAACAACAATATATTGAACTGACAAATTCAAATTTATTTTGAGTTTAAAAATCTTAAAACTAGTATATAGTAACACTAATTAGAAACAAAATTCTCTCATAAATTCTAATTTGTAATATGGTGTACTTATTTTTTCATATTTTACGGTACATGAAATTTTATAAATTTTTAAAAAATCACAATTCCAGAAAATAATTCACAGTAACAGGAAAGTGTAGCTTCTATCTACTAAAAAAAATAATATTTATGTACTTATTTCTACTGGCAATGGCTTTTCCGTTCTAGCAAAAGTATGTTCCTACAAGAGTACATTATTCTATAAATGAAATAGATATGTTTTGCAGTAGTATAGGTATTGTTTGTAGCCACAAGAGAGTTCTTTCCCGTGAAGAGAGTATAATATATTGAGGTTTTTGTACTTGTAAAGTATTTCTGCTACAACAAGTAAACTAGAGTCTTAAAATATGCTTATTTTGCCAAATATATTGGCTACTATAGCTCTGGTTCTGACCACGATACAAATTTTTCAGTGCATATAACTCTTTTGACATTATCGCAACATTGATATACCATGCCATCCCTATATATAGACATTTACTTAGCTAGGTTTTCGATAGGATTTAATCTCAATGGTGATATCAAAAAAATTAAGCTTAATTTGTATTCAAAGTCAATCCAAGTATGCTTTTTATTGCAAGAACATGCTTAGAAACTACTCATACCACCAATTTGTGTTCATACGTGTATTTTTACGTTTTCTCTCTACAGGGTGATTACTATGATACGTTTGCGTAAATCTTCAATAATAGGGATCCACTTCGGCGCGCTACACTTCATTTTTTAAATATCTTTACAAAAATTAGTACAAATGATTTAAAGTCAGGAGATCATGGCGGCCATGGTACCGGTCCTCCTCATCCAATGCCTTGACATTAATGCTTGGACACGCTATACATGGTACGGATATAATTGAGCCTCGTGTATGATACACCATACTGTTGCAATACGCCGTGGATAGCCTAGACCTCCATCTTTTCGATTCGATTGGAAATTTCCCGCGTCACGCCTGCGTTTGCACTACACTTGCACTCACTGCACGTCGCTGTAAAAGGAATTGAAATTGACATATGTTTACGGGAAAATCGTTCTGCTAAAGCCGAGGCTAAAGCATTTTCACTTCACCATAAATTAAAACGATACCCATCAGCTGTGAGTTGGTATATGTAAGCCATTTTTGATATTTAAAAAACTAATGTACATAAATCATCAAAAAAATACGATAATACGATAAGTAATCGGATATTTGAAATCGCTAGACTAGAGACTACAGTAACCCATCACCATTTTTCATTACGCATTTATTCCCATTTTTTTTTTAAATAACTTCTGAATCACCCTATATAATCTTGAGTTGTTTGTCTTTTAGAAAACGTAGGTAGTAAACCTTTTATCTATACTGGACTGAGTGAGAGGAGTAAAGTCTTTATACGGAAATGGAAAATAATGGCTTTGACGTCTACGTAGGGTAACAACCTTATCTTACCTTCCTTCTCTGCCAAAAACTGGAAAGCTGTCAATGAATAGGTTGGTTGAATAAAAGCAAGGACGAGCTTGAGTACGTCGCTACAACGAAAAAGTTATTGATAGATAACTGGGCGAAATGTGAACGTCCTCAGCCTTAACTACACAGAAACATTGGCGCGACAGTAATTGAGATAAATAGGATTTTCCTCTAATTCCTTAAGTTCTACTAAAAGGTTATTTCTCGAATACTTCTTAGGTTTCTTCAAATATAAAAAAATAGGAGATTATCATGTGATTTAGTTCACAAATTTCTTTATATCAAAATATTACTTTGCATTATTTTCTAGAATTTCACTTTTATCACCAAATCCAGTATATTTGTGTTTTTGAAATACATAAATCTACTCCAGTATATTAGTTCTGGCATGTTTAATAACACAGCCCGTGAAAAAAGTGCCATGTGTGAAAGACGTGACCAACACTTCTATACGTTTTCGAGTTTTCTGAATCCGAATCTGGTGCCTGTTTGATGAAATTGGCTCATTTTCAAAGTCATTTGAAGGTCAACTTTTCTTTTCTGATGGTAATGAAATATCTGTAAACAGATTCAAAAGGAGCGAAAATTTTCACAATCAAATACGTTTTAGAATCATTTTTGGGGGTTCAAGGTCATTTGAAAGTCAACATTTTTTTATGAATTTGCAATTTTTTACCTGCGTAATATGAAAGATGAGGAATTTCACGTTTGGATACACGATTAAGTTGTTTTTTAAAGTAATTTTCAAAGTCCAATTCTCCTTTTGAACTTATTGGTATTCGTCAGTATGGTATGATTTCGGGAAAATTACCTCTATTAAAGCTGTTTGGGTCATTCTAGAACAAAATCTGTCGATCTTGGATTTGATCTGGAGGATTATAATCAAGGACATGCAAAAGTCATCCCTTGCTTTTTAATGGCCCTACAATTTCTGATTTCACATTCCATCCCATCTCCCTTGATTCCATATTTCTGGATGTCCAATATAGGTCCTGTAGTTGAAAATCAATAGAATGATTTGTAAGGCTGTAAGATTAAGATTCATGTGAGCATACGTTCTGTTTTCTTTATTTTGCTCGTGAGAGAGGTAACAATAATCTTTTAATTCTAAAATTTGGTTCTATATACTTTGGTTGTGATTTCTCATACTCGCTTTCCCAGTTAAGGTATAGATGAAGTTTTCAAGAAGGAAGGCTAATGTTAGTACTATCTACTTAAAACAAAAGTGTTCAAAACTATCTAAAGCAAAACTAAAATAAAGCGTTTTCGATGGACCACATATTCCAAAAATGTTCAGAGTTTTATTGAGTACATGATTGATACAGAAAAAGCTGCATGGGATAGTTTTAAGGGAACTGTAGAAAATTTCCTAGGTAAAAAAAGTAAAAACTATAAATAAATAGTAGCTGAAATGGTAGACAATTTCCACGCGTTAGGGTGTGATATGAACCTTCTCAATTTACATTTTCTTGACTCACACATTGACTACGTTTCAATGAACTGAGGAGTTTATAACGAAAAATAAAGAGAGAGATTCCATCGAGACATCACATAGATGGTCAAATAGGTGTCAAACATAAAAGGAAACCACTCCTCAGATCGTTCTGTGATAATCGTGTCCGTTATAAACAAAAAAATAAGTGAAAAAGAAGCTCTCTCAAAGTACGAAACCAAAAATTGTATTAGCATTAAAAATCAAAGATTGACTTTGAATATGACCTTCAAGGTGAAATCCAAGGTCGATAGATTTTGCTCTCGGATGATCGAAACAGCATTTGTAGAGGTAATTTCCCCGATACCTCGCCATACTGATTAATACCAACGTGAAAAATTCAAAAGGAGAATTAGACCTTTAAATGCCCTTAAAAAATACTTACCTCAATCGTATATCCAAATGTGAAATTCCTCGGTCTCTCAGAATACGCAAGCAAAAATTGCGTTATCATGCTTCTTCTGAAACCGTTTACCAATCAGCAATTGCAACCGCAATTAATTGCGGTAATATAGTTGTTTTCGTGAAGCCATTTTTCGTGTTCAGCGATTTTGCGATGAGTTCCTTTAAGCATTAAGGTGTGTGTCAAGTTAAGTCAATAGCTCACGGAAACTTTTCATTCAACAATTTATGCAACTGCGTCAAGTTTTGAATTGGCCAAGATGCCATCAATGAATTAAAAGGCACAAGGAAGGTCTTCCCTTTCCTTTTAGGACGACCGTGAACATCGACCGAAGAGTGTCATGTTGCGCGAATGTTGCTGCAAATCGTCTATCAATTATCTGAGTAAAAACTGAAGAGTACATTTCGTTCGTTTTGTGTATGCTGAGTATGAGTCATGTTGCACATTGCAGTGAAGTTGCAGAGCAAAGTTGAATAAGTTATAATGTTTCTCAATTTATACAATGTGAATCAAATCTCGAGTGCAGTAAATGTGGTGATATAACAGGTATCGAGAGATTTCGTGTTTTTAAAGAGGATGATTTTGGATCCTTAGGCACCTCCTCCTGAGGGAGATTTCCACGTCTCTTTCTCATAAATCAAAGAAGATTTTTTATTCCGGAATTAGTTATTCTGCCACTTTTCATTCAAATAGATCATGTAATTAATTTCGTGCTCTAAACATTCTCTTATGATATACAAATTCAATGGAAAAATTGCGTGATTTCTCCAAATATGTAGAATATAGAAAAAATAATGTATTATTTTAATCAAAATGGCGTTTGTCCTAAATAATTTAATAAAAAAATAAGCCTAAAAGTATTTAAAAATTTTCTATCTGACTTCACTACATTAACTTATCTATTTTATTGTGAAAACATAATAAACAAAAGTGAGGATTTTTTAATTAAATGTTCAAACGGAAAAAAATTAAATTAATTTAAAAAAATTAATAAATGTTACATATTGTTCATTACTTTTATGTATTATTTTTCATATAAAAATACAAGTAGTTTAATGTGAAATCAGATGGCATAATTTTATATCGACCTCAAGTAAAACTTTATATCTACACTACATCGCAACTAATAATTATGGCAATGTTAAAAACGGAAAATAAAAGATACCTGTTTGCTTTGACTTTCCGTATTTGCTGCGCTAATGAAGTTTTAATTAGCACCAATGAATTTCATAAAAAAAACTATAAAATTAAATGAATCCACTCGTGACAAATCAATAATAATCATCCGATTATGCTTATACAAAACCCGCTTCCGTCATCGTGGAACTTGCACAGCATTGTTTGCATTGTCATTGTAAATCATGCTGAACGTATATGGCATTTTCTTGCCTCTCCAGATACATGTTCTAACCTTTCAATATGTTTAAAAGATTGCCCTGTAAATACATTTCAATTCAATATAAAATTCATGCAACATCCCCATTAATTAAAATGAATGAGGTGGAGTTAAAACTGCAAATCTTCCTGTCAGCTAAACTGCCTCCGAATCAACTATGAATCTCCAAAAATAACCGGCATTCGCCGGGTATAATGTATTTGCTATTGCCCTCGCTATTTTCAAGGTGCAATTCTAACATTAAAGTATTAAGTCATGCCGTTTGGAAGAGGACCAATTATTTTAAATGTGAAAGCATTGGCTCCGTGAGTAAACACCAACTAGTTCTAATAATACGGACCTGCCTGACGTCATCAGGCACCTTAAAATAAATCACTTCTATCTACTCAATTGGTTGTAAGTAAGGCCTGTGGGAGAGGTTCAGAGAGATAGATTTTTTACACTGGGAACGCTTTTAGTTTAAATATACATGATCCACTTTATTACGATATGTGGGGGGATTGATTTATTGCGTATGTACAACTTCTGCCACGTCCATCTGGCGTACTTTTAAAAAAAGACGCGTATAAACAAGCGGCTGCGAAACTTCGTAGGATGTTGCCCCAAATTCCGTAATGCGGTGTTTGTTTGCCCAAAAATGAAAATAAATTTTTTGAGCTAAACACTGCCAAACCGGGCCACCTGATAAAATAAATACGTGACTCGATTTTAATGGCGGTTTAGGGTCAGGTGGTATTTGAGTCATGTTTTAATTTTATATGAGATGGCGTAATTCGGTATAGTAGCTAACGTTAAAATGTTTAGGCAGGATATAATGCTTCGTCCAGACCAAATGAGCGAGCAAAAGCAAGCGAGAGCGAATATTCTCTGAAAATTCCCAAGTTGGCTGTTACTAGCAAATACATGTTCGGCACATAATACTTTTTATGAATCGATATTTTTATGGTGGCAATAATTTGCTGATATACAATTTTGTCATCATCCCCTGATTTTGATTTCCTTACATACATTTATAAAATAACAGTGTTTGTAAACAATAAATATTGCGTCCAGACTGAACATACAAGAGCGCGAAGATTCATCGATGTGGATCATCAATACTTGTTTACACGGGTTTAGTAAACAGACACAGTTATTGGAGCAAGTCACTAGCTGAAAAATTGTACAAGCCAGTAGTTCACACGTGTAGTAACGTTTACCATACGTGTGAATTTAATTTGTTACTAACCACTGAACTGGAAAACAAGCGTTCACAAGAAGATAGTAGCAGAATAGTAGAGTGGCTTTAACACATTCCATTCGATAATTGTGCTAGTGTTAAGTAATGCCCGGCAAACTAGTGCTAGTAAGCTAGCAACTCTAGCTCTTTGTAAACAGAATTAGCATCTAAGCCAGGATAGTTTCAATAGGATGGTGTTCTATTATTTATGCTAGTAACACCTCCTACCACTGATTTATTATTCTAGTTTTGCATATTGGCTTCTTGTGAACGGCAAAGCTAAATATGTATATGATCGGCTAGTATAGTGAAAATGCGCCGTTTTTTTTTCTGCATATATATACACATTTCAGAAATGCCGAAATTAAATAATGAAATTAAAATTCATTTAGCTGTATCTTAATGAAGAATGGTACTATTGCCTGTTATAGGGACAAACAGCCACTCTTCTAATAATTGAACCAATGCAGTTTGACGTAATATTTCAAGCAAATGTTTCAATCTAATAATTATGTTTCTTCTGGCTTTGACTTAAAATTTCCAGTATCGTATGTACCGCTCTAGCATTATGCCAAACCAGTAGAGTAAGCCAGAATATGACGGCGGAAACTTGCTATCCTAGCGTGAAAAACAAGCCTTGTGGAGACCGGGCATAAGTTAAATTGCTCTCTACTTATTTGACTGCCTTCATTTACTGGCGCTAGTACTCTACTAACAACTGGAAACTAAGTGCGAATAAATGGTGGTAAATTTAAATAACACGCTGAAGTGTTAAGACGATATTATGTATGTAAACATGATGTGGCAACGATGTTTCCTCCGGCATTCGATTGTCGTATGGCTGCGCCATCAGTAATTTTGTAGCGTACCAGGAGCGTCGTGTTACTGAATTTTATAGGGTAATTTGTTTATTTTTTTAAAGGTCGAGTAAAAAATGTTTTTCTTTCGATTTTCTGTCTTATTAGGCCTTCCAAATACGTGGTTAAAATTAATGACATTATGACTGACTCACCCTGTATACACACAAACACAGTTTTTCAGAAAGTTAAGTGCCTAAAATGAAACCAAAAGTGAAAAACATATATGTATGCATTATTGGCTATTTTTATAAAAAAAATGAAACAATATTCTAAATATATCTTTAATTCTCTACCAGTAATCCTCATTTTTCCGTATATTACTATTTGTTTTATTTATTAAAGAAGTTTGTTTGTATTCTATGTTTTGAATTAATGAAGGAGTTACAAATACCGTTATTATTTATGCTTATATTCACATTTGAGGTCATATGATACTGATCGTCTTGAGTAAAAATTTACAATGTTCATGTAAGTTTTATTACGTTACGTAGATCGCTCCTGAAAAGGATGGCATTTGTTGTGAAATCTGTCGACGAGCAAACATTAACGTTTGTTTGTAGAAACCGCGTTTCCTATTTTTATATTTGTATTTAAAAGGCCGTGCGTTTAAATTTGGAGGTTCCAGTGGCGGATCATGGATTTTTCCGTAACTTTGCTCAATGAAACGTAAACAATTACGTTGTATAGTCAGAGTTTATTTACTTTTAAAAGTACTTTTAAAAGCTAAGCGCATATTCAGCGCGTACTATTTACATCGCACGGAACTAGGGTTACTATATCTAAAATGAGAAAAGCCGGACATCACTGTCGATTTAGCCGGACATTTTGCCCGAAACGCCGGATAACTCCTTTTTTGCACAGAAACTGAATAAAAAACATTTTTTAAACAATAAAATCTGTTTGTATGTATTAGATAATTACAGATTACAGAAGTGTAAGAAAATGGAAGGTCAACAACTCAACAATTTCAAGTTATGTTATGTTGTGCCTATGACTACGTATTATATTAAAAAAAAAGCTGGACTGGCCAATTTTCCTCCTAAAGCCGGACGTCTGGTAACCCTACACGGAACGGATTTTATTTGTCAACATCGCATTCAACTGCGCATATGCAGTCCGTTCGATGCTAAAATCCATTCCGTCCGTAAGGGTTAACACATACTATAGTTGTGGCAAGAATTTAGAACACTTACATCACGGCTGACGTTACGCAATTGTTTTCATTGTTAACACACTTTATAATTTTGAGAAACAGAATTTTAAACTAATCAATAAAAAATGAATGGTGACACCTCTACGGGTACACAAAAATACTATACTGTATTAAAAATAACAATTATAAGAAGTGTGCTATGACTCGCTTGAAACAAATCACTAAAGTGACAGTAAGTAATGTTGTTACTGTCAAAAGTGTTGTTAATCATTAGAATGTGTAAATATGTTATCCAAAAAAGAAAGAATTGAACTATAAAATAGGCTGGAGTTTATTAAGTTGTTTATTGTTTACTGTATTCTTGTTAATATTTCGCTCGTATTAAATTAAATGTGTTTTAGGATAATATTGTATCTTCCAATTGTTATTTTTGATGCAGCAGTACGGTATTTTTATATACCCGTAGTCATTAAACTTTTATTGATTGGTTTAAACCTCTTGTATCTCTCAAAATTATAAAGTATGCCGAACTTAGAAAGAACTCATCTACAAGACTTTACCGGAAAAATATATTCTTCTTATTTTAAAAATATATGGATATTACATCGAAATCGACCTGTCCGTGGATTTTAGACAGTTAATATCGCACATAACGGAATATATGAATAATATGCGCTTACCTTTATTACCTATTCCTATAAATTTAGTGACTATAATATTTTTAATTCAGCTTTTGTAATAGGTATATAATATCTACAAATTTTTTATGTACAAAATATTGAAAATAATATATATCTTAAAATACAATCTGTATTTGTTCCACTAGCTAAAAGTCAATTTTCTACAAGCGTGCGTATGTAATTTTGAAGAAAAATTTAGGTAGGTGGTGACAAAATATGAAAGTCTCAGGTTGTTTCTTCATAAAGAAAATTTGTTTGATATTGTCCCCTAATTTGCATTTTTTTTAACAAAAAAAAAAATAAATTTGAAATATTTTATTATATACGTTAATAACTGTTGCTGTAGCAATTAAAACTAACATTTAGTTCTGATTGTTTATGTGACAGACATATCAATCTACAGTAAATTTCGATATGTGTTTTCAATTTTATGAAATTGAGAATGAATTCATCAGATGAACTACATGAAGAAATGTTAGCAGCAGCTAATGAAGCAAGTTGGAATTTGTTACTAGTGAAGTCAAGAGAAAGATATGATAGGCATTACTCCCATTTTATTACCAAAAATGTAAAATCGACAAATTCTGGAAAGCAAACACGTTATGGTTCAGATTCAATGATAAAAAATATTTGTAGAGTTCAACAAGATTTGGATATTAGCAAATTTCATAAAATAACTGCCTTTAAAATTTTAAATCTTCTTGCTAACTCAATATTTTAACTACAGGTGTAGTTCGTCATATAGATGATAGTCGTTTTTAAAATTTTCAAGTATTTACGGAGATATTAATTTTTTTTTAAATACCCACATTTTGAGGTCTGCTGACCAGATAGACCACTGACATAACCTAAAAAATCATATGATTTACTGAAGGCGAGGTTGCCATATCGTCTGTAAGATAAATATTTTTAACGTAAATTCAATTTTAGCTGTTGATTTTAATTTAAAAATACTTGTTTTTGGCAATAGGTAAAGTAAAATTGAATAGATAGTACGCTACGCAATAATATTAACCCAAACTGTAACTTTTTAAACGTGCATGAAAGCTTACTAACTTACTGAAAAACTAATTATTTACACAGTTACCCACATTTCACAAGTTAATACCATTATACACTGTTAGAAAGATAGATAAATTATCCCCTTAAGTTATTTTATGAAGAATAACAAAAAACTATGATTTATACACAACACCTGAGAGTTAATTTACGTCACATAACCTCAAACAATGTGTCAGTAAAGTAGTAGTAGTCGTAGTGAGTAAAACAGATTTTAAAAATAAACACAAAACATCGAATAAGAAAATAGCCAGCTTGATGTTCAATATCAAGAGAAAGCAAAATAAAATATTTAAAAACAGTGTCAATAGCATGCAAAAAAGAAGCTGGTGTGGTAGGCACAGGTAACAGGTAGGTGTCACGGGCAGTAGGCGAAATGTCCCGCACCAGCCCCATCTCAATGATTGATAGTCAGCGAGCAGCGAGGTCGACGAAGAAGTTATGTTGATATTGGTGCACTGGTTTAGGGCAAAGGAATAAGCTGTGGCAAAGACTAGCTGCAAATGAAAACAAAACATGTAATATTTGCAGAAAAGGATTTAATATATTTCAATATACGTAAATTGAAAGTTAATATGATATACTTTTGCATCTTCTGAACCCGAACTAAACTAATGGTTTCTTTAGCTAATGCACTGCTTGACGCATCTGATTTAACAATTGCGGAAGGAAAGTATTTAAATCGTTTTATTATTTTCACGGGCAGTGTTTTTCTCTGAAGTCTCCTGTGTATTTAATTAATATTTTTGGTGAAATACAATGTAATTAAGTAAAATATGGTGCATTATTCAGTGAAAAGGATGACATGCTAACAGCATATTTGTTAAGCAGTGATAATCAGTGATAGTGATAACAATATTATGTATTGTGATAAATCAGTTGGAGTACAGTTAACAATCGATAATAACCAAATTCTGGATAACTGTGAGTAGAGAATCTGGTTTATATTTTCAATTTGATGTACTTAAATACATGTATATACTTTATTGGCGAAGCAAAGGGGAGGAAGTGGCCATTAATATTTTTATAAATAAACATATTTCAATCTTCTTTGACATGTCTAAAAATTCTATTCATTAAGCCTATTTATCTTGAAGCCTATTCCTATTAGTGTAACACTGGCAACTCTGTAGAATACACATTCACCATAACTTAAAAATTTTATCAGAGTCGGATCAGTGATCCTGAACAAGTTTTCTAATGAAAAATCACGAAATTTGTTTAAAATTTGACTTTTCTATTGCTGATTTTTTGGTAAAGAAAACTATTAATTACGGGTTCTACACAGTGAACTGTACTGCTGGTTAAAATATTTGTACTTATTTAAGGTTCACCCTGTATATAAGTCGGCACCAACGTCTTTCTAAAATTACCAAGTCTATTGTAAACTTAACGAGAATAACTACTTGACGAAGGAATCGTCTAAATCAATGGAAAAATAAAAAAATATAAAGTAATAAACTTTAGTGTTAAAAATTTTAGCTGGTCAGTCAAACAAAATCGAAATAAATTTTTTGCTCCAATGTTCTCCAGTATTATTTGTTTTTTCTGTCGTAATAATATATATTAAAGAAGGTTTGAGATATATTTATTATTTGTCCCTGACAAGAAATTGTTTAAAGACTTAGCATAAATATTTTTACAATAAAGTAAAAAAGTATATATTTTAACTATGTATTTGTAAATTTCTTGGTGGCGCTACTGTCTTCGCACGCAAATATGGCACTCTAATAATATTTTATTATTTTAAACTTGAATCTAGTCAGTGCATGCCAATCGTGGTATCCACGAAACACAGGGCAGGCACTCTCTGACACACGCACCGAAGCCCGTGCCATATACTCATGAAAATGGTATGGTTCGTAGAATACATAAACAGTTGCTAAAAATACACAGAGCGAGTTGCCATAAAACTGGCTTATTTATTACGTTTGAACTTTTGGAAAGCTGCCATTCATTATTCTGTGTACCCAGCGAAGAATATCCTTTTTACAACACAACAAAAACTCGTTTCGGGATAGAGTCCTCTCAATCATACCAAATGATCTAATCATCTAGTCACCGCTATTATAAAACAGATGCCTGTGAAATGAATTAATTGGCGTACTTAATCTTCTGTCGGGAGGACACCGAACTCTTCAGTATCTAGACTTTTTAGGCTGTCCGCCGTTTATGATTTGTAAATACAAACAAATGTATAAAAGATATTAAACGTGTTTTTCCATGTAGATTGTCGACCCCGAATTTATTATGCAGTTCTGAATATTTACATAGTTATCATTCGCCTTGGTTATACTGTACTAATACAGTTCCCTGATTTAAAAAAAAAACATTTACGAGAATTACGCGTAATTTGAAATTTGCAATTATATGTAGTATCAGTCCTGATATAGAAACGGCCATTGGTTGGTTATACAGTTAAGCTTGGATATACAGGGTGGCCAAATGAAAATGAAACAGAGCCATTTTCAGGAACTGCGTCAAGATTGTAGAAAAACGCTCAGACCCGTCGATTTTAGATTAAAGGGGGACATGCTTTGCCGGTATTTTTCATTCTCTCTATTTTTCACTCATGGTATTCGCAATAATGAGCCAGTCCTTGAAAACTTCAAAATTATAATGGCTAATTGTCAAATCAACATGTCACTATCAACGCCTACTAGAACAAGATTGAATTTGGAATAACTGAATTTGTATAAAATAAATTTAAATTACAGATAAATAAAAATAGGGCGACTTTTTCGAAAATTAGTATTAGAGACTGCCTTTTACTTTTGAAGAATTTCTTACTATACTCGCGTCAAGAATTCAGACGTCCTACGTCACGGCTGACGTTACACATTTGTTTTTATTGTCACGTAATTTTCAATATTTGGTCGCGTTAAAACCAATAATTTTTTGCAATTTAGTGCAATATATAATACGAACTTTTAGTGTAGTATATAATTTTATTATTATCAGTTGCAGTTTCTTAAATATTTTGATGGAAATATAATGAATTATTCATTTGTTTATATGACGTAAGTCGTCTGAATTATTGTCGCGAGTATAGTAACTTATTTCCACATCTTCACAAATAAGTGCACTTTACTCGTGTACCCATTTAATGTTTCTTCAATTTTTTGATCACGCCATACAAGAAATGTTAAATTTTTCTATCCCAATCTTGTTTTAAGAACCAGCAAAATTTTGTATCAAAAGTAAGTTTTTTCGATAAAATGAAACATAAGAAACTTTTCCTATTCAACACCTTTTCTGTGAACATTCTGTATACAAATGAATATATATATATTAATATTTCTTAGTTTTTTTTACCTATATTCATTATTTCTGCTGTAGTCAGTAATACTCAGAATCGCAATATATGTTTTTAATAAAATATTAAGTATTGGAGTTTATAAATAATTTTATATTGTATTACTTTAGTTTATAACTAGTTGACCTCCTGTGATTTTATTATATACATTTATCCCACTGCGAATGTTCTCCTTCCTTGACCCATATGTGGTTGGTAGTGCAATCTGATGAATGTAATCAATATATCTCACACCTACGCTCTGCTATATGTATTGCTGTAATACTTATATTGGCCTGTAGAAATATTAAAATGTATTATAGCCCCTCAAAATTTTTTATCGCATTTTGTCAACTATACAAATTGCTAATGAAATACATATTTATTGATAAATTTGTTAATCTACAACTGTCACATAGTGACTATGATTTGATACTGTTTTGAATGTCATAATAATGACACTCGAGGCGCAGCCGAGAGTTAAATTTATTCAATTAGGAGAGTGAAAGCCGTATGAGAACACATTGAAAAATGTCATATTTGAGAAATTTATTTTAATCAAGAATATTGATTGTCAGCTGAATTCTAGAAAGTATTGGAATCGTTTCATCATAATATGCGTTTGTTTATTTGTCAACTAGAGTAAAAAAATTGCAAAGTCAACACAAAAAATAAGTGAGAATACTGAAGTTCTTCATTCGGGTTGTAATCCAGCAAGAAGCTCAAGAAGCAACATTATGTCTGTTACCAACGAAAAGCAAAAGTGTGTAGGAGAAGGAATTGGTGGAATTTGATGATAATTGGCGAAAAAAAGAGGCATAGGAGAAGGAGCAATTACAGAAGAGGTGCTACCTATTCCACGTTTTCAATGTGGAGAAACGGTTTGCTGCCTCTTTGATGTGGACGCTAAAATCAATGTTGAAAGTGCACAAAGGTATTGCTATTTCGGAGTATATTTGAAAGTAGAATTAAGAAATTATAAACCTTTGAAGGCAAAGATATTGTAGAAAAACCAAATCGAAGAATTTTTGGAAAAAGCACCGGATGAGGAATATTTACAAGTTAAGATAGAAAATACAAGGTTTTAATATTTTAATTTATACATTGAGCGTTCTATTTTGAACTCTTTACAATTTGCAACGATCATGGGAGTCTCAGGTGCTTATCGATGCAATGAAGAATCTTTTTGGATGTCACCCATGTCCAAGACAAAGGCAGTTACACCTATACGTACTCATTTGGGATACGAAAACAAATATTTCAAGAAGCTTCACGATCATAGAAGAAGGTTTTTCAGTCAAATCTGTAGAAATGTTTCGAAAATACATCGATCTGCGACTTCAAAATGCCGGTTGGAGATTTTTCTTGCGATATGTGGCTGGAAAATGTACTATACAACATGTAAGCATCAACACAATTCCGAAAACGTTTTCAAAAGTCGCTGCATTTCTTGATCCAGATCCTGATCCAGAAAGTTTTTTCATAACGAGGCGTTCTTCGCCAACATTACTGGTCAATGCTGAGGGTGATATTACCACTGTGACGCTTCATGTTGGTTGTAAATCGACTACGGTAGTGGAAAGTTATACTCAAGATTCACTTTCCAGCAATGTGGCAATTGTTGAAAAAAATCCAGGTCCTACCTGGCGCAGATGAAGTGAATGACAAGATGGTTATTGAGTTAACTGTTAATAATAGTGAAATCTTTACAATTGGATAATATTCGCCTAGAATTTTCGTAGCCGTTTGTTTCTTGTCTTCAGTGGAACTCACGCTGTAACCTTCAGCGACAGAATTAGACTTCCAGCCACCATGTCTTTTTACACTCAAAAGATCTGCCTCACAATTGGCTAAAAGGAAGGTTGAAAATCGTCGAAAACAGTGCCCTATACGTGTTGCAGTTTAAAAAATCGTGGCACACTGCCAAAAGACATTTACCAGCTTTATATCGAAGAAAGAAGCGAACATGATCACAGTTTTCATTTCTTAATTTCCTACCCATTTTACTAAATTCAAGCCTATTTTCAGATGTTACGAAAAACTTGCTAGACACTTTTGTTTTGGTATTAGGTATCATGACTTGGAAGCAGTCTTCTTTCACATGTTTTACCAGCAGATTTGTGAGTTTTTCCCGCCGAAATGCGCCCGCAAAACCAGTAATCAAAATACCTAACCTAAATATTGATTGGAAAACTTTTTTTACTAAAAAAATATTTCTTTTGTAATATAGCTACCTATATGATAATAAATTCACCAACACCCGCATTTCACAAAAAATCTGAATTTTTCTTTCTTTGTTAATATGTTGTATTTTTTAGGTTTGTACCCTTCTGGTTTTCGCTTCAGGAATGCAATCATTTTTAAGTATTTTTTAATATCGATATTCCTCAGTGAAGAATGAAGATGTGAAGGCTTTTTTGTTTTGCTCAGTTCATTGAAATATATTAATAATAATCGTTTCTCATCAGTTATGTTAAATATTATTTTTCTCTACACTATTTTTCATAACGACCAAATGGTTTTTCGTATTTCTTCCGTAATTTCTCTGGGACCATATTGGAAACAACACCGAAGGTTCATTCTCAATATCTTGTGGCAAATCATGGCTATTTAGACGTTTACAATAATTACGAGACAAAATAATCCATTGACAGTTATGTGTATGCCCATTGCTACAGTAACTTCTTCATTTTTACATTATGTTATACGTATCTACTATAATATAAATCAAGTATAATAATACTATATAATAATAATTATTATTAGTAACCTCGATAAAACATTGCAAGCAATATGTGAGATAATAATGTCCATACCACACGTATTGCGTAAATAACTATTACCATATCCGTATACAGTAACAGGCGGGCACAGAAAAGCATTTCTTCAGCCTCAGCTATTGTTGGAAATACACTATTACAAAGGAACTTAACACAATATTTTAGTGTAGTTTTGATTAACTCCTCTTGCATCCGGCGAGCCAGAACAGACATTAAGGCTGATAAGAGAATAGCCAAGCATTCTCAATAAGATAAACAATATAAGTGCTTTATTTCGGTCGTTCCAAGGCCTTCTTGGAGTAATAAACCCTCAGGCCCCCATTCGTCCATCCTGCATTCGTTTAACATTGCACTTGGCATCTATTCTCGTGATTAAACGCACCCATGCATCCCGCATGCACACGGTGCTACGCCGACGTCTACACTCAGAGAAGGATTAGTGTCTGCTAATAAAATTATTGTTAACGCGTTCTTTCGTAAAAGGTTACCTATTGATACGATTCTTCGATAATATGAAAACATACAATTTTTGCAATTGTTCAAGGGGAATTGGAGATTTTTGAAGGAAAATTGAAATGATTTTGATTACATCCTCCGTTACTCTAACATAACTACAGTTCAGTGTATTATCAATACGCTTGGGCTATTGTTATATGTTCAAATTACGTGTAACCTAACCTAACGCACTAGAAAATACCTAAAATAAAAAAAAAATACCACAATTCGTTTATGTACGTGTTACGTTGTTATTTAAGGTTAAGGTTATAAACGAAGCATGACGTATTGTGAAATAATTCCTTGAATTATTATGGTAGGTTAGGATAACACAGAGTCGATTTCAGTTATTAGTTAAATTAGTTTTATTTATGTCATGTTTTAAGATCTACACTTATAAAAATGATTTTAGATTTACGTGTTGTTCACATCATACGTTAATACCAAATCCTTACTGCTATTGCAAGAATCTCCATTGTAAAATTACATTCATCTGTACAAAGACACGGTTTTATTATGATAAAATGCATATTCTTAAGTAGTAATTTTAACATTACATTCTGGAGTGTTACTTCACACTATTGAGCTAGGCAATAAATAGCCAATAAATAATATCGCTATCATTTTTGTCAGTGTATAACTCAAAAAACAAACATATTTTATTTTGTTTTCATAGATTGTATTTATTTATTGATGTTAATATATAGCCAAACGTTGTCGGTACAATTTACTAACACCCTGTATTTATAAGACCTCAAGGAAGGTATTGGTAATCTTTCCAACCAACCAAGAAATTGTTCAAAGGTAAAATTGGAATTGTCCGTCATTTAATATATTTCACAAGTTTGAATATGTCATTGGCCTGTACAATTTATTCCAAAAATCACATTTTGAGTAATAATTTAACTAAAACCTGTACCCAAACCGATATATTAGACATTTGAGTATGTAATTATTTAGATAAAATTTTTGAGAAAGTAGAACAGAAGTTATATGTTGTAAATAGCATATCACTGTTAAACATTTCGGCGTGGATTCTGTTCGAATACCAATTTTGTCCATTATTTTTATGGAGTAAACGCATTGAATTCGAGAGATCGCTCTTCGGCAAATTAAAATTTTAGATGTATGAATGGATGGCCAAACAAATTATAGTGTCTTACATCTTTGTAATTTAATTTAATACTGTGGAATAAGTATTGTTCATACTAAATTTAATACTATAATTTTGACGACTGGCTATCACTGAATATGCTTTTCGGTGTACATCCATCCACCGACATACTACAAAACTAAATTTAAGACCGCCTTTACGGTCTTTCCTTACGCAGATGTGAATTATTTACGCCTCGACGTGGTTAATTTTAGAAAAACGCTAAAAGTAGACGCTGAACGTAAAAGCTGGGTCGTCTCTGGAGTTGGTATTCGAGGAAATTTTTCCTCTTTCCATGTCCCCTTTCCTTTTAAAACAATTATTTTTGGGGTAGAGTGTCGTAATTACAATGAAAATGTGCGAATTCTTTCTCGAAACGGTGTTGGTAGCGACTGTCGAAACATATAAGTACAGCAAATATAACTAACAATTTTCTATTTACATATATTTCAAATTCTCACAATGGAATGTTAAAATATTTCGTTTTATTTGCAATAATACATCTAGAAATTATTGGTAGTTGAAAGACTTTTGAAAGTAACAGATTCATCTTTAAGCAGAAGCGTGCGAGTTGTTTTTCGAAAAAGATTATCTACATATAATCAGTATATGCTAAAAAACGTTGATGTTTGTTTCAGTAAAATTCAAATAGCTCTAATTTATTAAATAACGTTGTTTCGAAATGTCAAAAATAACTTTGTGAATAACCTATACCAATGCTAGTGTACCTAAATGCCAAATGCATCTCAGCAGAGCAGAAGTACGTCCGAAAAAGACTGACTTATACATATGAATTTGTAGAATAAGGGTAAATAATGAATCGCCGAATTTCGATTTACAGCATTGACACATTTTTTTCAATAGTTAAAGTATATTTAATGTTTTATTATATGGTAATCAGTAAAATACAGAACGAAATAAAAACAAATTGAATATAACATTTTATTTTATTGTCATCACACTTATTAAATAATCGTAAGAGAAACGATAAAATTTACATATTTGTTTCATGAACCACGCTAGTAGCAACCGTTCAAACTCGTACAGCTCGTATTACATTAAGCGCATCTTTGATCTTTGTCTCTTTCATATCTCTCATTGCCTGATTTTACTTTGTACGTAACGTAACGTAAGTTGTTAGTCAGCACTTTCTTGTTTCCAAATTTACAAAGTTATTATTAATTATTTTCAGAGACGGATTGTAATGTATAAATTAATAAAATAATTTGTCGCTTTTGTTCTCTTTTTAAAGGGTTTAAAACGCTCATTCGTATCAAAAAATATGACTTGGGACAAGAATACTAGATTTTTTCTAAGAAAACTACTATAGTGCAAGCCGCATCGAAGTCGGATCATTATTAAAGGAGTTATTTTTAAACAATATACCTAAATAGGTTTGTTGAAACTAGTCTCTAGATATTGTAACTTTTGAATTTAATAGTATTTCTTAAATACTATACTAATGTTGCATTTTTCTGTTTTACAAATTTCAGTAGGCGCAAACTTATCCCTGCATTTTTTACTTGAAATTGTGCAAAACTAACTTTCTGTTTGGAAATGAAAGAGTAATAAAACCACGAGATAAGAACCGGCCATGGGCGTGGTAATATTTCGTTTCAGGTAATTATCACAGTATTGTCACAGATCAATCCAGTCTTAGAGCTGAATATACGACGAATATTGTGTTTAGTGACTATTGTGCCAGTGGATATAATATTGTTTGGGTAAAATGTCGAGCTTAGCAGATTACGTATCTGCTAAACGCGTGGAAAGATGTGCGCTGTCTCAGAATGAGAAGATTATTATATTAAATGTATTTAATGCATTGAAACACCAAAATCCTACCGACAGTGTTGACGACATTTACTCACCATAATTTGAATTTTCAAAATACATATATTTTTGTGTAGAATAGAAGTCTATTCATTAAATTTAAATAAATATTTTGATAATAATATTGAATAATTTTATTTGAATTACTAAAAACCCTCATAACCCGGTTATGATGCTTAAACTAGCCTCTAGTTTTGAAATGCTGTTTTTATATTATTTACTTATAAGGGAAATCGACCGAGAAATTGAAGCGGCATAGACAAAGATGGATTGTCGGGGATTAAATTTTAGCTACCTGCTACAATTTAGTATGGTTCGATCACACAAAGTTTTTTAAAAGTACACCTAATCTATACCGATAATACATAATATAAAAATATTTAATATAAGCACCAGTACTACATGTATTTACGATTTGCATACATAATAAGCTTTTATTACTCTCTTTCATTTCTAAACAGACTATAACTTCTTTTTACCCTCATATAAACTTTGTCTCCTATAAGTCCAGTAATAGTCTTTTTTCGGCAGCATCGTGTTACCCATATGTGAGTTGGTGTACCCAAAGTTTGTAAACGTTTGTTAAAAAATCTTGTATACATAAATGTCAACAAATTTCTAGTGTAATCGCATGCAACTTACTCCAAGGCAGATAATAATTTGTAGATATTTTGAATTGGTAAGGGAACAAAATACAAGCTTCTAATTGATTAGACAACGTTGGTGTGAAATTTTAATTTTCAAATAATTAATAGAGTTCAATTAGACTGTCATAATTTAGTTAATATTAGTTGCCGTGTGTTAGAATTTTTAGGTTTATTAAATATTTACGTTCATGACCAATATGACTAATTGGAGAACGTGGTATTTTCCAATCTATGAAATTAACTACCTACAATATACAGGGCGTTGCACATAGTTACCGAATTATGAACTTGAATTTTAAACTTTTACTATGTTTGATTGTCAGAAATAATAAAACAAAAATGCAAAACAAAGACAAAAAAATAAAACATTACAGACTTGTAACCATACAGAATTGACTCAATGTATAACTTTTTTTACTCAAAATGTCCTCAGGAATTTTGTTCCTAAGTTTGTCCAGTACGTCATGAAACACCTTGTCTTGGTGGAAAAATTGAAGATAGTAAATACAATATTTTCTTTTTGAAGGAATGGAGAAACATTTTTCAGTACCTCCGTATAAAAATTTTCGTCCATACATAGATAATTTCTATAATCATGAAGCTCCAATAAATCGTTTCTTAGGTGTATATGAGCATACATTTATCAATTTTTTAACCAATGTTTTACCCGTTTAGAACATCTGCGTTTTTTATACATGTGACCAATAATTGTCAGTGTTATTAAAGCAGGATCATATTACCAGATCCTGTATACAACACTACTTTAATATAAAACTGAACAAAACTCAGCGAATAAAAAGTATGCTAGTTAGTTTTCTAAATAAAACACTGGTGAACCAGTGCAGTTGAAGTTGATTTGCTGCTATGGCAAAACAATATATTCAGCAAAGTCTACGGATGCCAGAATAGTATACGTCGTTTTAGACTTTCCATCTGTTCATATATTATTTTGCCTTTGTACTCTAGACGTGTGTGCCGTATCCAAGAGCTCAGATTAACTTTCCTGCGAGCAGGCTCGTGTATGGCCACCTTTAGATTTACTATTATTTTAATTTTAGCTTTATCGTTTTTTTTTAAGTCATCCGTTGTTTTAAGTTAACAAGAATATGGTAAATAAATAAAGTACCGATAACAAATATATGCGATAGGCCATAGGAATTCGTTTGTTAATTGTCATTATCATCCTCCTCCAGTTTCACACCCTCCATCAATACTATAGTACGGTCTGCGTACATGGATGTGGTGTATCATCCTTAACTGTGGTCATGATTTTACAACGCCCATGTATTGACGAGCGATGCGACCTCAACGCAACGCAATGTGGGTGGAATATTCCGTAGACATCAGTTAAGGGCTCAACAATCAGGAGGGGGGTTTATTTGCATTACAGGGTGCAGTGAACGCTCTCTGCAAGCTGACCGATCGATCCAAGGCTGGTCTTCGCGCTAAATGCAACGTTGCCACGACTCATCAGGCACGATTTTATAATATACTTGAGGGTTTTTATTTTTTTAGGCACGCTGTTGAAATTACCAGTTTATAGTCTGGTGCATCCTTACAAGCTGTGTTATAGATAGGTAGTAATAATACGCCACATTTAACTTCTACACAACATTATCGAAATACTGTTGCTGTAATACTGTAATCGATATTTTGATTGTGAAAAAATATTGCATTAGGATCAAATATACAAAAAAGTCAGTCGTTCGTTATTTTTAAGGGCGCCGTATTCTTGGAATAGTGTTTCCTCAAATACAAATAATTTGAGACATTTAAAGACTGAATAATATAGAGCAAATAACATGAATGCTATCTCATGCTACCTGCGAATATTCAAGGTATGTTCAATATATAACGGCAGAAAGCGATCTAACCAATAAATTTTTAGATACAGAAATCTTTCAAAATACGTATTTTTTAAAATTGAATTGTAGTTGAAAATATTACTAAAACATAAACTTACATAGTTCTGCATATAAGATTGTTCACTTTTGTTTATAAGTATGTAAAAATAATTGGAGTGGAGTTTGAACAGCAACATAATGCGTATGTTACAAACGCTTTTCAACAGTTATTATTTCATTTGAGAAGAATTTAAATAGCAAAAGTGAATAAACAAAACATCAATAATTTTATTTTTGATATTACTTTTGTTCTACGTGTTATATTTTTCCTGTACCTAAAACATACTACAAATTTGATAATTTTACGGCGAGAATACGGCCACCTTAACAGTCAAATCTTCAAATTAAGATGCTTGCAGAAGCCGTGCATTATATAAACTTGAGGCTCATAAGCCGTTCAGACTACGCTCGAAACCACGCCCACAATTTCAACCAACATCATGTATGAAGAATCAATTTGTTGACCTTTTGGATCTAAAAAAAATAACGGCAAGTCGACTTTAATGTGTGTGATCATCACTATAAGAAGAACCTTCAATACTCTAACTCTGTTATAAGTAGTTTTCTGTAGTGGATTGTAGTTACACATATAATAATAATTATTTATGGTACAAGTGTTATATATGTCACACTGAGAAATTTTGCCAAGTGAGTTATAGAACATAACAGTGCATGAGTGCCATACAAAATTTTATCCAACAGCAGATAATGTAATTATCTCAAAATAATGTAACTTTTCACAAATTATCAAGGTGGTTTTATGCTACTATGGAACATGGATGTACGTTTTTTTAATAATAAACACTGTCATTCAGAAGTCATTTAGTTATTTCCTAATTTATTGACGATAAGTAGTTAATTTTTAATATGAAAAATCAGTTTCTAAACAAGAAATGGATCAGCAAGAACTTGATGAACACATTTTTGACATTGACATTTTTTGATAAATCAGGCAAATTTCACCGGAAAAATCTCATGACGTTTACGATAAGGAATTGAACGTGTTTGAAGACTGGATGAAAGTTAAGCACTTTCAAGGCATAAATGAAAGCATTTTACTTGCTTGCTTTCTTGAACTACACAATACATTTGTTGCATCATCGTTATGGACCAAGTATTCAATGCTGAAGTCAACTCCCCAGCTTTACAAAAACATTAATATCTTTCATTTTCCGAAACTTTTAAGCTTTTTGAAAACCAAGGCAAAAAATCACCAAAAAAAATCAAAAACTTTTGAACGCTATGATATTAACAAGTTTTTGAAAGAAGCATCTGATGGAGAATTTTTACTCATGAAAACAGCTTTAATTATGGGAACTGCAGATGTGATAATGCAGACTAATTTGAGTGTGGAAAATGTTAAAGAAAAGGATTTTTATTTGCACGCAATTACACCTGATACAAAGACCAATAAATTTTGTAGTTTCACAATAACGCAAGAAGGATGTCCAATCAATTATGCAAGAAATACATATCTAAGACCAGAAAATACCATCCATAAATGATTTTTTTGAATTTTATAAAAATGGCAAGTGTACAACACAATGCGTTGAAACAAACTTTGTCAAAAATACTATCAAAACTTGCTTCGTACTTGGGTCTACAATATACAGGGTGTCTGTGAAAGGTTGGGAAGTCTCGGAGCTGGAGATACTGGTGACCAAAAAAAGTCGATTGAGCCAAATATTCTTTATCCGAATGTTGCTGGTTTCAAAAATACAGGGCGTTCAATGCTAGAATTTTTTTTTAAATATCTCCATAACTTTGAAACCTGTCGGAGTATTATAAAAAATGGCACAATTACGTTTTTTGGCACGGCAAATAAGAATTTTTAACTAATTTTGACGTCACTAGTAGAGGGCGCCACTTATGGTACAGCATGTTTCTTTTAAATGGCAGAACTTTATTGCTGTTTAGTGTATCCATCTGTCTATTGAAACAATCTATTATCCTACCTGTTATATCTGACAAAGGTATACCTTGCTGAAGTCGTTAGGAGTAACCATTTTTGAAATAATCGTATTTGAAATATTCTGTGCAGCGATTGAAAACTGTTATCGTTTCAGGTAAAGTGCCTTTTCTACTGAAAATACAGCAAAATGTTACTTGAAAAAGTTGTTCAGAACGGTAAATTATGGAGATGTGCAAAATTTCAAAGAGTGCACTGAATATTTCAAATAAGATTATTTCGAAAACTGTTACTCCTAACGACTTCAACAGGCTATACCTTTTTCAGACACAACAGGTAGGAGGATCGATTGTTTCTATAGTTAGATGGATACACTAAGCTGCAAAAAAGTTCTGCCATTTAAAAGAAATGTGATGTGCCATAAGTGGCGCCCTCTACTAGTGATGTCAAAATTGGTTAAAAATTTTTATTTGCCGTGCCAAAAAACATAATTGTGCCAATTTTTTTTTAATACTGCGACAGGTTTCAAAGTTATTGAGATATTTCAAAATAAAAGTCTATCATTGAATGTCCTTTATTTTTCATTCATATAAGGCACATTTGGCTCAATCGACTTTTTTTAGTCACCAGTATCTCCAGCACCGAGATTTCCCAACCTTTCAAACATACCCTGTAGAAGGATCCATCAACAAGTGGCCCAAAACGAGCTAATGTAATAACAGAGCCTAGTTCAAATACGGGAAGTATACCATACTTACTTATACATCTTCAAACTCCATTTCAGTCTCATTTAATATTAATGTTAATTTAATTAAATAAATTGTATAAATTTATAAATAAAGGTTGAGTGTTTCTAGAAAAAAAAAGGCGTCACTTATAACTCATAACACAGTAGTATGTTATGACTTATAAGTCACGCTAGTGTTATTCTTCTCATTATGTGTATGTATGCATGCGAATAATAACTGTATAAGTAGTGGCTGTTAGATAAAAGAATTTGCACTAATTAGAATTAAATTTAAAAATAAAACGTGCTATGATATTGTGACGGAATTCGTTTCAATGATCAAACAAAAACAACAGTAATATATATTTTTGTAATCCTTCACAGTTGAATAACTTTTTATCTGTTTTGAAGAATAATTTCTTCTTATTTTGTCTCAGCACCACTATTTCAGCATTTTTTTAATATTTCTAAATATATATATATATATGAGATAAAAAATACCTACCGTTACTTAATTCTCAAGATCTAACATCTTGATGAAAAGAAGATCTCTAAAAATTTTGACACTACATAATTCTTTATACTTTGAATAAACACTTATCGGTAGATTCACTGAAAACTGGTCCGTTGTGGCAACGTCGATTTTAGAAAATGGGGTTGTACGCACGCGTATGTTTCCCAGGTCTTGCTGGTGCTCGCCGTGAATAAGTGAATCTGCTAAGAGAGTGAAATGAGGACAATTTTCCCCGCGAGATGGAAATTATGTCACAGGAGTTGATAGTCGCGGAAATGCAGGATTAAAATTGTTTAAGATTTAACTGGGATGCTTTCTTGAGGATGCTCAAAAATGAAATTATTGTTTAGTCGAACAAATAAATAAAGGATTTTGCCTTCATAATAATTATTTCTTGTTATTGATAATCTGCTGATTTGATACTATAATGAATTCATGAATTATGAATAAAAATGTCCTTATTCCTCTACTACAAATTAATTTTCAAATAGCGCAATACTGCGAATGTTTCAACTTGATTATTGACTCAAAATTTGTTTTATCTTTCTTCTAAGTTTTTAATTTATTGCTAATGGGATAATATGTAATAATGAATCTGCTTAATATTCACCAAGTGTCAGTGACAGTAAGATAGTACCATTTTTATCTAAGCACATACATCAAGGATGTGATTTAAAATTGTCAGTAAAGGTTATGATAAAAGGATCCAAGCATCATTATTGATATTAAACTGGACAGCTGGACTGCATTTCTGTAATTTTTTCGGTTATTGATACAACACCCGCATCTGAAAAGAAAATACTTTTAACTATCGGCTACTTTCGGAAAAACATAAAGTAGTCGTCGACTTTCCATGTTCAAATAGAAGTTGAGTATTTACGTTCATGAATGATACCACGTCAATCTAAAAAAATATAAGTTTAATCCCTACAAGTCTATATCATGGACAAAGATAATTTTCCATAACTTAAATATAAAAGTTTTCGCCTCTTAAAATTGGTAAAATGTAACGGGGGGAATCGAACACTTGGTGCAGTTCCAAGAACTGCTAAGGTCTTAAGGTCGCCGTAAATAATCAAATTTGTATTTTTAGATACAGAAATCTCGAAAAATAGATCACGTAGGTAGAACAAAAATAATATCAAAAAAATAAATTATAAATATTTTATTTTATTTACTAATTATCACTGTTTAAATTTTCCTCAAAAAAAAAAAAAAAAAATGGAACAATTATATTCTCATACATACATAATTATTTATAAATAAAAATGAGCAATCTTATATATAAGTAGATAAGTAAGTTTATGTTATAACAATATTTACATCTATAGTTAAATTCAAAGATTTCTGTACTTAATAATTTGTTGGTTAAACCGTTGATTATTCCTTTCACTATACAGGGTGAATCTTAAATAAGTACAAATATTTTAACTGCTGGTGTAGTTCGTCATATAGATCAGTCTAATGAAAGCCATTTTTAAAAATTTTTAATATTTACGGAGATATTAATTTTTTAAAAAAATACCCACATTTTGAGGACCGCTGGCTGATTTATCATCCAACAACCTAATGAAACATATGATTTGTTGCGAGGTTGCCATATCTCCTCCAATATAAATATTACGTTTCCTTTAACGTAATAGTTCTATTTTAAAAATACTTGTTTTAAGCATAAGTACAATAAAATTGGGTATGTAGTATGATACGCAGCAATATTAACATAAATTTTAACATCTGAACTAACCTTAAAATACTTAAAACGATTAAAAATTAATTTCCGCAAGTTCAATACTACCGTAAAATATTTAGGAAGATATTACGTGATATTACTATGTCCAATGTTCAAAAATTATACATAAACATGCACACAAGCTTACCTGTTTGTTAAAAAATTAACTATTTAATCAGTAATCCACATTTCACAAGTTAAATGTCATTGTACACTGTTAGAAAGGGACACAAAACACAATTTCCTTAAGTTATTTTATGAAGAATAACGAAAAACTATGATTTTCACACATTAAATTTAATTTTCGCTACATAACCCGAAATGAGTCAATATCAACTATTTCGAATACAGAACCATAAGTGACTTCGCACTTTAATCAGTGAAAAAATTTTTAAAAATAAAGGTACACACAATCACAATATTAAATAACAAAATAAGCAGCTTGACGTATGCGTATCAAGAAAAAATGTATAAAATGCATACATTTAGACGGCAGATCCAGCAAAGTAAAATATTTTCTTCTAATGAAATGTGTTGTGGGTTGCCGGTACAAATGGGAAAGGGAAATATGCTGGACGAATTATTAAGAGGTCGATTTATTATGGGCTTTTCAAAAGGCGCAGCTCGAGACAGGTTTCATGAAGATGTTTAAAAAAGGTGTATATCGCATAAAAAGCTGGTCAGAAAAACCATCAAGGTAAGTTTTCAGTAATGTGCCTACGACAGGTAGGTATCACGGGCAGTAGGCGGAAACGTCGAGCAAGCAAAACTATGCCTTAGGATTGACAGTCAGTGAGATGCCGATGAGGTTATGTTGATACCGATAAAAGAAACACAAGTGCAAAGACATCTAATATTTATGGTAAGTAATTTCATAATTCCACTACATGTAAATATAAGAATATTGGATGTTTATATAAATATATTTTACAGAGCACTGAGAAGACGTTCGATTTACTAGCTCAACTAGTTATCCACTAGGATACATTAAAATTCCAATAATCTAGTGACTTACCAGGATGATCAATGTTGTGTGCTGAAAAGTGATGGTGGACTACCCTTATTAGGAAGAAATTTTTATTATGGTTTTAAGTATTCATTCACTTCAACACAGTTACAGTACTGACGACGATATACCAGATGTTGGTAAAATCTGAGGTAAGATTAAGTAAAGTGATGTATTATTTAAAATGTAGTCAGCCAATATAAAAATGAATTTTCGACTAAATTAGGTGTTTTGTAGAGATACTTTACATCTGGCAGCTAAGGATACAATTGTACCCAAATTTTTTAAAGCATAGCCGTTTCCTTACGGAATTAAGGTTCAAGCAGATATGGAATTAAAGAGATTAGAGGGAGTTAATATTATTCAAATCCTAGACTATAACGAATGGAGTACGTCTGTAGTACCAATTATTAAATGTGATGAAACTATAAGAATTTGGGGTGACTGTAAGGTAACAGTAAATATTATATTAAAAATTGATTCTTATTTGCTAACTAAAATAGAAGATCTATTTAGTCAGTTACAAGGTGTGTTACACAAAGGTCTGTTTAAGTACACCAGACTTTCTTATGGTTTATCGTGTATTCTTTCTAAATTTGTCTAAGAAGAGTATTAGTATTTTTAGATATACTTATTACGGAAACCAGTAGAGATGAACATGGTTTTAATGTAGAAAAAAATGTATGCAGATTGTCTGATTAACTACTTTATTAAGTAAAACTGAATTTTTTAAAGAATTGGTAGTTTATTTAGATCATAAATTTAATAGATTTGGATTAGATTAGCGATTAGTAATACTCCAATACCGATTAATCAAACACAACTTAAAGCTTTTGGTTAAGTATTATCCGAGGTATTATCATAAATTTATACCAAATAGTTTTATTATTTTGCAACCTATAAAATTTGTTAAAAAATATATTTATTGGAATTTGTAAGAAAAATCAGCTTTCATTTATATTGTTTTGTGTTCATTTCAAGTATTAGTACATCATAACCCTAATTTACCTCGGGGCTGTAATTTCACATGTTAAGGGATAACTCAGAAAGGCCTATGTGTCTCGGAGATATAATAAAACACAACAGCAATATTCACAAATAGGAGATACTTTAGCTATTATTTTTGGAATCATAAACCTTTGAGGACTATATTTAACCCATTAAAATGATGATATTAAATATGTGACTTATTACCCATTAAAGACTATTTTAATGAGATATTGATGTAAAACAAATTAAAAATTAACAAAAAAATAGATGTTTTATTAAGGCAAGTAATGAAATTTGTAAATGATGGATGGCCGAAAAAGTTTTTTTAGCTTTGTTTTGTACAAAAATAATTTCTAATATTGTTAATACTTGTAAAGATTGTCTTTCTCACAAAAATAGCCCACCAAAAGCTCAATTAATACTATGAAAATTTCCTAAGATTGCTTGGGAACCTTTACATATCGATTAACTTGGACTATTTTATAGTAAGTTTATGCTAATTATAGTTGATGCCTGTAGTAACTGGATAGCAGCATTTGTGACTAACCAACTAACACTAAAACTTGTACAACCATTAATATTTTACGTAATGTTAGAACCTAGAACATACTTGGTATTAGTTACAGAAATGCAAAAAATCTGGAAACGTCACTCAAATCAATGATCAAATCGTAGATCATATGTTTGGCACTAAAATCAATATGGAAATTGAAAATGTGATACTGACAGTGCAGTGACAGTGATGTGCATTCTTAGTAAAGTGCAGTGATAGTGACAGTGGAGTGTAGTGACAGTGGAGTGTAGTGACAGTGGAGTGCAGTGACAGTGGAGTGCAGTGACAGTGCAGTGCAGTGACAGTGGAGTGCAGTAACAGTGGAGTGCAGTGATGAGTTCAGTGATAATGATATTAGTCTTGTGAGAAATCAGTTGGAGTGTAGAAAAAATTATTATAGATCACATTCTGGATCTGTGAGTAGAGAATCTGTTTTATGTTTTCAGTTTCATGTTTGTACATAGACGTACTTTATTGGTGAGGTATAGGTATGGCAATGAGGGGAGGTGGCCATACACATTTTTTATAAACAGTCATTCTTTGACATGTCTAAAAATTCTAGTTAAGCCTTGTCTTCATGAACACGAAATTCGCGAAAATGCACGTGTTTTTTATTTAAAATGGAAAAGTGTCAACTTTTAGCAAGTTTTATTATTGCTATTTTCATGCATTATGTGGGGTTAGCAAGTTGACTTGGGCTTCCGATAATCTGTCATGACAGTCAATGACAGTTTGATAATAAAAATAATATAAAATGTTACAGTTGACGAAATTCGCTAAAAGTTGAGATTTTTTCCCACCATCAAATAATTCGAGCGAATATTCGCAAATTTTGCGTCCATAAGGACAAGATTTTAAAACTCCCTTGAAGCAAAGACATTTGTGTAACACTGGCAACACTGTGAACCACACGTTCAGTCTGCAGCACTATGACTTATAAAAGTATGAAAGGGTCTGCTAAGCCAGCGGTCCTCAACAAGTTTTCTACTGAAAAATTACGAAATTTATTTAAAATTTCACTTTTTTATTACTGATTTGTTTGTAAAAAAACTATTAATTATGTGTTCTACACACCAAACTATACTGTTGGTTAAAATATTTGTACTTATTTAAGATTCACCCTGTATTTGCAGGTGGCATGAGATAACACTCCTGTTATTTGCTAAGCCCTGTATTACTCGTATTAAGTTATTCTCTAAAATTATTTGTATTTCTGAAAAACACTATTTCAAGAATGCGCCTCGCTTTGAATTTCTCAGTATAGCCTGTGCCTCATCAACTGTCTTTATTTAAACAAAGTCAAATAACTCCGAAACAGTTGGATGGTTAAGTATAGGATATGCTACATATTTTTGTCTCAATATGACGTGTCCTTTCCAAAAATGCAATAAGAAAGTGTTATATTTAAAATATAAAACTTGGCAGCTACCTACTATCGACTGGAAGCCCCATATGGAAAAAGTCACAACCGACCTTCTGGAGATGGATAGTTGCTGGTACACCTATGGCTGCAAGACTCCACTGTAACTCAAAGACCAGGCTGTCAGTAAGTCTGGGTAAGTATGCAAGTATTTATTTGATCGGTCAGTGATCGCGCAATTTATGGTGTCAGTACTTGAATCGAGGTGACTAGATCGGTGTGGGTTCGACTCCCGCAGCTGGTAGACCGTATATAAGCTATAGTCGTGGAGAGGATTGGCACCCTCTCTGCGTGTATGGAAGGATGCGAGAATGTTGAATTGGATGAATGTGAGAGATTGATACCGGTTGACGTTTGACTACCCTCCCTAATTAATGAGGTTTTCCAGGTTTCCCTCATTCTTGCACTGAATGGTGGTTAGGGCCTACCAACGTAAGTCGTTCCTGAGCGCAAATGCGGCCTGCTTAATAATAATATGCTGCCCCCTCTCCCGCACATGGCTTCTACTTCTAGGCTAATCCTCGTGATTAGAATGAGAAATTTATGCCATTGCATGCGTGGATGTAAGCTGAAACATTGCGTGTATGTTTCAGCTTGTTGATAAAAATATTTTCCGATAGCCACACAGCTTTAAAATCATTTAGATCCTACCGGTGCAATTCAAGAGCGGTATAGAATTATCAGAGGACTCTAGAGTGATTTGGAACAAGCAACATAGTAACTCTGGTTTGGATACCTGGTCATACAGGTATCCAGAGGAACGAGGCAGCGGATTGGTTAGCAAGGCAATGTGCCTTCTTCAGCGTTATTAGTTCAGAACTTGCTCTTAACATAGTTTCCGCTACTGCCAAAGCAGCCATCTCGACTTGGGTGAAGGAAAAAATGTGTGGTACTGGCGGGATTTGCCCAGATTAGCTCATTTAAAGTGTTCATAGGGGTATCCATCGGTAAAAAGAGCTAAAACTTGATAAAGTTAAATAATCCAGTCCTAAAGACTCTAGTTGGCCTACATATTGGGCACTGCTGGTTAAGGAATCACACGCACAAGTTGGGCTTGGCTGAACAGACCGAGAGTTGATTGTGTTTGGAGAGTGAGGACAAGGCAAAACATATACTATGTCACTGTCCAGGAGAAGAACGGACCAGATTTTCCATATTTGGCAAGATGCATCCTTTGCCTTCATAAAGAGGTAAAACTTGTTGGATAAAAATAATATGGGTGTGAGCCACAATGATCCATAAGGTCGCAGTGCGGGGCTATAGTCTGTTTAGAAATGAAAGAAAGTAATAAAAGCTTATTATGTATGCAAATCGTAAATAAATGTAGTACTGGTGCTTATATTCAATATTTTTATATTATGTATTATCGGTATAGATGAGGTGTACTTTTAAAAAAACTTTGTGTGATCGGACCGGACTAAATTGTAGTAGGTAGCTAAAATATAATCCCCGACAATCTGTCTTTGTCTATGTCGCTTCAATTTCTCGGTCCATTTCTTTTATAAGTAAACAATAAAAACAGCATTTCAAAACTAGAGGCTACTTTAAGCATCATAACCGGGTTAAGAGGGTTTTTAGTAATTCAAATAAAATTAATCAATATTATTATCAAAATATTTATTTAAATTTAATGAATAGACTTTTAGTTCACACAAAAATGTATGTATTTTGAAAATTCAAATTATGGTGAGTAAATGTAGTGTTGTATAAATGTACAATAAGGAAAATAAAAAAGTAGGTATATTAAAATTCATCCTCTGAATATTCTGATGAATTATCTTCGTCTCCTAGATTTATAACGACAGGTTCCACAGTAACGTCAATTAAATTATCGAGTTCCCACATTTTCTCCTCTTCTTTTTGTACATGATGTACACATCTTTGCCAGTTATCTGCAGTTACTCGTTACAATGAATTTTTTAACAAAATTTTCACGTCACTTAATTTAAACGTCGTATTATTTCGCGCTACATCTCGTTTTACCTGCGCCCAGACTAATTCGATTGGATTAAGTTCACAGTAATAAGGTGGTAACCGTAGTACCGTTATTTGGTGATTTGTTGTCATTTCATCGATAACATATTATTTTTTCTGATCTTTATTAAGATTGACAAGTGTAAAAAATTCCTTTTTCGCCATATTTGTTTCAAAAGAAATGTTTTTTTCCGGGTAACCATTGAATTATATCGGTTTTCCTCCAAGCAGTCGTAGGCGTCCGCTCGGTCTGCCGTGAATGGTAACTGGCATTATCCATGACAATTACAGAGCCCGGAGGAATAAGATCCCACATCTGTGTAAAATACTCTTCGAAAACATCTGAGTTCATGTCTTCGTGATAGTCACCTTTTTAGATTCAAATAAAAGTAAACCGCCATCTACAAACCCACTGGCACTACCTATATGTGTCACTATTTATCTTCACCCTTTACCTGAAGGTGCCTTGAACCTTGTTGAAAGTCTGTCCAAAAATGCTTGTCGAAAACTATTTACATTTTTATCTTGCCATACTTTTGTTACAGTATATCCCTCGTTGACCCAAGTTTCGTCTAGATAATAAATATTCCTCCCTTCGTCACGGAATTTTCTAATTGATCTTAAGTAGGATCTTCGCCAACAAATAATTTCATCTTTATCTATAAGAACTGACTTCTTGTTCTGCTTTTCCCAGCAAAAATTCAACTCTCGTAAGACGGCCCATAATTTGCTTCTACTGATTTTTAGCAAATCGTTGTCCTCTGAAAGTTCACTTAAAATTTTGTTCAGCGTTGGTATTTCTTGTTTGAAATAAAATGAGTGTACTTTTCTGCGAATGACATTTTTGAAGAAATCATCTATAACGACTTTTGATCTCCCTGTAGATGATTTTGGGGGATTTACAGTATCTTGTTCATTTTTGTTTCCTTTAAAAGTCTGTAGATAGTCGATTTTCCAATCCCTCATTTTGGAACACTTTTCCACGATGTCGTCAACACTGTTGGTAGGATTTTGGTGTTTCAATGCATTAAATACATTTAATATAATAATTTTCTCATTCTGAGACAGCGCACGCGTTTAGCAGGTACGTAATCTGATAAGCTCGACATTTTACCCAAACAATATTATATCCACTGGCACAATAGTCACTAAACACAAGTCGAATTTTACTCTACTGCACTAGCACGTCTTCGTACATTCATCTCTAAGACTGGATTGATCTGTCACAATATTAGTGTTACCCGATAATTACCTGAAACGAAATATTACCACGCCCATGGCCGGTTTTTATATCGGGGTTTTATTACTCTCTTTCATTTCTAAACAGACTATAGTTGTTGGTTCACTTACCATCTTCCGATATATCCAAAGCAAAATTTAAAACACACTTACCTGAAATACCTTGTATAGTTAATTTCAAATCGGTATCTCACCGGGCTCTCTATATATCTTAGTCTAAGGTCGTCGTGAATGACCCTGTATTTTGTCATATTTTACTTGATGAAGATGACTTTGAAAACGCAACAGATGCGATAGGAGCCATTCAGTTTCTACTTCAAATTCGTGGGCAGCAAAATACAGGTTATCGTTAACGGACCAGTTGAAATGTAATTAGCATAAATTAATGATAATTACTAATTACTCTGTTCGACGCTCTTAGAGTTGTTAACCTCGCCGTTTAAACAGCAACAGTTTTGAAATATCGTATGTACTCACTTATCAAAATTGTTTACAAACTGCATCACCGCAGATAAAACGGTTTAATACTTTATTTATAAACGCCGTGAAACGACTCGTTGCGTAACCAAAATAACACATTCTATCCTATTTTAGCAGCGCTTATCTTGCTTAACCCAAACATGTTGTTCAATAAAGTCGAGAAGAAGGCAACATAACAGATAACGGAAGTGTAAAGATCGTTGTGTGCACGTGATGCAGACGTGATACGTCATCTTCGCTTGGACGCCGCAGTGGCAGTAGCCATGTTTATCCTGACGTAACGCTACCATTCTTTCGACTTGATACAAAAATTGTTCTGTTCTGTCCGATAACCGACGGCAGATACGGTTATTTCTGGGCGTGTTTCAAAACTAACTTCTTACAATGGATAACGTGTCTGCTGTTGAGTAGTTCGACGCCCGTTTTCCGCCTTCGTTTGTGTCAGGTGCGCTATCGTAAAGTGTAGTAGGAATTTTAAATTTTCCCCCCTTTTCGTTTGCTAGACTTGTTATTATAATTCTGTCACATGTGACAATTCAATTTAGTCGAAGTTGTGCTGAGGCTTTCACGGCCGGTCCTATTATTTGACCATATACAGGGTGATTAAGAACTTATCTACAAAAAAAAATTGTTGAATGTACAGAGGATTCTTACAAATATGATGTAAAAATAAAATCAAAAAGAGCAGTTCAAAATTGATTTAAAAATACATTTTCGCATGGCACTGCAAACTGGTCTACTGTAAAACCTGATAAGGTGTATAATCGGCGATCGGACAAAAAACAGGAAGTGATTGAAAGGAATAAATTACATTTTACAACACCTATTTTAATGCAGCAAATTCAACTGCTTTTGCCGCTATTGTTATTAATTATTAATGGAATTAATTTGTGGTGTTAATTAGTAAAATAGTATCCACAAACTAACACAAATGTTTCTATTTCTTCTGATACGTTTGCGTAAATCACCAATAGTGTCTATTTCGGTGCAATAAGTATACTTCATCTTATAAATATCCCCACAAAAATAAGTCCAAATGATTTAAAGTCAAGATCATTGCGGCTATGGTCCTCATCGTCCAATCCTCTGGTATTAATGCTTGGACACGCTGTACATGTACGGATATAATTGAACCTCGTGTATGATACGCCATACTTCCTGCAATACGCCGTGGGCGCCCAAGACCTCCATCTCTTCCATGATTCGATTGCAAATTTTAAGAGATATATACAGAGTGTTGAAGGTGAAAATTAATTTTCGAAAATACATGATAATTTGAAAACGGTTGAACTCAATTGATATCATGTTTTCTAGAACGAGAAATTTGAATTCCAGTTCAAAGGTTTTATACTCGACTAGTACCTAATATATGTATATTATATCTACTTGTCATTTATATATGTTTAGTTTTCGCAGAGATGTCTCCAAATTTTCATTTGGTTATTTTGTGTTCAATCTAACTAAAATCATTGTTTTATACTCTGTAACAAGTTCCAAATATTTTGTTCATTCTTTACAAAAGTTCTATGGTTACTACTTACCTAACTAATCATTATTGGTCCTACCCTAAAACCACTTTGCGATATTAGTACTTTTTGGAACGATTATTGTGCTTGAAACCTATTTTTTCAAGCATAATTATCAGTAATGGGAATTTGAGAATGAAATGTATCGTTTAAAAACCATTTTGATTAATTTTCCGCATTGATAAATTAGGCGTAACAGCCAACCCTATCATATTAATCATAATAATTACCATAACATTTTTCCTAGAATTCATTTTGAACAATCTAACTTCAACAGAGAATCGGTGGAAATATTGTGCGACGTAGTTTGTTTCGATTCGGATTATGTTTTACAAAAATGCTTAGAATGTTGAATTACAAGCAATTACCAGTAGACTGGTTTTCTATTAGGAATCGTTACAAGTTATTTATGTTTTAAATTGTTCACAAACGTCAGGAGTAAACAAATGTAGTCCGCAGTAAATTAGTCCTTTGTTTCTTTAAAAAATCATCTACATATGCAAACATTGCTTGCTTTAAGTTTGGATGCATTCTATAATCCAGAATCTTCGCTTAATGAATTTGTATGTTCTTCTGAAATTATCTTTATAAATCCTTAACACTCTACTGCAGATGTGGCATGATTCCAACACAACTACATTACTGAAGCATCTCTGTAAACAAGCTTGAACAACACAAACTTTGATGTACTGTGATCCATGGAATACCGGAAATTATCCGCCAAACGTTGTTTGCTATAAGTACTTCATAAAGCCGTCAAACAGAACACATTTTTTGAGTTTCTAGAAAATACAGTCTTTAAAACTATATATCTCTGTTATTTTTAAATACTTTACTCATTTTCAGTATTTGTCTAGAATTGACCTCCTGTTTAATATAATTTCAATCTAATCTTTCTTTACTTTTTGGCCTCGCGGAAAAAAGCAAATAAATCATATTCAACTTGGAAATTTAAATTAAAAATAATATAAGCTAAGCTTAAGAAATATTTGTCGTAATTATATTTTAATTTTCTAAATCTAAAACATATAGCAAATATGGTTTTTATAACACCTTAAGAGCGTTGGGAATACCACAGCAAGATATTCAATTTAAAACGATTGTTAGCTATTAAAAATTTAGCAGAATCACGTCGTTAGATCGATCTTTAAGTTAAAAACAAACAAAAAAACTACAATGTTTTACTCGGTTACTATAATATGACACTTGAAAAGAAGAAAAGGAATTCAGCTGTTAGGGATTACCTAGTATTATACAACAATGGAACCGTTGTACATCACGATTCACAAGATATAGTTCAATGATTTACTTTTTTATTTTATTACCACAATGACAAAGGAATATTGATGTTACTGGGAATAGAAACTAAGTTTGTGTTATATTTGTGAAAGTACTATAAATTTAATCCGAGGATTTTGAGTAACAAATTGGTAGCTTCAACTGTGAAGTCACAAATTGCATACTGCCAACCAGCCATCGTAGCGCCGTGCAGTTGGTAGAGCTATTTTGAACATAACCTCACGAGTAATCAGCTGTTTATTGATTGTTGTGTGAAGATACAACTGTTTTTATAAAATTATTTTTGTGTCTTCGATGGTTTCATCCATTGAAGAATAATCACTAGCATCAAATTCTATGCGAATTTGAGGGCACTTTCCAAATAATGCAAACTTCTTACGGGTGGAACATGGGTCAAGCTGCCATGAATGTTCTAAAAGGCCAAAAAAAGGCCAGTAATCAATCAGCAATGACAATCGTTCTGGACGACTATCAAAATAGACACCGACAAATGCTGTATTAGTCAAATTGCCTACCCAACAAGAACCAAAATAATACTAACTGAGGCTGGAAGCTTCAGAGAATATCCATTACATAACCGTCACAAAATTTGCTACTTCATTGTATAAATAACTTCATAAAACAAAGTTACAGTCACTGCTACGTTTTTCTACTACTTCTGGTTACATTACGCTTATGTGACTTCTAAGTAGCTCTCCTAGTTTTGGAGGTGTGTCAGTTACTGATGGAAGGAGCTTTAACTTTTTATAATTAGAAAGCGGCAAATGATCGTAGCAGTAACTTTCATATTACTGAAATATGTCTTAGTAGTTGTGGTAGTTCCGCCGACATTAAAGGAATTTTAATTCTTCTATTGTAGATCAAATCGTAGAACTTGTAAGTAATATTTATTAGTCCAAACAACGTTATCGTTTCTTGTATAACTATTTAGTATTACGCACAGAAACTACAAAGTACGTGTCACCTCTCAAATTCACCATGAAGTAAATTTTACCATGTAGTTTCCAAGTTGAAAATCTTTCATTCTGTTCAGCATTATGTAATATATATTTATAACCTATTTGATCATGTGGCATGTGAAGTGTACTTTTGTCTTTGTGAATATTGTCAAATTTTTATAACTACTAATTTAGTGCTAAGTATGGACAAAATCCCATATCAAACTATAATTACTGACCAGACTAAATATCTAGGCACCACAACCAATTCAAAGGACAAAATATGCAACAGGTGTAAGGCCCGCTATATAGACTATGCGTGTATTCGCGATTCGTTATGCGCGGAGTTCAGGAATAGTGTGTAGGGTCTTGTTCGTTAAAAATCCATTCATAAAAACTCTACACACGATGCACTAATTCCTTACAAACCACGCATCGCGAATTCACGTATAGTCTGTAGCGGGCCTAACAAGCAATGCCACAGAGAAATGTAATAAAAATAATAATGCAGAGATAAGGTAGAAGCTGCAATCTCGCCCGGTACTTTGTAGTAAATATTACTTGGGAGTTACATATTGGCAGTTTTCCTTACGGATGCTAAAGTATCAATTACTTTCAAGTTGTGTGTTTTAGACAAAACGACTTCAAATTTAAATTTGCGAAATGAACCATTGTGGGAAGTTAGGTCGCCATTATTGCAAAATATTAACCTTCAATTCACAAATAAAGCTGGTCATTATTTTTGTGTCAAATCTAATAAAATGATGCTTAAATATTAAACTGATTTACGTCTAGAGTATCACATTCACACATGAAGGTATTTTAGATAACACTTTTATTGAAATATACAGATAGGGAAAATATTTAACCGATCATATGAAATGGTAAGAATAATCCCTTCCACTGCTCGCCGTCCAAGCTTGACGCGTCCTCCCCTATTTTGGCGGACTAAACCAGTATTCGTATAGCACACTATTCGTTTGGCGTTCGGCCGTGGTCGTAGGAGAGTAGGGGAGTACTGACTAAACCCGCCCTGCTGTGCGTCATCTTCCCACCAATACCCCATGCATTTGAAATGTATGTAATAGATTCTCCCCATGATCGGTTAAATATTTTCTCTATCTGTATATATTTTAAAGGCGCGTGCTGGATTTAGAAGTTCTGCCACTATGTTTGTCAATACAATTTCGTTCGTTTTAATTTTGGGGGTTCTGACCACCGCACAATATTTTGTACTTGCATGTTTCACTTCCGTAAGTAATACGTACTGTGCTTATAAATATCTGCCTAACACCTACTTGATTCAGAGTTAACGAAGTAGAACTGGAATATGTAGAAAGAAATGTAATAACAATATTAGATGCCAGATAAAGAAAGAGTAGTGGGAGAGTGTTGGAGTTTCACACCGCAACTTCATTTCCACGAAACCACAACGTCGCTGGAACGTGGTCGTACAATTTCCGGAAACGTCGTCGGAACGTAGCAGGCACCAAAAACTTATTCCTCATTTTTGTCTTAGGCACGTAATGCGAACGTTTCTATTTCTAGTACCCATGGGCAGTGGCAAAACACTAAGTACCTGCAATAGTCGTAGCTACGTCTCGACGTAGTGCTAGTTGGGTACTAACTTTCCAAGAAATTGTTGAAGAGTGTCAGGTTAGGTTATATCAAGAGATTTAAAGAAATATATGAATTAGTCGTGTTACATCAAAGTTTATTCCTCAGCTCATTGCTGAATACGGAATCAAAAATAACAAGGTTAGTCATTATCCTCACGACAAAGGCAACAATGACAGATGACACATTTTTTAGAATATCATAACAGGTGACGAAATATGGATTTATGGTATGATGCGAATCCCAATGAAAAAACAGAAGGTCTGCGAGACCTAAAAGTGCGTATAAATACGGTGAACTTAGAGTGAGTTGCACCTAAGTAAGGTCTAGGTCGAGTTTTTTACCAACGAACGTGCCACAAATCTACTACGAGCTTTGTCCAACTCTGATCCATATGATACGAGTGTAGTTTTCTACGGATTTATTATTATTGTTTTAAGTACATGGTGAGCGAAAGCGAAATACAAACTTGTCATGTCTGAAGATGAGGAAGAAACGGTAGGTTTAGTAGCTTTGTGCAACAGTGTTTCTTTCTGCATAGTTCTGCCTGTTTTGTGGCGGCTGATGCAATTACCTTCCACACTTCAACTTTCTTATCTTTTCGAATGTAAACTTGATATTTTGCTTTCTACAAATTCTTGCACATTCACCCCAACGTAAAGCCTTCCAACCTGACTCATTTGTTTAAATTTTGACAGATAAACTTCTTGTCTATATGAGTTGTAACATATATGCCCAATTATGATATTCCCTAATCATGGATGCCTCCTATTAATAGTCAACTATTTCACCTATTTAAAAGTTAGAATGGATTTTGGACTGGAAGACTTTATCTTGCGACGAGTGTAGGTGTCAATTAAATTTAATGTATTTTTCTCAGACCACTCTATATTAAAAAGTATACCTATCATGTTATCAATCTCGCTGCGAACTAAATACCTGCACGAGTCTGCCACAAACCCGTTCCACAAGACGCGCCAAATTTCCTCTCAAGTTATGGCAAAAACCGACAGAAAATGGATCGCTGCGAACCTCCACTGAACGGCTGGAGATAGACTCGCGAACTCCATATAAATATAACGAACTAGACACGTTCTGGGCTCGACACAGGCGCGACTCGTCATATTTATACGTACCTTAGGAGCACCTCGGTCAAGATCAAATGTCAAGGTTATGTTGACTGTTTTTTTTTATTGTGAGTTCTTCATCATAAATTCCTTTCACAAGGTCAAAAAATCCAATCCAATTTTTATTATTATGAAGTTTTGAAACAATTGCAATGATAAAGTAGTGTATAAGGGGGATTTACTACTTTTGTAGTTCAGATAATTCAATTTTATGTTTTTCAGGCAGTTATTATTTATTAGTGCAAGAACTAAAAATAAAATTAACATACAAATTCAATATTCAATGTTCCTGAATGAGCATATAGAAATTTATCGGGTTATGAATGCCGGCAAAATAGTAAAGTAATAGTATATTTCTATCTTACACCCTACTGAGATACAGAGTGTTAAATTTTAAAAAATAACTGTACCATGAAATACTTCGAGAGTCAACTACTACTTCAAGATCGCGTCATGTAATGTGACATTTGCTGTGATCTAACATCAGGGGAGGCCTTGGGCAACTCATATTGAAACTTATCTCTTGATAACTGTTGCTTTACTTTAACGATAATTATTGGCATTATTGAAAACCATCGTTCTTTACTTCACATGCATGCCAATATCAAACAATTGATATTCAGTAGCAATTTAGGATATTCGTGACATTTTTTAAAAGATTAATGCTGTGAGAAATGGTACTTCATTTTTCTCAAAAACAGTGAACACGAGCACTATCTGTATTTAAATTGATCATAGAATAAGAAAATCCACTCTAAATTACGAAAATATTAAGGATGCAGAAATTATCACAGGTAGAGTAACTTATTGCAATATGAGTTGATCAAGAGCTCCTATGATGCTAGACCAAAACAAATGACTTATCTGGGGGAAACGTCAGGGTTGTACGATAAACTTTAACGATTAATGATTACCAACTTTTATGAAGAATTAATGATATCAAACAGGCATAATGTACGTATTTGACATTAAAACTCTTTTTTTATCAATAACAAATGCTTTTATCCGTTATGTCACCTGTATAAAACTCGACAGTTTATATTCAAAGAAAATTGTAGTACCTATGCAGTATGCACTTTATATTTTTAGTAATGCATAAAACAAATCAAAATCTCAACGATTATGATTACTGATTTGTGACTGACTTATTATCATGAAAAATGTGAACTTATAAACTTATTTTCACATAGGCATGTATGTAGTATATTTTAAGTATATAAATTATAATTAAGAAAGTAGGTACTGATTAAATATCAACCGCATTTATGCAAAATTGGAGTTTTTAATTTCAATCTGTTTTGAAATATCCGTGGAAATTTGGCTGAAGAATCCACTGTTTCATTTTTCTCAACTATTTCGAAATTACATTAAAATGAATATTTAAATTTTGAAACAAATTTTGATAAAGGAATGTTCTTAATATTTTGTTATTTATTTCGCCTACATGAAAATGGAACAAGTTACAATATTGAAAAATAACCTCTTTTCTTAAATTTAGTGCAGTTATAATCAAGAGTCCTTTCTCTTTTCATCTTTGGGAAATCTAAAATTCTAAAGAACACTTCAGCAAGCAAGTAGCAAGTTCTCGTAAATAATTTCGCTTTTCATTCCCAATTACATTATTTTGTTACACAGAAATTAATAATTACTACATTTTTATTTGTATCAAAAATAGTAGTAAATAAGTCATGATATTAAATACGGACCTGGTACGAGTACGTAGGTAATGTAATCCTAAACTACGCCAACCAACAAACCTAGTAAACAATGAAATAAGCGATAATATGGCCATTATTCAAATTGTTGTCTGTGATTGGTGGGTGAAGGGCGTGGGAAATTGACAGGATGCGCAATAGTCTTTGCCTTATCTCTTCCTATATCCATGATTCGGGCCTATAACTCAATTTTTTTACGTTTTCTCAAGTATACGTTTTATGGTCTTATTCGAAACATTAGTACTTCACTTTTATACTTGATACAAATTATCTTACGATACCACTTTCATATCATCTCATCCAAATAAATTATAGTGTATAGCCGATATACCCTCTAATCTGTTAGATTCATCTGAATGGTATTGCTTTTGGCTAGGACATAACGGTAATCATATCTATCTTTATATCAACCAGATAACCGTTATTTTATGATGGCGCTGTACTTCCAATCCTCGGATTAACAACAGATAGCAAAGTAGTGCTTAACTCATAAAGATGGATTAATAATATTTATAAAAAAAGTTAATCACTAATCAAGATCTACATAAAACAATATACTTAATTCACGTTGGAAAAGATAGGAAAACATGGTAATTTGTTGGATTATTGGTGTTAGTGTAACTGTGCGAAACAAACGTCAAGTATGTAATGAAGTTGTAAAAATTATATTCAAAGTGTGAATGCAATTTTTATATAATATTTATAATTATAGAAATCGGCACCGGAATTTCCATCACACACGTGGAGTAAAAAGAGGCTCCATAAAGGCTCATTTTTTTATTCGCCTTAATTAAATACTTGCATATATTTTTTATGACTATATGCGTTACCTACTTAATAAAAGTGATCATTAATTGATATTATGTTCGATGATAGGCAACTATATCAATGTTGAAAGAAATGTCAAAATGATTATTAATAGTAAAAAGGTAAAAATTAAATAAATCTTTTAACTCTACATTAAGAGTCCATTAAAATACCTACATGAAAATAGTAAAATCAAATGTTATGTAACAAATAAATTTATATTAAAACATGTTTTTAAATACTTTATTAGAAACAATGTTTTAGATAAATTCTAGCGTAAACTTTTTTTTATTCTAAAAAATCACCCGCCAGAGAAGTTAAAATAGCCAAACTGATATAATTAGCCAATATTTTGTTGATTTATTTTTACTTTTGAATACATACCTAATTGTAATTGTGACCATTCATTAAGTATATCCAGTTCAACAAATAGATCCAAATGAAACGAAATTACACGTTTATAAAAATTCAAAATCCGTCGTTGATTGGGATAAATTACCTATTTCATGCATTACTACCATATGTAAATAAGAAAATCGTTTTTGTCTTTATGAAAATTTTTATACAAATCTGAGTGACCTAAATTGTGGATAATACGCAAATAATAAAATGCCCATAAGGTTACCCTTATAATGGGTATTGATTGAAAGTTTGTAACGACAGCTGCATCAAAATAGTCGTATACCTAGAGCATGGGCAAAGTTAGGTCACAGCTTGAATAACAATTGAAGTTGTGGTTAGGTTATCAAATCTGGGGGGCTAAAGCCCCGGATGGACTGTATTTAATTTTGCAAGACGTTCAATACTCTATTATTATGTTATTATTAGTCGGACTTGTATATACAGGGCGTAACAAGAAAACAGATCATCGTATTAACTGTAAATATGACGATTTAACCTTACTCATTTGTATACAAGATTTCCTTCCTTAAAAGATACTGGGTGTTAAAGTTTTTCTCACAATAATTTTGTCAGTTTTTCACCTTATCACTTTGATATTTAATAGATATACTTCTTATGATTAACTGTATTCTTAAAAGCGTTATTACAAACAGCACATAAAGAACAATAATTTAGAAACTGGGGAAGAGAGGATAATTTGCCTGCCTCATTTTTGTGACGTACGCTCATGAAAGCTTTTCTCAATGTCGTGGAGTAAAATTTTATTTAGAATATTTTATTATTCTTGATAATTTTTTGCAAAACTTGGACTTAGTAATAATTTTAAATTACAAAGAAAAAATTTGTGAAAAATGTGAAATTTTTAATAAATAATTTATATAACAACTGGTATTATTTTTCGGTTGGCTGATCCTCGAAGTTTGTGCATTTAAAACTGAATCTATGTGGGATGCTAGCTGCTTGACTTTGGAGCACTATGCTTGTTTTTTCTTGAAAACGGGCAAATTTTAGCACTTCTTACAACGGCACCTTTTTTGTTTGGAATTAAATTTGCTATAACAGCAAGTGACAAAAGAAGCAAAAAGATTAATCTCAAAAAAGTTAGGACTTATAATGTCCCCGCGGAGTACTGCAGTGAACGCCCTGTATGATATAGCCAAAAATGAATAACTTTAGAGCATTTAGCATCCCCACATAAGAAAATTTTAATACATTTGGTTGAATTTTGTGGAAGATAGAAGAAAAAAATATTTTCAACGCCCTGTATCTTGAAAACGGAAAAAGACGCCCGTGGTTCATAGGAACAAATTGTAATATTATCCTAATATCTATCAGGCCTTGAATTTAAGCTAGTGTTTTTCAGAGGATCCAGTATATGATACACAATTTTATTTATGATTCTAATTACATAACATTATGTTTCTTATAATGGTTATGATTCTATCAAATATTTGGCGAAGTCGGGAGTACCTCAAGGTTCTAATTTGGGTCCACTGTGAAAATTTCTCAAATATTTGTCTTACGATAGATAATATTTATCCTGTAAGAGGCACTCCTTATAGGCAACTGACTGATAGATTTGGGTTTCAGAGTTTAGATTTGAGGAGAAAATTAAACTCAGTCACTTTCCTTTACAAGAAGCATGGTCAAATTGATTGTTCTGATCTGAGTCAAATTGATTTTCTTATTTCTAGGCACAATTGTAGAAGTGCTGATACTTTTTAGTGCTTGCGAATAAGAACTAACTTTTTATTTAAGTCACCGGTATACAATATGAGCAACTTATTTAATAGTGTCGCATCTCTGTCATATAAATCATATTAAAATCTATGAAGAAATGAAGATTTCTGTTAAGCAGTAACACATAAGTTATTCTCTTTATTTATTTCTTTTTTTTCATTTATTAGTCAATATTATATTTGTAATATTACTTTACTTGTTGTTATATATGTTATTATCCTATTATTGGTCTTTTACTGTTGGATAATAAAGCATTATTATTATTATTAATTAATACTAAAATCAAAAAAATGAAAATAAACAAATCAGTTTCACGAAATATTAAACAAAGCGCGCTTCACTGTGACTGTGGCAATAACTCGCATGACCAAAGGCGTTACATGAAAACGTCTTAAAAATAACCCGGCCTAATGATGTATTCGCGTTCGTCCCAGACGAGCATCTTCTGCTTTATTTTTTCCGGTCGTGTATTTTTAAATCGCCCAGAGTCGGGGTGTGTTTCTTTTCACGTACGAGTGGCAATTCGCGAGGCTCTCATCGAGTAGCAGTCGTATTAAAAATAAATGACGACCTCATTTCGATCGAGACTGGAATACTTATTAACGCATTAAACGAAAATAAATAATTCAAGTGACCTTTGCTGATATACACGACCAGCTCGCTTTGTTGATAATACATGCTAACTCAACACGTTTCTCAATTAGACCGACTACGTCACTGCGGTCGACGAAACAAATGAATAATGTCGACGGCAGCAGCAACAGCACGGTCGCGGCTCATGCAAACGTGATAGTCGTAAGACGTCCTACTCAGGGACGATCGATGATAATGATCCTGGTGTGTAACGATTCAAATATCATCAATGGTCGCACTTTCATTAAGGGAGTTTGAGGAGTTTTTTGTAATTAGGTTATAACCATATAATGCCCGGTCTACACGAGGCTACTTTTTTAAGTTAGGAAGGCAAGCTACTGTTAGTAACGTTACTAACGTTAGCTCCATGTAACCGGAACTAGCTTAACTAAGCTTAAGTTAGTAAGAAGTCTTCGCTTCTATCCAGCTAAGCCAGGATAGATTCAATAGGATGGGGTTCTATTATTTATGCTAATAGCGTCTGCCACTGCCAAATTTACTATCCTGACTTTGTGTATTGATTTCGCGTGAACGGCGAAGCTAGATGGAAGTTAATACATGTTCGGCTAGTATATGGTGAAGATGCGCCGTTTTATATTTTCTGCTTAAGTGCAGATTGTTAACGTCAAAATAAAGCTTATGCCTTATTCAATTGTTGCTCCTTTTCATTCTACAAGACGTTGAAAAAATAATTTCGAGTTTTTGCTATATTTTAAGAATGTATGGATCGATTGTTTTGACAATTTTTAGCCTTATGTTTTTTGAAGTGATAATATGCTAACAGTGTTGAGGTTACGACTAGAGGGTTCTAGTTATACTGTACTGTCGATGTAAAAATATGTCTAAATTTTTGTATTTTCCACATTTTATTTTTTTTATTTGAAGCTATTGAACTACCTTCAATTCTAAACAGAAAATCTCTGCCTTACGGGTGTTGTATTATCATCTGCGACACTGTATGAGATATACGAGGCGCCAATGTTGCCTTATGCTCAGGGGGATATAGAATCCGTTGTGGGGAATGAGAAGTGCCGAATCTATTGGAATTACTCATTCCCCACCCTCAGGCAAATTCAAGCTAATAAGCCTGATGTAGTCCTCTCGACCATCACCTTAGGACATTGTTTGTGATTGATTCTCGGCTCCCGCGGAGAACAACATTGTCCTAAAAGAGGAGCTCTCTGAGCTTCGTAGGCTCTATTCAGACTACTCTGTCAAGATTGTGGTGCTAATTATAGCGTCCTGGGTGGAATAAGACACACGCTACTTTCTAAATTGAAGATCATACCGGCCTGACGAAATTCGGCAGAGATCTTAGCCAGCTGAATGCAGAAGGCAATCAATCGCCCTTGGCTCGCTAGGTCTACTCAGAACACACAATTTACGGGCGCAATTATCACTGACTTCACGGAGTGTAGAGTGGTCGTTGTTTGACACCAGAGCACCTCCGAATATGTCGGAATTTCGGAAGGTGCGACTGGAAAATAATAATAATAATAATAAATAAATAAATACTTACCGTTACATGATGATATCCAGCAATGTGGCATATGGACATGGTCACTATTGTACCCATCGTGATTGGAGCAACAGGTGAGGTACCTAAACATATAAAAAACAATTTAAAGTGTTAGGTTTAGAATGGGAGCTATACTTAACTATGCAAAAGTCGGTACTACTGGACACGTGTAGTATGTAGTATATATGTAGTATAGTCTGTAGAGTAATTGGTGACCAATATCAGTATTTCTGAAGCAGCAGTTAAACGCACCATCTTGTCATGTGACCGATGGCTGCGTAAAATCCATAGAAGAAATGTGAAATAGTCAATAATAATAATATCTCTACCCCTCATTCTAATCATGAGGATCAGCCTGGAAGTCGGAGACGTTTGCAGGAGAGGGGAGGGGCATATTATTATTACTATAATAATCCGCGCTCCTGCGGGACGCATTTGCGCCGTCCAGGAACAACTTACATCTCTCACATTGACCTAAGCCAACATTCTTGCACTCTACCATACCTACAGAGAGGGTGCCAATCCTCTTCGCAAGTCTAGCTGGTCTACGGGCCGTGGGACTCGATCCCACCGATCGACCGACCCCACATCTTTACATGCTTTACTTTTATAAAACTTTTATTGGGTTGCTGACGTGAAGTAAATATAATAACTGTGGGTGTAACGTGTGCACCGATGACACGTTGATTGAGTGAGTGCCAATATAATTGGTAATATAATAATAGAACTTGAATTGCTGTGTTCAGTGTAGAGTTTAAAGAATCAAATGACGGGAACAATGAAAGATCTCTCAACATAATGACTAAACTGGCATATTGGTAATATCAGTTGGATGTTTGGGAAGTACGTTGTAACGCCTGAACTGGATTAGACAGTTTAATTGATTGATTTTTGGTTAATATGGCTGTCATACGTTCGACAAACATCTCTCATACGTTTAACAAAGGTACATTGCGGTTACAAGGAAAGGCAATTGCGAAAGAAGATTACTATAAATTATTATGACGAAGAACTTTCGTATGCAATATTAGAAGCTGCTGATAAGGCGAATTTGGATTTGTTGTATGATAAATAAAAAAAAAGATATGGAAAACAGTATGCACATTTGCTAAGCTGGTGTAACGGAAAAAGAAGTGAAAAGAAAAGAGAAGAAGAAGAAAAGAAAAGGAGTCAAAAAAAGAAGAATTTTTAGTCTATTTTGCCGACCTCGGCAACGTTCTAATGCCAACACCCTATGGTCATGATAAAAAGTGTAAGTATTTACAAAAGAGGATACATCCAAATGTATGGTAACTGTACCAGATGAAACATCATAATAGTTAATATAACGGATTCTAAAAATCATCTGCAAGATCGTTTATAGTATCACAAGAAGTAAACAAGTTACTTCACATCGTCGTTTTTTCATTAAGTATGCAAAGGAAAAATACAATGCTCAATTCGTCGGGATCAACAATTTTGGAAAAATGCCTTTCGAAATAGCAGCTTATTTGCTTATTTTCGTTTTAGGCGTTCTTCGGCAACATTCCTTGCTGAGTTTGGGGATAAAATTACTGACATAAAACGCTTAGCAGATTGGAAATCGACTTTGGTAGTTAAATGATCTGGAAAACAAAACTAGTGCAACAACATTCTTAGCGCCCTTTAAACTTAATCAGCTTTAACCGCATTTTCAAATCAAACCACCTTGCAGAACAATCAGTTGCAACAACAGTTAAGTTCAGCTATAAATTTGCAAAATGGTGTTAGCTGTTCGTTCACCACTAATATTAACAACAATAAAATAGATTAAGAGTTTGATTTCATTAGTTTTAAAGCACTCGTTCATAATTATTAGTAGTTTAATGATCACATATTGTTTACTTTAAATACGCGCCGTCGGCTGTTGGCGTGCGGAAAGTATCACTTTTCGCACTAGTTAGGAAAATAATTATATTAAAACCTGCTGTTCTCATAATAATACATTAAGCATTGGTATAATATTAAACCCCAACTTTTATAAGTAAAAATACATAATATATCTGGTATCCTGTATATGACCTATTTTCTGGCAAAAACAAACTCTTTCGAGTTCATATTTGTTTGTTACATATTTAAATCGAAATGGAAATAAATAAATTATGCGCCATATGGTGTTGTACTGCCAATTTCCTTAACCAGGAGAAGTAAACAAATGTTATGAATAATGACGAGGTGATATGTGTGTCAGTATACTGACTCATATTGCTACGTGGTCTTCTTCGCCCAATTTATTTTGATTACTTCATTTAAAAATGACTAATTTTAGTTTACGATCAATAATCCTTCACATTTACATACAGAAGCAAAAAAAAATATTGGAAGGAATTTCAAACGAATGTTATTGTCTATGTTTAACATGGTGGTGGTAACATGCAATAAAGGGGAAGTTGCATGAATTTTATATTGGTTTGAAATGTATTACTGGGTAATCTTTCAAACATATTGAATAGTCAGAACATGTATCTGGCGGCAATAGTCGCATAATAATTAAAATTTTAACATTAATAAATTGCCATAGAACAAAACCACGAGGCCGAAAGAACGATATTATTGGTGTGACGTTACACGCCGTTCTGCGCAGTTTGTTTCCGTGGACACAGGTGCAGATTACGGTGTAATTAATAGTGATGAACTTATGGTCTTCTTACGGATGAAACGTAAGTAATGAATATATTTAACATATTATTAATTTTTTTAAATCACTTAAATAAATTTTTATTGCTATTTACTACTGACTTCATTTCCTCTTACACATTTAAAAAACATCCTTATTTATTATTTTTGTTTATTATGTTTTCAGAATAAAACAGGGAATTTAATGTAGTAAAGACAGATAGTCAAATTTTATAAATGCCTCAAATAACATTCTACATCACGTAAATGGTAGAAACAACTTAGAAGACTACTTTCTCTGCCAATTTTACGAGTTTGTTTTGCAACTGCGTAGTCCGAAATCAGTGAAATTATATACAGATATGAACTAAAGCGCGCAGTGCTGTATTTAGGTATACACGTGGGAATGGCGTCTGACGTCACAGATCTACTCTGTGGCGGCGACCGTTTTGTAAGGACGTGGCCAGAAAAAAATTTTAAATACCGTTTTAGACTTATTTTTTCACGAAATTGTCCAGGACAAACGCCATTTCGATTAAAATAATACATTCTTCTTCACGTATTTGCAATTTCCCCATTAGGACTTTTTATTTATTTATAATTATCTTCTAGAAGTAGTACTAAGTCAGAGTAGACATTTTCTATACCCATAAGAGATTTAGTCGGTTTTTTTTTTTCATTTTTCCACTTACACCATCTTTTGGTATCACTTCAGATTGCTTTGATGTAAATAACTAAAGCTTTTTATAGTATTAAGGTTTGTTCCAAATAAATACTTTTGTACGGCCACGATACCGTCACGAGATTATATGCACTGATAATAGGCGCATGCGTCAAGTTTGTACCGTGCATGGAATCGTGAATGTTTAGAACGTTTACTTGACCGAAAAATGAGTGGGGACAAACATAATATAACCTCTGAATTTAACTTTTAAGTTGTAAACAACCTCGTATACAAGTCATTATTTAAAATTAAAAACTAGTCATGGACGTTTTAAAATTCAATTTACTATTTATCAATCAAAAATCGACTAAATTGAACAGCTTTAATGTCAAATTTAAACGAGATTACTTAGTGCGCATGTCTATACAAACAGTTCACAAGTAGTTCCTACTCATGATCATGTACTGATATTATCGCCGTGGTACGGTTCAATGCTCATCCCAAAGATATTTGGAACGCTAAGGAAATCATACAATGAATGATAATTTTTAATTTGGAACAAACCTTTAGAATTGATGATTGTATTATTTGAATATCTAAGACACAGCTCTCCAACTTCAAGTAGCCCCAAGGCTGTTAGAAATAAAATTTCTGTTATCAAGGCCGCATTAAAAACATTTCGAATGCAACTTTATCAGTGATTTATAATAGATACAAAGAAACGAGTTTACTATTTTCATTTATTTTAAAAAAATAACAAATATACAAAAAAGAATAGTGGGATGTACAGAAGTACATATTACACCAAGCCAGACGCCACAGTCTACCCAAAATTCTCCAACTACGAGAAAGTCGACAGCCAAAAAAAATTGTAATACTGTTTGGACTCAAGTTGGTAATGCAAAGTTAGGCCTTATAAAGATCCAGAACCAGATAATGCTGGAAGAAAGCCAACGAAAAAGGGAAAGAGAAGATGAAACACATGCAATTACACTGCAGTATAAGAAAGAGGAACATGCTATTAAAATGAAAATTTTGGAAACCGGTTTGATGTTAAAAACGAAAGAGTTAAATAATCTGTAGAATGTGAATAAATTTGATATTTTAAAATGTTTAAGTAAAGTATATTACTTGAATTTTACTTAATATTTCATTCATTTGTAAGTTCTAATTTTAATATGTAGATATTTTTAAAATAAAGTTTCAACTGAAAAATTTTTGTAATGCAATTTACCATAATTATTATTTTTGTTTCCTTTCACAACATACTTAAAACAGGATTTAAAGCATATTTGTATTTTTTATTTTATGAAAGTACTAATTGTTTTATAAATTTTAATTACAATATAATTTAAAAAGATTACAATAGACTTTGAAAATAATCATAAATTAACATGTTTCTTGTAGAATTATTATTCTGTTGTAAATTATTATATGGTACATTGTCAACTAATTGGTCCGCAATAGCTGCTTCTAAATTTTCATCAAATGGTAGATTTGGTTACTTCATTGCACATGCAATATTGTGCAGTACTGCGCATGCAACAATAACAGCTTTAACTCTTTCAATGTTTAGCTGAATTCCTGAAGATAGTATTGGGAATCTTCGTTTCCAGACTCCGTAACACCTTTCAACTGGATTACGTGTTCGAATTTGAGATTCGTTAAATAATTCTTCTGCTTGTGTTACAGGATTGGTTAAGGGGTTATTAAGTATTTTCTTACAGGATACCTACTATCACCTACCAATAAATTGTCCCCCATTTCCCCTCTTTCAAATCTTCCCCTTATATTAGAGTTGTTAAATATTGTTGAGTCATGTTGTGATCCTTCCCATCTAGCCACAATATTCAAAATGTTTAAATCGGGGCCACAAATTGTTTGAACATTGATTGAAAAATATTGTTTTCTATTTCTGTAAATTTCTGCTTGATCTCCACCAGAACTTTGAATTTTTACGTGGAAATATAACAATATTATAGAAGCCTTGTCTTATTTTTCTAATTTCCTGCCCTGTTTCTGGCATTTTTATATATTGAGGACGTAATTGTGCTATTGCTCTTGACATTCTATTAATTATTTTGCTGGCAGTACTTTTATGGATTCCATTAAAATCTCCAACAGTAATTAAAAATGATCCAGTGGCAAAAAATTTTCTTACACCGCTCTCTTACAAAACGTAATCTTCTTTGTGGATTTATGTATCGTAAATCATCAGCAATTTCTTCATCATCCTCACTTACTACTTCGAATAACTCTTCGGCTGCCATGGTCGGATATATGCCACAAAACTTTCTATGAAGTTTTATTACATAAAATAAACAGTTACATTTGAAAAATATAACCTCCAAATTATCTGTCAAATACGACTAAATGCATTAAATATAGTTTAAACATTCGCCGATAAAATTAAGAATAGGTTTAACCTTCGATCACAATTGAACTTGAATTGGAAAACGGCATATTTCAGATAACAAGGTTTAAACTGTAATTGAAAAACCGGCCCTTAGTTGTACCATGGAGGGGAATAAGATCAAGCATCTCATCTACTACACTGAATTCCTCTTGAATAGTTCGAAAAAAAATTACTCGTTTACTGATGTCGAGGTCAATGCTTTTGTCCAGGCAGAGTGAAAAATAGATAACATTATTCAATTGTGTCATGAAATTTTTTGGATACATATTGATTAATGTGGTCTACACGTCTTGCAATTGTTTGTCATTAATTTGTTTTGCCATTTTGTATGCACAATTCTTAATAAAGACTCCACCACTAAAAGGTTTTTTCGTTTTGACCATTTCCAGCGCTATTTCGTAAGAAGCGACAATCCTGCATCTGCGTTTTTTTTATTATAATCCATAAGATATTTCTAGACTCCTTTGTATACTGCTGAAATGTTTCTTCTTGTAGTATGTAGTTTCATATTATATTTTTATGAACTGATAATACTTGCATACAAACAATGCACTGAAGATTATTATTGTTGTTTGTGATTTAATAGTCTGATTCCCAACGGTCATTATAAACTCGATGTTCGTTCGTTATTTTACTTTTCTGCGAGGATATATTTCACTTAAAAACCTAAAATCGACTTGCAGCATACCGCACACGAAAACAAAATAATTACAGTTATAATCAAATAAACACTTGACTAACAATTCTTCGCGAATCGCATTCAACGTTTTTCTGTCTATGAGTCTCTCTTTCACACTATTAACTATTAACTCTGCTCATCCCGCTTGACTCAACCTTGATGAGTGTTATTTTATTCTATCATTTCATCGTTGGTGTAGAAATGATTCGCTTGTTTTTATTTTTGTTTTTAAAGCATATTTCTATATTTAATGTCGCAGCGGGCCTGTTAGAGCAGTAGCAATGATGCTGTATGTAATTCAGTCAATAAATTTGTTATAAAACGAAATGTTTCTATCACTTCAGTATGACTAGGTAATATTATAAAAAATATATTAGGGAAAATATCTTCGTTTGCAGGATTCGCAAGGTATCTGCCAATATACTAGAAAACGTATTTACGTTTGTGATCTGACGGGTGACGAATATTTTGATGAAATAATATTCTTCTCGACGATGTAAGTGAAACCAGGTGTGTGCGTCACCGTTGTTGTGACGCAACCAGTAACCTTTTTCAATAACGAAGTCTAGAATTATCCCTATCTTCAACATCTCACGCTCACTAGGCATTATGTAACCACCGTTTTATATTACGTGTTCTACTTTTTCATTTTTTATACCATTCAGTATAAAAAATGTCGGTTCTTGTAAGAACATTATTGTCATGGAGAAATTTTATACAATATGTTGTAAATATCACTATCAACTTTGCCTATGGAATTCATTATCAAACCTAGATATTTGATATAAAAGAATCTACAAAAGTAAGGAATATATGGATATATATATATTGTGGGTGTAATTCAACGCTGATCGAGGGCATTAGTCCGCAGAGTAGTTATTATCGATATTGTTATTATTACTGTCTGATAAAAATGTATAAAAAAATAATTATAAACATATTACAATCGAAAGTGGCGTGCTGTTTTGGCCATGTTGATATTGTCACTAATAGCGTTGTATTATACAAGTTTACGTGCCTTTACTTGCGAATACGGTAGTTATAATGATTTTCCGCATTGTCTACATGTACGTTCCATTTCTTTCAAATACATAATAATTAAAACGTCGATACCACCTCACCGCTCACTCACTCGTGCTGCATATAAACCGTCCGCGGAAACGTGATCTGAGTTTATGTAATTTATTTTCAAGAAAATTGGGTCAGTGTAGGATCGAGCAGGTGACCCCATTTTAGTTATAAAGTAATAACAATTACCGACCTGGATACTGCTCTAAATCAGTTAACTAAAATATAAAAGTTGGTGAGTTGATATTTCTCACAAGGTTTTTTAAAAATTATACTGGATCCATTTACACTTGGTTGTGGTAATAATGTATATATTTACTAGGTGACCCGGCAAACGTTGTTTTGCCATATGAATTATTTCTAGTGAATATTTTGGTAGTCAAATAAAAAAATAACTAACTTATTGTAAGTGTATGGAGATGTGGTATATGAAAAGAGGAATGGAGCACTGTGAGCGATGAGGGCATTCCTTGTCCATAGCACCAATTACCACTTTTGAATGACCATAATATGGAATATCGGGCTCATACTCGAATGCTAGACACAGGAATGAATCAGATGTAATTGATCGATGTACCTTTTGGCATTGTTGGTCATTTGTTCTGCGTCTGTTGACTGTGAACCGGTGTGATTGTCTTTGTTCTAATCTTCTAAGCTCATTTCGTTCAGCTCGTGCATCTTCTGATTCTTCTTGACGCAATTGCGCCATGCTCACACGCGCATCAGTATTTCCTTGCTGGATTTGTTCTTCTGTTCTTTGGGCTCTTCTATTTCGCGTGTCTGCAATTTGACTTGTTTGACGGCCCAAATTAGCCCTTTTACGTCTTGTTGGCATTGTTCACTGTACAAAACAATAGCCATATAGTAAAATAATAGCCGTTGTTGGCGGGAGCTCGTGACATATGTTGAGTACTTTTGAGGTTATGTAAATCACTAAAATTAACTAATAGTGAGAATTACACTTAAAATTAATAATTTTATTAATTATTGATAAAATAGGAAATAAATAATTATGGCCTAGCAAATTAATAACAAATTTACTTGAGATTTACACTTAGAAGGTGAAATGATAATTGTAAACGTCACTACTATGCTCGATGCATACAAAATAATAATGGCCGAAAACTGTGTAGGGAGTTAGAGAAGGCTTATTGTGTGAGAGAGACAGGAGACGAGCTTCGTTCTCATCCCTACTCTGTGCTGTTTACTGGGTGAGAAGTGACACCGCTAAACGTCTGGCGGGGATAACTGATCTAGTGATAATCGATCAGTTATCGACCAGGGTTAAAAATTATTAAATTACTAAAATGGCTATTAAAAAATAGGGGTTTGTCATATAAGTGTGAAAGTTAAGGGTTGTACGTATTTTTTAATGCCACACCATAAAAAAATAAAAATAAAAAATTTTGTCCAAAAAATAAAAAAAAGCTTGGAGTGGACTACCCTTATCACTTAGGGGTATGAAAAATAGATTACGACCGATTCTCAGACCTACCGAATATACATATAAAATTTCAAAAAAATCGGTCAAGCCGTTTCCGAGGAGTATGGCGTCTAACACTGTGACACGAGAATTTTATATATATATATATATATATAAAATATATATATATATATATATATATATATATATATATATATATATATATATATATATATAGATATTATGTTTCTTTTATGTTTTGATCGTAATTTGATGTTGAAGTTAACAACTTTTCAATCTCTATATCGGTGTGTAAAATAATACTTATTCTATTGAGTCTTATAGTTTACCAAATATGATAATAGTGTCAAATATAGTATACAACTTAGTTTTATTTTATCATACGTATCTCTTTAAAAGGTCATTTTTGTTCAGTACATTGGTTTCAAGTCTGTCAGTTTTCTTGCTCAGTCAGTGATTCCGCAAGGATATGTCCTAGGTCCCCTTTTTTTTAACTTGTTATTTGTGAATGACGCTTGCCTTGGGATGAATTCAGAAGTTCTTTTATATGATTGCAAACTGTTTCGCAAAATCACCTTCCTAAATGACTGTTTAATCCTTCAAGATGATATTAATAAATTGGTTCATTGATGTGACATTAATTTGTTAAATTTTAACATTTTGAAATGTTTTTATATATTTTTAGGTATTAATAATATTGTGTGAAACTAACTACTCAGTGGACAAAAGCCCCAACCTAATTTTGCCTATACTATTAATGGCATTAACCTGAACAGATGTTACAGTTACAGTTTAATGACCTTGGAGTAGTTTTTGATAGTAGATTAACTGTCACATTAATAAGATAGTTTTAGAATCTTTTAGAACTTTACGTTTTGGTATAAGGAACTCCAAGTGGCTTTTACGGTCTGATTCAATTAAACTCATTTTTAATGCTTTTGTTAGACCTAAGTTTGAGTATACCCCAGTGTTATTTGGAACCCTGATTATATTTTATATGTAAATAATATTGAGTCCGTCTAAAGATGTTTTGTGAAATACTTGTGATGTAGTGGTATTTTGCAGGAAGTGCTAAACAACAGGTTTAATGTGCACTTGTTAGAAACGCGCCGAAAATATTTTTATAGTTTTATTTTTATATAAATTCTTAAATAATGTAATTGATTCTCCCTATCTACTATCACGTATTAATTTGTTTGTGCCAGGAGATTACCAGGCAGAAACTTCAATGTTTTTTATCCTCATTGACATTTTTGTTAGACCTGGTGATATCACTGATAAAGTAAAAATATAATTATTTACTCCATTCATGAATTTATAGAAACAGCGATTTTATTTATTTCAAAATCTCAATTTATTAATAAGCAAAAATCCTGCAAATAAAATCACATCACCCATTAAAAATTCTGCTATACGCAATTGCACATTGTCTGCCAAACACGAATCAAGTTCCGCTAAATCTTGCGAAAATACGGCTAAGTTAGCAACACTTTCTATTTCGAGAATGTCAGAATAACCAACTTAACATGTTATACCAACTTAAATTAAAAACACACACGCAACAGTTAACGTTACTTTATAGACAATAACGGTAATTGTTTTTATTTGCAAATTGTATATCTCAGCTAATATTGACAAAGAATATATATGAAAAAGCTGCTTAAAACATAACTACTACTGTGAAACATTACCACTTGCATTAGTTTAAATTTTAATGCCCCTACAAGTTATGTTATTAAAACGACAGCTGCAGTGTAGCCTTCTTATACTGTCTTAATACATGTCTAGTTTCTAATGCATTAAACCAGTAATCCCGCATAATAAAATGTTTTAAATATTTTTGGTAAATTATCTATTTTAATCACCTCACTGGAAATTTCTATAAGTCATAAAAAACACTCCTGCACTTTACTTTTCACGGGCAACAAGAATTTTCTGTCAATTCTCATTTTGAAACCATGTCATACCCAATAAAATGACCAAGAACGAATTTAAACAATTTAGTAAAACAATATTTAGTCTGATACTGCAAAACAAGTCCTGACTTACGGCAGAAACCCTGCTCCCAATCTTTTTCTGTAACCCTTCATTTAGTAAGTTTTAGCTCCTTTCATCTTGATACTTTTAAATTCCTTTATGATCTTATTTCAGCTCCATAATCTTAACTTCTTACGGCATGCTAATGAAAACTAATAAATTCGAAACGATATGTATATTTGCTCTATATACTGACGGTCTATGAATGATGATATTAATTCTTTACTAGATATTGTGATTACAATTCAATGCTGCTCGAAGCATCAATATGTAAAGAAGTTTTTTTCTACAATGTCCTCAGTAATTATAAAACTCTCTGGACTATTTTACTTCTATTTACAGTGTGGTTAACAGAGCAGCCTCGGATGTGTCTCGTTAACTGTGAATTGCTTTACGTTATTTTATTTTAAAATACCTTATGCAAATCAAGAATTATCAGACATTGAGACCATAATAAGTGTTGAAAAGAAAGAATTTCGAATGGCAAAACTTCCTTGAAATTACCACGTGAATTCTACACAATAGATCTCAAATTTTTCTTTTTTTTTTTTTGTTTCGACAATTTCTTATCTTGAAAATATGACATTATAGAACACAGGCAGGATCGCGCATATTTCAGTTAACAGCCTGTATTTAAAGTAAAAGATTGTTTCAGTCTTAAACGCGAATGTCCTTTAGAATCACATGAGAATATTTTTCATTGTTAACAAGGTTGAAAAACATACACATGATTTAATAATTAGAAACAATAGTGGAAGTGCAAAATATGTTCTTTATAATTTTCCAGGAATGAAACAATAATTTACGGTTCACACTCGTGACTATATAGTTATTCACGACTTTTTTTATACCAAAGCTGTAATAATTTATGTGGCGGATAAGATCAAAATTTAAAATATTCCTGCTTGTAATTACTTTCAAAAGTTGTTAAGACGTTTTTATAAAAGGCGGGCATATTTTTGCACCTTGTAAAATCGCGGTTTATATCACCAGACAATAATTTTGTGTCGATAACTATGATATGGCACTGCTTAGTAATTATTTGTTAGCAGATAGTTATTAATAACATTGCGGATACGACAGGTCATTTGTATGACACCATAGCATATCTGATAATAAACTGTATCCAAACTACACACCATAATAATAAAACAAACTATCTCATATTATTAATTTCGTTTTTTTATCAATACAAATGTAATTCCCAAAGCATGGAAATCATAGTCTATAGTAACCCAGATCTACCAAACCGGTAACAGAAACAAATAACTAAATATTTGAAAAGTGTTTGACAAGATTGGTTGAGTTCACTGAAGATGAAAACATTTTATTCAATGATCAGTTTGGTTTTAGATGCAACTAAATAAATGAAGATGTAGGAATTACATTGACTAATGAAATAATTAATATCATCATATTAATGATGGGGAAAAACGTCTAACTGTATTTATGGATTTAGCTAAAACTTTTAACACTATGTTTTGATATATTATTGCAAAAATTATATGAATGAGAGAAAATGGTTTAGATTTATTAAAATGTTTGTTGTTAAAATTGCAAATCTACTCAATAATTGATAGATGATTTCTTATGCAGATGATACCGCTATCTTATTTCAATGAGAAAACTGGGAAAATACGTAATATAAAAAAGCAGAAAATGAATTAAAAATTATTCAACAATGGTTAAGAGACAATCATTTAATTCATAATTATTAACATTTACAAGACAAAATATTTCAATTATACAATTACTAACAGTTTTAGATATAGAAAATCTAAAACTAAGCAAATTATTTAAGCAACATTATTTCCGAATTTCAAAAAGCATAAATTCAGTGTAAGAGGAAATATTAAAAAAAGTTAATAATTTTTTAGATCTATGTCGTGTGAAAAGGACAACCTCTACTTAAGATTCACCCCGTACAATGGTAAAAAAACCACATTATGATTGGCAGCTAAACCCTAGAAAATAATAGTGCAGTCATACCCATGGTTAGAGCAGATGTTCCCAATTTTTTTTCTGGGGTATTACATTTTCTATTAAAAAAGTTTTCATACCACTGAACTAAATCGAACTTATTAGCCTAATATATACATAAATAACGTGTATTAATTACAGTAAAATATATTTGAATGTACTCCTTAGAAAACATTACAAGCAAACAAAAACACAACACAGGAATAGAACAAATATTTTTTTGATAATTCGAATTTTGGTTGAAACTAGAGTAAGTAAATTAAATAACCACCAAAAGTCCGCATGTCACAGTTTGAGAAAGCCTACCTTAAAGCCTTCATTTGAACATACAAAATAATAGCTATTTATTTTTTTACATACTCTACTTATGAGTATATCCTTTGTCCAAATTAATTAAGTATTTAAAACTTAAACTATATAACACTGAGAGAATACTCAATAACAAAAATTCTCATATGGACAGGACAGGTATCTATAACTTGTTATCTTTATGAAGGTCCAACGCTTTACCGAAGCATTCTTTTATTAAAAACTAAACAAATACAATACATATACTGATTTATTTTGTTTAGTTACCTAATAATGTGATTATTTTTTACGTACCTGTTGAGCTATGAAAATTCCTTGTTTTATGGTCATAACGTGATCATAAATGTAAATCATATAATTTTTTTAAGGTTGGGTAGGTGACTGATGTTTTTTGCATCCGTTTATATTGGTGATGTCGTCGATAATTTAGAATGGAAGGTGGTTTATATGTAACTAAGCCATGCAATGTATATTTATGCATTTAATTCTCTACGTAGCAATCGAAAGATCGGCTCTATTTTCACAGTAACCCAACTAGTTAGTTGTGACTAAATATCAACGAAATTGAGAACTGAAATATTCATGTAGCTGAATAGATCACAGTATCAGTAACACAAAGCTGAAAATGCTGATGGCTAATTTAATTGTTGAGTTGAAATTGTTGTGTTGATTTTTTGTTTAATAATCTCATAACAATTTTTATTATTTCTTTTTGGGGTTTATATAAAAGCATAACATAGACAGACCAGTAGAATCACTCGAGTCGAAATAATAAATCGCGCATAGCAGCTTGCGCATCCATTTCAGGCTGCAGAGACCTCCGCTACCCGTCAGTTTGTCTCAAAAGCTGGCGTGCAGGCATCGTTTGTACAGAGATGGATTAAAGTAAAATTATGAGTCAAAATCGAGGAATGAGTCGCTGCAGCAATTACATGTTTAAACACATCTTCAAAATTGTAATAAATCCTGGCACAACAGAATAACTCTATTTCTATTCATCTACAAAAGCAAAATATAAGGAATTAATACAATGAAAGACAGAACAGATAAAAGAACTAGAAAGTTATTTACTTGAAAATACAAATTTTGATAAACTATTGATTATATAAAAATTAATTAGTTACAAAATTATGTTCACCTAGTGTAGCTAGATTACAAAAATCTATCAGTAGGTATAATTAATTGTTACATAATGTGCATAGATATTTTATATACAGAGTGTTTCATAATATATGCGCAGGACTTCAAGATGTGATAGCTCGTCCAAAAATTTGAAAAAAAGTTTGTATTAACTTACCCTCTGAAATGCACAATTTTCGAGATACAGGGTTTTGATATTGTAAAAAAATTCGTTTTTTTTGCGAATATCTCCGGAACCGTTTATCGTACAGAAAACAACTTTTGCAAGCATTTACTACTCATAATAAGCTATGTTCTGTGCGAGAAAACATTTTTTTCAAAGTCATAATTGGTGCAGATTTTGAAGGTGAAGTGGATGTTTTCTCCCCAACTTCTACGCCCATTTAAACCGTCAATGTTTTCTACACAAAAAATGTACTGTTGGTCATAAGCTCTAAAGTTGACCGTTTCCGAGAAAAATCTACTGTTATGTTGAAAAACATGGTCAATTTTTTAAAATAATTTTTTTTTTACTTATTAAACAAAATTTATTTAATCGTTACAACAAGTAACAAAACCAAACGTTGACTTCATAGTTGCAAAATTAAAAAAAAATCGTACTCAGTTAAATTAAATGTTGGAAATGTTCTCCGTTAGCTTCAATGCACGCAGCAATTCTTCGACGCATTGACTGTCTAACACGTAAGAAAATTTCCGGAGTGTTCCGAATTATGTCGCAAGATGCAACAATGTGTTCTCTTAATTGATCAACATTTTCAACTGGTGTAGCGTAGACTAGGATTTTGAAATGACCCCAAAAGAAAAAATCTAAACAATTAAGTTCGGAAGATCGCGGGGGCCAAAGGTGGGGACCTCCTCGACCGATCCAACGGTCTTGGTATTCGTCGTCCAAGTATTGGCGAGCAACCAAACTAAAGTGGGCCGGAGCTTCATCATGCATAAAGTACATGTTTTGTCTTACTTGAAGCGGTACATCTTCCAGGAGTTCCGGCAGTACTTCTTTTAGAAATTGTCGATAATCTGCACCGTTTAATCTGTTCCGTAAAAAATGTAGGCCTATCAAATGATCACCGACGATGCCAGCCCAAACATTCACGGAAAATTGTTGCTGATGATTGCCTTCTGCAATTTATTGTGGATTTTCTACAGCCCATATGTGGTTATTGTGAAAATTGAAAATACCATCTCTCGAGAAAGATGTTTCATCGGTAAACATAACTTCGGCTCCAAATTGAGGATTTTGAGCTATTTTGTTTTGCATCCATCTACAAAAAGCCAATTTTGGCGGAAAATCTCTTGGCAATAAGGCTTATACTCTTTGGATATGGTAGGGATACAAAAGCTGTTTTTTCAAAATTCTCCAAACCGTCGAGTGAGGTATGTTTAAGTTGTGAGCAATTTTTCTGGTACTTGTGATCGGATTTTCTTCAATTTGGTTGAGGACAGCCTCTTCTACTTCGGCATTTGCAGCTTCCATAGCCCGCCCAATATCAGCAGTATTCTTTTTAAAACTTCCATTTTCCCATAGTCGTTGGTGAATGCGTTTAATCAAGTTATGATGTGGTACTTGGCGATCACGATGTCTTTCTTGATACAACCGCCTTGCTTCTGCCGAATATTTTTTACAATTTCAACACCTTGTATCTCGAAAATTGTGCATTTTAGAGGGTAAGTTAATACAAACTTTTATTCAAATTTTTGGACAAGCTATCACATCCTGAAGTCCTGCGCATATATTATGAAACACCCTGTGTAACGTACATTCTTATCTGGTTGAATAAGTAGGCTTTTCACACAAATAAATCTTATTCTGGTTCTGATCGCCGATTCTTTATTACTCTCTGATCCGATGGCTTCATGCGCATTTTTAGGTCACCGCAGACGTCTGAATTTAGTTCAAAGTGCCGACGACGGAGTGAAATTGCTGGTATATCTATGCTGTGATAAAAGTTTTCAAATTAAAATATTCTGGAAGCAAATTAATACTGCATGTCGACTGATTGGTTGCACATACAGCACATACAAACTCGTCAAAGCTCAACTTCTGTTGCTTCAGTAAAATACCAACGTAAGCTCGGTTAATCTAAATAAGATTACATAAAAAAGTTTCAGTTGTTTTTTTTTTTAATTCTGACGACGATCGTTGACTGCACCGTATGCCGAGTCCCTGAGTGATTTGTGGTTGATTTTAAGGAATTCTAAACGCAGTACGCTATACAATGGTCGTATCCTGCTTGTCTGAAAAATTATTACAAGACTGTCGTTCATATGTTAGCCTCTTTTTCTAAATGGAGTAGTTAATTTGACATGAAAATACATGAAGAACTTTTTCATATAAGACTTTTGTATTTCAAATATAACAAAAAGCTAAATGTCATACACTGCATATAAAAATTAAAACGATATTTGTATTCACGTATGAAAACTACAACTGTATATGCATAATGATTCAAGTTCACTGTTAATCATGTTCTAGGAAATTCGTAATTTATTCAAAAAAAAAGGTAGCACTTGCCTATTGCAGCTGGAAGCTTACTACATAGCGTAAGTATTAAATGAGTATATTATGTAACGATATTACTCATAAAATGACTCATCGATGTTTGCTGATATATAAAATGATATTATTAATCTCTTAACTTATTCTATATTCAAATTTGAAGAAAATTATGCATATGTAGCAATTATTGCTACATTTCTACGTTTCTGTTCATAATGGAGATCCATAGACATGTAGTGAATAAAGTTGCAACATAGACTAGTAAAATGAGCACAAAAAATTCATCAGCGTCTAATAAAAATTATCTCACCGTGCTAAAAAATCAAAAGAAAAATGTAATGTAGGGCAATGAAGCGCGACGAAAGGAAAACGTTAAGCTATCTAGCATTGCAACATTGTTTGTTTGTGAAGACCATTTCAATATAAGTTTAATTGGAAATACATAAGTGGATAGATTTAAGTTTATCAAAAAAATTAAATTGTAAAGAATCAATTGAACTTTTCTATTAAGCTACCAGAATGTATATAGGGCGTTTAGAAAATCAATGGGAAAGCAACATTTTTTGTCATTTAAACAAAAAATTATCTGGATTTTGGTATTTTAGGCATTTATAAAATCACCACATTAACTTACCTGTTTTATTCTGAAAATATAATAAACAAAAGTACTAAATAACGATTGTTAAAGAGAAATGAAACCAGTAGTAAATAGCAACAAAAAAACATTGAAATCAGAAGTATAATTTTATAAATACAAACCCAAGTAAAACTACTTGTCACAAATCGTGATTATGCTTACACAAAACCCGCTTCTGTTATCGTGGAATTTGCAATTTTGCAAACTCAGATGGTCTCCCTTAACGAAGAGAATCATCTTCATGTCAAAATAGCTCTCTCTAAAATGAGAAAATCATTTTCGTGTTATAGTTTTCCGGATGGCGTTTTTTGTTCAAACGGCCTACAGCCTACAAAATTTATCATGGAAACCAAACAAACCACTATGGACATATAGATATATTCGAATCTATGAACTTGCTTGTAATGCTTGTTATATTTTAATAATTTCGTGTAGGTATTCCAAAACTCTTCTTTTACCAATTAAATCATTGAGAGATTATGGATGTATTAAACTCCAAAATTATATTTTTGTTTCTTTTACATATCGAACATTATTAATTTTTTACGTTAGGAACAAACTTTATTTTTTATTTATTTTATTTTATTTACACTATTGAACAGGTCAAAGACCCAGTTATAGAATAGGAAAACACACAAAAAAAGCATACATGAAGTAAATTACACAATACTTAGACATAACACATGTAAACAAATACGAAAAAATAATCAATCTAATTATCTAGATAAAGACAATAACAATTACAAAACAAGTTTTTTCAGAGTTGAAATATTGCAATCCATAAAATCTACGGGCAAGATAACTTCATTACATAAATCACACATATTATGAAGTGCAGAGTGTTGCAGAATATTTGTCCTAGCTGGTGGCAAATAAAACATGTTAAATTGTCTAGCTTCAATTCTGGGAACATGAAAGCTCAACATTCGCAAGATGGCACTGCAGTCAATGGCATTATTCATTACTTTATGTAAACAAATTAAATAAGCCTTTTTACGTCGATTTTCCAAAGTTTCAAGGCCAAATCTATTAAGCATTTCAACTTGAGAGAACCCAACAGAGGGATACTCACCATCAGCTTTAAAACTAATATATTTAAAGAATTTACGTTGAACATTTTCAAGAGCATCCACATGTATAGCCCGAACTTCCCGAAATATTACATTTACGTTAAATTTAGGTATCAATAGTTCACAGCACCACAAAAAAAGTAGTATGTCCGATGGACTAGATCTATATATTATGTATTTTGACTCACTGAATCCGAATCTGAGGTCCATTTAACTCCATCCTTCTAGGTTCAAAGCATTCCAAGGTCAAAGCAAAAGATATACATATATTCAAGTTCCATACTATCGTACATTTATGTTTTTAAGGTCTCTGTCAAAGTCATTCCAAGGTGAAATCGAAAGATAGATACGCAAATCGGCATCATCGTGGTTGAGAAATATTACTTAAAATGCGAGTAGAATCAAATCTTTTGTTTATCGTCACTGGATTAGTGAAATTTTGGATGGATGGTACAGGCCTAATAAATGGAAATTATCCATTGATTCTTCGAAGAGAAGCCTAAAAGCCGTCCTTTTTCATAACGCTAATGTATATCCCTCCATTCTAGTAGCGTATTCAGGTGTCTGAAAGAAGAGTATACCAGCAGTTATTGAAAAAAAAATAACTACTAACATAAATGGTAAATTCGTCAGAATTTGAAAGTTATCACCATTTTATTGAGACGTCAATCAGGTTTCACAAAATATCCGTGCCTCTTGAGTGAATGCGATAGTAGAGGGTAGAAAAAAACACTATATAGTAAAAAATGGCCAAGAAGAGCTTCATTTCAACCGGATACTAAGAACATCAATAGAGAAGCATTAGTTGATCCTCCTAAAGTTCTGATTTCAACTATAAAACAATAGATGAAAACTCTTAAGAATGATGGTAGTATCATGAAAAGTTTGTATCAATATTTCAGATTTCAGACATTTTTATCATCAAAATGAGTAAAAATGAAAAAGTGGCATGGTTGAGTTTCAAATGGGTTATCGAGAATTTCATAGAGTTCTAGATTACAAGGAAAAAGTAGCGTAAATGGTGGAAAACTGGGTTGCTTGATTAATATGAAATTACATTTCATGGATTCTCATATTGACTACTTCCCACAAAATCTTGGCGCTTTCAGTAAAGAACAAGGTGAAAGATTTCATCATGATCTGAAGAATGCAGAGCGACGTTGCCAAGGCAGACATAGACATAGATTGCACAGATCCATTGTGTGTTCTTTATTTATATCATAAAGAACGAATAGCGTTATAAACTTACAAGACTGTGGACCATCAAACTTAGGATGATTGTTACTGCATAAAATTTCTTATTCTCAAGAGTTGTAACTTTTAGCACTTCTATGCATCGGTTACAGAGTTACAGGTGTTATTAGGTATTAGAGATTTGAGGTCGTCAGGTTAAGTTGATCCGATGGTGTTAAATGAACTACAAATTCGCATCCAACGACCCCAAAAATATAAACGCTTGTTTTGCACGTTTGCAAATCTATTTGACCTTAGATTTGATCTTGGAATGATCTTGAAGCTAAGGCGATGGGGTTAAATGGACTCCACATTCATATTCAGCGTGTGAAACTACATAAGAATATGTCTAATCTGTCGAACAGACACTATTTTGTGGTGCTGTATTATTTTTAGCATCCTGTAAACAGAAGTGTCGTCCTATTTCTGCTTATAGTCAATTCTAATTATTCTTGAAAATATAGCAAAATAATATGAAATTAGATGCATGCACAATTTTCCAGCACCGTACAATTTTTGCACCAGAATTGACGACATTTTTTTATAGGTAGGTATAATAAATTGTTATTATTTAATGGATTTAAACTAGAAGTGGTTAGATAACCAATATAATTATTAATTGCTGACTAAGATATTCTAAAATATCTGGGATCGTTTTAATGTTTCGTTTTATTACGGAATTTATTGATAATAAACAACTGATGACTCCTCTTTATCAAGCGGAAATTTTTAAATCGAGGCAAAATAGTACACAGCAATCATCTTGTGCACAAACCAGATTAGATATACTAGTCGTAAGCTCTATGATAACGACACGTACAGATACGTGTTTTTTATTTAGGTCACAAATACCACTTATCTTTAGCTACAGCGATAAAATACGACTTTCAGTAAATATTTACAATTTCTTAATTTTCTTGAAAAATAATTTGGAATCAATAGGATGTGGCGAAAAATTTAGTAAAATAATGGTCAGCGAATGTAAAACCACAAATGTTTTTACAGTGGTAAAGTGTATAATTCTCTTCTAAATATACTAACTAGAACAATTAGTCGTTGGAACGTACCTACGACTACTGTAGGTACCTTAAAGTATTTTGTCATCACTTTTTCATATTAGTATGTTCCTTGCTTTGTCTGGCAGCTAATACAGGGATGGCCAGAAGTACGGAATAAAATGCATACCTTTTGAATGAGACACGTTAACTGATCTTGATTTTTTCCATCTTTCGGTTATATAATAATTAATTTTTCTTCAACTCCGTAATCCCCAGCTACTCCTACTTTTTTACGTTTTTGAAATAAGAGAAATACCACACCTATTTTTTAGAAGACGATTATGATAGGCAATTACAATTTTGTGAGGACATGATGAGGCAATGGTTTTCAACGAGACGTACTATCGTATATCGATAGGTACAACTATCGCTTTTGGCACCAGGAAAATCCACACTGGATATGTGAATCGCATACGCAGCACCCACAGAAAGTTAATGTATGGGCAGGTACCATCAACAACAGAATCTCGGGCCCATTCTTTTTTGAAGGAAATCTTACTGCCGCATGCTACCTGGATTCCCTAACATTTGACCTGATACCTGCTCTAGCCGTGATTTTTCCTCATGAAATTAATCCAGATATAACGAATGAAAGAATTTGGTGCCAACAAGATGGCGTTCCCCCACATTTTGTTATTTATGTTCGAAGATATTTAGATGAAATATTTCCAAATCGTTGGATTGGAAGATGCTTCGACTTAACGCCCCTGGATTATTTTTTTTGGGGATATTTGAAAGAAAGAGTCTACCATGACAGGCTGGATAATATTGAGAATTTAAAGAACAAGATTAGGGCGGAGATGCATAATTTACCAGCTGAAGTCATTCGGAATCCTATGGACAGCTTTTACTGTTGTCTTGGAGAATGCCAAATAGTGAATGCAGAACATTTTCAATATTTGCGGCATTGAATTTATTTTTGTAAATTATCTAGTTTCCATTTGAAAAAAAGGAGGGGTAGCTGGGGGGTTAGGGGGTTGAAGAAAAATTAATTATTATATAACCGAAAAATGGAAAAAAATCAAGATCAGTTAACGTGTTTCGGTGTTTTAAACTACTACTCTCCTTCTATTTAGTAAAAAGCATGCCACAGGATAAGTAAGTTTTCAGGTCATTCAGATAAATAATTCATTGCGTAATTTATTGAACTTTATAAATATCCTCTTTGACCTTGGAACGTCAAATTCAAAGAATACAGTGATATAAACGGTGTATTGGTGGAAAAATTAGTCCAAATTAGACTGACCGTTAAAATGGATACAAAAATTCAGTTTATTTGAGTAAGTTGGCATACAAACCAGCATGTGCAATATGAACGTTAACGGATACTAAGAATGAAATATGTGACGCTCAGGATTCATTCAACTCTCAAACATTTAGTAAAGGTAAAAAAAATTACCAAGTTTGAAATCTAGAAGAGACCGTGTATCGTGTGAACAAATCTTATCATACATTTTATCAGACACTTAAAATTATAACCAACTACAGAAAATACTTATTCCTGCTATCACGTGGATATTTTCAAATTAACCACGAAATAGTACGTTATCATTAACTATTCCAGATAAGAAAGTTCGTAGTGTAACGAGATAAAAATATCCATTTGATTTTTCGATATGTAGCTCACAAATAGAGGTTATCTTTAGCACTGAAAATAATTCACTTTTCAGTAAATATTTACGTCAGTCAGTTCCCGTGAAAAATTACGTCAGTATGGCTGGAAATGAAATTATTGCACCAAGCAGTCTTGTCGCAATACTGAGTGTTGATGTGTCGCTGATTCATATGTCGCAAAAAATATATAAACTCGTGTTTGTGCTTATCAAATAATTGCCTGTGTAACCTTACTGTCTATTATTATCAAACAGCTTTCATATTTCTGAATAGTCAGGTAATACATGAAATAGAGACGTGTTTGTGCAAACAGAAAGCTGCGAGAAAATAACAAAGATCTCGTTTCCAGTACATGATAGATAAACCTTTAAATTGTTATCTTATACATTCAAATATACTGATATGAAGCATATGAACAATTTGTTTATATGTTATCTTTCATTCGAGTGTCTGTTCTATTCAAATAATAAAATTTTTAAGGAGGTCAATGTCTATAATTATTATTTCAGAAGTTAATTTATCGGTTGCTGATGAAAATAAAATATGTAATTGACAAAAATCAAGTATTTTCTATAAGGTAACAGTTATTGTGCCGGATTTTTTATGGTCAGGAAAGAATGCAGAAAAGTTGATTATATAAGACCCTACGGCGCAAGACTTCTTGCCTACAGGAATATAGAGAAGCAGTGACCTGTGATATAGTGCTCAACAAGCAGCTGTAACAATGAACTGAACTCAATTGTCTGGGAAAGTTAAAGAAGCAAACTGCTATTTGCTGGGATGATGTCATTGTTACAAAAAAATTAAAGCTGAAAACATTCGCACGCTACCAACGCTGAATGTTTATTGTTTTCAAAATATTATTTCTAAGTTATTCATTATAATGGTATATTAATTTCTCACCGAATACTGTTCATGCGGCTTAATAAAGCAAATGAATTGGATAAGCCTGTAATTATGCATCCTCAAACTGAAGGTCACAGATTCATCCTTAAGATTTATCCTCGTGGACGCAAATTACGCGAAAATTCTCGAGAAATTTACAAATATTGATTTAAATTATTAATGGCAGGAAGGTGTCAACTTTTCACGAATTTCGAAAAGCAAGAATATTATTGCTATTTTCATCATTTTGTGAGATTAGTAAGTTTAATCTGAGCTTCTACCATGACAGTCAATGATGGTTTTATTATGAAAATGACAGAAATTATTACAGTCAGCAAATTTGACTAGCTTGCCAGAAGCAAAATGTTACAAATAATCAGTACATGATAAGCTAATGAAAACATTTTGTTCTTTTATAGTTTCAATAAGTACAAATATTAATAATATAATTTATTTATTTGACAATCTCAGATCTTGTTGCAATATAAAGACACACTATCGACGTTATCAATAAAAATATTCTGTAAATAACCAACACCGGTGCTAATGTATCGAAATGTCAAATATACCTCGTCAGATCTGAACAATGTTTCAGAAAAACAGGTAAACTGTTCTTATATCAATATGGCAGTTGCTTCTTCTGGTGCCCATATATTTAGTTTAATTACTTGTCATGTTCAAAATGTACGTGACGTCACCGGTTCTGTAGCATTTGTTATATGCCATTAATATATATGTGCCTAGGAACAGGAAGCTCCGTCTGATTGTTGATGTGGCCCACAAGTTTTGCAGTTTATAGGCCGTCAGGATTCCGTGGTATTGCGATCGACACTGTCAGATCTAAAAGATCTATATAAAAACAGTAATGATAAATAATGCTCTGTGGATCTTAACGGCCCATAAACGTCAAAATTTGTCGCCAAAAACGAAGCCCTACTTTGACTTATCCGATAGTGAAGGTGATCTTAACCTATACGCATAAATTTAACTGCGTTTTCTTGACCTCAAAATAAGAGGAGCAGCATATATAAACATGCATTCTAAAACGTTTTGTTCGCAGCATACAGGGTGTTACAGATTAGTTTTTGATGACGCTCTTTTTTAGTATTTCCCAAACGGGAAATAAATTAATGAAATTTGGTCTATAATCCCATAATTTTTATACTCTTTTTGAACATCTAAAAAGAAATCAAAACCCAAAGTTTTTCAATGCATATTTTTTTGGATAATTTCATAGCGAAAATAAAAACTCCAAGGATTTTTACATAAAATGGTACTCTTCGTGAAATTCGATGTCAACAACAGTTTCGAGAAAAAGGATTTAATATCTGGGCGCTATTGTATCTCTTTAAAAATTTATGGAACTTGAAACATAGTTGGCTTTAAATGAAAGAAAAGAAACAATTTTGACATCGATCAATACTTATATGTATGGAAATGTTTGCTTCTTAGTTTTTATAAACAAAAATTTCACCTAACAAATTTTTGTAAATTTCCGAAACTAAATGTATTTTACTACATTCTTTATTCGTCACTATTTTGTCCTCAGCTATAATGTCCTAAATCACTACATTCAAAGAGCTATTTCGATTTGTTTTTAAAGCACGCTTACTATAATTCCTAGATAGGGTACTTTATTAGAAGTTGTAAAAGTACCTTAAAAATACCTGATTGTAGTACCTACCTACTGACTATTTTAAATTGACATAGTGTGTCATCTGTGTTTACAAACATATTGAACGGTTGTAGGTCCCGGTCAACATTATTTAAATGGATAAATCTACTATGAAAATGTAATTAACATAATCATAAACGTTTACAGTGAATTGTGAGTTTTTATTTTAACATTGAATGTAACAATGCTCGTGCTACATAAGCTGGAATCGATAGTGGTGGGTTAATCACCAATTTTGAGATTGGCGACGTCCTTAGTACTGTGAATACAAAGCTCTACGTTTGTATTTACTTCTTACTTTTCCTGGCCGACTGTATGCTACGACGTATTATTATAACATTATACTACGCATTCCAGTTCAGCCTGGAATCAACATTTACCCAACCATCGTCCGCTGCAGCGCGCGCAAATCGTGACGTATCGCACGCTTCCATTGGTGTTCCTTGCGCCGTGACGTCACCCTCGTAACGATTATCAAGCCAGACCTGTACCCCCCTGTCCCAGCTAGTGAAGGGGCCCATGCATAACTCGAGATTCAGTTAGTTTTAGCGCTTCGTTCGTGTAGTGTTCGCGTGTGTCGTTTACCGCTAGTCGAGTAGTATGGCGTAGTGGTTCGCGCGTACCCTAGTGTTGACAGTTTTATTTTACAGTGAGCGAAGGATTGATATTGACTTGATAAGATGTCCGTCATGCAGATACAGCAGGCCAAAAGGCAGCAATGCTACTTGTGCGACCTGCCCAGAATGCCATGGGCGATGGTTCACGATTTTTCTGAGGCCGTATGCAGAGGATGCGTTAATTACGAGGGGGCGGACCGGATAGAAATAGTCTTGGAGACGGCCCGCCAGATGAAGCGGGCCCATGGCTTCCAGGAGCAACGTTCCGGCCACACCACCAAAAGCCACAGGACCACCAGCCACGAGCACCAAAACGGGGAAGTGGTGGCCACCTCCAGCAGGCAACAGACCGCTGCCCATCATTCTAACACGTACGGTTTGCACCATACCCGGTCGAACATGCTGGCTGAATACCAAGCAGCACAACCTCCTCCTCCTCCAAGGGGAAATTCAGCCATGTCACGGCCGCAATTAGAAACAAATCCTGAACACGAGACGTTGGTGGCGCGTACTACGGTCCGTTTGCCTAGCGCCGCTCATTTGGCAGCGGCGGCTCATCACCCGATGCAGACACATCATCATTCGACCAACGGTCGACCCAGTGCCATGCCCCAGCAAGGCATAAAACGGGGCCTATCCGCTACTGATGATGATGATCACCACGGTCACCATCATTCCAACGGCGATGTCAGCGGAGCCAAGAGAATGATGTCCGTGGAGGAGCACAGTAATGCCGTTAGGCCACCGCTCACTAGAGGGGAATCTTTGCCAGCCGTCTCTTTGGCTCAGCCTTTCGTAATCTCCACAGAAAGAACGTTCAAGCAAGAGAAACATCCTATAAGAACTGCCTCTTTTGACGCAGGAACTGGATTCAAACCAAACGGTACGATATTTCATTGCCAGACACCTTGCTTTTCAAACTGCATTTTTTTGACGTTGCAAATGGCCTCTTAAGTATTTCAACCTATCGTAGACGCTTTTACTTCTTCATTTCAAATCGCGTAACGTACTAGAACTACAAAAGCTGCATATATTCGACACTTCATTGATGCATGTACAAATATATGCATGCATATTGTATACAGTCGATATACCCATATAGAATACCTTTTTAATGAAGTAATTCTCGACTATTGATCCCGACAAAATATTCATAAGCAAGTCTTATGAATATTAATATTAGAACCTTTTATAATTAAATATTCTCTATTTCTCATTGCATATTTGGTATATAATAAATGGAATATGTATATGTTTGAGAAATACTATCAAAAGCTTTAAAGCTAAAAGCTGTAAAAAATTACTCTTAATTTGCCAGTCACGAGAAAAACATACATTTCGGAGCTATTTTTTTATTAACTGCATGCTTTTAAACTATCAAGAAAATTGGTAGACATCCAGTACCAATTTGTATATTCGCCTTAAAAAAATACTCGTACAGTTTTTAAATACTTAATCATATCTGCAAATCGTTTCAACAAAATTTTATAATTACTACGTATGATTAATGAAGAATAGTACTTATGGCAGCTTAGCGCACGGAAATAGAAAAATAATGCGATACCTATACTTTTTGTACGATTATTTACGATTCTCTTTTTTTCAACACATTACGTCTAATTTATTACGTTGAGCCAGCCAGTTTCCTAACGACGTTACGAAATGTGAGAGTTAACCTGCTGTTATGTAAACTCCAAGATGCAGACAAGAATTTGACCTTGAACCTACAAATTGACTTCTATGTCTTAAGGCCAGCATAAATAACAGCTATCGCTCTATCTCTGTTTGTTCAAAGAATCCGGACACATCCTGTGTTTTCGCCGTTTCGTCTTCGACTGGGATTTCAGTCGTGCACGTTCCCTAGCCGACCGGAAGTATTAGGTGTGAATATAAAAAAGTTTGGTTGCTTATTTGTAAATATATGGCTAACTGAAACTATACAATACACACTTGTGTACACACATCGCTGGTGGAGGACCGCGTCATCATTCGTTACGTGACTAGAATAGCGTGACGTCACAGCACAAGGTCTGGTTTAAATGGTTTAGGTTCGATAATATTGGCGCTAGCAGTAGCCCAGAATCCACATCCCATCGTTATGTAGTTAAGAACAATATCAGTAAATGCCATAAGTGGCAGAATGTATTCGTTTTCCGTTATTTGATTTGGTTGGATTCCCATGGAACTTGGACTTATTTACGCGTTATCATCAGTGCACTGTATTTTTATTATTACCACTGACGAAATATTCCGTTTTATGTTTGAGTTTGAGTAATTGGTAGGTGGAAATAAAAATATAAATAACTCGGTTTTGGCACTGTTCTCGGTCGAGTTTAAATTTGGTTTCCGATTACAACGGGAAATTCTATGTGTTGTGATGCTGCGCAATGCACATGCTGTAGGTTTTTCTACTGTGAATGCTAATAGCCTAGGAAAATTTAAGGTTATTGATATTGGAAATTCAAAATCAAAAACTCAATTTTTAAAGAAACGTTATGCTCGCTGTACAAAATTTACCTACTTTTCATGAAATAACGAGCAGAATGGCGCCTAATGTTAAAAGAAAGTTTATTTTTCTTATAGATTCATAATAAGTATTAGTATGTATCGTGTCAAGGGGTGTGACACTTAAGAATTTTGTATAGGTATCTGATTTCAGATCCCTTTAATGGAAATCCACGAAATGAAAAAAGATTTCATATGAATTTATGATTTATTTGATTTCGCATGATTTTACTGATTCCACTAGATTTCCTTAGATTCTATTTGGATTTAATGATTTTAATAGTATTTGAAGTACCAAGCTTTGCACTAATTGGAAAATTTCACATGCTGAGTTTGATTATTTATTTTCTTATAATAGAATTTTCTAGTATTTAAACAAAAATTCGAAACAGATTTTTAGAACTTAGATAATAGTATATTTTCAGAATAACTAGTTTTTTCTGAACTTTTCAAGGTACGACTTTTTTTAAACAACGGTGGAATTTAAAATGGAATTTTAAATTTGCATTAGCTGTAAGCAACCAGCGTTACCAGTGTAAAATTGTCTCTTAAATTTACCTTCAATATTTAGACTTAATCAATCAATAAAAAATATTTAATATTTTATTTTTTATTCAACTACCACACTTATTTAAGAAATATTATTTAATAGATCATGTAAAGGTGTATAAAAGATTAAATAAAATTTTGCCAATTCTTGATTTTAATGCTTAATTAAATTCAGCTAAATTTGGACAACTTATTTGCACTCATTAACCATATGATATTGACATTTATAACTATATTTTGATACCATAAAGCACATAAAGGCAAATATAAACTTATAAAAAGATGTAATAAAAAAAACAAAATCAACATACCTTATGTTCCTAGTAATTTCAAATTTGTAAATTAAAGTTTTCTGACATATTACTATATATACCAAATGAAATTATGAAACTTAATCTGTTTTGCGACTGATGAAATAAGAAATAAGTTTAGCTACTTAAATCATTTAACAGGAAAAATACTTTATGATATTTGGTCCAAAACTAACAAATAGCATTCTTCTTTTGAATCCAACCAAGTTCAAATATCCTTTTTTCAAACATATAATTTGCTGCTTAAATCTGGATTCTATAAGGATATTAACAATAACACTGGAATTAAATGTAATTTTTTTTACACAAAGTACTGCAAGTTGCATCCTTTATGACGTCACACTGAAAGTGAGGCTTAAAATTACCTAAGTATTCCTAGTTTCATAAATGTCATACATTGTCTTGGTTCCAAACGATGTGCCAAATTATGTACAAACGCAATCAAACGACTATCAAGTATAAAACGGAGGTTAATTTTAATTATCAATAATTTGATTTTACGTGATTTTGCTGATTTCACACATTTTGGATGATTTCACATGATTAATAATAATAATACATGTATTGCAAAAAAAGTATACAAACGTTTTTTACAAAAGGACAATGTATCAACAAAGTTGATTTACAACACCTCTTGAGGCAAAAAGACTAGAATAAAAACAAATACAGTAAACAGAACAATCAATGAGATAAAATATAAACAGAAAAAAACAATTAAAACCTACAAATAATACCAAATCAGAGGAAAGTATATAATTTGTTTTCATATGTTTAACTGTTGACATTGACAAATTGTGATACTGGTAAATTATTAATAACATAAGAAAATATGAAAAATAATTTTTAAATTTTCAGTTATGGAAAGGAACGCTTTGCTACTCAGTACTCCAAATTTTTAGTGAGAGTTTCAGTTCTCCATTTTATTTAAAAAATGGAAGGGTTTGACTTTTATTAGGATTAACTAATAAAGTATTTTTAGGGTTCAGTCATAAATTAGTTTTAAATCATTATTAATAACTTCTGTGACAATATTGAAACTAGAAGACTTGAAACTATAAAGAAGTTGTAGATCGTCAGCGTACATATTTAGTTTACAATTCAAAGGAACTTTTGCATGATTTCATGTGACTTTAATTGATTTTACAGATTTCACTAATTGCTACAGATGTTTTTGATTGCACCCGTCGCACAGTCAGGGGTGAGTCTAAATAAATAAAAAGTAACGGGCTTTAAAATTTACAATCTTTTTAAATTCTTTCCCTTTAATGTCGTACACCTACGGATACAACCACTAGCAATAAATACGCCTCGAAAAACACTATTGACCTCGATGCGAAATCGCCTTTTGCCCACCGGTTGTGATTTTCAATTTACATAATTGGGCCTCCGCACCGGCCATCAAAAGCAAATCGTAAAATTTTACGGCTGCGCAATTAAAATTAAATAACCGTAGATTATTGAATATCGGCCTTATTTCTGCTATATACCGTTACGCATACTAAACGGGTGCTACCGTTAAGAGAAATTTCAAAAAACCGAAATCGGCGAGAGAGCGCAACGCGGCGGCAACCGGCAACGGTAAAGGTGAATGAATCCTGTAACATTTCAAAATCCGTCCAGTGTTAATGACAGGAATTCGGTTATGCCATCGGAGACACGATTTTGTGACAAATCGTGCAACTGGTGCAACATTGTTGCCACATATAGGCGTTTCGGGTTTGACCGAAACGTATTTGAATAAAAAATTGCGGGTTATTTTATTTCATTTTTTGAATAAGATTGTTACAACGAACGAAATTTAATTTTAAATGTTAGTGGGAAAGTTGTTTCAATTTCGAAAGTAAATATTGAATTAAGTCCTGGCGAATACAGTAATTTTAACAGTTTAGCAAAAAGGTAGTAGAGCTCTAGTAAGTAAACTAAAGAAATCTTCCAAAAATATTGAAATTTCTTCATCCTTCTTCATACCAGGAAGTCCTCCATAATATTATGCTAAAAAATCGTAAAATTAATAGTACTTTTTTATAATAAAGCTAAGTTAATAGTTGTTTATGCAACAAGTGCAAAAACTAAGTGTTTATTTCACGTGACGTGAAATTGTTACACTTTTTGTACGAGTTGCATACAATATATTTTCTACGTTCATGCAAATACCAAAAAATGTTTTGTAATTCAGTTGATGTTCAAAGGATACTAATTTTATTTTAAATTAATTGCATTTTCTAGTAATTTCGTAATCCAGTATGTAATAAATATGATTGATAATAGTATAAAATGTGCAACTGCTTAAAACGTAATACAATCTCACAGAAAATGAACTAAACATGGGGTCGATTTGAAAGTTTATGTTTGTCACGATAACAAAATGCCGTAGTAGAATGACAGATGAGTGCAATAAAAATTTTATTTCACTAGCGGCAAGAATTCAGACAAATGAATAAATAATTCATAATATTTTCACCAAAATATTTAAGAAACTATAACTGAGAATAATAAAAATATATACTACACTCAATGTTTCACTATTGTACATTAAAAATAATATAGTTTTTAACGCGAAAATTATGTTGACAATAAATACAATTGCGTAACGTCAGCCGTGACGTAAGTCGTCTGATTTTTTGCCGTAACTATACAATTCACTGTCTTTAAATGAGTAACCATGTTTTTTAATGCGTTTTCCTCCAAAAGTTGAAGGAATTGACCAAGTTTCAACAAATCTGAACTTGTTATATTGTCTCAGCTTACATGTTTCCTTTGCTATTAGAAATATATATGCACAAAAAAATATGTAGGTATATATTTTTAACCAATAAATTCAGTGTACAGTTTCATTCCATTGAAAAAAAATGTATTCAATAATGATTCAATATTAATGTTAATAAGACTTTCAACTGCATTACTGGAATTCCTTCAATTAAAGAAATAGGTATCACTAGTTAGGTTACTACCGTAGCTACTACTTTTAGTATAAACGCATGATATTGATAATTTTAAAGTAGTATGTCGTGTCAGTTGCCCGTATCCCTGGACACATTTAATGAATGCAACATTAATGCGTTAAAAATGGTTTTTTCTTATTATTTTGAAACCTGGGATAGAGAAATATCGCAAGCAAATATAAATCAGACTGGCGATCGACCAGCATAAGGATAGAAATTAGTTTGGAAATAAATAAAGATTTACATATTCCCAACTGACATTGGATGAATTTTACCTACGTTAATCTTATGGGAATCAAAAAATTGTTCTTTGAGGTTTGAAATCGTGGAAAATCGACAAACCTGGCAACTCTGCTCCGGGGCTTTCACTCATTCCCGAATCCACAGCCTTGTGACGTAAAAGTCAGTCATGCCAAACGATTCCCCGACTGTAACCAAACCGGTTTTGAGGCCTAGCTAGTCGAAGGACTGGTTCTCTTCGTAACGCCGATCTGCCTGCCTACCTCTACCTGCCCGCTACGTCTACGTCAGCGGCTTTCACAACTGTCCGCGTCTGTTCTCACTCTCCAAGATGAGTCTGATAGTTTTCTGCCTTACCTGCACTTCGGCCGACTGACTACATTGGCCCCATTTCGTGGGTACCGTTGTGTGACACCTTTGAAAGCGTTTTTTTCCTTCTCGTTCTTTCTACGCACCGGCCGGTAGACGTGTTTTTATTTATGGGCTTCCAGTTGTACCCTAGGCGATTGCCGATGGGTGGGTTTAAAAATTTAGGTCGCTTGCATAATGCGGGGCATTACTCTTCTTTTCTATTTTACCTATTGTGCACCCTCAATGTTATTTCTGTCCCGTATATTTTGAGGGAAACTTCTACATTCTCGGTTGGTACTGTGGGAATGATATTAAGGGCTAAATTAAGGTTAATGGCAGTTTCAATGAATCTGTATTTATTATGTTTATTTTTATTTTATTTCATTTATTCTATTCATTTATAAAAACATCGAATTTAACAGTGTGCACATACACCATTTTATTAATTTTTAGATTGGTTCTTTGTTTCTAAAAAAAGTCCACTACTCAACGTATCACCAGACAGCTATGTAAATGATTAAAAAAGATATTGATCTTCATAAAGACCATCTGGGATTTTGTCTTGTTTGTGAAATAAAATCTGTCTCTACAGGGTGAGTCAGAAAGAATAGGTTAACACTAAGCTGAAGGTACTAGACACCAAAATATTATATTTGAGCTCATTGTGCCTTTTGTAACTGGTTTAAGAAATACAGGTTTAAATTTTATTCTGAAATTTCTCAATAATTGCACGAATAATAAATCACACCCACGCAAAATACGTAATATTTATTGACACGAAAATTTTACACAAGCCTACTAAGAAATGAAATAGCAATCAGCGCTTGGAAGAAAATCACCACAAATTACATTGAAACTTTAAATGCAAATAACTCAGAAACCGGTAAAGTTATGCGACCTAAACAAGAGTACATTTTTTTATGTAGAATTGAGTTCTTTTAGATTTTAGAGTTTAAGCTAAAAGCTTATCGCGGCAGATATAAAAATATGTATGTTGATTTGCCTAAATAATACGGTAAAATTAGCGCCCTCTAGGAGCAACGTCAAAATAGGCTTCAAATTCGTAATTCTCATATCAAAAAACCCAACACCAGCAATTTTCAGTAATGCTTTCAAAACATTCTCAATTATTGAGAAAGGACCCCGCACAAACCTTATGGGAATTGGCTCTCGGTCAAATTGGCTGAAATTTGGATATGTTGTTCGTTTCGGCATCCTGAACAAAAGTCTCAATGGGCACAAAGCTCAATGTTGCTTATTTTGGCTCGGAGCTCCAAAGCTCCACGGATTCACCATTACTTACTACTTGAAAGGGTAATCTTTTGGAAAGTTTGGTATTGGCTGCCTTAAAAAAAAGTCCCCTCTTTTGTTTTCGAGGTCACTGCATCCAAATCCAATGCCAATATAATATTGACAATTGACAGCTGTCAACTAGTTATCAAACAACAAGGAACAAGTAAAATTGAGAAATGATTCTTGTATTAAAAAGATGTTGGTCTTCATAAAGCCCATCTGGGACTTAGTCTTGTTTGTGAAACAAAATCTGTCTCTACATCAAATGTATAACAGCTAACCAGCCTTAAAAATTTACAAAAAAGAAAAATCGATTATTTTTGCACCATTCATGTAGATGGTATGACAAAATAATTTTTATAATAATAATAATATAATTTTAATTTCCTAGACCAACTTTGACATTTGGTTAGTTTGATTACTAAATATGAAATCAAACATAAACATTTTGCTTTTTATTTTTTCATTCTCGCAACCTTAAAAATATTTTGGAGTATGTTCAGAAATGGCACTTTACTAGTAAAAATTTAGTATTCAAAAACATTAAAATTTCGCGCAATTGCTTAGTCTGATTATAAAACTATCTTTGCTTATGCTATGTGTACCAAGGGCAAATACTAATCTCGTAATAGTCTTATTGTCACGCGAGTGCGATCCACTTAAAACGGATGGCTTTAAACAAAAGGACTTGCGTCCGAAACGAAACGCTTTGTTAACAAAGGTAAGGAGCATGAAGAACCAGTCCTCGACAACGCAGCCAGTTTCAATGACATCTAGATGACCTTGAGAACTTTCTCACGGTGCAACCCTCCGCATCTGTCGATGCAGAACTGCCTGCGGCACAGACTAACTACATCGGCTACATAGCAGCGGAAAAACTAGCCACGCTTATAATTTATCGGGCAAATACTATAAGTACTACATTCCGAATCAGATGAGACTTCGTGAGACTGCATGTTGTTTATGTTTTTGGAATATGGTTGGAAAAGACTGGCATGCATATGCATAAACTTATATTCCTCGTACGTTGCTCTGCTGTGGCGAAGTATATTTGATATTTGGATACACTGGCGCTAGTATAAGTTATTTATATGAATGTTATTAAAACATTATTCAATCAAATAGTTTTCATCCAATCTGTAGTTTTCAAATGCGTGATTCAGATTTCATTCAACTCTCCACAATGTTCAGTTGTTTATAAACATAGCGCTGTTTACATAGCAACAGCAATTAACCTAATCCATGAGAGTCAACCACGAACGAAGAGGAACTCGCAGGTTTAATTTTGTACACTGAAAATGTCTATACATACTCTAGGAATTGTTTGTAATTTCAGGAATTATGTCGAAATTCCTGGAATTACGCCAAAATTAAAAAAATATAAATATAATAATAAATTCTTATTTATACATTTTATCCTTAATAAATTGAATCATGGGGTTTCTCCGTTTTGAATCATTATCACCACCATGTAAACATGTATACTCGTGTAGTATAATATACTTCATAAGATGTTAGTTCACAAAATACTGCAGATTGATTTAAATATCTCGGAACATATCTCCAACTTGTTAAGAAATCCAACAAATCTTTCAAGTTGCATGCATTACGTTTCGCAGGCAACACTGTGGTTTCATAAACTTGCCAAGAGTGGAACTAATACTTTCAATTAAATTGCCGCTTTATGAGTTTAGTTTTACCTTTTTCACAATTACAATGCATCAGATCCCATCGCTTAATTTTTTTTTGGGTCCAATTCTACCCTTTTTACAAACAATTACAATGCTCCAGGTCCGATAGTTAAACTATTTTTTAAAGTTATTAAAACAAATATTTTAAATATTTTGGGTACGGTTAGTTTGACCCCGTTTCAGATGAGGAAGTGGGTACATTTCCACTTCAGAAGTTTAATTTTACCATTTGTATACATTGATGCTACTTTAAACGTATGTCTAATAAAGGCTGTTAAATTGGCTGCTAACTTCACGCAATGAAATGACTGCTGTTGCCTAAATTACCTTTGCTATGAATATGAAAAACAGGTATTGTCTACACCCAATTTTGCGTTTGCGATAAAGGAAATTATTCATATTTAAATTACATAATTTTATAAAATTTGTCGAAATTCCTTGTAATTCTCGGAAATCTTCAAAATTACAATACCTATTTGTATTGTCCATCTTCGCCTGTCAAATTAAAGTAGACAAGAGCTTTGGATATCCACAGCAATTCTCACATCAGCTACTCATAAGTAGAACTAGAACAATTCAAATAAAGGAATGTAAGTACTAGGTATCAGACGCATAACTAGACAAGAGCAGAATGCGTTAAAAGAATTTTTTTCTTCGCGACCTCGAATCCTTAATCATTGAGAATCTATTTGTATTTTTTATGCGTCGCGTTGAGTACGGAATTTTTCAAAGCTTGAATAAATTCATACTGGTCACTCTTTGCATAACAATCGTAGCTCCGAAGGAAACAAAACACAAGTGAAACCTCATTACCATATATGACGCACGCCGGCGAAGTTTATTTATAAATCGACAAAATGTCGGTAGTTGGAAACAGCTATTTCGTGTTTCGTGATTTAACTTTTAAAGTGGCAAATGCGGACGAACAAATTAAAATTGCAGATATGGCAGAAATGAATCACCCATTGTTATCATTATAATGGGCATATTTGTTAACATTGCTACGCAGCACTTTTTTTCCAAGGCTAACGTTATCGTGAAGCATTGGGGTAAGCGTTATCCGTAATGCTTGCTTGAGTGGTGCTGATAGCGCCCATCAGTAGATATAATGCCACAGTATTTACTTGCTTATCTGCTTGTCGATTCATTTTATTCTTGAAGCTGACGAATAACAAAGGAGAATAAAAATTCGGTAGGTCTATTATCGCAACACCACCACGCTCTTGAGGCATGAATATCAATATATTTGGTGGTAACTCCTGACATGTGCGAGCTAGAACTTTCTGTATATTTTCCAAAATATGATATCCAGAATGTTTTTGCAATACGTTTTACATATTCTTTTATTACAATACTGTCTGAATATACACATTTATAACGTGCAATATTTTAACTGCCCAGGCTTGCTCTTGTTATTTGCTCATTTGGTCTGGATGAAGCATAACATATATCTACTGCAACATATTGGCAAAAGCTATAAATATTTAATATTTAATTAGAATTTTCTAAACATAAGAAGCTATTTTTTAACGTATATTTATATGGATTAATAGAAACGTTCTAAAATTAATATGTGTTGGGGATTTTTGTATATTAACCATTCCACTATTAATGTAGTTAATAATAAAATGAATCGTAAAATGTTGCATTCCTGAACAGTGTGCTGCAATAAAATACTGTTTCTAATTAAAATATTTTTAGTGGAACAATACAACAAAGGCAAATAAATAAAACTGGCGATAATGAGAAATATCTGCAGTAAAATTTCATTCGTAAAACTATGCATGACTGTCGAGGTTTTTAAAAGGAAATAAATAATGTTATATTAACCTTGAGTCTAGACCGATAGGAAAATACTGAATTGTTTCTACATGCCAAAATAATGTAAAGATATATAGGGCGTCTGCAAAAGTTCGGGAAAACATGGTACCACATATTGCGAGGGTCTAAATACTCTAAATGGAGTTACAATTATTTTATTTTAGTTTTTTTTCAATAACTTACGTAAATACATAAAACTTGGTATACGAGAGTTTGCTGGCACAAGAAATTCAAATATGCAAGCATTTAAATGCTTTGCCATAGCAGTAATCTTATACTTTGACATTTTTTCTTAGAAAAGGTATACTTGGTAAATGCCGCTTTGAACAACCGTTTTTTAGATATCTGGATTTTAAGGTTCCTAAACATAAACTTATTGTCTTCCTACACACTTTTTTCAATTACTATCAAATTTTGGTCTAAGATAAATTGGGTTATATCGTCATATGGGTTTATGTTTATGAAATAAAACTTTAAAATCCAGATGTACAAAAAACGGTCGTTCGAAACGATATTTACCAAGTAGTATACCTTTTTTAAGAAAAAAATTTAGAATGGCCAGCAAATTTGGTGCCATATTTCAATTTCTTCTACCAGGAAACTCCCCTTTACCAATGTTTTATGTATTTACTACAATTTATAATGAACTTATTGAGGGAAAACCACAATAAAATTGTAACTTCAACACCCTGTATCTCGGAAACTAAAATTTTAGACTTGGGAAATTTGATTTAGATCAACATATTTTGAACCTCAGAATATGTAGCAGCATATTTTTCCCAGAGACATCCCGTATAAAGTATTACTTATAGGTAATGGCTGCAAAATGCATATGAAGTTTATTTTCAAATTACCTTATTCCCATTGTAATTTCAAATTCAGTAACACAAAAGTGGTAGGGCAACTTAATAGCTAATTCCAAATAGCTACCTATACATTAAAACGTTACTTGCATATTACTGACACATAAAATTGCCAGTAAAAATACCACGACAGTAGACGAATAACAAATAGTTTGTTTGAAGATAGATTTCAATAAAACCGTGGAATAATTTAATTACAATTCAAACGCGGGTCACATATCCGACACAACCAAATTCTTTTCATAATTAGGAGCATTGTTCAGATTCCAAGATGAACGGGGAAAAATATACACATATTAAATATAAAAAATAGCAAAATGTATGTACCGCGAGGATTAAGGCTTACAATTTTATGGTAATTGATGATCAAAATTTAATGAAAGAGGAATGATTCATTGTTAATTTGCCACATGGTGTAGTAAAAAGCATGTCCCAGACACGGAGCACCTGACCACACACAAACATTTTGAATTAAGCGGGCATTAGCAACAGGTGCCCCCCAGAAAACAACAGACTATAATTTGCTCGACAAAGGGAACTCACTTATCACTGGATAATATCTGACCCAGAGAGACAAGCCCATAAAAAAAAGGAACTAAGACAGACGGTACAGGTGTCGAAGACGTTTTGCCGTTGCTCCAAGGATATTATTATCTATTTCCTTCAACGGACAGCTGGCTTAGGAGGAAACGGAACATCTGCTTAGAGACCGCACAAAAAATTCTTTGAGCATGGGGAAGCCATGTCGAGACTGGATAACCTAGTTGTTGCATAGGGGTAACTTAGTTTGCTGCATAATTAGACGCGTTCTGCAGTTGCAGTTGGAACAATTTTGACGGTTTCAAATTTCCTATATCTCTAGACCTAACAGACTACTGATTTACGGTTGCTATGGAAACTAAGGGCAATTGTTTTCTCATGGCATACCAAGCTTTTTAATAGAAACATTGCCTTTCCTTTTTACACCGTAACTTTAAATTAGCTTTTAGGATTTGACCAATTGAAATAAATATTTAGCTTTTTGAATCCTCCGGTATTTTAATAACTTCAATACATTCTAAAGGTTGCGTTCTTGTTAGCAAATGTCTTCATTTCTTAATCCATTTTTATTACATACTAAACGACTCTCCTCTGTTTTGATTTGACTTTAGATTTCATTGGTTAAATAATTTAAATAACCCCGTTAATTCCTAATAAAACAGTATAGAAATGTTTGTTTCAGTCGACTTAAAATCAAGAAATCTATTACCTCTTGAAAGTTATTGTAACTTGCAAGAAGCTGGGGAAATCCGCCCTAATCTACACATTTTAGGCATAATTTATTGTAAAAATGTAGTTTGCAACAAGCTTGATAACACTTGCAACACAAATGTGAGCAGAAATTTTTAAAACAGAATGCTACGTCAAAATACGACCTATGCAAAAAAAAACAGATAAACCTAAAAATTTAATATTTTTTACTTTCACCTAAGTAAACATGCAAAAAATTATGAATATAAAATGATATTTAATGGATATTTATTTGTTACGTAGTATACATTTTCTCTTTTCGTTAGCAAAAGGGATTGGTATAAGCGACGTTTCTTCTTATATAAAGTAAAGTAAACAGTAAAAATGCAATGTTTCACTTCAAAAAATGGATAACATTAAATGAAATTCAGTGAAACCGGAAAAATTTTGTCTAAATATATGTATATTCATAAGCGCATACTTGCGTCAGTCAGCCTTTTGATATTGAACTTATGTTTAGTATACGTAATCGTTATATTATGTTGCTCAAGATTTCTCGAAATAGAATTATAAATGCTTTCTCCATTTTAAATACTGTAAAAAAAGAAACGATTATAAATTTCCTGCTTGGCTAGGACACACGCAGGTGAGCCTCGTGCTCCGTGCCATTGATTAAACTCGAATATATCTCCAGGCTAAGAATTGCAAATTTGAATTGGTGCGACGTCGCTGACGTTAAATAACAAGTAAATACCTATAGAAATAATAATTGACTGGGCAGATGTTTTTATACAATTATATTCCAAATTAATTGTATGCTACGAATATAAAGATATGGGTATCTACATTTTATCCCAATTAAAAAAATTTCCTTGTTTAACAACTTACTGTTCACATAAATGGTGTAAAATATGTTTGCATTAGACATGGTTATTCAAGACAGTTAACTATAAATGTAAATTTTGATACACACATGCATATGTTCAATATGCATAATGATAAAAAATACAATAATGCTATCTCATTTATTTTTAATTTTTAGAAAAAAATGTTTTAACCAAGTTGGTAGATAACAAATTTCAGTGACCTTAGATTTTTATTACGTCAACATGTATCGGCAACTTTAAGTATTTTTTAAATGGCACTCAGTACTTATTTATGTCAAAATGTAAAGCTATAACATTTACTCGAAAACTGAATTGTATTCAATTTGATTATAATATTAATAGCTTATAAGTCATGTTAATCAAATTACTAAATCAGCTAACAAACTACTTGGTTTTTTATGCATAACTGGAATATTTTTCAAATACTAAAAGTTTAAAAACGTTATGTTTTACGCATCTTTATGTTATCCTCCCATTTGCCATACGAATATTATGCGTAGGTCACCAATATTTAATATTTGTAATGTATTTAATACTGTTTCAAATGTCTTATATTAATTGTGACCCGCTGAAAATATAATTGGGTTATATATTCAAAATGTGCAAAAGTAACTTATCCGCAAAATTTTTTTTGTATTCTTGTATCAAGATGTATTTCTTATTATATTTTTGTTGTGTTTCCTCTAGTTGAATATTTTACCTGTAGGAAATAAACGTATTATTATTATTATTATAATTTTGATAAGGATACATTTTTTATTGAAACTAGTAATACCTACTTCTGAACAAAACCGCGTTTCTCAGGTTTCGATCGCCTTGGACCGTGTCGGTTTGCGCATCAGCCGTGTCGCTGATCCGAATTCAGCCAGTCGGGCGCGTTTCTGTGTTTTTGCACCGTTCGTCCTATCGGGCTAGCAGGATCCCGTAGAGGTCACACATAAGACGGCGAGAATCTTGGCCGTCGTTGCGCATCGATACGTGTGCTTCTCACGTGACCTCCTTTTACGCGTCTCGTGACGTAGCGCTCGCAATTAATACATTCGACAAGGATCGGGCGTCGTCGGCGCGCGAGAATGTGGCCGCGGCAAGTTTTTCTGCTGTTACGTATTTTTAACAGATCCAGCGGAAGTGTCGTCATGCGTTGTTGTCGCGTTTCGCCGCTTTATCACCCAACTGTAAAGTATGTTGGAGGATATCGCGGCCAACTGGTCAAACGGACTGTTTTCGTCTTGCTGACAAGTTGTTGAGCAAACGCTTTATATTGTGCATCTCCGACACGAGCTTATGGCATGATATCGGGCCGAGTTCGTGGTTCTCGCCCGATGATAATGGCTATATAAATGTATTTATGGCCCGCGATTTTTATTAAATAATAAAATGCTGCTGCATCAGTTATTTAATTGCGTATTTATGATTTAATTTAGTAAGCTCTAATAATAGATGTACAGTACGCGCGTTGTAAGGAAATGGAGGAAAATTCGATTCGTATATATTTATTGGTAATAGTAGGTGTTAGTCACATCATTCGTCAAATTACGGGTAAAATTTAATATGATTTAGCCAGTAGCAATAACAGTACGGTTATCATTATTTCCATATTATCTCATCTCTTTTACTTAGAGCCTTAAAGAAAACAGTAGACAGACAATTTTTAAACGAATATCGAATTATAAATCCTCGTCCACGTTGATGTAACACAAAGAAACGTTTAATTATTCCAAATTCGTAAAAAATATATTTACAGTTGTTACTCAATGTTTGCTACTGTTTCTACCAAATAAGTTGCTGTTTCTTATAGTTCCCATGCTGGGTTGCTAACTTCAAATGAAATATAAAAAATACATGTCATGACAACGAAGTTGCTACAGTTCAGTAAAGTGGACAAATTATTTCTATGAACAAATTGTTTCCAAAAACAGTGGCGGATTATGAATTTCTGTAGCCCCAGGCGCAACTTGGTCTGGAGGCCCTCTATTGACCATTTCCCCAATTAAGAATGGGATGGTTTATTAAAATGAACAATGCCTAAAATCGAGACATTTTCTATTTTTGGAATCAACGAAAACAAACAAATGAAAATAAGATACGGAAATAAAATAATTAAATAAATAAAATTTTCAGGTATTAGAAAAAAAATATATTCCAATTTATAAAAAAATACATTCTCATGTAAAAAAAACTGCAATAAAATTCTGCATTATATTTTTGGTAATTTAGTACATATTACTAATTAATAAAGTCTTCAAAACTGTTCTAGATACTGAAAATTAGAGAGAATTAAATAAAAAACTTTTATATGTGTTTTCTGAGTATAATGTGGCGTCGCAAATTGTAATTTCCTTATATCGCGTTCACATTCTCTTTTTTGTGATTTAATTCAAAATTATTTACGAAGTACCTACCCAAATTTCTATGTTTAGTTTATCAACCCGACACAGGAACCTACAATACACTGTAGCCAAATTGTGCAGATTATCCAAGTTTTACCTATTCATATAAATGATAGTATATATTTAAAAAAATAATTAATTGAAAACCCTTTTCTTACTTATTTAGATCCAATTTATGAGCTGTTAAAATATATACATATAACTAACATTTTTGTAAATAAAATACACAATTTATACATATACATCATGATAAATACAGAAATAAATTTAAGAATTACTAGAAATCATTGTTAGATTTTAATCTGTTTTAAGAAAACAAAAAATAACATCTTAACACCCCAGAATAATGCCGTGGTATAATTTGGTACACTGAAGCTAATCAAAGAGAATTCAAACATTTCTACAATAGTTTTTTTTTGAGTAATAATCATCGAAAAAATAATGTGTCTAATTAATAATCATCGAAAAAATAATGTGTCTAATTAATTTTTAGTTTGTTAGCTATAATTTTTATAATGCTGTAACAATTTATTTTCAAATTAGGTTGCTCGTTTAAACTGAAACTTTAAACTGTAATCAGATGCAAGCAGATTTACAAGTTTTGGCGGTTTGAAAGTAATTTGTCTATCTCTTTTATTTAATTTGCCATGTTTCTTAATAGCATCAGTTACTATTAGACAATAATATTCAATATGAAAATAGATTATTAAAATTTGCCTACAATTATTATTTTATAATTCTCATATTAACAGACAATTAAAATTTAATTTTGGTTTTTGAGGATGAGGCACCTAACGGTTCTAAGGCCCCAGGCACCTGGGTAATCCGCAACTGCTGGTTTCTTTTAGTAACACGAACATTTTGCACTTAGACTTTTAAATTGTTGTATCTGCTTCTTCGGTAAGTATGTTGGAAAAAGTTATACTGTTATACTTCTACTTAAGAGACCATTCTGCAGCTTTATCAAAGCGATAATATCTATTATTCTTACAAATTCCTCCTTCTCCATCGATACTGATTATGTTCGGCTTCCATTCTAGCACCGGTCTCTGTAGCCAACGCCAACGGAACCAGTTCTAGCTCTCCCCTGACCAGCCGCACCGGCTCCCCGCCAGAGGCCAATGCCGCTGGTACCACGCAACAAAGCCAGCCGACGACGGGCTCGGGGCAGAGCCCCATGGCCGCCCTCATGTCTGTGGCCGACAACCTGCCTCCGGGCAGCCCGCGGTCCACGGGAGGCAGCCCGCCCACTAACGTGGCCCCCAGGTCGGCTTCCAGGGGCTCCCAGCACTCTCCGAATTCAACAGGTAGGTACTCTCCCATTCATAATTCCGGCTTTTTGTTTACATTTCACCGAATCGATACAGCGCTAGTGTCGGGAGGGTTTGTTGATATTTTGTTTGCTCATTTAAATATTATCGTTGCCACGAAGCCGAGGTTCTTGAATTTCACAGAAAATTTTCACGTTTAAAGATATTACCGCAAGAGTAAATGGTACAGGAATAAATTATAATTTAAATTGATGATAAATAAAATAATGAATTTGTTTCTGTATGGTAAGTGATTAACTTCTTAATATTGCAACTCTTCTGTCTAAAGTTAAAGGCTTAGTTCAGTAGTTAGAGCCTTGAATATATAAATAGAGGGTTTTTTAAACTATCAGAAATGTCCGTCCAACTAGTTATTGTGTTAAATTCAATGGTAACGCGTTCTCAATTTAACTGGTCGAATACTTCTGACAGTTTCAAACTGTTTCCAACTGCTGCAAAAATAAACCTTATATAAATAGAGGGTTTTCCTAATGCTCATAATTTTTGGTGAGCTTAGACTATCATCGTCCATGGAGTATTTCCATCAGTACCGTCACAGTTAAAAACATATGCCAGCATGAAATACTGGGTGATTCAGAACTTATTTATCTTTTTTGAATGTATTCTTACAAATAAAATTTTATGAAAAAAATAATCAAAAATGATTTAAAAATGCACTTTTGCATGGGACTGGAAACTGGTCCGCTGTAAAACCAAAGCATATAATCGAAATACATACTATAGGTAATAGGATTTCAATATTCGAAAGCACCTGTCTAGATACTACAGTAGCCCAGCGATGTAAAGGTTGAAAATACTACAACTTCAATAATTTATAACTCGGAAACTACAAAGAAACGATATTGACGATATTGACCAGTTTTCTTGATGAATCTATTTTCAAATTCTTTTACTATAATAAATCATAGCAAATCCATAATTTAATTTCATACATACCAACTGCGATTTAAGGAAAAACTTCCACCTTGATTATTTTTTATTTAATTTGTATAAATTTATGTCATTTTCATTAGTATCAGAGTAACCCATTAAGCACTCTTGAATATTAATTTATGTATTAAATGACATTTTTCTCTCATAATTTTCGTTTTCTTAATGGAAATATATACTTCTGCTTGGATTTATTTTGCTTCATCCGAAGTCAAATTGGGCGACTTTACAATTGAATGTCAATGGGAGCTGGATATTTTGCAAATCATCTAAACGTCACCATAACTTTACATTTCTTCTTCATTGTTTCAGCAGGATCTTCGAGTGGCAGAAGATCGTCCGGTTCCCGGCATGTGTCCTCCACAACAGTTAGCTCTACTGAGGCTGGGGCCATGACTGGAGCCAACAGTGAGGCACTAACGGCCAACGGAGAGAACGTGGCTGCCACTCCCACAGCCACCGCCACCCTGAAGTGTACATTATGCCAGGAAAGACTAGAAGACACCCACTTTGTACAGTGCCCATCCGTACCCCATCACAAGTTCTGCTTCCCTTGTAGCAGGGAGAGCATCAAGAGGCAAGGTGCCGGTTCAGAGGTGAGTAAATGGCCTCTAGCGTCATTCTTAGTAGATGGGTTTCGGATGGAAATACTGTTGAGGAAGGAAACATCAAAAAATCTAAACCGATGATGTGGCATCCAGCTCGGAAATTGCTGTACCAGCTGTCAAAGGTTGATCAGTTTTTTCAGGCTCATTTCCACGTCGTCAATCTAGATCTGATGATCCGAGAGACATACTGCTCTCTTCTTCAGAAGAAAATTTCTTCCTCCACTTTTAATTGGTTCTAAATAAATTCATTGATTTCAAATTCTGTCTGTAGAAAGCATGCAAGTGAATAGGAATCCTCTTCAAAAAGCATTTTCATTTGGATATGACAAACTGAGTTATATTTTTCAGAAAAATGGTTACAGACCTAAATTATTATAACTGTACTAATACATTCCTATACTATAAACAGACACTCATTGATCCAAATTATTCCGTAAAGTTAGATTTACCAAGACCACAGTCGACAAGAATTGTATTGTCAAATTCCCACGTTTTTCAAAGAGCTAAGGAATTGCTTCAGGTATTAATTACAATAAAGATAACTTTTCGAAGCAAATTGGAAATTATGAAATAATAACAATTTTTTATGTTTTCAATTCAATTTCAGCAACAATTATTTTGGATTTCTTTCATCCAAAGTTATTTTTTAGAGATGATTTATGTGGCTCACTTAGTATTTTTTATTGTTGTATTTTTAACGCACGGACGTCAATTAACTAGTGTTTAGCATTACTTCATAGTGGATCTGAAAAATGTTATATTTGTTTCAGGTTTATTGCCCCAGTGGAGAAAAATGTCCCTTAGCCAACTCAAATGTGCCCTGGGCATTTATGCAAGGAGAAATAGCGACAATATTGGGCGAGGATTATAAAGTGAAGAAAGAAAGAGAATCTTAATTGGGAAATGCACCATTAAGAGTGACACATTTTGCTCGACATAAGTCGAGATGTCTCTTAGTAAGAGATGAATTGTAGAAAAGCTGGCGAAAGGTTGAAAAAAGATGTCGGATTTTAACAGTTTGCCGAAAACGGTTGGTAATGTATATTGGAAAGAAGAAGGCTGTGTCGAAATATTAGCTTTTAACAGTGGACAGTTTGTCCATGACTCCGTCTTATGATTGTATACCTACCGAATTAAAAAAGTGGCTAATATCGCCGAATTTGTAAATAACATCAGGTAGTAATATAAACAAACATCTTGAGAAAGATTTGTTATGTTACTTTTTATCACTTAAGGTCTATCTGTGGACTTAAGGTCTTTATTTTGCCTATAATTTATGTATTCAGTCTTTATTTGTAAATACTGTATATAAAATGTACGAAAATTTAAAAAATGTACAAAATATATTGTTATTTAAGAGGTAGTTCATAGTTTTCTTTTTTTTTTATTATAAATTTACTACGCACACTAGCATGTGGAATATTTTTAAAAAATATTTAGTTTTGTCTAGTTGGTAGTGTTAAATTATTTATTGGGAGAAGTATGATTTAATTGTTTCATACTGTAAAAGGCCTCTTTTAAAGAAAGCTGTAAATATTGTATATTCATCAGCTGGTTGTATTTAAACGACATATAAAAATCAGTCCGATTTAAAAATGCCGTTCCTTAGTTAGACTTTATAATTATTTTATGGTACATTTGGGCCATCGCTTTTATTTATATGGAAAAGTACACTAGTCAAAATATGAAGTACCTGACTTCATAAATAGGAACTACAAAACTCGCTGGTAATTTAAGAACGATATTTAAAGATTTCTTCATTATGGAATAACATTATCTGTCGAATTGAACACTTTATATCATTGTGACTCGATAACTCCATCTAGCCCATTGTAATATTATATTTACATACTTATCTTGTACATTGTACCACCATATGTAATGTTAAAATTTATATTCCGTTTGCTTTAGTAGTTATTAAGAACTGACATTCAGCTTCAACTTATTAAATACTAACGCAAACATGCAACCGTCGGACTCCATTGTATGAAACTTGTATATAAAGTATTATTTATATACCTTAAAGAAACATTGTTAAATGCATTGACCAATGATTAATATTAGTTGTTTGCTCAATTGTACACTGGAGTCGGTCAGCGTCAAGCCATATTCTTCTCTCCGCGAATATTGTTCTTCCTATAATTAGGCTCATCGGCTAGTGCAACTGCAAATGGAATTTTTTGTATCCAAATAGAATCTTTCAAGATGGAAATTGGTTCATTTGCAATTTACTAAGTGAAGTTTTGACAGTGTTATTAGTTTTACTTTGGCCCAAATAAATATCATTAAGTAATGTTTAACAAATGATGGACATTGGATTTAAATACATATTTAGATGAAAAATTAAAAGCAGTGCAGTCAAGAAAATTGACATAGGAGTAATTGTATATCCTAAATGATTTTTTCTATTATATTTGTTTTCCAAATTATCATTAATTTTTGTAGGGTTAGAATTTTTTAAAATCTAATAAGTATGTCTCGATACTATTGCATTGTAGAAACTCCTGCATTTACTATTTTTGTGATTTTGTGACATGACTGACTCCTCGGATAACAAATACCAAAAAAGCCAGAAAATCACGTTAAAGAGTATCAAATGTTAAAATATTTCATAAAACTATTTTTAACATTTCTTAATCTTTATAAAGCTTTAATTTAATTGTATTTTGGGTATTTATTTAATTATTCTGTGGCCCATGGAATCAATATTACAACAGGTTTGCTCTTTCTCAGTCTCAGATTTTTTTTGTAATTGTATGGACAAGTTGAGTATGAGGAAGAGCAAGTCTTTGGTAAAAATGATTCCAATTTGAGACGTAAATCATATGGTCTACATTTTAAAAAATCTGTTGTACAGAATCATGCATGACATCATTCTACCTACGTCGAATTAATAAATAAACTGCAAAAGCTCATACTCAAATATCTAATTTTTATTTTAAATTTTTTTACATATAGATTAACTATTTGAGAATGAAGTTTTTGTTCAAATTATCGGAAAATTAAACCAGTGAATATTTTAATGTTGCACAATAGTTCCCTACCCATTCAAAGGAAAAAAATTGTCAATTGCATCTCTAATTCACTGTATGTTGGTCCCGATATTTATTTGTGAATTTATGTGTTGGAGATTTGGCTCTAATATAAGGATAGATTTGTAACTGAAAGTTTTAAAATTTGTGATATTGTATGCACAGATAAAATTGTATTGACAATGTCAGAATAATTAATTGTATATTTGTAGTTGTTAATTTGTATAACAACTGACATCTATTTGTTTAAAGCTTGTACAATCTATGCTGTTAGTTGATGTCAAATAAAAGAAAATTATATCAATGTCAACATTATTGTTTGATTCTTAATTTCCAACCTTTGATGTCCTTTGTCCCATAAACACTAATATTTATTGAAAAAATTATGAGTAATATAGTGTTCCATTGCGTATTTAGAAAAATAGAGAAGGTTTATAGTTGCTATAACGTTTTTCTTATTAAGGTCGCCGTATTTTTGTAAAATTATCAAATTTGTGGTGTTTTTAGGTACAGAAATTTCGAATAATAAAACCTGTAGAACAAAAGTAATATAAAAAATAAAATTATTGATGTTTTGTTCATTCCGTTTTACTATTTTCCAGCAGATTTGGGGTGACGTTGTTGTTAATCCACTTTTACTATTTAAATTCCCTTCAAATAAAATAAACAACTTTTAAAAGTGTTTGTAAGACACATTATTTTCTAACCCACATTTTAATAGTTATTTTCACATACTTATAAATAAAAATGAACAATTTTATATGCAGAACAATGTAAGTTTATGTTATTACAATATTTACATCTACAGTTAGGTAAATTTTAAAAAATACGTATTATGACATGAAATAACATTACAGTTATTTGCAAAGCTGTATATTATTCAGTTCTTAAATATTTAAAATTGGTGTCCGAAAACTCTGCGCAGATTTAGAGGGTGATACTACTCGAAAAATAATGTGTCAAGTTCATGTAAGATTTTCTCAAAAAGTCAATAGTCAATATTAACGGAGTTAGGTACGTAACCTCAAAGGTATTTTTATTTTCAAATTTGACACACTTTTATAATTTTATAGAGACGCAATTTCAGGTTAAATATTTCTAAATTTACAGAACATTAAAGGACAGAAATGGGATGTGCTAGATGAAGAAATGATCATAATTTTTTTGTCTTTCATTTTATTAACAGTTTGATGGCATTCCTTTAAATAATGAAAGTTTATCTAAAAATTTGATACTCAGAGAGAGTCAAAAAAGCCAACCGTTTGCAAGAACATCGACATTTAAATTTTTTGGACATGCTGAGGAATCTCATTTTTTACGATTAAGCAAAGTATACTTTGAAAACAATTGAATGATAGCTGTCATATTGCTTTGGCGGTAATTTTAAACCTCGTTCACACAAGATAAAAGCAGAAACGCAACTTTTTATGAGAAAATACATTTAACTAATTTATTCTAACGAGGTGTGGCAATTAAGTTCCGGGAATTTAGTTATAACTCGGAAACTGGCAACACTGCATCGTTTGTCAACGTTTTTCAAGAGGGGGATCTTCCTTTTAGTTTCAATCCAAGGTTTAAAGCGATAGCACGTTTGGTTTGTGTTTTATGTCAATTTTTAGTAAAATCTGGCGAAAACCCCTCGGAAATCCTTCGAAAATTGCAGGTGGTGTATGGAGACGAGTGCGCGAATTTTGATCTTTTGAGTGCACTGATCACGTCTGACCGCCGCCTAAGCATTCGTGCGTTGTCTGACGACTTAAACATAAACAAAGAAACCGTTCGCAAGATGTTAAACGAAAATTTGAATATGCAAAAGATTTTCGCAAAGATGGTGCCAAAAATTCTCAGAAAGACATGCGAAAATCGATCTGCGAAGATTTGTTGTCCCGCATTCGGAGCGACGGTAGACACTGGATGAGTCGGGTAGTCATTGGAGATAAGACCTGGATATTTGAGTATGACCCCGACACCTGCGAACAAAGTCAGCAGTGGGTGGAAAACGGTGGAGAGCAGCCAACGAAAGCGAAGATGTCCAAGTCACGACTGAAGGCAATGTTGATCGTTTTTTTCGATATCCACGGCATCATTCATTGTGAATATGTTCCTGCCAGCCAGACAGTAACTGGACAGTTCTATGTTGGCGTCCTGGAACGGCTGGGGGCCCGCGTTTTCTGTGTGCGACCGGAACTCGCCAAAAACGGCTGGATCTTGCACCACAACAACGCGTCAGTCCATTCCTCGTTCATTGTGCAAGAGTTTTTGGCAAAAAGGCATTCCAACGTTGCCGCACCCGCCCTATCGCTCCAATATTGTCCCCTGCGATTTTTTTTATTCCCCAAGATGAAGTCGCACGTCAAGGGAACTCATCATGGCATACAGGAGGTCAAAAAAACTGTATCCGTGGTGCTGAACGAGTTTCGAACGAGTTTTGGAACCTAGAGCATGGGTCAACAGTGAATTCTGAGTATAGAGACCTTGAAACACCTTTGCAGACGGGTATGTCTAATTCAAAATAGTACAGAACCCACAATCAAGCAATCAAACTGAAGTTCATGTCCATTTCTCATCCTCCCTACTCTCCTGATTTGGTCCCGTGTGATTTTCAAATTTTCCCAATATTGAAACGACACCTTAAGAGTAACCAGTACAGCTCAGTCGACGAGGTAAAGAAGGCAGTAAAGTACTGAATCAAAGAAAAGGATGAACATTTTTTCATTGTCAAAATAAAAAAAAACTTTTCACACTTTGGGAGAAATGTATAAGTGTTAATGGGGACTATGTAGAAAAATAAATAAAGCATTTTGATGCTAAAGAATTGTACTTTCATTTTTCTTTCCCATCCCGATATCTCTTCTCGTCCCCCCCCCCTTCGGTCGTGTGTGCATTATGTAATTTAATACTCACGAAGACGAGACATTTAAAAATTTCTTTAAATGTAAAATCAACGCGTAAAATACACTAACGAAATCCAACCAAAATAAAATTTAGTATCGCCAAATTTTTCTAGTTTTACAATATAAATGCAGCTAACAATTTGTCAGGACATAAAATACTAAATAATACTAAATGTTAATTCATTATTTTCAGACTGTACAATCTGAATATTTCGGATCAAGAAGATTTCATCAAAGCAAAAATTCTTGAAGCTAACATGTTAATAGATAGAGTCAAAGACACTTTATGTGACATAAAGAACAAATCTAAACGTGATAACCAGGAGCCTGATACCTATGCGAATAAAGTTTCTGACGCAGATGCTTTAAAATCGGTAATGTGTTATGAACCGCTGTGTTGTGAAGTACCAGAATCAGTTAGACCCAAAACAAGAAGGCCCATGTCTTGCGAAAAGGAGTCGGACGTCGAAGATAAATTTAAAAACACACTTTGTGACAAGTTGGAGGCAACGGAAAGTCTTGAAGTGCTCCAAGCTAAATTGAACACAATAATTGAACAAACTGAAAGTGACTCGATGTCTGGTTCCGAATACAAAGAGAACGATGACGTAAAAGGTAATTTTTCTTTTAATTTATTGATATAGATGACGTAGGATTTAGACTTTTGTAGAATCAATGAGAAAGTCACCAAAGATCAGGCTAATGCCTCGACCAGCATTGAAAACACCTGAAAACGCTATAGCACTGCGTTGACTGACACCTTAGTGTCAACATATTTCGGTGTATTATTTGTGTTAAAACAGTGACACTTTAATAACACTTGAATCAATCATCAGTTGACTACATTTTTATAACTATTCAGTTTAATATACATTTTATTATCATCAGTTGCAGTTTTCCTTTGTTCATATGATGCAGTCGTTGAATGTTTGTGTTACAATACTGCGACACTGCGTCAATCGCCAATGACGCATGCATTACATCTCAAAATTAGGTATAGTCTAAGCAACGAAGGGGTTGTAGCGTGCAGCGAGGGGGAGGGGGGTAATATTTTAGAGCGGTAAGTTTTATTCTAGAATATACATGTGTTAATTTATCTGCAATAGGTGAAAAGTTACAGTAATTTGATTTTTTTGTTAAAAATAATGATTTTTCAAGGTAACTTCAAGAAAATTAATTTTCTTCAGTATTACATAGTTGCAACTAGTCTGGTTAACCTAATACACTGTGCATGTTGATAGATAGACTGATAAATTTATTAAGCTCTCCAGCTTTCCAGGAAAACGGTATCACATATCAAGCATCGCATGTTGATTGTAAACACATCTATTGACAGCCAATGTTGCTGCTGTAGGGGAAAACGTCGACATCGCTGTTTACTCACGGCAAAAACTCCACCTGATCAAAACATCTTGTTCATAAAATCCGACATAGGAAAAGTGCAAACCAATGTTTACTCCGCCCATCAAATAAATGCAACAGTTGGGATTTTGGATTCTGTCCAATCCAACTGAACCGTTAATCAACCTAATAAAGAGAAAAATGTGGTGACGTTGCTCAAGGGGCTCATTCTAATGTAGACCAAAGAAGGCTACTGCTCTCCCAACATGGATTCTCTTGTTGAAGAGACTCACAAAGTGCATGAAGCACGGTCTCGTCTTCCTGTTCACAACCTTTACAAAGAGGTGTTGTTTTACACTTCCTCATATAATACAGGTGCTTCCTTAGCCAATACTGCCCAGTTTGAATAACTATCATTAGACGAAAATTCATCCTGGTCACAGCCAGGTATGTTTTGGCTGTATTTTTGCTGGGGTACCCTAGGAAGTCCTTAGCAAATTGACAGCTATTTGTTTCGTCCCACCGTATTTTGAATTATGTGTGGGTGTTTTCCTTAATAGATTCAACGAAAACTGATAGCGGAAGCATACTGAAGGGACCTGGTCCAAAGATACTGAGACCCGATGCACTCCTGGCCAACTTATCAGCTGTTTTATTGCCATATCATTGCTTATGTCCCTTGACTCAGGATACAGATATGGTTTTGTCGGTTGAGGCTACTTCCAGTGCTGGATGGTACTCTCATGCTGATCTAGTTGTTATCTTATGATTACATAAGGTCAGCAGTGATTGTCTACTATCTGTGTAGATTGGTTTTATCCGTTATATGCCTACGGACAATTTCCTTGGCGGCTATGGTTATATCTGCTAGTTTCGTTTATACTACGGTAGCATGCATATTCATTACTCACTGATATCGGGTGTGCAGCGATCTGGAGTATATTCCACATCCTGCACCTTCCTTGTAATGGTTGGGACTGAATAACATTTTGTTCTTACACGCATTCACTGGTCGCGATTCTACTAGTGCGACGTTCCTGAAGAATAAACTTGGTTTCGTAAAAATTTGCCAAAAAGACCCTGACAAAGAACAGCTGTGTTCTCTTATCACTTCCACCCAGCGAGAGGGCAGCAAAAGAACACACATTAAGAGCACGTACAACTCTGGTTGGGAAACGAAGTACCTACCTCCAGATCGTAGGAGGAGTTGGGAATGCAGATACAATATCCTAGCTCCTGTGATGACAAAAATCGAGGCGCGAGAAATTGTGGAACTCATCTTTTATAGGTACATGAAAGATTGTAGCATTGGTCACTGTTTAAACAGCGTCCCCATTTGAAACGAAGATGATTTGCAGCCTATTATCACATCTCTTGCAGACACTGATTACGAAGACTAGGGTAATACGCAATTCGTGCTGCGATCGGTGTCGAGAGGACTTTACATTTTCTCGTTATTAGTTTTTATAAATTAAAATTTATTAAACATTCGTTACACAATCACCTTCTCCTTAGGTTTTTCACAATTAACTGGAAAATTGGTAAAGCTTTACCTATGCATACATAATATAGGCTAATACGTATGATTGGTACTGCATTTCATATATGCACTATTTATGTGTGAATGTGCAGTATATTATTTTATAAACTTCAATAATGAAGATATTAAGTATTTTTCAATTTTACGGAATCTTGAAAAATCATTATAACCAAAAAATTCTAATGGTTGTAGCTTCTGACCCATCGGAGATAAATTATCATATGTATATACAATTATTCTTGAATAAAATTTATCGATGTAAGACTTTCTCTTATGGAACTTTTTGCAAAAAAAACAGCCGAGGAGTTACCAGGAGAATTATGGCAAAAAACGTATTAATTTTTTCTTTTTTTCACTGCTACTTTTAGGAACGGAAACGGTAGAACTACTTTTATATATAATTTTATAAGCTTTCATTTTTATCTGAAGAATTGTAGAATCAAAAAAAGGGACCTTGCGACCCCCTCTCCCTCTGAACTGGGCGGACTAGGGTCGGACACTTTTAATATGTTTACGTCTTAAGTACCCCCAACACATTCCCGCACCGAAATCCGAAATATTTTTCTCTCCTCGATGCACATACAACCCCTTTTCAGTCATCCATTGTCATTGACCAGGCTTAATGTAACATTTTATGTTTATAAAAAAAAATTGGTTCAATTAAAACTATAGGCGTATTTTTTTGCAGTTACTGCAGACGTTCAAATCCAGGTAAGCATAGCTCAACAGTCAAGTGCAGCTCAGGTGAAACCATATACTGTTTCCACTGGTGTACAAATCACAAATATTGAAATGAAAACTGCTGCCACCCAGACCGATAGCCGACCAAAGAAACTTTGTTTGGACACGAACTGTGTCGTCACGATACCTACTGCCAACCCCAAACTGTGTAAGATGCAAAAATTAAATATTCAGAACATGCCTCCTATTAACATTAAAAGAGATCTTGTCGTTCAACGAGTGCTGAAATTTCACATTGACAGTCAGGGTAGAACGTACTATATTTCACAAGACAAGGAAAAGAACAATCGATTTTATGAAATAGATCATATGGATACTCCCTCAAATGTAAAAATCAAATTTGATAAAGACTTAAATGGTTGGATAAAGAGTACACATAGTGAACTAAGTTTTTTTGCGGACAATATGGATCAAAATCCGACTAGTTTGAGACGTGTCTGTTCACACAGTGATGGTGAACTAATACTTTTAAGGAAGAAACAGCTGAAAGAGAGTATGGGCCAAAAAACTACAGGTAATGTCAAATTCAATGTAATTTGAATACCATCCTCCCAGTTTTGAACACGAAACGATTTTTAGCATATTTATCTTCAATGTGAGGCGAATGTTTACTGTTCTCAAAAAAACCTTTGCCAAATATTACATTTTTGTATTTAAAAAAATGTACAAGGTGGTCACGCGAAATTTGGACATCAGTTATTGTTTGCGATACGAAAAATGATGTAAAAACTAAAGTGATAAGATATTAAAATATTTTTTAATGCATATATTTCAGATAATTGAATATCGAATTTCTAATACGTAGATCTAACTTTTGTTTTTTAAATAAAATACCCTGTATATTTGTATGCCATTTGAAAAACCGTTAAATGAACTTTTCAATAATACAGGGTGTATGTAAAAGGTTGGGAAATCTCGGAGCTGGATATATTGGTGACCAAAAAAAGTCGATTGAGCTAAATATGCCTTATCCGAATGTTGCTGGTTTCAAAAATACAGAACGTTCAATGCTACAATTTTATTTTGAAATATCTCAATAACTTTTTTTTTTATAATACTCCGACAAGTTTCAAAGTTATTGAGATATTTCAAAATAAAATTCTAGCATTGAACGCCCTATATTTTTGACACCAGCAACATTCGGATAAGGCATATTTGGCTCAATCGATTTTTTTTGGTCACCAGCTCCGATATTTTCCAACCTTTCAGACATCCTGTATATACATGACACTTTTCTATTTTCGAGATACGTATTTAATTTTGTTAAAACCAGATATATCGCTGCGCAGAGTAAGACTATGTTGACGTGTTGTGACAAAACGCTGAACTATGTGCTGCTCAACGGTCCCTAGAAGCTAATTCATTTGGGATGGAGACAAAACGAAAGATACACTGAAATAAAGGGATCATAACTCTGTTAGTGGAGTAAAATCGATCCTCAATTTGCCGTTTTTTTTTTAAATAAAGATATAACTAAATTAAACATTTATCATCTTGTGAGAGACAATTTGGGAATCCGAAATGGACTTCTACAACTTTTTTCAGTAGGACCTATCTTTATAAAAGCAAATTGTCGGTGCTTCGGACGTTATTTGACAATTATGTATTTCGAAACATAAATCACGTTTGTAAATCAGCGATTCAAGTTATGTGCATAATTCTTTCACAAAATATATAAAAAACTGCAGCGCTTCTATTGGTACACACCAATTTTTGATAACTTGAAGCCTTTTCGAAAAAAAAATGTTCCAAAGTCGGTACCAGCAAATTTGTGCATTAAAAACTTTACTATGGGGAGAGCTACATTAATTATGAAAAATAGAACTGTAGTTATATCGAGACAAATGTAGTCGAAAGTATGAAAAAGTTTTTTAAAAAAGTTTACTTCGCCACGTGTTACGGTTTTCAAGAAATTGCATTTTACATTTTCTCGTGTTTCGTGTGCAAGCAAGTTTATACTTGCGGTGCAGTATGTTTTCAGAATAGGACAATGCATTAATTTGGAAAGTCAGAAACATCTATATTTTCCATAATTTTTATTGTATATATTATCATTATGTTATATAGATACATGACATCGCTCTCCTTAAAATTATAAAATCAAAGATTTAAAAACAGGTACCTAAATTCCAATATGTATACATAAAACAAAAAGTATGTCGAATAAGATTAAATTTTAGTATTTTATGCTCATATTTTTCTTATTTAATACAGACAACTTATTGTAGTTCATAGAAAATTCATAAGAGATATTAACATAAATATATATTTATGTCTAAAATGTAAAATATAAAGACTATGTATGGATTATTGAAGAGAAGTATGATAAATTAAAGTATAAACAGGCCAATTAGATTAGATCAAATATTGAAACATATACCTTTGTTTTGTTAACATTTGTACAAAATACATATGTGGCGTACTTGATATAAAGTTTTGCTTATATTGAAATGCCATAAGCAACTGGCTTAAGATTGACGTATTCTTGAAACAATGTCTTCTACAGACATACAATTTTAAATATTTATTAATTGGATAATATAGGTATTAGGAAATAATAGAAATGTTTCCTCTTGATACCTGGGTATTTTCAGACACCGAAGTAAACAAACAAACAGCTGCAAAAAGCTGTTTAAGATTTTAGATACATAGATCTACCAAAATACTTTTAAATATATATGTAGATACAAATATTCTTGTAATATAAATTTACTTGATAATTTAATGATAAAATTTATCTAAAAAAATTTATTTTACACTTTTTTAAAATTTCAAAAAACAACGTCGACGTAAAATAATATTTGTAGTCTATTAAAAAAAAACGCATATTTTTATTATTTTTCGTTGAGGAGTTATTGAGCGAAAACTAGATCGAGCGCTCACCGTAAGCCTTAATCACTTCTCTCAGTGTTGGACATTTCGTATCTACTGTGATCTTCTCTTTTCGAAATCCACCGTATGGTGGCAGCATTTTATTGCTACGAAATATTTTTTCAGTTTTCGTCTCCTCAACGGAAAATGATAAAAATATGCGGGTTTTTTTTTATAATATTACAAATATTATTTTACATCGACAAAATTTCAAAACACAACATCGACGTAAAATAATATTTATAGTCTATTAAAAAAATGCATATTTTTATCATTATCCGTTAAGGAGTTACTGAGCGAATACTATATATCGCTTGATAGAGCGCTCACCGTAAGCCTTAAAGGGTATTTTGGTTTTCTTCAAAATACAAACGTATTTCCAGTTCGCATTCTATGTTTGCAATTTCTCGTTTCTTACTTTTCAGACATTTTTTTGTGTTAATGTCTGTCTGCCCCACTAAATAAATGATTTTAGTTCTATTTTATTTACAGGGTAAAGTAGTAGTAGTATATTTCTGTATCGGTAAAATTTTGAAAACGTTTTGTTATTTAGTTGACAAATTGACATCAATACTTGTTTATAGTCGACTTCCAAAATTGTAGAGAGTGACTAATGTTATAAACCTGCTCACAATTTATAGCAGTCAACACAAAGAAATATACATGCAGCCCTTATATTTTTGCTACAAAATCGTGTGCCGCATATCTCTGAGAACATGCCGGATTACACAGCTTCTGCTATGCATGCGCTGCAGTTAGTACACGTTAGTACGCATACGCTGCTGGCTTTTGATTGGCTGCGACGAATTGTCGGATCCAACTGTTTCATTTCCAGCGCTATCATGGGCGGGTATATCGTTCGGGCGAGTAAAATTTGGGGTATATCTTTTCGTTAATTTAATTAAGTGATTTATTAGTGATTTGATCGAAATGAGGAATATTGGATGATATGTATGAAGAGTTTAGTGCGCGAGGTCAAAATATGAATCTAAGTGATGTTGAAATATATATTTCATTAACAAGATTGTACGTGAATAGCACATGTGTGCAAATAAAAAAGTGGTAAAGAAGTACAACTGTGAAACGGAAAGTGATGGAAACTCGCGGAAGGAAGATTGTATTTTTAAAATGAGTTTTCGACAAAAAATAATTCGTTTGCTCTATCTTACAAGATGAAACTTAGTCCGTATAAATGAAATCGAAAAGAGTATACTGATAGAAAGGACGAAATAGTGATATGGCGAAGAAACTATTTAAAATAAATATTAAAAAATAAGAATCTGGATCGAAGAATATATTTTTTCTGTTGATAAAGGCACAGTTTAAATATAGGTACTAACATTTAGACCACTCTCCATCTCCCACCACTCATTCTTCTCTCTTTCCCTGCTTCACCAACTGAATATCGACCGCCGATCATCGGCTATTTTATTAAGTGCCGGTCACAGTATGTTAACATAATTTTCAGATGTAAGTTTGAACGCCTATACTCAAACTTCCTATATAAATATTTAATTTTTCGTATACATATGCAATAGTAAGATTTATTATGCACTTAAATTTGACAAATGAGGAAATAAAATCAGAAAATTGTAAAAAGAAACTCCTAAATTAAGAATTGTACAATATTTATAATAAAAAATGTTAATCAAATTTAATTACTTATGTTTCTCTTAATGTGCCCTATGTTACCTGTACAAAATCCCAATTCAGCTAATGTTATATTTCAACTATAACAAATTTGTGAATTTATATAATAATAACAATAATTATATTTAAAATATAACTTTATAAATTAATATCTGTATTAACCTGTTCTACTATTCTAATATGCATTTATTATCACAGTCTTAAAATTTGTGTTAATATCTAGCACAGCAACATTATAATGTGACGTAGAACTTGTTGATATCCCTCGTAACGCATTTGTTAAGTTGATTAACGACTTCAGGCAAAAAACCGTAACGGCTCCGGTCACATAAAGGAAGTGGTCTAACTGTTTACTTATATAAGTGTGTTAAAGGTTTTGAGAGAAGGTAGTTGTTTTTATGAAAAGTCGCTTTAATTACTGTAAAAAAGATGTATACCAGCATCAGGTAAGTTAATCTAAATCGTAAAAAAACGTATTTAAAAATTTATCAAAGCGTGCTCAGCTTTCCGTCGCTAAAAAGTAATAACTCCTGTAGAAAATTGAAAACAGTTTTTTCTCTGGGACGCATTTTAGCGATGTGCAACAAATATGTCTTTTTTACAGTAAATTAAGGCATTTCATAAAATCCTACCTAATTTTATTAAAATATTAAAGTCATTTAGTTATTTATCTTTAACAAAAAAATTGTTTATTTTTATTTATTTTCCAGAAAATTTAATAAACCGGCTGCAAAAGAGATCTGAGGCAGAAGATGGTAAGGTTACATAATTTATTGTTTAGAAACCGTAGCAGAAAATCAATAAAATTATAATTTTTTTCTTGTTCCACTCTTTAAAAATTTGTTGCTAAAATTGCGTCCAGAGTCCAAACCAAATGAGCGATCCAAAGAGAATATTCTCATATGTGCTTGTATAAAGTGACTGTTGTGATAATTAAATGTGCCTCTTCTTGTAAAACAAACTTCATCGGTTCATAAAATGTTTTGAATAAATTTATTGCTATACTGCTAACGGTTTCAAATCCAGCGAGAAAAGCTTAACCTTCATTCAGCATCTTCTGGATGCAGATCTTGTACGGGATTAAAATAATTATTAATTTGCTTGAGCAATATATAAAGGACATGCAATATGAAAATAGGTATATTAATTGTCACAAACAAATAGGGAAACAAGTGGTACAACGCAATCTCAGTTACTGTTCAGTTAATTGTAGGTACTTACTTATCTATACCATTTTCTGTCTACATTTATCTTATTTGATTAAATAATTCCAAATTACATTGATAACTGGCTTTCGACTCCGGAAGTTTGCTTATTATATTCTTTTTATTATTTTTCGCATGGTGTTTTAGAGAGCCTGTGTACTGATAGTAATACTTGATGGTAGTCTTCACAGAACAAATTGCACGATGCTAAAATGATTGATCTAATGTAACATCTGTATACAACACATGACCAGAATTTATACCTGTAGGTTATAATTTTTTAAATTTCTTTGAAGCTGCGGTAATTTTTCTTCTGCAACATATATCTTTAAATTCTTCTGCATGAAAATGCTTACTGCAAATTCTTTGGTCATCTAGATAAAAAGTATCTTTTTGATAGCATCTTAGCACATTCCTTTCCACTCCCTTCTTGATGAAGGTTCTTTTAGGACACTGGATAGTAATAGATTCGTCAATTTCCTTCTTTTATTTTAATTTTACACCTCAAAAAGTAATTATAACGCAACATAATGAAATTTGACATAAAAGTATGTATTCTCAACAGAACTGAAATACCAACCAAAACGCAATAAAAACCAAACAACAATTATTACGCCTACGGAAATAATTCCAGTAATACAAAAATAATAATACAGAGATACATAAAATACAAATAAAAGCCAAAATTTTCAAATGCCAGTGATATTACTCCTGAGTGTATGGGAGGGCGGAGGAAAGGATCTTGAGTAGACTCTAACCACCATTACTGTGCAGTAATGAGGGAAACCCGGAAACCTCATTAATTAGGGGTCAAATGGCGACCGGTATCAATCTCTCACATTGACCCAAGTCAACATTCTCCCACCCTACCATACCCATAGAGGTGCCAATCCTCTCCTCAAGCATAACTGAAAAAGGAATATTCATTATGACACATCATGTTTATATGAACTAAAATGAGATAAGGAATTATGTCTTTCAGTATTCACATGACATTTAGGAACATGCTGAAGAGGGTGATTTTTGGGGTACTAGGAGGTGAACAAAGACTTGTTGATAATATCTAATTGATTTTTTGATGTACTACCATCAGGTAACAACTAGGGCTGTCAATCCCCGAAAAAATTTCGATCCCGGAATTTTAGGAATAGAAATTTATAATCGCCGAAACCCGGATTGATCCCGGGATTGATTGCTGTTGACAATGTCGATATATTATGAAAAATTAATATTATTTTAAATGTTATTTATTCAAAAAGAACAGAATGGTAAATGTAAAAAACGTTATAATTACTATGAGTAATCATATACAGGGTGTCCTGTCCCTATTTATTTTTTTATTCATATTTTGGTAAAAATAAAAAAATGTATAAGAAAACTAATTCATTCAACACATTCGGATTCAAGCTCGAACTAATTTTGGTAGACTATGTTCCAACCGTCGAGAAGGCCCTCTCCGATTTTGCACTTATAGGTGAAGTTGATAATAAGAAAATCATAGGATACACCATTTTTATACAATTCCGTTTTTTCTTTTTGGTTAAAGTAGAAAATAAGAAATTTTTTTGTACTTGAGCGTTGCTGAAATGGCCACATAGACTTTTCCAGACCTTGCTTTTATGTACTCAACAAAGCGCTATTAAAAATATATGTGACTGTAAAGCAGTTATTACTTCGTAAAAATGTGATCAATGTTAAATTTTTTAGACCTGGTCACTAAATTAAATATAAATATCTGTGCATTAATTATATATTATGTTGTCTTGTCTTCAACATTAGACTTTCAACCAAGCTGGCAGCATCTGAGGATTTTTGGCCCGGGATAAAAGCCCAAGTAAATAACTGACTTAAATCGTAAAATACAAAAATAAATAATAGTAAATGTGTGCAGAAATATTTATTAAAAAGTATAATGTGGGATTGCTCGGATGGCCGTCACTGATAACAGCTCTAGAAAATTTTTCTCTGAAGCGATGCATTTCACCTGTATGCAACAAATATACCTTTTTACAATAAATTTAGGCATTCCATAAAACCTCGCCTAATTTAATTGGATTATTAAAAAATAATTTAGTAATATTAAAAAAAAAATGTTTAAATATATCTAAGGAAGAACTTAATTTTGGCCAAACAAATTTCCGCGCATCCCTATATACTATTTGCCATATTGTATTTTACCTATTTTTCAGATACTTTTATAACCCGACTGCAATCGAGATCTGGGGCAGTGACAAATGGTAAGGTTAAGAAAAATAATTACAATACCTACATCACATAATTTATTCCTATATTTTTAAATGATTCTGTAATTAAATCTAATTGAATTGAAATATTTGATCTAATCGAATTATACGTTTGTGTGTATTTAAAAAAAAATCATATTATTTAAATTCTTTTACATACTTTATAGAGAATGCACAAAGACTTATTTACGTAAAATAAGAAAATTTTGAGAATATCTGCTTGATTTTTTTTGTTCGTAAAGCTTTTGAGAAAACATAACTATTTTATAAAATGTCATATTATTTACTGTAAAAAGATGTAATAGTCTCAGCCCATACAGCACAGTAACTTATGTTCGGGTTCAAACAGTGAACAGTTCCAGAACGGTTTAAAATAGTCCCCCAGGTATATCTTTAGCAGGTTTGCTTTTGATTTTCCTTAAAAGTGAAGTGGTAGACTGTATTGGACAGTCCTAGAACCCAACCCATAGGCGCCGACTTTTAAAACTTTTGTCGGGTGCTCGGTTGCCTTAAGGCCGATTCCCATTTAGGGGTTTTTAGCAGGGTTTTGATCCCGGAGTTTTATGAAAACGCATCAGTTACCTTTTGCAACTCTTTTCAAGGTCGAGGGCGAAATGCTACATGCATACAAATTTGTGGGGTTTTCCAAGGATGTTGTAGATGGGTCAAAACTAGTTATTTTTTTGTCTATGTAATAATTGAAAAAATTTTCAATTTTATTATTTTTAATATACTTAACACAGAACATGTTCATGTAAAACAGAATAACATAAAAATTACCGTAATGTAATGTAACTCCAATAAAACAAAAAGAATCCTTAGTATGTCATGTATCATTGGTTTTATAAACTTCCCTACAAATCTAATGGTATGTGTCACCAACCCACAAATCTAGAGCTTTTTCAAGAAAAACCCGTCACCCACTGCAAAAAATAGAACATTTTCTAATATCAAAGGAGAACACCCAAGGCTTTTCATAAGAGTCATAACGCACAAGTGGGTATTGAAGAGTCTTGGGTTTTTGATGCAGGGGGAAAATTGGGGGTCACAACGCATACATGGGAATCAGCTTTTATAAGCATTTTTTTGCCAGACAACATTAAAAAATAAGAGATATGAGTCGTCATTTGAAAAAGCATGAGGCAACAGATTTAAAATACGTATTTCTCCGAATTAGATTTTTAAAAAATATATAAACTTATAAACGTCAAAGAAAAGCGTTGACAGTTGTGAAATTTGTTTGAAGGATATTTCTTGTGTAATCAAGAGTGACAATAACTAACCCAATATAGAGGCATAACCTTCAGGAGCAGACTTTGCAGGTCCATGCAGTCATAACGTGCGCGATCTTTTAGTCTATTTTTATATTAATTGTAACAGTCTTAGCACGGTTTGGAGGAACTAAATGCCCTAATGGCTAATTTACACGATACCAGTCGGCGTGCCACTTGAGGTCACTGGATGCCAGCGATTGGTACCGTATAAACGTTCCTTGCTAGTCACTGGAGAAGCCTGTTGCCACTAGCACGCGAGTAACTGGCAGCTCTAGCTGCTAGTGGCCCTCTAATCAACTTACCAGTGTGCCATCCAGTGGCAACGTGTAAATCAGCCTTAAATTTCCAATAGTTTCCATGATTTTTGGCGTGTGAAGATAAATTGAAGAAACGGACAAGAAATCTCGTAGAAAGTGAATCTAACGAAGAAGATAAATTAATATTTGATGAATATGATGAACTTAAATAAAATTAAGCAAAATATTATATAGTGTTGCTAGGCAACACACATTACGGTATCATATCATGTACTGTAATGTTCCATTTTCGGTCGCAAATGACTCCGGGAAATTTAACGTGTATGAAATGAATGTCTTTCTTATAGCAAAATGCCTTAAATTTAATAAAATCTCGGCTAATTTCATTTAAGCATTTGAAAAGTAATTCTTCTTACCATTGAACTGAATTATGGCCTACAAATTTCCATACATCTTGTATTTGCCACATTGAATTTTATCTGTCTAAAAAAAGGATATATATACAGGGTGTTAAAAAAAGACTGTAAAATATTTAAGGAGGTAATAGTATGAACCAAAATAACCAGAAAAGTCTCAATAAACATGGGTCCGCAAAGTAACGGTTGCGGAGATATGGAATATTTTGTTTTTTAGCCCCTTTTTTATTTTGCAAAAACATTGTGTATTGTCTTATAATAGTTGGTTGATGTTTAGTGAAATAAATAGTACGTATTTGACAGTTGTTCTCAGTGCACAAGTTTTCTTTCGCTAACAGACATGCATTTCATGTATGGATGCCACCGAGGCGCGACGTCTTTATGTTGACGCTTATCCAAATCGCCAGATTCCTTCACAACGCATGTTTGGAAGAATTCACCAAACCAATTAACAGGCGCTGCTTACCTCAACTTTCTGCAGAACACACTGTATGAGTTTTTGGAAGACATTCCTTTGAATCAGAGGCAACAAATGTGGTTCCAGCATGATGGTGCTCCAACTCATTTTTCCATGGCCGTTAGAGAGCATTTACACCAAACTTTTCCACATAGATGGGTAGGAAGGGCCGGACCTGTTTTGTGGCCTCCAAGATCGCCTGATCTAAACCCTCTAAATTTCTTTGTTTGGGGATATTTGAAGACATTAGTGTATGGTACTCCTGTAAATAGCCTGAAAGAGCTGCAGCTACGGATTAATCAAAAGTGTCAAGAAATTCAAACCAAGGAGGGTGTTTTCGAAAGAGTTCGAATATCGTTGAGACGAAGATGTCGGGCCTACTTGGAAATGGACGGAGGGCACTTTGAACATCTTCTGTAACTTTGTTTTTTGTTTGTTAAAAGCTTCCTTTGTCGGTTTATTCCTAATAAAATAAAATGTTGATGAAAAACGAATAGTGGTCCATATCTCCGCAACCGTTACTTTGCGGACCCATATTTATTAAGACTTTTCTGCTTATTTTGGTTCATAATATTACCTCCTGAAATATTTTACACTCTTTTTTTAACACCCTGTATATATATTTATATTTTATTTATTTCAGGCAAGACGAATTTAAGCAAAGAGTTAATCTTAAAGTCGTTCCATATATACGACAATCCAAACGTACACGACCCCGGTGAAACGCAATTGCCTGTTAATGTGAACACCATAGATACGTACGTTTATAGGACTTACATAAATCCTGATGGCCTGCCAAACGTTTCGTCTGCAAGCAATAACCGACCAGGAAATATGAATATAATAACACCTGAGACTTTACAAAAAATATCGCAGCATAAACCCTTCTTTGTCAAGACTCAAGCATCTGGAGGTATGACAAGATGATAAACATATTTTACGTTAAAAAGTAAGAAAAGAGTGTCGTACAAACATGTGTTTGCAAACGTTTCGTATTTTGAGATCTTAAGGTGAATAAAATGAGCTCGACCACCATTTTCAGTATTAAATGTTGTACCTACTTTTTTCTTAGCTTTTCATTAAAAATATTTTTATATAAAATACTGTGTATCTTCGTGTTTATGTAATGGTGTATTTAGTTAGTTAAATTAAATGAACACAAAGTCGAAGAAAGCTTCCAAGTTTTATATATTTTTTATAATTTATAGTTACTCGAGTAAAACTAAGGACATTTACTTTTCTAATATCAATAATTTAGTAATTTTATAAAAAAATGCCATCGAAAATTTACCATCTCGGTTCTCCGTTTTGACATAAAAACTGAAAACCTCGGATCATCTTTTGTTTCCAGGTGGACAAATTTTATTGACATAATCATTGCCCAAATTTGTACCCCACTTAAAGGTGGAAATTTGAGGAATGGGTATATCCATAAAATATGTCCCTTTAGACATAAACATAAAAGTTGACAGGTCCACCCGTTTTTCGTTTGTCTCAAAACGAAAAAAACCTGGGTGGTAAGTTTTCGTTGATTTACATTGTATTTGTTCATTTAAAATTATTATTTTGTCAATAGAAGAAAATTCGAGAAATTCCTATAGTACAAATACAGTTTAACTAATAATAACTTTTTAACTATTTCAGAAAATAGAAAAATAAGTTCAAGTATACCAGAGAAAAAAAATCAGTCAATTGCGGTTGGTAATATCACGGACAAAAAACAATTCATTCCAACAAGTTCAACATATACTAAAAAGAAAATGCCCATAAATATATACGACCTAGGTCTGTATTCCGCAAAAGCCACTCAAGTGGAATCTTCATCTTTTAAATCGTCTGTCAGTACAACCCCAGAGAAACCAAAAATCGAATTAAAAAAGCCGAAACCTGAAAAAGCCAGCGTATCGTCTTATGATAAAAGTGCAGATATGAGTTATGAGAGGATAAGTATTACAGTGAGTTATTCGAGTGAAGATACAGTCAATTCTGATTCACTTGTCAGCAAAGATTTCGACCAACACCGAGTTTCCGATTACATCCAAGAACATGAACGGGAATTGCAAACCGTTGAACCTTCACGCCAGATCCCAGCACCAGACAACATTGTGTCTAAAGGATCGCAAGAGACGTTCTTAATACTTAAAGAAAAATTTGCTAAAGAAGGTTACAAAGATAAAGATACAGACCATCTTGTACGTGATGGACACTCATTTCAAACTGTGTCTGTAGAATCAACCATACCTGAATTTATAATGAGCTTAACAGAATCTACGTCACATGATTTGAGAAAATTAATACCACACATTCGGAAGAATGTTACAGGCTCAATAGCTGAAAAACAGTCTAAGTACAGCGCAGCATACAATGACACAAGTTCTAGCAGAAAATTATATACCGACACCTACCTTGAAAATAAAGACAGTTCTAAATCAAATAATCAGAATACAGATTACACAGTTCTCTCGATGCAAACTCATGGAGACTGTATACCAAACGACTCTAAAATGATAGACCCTCATTTAATGTTGGGCAAGAATGGCAGATATAAGGATGAAGAGAATTTATTTTGTGATAACCACCCAAAATTGAAAAGTCTTTCATTGAGACGTAGAGCGTTCAAAAATACGCCCAGACATAGCTATGTCAGTAAATGTGCTTTGGATTCATCCAGTGGTGATGCGGTGCCAGCAGAGCCTACGCTTTCTGAAGGTGAAATTAAATGTCACAGCAGTGCCAGTATAGGCGAAGTTCGTAGAAATCCGCCTTTAGACCAGTTCAGTAAAATTAGACAAAAAATGACACATACAAATCTTGGGTCTGACCCAAATGTAATTAGAGAACGGAGAACATATTTTAACCATTGGATTACATATTACATTAATAAAAACGCTGGAGTACCATTTTTAAGTCATAGCAGCTCAACGAGTAGTACATAGGGTTTGTTGTTGTGTGTATAAAAAATCATCCGGAAAATTTTTTGTTCGTGGTGTATAAGTAACGATATGTAGGTTGAAAACTTTCTTTTGTTGTGAAAAATAAAGATTTTTAATCATGGTGTCTGCATTTTTTATTTTCCGGTATTGTTTATTGAAAAATACGTTTTAATTCAGTGGCGGGTCATGACTTTTAATACCGATGTAGCAAGCAGCAGTCTGAAATATCTAGTTACTACACCAAATACAAATATAATGTTTAATAAATTTTAGAAGCTTCTTACAATTGTCCATTGGTAAACCAGCAAATGCAGTGAACTATTTCACGATTTTCCCGAACTTTGAAATTAATTAATTTTCGATTTGTTTTTGCGCACATCGTTCAGTGCCGTCGTAATATATTTATAATAGGTAGGTTCGGACATCCGAGCAAAAATTAATTTTTACTGTAAAATTACGACTTACGGATTCATAAAACATATTTTTTTTTAAACAAAAATATGTCTGCTGTAATTACCAAACTAAAATTTTCCCTGTAGGGAGATCTACCAAACGGTTTCTAATTGGTCTGACGTCACAAGTCTACTACAAGCTCCACTCCGACTCGGTAACCGCGCTTATCTGTCAAAGCGGGAAGCAAGCAGAGTTAACTATAATTAACTAAGAGTTAATTTATCTTGTGTTTATTAAAATGTCATAGTACATATAATGTAGGAAGCCGATTCGTATTATTTACCAGCAATAAATGTGCAAATGGTGTCTGCTTTTTAACGACCAACTCGAACAGTATTCAATCCAACCTATTACCTACTCATCATAGTCTTGTACAATGTAAAATAAGAATACATCAACATTCATTTTTAGAATTATTATTATAAGAAAAAATATGATAATATAAAATCACTTGAAACAAGCGATGTCAAAAAAGCAATCTTGCACAATAAGTCATGGTCATTAACAAATATTTACAGATCGGGAAGAAAATTATTCGGTAACCTATTTTGCGCAAGCTGGTTTCACTAGATAATTTATAAAAGCTGACGCCTGACTTTTAAAAACATCTATTGATTTTCCTGCCACTACCAATTTTTTAGAAGAAGTAAGTGTTTATACTTTGTGGGATTAAGTAGTTCGGATGTCACAACTATATTTGCTCGTTTTTAAATCATACTTACTACATTACCAAGTGATCTTGGAAAATTACCAGTCCATAAAATGATGGTTAATGCATTGCCATTGAATTTTGTGTCTTTTTATTCAGGCTCTCTTACCCAAGAAACATTGGAAATTCAAATTATCTACACCACACTCAAAGTGAAAATTCATTGTGGCTTGAACTTCGATATACATCAAAATTTTATGAAACGGGTGTTTCAACGGATTGTCATTTGGTTGACTTCGAAATTCGGCGTTAACGCTTTACTTAAATTTAATGTTGGACGATGTATTTTCTTTATTCTGAACAGTTTATCATCATATGTAAACGTTGGAAATGCGCGTTTATTTATTAAATAATTATTAACATTAGCATTGCGATTTGACACATTCTAAACATAATGGGAACGATACAATAGCAATTAAAATTTGGATTACGGTCACTGAACGTTTTAAAATATTCAAAACAAATCAGAAATTACGAACCGATACATTTTGATACATTCTATTAGACTGTCGCATTCGCATAGAATAATAGTGTCTCCAGGGGTCTTCTTACACTTTCTTGTCTTGTTGCTTATTCTCTATCACTCTGTTACTTATATATATTTTGTTTAAATAATATAAATAAGGCATTGATCGATTACGTCCTTATTTATTGTGGTTATGTACGATTGCCAACACATATTTATTGCAGATTAATATACCCAGCCCAGAGGCAAATACAAAAATACTTTAAGGACGCTGGTTACAGGTGGCGCTGCTGTTTGCAGATCGCGTCATCGTTAATGCTGCTGTGGTATAATAAACATTTGTGATGATTTTAAATTCTCATCTCATAACACATAGCAAATACATTATAATGCTACTGTATATAATATATAGGTTAGATAATTAAAGTAAGCAATATTAATTTTTATTTGTTACATACTTAAAAAAATTATATGGAGGCATTGCCTCACTTGCCTCATCGTACTAGTCGCCACTGTTTAAATTAGTTGTTATTAATGACTTTCACTTAATTTGATACTAATTCGAATTGGGTATTTATAATACACATTATACACAAAATTATTAAAATAGTTGTTTATGCAACAAGTACAAAAAGTGTTGTAAGTAGGACAAAACGTCGAGTGAAATAAGCACTTTCTGTACGAGTTGCAGACAATATTTTTTCTACGTTCATGCAAAAACCAAAAAATGTTTTATTTAGATGACACTAAGTGTAAGCAAATATGACGTCAATTTGAACGTTTATGTTTGTTATGATGACAAAACGCTGTAGTAGAATGACAGATGAATGCAATAAACATTTTATTGCACTAGTGCAATAAAGAACCACTTTTTCCTATATATAAAATGTGCACTTTTTGTAATTTATTGGAGCATCACTTAGATATTTTCAGTTGCAGCACTGCCAAGATAAGGTCATTGCATTTTAACTGATATATTATTTTAAATGTGTGTTAAATTTTTAGACTTAAGATGCAATTATAATCATTATGTGTGTGTACGCTATTTGAATTTCTGTAGTTGGATTTTGTAACCTGTAGAACAGAGTAACAATAAATAAATAAGGTTTGTCGGTTGAATATTGTCGATTTTACGTGTTATCTTAATTTATATAGGTATTTTATCCTCGATTTAACCTTATGACTTACTAATAGTACTACTCGTATATTGCGACATATTCTTTGTGACCATATTATGTTCATACGTAAACTGACTACGGTACGTTAAACTCAGCGCTGCACTATATCTAGTTATAAGAGCTTAAAAAAATAAGCAAGTAATTGATTACCTAAAAAAGGAAGTTGATGCTGTATTTAGATTGTCATGACTGTGGCAGTGGCCGGCTAGAATTACAATTTAATTTTAGTTGGATGATTACAATGAGAAAATATAAAAAGAAAAGTGAAAGACAACTGCAATTTACTGAAGATACATTGTGTCACGTCATTTTTTATCATTTTTGATTGTACTTAATTGTTGCGTACTTGTAAAACCACATATGCGTAGTCCTAGGAACATATGACTCTAAGGGTATGCATATTTAAAGTTATAAAAAATATATATACGAGGTGTGGCAATTAAGTTCCGAGAATTTAGTTATAACTCGGAAACTGGCAACACTACATCGTTTGTCAATGTTTTTCTAGAGAAACTAACTAAGAGGAAGGTCCTCACCTTCCTTTTAGTTTCAGTCCAAGGTTGAAGTCGATAGCACGTTTGGTTTGTGTTTTATGTGTATTTTTTGGAAGTAACATTTTTAGTGGCGTCTTGAAAATGAGTAACTCACTCAAATTACAAGCAACGTGTTGTGATTCAATTTTTAGTAAAATCTGGCGAAAAACCCTCGGAAATCCTTAGAAAATTGCAGGTGGTGTATGAAGACGAGTGCATGTCGAAAACACGCGTGTTTAAATGGACAAAACGGTTCAAGGAGGGGCATGACTCGGTAGAAAACGATCGACGTGAAGGAGCTCCCGTCACCTTTCGTACTGACGCGAATGTTCACTGTTTGCGTGCACTGATCACGTCTAACTGGCGTCTAAGGCATTCGTGCGTTGTCTGACGAGTTAAATGTCAACAAAGAAACAGTTCGCAAGATGTTTCACGAAAATTTGAATATGTGAAAGATTTGCGCAAAGATGGTGCCAAACGTTCTCACCCGTGAACAGAAAGACATGCGAAAATCGATCTGCGAGGATTTGTTGTTCCGCATTTTCAGCGACGGTAGAGACTGGATGAGTCAGGTAGTCATTGGAGATGAGACCTGGATATTTGAGTATGACCCCGAGACTCGTAAACAAAGTCAGCAGTGGGTGGAAAAGGGAGGAGAGCAGCCAACGAAAGCGAGGATGTCCAAGTCACTATTGAAGGCAATATTGATCGTTTTTTTCGATATGCACGGCATCATTCGTCGTGAATATGTTCCTGCCGGCCAGACAGTGACTAGACAGTTCTATGTTGGTGTTCTGGGACGGCTGCGGGCCCGCGTTTTCCATGTACGACCCAAACTCGCCGAGAACGGCTGGATCTTGCACTACTACAACGCACCAGCCCATTTGTCATTCATTGTGCAAGAGTTTTTGGCAAAAAAGGCATTCCAACGTTGCCGCACCAACCCTATAGTCTCGATATTGCCCCCAGCGTTTTTTTATTCCCCAAGATGAAGTCGCACCTCCAGGCGGCGTAAAGGAGGTCAAAAAAGCTGTAACCGTGATGCTGAACGGGTTAACTGCGGAGGATTACCAACGATGCTTCCAATTGTGGGAGCAACATTGGAATCGAGTTAGAGGGAGACTATTGTGAAGTCGATAATAAAATTTTGGCGAAATTTAATCTGCTTGATTTTTTTATTGATAAATTCCCGGATTGCCACACCTCGTATATATTTTTATAATAACACTATAAGGTAATTGAGAATTACTTAAGAATGGTCTAATATGTTATTGTCGTGTTAAGTACATGCATATGATTTGAAATTAAAAAGTGCGTATCTTAACCGTTACTATTCTACCTACTGAATTGAAACAAATTGCCAAGCTGCTACTGATAAGTTGACAATAGTTATTTTTCTTCAGAAGAAGAACCAGATTTCTTATATTCTTTCGATAAATTATTTCCTTTCGATACTAGCAGACAATTGTTTTAAATCATTCCTTGCCAATACCATGAATCATTAGCGCTTTAGACATCAATCAAAACCCAGAACAATGCAAAACACTCTTTAAATACTGCAGGATGTCGATAGAGCGAAGTAACTCATGAAAACCGTGGACAAGATAGACGCCAAGATGTAAATATTCAGGCTGATTAAAAAATTATCCAAAAAAAAAAGAATATAGGGGATTCTTATAATTACAATTTTGTAAAAAAATAAAAAAGGGCGATTGATTTAAGTATACACTTTTACACAGTACTGGAAACTGGTTCATTGATCTTGCACAAGGCAAAGCCTGTAATCGGCAACCGGCACAGCGTTAAAGTATAACAAAAATTGAATGGACAAAAAAATTGCAAGAATTTCCCAAGGAAAGAAATAAATAAAATTTTATAACACCTATTTATATTAGCAAATTCAACTGCTTTTGCCGCTATTGTTACTATTTATTAATTAAATTTATTTGTGGTTTTAATTAATAAAATAATTTGACAACAACTGTTCAAAATTGTTTCCGTTTTACCTAGTTTCTACGAAACAACACAAATGTTTCTAGTTCTTGTTCGTTTTAAACGCTTAAATTATTGGCAGCAGTTATGATATATATTCGAGTAAATCATCAATAATGCCCACTTCAGTGCGATGCATTTAAATATCTCTACAAAAGAGACCAATGGATTTAAGTCAGGGGATCGTGGCGGCCATGGTACCGGTCCTCCTCGTCCAATCCATCTTACCCGTTGAACTTCATTAAGCTACTCCCGAACACTTTGTCGAAAACGAGAGGGATCACCACCGTGCAAGAACCACATTCAGAATCGGACACATCTTCAAGATGTCCAGGCAGATCATTTCGAAGGAACTAGAGATAGTGATCCCCATCCATTCGATTTGATAATATGAATGGTTCAATCAAGCGATCATCGACAATCCCTGCTCAAACATTTAAAGAAAAGCGTTGTTGGAAATGATCCCAAATGGCGTGCGTATTTTCAAAATCTTAACCGTGACTATTATGAATATTATACAGTCAGCAGCATTTTATTGCAGCAACTATTCACAGAATCTAATTCTTAAGAGATAATCCCTTGGTATTAATGTCTGGGACACACTGTACATGGTACAGATATAATAATTGAGCCAAGTATATGATACGCCGCACTGTTGATTGGAACATTCTCTGTACTTGTTGAGCGATTTGCTTGGTACTTATTCGGAGATTCTCTTCAACATTCTCTAAAATGTGTTCCTCAGCTGCTGCAATACGCCGTGGATGCCCTGGACCTCAATTTTGCACTACTTCGATAAAAGTCGCTGCATTTGGCACATATGTCAACTGGAAAATCGTCCTATGTTGACAAGAAGCTGCTAAAGCATTTTATCTTATTTCACCACAAACTAAAACGATATTCATCAACTCCGAGCTGCTATACACTTAAACCATCTTTGTCACTTGAAAAATTAATGTAAACACTATTGCAAAATGTTGCAAATATTGTTAATAATAAAATCGAATTTCAGTATTCGGAATCGTCTATGTGGAGAGACATAGAGGGCAGCGCGCGACTATAGTGTACCTAGTATTTTTAGGAGGATTTTACAATTTTTTTCCTTAGTATCATCTTGTTTCCTTAAGAATTTATAAATCCGAGAAAGTAGGTTTTATTATTTCAATTTTACGTTAATTTATTTTATTTTGTAGGTAATTGTTTTCAAAATTTGTACAAGAAGGTTTTGTTTGTATGATACACACGAATATATGAATGATATGACGCTACAGGCTGTAGTACGAAAATCCATCGACGGAGGTAATTCCTTTTACATCTCTGTTGCACTTTGCATAGAAATAATAGCTTTTACTCTTAGAAAAAACATCAATAACCACAAAATTGCCAACGCTGAATTAAATTGATGCTCTTAGAGCGGAATTCATAGTCATCATTTCACTTAAGTATGACTTTTCATATAAGGTATACTTAGATAAGATGCTCTTCAATATTTTGTTTCATATCTAAACTTAATGGAAACTTATTAAAGTGTAGTACGAAGCTATTAGTAAAGTAGCACCCTACATTTTTATATTGTAAATTGCAAATCTAAGAACCTACTTTCACTGATTCAAAAGTAATGCAACAGCTAATATCTTTTATTTTTGTTTTTGAATTTACTCCATAAACCTAACTATTTCTAATCGTCTTAGGTAGTTAATTTGGTAATTTTATGCGTAATCAATAATATAATCCCACAGCTACCTTCATAACACACACACCTTTTTATTTAAATAAGCAATAGGCAAAGATAAGATTAGTGCAGTACAATACGTGTAAATGTATAGTTGGTTGCATACCGATGAATTGTCTAAATAATTACTGTGCAATTTCTTAATGTCTTGATAAAGGGTTTGCTCATTAACGTAATTTAACGAATAAGAGAACCGAAATACTTTAATAGAATTATTTTTAGTCAATTTAATTATTGTTAGCTTGTCATTTGTGCAGAGATCGTATAGTAAGGATAAAGTAATCATGTCGGCTTTTCCTTTTTTTCATGTGGCGCCATCAGTTAGCCACATAGAAGATTAAATTTCCAGTCGGTAAAACAGAGTCGAAATATTTTGCATTGTATTTGCAGCAGTAGAGCAGGAGGTGGTTAGAAAAAAACATGGCTGCAGTGTAACTCTGGCTGACAGTCTATGAAAATAAAGTAAAATAAAACGATGTAAATGAGTGATGGTGTTTGTGTATTGAGTAGTGCTTAATAAGAAAAATTGTTCGGCTTTGTTATCAAGTGAATTGATGTGAATACAATGTGGAAGTGAGTAGTGTACAATTGGTGTTTCAATGACCACCTGGCTCTATGTCTTCTGTCAACCGGGCCTTATCATTTAAAATATGATGGGCATTGTTTATTTTATATCAGTTAATTCAAGGACTATCGCGTTGAATTGGTAAATAACTTTCATCGTAATTTTTATTTAGAAACCTCAATCAAAACAAATAATGACAAAACTACACTACAATATATGTTTTTATATCTACTTGGAATGTTATATTTTTGTTGTTAGCTAGTAAACTAGTTAATTGATATTATTATCTGAAAGTCAAAGTGCATGATATAAACGACGCGATAAATGTTTGTACCTATAACTTTTGAGTAAAGGTATGTCATGTATATTTAACGATGGGATTTAAAAACATAAAGTCTTGATTACTGTTGACAAAAGTAATACCTACCCTTATTTCTTCTTGGAAGTTAAAATTATGTGCTTGTAAACATTTCAGTATTTATACGATACATATTGGAAATTTCAATTTGATTCCTAAATTTAGTTTTTAACCAAGTAAACTGCAAGTTGGTATACAATATTAATTAAGAACATATCTATAGACACAAGTAGATATTAAAAATAAAAATATATATTTTTTAAATACTAAATAGCTGGTGAGATGGGTGTAGTTAATTAATTACATATCTCAAATAAAAGATAAATTATACTGCATATAAGTATATTATTTTGAAAATAACATTAGAGTAAGTTAATTATGTTTTTATTGTTTTTATAAATACTTACCTACTTAATGTTGTGACATGATTAAGCAGTAATATATTATGATATTTGCTTATGATCATTTTAACACTGTTTTAACATGTTTTTGATTCATCTAGAGTGTGTAAGAATGAAAATACCGAGATACCCATTTAGGTACACTAAAAGTATCCAACATTAATCGTATAACTGAATGTTTGGCCAAATTTTAGGAAGTGAGTTACGTTACAATTTAATAAAATGCCTATATATTTGTTTACCTATATGATGTTCAAAATTCATACAAATATATGGTTTATTCCAAGATAAAAAAAAACAGTTGAAGAACTATATTATTACCTAGGTACTTGCCTTAAGTATATTTCAAAATTAACTTGATAGATACGGTCTTCTGAAATTTTGCCCAGCATTTTGCCATGTCAAAATTGGGGCATCTTGCGAAGCATCTTATCAAAGAGTACTTAGCACGAATACGTATCTAATTTTTATCACTTTGTAAGTATGTACCTAATATGAAATAGTGTACGAGGAGAATAAAATTAGGATTCAAAATTACAAAAAAAAAAAAAATGTGTTATAACATGTCAATGCCTGTCGACAACAAAATCTAAAACTAGGTGCCGAGGTAGGTACATACCAAATTGAAACAAAATTATTTGTGCTGTTTTGTTGTACCTAATTTATTTTTGCAACTTTTTAGTTCTTTGTGTCTCGAAAATGAAGAATTTTACACACATGACATTTAAAATGTTTGCTGTAGAATACATATGTTGCTAAAGTAGAGGTTAAAGTCTTATACACGGACTGCCAGTTTTACACCCCTGTATATTAACATTTTAATCCATGGAAATGCATCGATTTAAATAAATAAATACTTAAGTAATAAATTTTTATCCTCTACCATAAGTATTTGCCATTAATCAGTAAAAAAATACCTGTACCTCCATATGGGGTGTTTTCTCAGGATGTTCTTTGTTTCGTTTTAAGCCAAAAAGTCTGAAAAAAATAAGAGTTGGTTTAAAGCACCAACTTTGAAGAGGGTGAAAATTTTTGAAACCTGCGACCACATATACAAATATATTAGAATTCATTAATTCATATTTGACAATCAGTTATATAAATTAATACAGTAGGTACTGAACATTTGTGACTTAACATAAACTCGCCTAAGTAACGATCTAAATAACTTGATCTGATGCTGGTGTAACCTAACTATCAAATGTATCTCATCAGAACAGAGCAGCATGTGATGAAGATAGACTACATAACATTTGCATGTGTAAATTAAAGTTCTTATACTTATCCATTATCCTTAAGTATCCGAGGGGTAAACCGCTGGCCAAATTTTGTATACTAATGACCCTTTTTGCCTGTACTACTCTTAAATTTCGAAATAATGCCTTTAATTCCCTACTAATGCCTTCTTATTTCCATTAATTCCGTACTAATGTCCTCTAATTCCCCAGTTGTACTCTAATTAACATATCACTAGTTATTCTTTTAAAATACATTTAAAAAATAGACTGAAGTATCTAACAAATGAATATATTTTAGCATTATGATGATTTCATTTCAAAACTAAGAACTCTACTGGGACTACAGTCTAGAGCTTGGTCAAGTGTAGTCTACAGTAGACTACTATATGTGTTTTAGATTTGCTTAACTATTCTTACGGGCTGAAATAAACTGTTTTGGTTTAAGGATGCATTTACATTTTTATATTGCTATACCACTGAGGTATTTTGCTGTACAAGTTGTAGGTAATTAAAGTTGTGTGTATTTATGGGTATTTTTCGGTATTTTTAGGTACTTTGTGTATTTTTGGGTACTATCAAGGTAATAATGGGTATTTACTGGGTATTTAATGGGCATTACGAAAATAATTAATGGGTATTTTAACAGAAAACTAGTATTTTCCCGCCAATTTTTAAATACAATAGCGATCGCGCATGTGTTATGCCGATGGCACAGTTTAAATATAAGTAAACAACTGACCGACGCAATGGCAAATATAAAAAATAGATACAAAAACATTTTCTGTAAAATTTTTCGAAGGCACTGTTAAACTACTATGTGGCCTATTATTGTCTTCGTAAAGCTTTAGTTTAGAAAATAATATAGGGTGATTCGAATTAGATACATTCTATTGCAAAAATAATGACACTTCCTCAAATTAGTTTTTTGACTACTGGATGTTCTGTGTAGAAATTTCAATAGATTTCTGTAGGTGAGTGGAACAACTAAGAACTAATGTTTAAAATTGAAAGTAGAGTTCTTTACGAATTACGCCAAATTCAACTAAACAGTGCCATTATTACTGCAATAGATTGTACAGTACAGTGCCATATAAACAAGTATCATATGAATGTTTTATAATGTATTTACGCAGAATATATCCACTCACATACTAGCACATTCCCCTCTTCTGTTAACAAATTTTAGTATGGTATAATTTCTTAAACTTTATCTTTAAATCAATGTATTACATATTATTCGATACGACGTGTTAACGACAAGTTTGGTCAAACTTCTCCGACATATTCTATTGATGTAAAATATGTAATAAAAAGTGAATGAGTCTATAATAAAAATTAAAATATTGCTAAATTAGGTTTTCCTATCACATTTATATTCTACTTGACAAAAAAGATTTTTTATGTAAACAACTGCCAATTATCTAATTCTAATCATACATGACGGAAAGCAAGCCGGGGCTAAAATTGAATTCTCCCTCAATACCCATGTATTTACACTTGCTAATGAAAGATTTTGGTTGTACTTTGTACTGGAGACACCGATGGTACCCGATGAGTATTTGGGATCTGTACAATAATTTTAGGGACACCCTGTATAGACCGAATATTATGATTTCATAGACGAGGAAGAAGTTTGTTTTTAGTTAGCTTGAAGGGGGCATGGTGTAGGTATTGGCAGCCTTCTTGGGTGCGCCAATGAGTTTATGATACATTTTATGTAATCCAAAATGTTTTTTCCAGATGTATTCAGATCGAGTCAAGGGAGCCTTTAAAAAAATCTATATTATTTACGTAGATCTGTAACTGGAATAATTTCAAAGGAAATGAAAGACAGTTTTGGCAAATTTAAGGTATGTTAAGTAAAATCGTGGGTCATTTAATGTATTTTTCGTTTCTTAGATATCTGGGTATTTAAGGGTATTTTTGGGTACTATTCGGTATTTCTGGGTAGTTAACGGGATTTTTAGGTACTTAAGGATATTATAGGGTAATAGTCATAGGTATTATTTGGGCACTTGAGGGTAATTCGTGGTTTTTGGGTATTTTTGAGGTATTTGCTTATTTGATGAGGTACTTTTTTTTTTAGAAAAATAAGGTATTTACGGGTAATATTTTTAAAAAATGGTGTTTAATTGTACAAATTTCAAGCAGTGGTTTACCCCTCGCTTTTAGCTGATGAAATAAAATACTTTTCATATATATTTTTTTAATTGCTCAAGTGATTTTTGTAACTACATCATCAGGCAATAACAATTTGTCGAAAATTGCCCTATTATCTATCATAATAGTTCTTGGTGTTATCTACAAATTTGTGTTGTTGCCTGATGATGTGAATTTCTTGAGGTATGTTGAAGGGTAAAGGTATGGTCCAACATAACTATAAGGTCTGATCCATCACACTGCTTTAAAATGGAGATGCTACATGTTGGCAAAGTGTTGTTATATTACTACCAAGAAAACATGATTTTGTGTCTAAACAATGAGAAAATAGATTTTATTTTTTGCATCAATTAATTTAAAAATCAATTTAACTCAAAAACTGTTTCCCATTCTGTTTCTGGACATTTGATAATAGTAAAAGGGGAGGTAAAAGGTTAATACAATGTTAATATAACAGTCACTGTGAATTTTTAGATACCTCTTTGATGCCATTGATGGAAAAAAAAATATACAGGGAGTATTATTTTTAAATCTCTTTCTCTCTTAATAAATTTGGTGTAAATCGACGTGTAGTTAAATAATTAAGTATGTGGGTATCTTACTGGAATATTTAGAATACGTAATATTCACCATGTAACAATAATCCTACGTTACAAAAGGCAAGTACGTATGATATCTTCTAAGGAAGCGTTTTAATTTAAAGAGAGTGCCAAGAAAGTGGGTGTAACCTCTGTCTTTGTGAGCGTATTACAAATTTCCTAGTAATTCCCCAGGAATTTCTAGTAATTTCTTCATTTACTTACAACACCCGCAAGTAATGCCTATTAATATCAGTAATGCCCTGTAATTCCCAGCAATGGCATTTTCTACACCACAATTTAAATTTATTGTTGCATTAAGTAAGCAAACATGACGATAAAATTAGCACATTTCATAATTAATGGAAAATTGCGGAACTAGATGTGAGAACTGTTAAGGGGTCGTTCAGCTCTTAAGAAAAACGAGGCATTTTTTTTAATGTGATATATCTATTGATGGGTATCTTGTCTTTAAAGCTATTCATTTCACAGGAAATACCGAAAAACCACGAATTACCCTCAATTGTTCAAAGAATATACGCGTATTACCCAATAATATCCTTAAGTACCCAGAGGTCTAAGAAACGAAAAATACATTAATGGTTCACGATTTTACTTAATGTACCTTTAATTACTCCATCTACAGATCTACGTAAATAATATAGAGCTTTTTAGAGGTTACAGGAAAATTCCTTATTCAGTATTAATAAATATATCTAAACTCGTGTCCAAGTTGGTAGGATATTGTGGATGATCAATGATCATATTGCGGCTGATCGTGGAATTTATACTTAAATCGATCCATCGACTCGATCTGAATACATCCTGGAGATAATATTTTGGGTTACATAAACTGTATCATAAACCCTTTGGCGCACAAGCCAATATCTAGACACCATGCTCCCTTCAAGCTAACTAAAAACAAACTTATTCCTCCCCTATAAAATCATAATATTCGGTCTATACAGGAAGCCCCTAAAATTATTATCCGGATCTCAAATACTCATCGGATACACCACTACCGAGTACCATCGGTGTCTCCACCAAAATCTTTCATGGAGTATAAATGGATGGGTATTGAGGGGGAATTCAATTTTAGATCTAGCTTGTTTTCCATCATCTATGACTAGAATTAGATAATTTGCAGTTGTTTAAAATTGTTGTAAAAAAGCCTCTTTTTTGTTAAATAGAATATAATAGGAAAACCTAATTTAGCAAAAGTTTAATTTTAAAATATGTCGGTGAAGATTGTCAAACGTATCGTTAACACGTCGTATCGTATAATATGTAATATATTAATTTAAAGATAAAGTTTTAGAAATTATACCATATTAAAATTTGTTAACAGATGAGGGAAATGCGCTAGTATGTGAAAAGATATTCTCTGCGTAAATACCTTATAAAACATTCATATGATACTTGTTTAGGATACTATACTGTACAAGCTATTGCAATAATAATGGCACTGTTTAAAACCAATTTGGCGATTTATTTCGAACTGCTGTTGTACTGCTGTATTCCTAATGAAATCTGCTTTCAATTTGAAACATTAGTTTTTTAGTTGTTCCATTCACCCACAGAAATCTACTGAAATTTCTACACAGAACATCCGCAGTAGTTGATTTCGGGAAATGTCATTATTTCTACAATAGATTGTATCTAATTTATATCACCATATATATTTTTTTTCAGTAAATGGCCACATAGTGGTTTAACAGTGCCTTTAATATATCTAGAAAATAGTTTCGTATCTATTTGTAATAATTTTTGTATTTGTCATTGATATCGTCATAACGCATGCGCGATGACCATTCTATTTAAAAATTGGCGGGAAGATACTAATTTTCTCCAAAAATACCCATTAATTATCTTCGTAATACCCATTAAATACCTAGTAAGTACCCATTATTACCTTGATAGTACCCAAAAATACACAAAGTAAAAATACAATAAAAATATCTATAAATACGCACAAATACCCCAAAAAATGCTAAAAGTACCTTTAATTACCTACAGTAAAATACTCCAGTGGTTTTCCCCTCGACAATTCTATTTCGTTTTGGAAATCGAAAATTCATGTCACGCATAATTCACTTTTGTTAATATTTTATGGAAAGTTTCATTCAGATAGCAACCTCATTTTTTTAATGTCGGAAGCTCGTTTTTAAAATACCATCTATGAGTTATTTGTTTATTTTGTATCATCAACGATCATCAACTTCTATCTCTTCTGTTCGCGAGTTCTCACTATTTTCCGTTTCGCAGTTGCATGTTCTTCTTTGCCACTCTTTATTGCATTATATGCACTATTTACAGACATTCTTAAAAATTAACTACATAACTATTTCAACCGCATCACTTCATAGTCTAATCCATTCATAATCGTTTACGATTTTGAGAATACACTGTAGAGCTTGAATTATTCTCCATTCTTAAGAATACAAACACAAGATCACTAATAAATTAATTAAATTCGAAATTAAAGTATCGGAAAGATGTACTGGAAATTTTCCCATGCACACGCCCATGATATTTGGCGTGTGCGCGTAATGGGTTCTGTCACGGTATGACTACCAACAGAAATCGGTTTTCCTGATTTGGCGCATGCGTCTTTGCTACGACGCATGCGTATTTGCTGCAGCAGAAGAATCGGATTAATCGGGGGTTAAAAATAGGGGCTGCATGCATTTATCTTTGTGTTGACTGCTTTAAATGGTAAGAGGGTTTTTAACTTGCAACATTCTGTATTAGTTTGGGCCTTGACTATAGTATTTGAAATAAAAATACACATTTCTTGTAAATTAAATAATTTAACATTATTTTTTAAATCCAATTATCTACTAGTACGACGAAATCTGTAAACAGAGTTATTACGTTTTGGTTTGAAAAATAATTTGTGTTAATTTTATCGTTTATTATTATTTCATATTTACCTAAGAAGTGTAATTAATACCAAGTAATAAGGCTTGCTACAGACTATTCTTCTGTTGGAGATTCGTTATGCGCTATTCGTGATATGTGAGAAATTTGTAAATAGAGTGTAGGGTCTTGTTCGTTAAAAATCCATTCATACAAAATTTACACCTATACACACTGCACGAAATTAGTATAAATCACGAATCGCGAATTCACGCATAGTATTCATGATTCGTTATGGGCGATATGTGAGGAATTCGCGAATGTGTGTAGGGTCTTGTTCGTTAATCCATTTATAAGAACCCTACACACTTTGCACCAATTCTTTACAAATCACCCATCACGAATCGCGAATTCACGCATGTCTGTAGCAAGCATAAGATTTTCCTGTTCGTCTTTTATTTAGTTTTTGTTGTTTTATTGAATATCGTATAACAATGAAAACATGAAATATGGTTCAGGTGCATTGTTTATTCTTATTTCACAAATGCATACTTATGTTGTTCTCACACATTGCTAATTCCGGCTTTTTCGTCTAAAATTACCCAAGAAACACCCTTTATTAAATATTCATTAAATAGGATTAGGATAGGTATAATTAAAAAAACTATCAAAACAGCATTAAACTTCGATAACAGTTTAGAAAATACATGTTCTATAAGTAGCTAGATCTAGGCTTTATTGTCCAGGTTTAAGTATTCCTTTTATATAAAAATACTTCAATTTCACTTTTCAATCATTGAACGACTATGCACTGCATAATTTCACATATGTCAAGACGTACTTTTAATGTGGTATTATCGTTATTACATAAAAACCAACATAAAAACGAATCTTAAAATTGATAAATTTTATTGACCTTGAACATTAATAATAATAACCGTTTACAGATATCTACGTAGGTATTATCTCACTTTATCACTTGCCAGTGAGATTTATCTTATAAAAATTATTGTCAGAAAAACTGTAGAAAGTGAACAAAGGTGTATGTATTTTTACTAGCTAGTGAGGAACTATGAGATTTGTATGACATTTGCAAAGGTAAGAACGACGTCAAGGAAAATTTGATCTCTTGTTACCTATCCGCAAGATATATTTATTTTTATAAGTTTACTGTTACCTCGTGATTTTAATAGGTTCATGTTTTGTTATTAATTGCTCTATTGATCGCAGCTGTTAGTTTTAATCGTTCAAGTTCTTTAAAGTTTACTTGGACATAATTTGACTTTTTATGATGACCAATTAAAATATGTAAGTACTTAAGTATTACTTACCTACATTGAAATTGTCGGAAACATACAAGGATAAAAAGCGATATAAAAAGTAAAAATGAAATACCTGAAATAGTTTACTCTAGTTTATATCCATTTAAAATTCTTTAATAATATTTTATCATTGTGCAATTGTTATCCGGTGACTACTCTGTATTGTATAAATCGAGGTATAAATATAATCATTAACTTATGCAATTTTTTTAATTTTAAATTCCTCACAGATAGTATTATTCGAAACTGCCGTGACATCTCGGTGACATTAGTTGCAGGCACAGAACTCTAAATACTCTTATTTAAAATTATATATAAGTAGATTTATTACCACATTGAGTTATAATAACATGAGGTAACTGTCGAACAGATATTTGGAAGTTACCTCAAAGTTTATATACTTAAAAAAAATCTTCTTTGCACATTATTTTTTGTATTAAGAATCTGTACTATCATGACACAATTTTTATACTCCATGTCCTTCACTTTTAGATTAGGTATATAGCTTGTCAGTTCGTCACGCCGTGGCTACTCCAAAAATCGCTACTTACCACTTTTTTCATTAAATATATTTTATCAGAAGCTTTGATATATCATCATCATCGTAATTTCTCCATTTTATGAATGTCTTAAAGCGGCCAAATTTCGAAATATCTTGGTTCTTGTTCTTATTCAATGAAATATCAACATTGAGTATTCCGACCATAATGTAGCAGGGGACAATGTCTTTAATGTTTTAAGAAAACTACCAATAATACATCTTCTGTTATTGTGGACACATCTTTCGTTGTACATCATTTGATGAAATTTTCATAGACTTGATTCTAACCGTTTTTAAATTTGTCCGGTAACAAACTTCTGCACGCAATAATTACTACTTTTTCAATGGAATTTATTTTTAACTAAATTCTAGGCAAGTAAACTCGGCTACGCTTCGCTTCGCCTCGGTTATTTAAATATACCTCGCACCTAAGAGTAAGCTTTTGCAGCTTGTACCTAATGTAAATAACTATCGCATCCACCACTAAAATTTCAATTTTTTTTACAAAATTGTTATCTCTTTGGTACTAAAGAATTGGAACTGATAGAAATAGTTATGGTAAAAGGTTGCTACTGCTAACGCAACTTCTTTTACTGCTAGTAACTACAATGATTCTCTATAGAAATCAAATTCCAATGCCGTTAAAGCGAGTAGAACACTTTAATTTACTTAATGTTATTTCCATATTCTTTTTTTATAGCCAGTATCGTATAGATTCGTATTATTTTTATTAAGCGTATGTGTAGCTGTCATAGGTAAAAATAACAATATAGCATTTCGCAATGCAGTGCAAATAATTTCGATCATTCCGAGTAATACCATAACGGAGACCACAATTCTGTAAGTATTTCTAATAATATCGTAGTAAGCGAATTCATTGATAGACAGTTTGCAAGGTTGTTCCCCTTCGTTGTGACGTAACTTATTCTAAACATAAAAGTCTAACTCCGTATTCTACTACCTACCTGTTAGGTAGTGTGCACGGAATTAGGAAATATCTAATAGGATAGAAATAACAATGAAAACTCCTTTTATGTATTTTTTTAAAATAAAATAATAACTTTTAAAAAGCGTTTGCAAAACACACCTTTGTTATTATCCTATCTCCACATTTTAGCAATTATTTTCTCATTCCAAGTTTGGGTTCTAAGGATATTTACATCTACAGTTAAATTTAAAAAAAATATGCAATTAATTTTTCAAGAACTGCAAACACGGAATTCCAGAGAACTACTACTCTGCGAGCTAATGTCCCGACCGAGGTTGATTACACCTAAAAAACCTATAGCAAACAGCGGAAGTCACTCGTCAGCAGCTCATCATATATTTCGACGGTTTCGAGATTATTAGTTCTCATCAGTAAGTGCCATATGTGAGGTAACCAACCAGACGACGAATAACCTTTGCTGTTTTAAATCTATCTAACCCGACAGAAGAGATCATGAGTACGCGGTGTAGACGAGCTACACCTAGCGGCCACTGAAAATCCGCAGATATGAATGGCTCTATATCGCAGTAGACACCATTGAAAGCTATCGACCTCTATCGCGATTCGGCGAGAAACATATTTTGCAAATACGGAATTCTAGGAAACCTGAAAAGCTTACAGCAGGCACTTATCAGCAGCCCACAAAACATATACTCATGTCGAGCTTATTACGCTCTCATCAGTATGCTATAGATGAGGTAACCGACAAATAGTCTTAGCTGTTGCGATGTAGAACGTGTTGTGTATGTGGCTTTTCAGTTCGGAATGGAGTAGCGAATGGCCGCCAAATGTAGCTTGTCTACATCGTGTTTATAAGAATTGTTGTTATTATGACTTAAATGACATGATATATATTAAGGCTATATTAAAAGACAGCAATACAAATTCTTATTGCCTGACGACGTAAAGAAAAAATTGCACAAAATTGCTAGCGCAATTAAAAAAATGTGATCTTTCCATCGTAACTAATTCACTCCTGTGCCACCTCAACTCGGAAACACCTCTTACTATGCTGATTAGTGGAAAATTCGGAGGAATTTACCAAAGAGTGCAAACAGTCCTAAGAAATACTAAAAAGTGGTGTTAGGATCATCCTCTGTCAGTCAACTATAGGAAGACGAAAATGGTTCTCTTCACGAGGAAGAGAAAACTGGGGCCAATAAAGCTCCTAAACACTATGCTAAGCTTTGCATCGAATGTGAAATACCTTGGAGTTACATTCGATGTAAAGCTAACATGTTTATTTAAAAGGATAAGATTTATAAAGTATACTAAAGGCGTACACAGTTGTAGTGTCGGAAGACCGTTGTAAAACCTGGGGAATGAAACCAAAAGTTATGATGTGAATATACATATGTCATTGTAAGATCAATGTTAGCCTACGCGGCTGTCGACAGTTAAACAAAAGTTTGTATGTCTGCGACCTTTGGATATTTATCTAAGAGACGCGACATCGACGACTATGCTTTGCCTGAAGAACTTTAGTTTCAACCAGATGTAGTAATGTGGTTCAGTTAGGAGCAGCCAGTAGAATGAGGTCTTCAGAAGAATGGTCCTTGTACAGGCAGATATTGGCAGTATTTTGCTCCCTAATTTGAATTTGAGAGACTTTGTACGCATTAGGAGTGAGGAGCAGACCGCCAGTGAGGATGTAATCAAAAGGAAGGAAGGTGTAGGATGTGGGATCTATTTCAGATCTCTACATATCCGATATCAGTGGTTAATGGATAGGCATTCTACCGTGGTATAAACGGAAGTAGCAGCTAGAGCATAGCCGCCAAAGAAATTGCCCGTAGGTATACAACACACAGACAGCAGTTTAGATAAGCATGGGAATGCCATCAGGGACGCCAACACCATGCAGTATACAAGGTTCAATGGCAATAAGGAAGCTAATAAATTAGCCAGGAGTGCATTGGGTCTTAACATATTTAGACCAGGTCCTTCCAGCACACCGGGTTCTTTGTTAGCATTTGTTAAAATTATTAAGGAGTTCCTACAGTATTATCCTATAACCTAAATAGTTCACCTATAAAATAGTTAAACAAATCTAATACGCATATTTTCTGTAGCTTTAGTTTTTCCAGGGGGAAATAGTGACAGTTTAGGGGAATTAGGATGCATTACTGGGAATTACAACGGCCTTACCGGTATTAGAAATTATAGTGAATTGATAGGGCACTCCTCAGAAAGGCGAAGGCATACAACGAAATTGAAGAACATTACAAACAATAGTATAAACATCAAAATTATTGATGTTTAGTTTATTCATTGTTACTACTTCATTTTTACTTGGTGTTTTTTATTCGCTATACTTGAAAATGCCGAAGTAGCATAAGAGCAAGCATCCTGTTATTTGTTAAGTCTTATACAGGGTGAATTAGAACGTTTTGAGTATACAGGGGAATCTTACAAATACAATTTTATAAAATCTGCGGCAATCTGCGACCGGACAAAAAATGCTCAAGGGAAGAAATAATTAACATTTTATAACGCCGATTATATACAGCAAATTTAACTGCTTTTGACGTTATTGCTATTAATTAATAGATTTAATTTGTGATTTTAATTAATACAATAGTTTGTATGATGTTACATTTTGGACCTGTCTTTCTCAGTTTTTACAAACTAACAAGTTATTGGCAACAACTATGATACGTTTCCGTAAATCATCAATGGTATGTATTGATTTCGGTGCTATACATTTTCTAAATATCTCACAATAAGTCCAAATGATTTAAAGTGAGGAATTTGTGGCTGCTATGATGCCGGTTCTCCTCGTCTACTCTCTTGGTATTAATGCTTGGACACGCTTTGCATGGTACGGATTTAATTGAGCCTCGTGTATGATACGCCACACTGCTGCAATACGCCGTGAAAGTCTTGGACCACCATCTCTTCCACGATTCGGTTTCAAATTTCCCCCGCGTTGCACTACACTACACTTGCACTTGCTGCACACCGCCGTAAGAGTAGCTGCATTTGGTACATGTTTACCAGGAAATCGTTCTGCTAAAGCATTTTAACATCGACAGATTAAAACGATATCCATCAACACCGAGGTGCTACTATACACGTAAGCCCTTTTTGACACTTCAAAAACTAATATAAAGACTGATGTCACAAAAACTTCAGTGCCTACAAACAGTAACCGGATTTCAATATTCGGAATCGCCTGTCTAGAGACTAGTAGTCCAGCGATGTAAAGATTGAAAATACAGCGACTATAAGGATTTTATATAAAAAAAACGTTACGATATTGACTCCTGACGCATATACTCCCATATTCTTTTAGATAAGTTCTGAATCGCCCTGTTTAGTTTAGTTAAATTCATTAAATGTCTACAACCCATTGTTTTGTATAAATATTATTTTAAACTCAAATTAAATGAAACCATTTGATTTTCGCAAGGGATTACGCATTATTAAACGTTTTCCAGACTTGACGAACTCAACGGATGCCTCCGTTGGTGGAGCACTTCCAGCTGAGGTCCATGGAACCGCCCCGCAATGGAGACATGGTCAGCTCGGTTCACGTCAGCGAGCGAGAGCGAGTGCACCCCAGGGCGCCTCCGCACCCCCTCACTCCCTACCTCCGGACGGCGCTCTACGACTACGACGCCCAAGGCGAAGACGAGTTGTCCCTCAGGAAGGGCCAGATCGTGGAAGTCCTCTCAGAGGACGCCAAGATATCTGGTGACGAGGGATGGTGGACGGGCAAGATCGGTGATAAGGTGAGTTCTTCCACTCGAGAGTATACAAACAGCGTAAACCTAATAGTCAGAATTCTGAGTTCAAATTAACGACAAATGATCGGTTTGATGTAGGGTGGATGTAGTCAAAGCCGACTTTCTTAGCATGAAAATGAAATGCATACCTGATTGGTATTAACTTGAAAATATTCTCATTCGCCTTACTTAAGCTATTTTTATCTCATTTTTTGTAATGGTAGATATCTATGGGGAGAAATAATGTAAGTACATATAAGTCAATCTGAAGATAAGTGTTCATTTCTATTTCCACAAATTTCGAGAATTATTTGAATTTCAAAATAATAACATTTTTAAGTTTTACAAAATATATCTTTTTATCCACGGCCACTATATTAAGAAGGTCTGTTTTCCGTGGATTAAAGGCCTTTTAACACACTAGTGGATTAGAATTCATAATATAACGCTTCGATTTTATAGCATTTTATTTATAATTATAATTATTAACATTCATTCTTGTCATTTTGACCGCTATTATTGAAATTCAGTCGATAAGGAGTTTCTGAAGGACTAGAAGGACCCACAACTTCGCCAGGTAGAATCTGGATTTTTTCAGCAATTGCCATTTTGCTGGACAGTGAATCTTCAATATATCTTTCCGCTACCCGAGTCGATTTCTAACCACCATGACGCTTCACAGTGACAATCTCACCCCCGCACTGGCCAGTAATGTTGCCGAAGAATGCCTCATTGCATGTCTGGTAAAACTTTCTAGATAAGGGCGCCCAAGAAATGCAGTCACTTTTGAAAAAAAAAATCGAAATTGTGTTGATGCCTATATGTTGTGTAGTAGATTTTCCAGCCACATATCGCAGGACAAATCTCCCACCGGCATTTTTAGGTCGCAGATTGATGTATGTTCGACATATTTCTACAGCATTGACTGAACAAGCTTCTTCCATGATCGTGAAGCTTCTGGAAATATTTGTTTTCGTATCCGGAATTAGTAAAGAGTTCAAAATAAAACGCTCAATGTATAAACCGAAATATTAAAATCGTGTATTTTCTACCTTAACTTGTAAATATTCCTTATCCGGTGCTTTTTTCAAACATTCTTCGATTTGGTTTCTCTCCAGTATCTTTGCCTTCTTTGGTTTACAATTTCGTGATTCTACTTTCAAATATGCAGTAAGTTTACCATACTTCTAAATATCAATACCTTTGTGGACTTGCAACATTTGTTTTAGCATGGAATTTTGTTCACATAGAAAAGGCAGCAAACCGTTTCTTCACATTGAAAAACTAGGATACTAGCACCTCTTCTGTAATTATTGCTCCTTCTCTTATGCCCACTTTTTTTTTCGCCAGTTGTAGATTTCCACATATTCTTTCTCTTATACACTTTTGCTTTTCGCTGATAACACACGTAATATTGCTTCTTGTTAGATTTCAGCCGGAATGAAGAAATTTTTAGCATTCTCACTCATTTTTTGTGTCGATTTTGCAAATATTTTCACTTTTGTTGGCAAATAAACAAACGCATGTCATAGAAACTATTCCAAGACGTTCTAATATTCGGCTGACAATCAATATTCTTGACAAAAAATAATTTGGTCTAATGTGAAGTTTTTCAAAACCATAATTTTTCACCTGCTCTCACAAGGCTTTCACTCTCCTAATTGACAGGTTTTGATCGTGGTCGTGGATAAAACGTTGAATTACATTGTTGCCTTGTTAATAAAGTATCAGTTTCAGCCAGGAGTTCTTCATTAGAATAAAGATATACAAAACGTGAAATAACTATTACGGTTTTTACAATATAATAATTGACTATGTATATTATTAAATAATGTGAAACCTCATTATTTGAAAACCAAAAAAGTCCTCTTTACATTATTTGCTGCCAGTAGTGTTTTCAGGCCTAATTTGATTTTTTACACAAGTACATTTTTGCATTAATTAGTTTATTGGGAAATATTCTGCTAAAGGCATTTATTAATCATAATTAATTAATTATTTTCGATGTACATATTCCAGGAAGATGTGAGTATTTTGAAGCATGCATATAATTGTTGTTAAATATTTTTGACAAAACTCAACTCAAATGATGTGCGTTATGAAAATAATCAAATTAGCCATGAAACACTGAGAGCATAAAATATTAAGGGGAGATTTTTATTTTATATCAAGTAATTAATTTAGCCAATTTTCATATTGTACAGGACCGTACTCATTTCTTAATGCATTAAATTGCATTAAGAGAAAACGTTTATATGAAAAATTAGCAACCTAACCCTCTACTTTGTGGAAATAAAACTTAACTACCTAGTGCATGTATAAATAAAACAGTAAGCAATAAATTAATTATTAATTATTAATAGTAAATAGCATCTAAACACGAATATGGCCCATTTCAATAAAAAAGTGTATTGTACTAGGTGCTATACCAAAAGCTAATATTTTAAAGACGATGGAAGGTACCAATAAGTTATTTATTACTGTTCTGACTATTGGGGATTTTGTGCTAAATGCTTAAGATATCTTATTTATAATAACTAAACGATTTGTATTCAAGCTATTACATCCAAATTTAAATGTAAATTCACAATTATCTACATTTTAATGTATAAGTGTGTAAAATATCAGTAAATTTAAGAAACGTTATAAAATAAATATATAAAAAATATAAAGATAATAGTTAAATGAAATATGAAAAAACGAAATATGTTCAAGATATTGCATTATAATTATACAAAATTACCACCTTACAATGACGAAGGAAAGTATAAATTACTTTATTCCAGCAACATCTTTAAATCTGCTCAAATTCACAAAATTTCAATTTAAAAAAGTGTAGACATTATATTCCGATCTTATTTAAACGTCACATCTAGAATATAGTATTAGCAAAATTTAGGGATTATTTATTTCGTAAAATTTAGTATTAGCTTTAACTTCCTCAGGTAGCCAAAATGAAGTATTTTATTGTAAAACTACAATTTTATAGTTGGCGGATAACAGCGCCATTGAGCAAATCATTTGACGATATTTGAGTAGATAAAGTAATAGTAGTAAATGGTTGATTATTAATTTAAAGTTGAATAAGTTGCAAAAATTCACATATTGGAACTATAGTATTAAGGTAATTTTTATAAATTATTTCTGTTCTACAATTAATACCTCAAAATCAAAGACGAAAAAAATATCAGTAACTCACGAGTTCTTAACTGTGTCAACACATGAATTAAGGTCCGGCGCTAGAATCGACTGTGGATGAAGACAAAAATATATATATGACTATACAAAAGACTGGAATAACATTTGAAACCGTTGCTGATTTAACTTGGCTTAATTAAAGTTATTAGTTGGTTCATTCTTCCTTCAATAAAATGCAATTTAATTAGTTAACTCTTGGAATGTCAAGTATGTAAAACTTTATTAACTTTTTTGTCGTGAAGGTATTTGTATTGACATTTAAATAGCGGACAGTTATATTGGATACATGTATTTGAATATTTTGGTTGTGATGATTTATTTTTATTTATTAGATGGTATTCTAGGTATATCGTTACTTTATCATATGCCACATTTGGAAACTAAACTACTCCCATTAGAATTAGTGTAAAAATATGTGCTAAATTAATATTTCAGTATTCCAATTTTTTTCCATTATCCGTTTTAGCAATTAGTCCACTATTTATTTGTTTATAAACTCACAAAATAAGTTCCTAGAGTAATGAAGATTAACAGGACGTGTTACTTTCGGTCGTTTTTATACGCAATTTTCAACGAATTCACAGCTGTTATTAAAAAATTTAAACAAGTTAGAAAAATTATCTATTCACTGTACCAATTATACAAGTTTTCTTCAGGGTGAATGAGAGTTTACAGGCTGACAAATCATTTAGATTAAGAGAAAAAGCAAGTTTTCATCTGTTATGTTTTCTGAATTTTACACGCCAACTATACACTGAGAAATTTGTATATGGCATTATAAATATTATGGCACCCCACAGAACTCTTCGACTCGAGAGGTAGAGGTTGTTACTAGCGTGAAGTCAAATTATAATGCTGACATTGAATCAATTACTTTTTAACTTTTTAAGGAGAAATCAGGAAACTTAATCGCCATAAAGATTATGTTTCATCAAACATAATAAACCAAAGTATGCTGTTTCTCCGATTCCAAATAACTTATCAACTGCTGCTGTTAACCTAAAAATATTATGAATTATAGTAATATTGTGGCTAGTGCGTTTCGTTTTCATGTAGTGCTTCTTTGATACTTGTGAGTATACATAAACAATAAAGGAACAATTTATACTAATCAGGACCTATGACATTTAATTTATGGTGAATGCCGGGCAAAACTCTCTGGCTACGAGACGCTTATACAGTAAACGCTTCTGGCAAACCACATTGAGGTCATTTTGAACACTTATAACTATTTGACATTGGTGTTGTGAATAGAGCTGAAAACTATTCGCAGTAAGTATCAATATTTAGGTGTACTTATTTTGTACAAATACCTGACAAGCCTGACATGTAGGTGAGCAATATTGCCACATAAGAGCTGTTTGCTGTTATAGGTAATTTTGTGTTCCTTTGGTGAGAGAAAATAATTTGTTAAGTAAAATATATTTTTAGTGCATCATGCAACTTCTTAATTGTAATTTTGAGTTCGTGAATTTTGCCAAACAAAATCTATTTTCGTGTGCATACTTTATGAATTATTATTAGGTATACTTGTCGGAAAATTATTAAATAAGAATTCTTTAACAAACAAAAATAAAAGAAATAAAAAAAATGCTATGTGGTTCCTACAATTTTAATACTAAATTATTAGAGGAATATTTATAATATAGATATAAATGTACCAGCCAGAGAAAATTCATTCAGTAAATAAATAAATATAGTGATAATATTCAAATATAACACATTCAGTGGTCGGAGCAAACAATATCATTTCCGATTGTGGATAGGTGTCATCCGCAGCGACTTTGAATTATGTTTTTATATAAAAATAGTAATAGGAATTAAGTAACCCGTCTTCAAATATTTAATTCTTATTAACTTTTTAAGTATCGTTATATAGAAATGATACTAGAAACATTACGAAATGAAACACAACGACCTTGCTAAAGATGGCAAAAATTGTTGCATTGTATTCATACGACCATGTGTTTAAATGGATAGGTGCGTAATGTTTATATACAGGGTTACAAATTAGTAGGTGAAGTCTTATGCCACTTTTCATTTTTGAGCTCCATTTTCAAAATATAGGGTGTCAAAATTTAAAGAATTATTTTTATTGATAGCTCCGGTGATTTTAAAAATATTTGTTTGAAATTTGACATATTTTTATCTTCAGTCGGCACACTTTCTGTGTAATGTTGGTCTAAAATATCAAAGCATGAACGGAGAAAAGAGGCGTTGTAGTACCCACGGGCCCACAATTTTTTTGAGTGCACCTATGACTTGAAGATATTAAAAAGCTAGTAAATGAATTGAGATTTTTAGATATATTTTTTAAAAGGAAAAAGTTTGATCGAACAAAAAATCAGGGTTGAAAAAGAATCGAAAAGTGCATGTAGTTTTATTGACAGATAAGTAATGTTCACCAAGAAAAACATTTTTATTTTGGATATTTTGGAGGGGAGTAACTTTTCAGAGAAGAGTTTTTTCAAGAAATTATATACCAAAGACCACTATTAATTTTAATCGGAGAATTGGCCCTTACATTTTTTCGATGCTATTTAGATAAGGTAAAGTAACCTAATACCTATGAAATTCATTTTAAAGGATTATTGTAATTCTTACAAAAATTTAAAATTTTTAAATATCACTGTATTTATTGAATGGCCAGGGTGTTTATTTTGAGAAACAGATAATAAAAGTACATTTTTCCATAACATGTTTATTTAGAAAAAACAATAACTGAACAAAGACGTCTCCTAATATGACACCCTATTAAAGCTGTATCGAGTAAGATAATTTTTATTAAATTAACAACTTAAAACGCAAGACAATACAGGAAGTCATAATAAATTATTTTCTCTGCTTTTTTATGCACATTGGGCACACAAAAGCTTCATCTTCTGCACCACAGTCTTCAGTCTGTATCAAACTGCATTTAACCCACTGTTCGCTATGTTTGTTTGCTGAATACAGGACTGTGCAAAAGAGACACTCTGCATCATAGTTCTCCTCTTCATCACTGTCATCATCAAAAACAATATTTTCCATGTCACTCTCATCACTCGACTTATCACTTAAATCAGATTTCTTCTTCATTTTCTTCAACTGCTTTTTGGCGTGCCTTTTTTAACCTTTTTAGAATAATCAAATTTGAATTTCTTTGTCATTTGCCACTTTACTATTTTGTGTAGAATCTTCTTTTGCCTTCGCAGACCAAAAAATCTTTTATCCATATCACTACTAACTCATCCTCGGTATTTTTCAGATTCAGATTTTTCCAGAGTAGTATTTCGACCAAGTGTTTCAGAAACGAGTTGTTCAGGAGAAAAATTGGTGCGTGTGAAGTTGGCCCCCCAATGTTCGATTTTTGTTAAAATTTTTGTAGTGCTGGATTGCATAATACGAATAGTTCTGAAGTGCTCTATAAATTTAAACAATAGTTCTATGACGTTTAGTGATTTTTTTTAAATATGGGGGGCCAACTTCACGCAGCCCCCTATATCTGAATTTTGTCATATTTTTTGCTCGTTTTGGGATGTACATCAATAGTTCTACAGTTCTCTGCAATTTTTAGCAAACGTTCTGTACTATAACATGTTTAAAAACCATCATGTAGTTATTAAGTAAAATAATTTCCAAAAATACGTGTTCTTGTGAAAATAGCGGCGATATTGTATTTACAATAATTCTACTATTCTATGCAAATCGCATCGATCTAGGTTCTCTAGTTCCGGAGTTATCGAATTTAATTAATATAAGGGGAAAGATTTTGGAAAAGAGAGTTCTGGTGAATATAAGAAGTTCTACATTGTGCACCAATAGTTCTACCATTCCATGCAAACCGCATCGATCTAGGTGCTCTAGTTCTGGAGTTACCGAATTTAACTAATAATAGCATTTTTCGAAATTTTTAAAACGGGAGTTCTGAATAGCAACAATTCTGCATTGTGCACCAATAGTTCTACCATTCTATGCAAATCGCATCGATCTAGGTGCTCTAGTTCCGGAAATATCGAATTTAATTAATATAAGGATTTTTCAAAGACTTTGAAAAAGGGGTTCTGGCGAAAATAAGAACAATTGTCCAATAGTCCTACTATTCCATGCAAACCGCATCGATCTAGGTGCTCTAGTTCCAGAGTTATCGAATTTAATTATTAATATAAGGACTTTTCAAAGATTTTGGAAAAGGTAGTTCTGGCGAATATAAGAACAGTTCTGCATTGTGCACCAATAGTTCTACTATTCTATAGAAACCGCATCGATCTAGGTGCTCGAGTTCCGGAGTTGTCGAATTTATTTAATATAAGGATATCAAATAATTTACGATTTTTTCAGTTTTTTTGACCAAGAATGTCTTGGTCTTCTTTTTTATTGCGTTAATACATCAGGATGTTTTTGAATTTTCTTATATACCTATCTCGCGTATACCTACAGGGTGTCTGTAAACATACTACCACATACCCCGAGGGCCAAAATGTGTTAATCTAAATTAAGTTACTTTAGTCCAAAATTTTATGGCTTCCGAAATATGGGGTGTTGAAAATACAATTTTATTTTAATTTTTCCTCAATAACTCAATAACAAACTTGGTACAGAGGACTTTTCTGGCACAAGAAATTGAAATATGTCTACGGGTTTGCTGTTAACTGTAGTACAGTACCTATTTCACATGCATTTAAATCGTCATAACTCTTCGATGCCTGTACATCCACTACAGACTGTATCTAAAGGATCTGGTCAAAATGCCACCACAGGTTCCTAGAGCCAAGATATGATGATCTAACCCAATTTACCTTAGTCCAAAATTTGATAGCACTTAATTGAATAAAGTATGAAAGAGGACAATGGATTTATGTTTACGAAATAAATCCTTAAAATCCTATCCTATGTTCAAGACGTTTCTTAATGAAAAAACGTCAAAGAATAACAATTATTGACTAAAACGATTTAAATGCATGTGTAGTACTGTAGGTGGCGCTCTTTACGATTCACAGCAAATTTGAGGCCATATTTCAATTTCTTGTGTCAGAAAACCAACCACTACCAAGTTTTATGTATTTACCACAATTTATAATATCTAAAGTTATTAAGAAAAAACTAAAAAAGTTCAACACCTTGTATCTGGGAAATTATAAAATTTTGGACTAAAGTAACTTAATTTAGGCCCCTGGAATATGTACCTAGTTTATTATTAACAGACACTCTGTATAAGTATACCTAGTAATTTTTGAGGTAATTTTTATCAAATGCGAAATCCTTGGAAAATCCTTGAAATTACCCGCATTTCTGCGAAATTTCTTTGGAAATCTCTATTTTGCGAAATCTTGTCACAATTTACATCCCAGTCTCGGAAAAAACCATTAAAAGTAGTTTCTCTAAATTTCACCTTGCATCTGAAAACCGAAGAAGTCCATGAAAGTTCAGAATACGGCGTCTTAAGTTTATCGAAAAACTAGTCTAGTATTTCGAAAACTGCATCCTATCTTTTGCAGTTTTCGAGATACCTACCTTGCAATTATGGCGAAAATGGGACATCCGGTACACTCAAATTGAAAAAGTAAATAATATGTAAAATCTACATGAAAATTGCATAGTAAAGTTAGTAAATTCGTTCCTGTTCTGGCGTGGTATTTTAAAATGTTAAATATCCATTGGTCGGGTTCCGGTTCTGCCCTGTAATTGAATTCACCTGTAACCGAATAAAATTACTGTTGATCTGCAAATATTGCCGAGTAGATATGTTTGTTTTAGTAGCATGGCTGCTTGCCTTAATGTACGCGTTCAGTTAGTTAAACGGCAATTATTGTTTCTACTTTATTTAGCTTCCTGGAAGCAATAATAGTATTCGTACACACTAATTTTACTACATCGAACACGGTGCTCTGATGAATAGTTTGGATAATGGTCGCGTGGGACTTTTTATGTCTTTTATGGAAGGGAAATAAACTTGGTTCCATTTAAAAACGTATAAATAAAGTATTTGTAATATTAAAATTGTTAAGAAAATGCTATGAAAGTAGATTGGCGGAGAAAAAAGTTTTTCAGGTTTTACCAAGCGATTGTTATTTGATCTAATTGAAAATTATAAATTTAATTAATATTAAAAATTAGCGTCATCACAAAAAATGATGTGTGATGAGTGTTAAGTGGGATATTTTCGAAATTATTGATATTAAAAATATCCCAATTTTTTTTGTTAAAATAAAGTAACATTCGTCAATAACATTACGTATCCTTACAGTGCTTTCGAAAAGTAACGAATAAATTAATTATTTTTGAAATTGAGAAATTTTCGAAAAAATCCCCTGGCACGTCGATTTTGTTTTAAAAAAAGGCACTTTTTGATATACGACCCACATTTGTGACGTCGTCGTTGTTCGAGATATGACGTCGTCGACAATTTTTTTAAATAGCAACCCCCAATTTTGACCATGCCATTTGAAAGAGCGTATCATTCTACATGCATACATCATGAACAACAAAACATAACAAAAATTTCAAGAAAATAATGTTTGAAGATTTTAAATGTCTCTCCAACTGCTTGTTGCGTTAAATTCACTGGTAACTCGTTCTCAACTTCCTGGTCGAATATTTGTGACAGTTTCAAACCGTTTCCAACTGCTGAAGGAACAAACCTATTATTAGTCAGTGACGTAACATAGTATTTTAAAAAAGTATATTTTAAAGTAATTCATTTAAATATCATTTGAACAATATATTTTATTAAAAAATTATTTTGTGGTGATATTAATTTAAAATTTTGTAACATTTAAGCATACATATACTCGTATAAATTTTATTTTGTTTATTTTGTACGAGATAAGTATTTTCCTGGAAATTTATAAACGGTAGACTGTTTCCGTCATAATAGAAATATGTGATAACATTTTTTAAAGAATTTTGTCGTTTTGGACTTGCAGTTTGTAGTTGCAGTTTAATGGACACTGTTAAGAAAATTTGATTTTATGTAACCAATATGACACACTTAAATTCTGTACAGCTTGTTAAACGAAACTAAATGCTACTATTTTTTATTTAATAGCATAATCACCTTTATCGCCGTTTATCATAATTAATGTTTAAAAGATGCGGTTTATTATCGTGATAAAATATAAATATAATTTGCAAAAACATGTTTTGCGTAAACTTGTACGTGGATCTTTAAATCGTATAAAAATTAAAGGATTTACTTACTTATGGACGACTTTGTGTAGCATTTTCTTAAAAATATAGTTTTATTGGATGGGAGAACATCAGTCATCATCAATCGCGTATGTCATTTTCTGTACGCTTCTGACTTATTCTAGTGTACTATTTAGATGTCAAAATATGGTTCCAAACTATTAAGAACGTTCGTACAATTACTTCCTGCACGATGCTTACTGAAAACAAATTCATAACTTTACTGGTCGAATATTTTTGACAGTTTAAAACCATTTCGGATGCCTTGCTTGAACAGGTCTATTAGTGCGAGCGTGTACATTTTAAATGATCGCAAGATTCTTCACTATAGTCTGTTTGGAAGTGAAAGAGAGTAATAAAAGCCCGAGATAAGAACCGGCCATGGGCGTGGTAAGTTTTCGTTTCAGGTAATTATCGGGTAACCCGGTTATGATGCTTAAAGTAGCATCTAGTTTTGAAATGCTGTTTTTATATTGTTTACTTAAAAGAGAAATGGACCGAGAAATTGAAGCGGCATAGACAAAGACGGATTGTCGGGGATTAAATTTTAGCTACCTGCTAGAATTTAGTACGGTTCGATCACACAAAGTTTTTTTAAAAGTACACATCATCTATACCGATAATACATAATATCAAAATATTGAATATACCAGTACTACATTTATTTACGATTTGCATACATAATAAGCTTTTATTACTCTCTTTCATTTTTAAACAGACTATAGACGAGAACGATACTAGCCTGACCAGCGCCTAGACCGTGACCGCATAATGCGTTTCCTTTACAGGTAACTTAAGTACCTACCTAAATTTCGATCTTTCTGTATATGTAAATATATTCGGAATATAATTTAGGAAAATGTAAGGTTTTTAACTTGACAAGGCATACTATTTTTTAAGGGTGGACTATTAATAGGAGATTTGGGACGCGTCACTGATTAAGAGTATCAGTAATTGTTTTTGTTTAGGCATATGTGTGACAGGCCCATATAGATATGCGGTTAACCCGTCATAATTTTCTTCAAATTATGACTGCTTAACTGGTTGTCTATATGAGTTTTCACACATATTATGTCCAATTATGACACGCTCTAATCATTGATGTCTCACGCAATTCCTATTAATAGTCGACCGGCTCATTCTTTAAAAAGTAGAATGGCTTTTGATTTTTATTCTTTCTAAAGTTCTGATTAAATAGTTCATCGGTTCATCCCTTACTAAATTTGACGTCCTGTGCCATGGAACAACTCTATTTCTTTATTTTTGCTGTTCACATGTATTAGTTATCTTATCTAAGTAGCATTTGTACCATTTATTGGCATTATAAGCGTTCCAAGAGGAAGTGAAGCTAATATCTAACGTATATAAAAGTAATTATGTCAAGATGTCAATTGTAGCCATATCTAGTGGAAACTGATGTAATGGTTTTTTTGATGTTGTAGCTTGGATACAGATCTCAAATAACTGTTTTAATAAAATATACAGGTATGTACCTATATTGATTATGCATGCTTGTTGATTTTGAGGGTAGATCCGTAGTATCTTTACTCAGTGGCTGTAGTAAGTAAACATAAAAATCAGTATGGAAACTGAATGCGCATGTCTGTCATCGCCACTAGAAGTTACTTTATGGAAGTATTTTATTAAAATGAAAATTGGCAAAAAAGTAAACATTCAACAGCAACTTGAATTATAGCTGAGGACAAATAATGAAGAACAGTGAAAAAAAAATCTTTTTCTATTACGGATACGGTTCATAAAATTGAAAAAGCATTTAATATATGATAGTAACTGTTATTTCCATGATTTTCATTATACAATTGAGCTCGTCGAATCCATGAGTCCCCACACACACCCCAAACTTAAAAGTTAATAGAATTTGGATAGGGAGATCGAGGCGGCCACCCAATTGGACCACCTCGGCCTGTCCATAGTTTTGGGAAACACATGATATAAATGTCACACTAGTCGCGCAAAATATGGTGAAGCACAAAAAAAATAGTTGTTGAAAGTGAGGTTGTCGAGTGATGTGGAAAATTGCGTTATCTGTAACTATGTCCGTGGTAAAGTTTGGGTGTAAGTGCCTTCGAAGTAAGGCTTGTACCCCCTGCACGTTAAATGGGTAGAGTGAATCGTCCTTTAACGTGCGCGTAACTGTAGATTGTGTTATCCCTAAATTGCGCTGCAATTGTCCTAGTGCTTAAGTCATGTTGCTCCTAGACATTCAAAGTCTCTTTCTCGGAAATCACAATTTGTCTAGATCTAATGGATGTTGCCCAGGCTGCCCAGACCTCGGCCGCAAATTGCGTTTCTCTACCCCGCTGAATTAAACATAAGACTTCACGTCTTGGATAATATCTTTGGGGAAACCTTTGGGCATAAATATGAGCTACTGCCACCGAGTTTTGATATGATCTCCGTATGCCAGTATTATGTCCATAAGTTTTGCGTTTGAGCGCCATACTTTTATAATCGTATGAAAATGAACTCGAATAGGACCACAACTGATAAAGTAGGTACTGCTGCAAATATCAAACATATCATCTTGACATGTTTCTTTCTTAGTTTTTATAGAAAAAAAAACATTTAATAAATTTTTGTACTTCAGAAACAAAATATTTTACTACATATTTTTTTTCACTATTATTTATTATTTGACCTCAGCTATAATTTCATTAGTTTATCCGTACCTATCGGTTAAAAATCACCCTCTATGGTTAATCTCTGAAAGGTTACGAGAAAAAATGTGTTTAGCGTTTAAAATAACAAATCACCAACGATGATAAATAAATTTCATGTTTGTACAAAGCAATATAAAGACTAGTTGCAAATGATCAGAATAATTCCCAACTATTCAAGAAATTTTGATAACAAGTTTATTTACTAAATTTTATAAAAAATAGCATTTATTGTATTAATTATTATTAATACGTATTGGGTTTGTATTGTGTACCTGCAACAACGGTAGAAGATATACATCTATCCGTTATTTTACGACAGATAGCTGTTTGGTTGCAAATGCAGTGATTTAGATAACTTATTAGATGTATTGTCCAGTTCTAGCGATGATGAAAGGGATTTGTTCTAGAAAATATCAGTTAAAAATAAGGACTATTTTGAAACTATTGTAGCTGAATATACTGATCATGAGTCTTTTTTCCGTGTTAGTAGAAGATTTGAAATCAGTCATGGTCAAAACATTGGGTATTTACCAAACTCAAATCATTGCAGATTCGTTTTTTGAAAATATCGACATTAAATGTGACGACAAAATGAGTTTTCCTACTGATCCTTATGTTTACTGAGATAAGACGATTACATTGTTGCCCTTCATGTAGGTGGGGATATTCCCGTCGAACTTCGTCGCCCACCAGGACTTCTCCGACCACGTGAACTCGATAATCGCCGACATCAACCCGGTCAAGATCGACTTCTCGGAACTGGACCTTGAGGAGGTGATCGGCGTCGGCGGGTTCGGCAAGGTGTACCGCGGCGTCTGGAAGAACCGGGAGGTGGCGGTGAAGGCGGCGAGGCAGGACCCCGACGCGGACATCTCGGTAACCCTCGACAACGTGATCAAGGAGGCCAAACTGTTCTGTCTGCTGTGCCACGAGAACATAGTGTCCTTGGAGGGGGTGTGCCTGCAGGAACCGAACCTGTGTTTAGTGTTAGAGTACTGCCGCGGCGGTTCGTTGAATCGTGTCCTGGCCGGCAGGAAGATAAGGCCGGATGTGCTCGTGGACTGGGCGATACAGATCGCCAGGGGGATGGACTATTTGCACTGTAGGGCGCCGATTTCGCTGATTCATAGGGACCTGAAGAGCTCTAACGGTAAGTCATATACCTATGTAAAGTTATGTGTAGATTGGACACGAGTGTCTGGATTTGTATCGATATTCATCTATATAGAGTCTATATAGATTCATTCATAATGTCATTAATTTTATTCACGTATTTGAAAGGTACCCGAGGTCCAAAATAATACACAGTGATTTAATCACAGTACTTAGATGACTATGGGAGGTGAGGGTAGGGGACAAGATTCCATAGACGCGCTACTTGAGAAGGGTTCAAATTACCAAAAATAGGTTGACATTGAGTAATCCTAAAGCCGGCCACAGACCTCATGATTTTTCATCGGTCATCGGTGATCGCGACAAACCCGAAGTGTGTGGGGTGCAAAGTGTCATGATACTCTGTCACATTGACAATCTGCCAATGACAATCGCGACGGTTTATCATGATGACCGATGAAAAATCATGAGGTCAGTGGCCGACTTTACACTTTAATAGATAACTTTAAAAGTTTATACCGAAGTTTATACTCATCTGTAGAATGCCGTCCTTTTAGATGACAATGACCTGCTGCCACCATCTACTTACACCTACCTGATGCGCACTCCGCACATTTATCATCAGCTATTAGGAAACTGATTCTGGTGTACTATAAACAAATTTATTATAGGGTGCTTTATCCAAACAATCACGACAGCACCAGGTTCCATATGTGGCAAAACAATACCACACTTTTGTCATCTTATGGCCTTTATTTAACCATGCTCACATTGTTTTATATAAATATAGGGGCTGCATGCATCTTTGCGGTGACAACTTTAAATGGTGAACGGGTTTCTATCATGAATCTCTATTATTTTGGGCCTCGACTATAATAAAAACATAAAATGGAAAAAATATTTTATTCGGCCTTTTAAAAGAGAAGCAAATCAACCCATAACTCCCGTTAACGCGGCGCTCCTAGTACGTTTAAGCAAGTCATGTCGCGTTGATTTTGGAGCTGTGACTGAATCGTGGCTGCCAACGGTCAGTTTAAAAAGGAGGTTTAATGATTTGAAAAAAAAAAATAATGACAGTATGATTGAATCACCCTGTCTACTTGTCATGTCTCAGTACATCAATTAAATTTGGTTACCTGTATATGCATTATGTCTGAGGTATGACAAAGTGTTTACACACACACACTTACACACAAAATAAGTTGATTTTAAATGTCTCATGACATGATTCATCAATTTGTTTTTTTTTAATATTCTATTATTAATTTTATATTGTATGTATTTTGGGTTTCCATATTTTAAATATTAATGAATACAATTCTTAACACACATCGTATTATACATGGTGTTTCGAAAATAGTTGAGGAAAATGAAAGCCAATTTTAGAGGGGTTGTTTCAAGTAAAAAAAAAATAATTTTGACATCTCCCAAGTAGTTACAACCCTTTAAACGTAAGTGCTGAAGTCAACCTACCATGTTGATGATACAATTGGCAAATAATCAATAATAATTTTGACATCGAAAAAAAACAAAGTAAGCCTTGATTATAGACAATGAAATTTCATATTGTGAGCCAAAATAGAGTTTTAAATTCCGTATAAAAAACCGATCCAAGTTGGATAATAAATGCAATTTTTACAGGGGCGTTTCAAGATAATATTGATAAAAACCATGAATATCAATTTTATCGTAAATAACAAATATTCTTTTATGAAACCCATTCTAGGGTATGCTGAATCTGTGGCCAAATTTTAGAAAATAAATCGTTAAACAGTTTTTGCCAATTTTGACATCGAGAAAAACCAAAGTAGGCCTTGATTATAGACAATGGAATTTCATATTGTGTTGTATAAAAAAAACCCGAACCAAATCGGATAATAAATGCAATTTATACAGAGGAGTTTCCATCTTAAATATGCCACACTGTACATTATATTTTCTTATTGATAAGAACTTAATTTTTAGCAGCATTACTATCAAAGTTTACTGTACCTATTAAGTATTTTAAATAATATAAAAATACGCCATATAAGATCACAAAACAAATATTCATTTTATCCTTCATTCCATATTTGTCTTTGCAATTTCCGGTTTCACTGTATTGCTATTTTTATAGTGTAAGTACGACTAATCTTGTACTGGCGAAATGTTTACATAAACAATTGACGACTGTTTTCTACAAACCATACCCAACAAATATTGAAACGTACTTTCACTTAAATTCATTAACATTTTTTAAAACTGTTTTAGAACCAGGGCGATGTTTATTTCTTTTCAGTTCAGCTTTTGACGTTAGATCGTATCTGTCACAATTTATAAAATCGTTATCTAGTTTCTCACAGTTGTCGCTTACCTTGACATCCTCGCTTTCTAGATTTGCGAACTTGCTTGCGTCGAAAGCGTACTTTATTTTTTACGTTTCATTTGTTTTCCACTGTGCCAGGCTTCAAATTATAAGAAACGTCTCTACTATGAAATATCTTGTATATGTCATTGAATTTATTTATAAACAGCATATTAAAAGTTTTGTTTTACAGTATGCGATAACCCAGATAATAATTTTTCTATTTTTTTTTATCTTAGAACAATTGAAACTCATATTTCAATACACATCAAGTAGTCATAGTACTTAAATCATGTAGTGAATGTTTTACCAATTCAATTTTTAAAAACACATTCTTAAGTTGTAATTTGTTATGTCATTAATATAAATAATGGGGAAATTGCATGATTTTTCCATATACGTGTAGAAGAAAGATTTAATCGAAATCGCGTTTGTTCTAGAAAATTTCGTGAAAAAATAAGCCTAAACGGTAAATAAAAATACAATCTGTGACGTCAGTCGCCGTTCCCACATATCTAAATACAGCAATGTGTTTTAGTTCACATTTGTGCGATTTCCATGCTTTCGGAGGACAACGCAGTACCTACATTTAAAAGAACTAATTTGTCATTTGTGATATTAGCCGTTATTGTGTTAAATAGACATTGGCATTGAATAAAGTTGCAAAATCATCTCGTAAAATGGGTACTATATTAAATTACCAGTTTTCTTCTGAAAACATAATAAACAAAATTAATAAATACAGAATTTTTAAAGACGTTTAAAAAGTAATTAAATCAGTAGTAAATAACAATAAAAATTTATTAAATTGATTTTTAAAAATTAATAAATGTTAAATATCATTATTCATTACCTTTACTTATTATTATTCAAAGTAAAACATTATAGTTCTTAGATGGTAGAATAAGCAGTTACTCTTGTTTTTTTTTAATGTACTTTTTTTCAAGTAAATTTTTTGGTATAATGCATTTTCGTTTTGGTTCACAAAGAAATTACCTATAGTTTTCCAAAATAATATTACATACCTAATTTTTAAACATGACCAAAGAATGTACTTACTGGTTTAGATAAAGGTTTAATTGCTTAGCAGTTAAATACTGTCTATACCGCATTCTTTTGACCATTATCTCTTTTACTATAAGAGCCGTGCTTGGGGAAATATATTTATGCCAATGTGATAGGCTCGGTGATAGGGCTCTTCCACTGACATAAATCTTGTATAGTATTCCAAGAAATTCTCGACACCTAATTCACATACGACAATGATAGTGATATCAAAATGTTTCGTTGTAAAAAGTATTTTTGATAATCCATTGTCATATTTTCGATTTGGATCATTCTTGCTTGTACTTTACACTTCTCTACGCATAATGGAGGCAAATCGACTAGTAACGTCCATAGCGTATTTTAGAGAAGACCCAGCCATAAAATTGAAATTCATAACCTTTTTGTTATTTTAAATACATTTGTTGTAGTGTGTGAAAATCAATTATCATTCAGAACTGATTGAAGTTATAAATTGCCCTTGATAATTTATAAAATCCGCTTTACAGTCTGCAATTCTCTCTGCAAGTTGCACATCTCTTGCACGTAGATATGCGCACTGAACAGCAGTGTATTGCAAAAGCCGTCATATCTGAAACACTTGCACTTACAAAATATAGGTCTTCCTCTGCAACTCTGGGGAATAATTTAGTAATTTTATGGTTACCACGTTACTCAAAAATTTTTAGGCCGAACTGTCAATTTCGAACTGCCTAAGTCGCTACCAGTGTCAACAAGAATAGTCGCGGACGAGCGTCGAAAACAGTGTCCTATATAAGTCGCTGCTTCTGGTAGTCCTAAATATATGGCTATTTGTTTTGGAATCTTTCCTAACTTGTTAATACCAACATACTGTCTGGTACATTTTCCGTTTATATAGGTTAGAAGGAAAGGTAAATTTGGAGCTGTATTTACTGCATAGCGAAATTATATATTTTTTAACCTTGGGGTAAAAAAATCAGATACCACAGAATAACGTTGCCGTTTATTTTTTGAATCAGGAATATTAATAATTAGATTCTTCCCTGTGTCTTGAATATCTAACGGTTTTATATTACGCAACTTTTGTTTCCTGCACACACCGCTTTGGAGTAGTTTGCAATATCGACATTGTGATTTATATTAATTGTGGCCTTTAACATTGAGTAAAATGACCAAAGTGAGGAAGGCTTCATAGTTTTTGATAGTTCTTGGAAATATGCCATCATCATTACATTCTCGGAAAATGATTTAACGTCGTTTGTTAATTTCCATTCCATAAATATTTGGTAAGTAAATTTGTATCGATATTCAGATTCCGTCGATAACAAGTTGTTTTTAGCAGCTTCTGCAATTTCACTAATATTGGGTTGAGTTAAATTTTCTATTTTACTGTCACTCGACATTTTTTATATAATCAAACTAATTTCACTTTAAAATATTACCATCACATACAAATATGATTCAAGATTATGACAGTTTTTGAATAAGTTTATTTGTATTGACCTTTAGGCGGTTGCTAGGAAAACTGTACGATTTTTTTACCAAATTGTGCGATTTTTTTACCGTACGTAATGGGAATCTTGTGGTCGTAGGTAAAATATATTAACTGAAACCTTTATTTTGTATGTTATGTTGTTTGTTACTTCTCAAATTTGAATAAACAGTTTAGTTTTTAGTGTAGTGTTGGTATCACTTCTGTCGCAAATGCGAATTGACGACTGTAAAACTAACTGCAAGTCAGCCTCTTGGGAAAGGTATTTCAGGTGTAAGCTATTGCAAAAAGAATTGCGGACAGTAAAGCGGCTTTAATACTTATCTGTTTAAATTTTCGGCATGTATAATATTAAAATTTTACGTTTTTCTGGCCTTTTGTTAATTTTGACTGAAATAATTCAAATCGAAAATATAAAAGGATTCTGTTCGGGAGTTCGAAATTACTCTTAAAATAACAAATCATTGTCGTCCGTGAATTTGGTGCTGAGAAATTGCATAGACTGGTAACATCTCCAAAAATCTTCAACATGATCCAAAAGAATCCGCTAAACTAGCTTAATATACCTGTGACTTCCGTCCTTTTTCTTTCCACTTCGTCATATTTTAAATAAGAATGTTTAAACCCCATTCTACTTGAAACTGCCCATAAAAGTAGCCAACACGAGCAGTAACCGTAAACAGATTATTGTTCTAACTAACTAACACGAAAATGAGATATAAATAACATTTAGATAAGATAATATGTAATTGGATGTCTAAATATAGTCTTGGAAATGCCAGTAATATTATACGGCAGGTTTAGTAATTACCGGGAATAATTATTTTATGTATTATGCGAACTGGGGTATTATTAAACTGAGCATTAAATATTCTTTCTTAGACGTATACCCACGCTATCACACGTTTCTAAAGGAAGTTTATAAATATGTGTGTTGCAATAAAAAATAGATCAATGCTTGATTTTTTTATCGTCTGTAATTATACAGGGGGAAGAGATATACAGGGTGACACAAAATAAAGGAGATTAAAAGGTGGCGATAGGTGTCATGTTTAATATATTAAAAACGAGGGGTAAACCACTGCTTGAAATTTGTACAATGAAATACCATTATTTAAAAATATTACCCGTAAATACCATTTTTCCCAAAAAAAAATACCTCATCAAATAAGCAAATACCTCAAAAATACCCAAAAAAACACGAATTACCGTCAAGTGCCCAAAGAATACCTATAACTATTACCCAATAATACCTTTAAGTACCTAAAAATCCCATTAAGTCCCCAGAAATACCGAATAGTACCCACAAATACCCTTAAATACACAGATATCTAAGAAACGACATTAATTGACCCACGATTTTACTTAATATACGTTTAATTTTCCAAAACTGTCTTTCATTTCCTTAGAAATTATTCCAGTTACAGATCTACGTAAATAACATAACAGATTTTTTAAAGGGCTCCTTTGACTCGATCTGAATACATCTGGGAAGAATATTTTGGATTACATAAAGTGTATCATAAACTCATTGGCGCACCCAAGAAGGATGCCAATACCTACACCATGCCCCCTTCAAGCTAACTAAAAATAAACTTCTTCCTCGTCTATGAAATCATAATATTCGGTCTATACAGGGTGTCCCTAAAATTATTGTCCGGATCCCAAATACTTATCGGGTACCATCGGTGTCTCCAGTACAACCAAAATCTTTCATTAGCAATTTTAGCCCCAGCTTGCTTTCCGTCATGTATGATTAGAATTAGATAATTGGCAGTTGTATACATAAAAAATCTTTTTTGTTAAATAGAATATGAATGTGATAGGGAAACCTAATCTAGCAATATCTTAATTTTTATTATAGATTCACTTTTTATTAAATATTTTTTATCAATAGAATATGTCGGATAAGTTTGAGCAAACTTATCGTCAAAACGTTGTATCGAATAATATGTAATATATTTATTTAAAGATAAAGTTGAAGAAATTATACCATACTAAAATTTGTTAACAGAAGAGGGGAATGTGCTAGTATGCGAGTGGATATATTCTGCGTAAATGCCTTATAAAACATTCATATAATACTTGTTTATATGGTACTGTACTGTGCAATCTATTGCAATAATAATGGCACTGTTTAGTTGAATTTGGCTATTTATTTCGAACTGCTGACATATTCGTAATGAAATCTACTTTCAATTTTAAACATTAGTTCTTAGTTGTTCCACTCACCCACAGAGTAGTCAAAAAACTGATTTGAGGAAGTGTCATTATTTTTGCAATAGAACGTATCTAATTCGAATCACCCTATATTATTTTCTAAACTAAAGGCTTACGAAGGCAATAAAAGGCCACATAATGGTTTAACAGTGCCTCCGAAACATTTTACAGAAAATATTTGTGTATCTATTTATAATCATTTTTATATTTGCCGTTGCGTCGGTCAGTTGTTTACTTATATTTAAACTGTGTCATCGGCATAACGCATGTGCGATCGCCATTGTATTTAAAAATTAGCGGGAAAATACTAGTTTTCTCTTAAAATATCCATTAATTATCTTCGTAATACCCATTATTACCTTGATAGTACCCAAAAATACACAAAGTACCTAAAAATATCGAAAAAATACCTATAAATACACATAAATACCCAAAAAATGCAGAAAGTACCTTTAATTACCTACAGTTTGTACAGTAAAATACCTCAGTGGTTTCCCCCTCGAATTTATTTTATTTTTTCTCCAATTTTAATGTTAGAGAGAGAGAGAATGAGAATAATAATAATAATAATAATAATAATAATAGTAATAATAATAATAATAAGGACTTTATTACTTTTCCAATTCACATTACACAAAGTTTACAAATTATTAGACATAAGAGAAATACAGGTAGATAGGTACATGAATCTGGAAAAAAATGCCGAAGATCAGGTGATCATGCGAACATGATCTCTGTTATTAATCATAAGCACTAACTAATTATACATTAACTAATAATTGAGAGGTATAGCGAATATTACATTGTAGAGAGAATAGTATATATACACGGAGAAAAGAGAAGGAGAACACTACGGTAAAATAAATAAACGAGAGAACAGTTACTGTTTAGCATTGTCCAACAATTTCTTTTTTAGAGCTCCTTTGAAAGCATATAAGATTTGGGATTTTAATCAGAGACAATTTCCTACTGAAGAATTCTTGTCTAATGTGTTGGATACAAAAATACTAATATTAGGGGTAGAAAAAATACCTGCTCTTTAATAAATATCTAAAAGAATTTAGTTTCTTGATGTTATTTTGTGTGTAAGAGGTTTCATCTATTTTTGGAGAAAACGCTTTTTATGTACCCAATATCTACGATGAAGATGTCTGAAGACGTCTATTATCCTGCCAACCGAGCTGCCAAGTCATCCTCAGCGGCCGCCAAAAAAAGTGGTGGATATTTTCTTACCGATTTGTACCACTAGCTTCAATTTTGTAGTTTGTACCGTTTTCAAGAAAAATGGTGGCAGCTAGTGTAGATTTTTGCACTGTATTTTGTTGCTCTTTGGAGTAATTTTAGAAGATATATAGTTTTTTTTTCACAAATAAAAAATGATCCTTTCAATTCATATAGGTAGTCAGTTAAAAATTGGTTGCTGCCTTAATACGTTTGTTTTAAAATAAAAAATTTAATACAGCCGCAAAAACAAGTCTGGATATTTTGCTGCTAATTTGTGCCACCAATTTCAATTTTGTAATTCGTGCCATTTTCGAGAAAAATGGTGGCAGCAGATCATCGAATATATATTTTAATGATGCAGAAAATGACTAATATTATTGAAATTTGACTAATGACTTATTTGATTCTTCATTTTTGGCCGAACAAGCACCTGTGTAGGTGAAGAAGTTACCTAAATTTATAGTCATGACACGCAAAAGTGATAAGTATGGAAAATATTTTCATTTACCATGTCATGATTTTTATATGATTTTGCTATTGAAATTTCTGTGCTAATATTTTTGTATTATACTTACGTTAATATTAAGAACCTTATAGTATACTGTTTTGAAATAGACGGTTATTTTGAACTGGTATGTTTTTCCTCGTTTAGTACTGTATGCTCGGCTATGGAGTACATCCGCTTATTAAATGTCACGATCTTGAAATATTGTTTCGTCTTGTTAAACTTAATTGATAAATGAACAATAAATTGGCATACAACTGGCTTTTTATTACTGATTTACAGATGAATGATCCATTCAGAAATTTATGCATTTGACTTTAAGAATATTTTGCTCCCTGGCTCACTGTTCTGTCCTGTCTCAGGTAGAACTTTAACAAATAAGAACCTGCATTATCCTTCTTTTGATTACCGATTACGTTTAATATTGTAGCTTACCCCACATTTTAATAATTATTTTCACTTACAAACAAAAGTGGACAATCTTATATGCAGAACTACTTATGTAAGTTTATGTTATAACAATATTTACATCTACAGTTAGATCTAAAAAATACGTATTATGAAAGATTTCTGTACCTAAAAATTTGTTTTTATATTCGTTTTACTCCGGTATCTTTGAATATTTGCAGTGGTACGAGATAAGATTCCTGTTATTTCCTAAATTCTATATTATTCAGTTCTTAAATGTCTAAAATTATTTATATTTGTAGAAAACACGAAATCAAGAATTCTAGTAAGATCTGACACAGTTTGTATTTTTTAGACCCATGTGTTACAATTGTGTGAATTTTTATTACATGTTTTAGCAAATGTTACTTATTTAAAAGTGCATAATATGGTTAAAAATTGTCAAATAAGTTGTATAGCATTCTTTTCTCTGTTCTAAGACATGTTCAATAATTAATATGTATTGATATCGATAATGTAAATCTTACTTATCGTATTTTTGCAACTCTTAATCGTTTGTAATACGTCATGATACTCAAATTTTAATTATTTTTAGTGTTATCTATAAGTATTTTTCACAAATCAAGCATAATCTTCGATTATGACTTAATCTCTCGGTTAAGCGTCTTCGTATTAATAGAATATCCTCGCAGAGAAGAAGTGTGGCTTACATCTCTCCTTCTAAAGCTAAGCAATCGGAGCTTAAGAACTTCTTAGAAATAGAAGTAAGCTAGAGATTGATTTCCAAGAGTTTTTTTTTCGAAACGTCTTTAATAATGCCCACTAATATATCTGTGACTGGATTGTTGTATAAGTTTAGTGAACAATCGTTTCAGCATTCTGTATGAATAAATTCTGAGATATGTGAAAAATATATAATTTGAAAACTTTAATACTTTTTCATTTGAAACGTGGCTATCCTAATAAAATGTTTAACTTTTAGTGTTTATTGAGTGTTAGTGGTAGGTACGCCACTGAATAATAGTACACGAGTTTCGACACGAGTGGTACGTGGAAAAAAAGTTTGAGAATCGCTGTTTCGTACGATGTTATTTAAGAATCGATCTCTTAGGGATGCAATATAGATACACTTGAAAACAGATAAAATCTAGAACATATCTTGTCGATTATATCGGCAATTATGAGTCCTTAAATGAGTTCTGAAAAAATAAAATGAAAAAATATATGATTATGTTAACACGTCTGAAAATCTGACAGGTTTGTTTGCATGTAGGTGTATGATTTGTAGGAGATAATGAAAAAAATCAGAATTTGAAAAAGACGGAATATTTTTACGAGTGCATTTTGGATATTGGAATATCTCGAAGAAATATGTATTACAAAATCCCAGTTAAATGTACACCTGTATATTTGTGGTTTTTTTCATATTTTATTTTTTTTTCTGATTACAATGATGTAGACAAGCCATATACAGAGTGTTTCTTAAGTAGAAAATTCAAAAAAGACGGACAATTTTTACGATGGGCAAATGCATTTTGGATATTGGAATATCTCAAAGAAATATATATTACAAAATCTCAGTTAAATGAACACCTGTACATTGGTCGTATTTTTTTTCATATTATTTAACTTTTGTTGGTTTCAGTTTCATTATTTCATATTTGTCAATTTGTCGAAACTTAGATTAATAATTATTATTACAATATCACATTACTGAGAAAAAAGTTAATTAAGTCTTGTGATTTTTTGATTTGGTTACAAAATCGTTATTATTTTAAAAACTTTGATAAAATTTGGCATTGGCTCGTTTTGGGAGGTCGTAAATCCAGTGACGTAAATATATTTCCTAACATGAAATATTAGAATTTTACTCCTAAAAAACTGACGTAGTGGGCCTTGGATTTTTTTGGGATCACGCTCATTTTCCTTCACAAAGTACACTTCATCAAGCTGTACATCTTAAAAAAAATCCGGTTAAAATAGCATAATAAATAAAGATTACTACTTGTTTGTAATATACCTAAGTCATGCTGAGGTACGCCCCTTAATAAGGTACGACTAATGTTACGAAGAAATTACTTGCATTAGAGAAGGATGTACTTTTTGTCAAAAACAGACGGTTGAACAGATCCGAACTTGGAATGTGTTGATCATTATATTGCGTTGTGTTGATTTTTCTGTTGCGGTGTGTTTGTGATACAGTTTTAACGAAATTTGAAAGTGGCTCGTCGTGAAGTCTTGAACGAGCCCGGGAAAATTTCCCAGCCGACCATGGCAATTTACATCTAGAGATAATTGAGTACTGATATACCAGCACTACTCTAATCTTTCCACCGCACATGCATTCCTAAAGACGTTATTCCTAGCATAATTTGGGCTGGCCCGCCAGCTACCACCCAGTGATACCTATCATAAGCAGGTATAAGTTGAAATGAAATAAATTTATTCATTTCGTCTCATCAACGTTTTATTGCCTACTTTGCCTTCCGAAAACGATTGTACTATAAATAAATCGTTTAAATATTGTAGTGATTATTTGTTTATAAGAGCATTTGTCAAAGAAATACCTCACATTTTCCCTCCATTCCAACGTAGGGCATGCCACGCATATTTATTTTGCGGCATAGCTGAAGTTGTTTTATTTTCATAACAAAAACATATAACACATTGTTCTCTCAGCTATTGGCACATCGTAACGTACATAGATTGAAAATATAGGTTAAATCGTTTCCACACGGCTAATACTACGTAGTAAAAATTTATTGCCGCTCTTGGAGCGTACTAACTGCCTATAATTTCCAAGTTTGTGGTCTCGATTTGCATATTCATTGTGCCTTGCGAACTACCAGGTGTTCAATTGATACAACACCCCACTCGACCATTTGTAGCGAACTATTAAGGTTTATGAAATATCTGCTGTCTGTATCTATATAGGTAACTGTACTGGAAGTATTTGCTCTGATTACGTCGCACTCACGTTTCGAATTGACTTGGCGGAAGGTTTTACGCGACACTATGGTAATGTTATTACCGCAATCGTATGAACATTTTTGTAAGAAGTTCGGTTTTCCAACGTATGCTTTTTATTCCGTGGTTTACAAGGCACTATGATTTGTATGTTATTATTTTGTTAGACAAACAGGAGAAACAACAGCTGTAATCTGTCATAAACTGAACTGCAATCCTCCAATATGGGATATGAAATAACAATTTTGATCTTATTATTGTTATCGATCGATAACGATGGAGTTGACAGATATAGGTCGTAGTACTTAATTACCTATTTTCTACTTTCATAAGAAAATTTAGTGTAGTGAGAATGTTTGTATTTTGGTAGGGACAGAAGACTAATGTCTCATGAAAAAACCTAATTGATTTATATTTTCGTTTGCAGTTTAAAGGTATTGTAGTTTTCAAAAATGAGGTTATAAACGAAATTTTTTTATATAGATGGTGGAGCAAACCAATTTTTTTTCATTTTCCTGAACTTTCAAGAATGAAATCAAACAACAAAATAATCGTCTTGTTTATAATAGTTTTGTATTGAAATGTTATATTACTTAAAATCTATATTGTTTTATTAATAAAATTATAAGTAAGTTTCGAAGAAATGACAAATTATGTTGACACTTATATGATGTATGAACAAAAAAGACTTTGGCGTTCTAGAACATAAAAATATTTCAAAGTGAGTCTTCAATATAGCCTTCCGCCACAGTGCTCGATCTCCATCCTCCATGTCTCTTAGGAGAAGTGTGGTCACCATCGCCGTCAACTAAAAGGGTAACAGACGTCTTTCGTAATACGTGTCCACTGTACTTTTTCCATTTGTCCAGCTTCAAAAACGTTGCCACAACCACTGATTTTATTAATACCGACCACCATTCGATGATATAACATATCTGAGAAATAATCGACGTTCTGTCAATCCGGGTGGACGTGAAGCTACATATTTTCGATAAAAACTTAAATAATTGTCTCCCAGCACAGTAAAAGAACGTGGTCTTTTGATTTTAGTATTGGGAATTTTTATAATTAAGGCGGATTTTACATCTTCAACATTATCAATTGCTAAATTGACTAATTTATCAGAGCGGCATGCGCCTGCAACCCCCCTTCCCCCATATTAAAACTACCTATAAAAAAGCATTTTAAAAATTTTGTTCTTTTATTTTTAAAGGGTTTACCTTCATTATCAAATATAAATTATCAAGTGCACTATTTAAAAAGTAATCAACTTGCTTCTTTGTAAATACTCGCTATTTTTTCGGTACATATCTCTCATTTTGTCTCTTGTGGAAAGCACGTAACTTTGAATATTTGCTTATATCAATCCCCTTCTTTATATCCAACGTTGAGCGCAACATTGAATATTGTGAACAAAGCGAAATACACCATCAGTACATCTTCTAAATACAACGTGGTTTTTTCTTTGCGCCATTTCATAAAACGTTAGTAGACACTTTCATAAATTTCTCGAGATTTCTTTGGGACAAGATTCAAAGAAACCTAGATCTTCATTAGATTATATTTTTGCAGACGTTTCAGCAGATTGAATCACAAATAATTTCAAATGCACTCAATTAGCAATTGGTGACTAATGTATGACAAAGTGTCTATGATATATCCTACTTACCTACTTTACCTTATTATCTAAATTTGGTTTGAATAATTTCAGAGCACAAATTAATAATTAAATGGGGGGATTTCGGTTGGAGAAAAAATAGTATGATGACAATATACTATTATATATCGTGCCCGAAATCAGTGTTTTATGTCGTTTTCCAATGATTTTTTTCAAAATTCACATTCGCACGCGCCGTTAAGAAACACTAATTTTGCGTACTTAATATAAAAATAACTATTTTGCATCTTACTCGTATAAAGATCCTCGTAAGCAGCTACTAGTAGTTTTCTGTTTAGACATTACTTACAGTTACTTCTTTGTATCTTCTGTATCTGTAAAAATAACATCGGCAAGGCTGAGAACTACTTCAACAATTTTATAGCGATAGTATTTGTGTACAAACAGTATTGTTCTCGGTATTATGCATCCTTATTTGTTATTAACGTTACACAGATAGTTAATCAACGGGTGACATCATATATACGAGTTTGCTTTTATATTCCCTGCGAGTGAAACGATTTTTAAAGAAATACCCGAGGAAATACCTTTTCGATATCACCAACCCGCTTTATATAAAATATGGTTAACTTGAGAATATTGCTAAAAATAGCAGTCCATATTGATATCGCTCTGTAACCTTCACATTTACTGTAAAATCATTCGGGGCAACATTAGCATATGATGGGGAAATCGAAAATCTAAATTTGACCTCAGTAATCGATAATCCCGTATAATGGAGTCCTGATCCGTGTGTTACCAAATTCTTATACTAACAGAATATTTGGAATATGAGTTATTTTTCACATAAATATTCAATTCATATTCCTAGACAATGGTTAAGTCACTGAGATCGGTTTTAGCACTACCGTTAGAGGAAAATATATGTACATATTTAGCAAAATTTTAAAACGTAATGAATTTTTAAAATATGCAGGATGAATCTTAAGAAGAGGTTTTGCTTTTAACACGACATAGTCGTCAAATTTTTCAATCAACGTTTTCTTTTTGAAATCCCAAAACCTGTTGCAATATGGGTATATAACTATTAATAAAAAAATTCGAATTACATTTTTGTATGAAACTTGTCATAAGTTCAATGTAAAAGAAAATAGTAAGTCCCAGAAACAATATTAGCACTGTAAAAACGCCATAACATTTAATGTTCACTTCACATTTGTTTATTTTTTATGAAGGGACACACAACATACACAACAAAGTATTATGGTTTAGACTTTGTGGACGTAACCGGTCTCTCTGTCGTTGTTCCTGCGTTTCTCTATAAACTTCTCGAACATACGGGAACGCTTGTCCCGCAGTGCCGCGAATGTTCGATGCAAACATGTCAAGGTACGTACACACTTGCAACAGAACCTCGTCGCGTAACTTCAACATCACTGCTAACATGGGGGTTCACGTCGAGACTTGCACCGTTTCCAACACTTGTCGATATTTTAGCATCACATCAAAGGATGGATAGATGTGGACATTTCAGCGACACATTCACAACTTAACTGGTCGAATATTTCTAACAGTTTGAACCCAGTCCCTGACTTTTGTGGGAACAGAAATTAAGTCGGAGTAGCGCGACATAGAAAATGCAGGCAGGACCTGCAGTCGGGGGGGTCGTTGTAGGTGACGGTACATGTTGGTGTTGGTCTTGTCTGCGATGCTCTGTTAAAAAACATGGACACCTGGCTTCGCAGGTTCGTGCAGGCATAATATGCACGATGTTTTAATGTAAACGTTTGCACTAGTAGGTCGAAGACTGAACTCGCTGGCGTCGCGGTCCTGCTGAAATCAATTTGGAGAATTTAGGCCAGTCGCGTCAAATAAAAGAGCTAATAAAATACATGTTTCCACAGACATTCCATAGACAGATGTTTGACATCTAAATAGTACAGTAGTCGGAAGTGTATAGAGAACGATATATGGAACTACTTTCGTAAAAGTCAGTTCGATCCGCGCTGCGTCTAAACCGTGACCTCGGTGCGTTTTCCCCTTAAGAAGCTCTGCGTGCCGGAAAGGAAATAGAAATATAGGAGAAATATAGACGCACATATAAGATTCACCCTGTATATTGCTTATTCTTTTGGCAAAGGTAGTTAACAATTCGTTTAAAACATACATTTCCACTTTCTTTCACTTACGCCAGTGTCTTCAATTGAGATCATTACAACTTTGTTTCGAATTCTGTGTTTTGTTACAAGGTTACAAAAGTATAGATCATGTTAATTATAGTAGTATAATGACTTTGCTTTGTTATTAAAGTGGATCCATTATAATACGTAATTTTGAAACCGGTTATGTATTTGTTTTACATTTTAAATTTGAGCAAATGCGTTCTCATATTAATAGAATATAAATTAATTTTCTATAGTACATGTACATATACATAATACCTATAAGGTGTCATAACTTAAATGCTGTCTTTTTATTATGACACTTATGTAGGTTGCAAATTTGTTTTTTTCTATATGTAATATTAATTTTGTGTTGTTTATTTGATCCTGTCTGCAGTATTTTTTTTACTCAAATTCCACCGAAAATTAGTTCGCAATATTTGATCAGATAATATTTTACCTTGAGAGAGTTGATATTGCATTCCTAGATTATGAAGTAGAGCAGTCATTAAAAATGTTAATAAGTGAAAAATAAAATTGAAATTCTCTTTGGATATACGTTTCCAGAATTTTCCCTCTGACTATATAAAATACGTTGATGCTCAATTTTGTTTATATTTAAGAAGACAAACGCAGACAATGCAAAAATTATTGTTTAAGATAAAAACAGATAACATAGGCTAATAAAAAAAAGTTAAGCAAGGGTAATAAAATTGTGACGGATAATTTTAGTAATGATTTAAAAATAAATATTTTGTATCTTCATACGTCATTCATTAATCTGCGAGAAAGATTTTAAACGGTTGCTTTCTACCTATAGATAATTGTTACAACACTTCTTTTTTGAGGAAAAGCGTACCTACAGTATTTTTTCTCTTAATGAAAAGTAGAATTAATTACAATTTGTTTTTCAAATAGACACAGTATTTAATTTAACGCGAAGTAAAACAAGTTAATTATTAAATATTTAACAGTATACAGGGTGTAAAAAAATAATGTACCGCAATTCAGGAGGTGATGATACTACTGATCAATATAAGAAAAAGCCTCGGAAAAAGCTTGTTAAGCTACGAGGATTTTATAGAGTAACCATAAATAATAGTATTTAATAGTATGCACTTTACGACTTTATAAACCCATCCTAACATGTATCCCACTTTTTTAGAGAAACCTTCAGAACGAAACAGTTTCTCAAATGAGATGGAGAATTTTTTTTATTTTGTTAGTTCATTCCCGTTTTTTTGAATCATTGATTTATTATTCACTATTATTATTATTTAGGAAATATGTATAATGAACATTTTATAGGATAGTCGGACAAAATACTTTTTTACCGCCAATTTTGAAGAACTTTTCTTTGTGAATTGTGTATGTGTTATAAATCAAGTTGGAGTTGCTAGCTGATGCAGGTTGAGGGGCAAGGGTTTGAAAATTACGTCTCTGAATGATAATTTAAATATGAATTGTCATGTCGCAGGATTATTTTGGAATATTTTTCTCAACGATGTTGTATAACTTTTTCTGGACTAGTTCAATAAGAGTGTTCTGTGCTTTCCATACATACAAACCGTTTACTTTTCTAAATTTAAAGATTTACTACTTGGCCGTAACCAGAGACCAATGACCAAAGATTAATGATTCTAAACAGAATTTTGTCATATATAGCTGCGTACGGATATAAATTTGGATAATATAATTTAACGTCTGCACTTAACTTCTTCTGGATCAGTTTCTACATGTGGTTGTCTCAACGCCAGCAGCATTGTTGAAGTCGAGATTGAAGTTTAACAAATCGTATGTCAATAGAGAAAGAATTGACGTTAAATTATTTTTATCTTATTAAGTACTCTGCTATTTTTAAACTTATTTATGGTAAATCAACCTTGTCTGCTACGGGTATGCTAATATGCGTCTTTCTGTTAATAATATTCTTAGATTCGTTATGTCCGAGCCCCAGGCTCTTGTCTCTAATTATCTGGTATTGCAGTATTTCCTCTCGCAAATAGTAAGGAAACCTGGTTGTGTTGGCAATTTAAATAATATGGGAACAATTAGCAGTTTTTCTTGCCAGTTTCCCTCCAGTCGAATCGACGCAATACCTGTTGCATTTTCATGAGGCGCCCGCTGACACCATTCTGTCCTATACAGAGTGTCTCGTTTGTATTTCAAAAATTCTTCTTAGTAAATTAATGGAAGTCATATAACAATTTTTTATTTTAATTTCGTTGTTATAGTTGTTATTCTCTGCAGAGGGGGTTTCCTAATATCTTTTTCGCACAATCGTTCTGAAATATGCACTTACTGTCATTGTTGACACATTCTGTAAGTTGAATATACACTGTGGCTTGTTTCCATACAAATAAAAAAATTATAATAGTGTTGTTTGAGTTCATAAAAGCATTAATGCAGTAAAGTAAAAATCAGTAATTCCTTTCACCAACAAATGCTGGGCTCATTTATTGTAAAAATTAAAGGTACAATTTATACAATTCTTAAACGTAATAGGTTTTCCCTCGTTTTTATATATTGCTTTTACAGTAATTGAATTTTCTGTATTACTTATCGAGTTAGATATGTTAGGATTAGAATAAACTTCAGTAGTTCTGTCTTCAAACACTGGAATGGAGTCAAACTCATTGTCACTGCCGCTGTTGGTATGTAAAATCTTATCTTATTTTCTGTTAGTCAAATAATACATTAATGTTATCACTAAAACCTCCAGCCCCCATGACGTTTGAGTGCCATAACATCAACTCCAGTATTTGCTAACAAAGTCACCGACGTCCTTCTAAAATCATGTCCAGTATAGGATTTTGGATCTTGCAGTTTTAAATATTCGGCAATTTTTTGTGGTATTTGTCCCAATGTGTTTATACCCACAAGATGATTTACACATTTTCCCTGACGAACTGAGTAGAACAATCGACGAGAGTTAGTCTCCTTAGGTCTTAAGCCTGTATATTTTCGCAAAATCGTCAAAAAAAGAACTTTTTCATTGGCCTTGTCAATGGTTGTGAAAATTCGACTAATATGTGTTTTGGTATCAGGCACTTTAACAGTGAGAACTGAACCTCCATCCGTAATGTCATCAACTGTCATTTTCATAAGTTCATCACGCCTAAGAGCCCTACCATTATCATCACTGCTTTCATCATAATATAGGTTTCATCGGGGGCTTCCAATAGGAATTTGTTCATCTCTTCTCTGGTAAATACCTTTGTTTTTTTCGCATGATGTCCAATATTTTTCCTCTTTAGAAATGCTACTAACTTCTTAAATTGCGATATATCGACACCATTATTTAAGTTGATCATACTTTTAAGCATAGAGTACTCTGCCCATAAGCTTCAATCTTAAATTTCTCTGAACAAAATAAGTCTGCAAAGTTTTTTCAGATATCTCCGCTTTCTTCTCATTCAACCATTTCCTGAAGGCATCATAGACTTCATACCTCGCCTTTGATTTTGTGGGAATTAATGACACAACCTATTTAATACGATTCTTCAATGTCCGAATCTACCTCTGAATCGTCTTTATCAGCCATTCCAAGCACAGTTTTGGCAACAAAACACAAAATTGTTCGAACTTCAAATTGGTTTTTTGGTTTCCAACAAAATAAATTCAAAACACGCTAGATAGGCCACGCCATTTCTGCAATCAAAATAATTTTTTTTATTATTTTATTAGATAAATGCGATTGTGCGAAAAATGTTATACACTATACGGTTGATAAGTGGCTAACCGCACTTATCAACCTAATAGTGTAATGTACTATAAACACACTTAAGACACAAAAAAAGAAACATAAATATTTTGCTAATAGTACCCTTGATAAATTGTCTGTCTTCGCAGACAATGTAAATATTTTTCACAGTAAAGTGAAAGATTCTTCTTTTTATCAAGGTATTTCTTAATATTTTTCACATTTCGAAAATAATTTGGCCAAAACTAAGTGTAGAACAACTTTAGCTTTTAGTCATTCGAACGAAAATGAGTTTTGGATAGTTTTAAATACGATAATGTGAATAATTGTTAGAAAAATATCTGCCTTAACCTTTTACTAATAATTTTTTATATTTAGTAAATAATGTTGTGTAGAAAATATATAAAATAATAAAAGACTGTATAAATATTTTTTCACCAACTTCCAAAAAGAGTTAAGCGATGATATGGTATATGCTTATTGTATAAATAGGAAAATTAAACCCTTAAAGCGGTAATCATCAAAGGAATTGTCACTTTAGGAGTAAAATTTTACCGTTTGCATACAGTGCTGCCGTTTTATGCATTTAAATGGCTGCTGAATAAATTGGCTGCTAACTTCACACCGGTAATATAAAATACGATACAATTAATACATTTTTAAATTGATTGGAAATACTGGAAGTAGATGAACTTCGTTAATGGGTTTAGTAGGTACCTAGGTCGTTCAACTTTGTCATTTTTGGATGTACTGAACTGTAAATATTCATACACTTATGTTGAATGAATAAAAAGTTGTTAAATAATTTAGTAGTGATTAACAAACAAAAACATTACAGGTTTTATGTTAATTTAAAAAATTCATGCAATATCACAGAATATTGTGTGTGGCGTACTGATGAGAGCTAATAAGTTCGAAAACGGCGTATGTTGACTACTTGCTATAGATTTTTCAGTTATGCTGACCAGGGCTGCATTAGCCAGCAGTTGTTTCCTGAAATTTCTGAGTAATAAGTTTTTGATCTAAATAAGTTTAAATGAAAAAAAATCTTTGAAATAACCATATATTGTTTTATCATAGAATATAATTAAGTCAGCACCAGAAGTGTATCATTACTATCGTTAAAAAGGAAATAATGTGTTTTAATGTTCATTGGTTCTATACAAACAAATAATTTATGTTCATGAAACAACATTTTTTTACAGACATCAAAATTTTTCTTTGGTGTATTTTTTAATGAACTGTAAATGTTCATATTGAATTGACATGAATAGGTTTAGAATATGTATGCACATTTGAGGAGCAAGAAAATACTTCTACTATTGGCTTTATTTCTCCTCGAATCTTCTTGAACTAATTGCATTGGTGCTTGTATTAATTTATTGACGTATTGGAACATACAATTCGCATGTATGGGTTTTCCATATTCGCATAAAATGCGTTTTTAATGCATGCCCATTATCGATAGATAAAATTGTAAACAACATAGGAGTGAAACTGTTTAATGGATTTTTAACATAGAGTACAATTTAAACTGATAAAATTTATGTTTGTATAAAAAGCACAGGCAAAACACGTGTTCGCTGTTGAATATTAATAACCATTCCTATAAATAGACATAATAGAAAATAATAACCATATTATAATTTCTAAAAATAGCTCTGATATAATGTCCTAAATTGTTTTCATATTTTTTTTTCTGAAGGAGGATAAGTAAATTGTTAAAATATAGGCAGGAGTAGTCAGCCACGCAACTGGGAATATCTAAATTTGAAGAATTACCGATCTCATGAATTTAATTAAAAATTGTAGGCATTCCTTGCACTTCAGTGTGAATGTCTATTATGGTCGCCGTATTTCTCGCTGTAAAATGGTCAAATTTCTGGAGTTTTTTTAGGTTCAGAAATCTCGAAAAATAAAACAAGTAGAACAAAAGTAATATGAAAAATAAAATTATTGATGTTTTGATTATCTACTTTTACTATTCAAATTATCCTCAAATAATAAAACTTTTAAAATGCATTTCTATGTCACACTTTATATTGCTATTCTAACTCCACATTTTATCAATTATTTTCATATACTTAGAAACAAAAGCGAACAATTTTATATGCAGAAATTAAGTTTATGTTATAACAATATTTAGATCTGCACTTTAATTTAAAATAAATTATAGTTTAAAAAAACTAAAAAACACGCTTTAATGGCAAACCGAACTAAAAAGTAGAAAATAATTTTGAAGTATCAAGAGTTTGTATTACAGCAATAGAAAATTTCGACAATCAATTACGACTAAAATTTTGTATTGTATTTTCAAAATTATAAATTTTGAGTTCTGTATTTTATTGAAATTTTTTTAATCAAAATTTATCGTTTCAAAAATTTTTTATCCAAACATTTTTTTGTCAAAATAAAATTTTTTCTTGACAATTTTTCATTCTTTTTTTTCAGTGTTTAAATTCAAAATTTCTGTTAAAGTTCAGTTTCATTTCCGTTCAAAGTTTTGCAATGTAATTTTTTACAATTTATCTTGAAGTTTATTGATTTCAAATTAATTCACTTATTTTTTAACTATTCCTATTATTTTTTTCTCAAAATCTAAAATTATTTCAAAAAAACTTAGAAGTGCTCCATTATAATAAGTTTGACTTAAAAATTCAATAATTTGCAAAATATATGTAGAAAAGTTCCGTAACGACATCTATCGTATCATAATCGTACCATTAATTTTCATTAAATACTCCAGTGGTAAGAATTCTTTTTACTTGTATCGATAAAGAAGAATGTCATTTACCATCGTTTTATGGATTATATACACTTAACCTGCGAACTAATCTAAATAGTTTCTTTTTTTATTCTTATGATCCTAGTCAGGACATTAGAACAAAGTTATTAAATAATTGTATTGTCATCAGTCCTTGACCCCTGTGCAAATTTTCAAGACTTCTTGAAATTGGTGAAAATTACGCTGAATGATTCCGTTACATACATATATACATACATACAGGTCAAGCTAATAAAAGCGTGTTAAAAATACGTATTATGAAAGATTTCTGTGCCTAAAAATTTGTTAGTTAGACCGCTTTCTGTCCTTATACAAGGTGATTTTTTTAAAATTCCCCACTCGAGAAACCTCGAAAACGATTGCAATATAAAAAATTTCCAAAAACAAGTAAATCTTTATTTTTGGGAGGCCAACTTGTGACCTATAAGCGCATGTGTTTATACTCACTCTCTTTCCCCCATGAACCCCCCACTTAAAAAGTTAAATGGGAACACAATGGGATAGCTAAAATCCTCCTGAACACAATGGTGTATGTATTTTTGCTTTTCAAACGCGTGGAGGCCACTCTATTGTCCCACGTCTACCAATCTAGTGATTGGCAAACGTATCATTCAGCCAGTTCCGAACATTTAGAGCATAATGAGGAGCTGTTCCGTCATGTTGAAAAAACTGTTCATTTTCGTCCAACATTCGATTTCCTTAATTATTATGCTGTTTCTTTACTTCTTGAGTTATTAAAAGATCTAACTTTTTTCAGAATGTTTTTTTTTTGCTAAATAATGATTCAGGAATATAGAAGAATTTCACCAGAAACTTTTTAAGAAGTGCACGAGCAATTTGAATCTCGTTTGTTATTATTGCTTGAAGCGGAACGGTGCTCATTTTAAACACTTGATAAAATAATTAACAAAGTTTTATTACTTCAACTCTCGCTTCAACCTTAGTTTTGATTTTTTTTAAATCAAATCCAATTTGGCAAAACATATCAGATTTTAAGGGTGGTTTTCAAAACGCAAACACAATGGTATACACCATTGTATTCAGGAATATTTTAGCTATCCAATGACATATCACAAGATGGGTGTTCCCATTTAATTTTTTTAAGTGTGAATTGTGGATGGGGTTAAGAGGGTGAATAAGTTGCCCACACAAAAATAAAGGTTTACCTGTTTTTGGAAATTTTTTATATGGCAATAGTTTTCGAGATTTCTCGAGTGGGGAGTTTTAAAAAATCAGCCTGTATTGATTTCCCTGTATCTCATTATTTTGTTTTTTCCTCGCAATTATTGCCATTTCAATAGTGAATGAAAATATTTTGAGAAAATGGGGATAAGTTACTTATCCTTATTTCATTTTTCTTGAAACATGCGATCCCGATCTATCAAATAAGGCATTGCTCGACATTACCTTAATCATGCATAAATATGGTCGAGTACTATTCTTATTACAGCTGCCTTAATAAAACAGCACATATGCGCATGCTCAAATGACAGCATAAGGGAAACCTAAATACTGCTTATCCCTATGATACGTCCAATAATTCTCTATTGTCTTGGAATGATTATATCCTTAGTGAATGTGTTTTACTGATTGTACTCTGAAAACTCTGAGTAAGAATATTTTTGTAAATATAGTTAGATAGTTTCAATTGTTTATACGAAAAGAAGGTATCAGTTCTAAAAATTATCTGGTTGTTATCAAATGTTAGATTCCCAGAAAGCGTTACCGCTGTTGACAAAAATGTTATGGTGATTATACCTAGTACTTGAATAGGTTTACTTATTTCCTTTGTTTTCCTATCTTTATTTTTTTTATCGTCCAAGTGCAGACACCCAGATTACATGACATTTAAAAATAAACCAATTGTACGTTAATAAACCAGTCATATGATGAGACGTCGCTGATAACAGTGCAATTAATTACGTACTTCATTTCGATTAAACTAATCAACGAATTTTGCATTCTATTTGATAAGCAGTTTTACGCGCTTTCGTCTGTTTGGGTATTTATTTGTTTTAACTACGCTCTGAAAAATAATGTAGAAAAATTACAGAATTAGGTGTATAATAATCAAGCTAACAAATTGGTTTGAAAAGAGGTACTAATAATTATTATTTATTCAGTAAACGTTTTCTCGTGATCGTGAATGAAAAATAATATTTACTATACAGGATGGTTTAGATTTTTATACATCAGTAGAGGTGCTAGAAAATGAGGATACTTTTCTTAATAAACATACTTCCAAAAATATACTTCAAATTAAATTAAATACAGTGTGTTAAAGTTTGATGAAACCAATGTTTATAGTTTAATATCTAAGGAAAGGCCAAAGTGATCCTTTTCGGATTTGGCACAACTTTTTGTGTGTAAACCGACTCAAAATGTGCATATTGATTAGAGTATTTTACTCCGAATGAAACGAACGAGCCACGCGCGCTCGAACAAACGAAGCAAACAAAAAAACTCGTGTGTGAAGTGGCTGTCATATTCGCTGTATTCCCGCCAGTTTAATCAGTGTTCATTAGTGGCAGTTGGTGCTTTTTTCCTGATATATTTACTTAGCAGAACAATAAGTCAACAAACATGTGGATGAGGTGTCTCTTTCACCATACTAGTGACTCATATTCCAGTTTTTTCAAAACGAACGCGTTGAACAGCAAGGAAGTCGTATCAGTTTTAGAAAACTGTCTTGAGTTTCTTAGAACAATGCCGAGATTTCTATTTGCCTCACATTGTATATTATAAATGTGTTCAACATAACTAAGCTTACCATCAAAGATTATCCTAAGATCTTAAAAATCTTTATTCTATTGCGTTTCCTAATTGGGTTACGGCCAATCCTGTAATTAAAAGTAATAGGATTTACTTTCCTCGTGAAACACATTCAACAATTGCAGAACCAATCAAAAATATTGTTCACGTTTGATTGAAGCTCGATACAGTCATTAATATCTGACACAGACAGATACGATTTGAGGTCATCTGCATGAAGAAGGGCCTCGCAATTCAGGTTCTGGACAATATCATCAATAAAGATTACAAACAACAGCGGGCCTAGAACCGATCCTTGAGGGACCCCAGAAGTAGCAAAACTACGATACTCCACTGTCAATATCCTTCTAGAGAGTTACGAGGCCAATAAATTAATAAATGATTTAGTTGAAACTGATATTTGTTAATTTTGACAGTAGAATACCATGGTCCAGCCGATCGAATGCTTTGGAAAAATCACTAAAGAAATCCTTACATGAGTGGCTCATAAAGCGGCTCTTTTAAATGGCGCTGTCAAAAATTGAGGTTGCTATTTAAACAGATGCGACGTCACATCTCGATGACAATAATGACGTCATAAAGTATGTGTCGGAGTGATTTTTTTCCATTTTATACATAGTTTCAGCCTTTACGACCTCACTGTATGGTGGCTAAGGTTAATATAATTTCATTAAACATTCATAGGGCACCAGGGACGTCATTTTCAAGATGTAGAGCCTCCAAAAGTATAAAAATAATAATTTAAATATTTTAGATTTTATCAGTTATTGTAAATAAGTAATCCATCTAGGTTGGTGGTTAGCTGTCACCATAATTACGTAAGTCCTACCATCTGAGTTGCAATCATTATATTGAATCAATAATTTGACCAATTTAGTGTACACATATAAAATGGTACGATAATTATTATTTGACAATTTCTTAAAGAATTTATTGACTCGAAATTTAATAAAATTTTGCCCACAATGAAAAAGATTCTATTAAATTATTTTCGTTTCCATTTTTTAGTAATAGTACTATTACCCAAATGTTTGGGACCTTGATTTTTAAAAGAATTATGATGAATTATAATTGATTATTCTGCGTATTATCGCGACAAGTATAGTTATCCAGCTCACGATACAGGTCACTCAAGCTTTAGCCTTATTAACATTCAAAATTAATGCCGGAAATACCATACGTTCCAGTGTACAAATTTTGTACTGAGCGAAAATGAAAGTATGCGTGTTCGTTTTTTTCCCAAGCATCTGGCTTTTGTAAAGAATGTTATATAATTGCATCGGGTCCTCAATTACAGCTATCATACAGCGTGGTGCAAAACTGTGGAATGCATTACTTAATAAGTGAATACAAAAAAAACTGACAGGGCGGTTTCTATTTTTAGTAGGTAGGTAGTGTATTAAATATAGATTGAATTTACGTCATTATATGCGTGATTTATGTTCATGTCATTATGTAGCAAATTTCCAAAATACAGTCAAAGTGGTGTCAAGAATACTTAGTTCCTTAGTAGCAGTGCCTTCCAGTATTTCCACCGGTGAAGTAGTTGATATGATTTTATCACTGTTCCAATAATTTTTTATCTCTATTCAAATCAGTTGCTTTAATTTTACTAGATCTTTCTCACAGGTTTTCAAATATATATGATTAGATATTAGATATTTCCTAAATATTTGTAGATATTCATTATAGTTATTAATGATACAAGTTCAATTTGAACGCTATAATGAAACGTCTGTAACGTTAAATCACGAGGCGGTAACTAAGTGATTTAGTTACACAAATTTCATTAACAAAGTTCATATTGAACTTGTATCATTGAAAATTTAATCTACTACGGTCCAAATAGATTTTAGTTTCAGATTCGATTTATCTTAAAATATCAGAAACGTTTTCATAAATTGAAATTCAAAATTATTAGGTGCTCTTTTTTCACGATATCATGGTAACCCCAGTTATTGATTGTTTTAAATTTGATATTAACAACTTTATTATTTGGTGTCGTCCAATTTTGTGTCATACGTTCAGTTTTAGCGATAAATAATATTAATATGGGTGATTCTGATTGCGATTGATACAAAGTGTTGTCGATTTCCTACTTCCCGAGAAATCAAGACAGATGTAGGACGAAAGTTATGCAAAGCTTGACGATTGGTGTCAAGGAATCAAGAATAGCAGCAATGAAAAGGTTTTTCTGTCATATTTCGAATATCTTTCAAAACATAGCAAGCTTTCGCTGCATTGGATATTAGTAAGTATGACCATTTAATTGTGTTTCTAAAAAGAAAATTAGAAGGATTTCGGTCAAAGAGATCTAAGATTTTAACAAAAGAAAACATAACTTATGTTTTGCGGGAAGCCGACGATAGAACTAATTTTATGATAAAAGTTGCATTAATAGTGGGGCTTGCACGTGCCTGCAGGCGTAATGAATTGACAAATCTGCACCTACAATATGTTAAAGATGAAGGACAATGCATTCATATTATTATGTTTACAAAAACAAAGATATCACGAGATTTGTTTGTCACAAGCGGAAACATTGGAGGAATAAATATGGTGGAAATGGTTCAAAAATATATAGCGATGAAGCCACAGACCGTACTCAATTTTTTGTGAGGTACATAAATGGAAAACGCATCAAACAGCCAGTTGGCATTAATACTTTTGGGAAAACGCCACGTAATATAGCATTGTTCCTGGGTCTTTCAAATCCTCAACAATATCTGAACATTGATTTCGTAGATCATCTGGAGTCGATTTATTAAATGTTAAGAGGCATGGTAGTTGGCGTTCTAACACAGTAGCAGAAAGCTGTATAGAAGATTCCAAAGAAAATAAGAAGAAAGTGTCCTCTAATGTTTCAGGTAACGTTTCAGGCATTGATGGTCCTTCAACAAGTTCCAAGAGGGGAATAAACTTGGTTTTTTATATAAAGTATTTAAGTGTTATTACATATATAGGTATGTACAATTGTTGCATAATTATCATTTTTTAAAATTTATTTTGCTGTTATTGCTCCATTATATCAATTACTCGTTAAAAATTGATTATCTGTCACATATCTGAATAAAAATAACATGATGAAAGATAAGCTTTATAACCACTACTTAGTGCAGCCCAAACAAAAGGTGTTGGAATGTTGCTATTATGTTATGAGAAACATATTCGTATAATTTAAATATGTTGTTGCTAATGCAGCCATGAAATACCTAATTAAATTTCACAAGCGGTCTGCTTTGCTCGTTCCGGTATTTCAGTTGCATACATATCTTTGTGAATTCGTTGCATTTCAGGCAGTCTATTCGGATAATGCAAAAAAAAACAGTTCAGAATAACGACGGTCTCGGTTTGCATATACACATATACCTACAAAGTGGGCCACTAAAAACTTACGTATTTTATTACTGTACTCATTCTTCAAGTTTCTACCCCTATATAACCAGGGATGACCTTCAGCCTTAATAGAATTGATAGGTTCAGATCTCAGATTCACTTTAGAGTAAGATTACATTCGTGTACGATGCGTTGTCGCAAGTCTTATGGTGATTCAGGCATTCGTGGCATAAATTTTTGTTTTTGTCCCACAGAAATAAGTTCAACAACAATGAGACATATCTAGTGAACGTTTGGTTCATTGAGTAGGTCCTCTTTTTCCAATTAATTCTACATATGTTTTATTTAAAAATTGTTGCACAGGCATCGCATGATCTGGAGAAGCTGTCTTGTTGAAAAATGAAAGTCATAGTAGCGATCGTTTTGCTCAAGTTACAGCGGAATTGATGGCGTCTTGTAACATATCCAAATACATTTCTCCGGTAAGTTAAAAAATTGACCAACAATGTGTTGTTTTCTATAAATTCCTGCCCAAACATTGACTTGACTTTTTCTGTATGGTGGTTATGTACCTCACGAAGGCTGATGGTCTACAGGTCGGGGTTTTCGTAGTACCCACGCTATATTGGGTCATTCTCTGCTTGTAGCCAGATCTAGGCCAAACATTGAGTAACCACAAGATGAAGACACATTCCGTGTAATGTCCTTCTGTCGTGGATTAACTGTTGCTGTTTGCTATAGATTTTCAGGTATAATTAAATGCTGTTGTTTCCTGAAACTCGGCATTTGCAAAGAAGACGTTGTCTACTATGAATAATTCTGAATAATGATGTAACCATCATTGCTGACCGGGAGGATATCATGCAGTGGTTTTGCAGTTTCAAGAGCTCTGTTAGGAAGTTATTCCATATCCGTCATTTCATTTCATCGTGATCCATCAATTGAATTCCAGTTTTTCCGTTCTCTATTGTACAATCTTCGAGGAATATCCTTTAACGACAATATCGGGCTGCAAAACCAGCCTAGTGAATCTCCAAACCATCAGATTTCCTGAGGCATGAAATAAAAAAGTTTACGAAATGATTATATAGTATCCGATTAGGAGTTTAATCAGTGAGTTAGTTTATGTATTGAGAGTGGAATTCCCCAAGGATTTGTGCTAGGGCCATTGCTCTTTATACTGTTTATAAATGATTTATCTGATAATATAAATGCAGATTTTCGTACTCTTTTTGCGGATGAGATCTCCGCAGTGGTCTCGGGTGGGAGTCATGGAGAGCTCCACATGTTAACTGAAGCTCTTGTCCAAAGTTTTTAAAATAGTGTGTGAAAAACGGGCTAATAGTTAACTTATCTAAAACCGTATCTAATAAATTTCATTACTTAAATACAAGTCGTGAGCATTGTCTTCAAATTTCGATTGGAAATGCGCAAATAACTTAACTCCATTAAGTTTCTAAAATTTCTGGGCATATACGTGGATAATACCCTCAGATGGAGCGAACATATTAATAACGTAGTCTAAAAAACTTAATCAGTCTGTAATATCTAAATTAAAGCAATCATTACCTCTAAATGTATTATTAAATGTTTATTTATTACAGTAGGGTTCATAGTCGATTGGTTTATAGTGTTGTCTTGTGGGGAAATATCGCTGATAGTTTCAGGATATTTATATCCCAAAAAAGGATTATAAGAAAAATGTTTAATTTAAATTCTCGAGCTTCCTGTCGACCATTGTTTGTTAACAGTCATAAAATTATGACTTTTCCTAAACACCTTACCCAAATATAAAACGAATAAATTTGAAAACTGTGTTTCTTATATATGTTTGAAACTTTATAATCATCTTCCAACTTCAATAAAAAGAATTGCATAGCAAACTTTTATAATTTGCACGAACATTTTTCAGATTTTTTTTTCTGAATCCATACTAGAACTATGTACTTGATTTTTGTATGTAAGCTTATTTTATTGATAATAAAATTTACATTTCTGTGTAATTGTCGTTTATTATTGTTATTGTAATTTATTATAAAAAGAAATAATAATAATTCAATTATGCAGGTATGCAAGGATCTAGCAAGTTATACAGAATAATCAGAATATTACAGAGTAATTATTTTTCTGGAATACAGTGGATATGAAATACTTATGGCTCAATCGGAGTACATTAAAGTCCATTTCATTCGAAACGATCACTTTATTTTTGTCAACTCGAACACTTTCTGACGACTTAATAGAATTTGGTTAATTATGTAGTCGCCGCTTTTCCTTTTTCCATTTAAAGGAGCTTTTGAACGACGTTAACAATAACGATTTTGTCTCTCCGACCTTTCCTGTGCTGCGAGACGACACCATGCCGTCCCTCCCTCCTCGACTACGCTCCCACGCACTAATTACCGTCAATTAATCGGTATATTGAATTAAATTGGAAACGTGCGGGTTTGGAGAAGAAAAAACCGGTGATAGCAGGTAGATTCGTACTCTTTCAGTAATCGCGCTTGACGTACATGGTCTTTCACCTCTAATAAACCCCAATAAAATTCAGTTTGGTTAAGTGGATTTTATGTCGTACAAGTGTTTATGAAACCCTCTCCACGTCATGTAGTGAATGTTGTAGTTGTGTTAAAATTATGTAGGAAGGGATATGCTAAATTAAATACCTACATAAGTGATTATTTACACATAGTTTTCAAATTATAAAAAAAGCTACTGTTAAATTATTACAACATTGTGTGTCCAAATATGTTCCTTGTAAGAAACAGATCGACAACTCCAACACGATGAGCAGTAAGTTTTTTTTTTCAAGAAGTAGATTTAGGTTACCTTCAGATTTATTTATGTGTCCCATTTTGTTTTACAGAAACAAGTTGAGCGACTTTTTCCGGTACTATTTTTTTTTCGAGAAAGTTTTAAAGCATATACAGGGTGGTCCGTAAGTAATGGCCCATGGAGACATAATACATTTTTCACTCTAAAACATTTCTATTTAAGCCAACTTGCCTTAAGGGCGCCGTATTCTTGAAATAGTGTTTTCTACAAATACAAGTAATTTTAGACATTTAAGAACTCAATAATATAAAGTTTAGTAAATAACAAGAATGTTGTCTCATGCCACCTGCGAATATTCAAAGGTACCGAAGTAAAATAAATATATAACGTCAGAAAGCGATCTGTCCAGCAAACTTTTAGGTACTGAAAATACGTGTTTTTTTAAATTCATCTATATATGTAAACATTGTTATAACATAAACTTACATAGTTCTGCATATATGCATATGATTATTCACTTTTGTTTAGGTATAAGTATGTGAAAATAATTGTTAAAATGTGGGGTTAGAATAGCGAAATAATGTGTGTCATATAAATGTATTTTAAAAGTTTTTATATTGTTTGGAGAGTGTTTAAATAGTAAAAGTGTATAAATAAAAAATCAATAATTTTATTTTTGATATTACTTTTGCTCTACGTGTTTTATTTTTCAAGATTTCAGTACCTAAAAAGCACCACAAATTTGATCATTTTACGGGGAGAAATACGGCGACCTAAATAAAATGTACCTAGATAATCAAAAAGATATATGATGACAAAGTTGGAATTTAAAAAGTGATTTTTTGTAATAATTACATTTGTTTGACTGTGTCAACTTAATAATTTAGGAATAGATGTTTTTGGATATGAGAAATTATATTACGACGTATTGTTGCACCCTAAATACGTCGTAATATCCACCATATTTGTGACGGGTTATTTTTCCGTATTATTGACGTTTCGAAAAACTCTGTGTTTTCGTTCTCAAAATAGTAGCAAGAGTATTAAACGTATGTCAAGTTTGACAGTTTAAAAGTGCGCGATAGTGATGCGATTTTTGTTATTTTTTACTTATCTGCTTTTTTCAGTGTGAGATTTTTTGGTTAGGCAAACTTAGTTTCAAAAATAACCCTTGAGTGATTGATCCGTTTAGCGGAAGGGCTTATTTAATTAATCTTTATTTTTTCAGAAGTGTGACAAAACTAAAGAAAAAAAATTAAAAATCTTAGACACATTATTTTTGAGAAAAAAAAAGGTATACTTGTCATTAGTCTCAGAAATTGGCTATTGTCGAGAAAATAGCTTTTCAACAATCAGCTGCATAGTTCATTGTACAATATTTTAACGTAGTTCCGCCAAAATTCCCTTGCAAATTGAATATGTTGAAGGTAGATCGACAAGCAATAAAATTTTCACCGGTGTAAAATGCTACGGATAGTATTTTTCCATATGCAATGTTTTTAAAATGGAAGTCATACAGATTTTTGCAGTTCTAGATAGTCATTCTGAACTAGTTGGTAGATAATCAGCAATGTGAACTCTAATATCTGAATGTGAAAATTATTGTTTCAGAATTTTTCAGTTTTATAAAGTAATTGATTTTAATCAAAACTGGATAAATACCTTACATTTAGAAATACTTATTAACTTTAACATTAATGTTAAATGTAATATGTTGTTAAAACTCACATTTACGTCACAAATATGGCGGATGTGATGTTCTCTCGGAAATACGTCTAAGTAGACAACATATTATGATTTATCATATCCAAAAACATATATTCCCAAATTTCTAAGTTGATACAGTCAAACACTTTTTAAATTTCAATTTTGACATTACTAAGGCAAGTTAAATCGTAATATTTTTAAGTGAAAAATCTAGTATGCCTCCATACGCCATTACTTACTGACCACCTTGTATACTCATTTTTTTTCTGGGTTGCGTTTATCAGTATTTGAATAAGACGACACCTTACATACTGTAGTATGTGGAAAGATTGGCCTTGTGTACAGAGATCATATCTTTATGAGTAAATACAATTTTGAAAAAGTTAACGATAAGTCTATTTCTTCTCGATATTACAATTTGGAAGACACGTCAAAATTATTTATAAATTTACTTTAACTAACATTTATACATTTCAATGGTTTGTGAACGAATATAATAGTTTCTCTATAGATGGAGATCTCAAAGAAAAGTTATAGGTAACACCTATTCATATGAGAAGTGAAACATAGAAATTGTCATACTAACAATAAAAAAAAACAATTATTTAAATATTACAGTCTAGTCTTATTTTTTTGTTAACAAATAGAAATAATTGAAGGTTTATGGTAATTATACGGACGGAATGACTAATTACTGACTGAATTCTGGAAAGGGGATGGATAATTACACCCACCCCCCCTGTGTATACGCCACAGTATTAATTTGTCTCGTTTTCTGTAGTTTTGCTATTTAATTATCTTTACATGGCTATTTATTATATTTTGATGCGTCTCTGTACCTTTTATTACTTCCTTTATACACCGTGATTTTTTTACCAGGCAGTGGTCACATAATATATCCCATATGTTGTGTACAGTAACGTTCAAATGATAGTAACTTCTTATTAACCCATGATAGGGCACCTGACATCATTCACATATTTAATGAATGCTTGTACAAAACATGGCACTTTAGCATTTATGGGATATCGTTAGCAGGAAATTGACAAATCGTCAATTCCAATTTCGTCTAGGAAGTCATTGAGGACAATAATAGATAGCTATAAAATGTGTGCATCCTCTAATGAGAACGATAAAAAGGTAATTCAGGAATAAAACGTGCAAAGAAGAATCTTAATTTGGAAAAACACTTGTCGCTAAGAACAAATTACTTAACACTTTCTAAAATTGAAAATATTAACACAAAACTTAAACCAGTTGTTCAAAATAAAAAGTTTTTTGAAAAAATTGCTAGGATTTAAAACGCATAGCTGAGCGATGACTAAGATACCGTTGATCACTATCACTAAAAAATCTTAGAAATTGGCGCCGTGTAATAATTTGGGATACTCATTTGGAAAAAAGTTATTTTGCATTTTATTGGAAGTAGCAAGAGGGTGAGCCCAAAATATAGACCAGGTTTAACCATTGTATGATCAAAGTATTCTGTAAAATTATGTTTTCAAATTTCAGTTATATATAGTAAATGAGTGTTCCAGAATATTACTTCATATGATCTTTTTTATTTTCACGTTCGGAATTTAAAGTTTTGTTCTCTTGCAACTCCTGTATATAATCAGTTTCAACCCTTGTATCTCGAAAACGAAACGTTTAAAAATAGTTTTCTTACAACATTTTATTTTGTTAATTCAAATTTAGCTTGGTTGAATTCATGAAGTTCTTCTTTCAGAAAAGCAATCATTTAATTAAACTTTTTGACGTACGACCCATATTTGTGACGTCATCGTTGTTCGAGATAATATGACGTTATCGACAATTTTTTACAATACTGTGCACCTCTCCATTATGCAACATCTGTCCGTGCTCATTTAGATGAGCTGTTCCCAAATCGTTGGATAGGGAGAAGGGGGCCGATTGATTGGCCAGCCAGATCGCCTGATTTGACACTCCTAGATTATATCTTGTGGGGATACTTAAAAAGCAAAGTATACGTTACTAGACCGGTTAATTTAGAATATTTATATTCAAAAGAATTCGTCACGAGATACATCGTATACCTCCTGAAGTTATTGATAATGTCCAAAAAGAATTTATTAATCGTCTTGGCTACTGTCAGGCAGTCAACGGTGCACAATTTAAACATTTAATTTAGTCGTTTTTTTACATAATTATTTTCAGTATTGTGAAAATTAAATTTAAAAATTTTCAAACATTATTTTCTTGAAATTTTTGTTATGTAACACCATCATTTTTCATGATGTATGTATGTAGAATGACACACTCTTTCAAATGGCATGGTCAAAATTGGGGGTTGCTAGTTAAAAAAATTGTCGATGACGTCATATTTCGAACAACGATGACGTCACAAATGTGGGTCGTATGTCAAAAAATGCCTTTCTTAAAACAAATTCGATGTGCCAGGGGATTTTTTCGAAAACTTCTCAATTTCAAAAATAATGAATTTATTCGTTACTTTTCGAAAGCACTGTATATTACTTTTATGTATCTAATGCGAAACAAAAAAAATACGTTGTTGTAATTAATTTAAATTAAATAGTGTTTATTTGTTATATTACCACTTTATTTGATATTCTATTGTGAAAAATTCATTATTTTTCTCTTTTCATCCATTGCGCTCTTAAATTGAATATTTTGTTCGCGTGGCACATTCATATTATTACAGTTGAGGACAAAAAAAACATTTCTGCTTTATTAATGCATGTGTTGCATTTGCGTTAAAAATTGGGTGTGCCTGGTGTTATAAACAGATCAACTAAAATCGGCATGTCTTTTAAATAAAGTATAAGTATACCTACAATAGAATATCCATTTTTTAGCTTCACTTAAATATTACCCCTCCCCCTTACCTTTTCTTATGCAAGACTTCTTGCCGTAGCAATATTTCTTGTTTCTATCTTTCAATTCTAGCTGTTAAGTGTTGTGCTCGTAAAGTGAAAATTCTTACTATACGTGCAACGCGGCATATTTGCCGCAATCGATTTTCGAGCACATATTGATAACTCCAGGTGATTAAACTTACCTATAAAAAGACAATACAAGTTAAAAACTCAATTTTCCACACACGGAACACTGTCGCACCAAAAACACACACAAATTTCGACTAACAGCATCACTGGACACCGAAGCTTGCTATGTGTAATGGCGGGACTGGTACTTCCTCTTTGTTAGTATGGAATGAAAAAGAAATAAATATTTTTAATAAGTAATAGGTATATTACCCTGGTGCAAAGTAGTGTCAGAATAATTATATTTTAATTATAATTACAATAGAATTCATTAATTAATTTATGCCAAGCACTAACGTAAATCTGCAAATTGTATAAATGAAAATATGGAAATAATAATAATAATATCTCTACCCCTCATTCTAATCACAGGGATTAGCCCAGAAGTCGGAGACTTGTGCTGGAGAGGGGGCGGCATATTATTATTAAGCAGGCCGCATTTGCGCCCAGGAACGACGTACGTTGGTAGGCCCTAACCACTATTCAGTGCAGGATTGAGGGAAACCTGGAAAACTTCATTAATTAGGGGGGTAGTCAAATATCAACCGGTATCAATCTCTCACATTGACCCAAGCCAACATTCTTCCACCCTACCATACCCGCAGAGAAGGTGCCAATCCTCTCCACGAATATAGCTTAGATACGGTCTACCGGCAGCTGGGCGCTAACCAACACCGATCTAGTCACCTCGATTCAAGTACTGACGCCTTAAACCACGCGACCACTGACCGTCGATTGCTGAACGAAAACTCCGTATGAAACTTTTTCTATTCGCCCAGATTAATAAATAGAATGATGTTCTCCGATTGCTTCAAAATTATATCTCCCTTTACTAATATAAGGGTTAACTATGAGTAAGTACAAAAATTTGAACCACGTACTCAGGGAAGTCTAAAAGACAATAAAAAAAATATTTCGGAATTCTAGCTCGATGTTTAAAAAATGGAGCAGAACCCTGTTTTCCCTCGGAAAATCGCCGCCTATGACAATCAATCATCGTCCGAGATGGCTAGAGATGTCAACTATTGTGCGGTCGTTTTCTGCAGCGTTGTCAAGTGTAGAAACGACGAAACTAAACATTTTTATTAATAGTAATGCCTAAGTACCTGATAGATACAGTTAATCCGGTTAGCTGTAGTATTTTGTATACGTTCTTCGTTTTTTCATTGCACACTGCCAAAACTACATTTTCACTCCTTGCGTGAAGTGCATCTTCCACTAGTGGCCTACAGATAGCGTCTGCAATCAGATGTTAAAAAATATTGCATTCTACTCTGATTAGTTTGAACTTTTCGCAAATTTAATTTTTCACGTATTTTTTTGTGTATTTACGAACATACGGGATTCAAATGCCTGGATGACGGATAAAGTGCTGATTTATGGGAGTGTGATAAGTTGATATTATCGTGTGGCAGCGTAATACCATAGATGTTTTCCGAGTACACAAAATATTATCCTCTTTGAACCACATTGAACAATTGTTGTATTGCCTTGGCGGTAAACGTGTGGCAGTGTTTTTTGTATTTGTGTACATTTGTGTGTATTTTTTTGTCATCCATTGTAGTTTTTTCCGACGTAGGTAATCTACTTGGTCATGACCGCCGATCCAAGGTACCTCGTTTTAAACAAAAAGAACGGTCGAGGGATGGAGAGGTCCCCAGCACGGACAAAAATCTTTGCAATGATAGGTTTTAATTTAAACAAGTAAGAAAACAGAAAATTATATAAAATTCTTAAGATCTCCAAATATCAATCATGGAAATAAATATTAATAAGGTAGGTGTTACCTCCATCTGCTACCATATCGTGTTTCTTATGAAATCATTAAATAATAATCTACATTTCCAAATAATTTTTCTTTTCTTTGAAAGCGGCGTAAACTGATATACAGGGTGGGCAGAATAACGAGCGATTTTAAAAAGGCTGCTGAAATCAAGAAAATTAATGTTTAGGAATAAATTTAATATTTTCTTAAAGAATATAAAAAAGCATTAATTATTTTATTTTTTAAAAATAACTCCGGGAAGATGACGTCCGTACAGGCGTACACATTCTTCCAATCGTGTTTTGAAACTATTCATTACATTTTGCAGCATTGCTAGGGGAATGTTTTCCACTTCCTGTCGAATCCGTTCTTTCAAGGCTTGAATTGTTTGTGGTGAGTTATCTTGAAACACTTTACTTTTTAAGTACCCCCACAAGAAAAAGTCGCACGGTGTGAGGTCCGGTGAACGGGAAGGCCAGGTGATAAGGTGATATCCCCATTTCGAGATATCACATGATTTGGAAATAATCTGTTAACAATATTCATGCTTATTCTCGCTGTATGGGAGGTTACTCCGTCTTGTTGAAAAAATGTTTCTTCGTTAACTTCGTAGCGTGCAAGCTGTGGTTCAAATAAGTTTCCCAACATGTCGGCGTATCTTTGTGAGGTTACTGTCATAGCATTGCTACGAGCATCTTCAAAAAAGTAAGGCCCTATGATCCCGGATGAAGATATAGCGCACCACACAGTAACTTTTGTGGAGTGAAGGGGCTCTTGATACATTTGTCTAGGATTTACGTCACTCCAGTATCTAAAGTTCTGCTTGTTGACGTAACCGGACAAATGGAAATGGGCTTCGTCACTCATCTATAAGTTGTTTACAATATCCTCATCTTGATTAATTAAATGTAAAAACTCTTCACAGAATCGTTGTCGACTCACATAATCCGTGCCTTTAAGAGCCTGTACGATTTGGATTTTGTATGGATGAAAGTGGAGATCCTTGTGCAATATTCGTCTGACGGTTCGGTTTGAAATCCCAAGTGTAGTGCTATGCCGGCGAGCTGAACGACGCGAGCTTCGCTCCATAGCAATCCTTACACGCTCGATATTCTGGAGCGTACGCACCGATTTTGGTCGACCGGGCTTCTTTTTTGTCGTTGACGAAGTTTCCTCAAAGTTCCTAACCCATTTTTTAATGGCACAGGCGGATGGCACTGGTTGATTGCGATTAATGTTAAAATGATTTCGAAAGGCCCGACTCGCGTGTATGTAAGAATTACCATTTTGATAAAACGCCTTAACAGCGTACGCGCGCTGCTGAGGGGTTCAACGCTCCATTGTTACTAAATGCTAATGTCAAGGAAACATGGCCGATAGCGTCCCTACCACCTCCGAATGACCAGGCGCGAATCGCGGGCTTTTTAAAATCGCTCGTTATTCTGCCCCACCCTGTACATGTCAACGCGGTGACCTGTCACTACCTTTGACAGCTTTCACTTTGGCGGAATATACTTAATTTCGCGGCTGACAGAAGGCCAGTGACGGCGATAAATAAGGATTTATTATAATTAAAAAAAATATATATTTGATAGATGAATTTTATAATTCTTATTTTTCCCTATTCCCTGTTAAAATATTTGTACTTAGTCATAGTTAACTCTGTATATTTATGGTATTACTTAAAAGCCAGACCTCGACGTAGAGTATTTACAGTGACTTGACCGTCCTTCTCTTTGTAATGCTTGGTCTGCTGCGTTGGTTAGGTTATTGTCTTGCCAAATATACAACTGTTAGTTGAAAAATATTGTCCGGTGGAGAATTTTCATGTTGTTCACGCCGTTCCTGTTCGTTTTAAATGCTCATGTTTGTCCCACAGCCCCGCATTTCGCAATTACTCTAGTCAGCGTTCCTGGAAGTCGTAGTAAATACGATATTTACTATGAAATAGCGGTGACCCAGCGAAATTGCTGGAATTATTGCTTGCGCCTTGTAATAGAACAGCGCGAATTAATGCTGCTCTTGCAGTTCTCGCGGCATTAAATAATTCTATTAGCATGCCTTCGACATTGGACTTCCTTACACGGAGCCGGGTAAACGGCTCGGCCCAACCGCAATAATATAAATGGCTCGCCAGTAGGTCAGCGCCCTCGAAAAAATCTTTAGTAAACAATATACGAGTATAAGTCCATCTCATCAGAATTTTATTTGTTTTGTTTATCGTAAAATAATTGCGTAGGCGCTGATCATAATATTTTGCACAGGTATCTCGCTTGTGCAACAACTGTAAATTTTGTAGCTTTTGATAACTTACATTTCGTCATCTCTTACATTTTTATGTCGAAAATTAGGTATTTAGTACCTATACAGTTTATTAATTGAATGCCGATACTTAAGGGTGTAAATCCTTCGGTCATTTTAAGAAGAAAACTTAATATCAACATATGTTCTAAACCTGTTAATTTTTGAGCTACAAGGTGTTACAGTCTTAAGAAAAAAATACTTTTTTATTATAATTTTCTTATCACTGCAGATATTTTTATGAAATTTTGTACACACCTATTAATCATTAAGGAGCATTGTTTGATGTAAAAAATGTTTTAAAATCTTTGCCAATGACGTCCGTGCGAGGTTTGAACTAAACATTTTTGAAGAAAAAAATGGTACGCCACTGCTTTTTCTAAAAACTAAAATTATTTTTAAAATCTCCATTTATTTTACAGCAAATTCGGTCCCTAGACTTACTCTCGTACGACGAACCATTTTTACGTAAAAAATGAGTTCATTGAGACTGCTTTTGATATTTTGTTGCCATTTTGTAGACACCCACCATGCGTGAAAACACTTTTTGTAGGGCAAAAATTAATTTCCTACTGTCACAAATGACGTTCACGTAGGCATGATATTGAATATTTGAATAGAAAAAACGGTAAGTTCATTAAATACCCTTTTAAAGCAAATGAAATAAAAATTAGTAGGCTGGGTAAAGTGTCATAATTTTTGACGCTTCGTTTCGCAATAAAGTTGACATTGATTTTTCATTATTAAAAAATTATTATTAGAGTAGTAGGTTTCATAAAAAATCGTAAATTTTACAATCGGTGAATTAGCTGACATGCATTTTACTTATGGGGTTGCCGACGGAAATGCATACAAAGCCAGGAGGATATACCAAGAGCGGTATCCAAATCGCGTACTACCCGATCCGAGAACATTTTCTGGGATTCATAGACGTTTTCACGAAACCGGAAATTTAAAAGTAGACCATAGTGCTAAAGCAGTTCCTGAAACAGTAAGATCACCGGAACTTGAAGTTGTAATTTTACATGAAATTGAGGAGAACCCCGAAACTAGCACGAGGAAAATCGCGGCAACATTTAATGTTTCACACGTACTTGTTTGGAAAATTCTTATCGAAAATTTGTTATATCCATATCACATTCAAAGAGTTCAGGCATTACTCCCTAGAGATTTCCCGTTGCGCATTAATTTCTGTGAGTGGTTTCTTCAAAAGCTGCTGGAAAATCCGTTAATTTGACAAGTACATTCTTTTTACCGATGAAGCTAGTTTCTCTCGAAACTCAATACGAAATTTCCATAATAACCATTTGTGGGCGGATGAAAACCCTTTTGCAATTGTTGAATCAAATCATCAAGAACAGTTTTCATTAAATGTTTGGGCTGGTATTTACACAATCGTATTTACACTTTCTTGAAGAAGATCTGCCGCCAATGCTTGAAGAAACCAGATGTGGCTTATGCACGATGGTGCGCCTCCACATTTTAGCTTACGGGTGCGTGAATTTTTAAATCACAACTATTGCGATCGGTGGCTAGTCCGCGGAGGAACGCAGTCATGGCCGCCCAGATCTCCCGACCTTAATAGTTTAGACTATTTTTTCTGGGGTCATCTGAAAAGCTTAGTGTACGCAGTGCCGATTCAAGCCGAAGAAGGGTTACGAAATCGTATAACAGTATGCTGGTAAACCATAAGAGACACCCCAGGAATTTTTGAAAATGTACGTCAGTCTATGCGAAGAAGAGTGGATGCTTGCATACGTGTGGGTGGAGGACACTTTCAACAAGTACTGTAAATACATAATTTGGGTTCTTTATTTTGTTTGTATTTTCTTGTCTTGTCGTTTCGTTTTAAGTTTAAGATTTTGAATTTATCGTTTTACTTAATAAATCGCGATATTTAAAATAAAATTTTAAAAAATCAGAGGCGTACCGTTTTTTTCTAGCCAAACATTTAATATTATGCCTACGTGGAGGTCACTGGTTAAAGTAGAAAATTAATTTTTGTCCTAAAAAAAGTGTTTCCACGCATGGTGGGTGTCTACAAAATGGCAACAAAATATCAAAAGCAGTCTCAATGAACTTGGGGAAAAACTTTTTTGGTTTTAATTTTTTTTATGTGAAAATGGTGCGTCGTACGAGAGTAAGTCTAGGGACCGAATTTGCTGTAAGATTTTAAAAATAATTTTCGTTTCAGAAAAAGCAGTGGCGTACCATTTTTTTCTTCAAAAATGTTTAGTTCAAACCTCGTACGGGAGTCATTGGCAAAGATTTTAAAACATTTTTTACATCAAACAATGCTCTTTAATGATTAATAGTTGTGTACAAAATTTCATAAAAATATCTGGAGTGATAAGAAAATTAAAATAAAAAAGTAAATTTTTTCTTAAAACTGCAACACCCTGTAGCTCAAAAATTAAGAGGTTTAGGACATATGTTGATATTAAGTTTTCTTCTTAAAATAACCGAAGGATTCACACCCTTAAGTATCGGCTTCAATTAATAAACACCCTGTATAATAGTTGCTACTTTATATTTTGCAAATTATCAAAAAATTAATAAAATTGATGTTGCATGGTGCATACTGGGCTATGCAATAAAAAGATTTGCTATTTACATGATGTAAATTATATTTACACAAAAAATATCAATTGACACGACACGTTCAGTATCCACTACTTAGATATGTTTACAAAATTTGAAAATTGTAATATTTGTAGAAAGTATAGAAACATACTTCAATAAAACGTATCACTTAATCGCTAATTAAAAAATCTATAATGTAGTATTGAAAATATAAATCCTGCTACATATGGTTATGTTCTATTTTTTCTTGTAGGTACATAATTCTATTTCATCGCTGTTTTACATCAAAATATTTGATAATTTTTCACTTGGTACTAAATTTGAAAGGTATAAATCATATTTTATAATCAATGTTTAAAAAAATCAATCCTAGACTAATGCAACGTACAATTTCTGAGCGAATATCAGGGCTGTTCAACTTTCTTGTTTCATTTGGTTTGTCATTTACGTATGAATAAGTGATGAATTGTTCTAGAAACGTCTGCTAAACATATCCCAATTTTAAATTGCACTCGCTATTGATTTTGTTGTCTATGTCTTCTCCAGAACGATGTACTCAAAGACGTACTAAATCAAACAGGAATAAGGAATTAATTTTATGTTTATTATAATATTTATGATCGTATGATCTTATATAAATATGAATAGGTAAATATTTATACCTAAATCTCGAACATATTAATATTTTATTATATTTTAATTCTATTAACTACTGATTTTTAACTACTATTCAAATATATCGAGTTTTTGTTTATATAGATATGAGACATTTGATTGGTTGTTGCTAAAGAATTTAGTTTAAACATTTCACATTCCAAAACTCGAATTTTGACTGAAATTATTGGCAAATCGTAGATAATCAAAGAAAAGAATATTATTTAGGGATAATTCGAATTTTGGAGATATTAAGCTAATTCAAATCAATTTTCATAAAATTCTTATTGCAATATTTTATGTTTGCATTTTGATACCAAATTTAGATATGTTAGATGAATAACTCCATAGATAAAGTTAAAATCATTAGTGATCTAAAATAAAAATAATCTAGCTAAATTATATTAATGAAAACACATATACCTGGCATATCGTAATTATTAAATAACCAAGATTCACCACAATTTTTTGTGTCGTAAAATGATTTTAGATCAATTTAGTCAACGTCTAAATACGAAAATACTCTAGCGGTTTTAGATGGGTCTTTGTTTCACAAATTGTGGGTACAACAATTATTGTGATAATTCGTCTATATTCATTCACCTTTTGGTGTGAAATTTTCTTACCGAATATGCTACAAGCTTGAATTAATAATTAGAATTTTTTTCTTTAAATAATGTTAGCACTAGATATATTATAAGTGTAAATATCACCGATAGCTTCCAAAACAATGATATATTTAATCGTTGTTGCATTCTATCAGAAAAAAAAATGCATGCATCCTTGAGGAAATAAATATCAAACAATTAAATACTGAATAACTTTAAAAAATGTAATGTTTTCCCCATGGCAAGGATTTTAATTATTAATAATATAATAATGTAGTAGGGATCGAAATCATTCATTACAACTTTTATTATATAATGTTACAATTAACGTTTCCTACATGACGGATTTTTTGTCTTCAAAAGAAGTTGTCACTAAACCGAGCAACTAAGCAATAATTATTAGCCCGATTCGTTACGCGTTTAGAAAAAAAAGGATACTGTTTGTTGAATTATAAAAAAATGTTTGAAAAAGTAACAGTTAATTTAACTAAATAACCTTTAAATACTCGTGGTTATTTTTTGTCTGCCCGATCGTTGCGCGTTTGGCGGTATCTTAATTAAAAGGTAGAGCTGTACTTTCTTTCAAGTGAACAAATCTGAGGCGAATTTAATATCAACAAAGAATTTGTCGAGTTCTAGATCTAGTTTAAAAAAAAATAATAATAGATGAGAGATTCAGAAAAAACATATACGATATTAATATGTTCTTATACCTGGGTGGCAAGTTTTCCTTGACCCACACTTTATATAACTTGGTAGAGTAACATTTTGAAATTCACAGTTTGACTTGATTTCCAAGTTACTTGACTTATACACGGGTCAAGTCGCTAGTCGAGTAATTTGCTTCCAAACTTGAATGATTTTATTCTACTTGACTCGAATCAGCTATAGCTTGCGATCAAGTAATAAAACTAATTGTCCAGGTTATTGTGACTTTATCGAAAAATGTCACTCTATAAAAAGTTCTGCTTTTCGAAAAAATGAGGAACGTCTTTCTTTCATAGAAACATCTTAGATCAGATATACAGAGTGCTCATACATTTAAATACATGAAATTACTCAAGAGAGAAATACCATTATTTATTATTTTACACATTTTTATAAAACAAATCTGTTTATAATCTGAAATAGAGTCCTAATACAAATTTTAAAATCAAAATGTCAGTTTTGACTTTTACTCTACACACTTTACGAATAGTTTGTTATTTCTTCTCGTATGCACTCTTTTAATTATTCATCATCAAAATATTTAAGAAACTGCAACTGATAGTAATAAAACTATATACTGCACTAAAAGTTTGCATAATATATTGCACTAAATGGCAAAAAATTATTGTTTTAACGCGACCAAATATCGAAACGTATATGTATGTAGATGGAAAAAATCGGTGGACATTTAGCTTTTCAGTAGATTGTAATTATATGGTGCAATTATTTTTATGTTACAGCATATTTCTTAAACGCGAAAATTTTCGGTAGTAGAATTTATCTGATAATTAGAAGCTTGTATTTTGTACTTTAAATAATTTACAGAAATTTTCATCCTCCTTCGAGTTGTTTGCTGTTTATTTAGATTGACATTTTGTTTGATATTTTAATTATTTTTTATTTTTGAGTTTTTAGTGGTCTATATATACTGAAACAAGCAAATACAGTAATAATTTTATAAATTTAAGCGGCTCAAGATAATTTTCAAGATATCCATGATCTCGAAAAATTTCCAGAAATAATTCCGGAAATTTCTCCTTTCAAGTAAGTAAGCTGCATGGGATTGTGACACTGGAAATTTTTTGACCGTTATAAATCGATTGACATTTTGTTTGCCAGTACTTAATATCACGTTTCACTTGCTTATAATTTAGTACCTGGGATACGAGATATATAAACATACCCATATCACCCGGACATTCATAATGCCTTATGTCACAGCAACGGGCAGAATGGATCTTTTCACACTCGCTGCCATGAGAACCCGAAAATAATAACATTTGGATTGTTATGGATATGTTTGAAAATATCTAGGATCAGACATAACCATAAATCAAGAAACATCAAAGCTATGACCTTTTATAGTTTTCATTTCGTATGAAGTGAAATAATATATATAAAAGTTGTATGCCCTTAAGGTAAGCGATTTGCTTTCTCGGGTGGATCTGTCGCCTGCGGGTATAATCATCCCTGTATCTCCCTTGGTACATAAATAACCATTTTATTCTTGTGTTTTTAATGATCTAGGTATATGTAAACTAAAACAAACAAAAACAGCAGGTTATTATATTCTACATATAAATATTTTCGATACGGTCTAATTGTCCACGTGTCTCCATTTCTACCTTTAAATTAATAGTTTGGTGTGGAATTTTCTTAATATCGCGAATATCCCTCGAATTTAAATTAATAAACAGAAATTTTGCCTCGTTATGAATACTTTTAGAAAACTATTATATCAAAATATTCTTGACCTCGAAAAAATTTCAGGAAATAATTTAAGGTCTAGAGATATTATAAGCGAAAATATATTTTTTCGAAAATATTAATGCGGTATTCGAAAAATGTTGTATAAGAAACGTTTAAATATTGTTTATAACCCAATTTCGCAAAATATCTAATGATATGGTAATTGGCCACAAAACAAAAATTACAATCTACTACCGTTTTATCTGCAAGTACACATAATGGATTGAAAATACTACATATTTTATTGTTAATGACGTCTTTCGCAGCTTTTGTCTATTTACGTACTTTGCACATTGCCCCCGGCAAGGTAGAACACGACTGTTATAAAAAAAATCGCGAGGTCTTCTGTAAATAATAACTTGTTTGTGTCAGATGTTGTGCATAGAAAAGCAGCTAATTGTAGCGATGAGGTGAAGGCATTGACTCGCATGATATGTGGGGTATTGTCATTTTGTAATAAATTGTTCAAGAGAAGTTTTAAACGTTCCCCTAAGTCAGTGATTCTCAAACGTGCACTTGCCAAACAAGAATTGTTTTAGTGGTAAATACGTCTGATAAGTTATCCATGGACAAAAATCAAAATGGAAAAATGCTATTTTAATTATTTATTTGTGTCGTACTGACCAAAATGGATTCGACAACAAGAAATGGAAATTGAACTAAATTTTATTGAATGTGTAAATAAAATACAATTAAATCGACATTAATAATAAATACATATAATATGAATGGGCGAAATTCAGCTGTATAGCCCCAAGAGGCAACACGCTATTCTTCCACTTAACTAAGGCACAAAAATAGATGTGCCACAACAAATTAAATTACACAATAATTATATACTTACAACTATACAGTAAAGCAGTAATAATAAGGGATCAGTCAAAAGTATGTTTGAACAGACGAAACAACTATAAGGGTATTATTAAGTACCCACTAATGAGTATCGAAGAAAATTGTTTTACACTTTTTCTTAAAACAACTGACATACAGTAATTTGAGAGGCAACGGAAGGGAATTGTAAATTTTCGGTATATTGTAACTAAATGGTCTTTCAAATGTCGTAGTTTTATGTAAAAATCTGATGTTCAAATTGTGATTTATTTAAAATGATTTTCATAACTGCACTGCAATGTAAACGAGTATTTTTCATATTTACCCACTTCGTTTTCTTAAATTTTTGTCTTACTGAATACTTTTTTACAATTGATCTTTTTACACAGTTTGACATATTATGTTTATTAAGCCTAAGGTCATTATCAATAGTTAAACCCAAGACTTATTAACAGTTGCGTATACTCCATACGATTAGCAAAAAACATAGGAACACACTTTGTGGGATTTAAACGCAGAGTATACTCTAGTGAAATTCTTCGAAGTGTTTCAAGTTCACTATTTATTATATTACAACTGTTTTTTGTATCACTGGAATTAAAGTATAAAATAATTGAGTATCATCCGCATACATTTGAATTTTACAGTGATTCAAAAACTTAGGGAATGAGGATGTATATAATGAGAACAACGTAGGTCCCAACATGGAACCTTGAGGCACTTCACAATCAGTATTAATATAACTCGAAAAATCGTTTTAAGTACTACCCTTTGCTGTATATTTATTACAATTAGAAATTGTACTGCAGATATAACAAAACTAACATATATTTTTTTTTCAAAATGTCATGACTAATGGTATCAAAGGCTTTCGAGTAATCATATAATACCAGAGCTGAACATACTTCCAAATCTGTAGCCCTGAAAAAATGGTGTGTTACATTTAATAACTCAGTTGAACAACTGTGTCCTTCTCGAAACCCAGATTGTTCACTTGGTAGTATGTTTTGTTAGATGATATATAACTTATTCATTTGCAACGTAATCTAAAATTTTTGATAAAGCTATGTTGCAGAGATATGGATAAAGTATCGCTCCTTCAAGATTAGACATAAAACACAGTTTTTGACCAACGACGAGACAAAATGTGGCTTACCCAAGCACTCTGTACATTACAGAAGAAATTATTTGTTAATTATAGAATGTGTCACAGGAAACATGCGTCGATCGTTATATAGGAAAATACTGATCGCAACAACTTGATAATAAACAGCATGGTAAAGCTCCCATATCTAGAAATCTGCAGCACATCAGGCTATACCGGAAGTCAACACAAATTCGTTATTTTCAATGGAACACCTTGTATATTATTACATATTTGAATAATACGTAAAATTTTAGAGTAGCTTTATATATAACATTCGGAGTTTGTGGGATATTAATTTATTAAGAAAAAAATTAAATATACTAGGGTAACTTTTTCTTAGAAATAGATATCAAGTTGATCTTGACTGTTCGTAAGAACTTAGACGACGCTAAATTTAAAAATATTTTACCAAGGGTTTTATTCATGCCGTTACATTTTGACAACATAACTTTTTTATCTCAAATGGAACGCTGTATTTTTGCTCTGTCTTGTGCACATTGAAATCGTCTTTCAACCCATTGTAAATATTGTTAGGGTTGCGATTACTACTTCTGGAGATATCTGCAAATTTCTACTATTTTAACTGTTTTCGTCATATCTGGTATATTATCAAATTTGTCATAAATATAAACTATAGAGTACAACAATATTTCACACATACCAAGTCCATTTAATTGTTTTTTAAATGTCTGGCTGGTACATGCGTTTCACGGACACCCTGTATTTAGTAAAACGAATGCTATTTTATCTGTTCAAAATACAAGGTTAGGTAGATATACGGGAATCATGTATCCTTAATTATAATAATTAAAAAAATGGATAGGAGGTTGTTTTTAATAAGAATAAAGAATGGGAAGAATTATTGTGGATTCAGTTTTTTGTTATGTTTTCATGAGATTTGTACGCACAATTTGAAATTAAAGAAAGTATTAATCTATGTGTATGCTTTTTCATTAAGTATTGTTTATAATCAACAATTTGCAAATACAGTGTGACTTATTTCAAATGGAGACAGGTCTTTGAAAATGGTATTTATTATCAGATTTAGTTCGTTTTTTTTAAGAGATGAAGCAGCTGGTACAGAATATTAAAATTTGTTTTACGATTTCAAGATCTACTTCGAATTTGTTTTCACTACCAAATTTTACAAAAACTGTTTAGTGATTTTTTTTCTTCAAATCTAACTGCGGCACTGGATTCAGCATGTTCTAAAATGGTTATATATCAAATATGGTAAACAAATATTAATGAAAAACCCGAACTAAATCGGATAATAAGTAACATTTTCGCAGACCTGTTTCCATTTGAAATGGGTCACAATGTACAGGTTAAATTTCAATGTTTTTATAGGCTGATAAAGAGCCATCTATGGTGTGTATTAAAAAAAACACACAACTTTAGGTTATAACGAAAAAATTAATAAGGTAAGAAAAAAATTATAACGCCACTGGACTCTATTTAAAAAAGTGTCTGAAGAACATATTAATTATTTTACAAACTTTACAAACAGCCAATTTGCAGACATATATCGAAAAGTGAAAAATTTGAAATTTTATCTTCCTCAAAAACAAAAGACGATAGGTCATTTTGGTATTGACCATTAACTTTCTTAAAAAGAAATCGAGAAAACGGGGTTTGGGGGGATCATTGTTTTCTATCTCCTATAGTTAACGAAATAATCTATAAAAACATCCAAATTTGCCCACTCTACATGTAAATTTAATTTAAAATATACCTGTTTAATTAATTTTTTTATTTTACGTTCTACCGAAACCAGCTGTAAAAATTTTTAAGAATTTAAGTCTAAATCTTTTGTATGCAAACATAATTTTTTTATTATTAACGTAACTTAAAGTAGCCGCACCTAATCCAATAAGTATTGATGCGTTAACAAAATAATTATCTGCGAACATTCTTAATTGTACCAGCACGTTGCCTTTTCAGAATACTTTCCCATTTACAAAGATTAAATATTGTTGAGGTGTCAAAAGATTACCCTAAGTAATATAACTGTCAGTGAAAAATTTTGTTATTCAACTTATAGAAGGTATTACAAGCAATGTTTCTGATATACACATCCATCAAATGCGTTGCTTAATAGGTCCTCTCTTGGTTTGCAAATCTTGTTCTCACACCCATGTGTTCGTGTAAAGGCGAAGAAAATTTGAGAAAGTTACCTTAACAAATCTGTTTACTAAAGTATCTGTAAGGTATTTATCATATTGAGGCATCGTTGAGAGGTACGAGATATCTTAATGTCACATAAATAATATACCGGGTGGGCCAATGAAAAGTTTCCACTCCATATTTGCGGTGCTATTTTTTTAAATTAATCTCTTAAATACGTCAATTTTGTCAAGGGAGACAGTATTTAGTGGGATACCGAGGTCGTTTTCTATATCGTCATATGTATAGGCAGATATCTATTTCATTAAAACTATTAAATAGTATGTAGGGTCAAATATCATATCAAAAGAAAGCCCTTTAAAATTCTCTAAGAGTACTATTTTTTTAAATTGGATTTTAGGAGGTAGACAATTAAAACAAAAATAGTTATTTGTTTAACAAGATTTACGCGCACTTAAAAGTATTTTTGAAAGGGAAATCGGATGGAGCGATTTAGAAAATTAACAAATTAAAAAATTTCTAATGGGGTCCCTGATGATACATATTTAGGTACAATGGTAATTATAAATAAAATATTTTTCAAGACGAAGAATAGATGACGTATTATTATTTTAGGTGGCAATGATTTTTGCCATATTTGGGGCGTGTCGATGTAATGAATTACTCAAAATATTCAAATAGTAAAGCATATACAGGGTTAACTATGACTCAGTACAAATATTTTAAGAGGGGATAGGGAAAAATAAGAATTAACGGAATCACCCTTCAAAAAAATTCCAAACTTGTTTAGAAAGCCAAAAAATTTTTTTTCGATATTATTTTAAATCCTTATTTAACGCCGCCAATGTAGAGTAGGTAACCAACAAGCAAGTCATGCAACAGTCGCTCAGTCGGTATCGCTGTCATGTAAAATTCAATTGCTGTGTTTACGTTGTAATTTTGTGTTCTTCAGTTTTTAGTGCGTTATTTTAATTTTAAACGTTTTATAGTTATTAAATAAAGGAATATAGTTCGCCGGTTTTATAGGTTATGGGTCAAGACTGCCGCCGTATTATTAGTACCACCCATTCCTTTCGTCCGATTTTCTTATAATAAATAGGCATTTTATCTAATTGTACCTACGGGAAGTGTCTTTTATCCGGTAGTGAGTGGCTGTAATGAGCGAATATGTAGTTTTACCAGTTTATAACGAAATAATGAAAAACGAATGCAAAATACTGGAGCTAACTGGATTAACTGTTATCTATCTATCAGGTAGTATTACTAATACGAATGTTAATTTATGTCGGTTCTACATTTAGAAACGCTGCAAAACGACAGCATGGTAGTTGACATTTGTTAAGATGTAAGCTTTATCTATGAATCTAAGTCATCTCAGTCGATTCTTATCATAGACGCCGACTTTAAGTAGGAAAAAAGGGTTTTGTTCCATTTTTTAAATATCGAGCTAAAATTCGGGTATAAATTTTTTATTGTCTTTTAGGCCTCCCTGAGCACGTGGTTAAATTTTTTGTACTTAGTCATAGTTAACCCTATTAGGGTGTTCCTAAAGGTAAATACTGAAGGAGGTGATAGAACACGCTAAGGCTAGTTTATTATATAAAGTTTCGTCGAATACTGAATAGTTTTTGAAATACGGGGGCTGTTCAAGTTTTTACAAAACTATATCTTTCTGTAAGATCTGGAAACGCTATTATATATTTTTTACCATAAATTGTACGCCACTGCCTTTTTCTGGTGTTTTTATTGAAATTTTGTAATCTCTAATCGATTTAGAAGAAAAAAGTGTTTATGTTTATGGTTTTATTTTTTAATATATTAACTATCCTATAAAAATAAATATAAAATGTTCATTATACATGTGCTTCCTGAATAATAATGATAATATCCATTATTCATTGATTTCAAAGAATCAAGAATGAACAAAACAAAAATTCTCCGTTGTTACGTCATTTTTGCTAATGATGGTAGAAGTTTACTAATTAAAGATTAATTACTTTTTTACATTTATTAAATGAACGATAAATGTCAAACTTCAAAGTCAAAGTAAGGTGTTTTGACAGTTTTAAATTGTATTGTATGTTATGTCATGTTCATGTTTTGAGTGTCAAAATATTGTATAATGTTTTCAGAAAAAAGTTTGTTAAAACATTGCAAATAGTCGTGAACGAAGTATAGTATTCTACTTGCATATAATGGCTGAATTTACGGCACTCATTTACCGCTCGTGTTGTAACCTTCATCCTCGTGAATTACATCCATCATTATATGCTCGTTGATAATAATAATTATTTCAATTAACCCACTTAATTCCGGTTTCCATAACCATATAAGTATTTCCTAAACCGCTTTTTTATCGACTAAATAAAGGAAAAGTAAAATTTTTAAATTATCGGTTAAATTAAAGTAAAAAAGAACCTAAAAGTATATCCAAATTTTTAGCACTTTTAATTACATTTTATTCCAATTATATTTAGAAGTTTGTGGGGATAAATTAGAATTAAAATTTTATAAAACACAAAAACATATTTTTTCTTAAAAAGTCTATCCTTTCTTATTGTAGAATAAAGCGTCTGTAACTAAAATTGAATTTAGTTTCATTAGAATAATTATTTTACAAGTAGAATAATATAAATTCTATGAATGAAAGTAGGAAAACATTGTACAAAATTGACCAATTTGCCTGATAGTAACAGATTGCGTTTTACCAAGTAACCGATACCGACAATCTCTTGTTGTAAATGTTTGCAGAAGATCCGACAGCTATCCAACGGTGGAGTTGACCTCTGCAAACCTGATCTGGACCGGATGCTTACCGTCTCGTAGTAAACAGTGCATTCTTACTTAATTTTTTGACTTTTATCAGCTTTTAAATGGCTTATTAGCAAATTACCAAGGTTTCCATTGCAAATCAGTGAAAGCATCGTAATTTATTATATATAGAAAGATTATTTTTTTAAGTGATATGTTTTTTAATATGCGGGTTTTATATTACCTTAAATGTATCGCATTTGACTATAGGGAGTTAAACAATAGTGTACCAGACTTTGGAAGATGATCAAAATAAGAAAAGAAATTTTGCAAGAACATCTATCAAATATGCAACTAATTTAAATTTGTGTTAGACTTTTTTCGTAGATACCATAGTAGCCATTGTCAAAATGTCAACTTGACGGTTATTTTTATCTGTAATCTGGTTATGCAGGGATCTGAAATTAGATGTAATGTATGTGTGGAATTTCAATTAAATAATATTATTTGTTTGAATATTAAATTAGTGGCAATTATACATATTCAAACAGAAATTTGAACTACATTTGGTTTACATTACGATTAATAAAAATTGTTGTTTTGCTTCCATCTTGCTTTCATTCGTCCGATTTATTACAAACGGAATAGAGGCGTACTGTGAAATAAAACGTTATAACATAATTTTGAACTGATGCGAAGGAAACCATAAGCTGTCAGATGTTTATTGCTTTCCATAAATCTAACCTGAAAATGGCATTAATTTGAGATTGCTTTTACACCTACATGGGAGCTTGTGCCAGATAGAAACTAGCTTGTCAATCATTCCGCTCTCATCCTTTATACGAGGTGTATGTCTCCTTTCTGCGAAGAGTGCATAGACGGAGCTATCTAAGATATAACTTAATCTAAATAATTGTCCCAGATAACGATTTTTTTGTAGGTACCACTTAAAATAAAAATAGATTTTACATGTATTCAAGAATTGGCATAATCATCCAATAACGCTAGTGATGCATTATATTTCACTTTATACGAAATAAAAACTATAAAAGGTCATAGCTTTGACGTTTCTTGATTTATAGTTTTGACTGATGTAATACGTCATGCGTCAGTGCCAGATATTTTTAAACATATCCATAACAACCCAAACGTCAGTGGGCATTATGAATTTCAGGGGTGATATGGGTTTATATATATATATATATATATATATATATATATATATATATATATATATATATATATATATATATATATATATATCTCGTATCCTAGGTATTATAACTAATTTATAAGGAAGTGAAATATAACAGTTATTAATTATATAAGGAAATTAACAAGCCTTTAATCCACAAGAAAAAATGGACACGCGAGGCGTAGCCGAGAGTTACATTTTTTTTTAAGAAGATTAAAGGCTGGTTAATTTCCCGAATGTTAATTCAACATTTTATCCATGACCACTTCCAAAACCGGTCAATTAGGAGAGTGAAAACCGTGTGAGAGGTGAAATATTATAGTTTTGAATAACGTCATCGTCAAACGTCAAAACGTCTTCAAGAAATTTGTGAGGCTTTCGCAAGACAATACAAAGACATGGTCTTGCAAGATGGAGCAACAAGACTTTAGAGAAACTCTTGTCTTGGTTTACAATATCTACCTACTTTATAAGGAGTTTCATGAAACGACTATTCAACAGCTGTTGCTGCATTACATTGCATAGCCTCGACAAATGGAAGTTTTACGTTTCAACCCGTTTTTTGGATATACAAACTTTAACAAATTTAGTAGTCTATCTGTATCTATAAGATCATGAGCGATTGGCATACTGTATAGCATACACTATTAAAGGCATGCAGCATACGAAAACTGAACTTGTAATATGATCTTATAATATCAAAGTTTTTGCTCTTTCATTAGGTATCGCAAAGAGAATAATCGTTTAATTGAACGTAATTACTAAATGGGTCGCATTTCAACTCTCCTCAGTTAATGCCGAAGTCCTTATGCGTCTAATTATATTACGTGCCTTTAACGGATAAGCAACTTATTGTATTTTGACATGTCTAATTGGGTCCCGTCCAACACTGCCATGTGAGATCTGGCCGTCGCTAAAACTGACCCAAATAAACGAATAATAACAATATTCGCACACGAAACTTTCCTACATGCATGTCTTGCGGTGTCGAGGACAATTTATTAATTAATTAATGTTTTTTCTTATTTGGTAAATACGGTTGAAGCAGTCTGACGATTGTTTTTATAACAGGAAGTGAATAATTATGAATACATATACAAGGTGATTGTTTGAAAGTATGCTAGATAAATAGATTAATTATTTTGAGTCGTTTCTCATGTACTGTACTTAAATGGTTTGTCTTCATTCAATACTCGGTAATAAAAAAATTAAATGATTTTATTAATTTGAAAATTATCTTAAAAATTTGCAAAAAAAAAAAAATTGCTGTAACTAATGATATACAGGGTGATTCGGAACTTATCTAAAAAAAATTTTTAAATTCACAGGGACTCTTACAAATACAATTTTTTATATAAAAAAAAATCAACAAGGGTAGTTCGAAATTGATTTAAAAGTACACTTCTGCACGACACTGGAAACTGGTCCACTGTGAAAGCTATCAAGGCAAAGCATGCAATCGAAGACCGGGCAAAAAACTGAAATAAATTACACATTTTATAAAACCTATTTTATTATAGTAAATTCAACGGCTATTGCCACTATTGTTATCAATAGAATTATTAATAGAATCAGTTTGTGGTTTTAATTAATAAAATAGTTTGACATACCTGATGTTACAACAAAATTTGTGGCCCGTCTTACCCACTTTTTACAAATTAACAACAAATGATTCTGCTTCTTGTCCATTTTGAACTCTTAAGTTATTGGCAGCAGCTATGATACATTTCCAACCTTCCATAGTTTCTACTTCGGTGCCATACACTTTTTTTTTATTTTTTAAATATCCCCACAAAAAGACCAAAGGATTTAGTCAGGAGGTCGCGGCGGCCATGGTACCAGTCCTCCTCGTCCAATCCCTTGGAATGCTTGGATACGCCGTACATGGTACGGATATAATTGAACCCCGTGTATGATACTGTGTATATATCTCCATCTCTTCCACGATTCGGTTACAAATTTCCCGTGTCACGCCTGCGTTTGCACTATACTTGCACTCACTGCACACCGTTGAAAAAGTAGCTGCATTTGGCACATGTTTACCGGGAAATAGTTCTGCTAAAGTATTTTCACTTCTTCATAGAGTTGCTATACACGTAAGCCATTTTTGACACTTGAGAAACTAATGTAAATACTCGCATCACAAAAACGTTAATACGATAAGTAATCGGATATTTGAAATCGCTTAGCTAGAGACTACAGTAGCCCAACGATGTAAAGGATGGAAATACTAGAAGTTCAATATTTTTTTCTAGGAAGCTAAGTATAAGGATTTTTCACGACGCATCTATTTCCAAATTTTTTTATATAAATTCTTAATCACTTGATATACAGATTCGGAAGGTGCGGACGTTTCCTCTGATCTACAATAAGAAAGAAATAAGCTCTTGCATTGAAACTGTCAGATAAAGAAATGACATATTCAACTATGCTAGACTGTGGAATTGTCCTGTTTCCTCGATTTCATTTTACTTGCCACGTCTTTGGTATGCATATAAACATAAATCAAACAAAATAAAATGGATATAGCTTTGGAATCCAAGTGGGACGTTCACTGGCCAATGATGTTCCAATAAATTGATATACTCTCTATTTTCCGCCTAGTTTTGCTTCAGCCGACGCTCCTCTTGCTGCCTTCCAATTTTATGGAATATGGAAATCATCCCACTAGAAATAGACAGTATTAGATATGGTATTATTTAGATCGTGAAGCGTTGGAACTATTGGGAGTATAACTGTCATTGTTTATTTATTGCATAGATGTATATTGAACTTGATTTGTTCTTTTTACAGCAGTGAAAAACTTGAACTTTCTGAACAACGTACGTATTTATTCAAGTAAGTTTTTGAAAAAAAGAAAGAAATTTAGATTGTAACCTAACAATTTTACTGGATGAATTTGATTGTAATTGCGGCAAAATTCTGAAATAGTTAAAAACACAGTTGTAGCAGATGCCTAAAAGAACACTGATGATTGCAGAGTAGATTAGATTCGCGCACCTGAAGACATACCTATTTCCTCCAATAAGTCTAGCATCTTTATGAAGCCATTAACATTATTGTACGAAGTTCTCTCTAGATCTTGATAAATACGGAAAATTTGCCGTTTTCTCACTTTCGATACAGTCGGCACCCGACCTAAGACTTGTTTCGATTTGGTTTGAATTTTAATAATAATAATGAACTTAGAGTAGTTCTCAGTAGTCATCCAGTTGCATTTTCAGTTTGTCATCGTTTAATAGTTCATATTAACGAAATTTTAGCTATTTTGAATCGTTATGGTTCGCTATCAGAATCAAAACAAACATCTAGTTTATTGAGCACCGAAGTATTCAGATGTAACCTGTTTAACTCTTATTCAATTTTTAACTTTCCTGATGGGTCTGTTGTATACTACTCGTAATAGGTTGATCTTGGAATTCCTGTTACTATTTAGACATTTCCTTTTTCTCCCGTCTGTAGTCAGGAGGGTTATTCTGGAAGCATTTGAATCTATTCCAAGTGCTGGTGGACTAATGAAGTTGAAATTCTTAATTTTATCTGTAGGATTCAAATGGTCCCAAAGTTGCTAGGTGTTCGTTGCATTTCTTCCCGTTTTCCATATACACAACACAATAGCATAAATGGCTCGAAAGATAGTTGCATAGTTACCAAAGCCTGGTGCATGGGCTGCAAATATAATCCTCCATCAACCCCCTTCAAACTCTCCCATGAGAGCGAATGTTAGAAGGCAGCTTATACTTTATTTATGCAGGGATAATGTCATCGACATTATTACAGCCATTTGTCTTAATCTATGTACTGTGCACTTAGCTTTTGTCTCCAATAATATATGGAGAGGTGGTAGATTTCCAAAGTAGCTGATAGTGTGGAGGTAATGGGTGCCGTTATCGCCATATAAATTTGTCTGTAAATCAGAAACTTCAGCCTTGATTGTTCTTTGAAGATTTTTGAATCATAAGTGATCATGAATCTATAACCGTCACATATAGCCAACAACATATAGTTATTTAGGACCTTTTACCAACATTTTGGCCTTCTGGATGATTTTCATATAAAGGTTCCAGTTCCAGACCCTGAATATAAAATTCATGTTACAAATATAACCATAACTTAACGTCAGCACTTTTGTTTCTAACGGTTCTTGCTTTTATTGCTACTATTGTTTTATCACATTGTATTTTATTTATGGCATTAAAGGATGATTGCTCACCACCAGGTTGTAGGACTCTAAGTAATATTCTACATATTTAGTACCTATTTTCATATAAGAAAATTCATTTTTATAAGCCTTTGGGACAGTCGATTGCGGTAAAAATGAAACAGTTTCTGAAACTTTTCGAGTTTCATTATCGAAAATGTGTAATAAGTAAGACTTATCCCAGATAATAGATGCAACATTGTATTCATTGTTCATTGGTACTAAAAAAAATTGAAAATTCTGCTTCGCTTTTAACCTTTTGTTGGGAAAATGTAAAACGCGTCTCTAATAATGGTGGCACGCAGTTTATAATGACAAAAATGTCATTAGCAGTTACATTTTCTGGATATATCATCAACTGGTGCAGAAAACTGTAAATAGTCTGAAAATATCTTTTGAGACTAGTTTGCATAGATTTTTATTGGAGTTACTGCATTCTAAACCCATTATTTTGATTTTATAAGTCGAATATATCTGTACTGTACATTTTTACACCAAATCAAATCTTTTTTTAATATTTCGGCATATCCAGTTCCATCTTGCTCCCTCTATGGTTTCTTTTTTATGTATATTTGCAGAATTTTTTGTATAATAATTACGTTTACAGAATATTATTATTTTAGAGAAGTTACTTTTAAATTATGTTTCACAATTTCCCCACAAATGTTTCAAATATTCCCTACGACTGTTTCATCATTGCCCCAGGTCTTTATCGATATAATTTTTAAAACTTGGGGGACTATTTAACATATTTTAATTGCTAGTATTCAAAATACTAGGGAAGTCTATATGTGTAAAATACCGAGATCGATAAGGTAAAGTTTGGCAACTTTCAAATTTTTTGTGTATGAACATTACGCCCATGTATTGGAAAAAACTTTTAACTTACTTTACTGTACAAACTCCTTAGAAATTTGTAACCAGACTGTAGAAACACGAAACTGCACAGTATTACTTTCTACTATTCAGGATATTTAGGATAGAGTGGTTGCCTCAGTTCCATTTTTACCCAAATAAATTTATGTTTCACATTTACATCGTTTAACCCTGTTTTTAACTCAAGGTTGTGGATACCGCTTTATGCTATATTATCCATTAATATCATTAAGAAACATTACGATCACGTTTAGCCTATGAGAGGGATTGAAACAGATTATCTTGTATTGTATTCGCTTGTATCTGTAATGCAGTACTATTGCAAAATATGAAAACCGTGAAATTGCACTTAATTTATTCCATACGTTTTTCCAGATCCAGTAAATATCGGTGCAATGGCTCGATGAAGAGAATAAAAGCGATATAGCAACATTGTATAATCTGGCAGTAAAACGACTATAAACGGTTAACACGCTATGTAAATATAAACATAATAAACATATCTGACCTCGCGGTGTAGCGTTGCCCGAGGGTAGAGTATGTCGGTGCCTGTCGCTCGCCAGTTCTTGAACACAGCCGGGTATATGGTGCCTCCAATCTGCGATATGCCATCTGTGATCTAGTCGGGATCTCACTTTCATTGAGTTTTTCCGAGACAAAAGGAATACTCATGTCAAGTCATTTTTAGAAGCGAAATTCTATGGATAACATTTCATGGGTCCTTGATGAAGAAATAACTTTTATGATTTACGAAAATTAACTCAGTGGTAACAAAATCGATGAACCTAAAACATATTTTGGTATAGGTTAGTTTGGAATAAAAAAATAATCATTATATCATGTCATAATACAAGTGATTTTATACAGGGCATATTGTTAACGTCATGCCGCGTTCAATCGAACGATGCGGAAAAATTCTATTAAGATATTCTCTTATTCGTCGGGGGTAATGTGCAGGTGCACCATCATGCAAAAACCAGAAGTTATAGCGTAAATTTAAGGAAATATCTTTAAGAAGCAGTCGCAAGTCATTAATTAGAAAATTTAAATAATTTTCTCCGTTAAGGGGACGTGGTAGTACGAACGGTGCCACAATATTATCAGAACGAATTCCACACCAACTATTCATAGAAAACTCTTGCTGAAAACGTATTTCTCTTGGCAAATGAGGATTTTCTAGTTTCTATTTCTCTAGTTAAAAAAACCTCGTCGGGCAAATTGTGGCTTCGTCCGTAAATAATATTTTATTATAAAATGTTGGGTCATCATTTTGTTGGCGAAGAAACTGTGCAATGTTCAAAAAATTATGACTATTTTGGAAAAAATAATTTTCTAATTTAACCAACCAACCAACTGTCCAATATTGCTTTTGATGAAGATATCGTCTACAAAAAACTAATTACCCTTCCTAATAGTTCATCTTATCCTGAAGGCCTTCTGTCTATTGTATTGAAACGCTGTGCCAAATCACTTTGCCTACCTTTAGCTATCATTATGGAAAATTTGTTTATCTCTGGTATTGTTCCGACTTCGTGGAAATCTGCCAACGCAATAGCCATTCACAAGAAAGTTGAAATTTAATAGAGAAAATTATCGTCAGATCAGTCTAACACCTATTGAAGTAAAAGTAATGAAAATAATAATATCTGATTCTATGATTTCTTTTCTCCTTGATAACAATATTATACCGGAGCAACAACATGGTTTTCTTCTTGGTCGGTCCACAACTACTAATCTGCTGTTTTGCTTAAACGATTGGACCCTAGCAGTTGACAAAAAAGAACCCGTCGATGTCATCTATCTGGATTTTTCTAAAGCTTTCGATGAAGTGCCCTTGAAACGTTTACTTAAAAAACTACAGCATTATGGAATAAATGGTTTTCATTTTACATGGTTATCAAACTTTCTTAGTAACCGTAAATTTAGAGTAAAAGTGGGCGACAGTCTTTCCAATTTCAGAAATGTTAGAAGTGGTGTTCCTTAAGGCTCTGTTTTAGGGCCTTTATTATACCTAATTTATACATCTGACGTACCTGCTTTGCCAACTTCCAAATGTTCGCTTTATACCGATGACACCAAAATCTATGGTAATCCTTTTACAAACTACCATCACCTGCATCTTGACCTTTCACGAATTTCCCAATGGAGTGAAGACTAGTTGATTCCTATTAATTTCAATGTGTGTTGTTTTATATATTGGAAAGAATAATCCTCGATTCAATTATTCTATTGGCCAAATATCGCTTGGTGAAGTTGAAGTTTACAAGGACTTGGGCATATACATCACTTCTGATCTCTCGTGGTCACATCACATATCACAGTGCGTCAACAAATCTAAACGTACTCTTTTTCTATTTAATAAAGTGTTTTCTAAACCAAGTCTTAATACTTCTGCCTGTTTATATAAGACTTATATCCGACCTCTATTAGAATATGGATCTGCAGTATGGTCTCCCAAGTTGGTGCGCGATTGTAATCTTATTGAGTCGGTTCAACGTGCGCCTACTATATCTATTTTATTTTGAGTTATATAGGTTTTACCTCTACTCTTATGTTTGTAATAATAATAATAATAATTCCCGTCGAATCTCAGAAACTTAAATCGTCTGTTTTTCGAAAACAGTTTAGTTTATCGATTTTTAACAGGTATACCTTTTCTATTTAGAATTGAAGGTAGTTTCTTATTAAAAAATTCAAAAGTGTAAAATACAAAAAGTTAAACATATTTTTAAATCGACAGTACAGTATAACTAGCGCCCCCTAGTCGTGACGTCAACACTGATTACATATTCGTAATTGCCACCTCAAAAAAACATAACACACATTTTCAAAACAATCGGTTCATATGTTCTGAAAATATAGCAACAAATTGAAAATTATTTTCAACTTTAACACCCTGTAGAATGAAAAGGTGCAACATTTGAATAAGACATGTTGGGCTCAATCGCTTTATTTTGACGTGAATAATCTGCCCTTAAGCTATGTACCATTATTAATGACTCACCCTGTATAGTGCTGGAAAAGTAATGTTTTCCCTTTTGCATAAGAGGAACAAAGTTAGTAGACAGTCTGTACGATAGACAATGACAGTTTTACACATACATAGGCGATCTAAGGACTTCTTCACTGTGGATGTGGATGGTGTTCCGAGTTTTATTGTAAGGATTGTGCTGGTTGAACCTTTGTGTACTCTATTTAATTTATATTGAAACATTGTGTATTTCCATCTCTTTGGAAAAAGGCATATGCGCGACTCAAAGGGCAATAGGAGTGACAACAAATTATATAACCCCTTTATTTTGCAATTTTTCTTATCGTTTTTCACAGTATATTTGTAACTGATATACTGATTTCCAGAAGCCGTTCATCAAATTAACCACTACATATTATTAGAGAAATTACATAGCTTCGACTTTTTGGAATTATTAATTATGGCTTTTAAATCATATCTAACAAAAAGACGATTTCAAGTCAGATAATCAAATTTTATATCTCGTTCGCCAAGGTTCTAATCTGCTATTTCTTTTCTTTATTAACGATCTTCCTGATGCTGTATCAAGTGAGGAATTATTCTTCGCGGATGACTTTGAGTGAATGTGCTACAATTAATTCCTTGACAGATTGTTGCCTGCTTAAACTTAATAATGATCGAGTGTCGTCATGGTGTAAACGTAACCAGTTGTCCCTTAACATATCTAAATGCAAGACTATGTATTTCTCCTAAGATTAATTTTATAACATGTGACTACTCCAGTAACGAGTACGTCGTTAGCTATGTTGAATCATTGAAAGATCTGCGAATTACTTTGACAGGAAGCTCACTTTTGTTCCGCATATTAACATCGTTATATCGAGTGCTATTTAGACTTATAAGCCATAAGTCTATCGTAGGGACTTTAAGGGTGTACAGAGTTTGAAAATTCTATTTTGTGTTGGTTGGAGTCGGTTCAGAGGCAGGTTCTAAAATTTTTGGCGTTTTTATATCATCCATAGGCTTCAATCATGCTTCTTTATATGTAAAACACTTGAAGTACGACGACGCAATATTGTTTTAACCCATTACCTTTATAATATCCTGAGTCTATTTTAATTTTTTCTCTCTCCCTTAAGGTTATTGTTTGATTTCGTAATATGTGTAAAGTGCTTATTTACTTGATATTTTATTTTATCTTTGTTTCTGTTCCTGATATTGGAATTTTTACTGTTCGAATAATACAATTACTGTTAGGTCTGCTACAGACTATGTGTGAATTCGCGATTCGTGATATGCGAGGAATTTGCGACTAGTGTGTAGGGTCTTGTTCGTTCAAACAAATCAATTCATGTGATGCACGAATTCCTTACAAAATAGGCATCGCAAATCGCGTATTCACACCTTACAGTTAGATATAACAATGTTACAATTTCTAAATAATCTCATCTGTACATAGCTTTTTTAATGGTATGCTCAGATGCATATACATTTTACAATTTGGTACAGTGCAATTGGTTTGTAGTAGTAATTTTATTCTGTATGTTGGAGATTACATAATGCGATGACGTCAGTTATTAGTATGGCCACTAACAATTTAAAATGTAAAGTGGTCTAATTGATGGCAGATAATATATATACAATATTTCATACAGCCAATTTAGAAATGAAGTTTATATATAGGTAGGTGTAGCTGATTGTCGCTTTACTTCCAGGATGCTGCTAACATCTTCATTGTCAACCATACATTTGAACATTGAACATTGCTTTAAAACAATATATTATAGATATTTATATATGGATATACAGTGAAATATATATAAAATATGTAATTAAAAACCTGCAAATATAAGTATTAGATTTTGTTAATTAAATTTCCAATATTTTGTAGGTACTTGGAATAGAATTTGTGTGGCATTGAACGAAATTTTGTGTGTAAGGAGATCCTACAATTTGAACTTGAGACACCGTTGTTTTATTATAAAAAGAGTTTGTTGTTCATAAACATCCACATTTCTGTTTTTCTATTCTCAGAATAATTCTCGTTGCATCTAGACAGGCGTTCCGGCCGAGTGCTCGTTTTTACGCCGTCGATTTTACGGTAAAATCCGAATAGTTAAGTCGAATTTGTTCAGTAGTGAGCTGGAGCGAAGCGTAAAAATTCTCTTCGGATGGGGCCCCTGGTAGTAACGGGCATGCATAAAGTATGCCTGACCTTATTCGCGAAAGTGCCTATAGGGTGAACATAACTCAAGAATTTTAGTTGAAAAAAAATATGTATATGAGAAATTATTGATTCATAGCTGTCATATATCCATATTATTATTTCTAAAGAGTCCTTGAAACTTTTACTTAAAAAGCAGTTTTTTTATGGGCTATATATTGTTCTTCTTTCATGGTGTCCCGATTTTGTCAGCAACCGCAGTATTTTCCGATTCAGAAATGTTAGAAATCGTATTTCTCAAGGCTCTATTTTAGGACCGCTATTAGGACCTGACTATGCCAATGACATAAAATTTATAGGCGTGAGAGAGTGAGAATGTGGTCTCTTCAACTATATTTTGAACTGCCTACAATATCTTATTGGAAAAATGAAAAACAGTAGATGCAGTTTTTTTTTTAAATAATGAAGAACCGTGTTTATGTAATTCCCCGTATATGAATTTTCGTCCATACCCATATAATTTTTATAATCATGAGGCTCCAGTAGTTCATTATACGTTACAGCAACTGTCACTCCTATTATCATATTTTGAGATCATACGACTACTATAATATAAAATTAAACAAAAGCTATAAAGTAACATGTATTTCGTTGCCGAGAGTACAACTTCAGCATGGTCTTAGGTTAGCCTTCCGGTAAGCCACCTGTCCACCTTATGACTTAAAATTGTTAACCTGTGTCGCATCAGCAGGTTAAAGAAGTTTCCACAATTAATTTGGAACTCAAACCCAATTTAACTTACTCACTCACTACTGCTGTTATTCTGATCTATACTTAATGATTTTTCGGTTTGTTATGCCTTGTCCTAGGTAACTGGTCGCTACCAGTATCAAAATTAACGTGCACATCTCTAGCGTTAGTTGAAATTCTTTGATCTTTGACCCTTGTTCTCGGGTTAAGCGGGTGGACCTGTTATTATATTTCCATAATATCACCAAAATCAATATGTTGCCAGTTACCTACGGTATAACAACCAGGAAAATCACTATAGATCAAATGTAATACAGTAGTATACCTAATTTCAGTCACTTTTTGATTTGTTTAGCACTTAAATATGGTTTTAAATTTCTTCATAATTGCAATTGCCCGTCAAAGTAGTGCATTTTTAAATAAATATATAAATTGCATACTTTAATACATTTTTTAAATAATTTTTTGGCAAATTGCGATCTTGCATATTATTGACATGAAATGATATCGTGTAATATATTCAAGACATAATTTCGAAATTAAGTGGTGGACATAAATTAAGTGGTTTTTAATTTGACTTTTTCAGTGGTTTCAGATTACCTAATTCCCATTTCCGATAATTATCGTCATATATTTGCCGAACGTGTTTAATAACAATTAAATTTGTTATTTTGTCAACATGTGGTTACTCGATTTTCATAAATAAATATTGTTATTGTTATTTACTTTCAAAACGACGCCTAAATTGAAAAATATATAAATTCTCATTTGCCTTGAAACTAAATCCTTGTAATCAAATATAAATAGGTATGAATTTATTGGAAGTATTTTTTTAACGTCGGAGGTTTATAATTTTTAAATATTTGAATGAAGCAATTAAATGTGCATTATATGTATATATTTTTTAAAACAGTAATACGAGTAATTTCGCATTTGACTACTAATGTCTGTAACTGGTTATAAACAATTTATACTACTTGTACAATTTTACAAGTAGGTACTTAAAAAACTTATTTTTTATGTTTTTGTATTTTAGTTATTTCTAAGCTAATTTTAATGTTTGAAGCATTTATTTCCCCATTTTCTTATCGTTTTTAAATTTTAAAGGTGTTAGTTTTACATACTATTAGATTAAACTATTTTCACTGTTTTTTTTCTTGGAATTCATATCCCCCGACTTGAAGAGTAGAGATATTATTATTACAGTCGTATATGATTTTTCATAGCAAATATTTATGTAAGCTTATAGAAAAGTTCAATAATTATAAATAATTTAGCTACGTATTACAGTTACACATTAAGGATATATAGGTACCTAGTAAATTGAAATTATTAAATCTTGTGAGCGTATTTATCGGCATGTAAAACATTCCACTTTATTTCTTAGAAATTTCACTTTCCTAATGATAATTTCATTTATCTTCCGTTCTGCTGCTCATCATATTTACGTATGCGTATTTCATAGAAAAATAAATATATATCTTACATAGTAAATTAGATAGATAGACATCCTGTACAATTTTTAAGTTAGATGAATTAAATGAATAATTAATGTGTGTAATTCATAATAATTCAACTATTTGGCATAAACAAAACATGTACACTCTTAATAAATTTGTTCATAATGCACCGTTCTCGAGGAAAATGCTAAAAACTGAAGATATTTCGACTACATTATTATAGATAAGAGTATATCAGTACAGAAATGAAGAAAATAAATGCGCAAAGTTATTAACATTAGATTTGTTTTCTATTTCGTGTCATTTAGGTTAGGATTTGTAAAATGAAGTGCACTATATCCAATTTTTATGTTATTTAAATATATTTTTCTACGTTCATGCAAAAAACAAAACTTTATTGAACTATATTTAGTGGAAAAAGTGGTTCTTTATTGCACTAGTGCAAATGTTTATTGCATTCATCTGTCATTCTACTACAGCGTTTTGTCATCATGACAAACATAAACGTTCAAATCGACGTCATATTTTCCTACACTTGGTGTCATCTAAATAAAACATTTTTTGGTTTTTGCATGAACGTAGAAAAAATATTGTATGCAACTCGTACAGGCCGAGTAGGACAACACGTCGCGTGCAATAAACAGTTACTTTTTTGTACTTATTGCATAAATAACTATATTACTCTATATTATACTTATAATTAATTAATTATGCAATAAAGATTAGTATAAAATGACAAAGTTAAAATTGGTTTTGTTCCCAAAATCAGTAAAAATGTACTGCTTATTTTTGGATAAAAACTTCGATCTCTGATTAATTTATATTTATAGAGAAATACGTGTATTTACAGTTTTCTTTAAAACACTTAAATGATCAAAATATGGATGCTGCTAAATGACGTCTTGGAAGACCATCGTTATCGGAAAGTCAGTGCCGACGTAACAGCCATAATACAACAGTACGAGTAGGTACTGAAATCAGTAGATTACAACTTTACAACCCAGAAAATCATTAGGTATAGATCAAATAGCACTAGTTGTAGAAACCTCAAAACTACTATTCGAAATGAACTTGCCGAAATGCAATAATTCTTCGATAACTGCTTTTTCTTTTTATGTTAATAGATATTCAAGACTTAAAAGTGTGCAATACGAAACGTTTCTTATGTTGTCCTATATTTCATGTGTTTTAAATAAAGATAGTTTTCTATGTCCTCTTCAAACACATTATAGAAACGTCATATACTGAATAAAATCAAATTAAAGTGATCCTCATGACAAAGTCTCGTGCCTTTTTTAGAATACAAAATCAGATCTCAGCGTTGTACGTTTCCCTGTTCTTTGTTTTTATCAATTGAAAAACGAATAAATAATTTTTTCAAAGCATTTGTACTTCTATTTTTTGTGCATTCTGTATGCAATACCTAGCTAAAATTATTTTTTGGGGCTCATATAGAATCAAACAAGCAGTATGCAATACGAACAATACTCCGAAAATATATGTAACAAGCATAATTGCTGGGTATATGCGTATAGTGACGTAGCGCCTGGTCACGCTCAATTCTCGAGCGGTGGAGATTTGAAATTAATTTTAAGGTACTAAACGTACAAATAAAATTCTAAGTTTATTATGATATATGTATCCCGTACAAAGTTGATTTTTCAACAACTACTTCACACATTTTATAGAAGAATAATACATATATTCTTTAGGGTGAAGTTTAAAAAATAGTATCTTGAATGTTGGGTCCACCTTGTAGGTGTGACCGTGCGCTATCGCTTTTCTCTATTGCTCTGCCTGGCTGGGGACAGAATGTCATAAACTTTTCATTTCGATCGATAAGTAAAGCGTAAATAAAAAAACGGTCGACGGGGCCGTATCGGCGTTGTTAACTTCACTGCAATCGACTGCACAATGCGCCTGCATACCTGCAGCGATTTACAAGGTGTCATTAAAAATTATCGAAGTGAAGGCCTGTTGCCGACGTGAAAACGTTGATAATTATGTTGACATGGTATTGTACAAGGCGTCTGTCTCTAGTTGAATGGATTTTCTAGTTCAGCTTATTTCAGATATTAAGTGTTTATACGGTATGTCCGGAACATGAGTGCCTTTATTTTGTTGTGTAAGTTACACCCATACATTTAGGAAGAGGGAGATAAGGAATCAAGCACTTTTTTTTTATATATTTTTAGGTATTAACAGTATTGTGTGAAACTAACTACTCTGCGGACTAATACCCCGACCAGCATTGAATTACACCCACAATATCTACCCATATATTCCTTATTTTTTAGATAATTATTAAATAGAGCTTTGTCTGTGGAATTGTTCATTAACATACCTAGATGTTTGGTATCAGAGAACATACATATGATGATAGGAATTGTAGGACATTTGATATATATTAGCTTAAAATACCTTTCATGATCCAACAAAACTTGTAACTATACCAAGTGTTTCGTAAAAAACAACGCTACTATAATACCGCTATTTTTAAGCCGATTAAAAAAATGTTAATGATATTAATTCCACAGAAGAGATCTTGTTATATATACTCCATTTACTCTTTAAAGTGTATATAATTTCCAGGGACAATTTTTTATCTCAGACCGGCTCTGTATGTTAAAAATAGCGTGTTTAATACCATGCAGAAATATAATTAGTTTAGTAGATTTATGAGAGAGATCAAAAGTTGATGGTAATAATGCAACAAGATTACCAAGCGACACTTTGTTGCAGATACAGACAAAGATACAAAATTATCAGTGGTGGCTTTATTAGCTCATTCTCATCAAGTTAACAAAATAATTGCTTATTGCAACTTTTGAAGTGAGGAAACATCTGATTACATAATATAAGGACCTACCTACCTAACTAAAGTGTTAATTTTCCTAATTATTTAAAAATTACTATATACATTTGTGATTTGGCGGAAATCTAAATATTGCTGCACAATTCTGTCCTCGTGGGGTGGAGCTCCGTCGTGCTGAAACCATAGGTTTCTCCTTAGTTGCAAAGACAGATTCTCCAGCAGTGCAGGAAGTTCTTCTTGTAGGAAATTTAGGTAACTCGCGTTATTCAATTATGTTGCCGTACCATACATTTACTCGAAAATGGCCTTGGTTTTGGACTGGATTTACAATGTGTACATTTGCTACACTATGAGCTATAAAATTAAGACTGTTTTCAATGAGACGCCCACGCAAATACTCCAAATTGTGAATTTTGTAATCATGATACCCATTGGTTTTTAAAATTCATTGAAGGGTTGATTTATCCAAATTCAATTAGTGGCTAGCCTACCGTATATAATTTCGTGGATTTTGTTCGAAATACTGTGACAATCTCGCTGTAGGTATTAACACTGTTTCTTACCCTTCGGTCAATTATGTGATTCTTCCGAACAGAAAATGCATCTTCATTTCGTCGCAAGGTCGCCTCCAATCTTGTCAAGAAAACATTTTGTAAACACAAACGTTATTACGTTTGACGTTCGTATTGAGTAATGACAAGTATTTTGTGACATTTATGCACTTTAAATAACGAACATTGAATTATTTTCCAACCACTTGATCCTAATGTGATTTTTAGGTGGTATTTCTTTTGAGATTCTTTAGGACGATATTGCTTATAACTTTTAAATGGGAAGTAGTACAGAAAATTTTCTCTAATAAAAGTTTTTTAGAAAGAAAAGAGATTTTTAACAGGAATAAAAATTAGGTGTTACTAAAAAAAAAATTGCTGGCGTCATTAGTTGTTTCTGTTAAATCCCAAAGATAATACTTTCGATTGAAAATGGAGCTTGCCTCATCCCATTTAAAACCACTTGTCCCAAATTTTATTTAAATTTTTTGTATTGAATTTGATGCACCCTGCATTTTTCATTTTGTCTCTCCGGTTCTGATATAAAATATTAATTTTAATACATTAATTGATATTAGCAAATTTTCCGGAAACGTATCAAATGCGAAAGAACCTTTTGTTGCTCATTTTAAAGTAGTAACCTAAACGAAACATTCGATGTATAGTTTTGAATATTCATGATTATACTTTTATTCTAGAGCAATAAATTAAAATATGCATTTATTTAATTTTTAAATTGGATATATTACAATACAATAAAAGATATTTAATATTCATCGGTTGGTATAAATAATTATACTATGGTAATAAGTATTTTATTTATATACAGGGTGCTTATTAAGTCTGTATCATAACTCAAAGCCATCTTGAACAAGAAGGCCAATAGTAACTATAATAATAATTTTTGAGGTATAAAGTATGGAAGTTTAAAAAATATTACATTTATCCAAATATATCTGAAGATGTTTGATTTACATTGATGGGACTTAAGGACGCCGTATTCTTGAAATAGTGTTTTCTACTAATACAAATAATTTAAGAACTGAATAATATAGAACTTAGCAAGTAACACGAATGTTTTCCCATGCCACCTGCGAATATTCAAAGGTACTGAAGTAAAACGAATATTTAACGACAAAAAGTGGTCTAACCAACAAATTTAACTGTGATGAAAATATTGTTATAACGTAGACTTACACATAGTTCTGCATATGAGAGTGGCCACTTTTGTTTATAAGTACCTAAAACTAATAATTGTTGAAATGGGGGGTTAGAATAGCAAAATAATAGCAGTATTCTTTCGCTGATAATTTTTAAGTTATTTTATTTGAGGAGAATTTAAATAGTAAAAGTGGATAAACAAAACATCAAGAATTTTATTGTTCATATTACTTTTGTTTTACGTGTTTTATTTTTCGAGATTTCTGCATTTAATAAACATCATTTTACGGCGGGAAATACGGCAACCTCAAGCTTAGGCTAATCAATCATATAATGAAAAACACCAACTTCATTAGATTTATATGCAAATTTGTCCCAATTTCCGTAGATATTGGGAGGAATTGTCACTAAGAATCCAATCATTTCGACCCTACTAAATGTTTGAAATTGAATAAAATGTAAATTATATTTTAATATTGCTAACACTGTTCACTTTACAAAGTAAATGTACGAGTATATATTTCTTATTCGAAATGCAAATATTGCAGTAGTCATAGTAGTCTACAGAAATCAGTGGCATAAAATTTTAATTTGGTTAGGAGTTTTGTACTCCTTATTGCTTAGTAAACATTTTTCCAGCAATGTTTTTTTTTCACATTGGTAGTTGCACTGTATTGGGAATTGTATTTTGGACAAGAAAATCCTTTTCTATCTCTGCTCTCAAATGAATAGTTGGAAGTTAATTTAGGTACCTACCTATATTTAACAGTACGATAAACCTATTTAAATTTAAAAATCAATATAAATGAATAATTTGTGTAATAAAGTTTTAATTTTTATTATTACATGTATTACCAAGTCAAACATTTATGTCAGAGCTTTCAGGTGTCTGCATATAAATTAATATATTATTTATGTGAATTACATCTCAAAATATAGTAGTGTCTAGTCATAAATAAACGGCTAACTGTAAAATATATTTGAATAATATTTCAATTACAGTTAAGGTAATGTTGTCTCTATAAGTAACATCAATAATTGTATTCCACTCATTGTTCTACGTAAATACAGGATGGTCAACTTGAGAACGAAATCTTTGCATTACATAATTTATACGTGTCTAAATTTTATAAAATATAACTATACACTGGATATTACAGAATGATGTTAAGAAAATGAAGATACAGATTCTATAAACATTTGCCCGGAAATGCCTCATTTCCTAGATATAGGTTATTTAAAATTTTCTGTAAATACTGTCTTCATTTCTCGAAAACTGATTGAGATGAGATTTGGTACACAAAAGTGTATAGGGCTACTTTTACGTGTATAAGCTTCTCTTGTAATATATTAGCATCAATGGCGTTCGTGCCGTTAAATACTCATTAAACTATTATTTTTCATTTTTGTGAGTCTGTCTTTAATTTTTATTCGACTGTGAAGTTTAATGTTCGTCATCTTGGCGTGCTCTTTCTTAATCCATCGTCTGCTAAATCGCGTCGCCTTTGTAATATTTGTCTGTCGATTCACCTGAATTTCAATCTAGAATTCTGTAATGTGCTGAAGTGTGGCGGCACCAATGTTAGTATTTTTTACTGTTTTAGAAAAGTATTTTAAGCTAATATAAATCAAATCTCCTACATTTCCTATCAATGAAGTCATATGTATGTTCTCTGATACCAAACATCTAGGTATGCTGATGAACAATTCCACAGACAAATTCTATTCAATAATTATCTAAAGAAAATAATCTAATTTACTAACCTGCTAATGAAACACTCTATAAATATCTAACTTCACTTTTTGGCAGTGCTAACACGACAAATTCAACCACAATAGATGAGATCTGACCTATTTCTACATTTTTAGGATTGCTTCTTCAGGTCTCCTTTAAGTTGAATCAAATATCTAACTATAAAAATTGTTATAAAAATTAAAATTATTTGAAGTTAAATATCGACAATGACATACACATCATGCCATAAATATCAGAATTTGACATTTGATATTAACACTATAAGAACTTATATTTTAATAGAATCTACTTATTTAATTTGGTTAGCAAATATGTATGTATTTTTTATTTACTACAATAAAAAAAAAAATACGCGGCACTGGTACCGTTCAATGCTTCACACAAAGCTTTCGTGTCTAAATATTTTACATTTTTCATAAAACTATGTACATACGCATTAATAATGTACTGCTACTACTGCATTTTTACCATAAGAACACAATCCTTGTTATTTTAGGTTGTTTCAATTTACGAGTATAATTTAAAAAGGACACGTAAACAGAAACGTACACCTAAACAGATATTTGACTTTTGTCATAATTTCTGTGAAACAGCTGACGACTATGTCCGATTATGACATTTGTGCTGCCACGCGCGGTGAGTCGGTGCAAACGGGCAAAGGAACAGAATAGAAAAAGTACGGCTCTTGTGATTTAGCAGGCGATGCTTGATCTTACTGAACTGAATTAAATATAATTTCACTGCCACTTGAAAGAGCTCCGATTCTGCCTATTTCATCCATTATTTAGAATTTATTATGTCAAACTGACCGTTTCTATACTTTATAACGTATACCAATCGGCCACTGTCGACGATCGACCATATCGATAGTTACGTGTGAGCCAAGCGAGACCATAGTCAACCACCAATTACCAAATTTGTAATAAAATTCCATGTTTCTCATTTGTATGCAAGAGTGTTGCAGAATTGCGGAATAAGAAATTTGCAAGACTCAACAAGGCAAAACAAGACGTGATCTTGCAAGATCGAGCAAGAACAATCTTGCTGTATTAAAGACCCATGTCTTACTTTGTAAGGGCAGGCAAAACTTTTTCAGATTTTTTGTCTCGGCCAACAGTAGTTAAGTTACATAAATATCTACACCAAATATAATAGCCTTCGAAGCATATTTATAGATGTACCTGCACCATTATTTACGTATATACTTAGTATGCTGCATAAACCATTAAAAATCGAATACGTATTAGTAATATAATCAAAGTATACAAATTTGTAAAATATACATATGTACTTAAATCTCCATGTTTCCGTACATGTAAATAACTATTCGGAAATATCTTAGATGGATCACCCTCTATAGGTCAACGGTTTATTACAGGATAAGAATTTTTGCCACTCCTGTTGTGCGGTGCCAACTACTTTATTTTCCTTATAAATATTCTGGCAAATTACCGTCAAGTAAGAATCAGACAACCAGCTACAGAAACGTACATCAACTGTTTTTGAGACGTGAAAGTTCTAAAACTAAACATACATATATTATATTGCTGATGCAATCTGTATCAGTTTACAGAAAAAATTGTTCAAAGGATAAAAATAAAGTTATATAGATATTATTTTTCCTCTCGGATAAAAATGTAATTGTTAAGTTCAACGAACCTTACACATGAATATAAATTGTCTTATATTAATATCTGTCAGTAGTCGATTCTTTTATTTATGAATGTTGGAAGAAAATAATGATCTAAAAATAATACACAGCTTAGAGTAAAAGAAAATTAAAATAGTTATGTATATTATCATAAATGTTATTTGGATATTTTTGCTGTTTAATGAGGATGTTCCGGTAGTTTAAAAATTAATAAGTAGTTACAATTACATAACATATATGTATATATAATTTCCGTTTTGTTCGTATTTGTAACTGGCAATTGTTCCGACCGTAGGAGCCTTAGAATCAACACAAAGCCTAACCTGACAACAATAAGGGCAGGTCAAATGTTTTTAAACAGCTTTTATCAAGGGAACAATATATGGATCATTTACTTTCCAACAATTATGCCTAGGTTAAATCTAGGAATTTTATATATGATATGGCAGCAGTGATAACATTACTGGCTTTGGTTATATAAATAACGATGCTACTACTGACCATAGGAGTAGTTAATAAATATGAAAATCTTGAATGTTTACAATAGCTTTTGTTCCTAAAGCATTAGTTCCAAAGACTCATGTCAATGAATTAAAAAAAAACAGGAATATACTACATGGGTTGCAGTGGTGTCAACTTTGTAAATATTAAAATAAGAAAAATATTATGAAATGCAAGTAATGCATTACTGTATATGTGCTTTTGGTCGTGTTAAATTCAAGTAAATAACAATAAATTTATCATCACTTTTCTGTGGTATTCACGATAAAAAATTAAACAGCATTAAACCATTTTTCGAGCATTTACCAGTAATGTTAAATTATCTTACCAGCTATCTTACGTCTCCTTCACCACAACTTGGTAACGACGATAATGCACAGCAAATCATTATCTCGGTTCTAGAAGCAGTGCATTTTGATCGAATTCGAGGCAGTTACACACGTAACGATAAGTCGCTATAATTTATTTGACTGACATCTCAAATATCGGTGCAATTTAAGTTTCTATTTGTTCGGATCGTCAGTCTACCTTAATGTAAATTTGAACAAGAACTGACCATTGGTGTCGGAACTAGAAGGGACGAGAGTTTTCACCTGGAAAAGAGTTATATGGATTATTTTCATTCGAACCATTTATGCTTTGCATGGTTTCCATGTAAAAATTAAAAAGATCATTGATATGGAAAAGTCAACTTGATTATCTTTGGCTACCATGGATGAATGGATGATGTTTTGATTATTTTTTTTTTAGAAAATAGTATCGCTTTTATGGAACAGTAGATATTTTTTCATTGACAAATGAGCCATGCCCATGGAGTATTTAAACATGATTTGTCTTATTGCCCATATCAATACTGGATCTGAGCATTGTACCAAATTTTATGCCAATTGAACATAGGTTTTCAAAATTATAATTGAAAATGTTTTTCAACTGTACTTTTGACATCCTGCGTTTTGTACTTTTTTCGTACTTTTACAAGGTATATCACCTCTCCAAATTTTCTTCCTATTATCTGTATAATGGGAATATCATGATTTTTAAGTCTGTATCATACTTGGGGATGTGGTTTTGTGAGTCATTTTAGATTAAAAAGTTTTTACACACTATTAGACCATTGATTTTCAAGACAGAATATTGAAATTAAAAGAAAAAATTAATATTTTATTTATTGAAATATTTTTTGAATAGGCGGTATACAGAGCAATTCTTAACCTGTACACATAAACTTGTGAAATTATAGCTCAGGCCAAATAATAAGGAATAGAAAAAAAATGTACCATATTTTTAGTTTCGAAAGGTTACAAAAATTGGAAAAACTGCCTTTCACTCAGCCAACACACTTTCAACAATGATTTTTCAGTCAATGTGTGGGTTAGAATTGTAAACTGTGATGTTCAATACACAATTGAGCTCGCCAATTCCATGAGCCCCCACATGCACGGCCCAAACGAGGCTGTAGTCGAATTCCTCAGCGGCAGTATGTATGCGATTTCGCAACCCTTGTTCAGTTTTATCTTTGGTAGCATACACCATAGTTTTTATGAGACCCCCAAAAATAAAGGTCGAGCCTATTTAGGTTGGGCGATCGAGGGACTACCTAATTGGACCACCTCGGCCTATGCATCGTTCGGGAAACACATGATCCAAATGTTGTCAAACTAGTCGCGCAAAATGTGGTGGAGCACCATCGTGAAGAAACCCCATATGCTGTCCAACGTTGAGATTAACTTACTCGAGAAGTCCCGGTAAATTATTACGCAAAAACTATAAATAAAAAACATCAATTAACCGATTTTCCAGAAAGAAAGGGCCAATAAATACTCCGTTCACAATTCCAGCTCATAATTTACTGAAAATCGTTGCTGAAAGATTGTTCGCCAAGTGACTTACGGATTTTCTAATTTTTGTCAACTCCCCAAACTAAAACTATTTTACTACATATTTTAAGTTTATGCGTTTATGTTACAGATCACTTTGTATTACCTTTTGTTGGCGTACAAGGATTTTTGGTTGCACTTTACCAAAAAAATGTCTTATTCAGTCAAAATAAGTCATTAACGTAGTAACATTTTTTTTTTAATTGTCTGTCTCAGATGATAAAAAATGTTTGCGTTTCTTGTGATATGACCACACCTTGTGTTTTTTTAATAAGGAACGTCATGTATTTTATTTCAAAAACGGAAATAGGGCTAAAAATGCATTCCAAAAATATATTCTTTACTTATTATTTGATACATCATTTGCGGAAAATATAAAATTTTCAAAATACCAACGATATTTAAGTTTTCTGTCTGAGAAGGTTTTGAAAACAAACACAAATCAACTATAGTTACGGCAAGAATTCAGACGACTTACGCCACGGCTGAAGTTACGCAATTGTTTTTATTGTCAACATAATTTTATAGTTTGTCGCTTTAAAAACAATATTTATTTGTAATTTGGTGTAATATAGTTATATTATTCTCAGCTACAGTTTCTTAAATATTTTTATGAAAATATGATGAATTATTCATTTGTTCGTATGACGTAAGTCGTCTGAATTCTTGCCGCAACTATATGTACAATTATAAATACCTACAATTATTGAAAATAGATATTCCTTGCTAAATCTGCATTTTCATTTCTTAGATTAAAACATGTTATTAAATTGTATGTGTCTCCATTTGAGTAACGAACCATTTTTAATTTGTGTTAACACACTTCTAATAATGTTAAATGTCAAACTGTTTTCTATCATTTTCAGTCAGAAAACTTAAATATCTTTGTTCATATTACAAAAACTAAAAATATTACATTTATTTTTTTGCCATCGAATGCATTTCAAAAAAGTACGTGTAAAATGTTTAAATCGTTTGAAGATATCTTGAAAGGAAAACGAGAAAAGGGCACCAGTCGGTTTAGCAAAAAATCGAGAGCTCGAAAACGGCAACTGAGAGGCATACAGTTTGCGCCATTGCTATTCTCTTGAAAAAAGAGCTATCAGATTTGCATTATCTATGACAGATTTGCAGTGAAAACCCTGAAAACCGTCCAATTTGAATCACCTTGTACATTGCTTGGTAATAAAATATTTTATTAAGTTTTCCACCGGAATGCTGCAAATCCCACTCGTGAAAACACATTGTTACCTAAATAACTACACATTGACTTTTTTGGTATGCTATTAGGTAGTATACCATTAGAACATCACTGAATAACCGTATTTTGCGGTTAACATTCCGTAGTAATCGAATAGGGAACAATTTCGTTCTCGAACGCATCCACAGAAATCAACTAATGGCGATTGATGATCGGTATCAGTTTCTTATGGCTTTTACGGCCCGTCATTACGATAAACCGGATAATTTTACCGGCTTCGTCTGCTCTGACATTTAAAAGCCAAGATTGATTTATGTATGGCTGACTCCTAGGCTTGTTCCATTTATTTGTTTAAACATCAATAATCGATATTTTAAGTTTTTCATATCTTTAATGTACACAACGCTTAAACGGCGTTAAGTAATCCTCTTTCAGTGTGGTCTTCGGAGATAGAGATTTTAGTAGTCGTTTTAGAGTGCTTAGCCGTCCAGTATTTATTGAGACTGAAATGTTTGACATAATTATGCAACATTTAACTTCATACTTCTATCGGACGTCCAAAGTTTGTTTGGAAACTTTTCACCGTAATGTTTTGGTGCGTGCTACACGAAAACTATATCCTATGATAAATAATAGATAATTTAACTAGTAAGTAGTCGAGGCATTTATCGAATAACTTTTCTTCCTACAATATTAGAAAATGTACCTAGTTGGAAGCAATTTTCCTAAATTTAATGGATTCCTAATTTCAGCCACAAAAAAGAGTCTATAGCAGAATTAAAAATAATTTCACTATGTTATACAGTGTGTTTCAGGTATTACTGGCCTCCTTGGAAGGGGTGATTGTACAGTCAAATTAAATGAGGTTTACCCAAATATACCTATATCTAAAAGTTTACCGTTTCCAAGATACAGGGTGTCAAAGCAGCTGAAATTTTTAATATATTTTTTATTTACTTTGAAACTCTTGAAAATCTTGGGGAAGAATATTTTGTACGGGTTGGATGTGATACGGGTGCAGAAGTTGGGTTTTTAAAGTCCGATGAACATCCATTTTTGTACAATTTTCTTTTTGTCGAGAAACAATCCTTGTACTTGTGCTTGGTTCTTCTACTAGGGCTAAAATTTGTTCCTCTTATTAAGGGCTTAATTTCTATGTAGACCGCAAATTCCGAACTTCTGATCCATAAACTTTCCGGTTTTACGAAGATGTCGATCCAAATTTAAGAAAACCTTCCTCTTAGGATGATGTGTTGGGATAAGGGAGCTCACTATTTTTTCCTGACATTCATCGGCCGCTAAGGCTTTTGTAACCTATCAATACATGTCGTTTCTTTCCAAAACGGAGCATTTAAACAAAAAATTACAAAGGAGATAAAATGATCAGAAGAAGATTCAACGTTTGATATTTCAAGAAAAATTTGCATAGGCGTACTTAGAAATAATTGGAGGGGATAAAGGGTATTGCATCCCTCAGTTACCACCATTCGCCCTTCGATTTTTTAAACCAAAATTACATGATAAATATGCCGGAATAAGATAAAAGTACGTGCAAAATTTCAAGTATGTATCTTATAAAACAATGGGATTATTAACAAAAATACTTTTTTTAAATGTAACTTTAACACCCTGTATATTGAAACAGGGACGCCCAAATAAAAAATGGCAAAAGAAAAGTCGCATTATTTTTGTTCAAGGAATATGTGGTTAATGGTATGGCCTCCTATTTTGGGACACCCTGTATATTATTTGAATTTTGTATCTAATTTTACACCAGTAATACATTACTGACAAATTTGTCAATAACTAGACTGCATTATGTTTTGGAGACTTCTGGAGATTCAAATGATGCAGTTATGTAACATCGAGACTACATGAGAAAAGGAAAATATGAGAAATCAAAAATTTGCGAATAATACTACTAGTTTTGTAGCCAAACAAAGCAAACGAAACCTTTTTTTACTGAAAGATAAAACATAAATTTGTTAGTATTTACCTGGGAGTTTACCAGATAATGGCATTCATTAATTTCAGATTTATTTACATTACCTACTTTTAAGTGATTCATGGTCACAAGTACCTACTAACAGTAGAATACAGTTTTAATCATCAGCAGAAAGCAATGAGTGAACATAATGATCAATAGTAATGTAATTTGTAAATAAAATTAATCACAGGAGCTTCAATATTGATCTCTGAGGTACACCAGTGAAGTGTCTTTTTCCCGAAAATATTATCTGGTACGGGTTTGAGGTGTATAACGTATACATTACTAACATCTGCAACCTCTATTTTTGTCATTTCCTTCAATTTAAAATTGGATTTAACTGTCTCACTTTGTCTCCGTAATTGGGGAAAAAATAGTAGCGAATTCCGTACGACATTTGCGAGTGCGTGCTGTATGAGGACTATTTAAATTCACACGTTTGGGACCCATAAATAAACTGCCCTCTGTGACTCCCGACGGCCCTGAATGTGAGACTAAATCATAAAATAGATCGCGTCGAGACTGTGTAACGTGCACAGAAAGACCTTCCCAGCTCAGCTCGGATGGCACCACAACTGGTAAGTGCGTTAATATTAATGAAAAACGTGGTGTAATTAAAAACAAGTTGTTGTACAGGATGTTTTACGATAATATAGCATATAATCTGCATGAAAGTAAATCTTATAAATAATAATAATTATTAATTATACAGAGTTAACTTGAACTAGAATGAAGTTTAATTGGAAATACAATATACCTAGGTTTAAGTTCATCGAAAAAAATTAAAATGTAAAGAATCAATTAAACTTTTCTATTAAGCTACCAGAATGTATACAGGGAGAGAAAATGTCATTTGAGGCATGTATAGAATTTTGCAATCTAACTTCACTACATTAAATTATTTCTTTTATTCTAAAAACATAATAAACAAAAGTAATAAATAAGGATTTTAAAAGTGTTTAAGGAAAAATGAAATCAGTAGTGAATAGCAATCAAATTTATTAATTTTGAATAATGAATAAATGTTCAATATCGGTTCAATATTCATTACTTTTACTTATTATTTTTCAAATTAAAACTAGTAGTTTAATGTGAAATTAGATGGCATAGTCACCGTAATTGTCACCAGCGGATCTATATTGTAAAGAAAGGAATAAGTTATGTTTGACAGTGCCGTAAGTTCACTACTAATAATTATCACATTACCTACACGGTATTTACATTATGTATCTGTTTACATCACCAACACCGTAATTTTCACCTGTGTCCACGGAAACAAAGTGCGCACCAAATGGCGTGTAACGTCACACCAGTGATATCGCGTTTTCAGCCTTGTGGTTTTGTTTACATTCTATGACAACTTATTAATGTTAATATTTTAATTATTATATGGTTTTTGTCGCCAGACACATGTTCTGTCTTTTCAATATGTTTGAATTTTCGAACCAATATAAAACTCCTGCAACATCCTCATTGCTGATATTATGAATATATTTTGACAAAATTTCTTAATTCGCTTTTTAGCGGAAGTTAAAATTTCTAACAAAAATTATTAAAAAGTGCAGTCATGAAAATAAATTTAATAAAGAATATGAGCATGTATTAGGAAGCAGGAAAACATAATTGAATTTACGGTTTTAAGAATGAAGGTTACCCCCGCATTAATATTCTTCTCAAAATAAAAGTTGAAGGATCCCTAGCGTTGTATTTTAGTTTTTACATGAATGGAAAACCTACCTTATAAATTTATTGATTAATTTATTCAATCAAAATTTGATAAATGTAAAACCGGTAGGTACTGTTTTTAGTATAGTATAGTATAGTGTTTTCAGTTTAAAGTGCATTCATCTTTCAGAATGATCACCTAATACATTTTCCGCCGTCTCGCCTGATCTCTATTTGTTTTTATGCCGGGTAATTCGGAAACTGACATATTTCCGGCGGTGGAAGTAGAAAGAGATCTGAAAAAACTGCTGTATGTGCGAATTGCAGACAGACAAATATTTTCCGTCTGCGGCAGTGCGAACTATTTCTAAATAAGAACAGCTGTAGGGAATCGTGAATGAAAATAATGTTGCCGGTTCACGATCATGATTTCTGTTCAATTTGTTACAATTTGTCATCCTGTTTATTGACGTTACTCCTTCCTGTTCTTTCAGCCGTACACTTAAGCGCCTCGTTTTAGAGGATGTTTGTATAGTTTTCCAGAGCTGTTATTATTTGTAGGAAAGATGTGTTTACACGAATAATAGCCGTTATACGTATCTACAAATAAATAAATATAAAACGATTTTTTTGTTGGATTTATTCATCATTTATTTTTTCCATTTATTCCAGGACATTCTGTATATTACTCAACACACTACAACCTTATAGCAACATTTGAAATGCCCTGTATTTAATAATTCCTGTTCCAAATTGATTTAGTCGTACTGGAAAAGTAAATATCAAAAAATTTGTCAAAATTAGATTAGCTATCAATTTTCTGTGAAAAGATAAGAATTGGTATTTCCAGACAATACGATGTTATTTCTAGAGTAAATATGAAAAATAGATTACAATTGAATTTGTAGGTAGTCTAATTTTATGTTATTATCTATTCGTAAGTAACAGGGTTAACTATGACTAAGTACAAATATTTTAAGAGGGAATAGAGAAAATTAAGAATTGAAGGAATCACCCCTCCAAAAAATTCCAAGCTTATTTATAAAGCGAAAAAAAATTTACACGTTTACAGAATCAGAGTAGGCAACGTAGGCAACTAGCAACACAACGGTAAAATTTCCCGACATGTCATAATGTAATTCCTGTATTTACCATGTGTTTACGTTGTAGTTTTGTGTTCTTCTTCAGTTTTTAGTGCCTTTTTTAATTTTTAAACGTTTTATAGTTATTAAATAAAAAAAATTGTGTCGGGTGCAGATTCTTTCCGACAATATAGTTCGCCGGTTTGGTTTTCTAGGTTATGGGTCAAGACTGCCGCGGGTGCATTAAAAGTTTTCTATTATACTCGCGACAAAAATTCAGACGACTTACGTCATACGAACAAATGAATAATTCATTATATTTTCATCAAAATATTTAAGAAACTGTAACTGATAGTAATAAAACTATGTACTACACTAAAAGCTGGCATTATATATTGCACTAAATTGCAAAAAATTATTGTTTTTAACGCGACCAAATATCGAAAATTACGTTGACAATAAAAACAAATGTGTAACGTCAGCTGTGACGTAAGACGTCTGAATTCTTGACGCGAGTATATCTATTCCTTTTCTTCGATTTCGTTATAATAAATAGACATTTTATCTAGCTGTACCTACGGTAGTGAGTGGTTATGAAAATGTCGTAGTTTTGCCAGTTTGTAACGAAGTAATGAAAAAACGAATGCAAAATAGTGGAGCTAACTGAATTAACTGTTACCTACCTATCTATCAGGTATTATTACTAATAAGAATGTTAATTTTTGTTGTTTCTGCATTTAGAAATGCTGCAAAAAAAACGACCGCAAGTTAGTAGATATTGTTGACAGATGTAAGCTTTATCTATGGATCTAAACCATCTCAATCCATGCTTATCATAGGCGCCGACTTTCCGTAGGAAAAGAGGGTTTTGTGCCATTTTTTAAATATCGAGCTTAAATTCTGACATAATTTTTTTATTGTGATTTAGGCCTTCCTGAGCACGTTGTTAAAATTTTTGTACATAGTCATAGTTAACCCTGTATAAAAGAATATATTTAGTAGAGTATATAAATATTTATGAAATACAGATTTCTCAGATTAAAACCGATTTTTAACATGTTTTTTAATTTTTAAAATACAGGGTGATTTTTTACGTATACGTATATTTTTAGTTTCGGAAGTTCTTAGGTGAAATTTTTTGTTTGTAAAACTAAGAAGTAATCATTTCCGTACATATAAATATTGACTAATGTCAAAAATTGATTATTTTCTTTCTTTTAAAAGCCAACTATGTTTCAAGTTCCATAGACTTTTAATGATCATGCGCCCAGATATTAAAATCCATGTTTCTCGAAAACTGTTGCTGACGTCGAATTTGCATAAGAATAGGTACATTTTTTATGTAAAAATTCTTAGTTTTAATTTTTGCTACAAAATTATCAAAAATAATACACAAAAATGTTTGAGAATTTTTGAAGCACTACGTCTTTTGTTTTACCCGCCCCTGGACACACTGTATTGATGTCTTTTCAGATTTCCAAAAAGAGTATAAAAAGTTATGGGACTGTGTCAAATTTCATTAATTTATCTTTACGCGTTTGGGAAATACTGAGAAACGTTTTAGGATGCATGTTTATGTGACATTCTTGGTCTAAACTTTGATTTTGATCCTAGTCACACCCTGTACAACAAGAAAAAAAACCATGAAACTTTTTTTTTTTCTATAACAATAGCGAAGATGCAAAAGATGGCTCTTTACGACATTGATTGAAACTCTCAAATTGACAAAAAATGTGAAATTGAGTGTCTTAGAAATAGCGATTTTTCTATTCTAACTTTTGAGTTAACCCTCGACTTGCCCCACCCAGGTGTTCGGTTTTAAAGTTTATAAACAATTAGAGAAACTAGTAGATGGATATTAATTCAAAAATTAACGTCGAAGTGCAAAGTCAATAAAATTAAACAAAAACATTAAAAACAACATTACATTAAAATTTCAAAACAAATAACCTTCCAGTACTTCGAAACAATTTATAAAAATTACAAAAAAATTGAATTTTTAAAAGTCGGGTACCAGGTTCACATACAGTCTTATTTTATCTTTATATGTTACCATTATTTTTCTAAAAAACCATTATGACTTGCCCAAATCGGTTATAAAAAGGTGGTAATATGTTCCAGTAGCAACCACGCGGTAAAATAAAAGGCAAAATAAATTCTTATTATCCTAATCACTTATGTCTTGATTAATATCTACCTTTTGTTTCAGTGTTATTAAGCGAAGAAATAGAAAACGACGACCTACAGTTCAAGACCTTAAAGATCACCGATTTCGGTCTGGCCAGGGAGGTGTACAAGACGACACGGATGTCGCAAGCGGGCACCTATGCCTGGATGGCACCCGAAGTCATCAAGAACTCCACCTTCTCCAAAGCGAGCGACGTGTGGAGTTACGGCGTGCTGTTGTGGGAGCTGCTAACCGGCGAGACCCCCTACAAGGGCATCGACACCCTGGCGGTGGCCTACGGGGTGGCCGTCAACAAGCTGACGCTGCCCATACCCACCACCTGCCCGCAACCCTGGAGGGAGCTCATGGAGAGTGAGTACTTTCGAATTTTTAATTTTTTTGCATTCAGGAAATCTCATAATTAGTGTAAAGTAATTTATCATTATTTTGATTATACAATTAAAAATATTTTTTCTGTGCAAAAAAGTTTGACAATGTACAGGGTCAAAGGAAGTGGTTTTCGATGTCATTTAAAATTTAAAAAAAATTTGATCATCTTGAAAAATTTTTTACGGATTTGTACACAAATAAAAGTAGACACCCTGTACATACAAAGTCGTCGCTGATGAATTATAGCCCCCCAAGTGGGACCTTAAGTTACGAAAAATATGCGATACTTTACCGTAGAAGAACCAAATTTTATGATTTTGATTTATTATCGGTCTCCATGAGTTAAAGTTAATTTAAGCACTGCAAAGTGTTCATTGGAGGTAACTCACCCCTAAAATTCTAGGTACCAAACTTTTTTCCATTGACCTAATTTATTAGAAAATAATCAAAAAGTCGTTACTAATGAAAAAAGGTATTACCTGTGATAAAAAAATTAGTAATAAAATAATGATCACATTTTCATACTGTATAGAATAAAGTACGAGTATAATATGTCGACTTGGAGGACTTTTAGACCAGTGCTGAAGCCTTTGAAAATGGTAAAAAGTGAAAAAAAATAATAGTAGGATGAAACTCATTGGAAAAGGAAGAGAATACAACAGAAATGAAAGGAAAAATAATACGGGTACGGGCGATCTGAAGTCGGGAAGTGGAAGGGGGTGAGTTTTTAAGGGTAAAAAACGGTTTATCTTGATTTCTGGCAAAACTACAAGTCCTATGGAAAAAATATCTGCTTTTTTAAAAGAGTCGGTGGGCTTTTTGTTCATTGAAATCTTTACTATCTTATGATGTAAAAAAATATACATTACTATGGTAAATGTTCTCAGAAAAAACAAAGAAATGATGCGACAAACTCGAATCCGCTAATTTTTTTTTAATCATTATGTACAATTTTGAGCTATTTATTAAAATTTATACTTTAATTACTCGAAAAACGTAAGATTCCATATTGCATTGATAAAAAAAAATTGCAAGTCGAAATATACTACTATAATTAACAACTAAATAAGTTTATAAAGTTAATATTTAATAAAACATCTACAATATTTTTTCGTTTCTTTGCATTTTCTGAGAACGTTTACCATAGTAATGTATATTTTTTTACAGCATCAGAAAGTAGAGATTTCAACGATCAAAATGCCCACCTACTTTTTTTAAAAAGCAGATATTTTGACGTGAGAATTTTCGATTGAAAATTAGGGTGCTTTTTCGATATCAAGTCAAAATAAGGTGAAAAATTAAATATTTTAAATTAAAAAAATTACAGTGTATTTGGGACATAAAAAGGTAAGTTTTCACCAAATTTCGTGAAAAATTTTTTTTTTATAAAAGAAAAATAAAAAACCAAAAACTTGGTTATTTGAATTTTTCACACAAATTTTGATGTTATGTGAAAAAAATATAAACACAAAAGTTGTACATCTTTTTATTACCTACAACTTTGCCATTTAACTTTTTTCCATAGGACTTGTAGTTTTGCCAGAAATCAAGGTAAACCGTTTTTTACCCTTAAAAACTCACCCCCTTCCACTTCCCGACCTCAGATTGCCCGTAAATTATTTTTCCTTTCATTTTTGTTGTATTCTCTTCCTGTTCCAATGGGTTTCATCCTACTATTATTTTTTTTGGTTTCAAAATTTATCGACCCTGGTCTATTTTAAGATAAGAGATCACACAAAACGTAATATTAGGCTTGATTTGATTCCGATAGCGGACTGTTCCAGAACGATTCAAAATAATTAATCATTTCACATATGAGAACTACTAAACGATGACCTACATTCCTACATTCAAGCAAAGAACAAAACTTTATTGAACTATATTTAGTGAAAAAACTTGTTCTTTATTGCTCTAGTGCAATAACATTTTTATTACAATAAAATATTTATTACTACAGCATCTTGTGATCATGACAAACATCTAATCGACGCCATATTTAATCGATTTTCTGTGAAAATGGTAAAAATAAAGTTTGAGTAAAATTGCTATTAAATTACGCTTTTTATTTTGCTACACTTCGTGCCACCTTAATAATAGTTATTTATGCAACAAGTACAAAAAGTAAGGATTTCTGTATCTAAAAAACATAAATTTGATCATTTTACGGCGAGAAATATGGCGACCTTAAATTGCTCAAATACGGTGAAAAATTGAATAAATAAAATGAAATATAAATAATTACAAAGTTCTCCATCTAGAGAATCAGAAAATGTGTAATTATAAGTAAATTGAGCTTGTAAGAAAAAAAATATAGAACTTTAATGGGGATACAAATTTTCAATGCAAAATGTCGCTAGACGTCGCGTGCAATAAACACTTACTTTTTGTACTTGTTGCATAAATAACTATTTTAGAACGCATGTAGGTACACATAATTTTGTCCTAATTATTGCCTGCTTTTGTTGGTAGGATACCCTATACAGGATGATTCACAACTTATCCAAAACATTTGGGAATAGATGCGTCATGAAAAATGAAGTTAATATCGTAAAGAAAATTGTAAAATCGTTGTAGTTTCCGAGAACAAAATTACTGAAGTTGCAGTATTTTCAACCTTTACATCGCTGGGTTACTGTAGTCTCTAGCGTCATCGTAATGTAGGCGATTCCGAATACTGAAATCCGGATTTTAATATGAACGTTTTTGCGATAGCGTTTACATTAGTTGATCGATATCGTTTTAATCTATGGTAAATAAGACAAAATGCTTTAGCAGCTTCTCGTCTGTACGCAAAACGATTTCACAGTAGACATGTAGCAAATTCAGCTACTTTTACCGTGTGCAACACGGACTTGACACGAGACATTTGAAACCAAGTCGTGGAACAGTTGTTGGTCCAGGGCATCCACAGCGTATTGCAGCAACTGAGGAACACATTTTAGAGATTGTTGAAGGGAATCCCCGAATAAGTACCAGGCAAATCGCTCAACAAGTACGAGTAATGTCCCAATCAACAGTGTGGTGTATCACACATGAAGCTCAATTGTATCGGTACCATATACAGCATGTCCAAGCATGAATACCTTAATACTACACTAGCGGAAAAAATTAAGGGATCAAAAAAAAATTCAATTTTTTGCGATTTTTCAAATGGCTGTATCTTTGGTAAAAATGGTCGTATGTGAGTGGAAAAAATCAATTTGAAGCTTGAAGTGCCTAGTTTATGGACCTTGCGAAAAAATGTCCATGCAACAATTAACGCAAAATCCTAATGAATATCATGGACTTAAAAAAAAAACTTTGCAGCCTAACCACTATATGGATTGGATAGGTTGTTCATTTAGCTTCAATTTCTTTTTTTGTCGGCCTCGAACGACCATTCCTCGCTGAGTTTTCAGCCTTTGAATGAAAATACGTCATTTTCTCTTCTGTCAGCAATATCTCAGCAACCAACGGTCGCTCAGAAAATGGAAAGGGAGTTTCGGAAACTTGGATCCATTCTTTACAATGTTCTGGCATGTTTTTTCAGTAAACAATTTTTTTTTCATTCATAACATGACTGAATAATGTCGAAAAACAGGACTCTTTGAGGTCTAACGACTAACGTTAAGTGTGCATTTTATAGGCCATTGTACCCTCAATAGCCCTACAGTTTCAACCTGATCAAGCCGTTTTATTGTTTCATTTGATTGAATTTCATTTTCATTCAAAGGCTGATAACTCAGCGAGGAATGGTCTTATCGAGGGCGACAAAAAAGATTAAATTTGTCCTCTGTACAATCAACAATTTTTTTTGAAAAGTTCTGCATCACCCTGTATTGTTCGTTTGTTAAAATATTTGTAGTTATTTTATAGTAATTATTACATAGCAAACATGAAATATTATATTATACGTGATACCTATACAATATGACTTGCAAGTCATGTTAGTATAAAAATTTATCGTTCTGATAAAACTTTGCGTATTCGCAGTAAATAATACGAAGCATTCGGTACAGTAAGTATATATTTTTGGGAATAAATAAACAAATCCATAAATAATGCCTTCGGAGATGTTTTTCTTCATAGAAAAGCCAGTGGGCGTTGAAAATGTGGTACATATTTTATGCCGGAAAATATGATCGGGGAAAACCACCACTTGTAATAAATATCAATTTGTATACGTTTCCTTGAATGTGGCCCACTTCAACAACGGATAATACCAGGAAATTTTCTTAGTCGTGGGAAATCTTGTAGAAAATACACCGAACATTTAAAATTTCAATTTTTATTTAAATTATCAATAAATTGTACATGCAGTTGATAAAAAGTAATGCACTTGTGTGTGTCTAATAGTTATTTATAATGTGTTAAAAGGGCATTTTTAGGCACTCATGTAAAAGTTTGCAGAATGAGCGCAACTAATTCTGCAGAGTGTCTTAAAAACACTTTCAACACAAATATTATCCAATGTTTTTTTTTACAAACAGCATTAAAAATAATTAACGCGGGTAGAAATAAGTTAAGTTTTAAATAGCATCATAGGCAGTATATCAAATTTTCGAAGTGAGCACTTGCCAATAATATACAGGATGATTCATTAATAATGGGACAGAGCTTAAGGACATGTTGCTGATCTCAAAATAGAGCGATTAAGCCAAATATGCGTTATCCGAATGTTGCTCCTTTTCGATCTACAGGGTGTCAAAGTTGAAAAAATAAATCACATTTTCTTTATTATTTTTCGATCGCATCGACCGCATTTTATAAAATTTGGTATAGGAGGTTTCTTGGTACTAGAAATTCGAATATGTCGACGATTTTTGGTGTATTTGCTAGAGGGCGCCACCAACGATGGTTTTGAACCCCTCCCCCTTTGAATCGCTACGACTTTTTTGTGCTACACTGTATCTCATTTTGGACTGGAAAAATTTTCTTCCCTATTTTTTCTAATTAAAAAAGGCACACCTTGTTGATGTCGCTAGAAGTAATGGTTTCTGAGAAAAACGCATCTAAATCTCATGATGCATGCAATTTATCTAAAAGTAAAGTCAAATTATTGCGTATTGCGTAAGTAATGGGCCATACTGTAACAGCATAATACTGTGATCAAAATAAGCGAAATTTCGTGAAATTTGCTTCAAGAGATCGAAATATAAGAAAGAAAATGTGATTTATTTCTTCAATTTTGACACCCTATATCTTTGTTATTATTGATTTTGGTGGATTTTTAGATTTTTTTAGGATAAGCTAAAGTAAATCGACTTATAGGGGTTCAAACCATCATTGGTGGCACCCTCTAGCAGATACACCAAAATCGTCGACATATTCGAATTTCTAGTATCAAGAAACCCCCTATACCAAATTTCATAAAATATAGTCGATGCGATCGAAAAATTATAAAGAAAATGTGATTTATTTTTTCAACTTTGACACCCTGTAGATCGAAAAGAAGCAATATTCGGATAAGGCATATTTGGCTTAATCGCTCTATTTTGAGGACAGCAACATGCCCTTAAACTCTGTCCCATTAATAATGAATCACCCTGTACAGTAACCATGGTAGCAACCATTGTTGTATTTATAATTTACGAAAAGTTCGAAAGCTTTGGATTTGTCACTTTTAAACGTTATTGTGTCTGCTCAAACTTCAACTAGGAATGCGGTCGTTACAGTTGATAGTGGTAGAAAGAAGTATTCATGTTAATATAGAAAATACAAATCAAATGTATTGCAAATTTACTGTCACAATTTGACATTTACTTTAAGGCACTAGCGCTTTAAAGCGATCATTTTAAGGCACTAGTGTCTTAAAGCAATATTTTTAATGCTGCAGGGGAGTGTTAAAATTGCATTTTGAACATGTTTGTAGAAAAAATTGTTTTTTGATCTCATATTTGTTTATACAGGATGATTCACAGTGTGTCAAAAAATTTTGAGGAAGAGATAAAAAATGCTGCAAATTTGTCTTTGTCTGATTATTAACGGTTTAGGTTCTAAGATGTTAAAATATAGTATTAAATTATTTTTGGCTGTAACTACGAAGGAACAAGTATTTTTAAGTTATGGTTAAATCCGTCAGCAACAGATTGTTTGAGGCCTCGATGCCCTGTATTCACTGTTAACGTATGTACAATCGTTTGCAGTAATAATGACACTCTATATCTTGTGATTTCTTTTGAACTGCTGATGTATTTGTAATAAAATCTACTTTCAACTTTTAACATTAGTAATTAGCTATTTCATTTACCAATAGAGATTTAATGAAATTGCTCCTCAGAACTTCTTACATTATAAATTTTTATAAAATAGTTTTCATATTTTTAATTAATTCTGCAAACATTATAAACCCGTATTAACATCTCTACAATTTAAAAGAAGATACAAAAAATAACATACAGTTGGTGTATAATATCAAACAGGTGAACATTTACCTTAAAACTGTATTAAGTATGGGTATATTCAAACTCAAAGTTGGAACTTCTAGGTAATTCATATAAAGTTTGAAAGAATGTAACAATGTTTTTAAAAGATTGGTATACATTTTTATTACTTTCCCATTTCGAAACAAAGTATGTACAGACGCTATAACGATTTTCTCGTCCTTGATAAATACGATTTTGTAGCAATCGAGCAAGCACGGATGATTATTCAAGGACTGGCAGACGATCTTTTAGATTTATTGCAGTCGCTAAGTTTTGCAATTTACCGTAAATCAAATTGAAATGGATTTACTGCAGTAAAAATATAAAATGATATGAAATATTTTGTACGTAGTGTATTTGAGAGTTGAAATATTCTCCTAACCTACTTCTTGATATCCCAATTTTGGAATATGCCCATGTTTTATATGGGGTGTTCTTAAATGAGGTAACTGAAAATGGTACTATTGAATCTAGGAAAAAAATAAGATGATTCAGTAAAATTTAGCTCTGTACAAAAATATGGTAGTGGCTGTTGTAGTAACCGAGGTAATAATAGTCTAAGATCTGAACCACAGTATACTGAATAGTATACTGTGATCCGTGCTATGCTGTAATTCTTGATATCAAGTTGTTTCTTAATTAACATTGAGCATTGCAGAAGTTGAAAACGGAACAAATGTCTCAGCATTCTTAACAATATCAGGGTAGGGAGAAATTTAAGATAGGTTTAATCGTTGAGTAATGATTATTCACACATTCAACAACAGTTTAATTTAGTTTCAGGTGCCATTGTGAATATGAATAGTGTAAAATTGTGTATTTATCAATATATTATCAATCTATTTAACTCTTCTGGTTCTCAAGATGAGGATGATTCGTATTGACAGTTTTCCAATACATCATTTATTCGCAAAACCTTAATTTTTCTCAAATATCAAAAATGTTAAATTGGTAACTAAAGAAAAGAGGCAGTTAAACAAATTCCATTTATCACTTGTAGTTTCTATTTAAATTTAGTTATCCCTCACCACTGCTGTTGCACCCACACTACCTTTTGTAAAATAGCAATTTCAGCCGAATATTGCAAACCAATATTATGCAAAGATTAGTATATTCACATTTGTACAGCAGCTGTAAACTTGGAAATTTTGTTTTTCAGAACGTAAGATTAGTGCCGACAGTGCTTTCGGCTTATTCCGGAACACACTATATATATACAGTGCTTTCGAAAAGTAATGAATAAATTCATTATTTGAAATTGAGAACTTCTCGAAAAAATCCCCTGACACATCGATTTTGTTTTAAAAAATGGCACTTTTTGACATACGACCCACATGTGTGACGTCATCGTTGTTCGAGATATGACGTTATTCGACAATTTTTTTAAATAGCAACCCCCAATGTTGACCATGCCATTTGAAAGAGCCTGTTATTCTACATACGCATCGTCAAAAATCATGGTTGCCTGACAGCAACCTTAGCTACCGAGAATGTTTTTTATTGCTGTCAGATCTTGAAATCGTACTTTATTAAAGAGCCTGTTATTCTACATACGCATCGTCAAAAATCATGGTTGCCTGACAGCAACCTTAGCTACCGAGAATGTTTTTTATTGCTGTCAGATCTTGAAATCGTACTTTATTAAATAGTTTTTTTGTTGTTTTTTAAGTTATTTCTTTAGTTCTTATCTTTTGTTTGGCAAAAGCAGTGCGTTTGAAGTGTTTATTGCATGATCGAATTTGGAGACAACATGCGCACCCAAAAAGAAGTAGTTGAATTGTTCAATGAAACTCATCCTGATCGACATCCCATTAGTCAAAGCATGGTAAGCAATATTGAGTCTAAAATACCGTAACTTTGGACATGTTCGTGATCTTCCTAAATCTGGTCGACCGTCAAAATCAGTAGATGATGAGCTTAATGTTTTGTTGGTAATCCAAGAAAATCATTACAACACTCAACACTTATCCAATTGGCTTCTGATTTCAATATGGCAGCGTCCACAGTTCACAAAATTATGAAAAAAGTATCATCCTTATAAGGTATGTCTTGTTTATGAGCTATCTGAAGACGACTTTGATCGGCGTAATCAATTATGCGAGCAAATGCAAGAGCTATGCAATAATGATAATAATTTCGTAAAAACGTATTTTTTTCTGACGAGGCTACGTTTGTTTTGAACGGCCATGTCAATACGCAAAACTGCCGTTATTGGGCTACCGAGAATCCTCGATGGATGATCACACTAAAAATCCCCAGAAAGTAAATGTGTGGTGCGGCATAGTCGACGGAAAAATTCTGGGTCCCTATTTATTTGACGTCAATCTAACTGCTGTAAGATATTTGGATTTTCTTCGACGACCTCATTCCTGAACTAATAACTTTATATTCAGATATAGAGGGACATGATCTTCCAAGAAATGACAGTTTCTTTCAACAAGATGGTGCACCTCCCCATTATGCAACACCTGTCCGTGCTTATTTAGATGAGCTGTTCTCGAATCGTTGGATAGGGAGAAGGGGACCGATTGAGTGGCCAGCCAGAGCGCCTGATTTGACATCCATAGATTATTTCTTGTGGGGATTAAAAAGCAAAGTATACGTTACTAGACCGGTTAATTTAGAAGATTTAAAAGCAAGAATGCATCACGAGATACATCGTATACCTCCTGAAGTTATTGATAATGTTCGAAAAGAATTTATTAATCGTCTTGGCTACTGTTAGGCAGCTATGGTCAAAATTGGGGATTGGGATAACTGTCAGTCACCAACAAAATGGTGGATATTTGGAAGACGCCTACTGATTTGATTAGTATACTGTGATCTGAACTAAGGTCGCTAATTTTTTTCATGGTCGCAGCCAGTTTTTAAGTTGTGATAGCCAAAAATTTTGGCAAAATAGGCGCCAGCCAAGTGATTTACTTTTATAGGAGACCACACTTTACTAATCTAGCTTACTTGTAGCAGAATTAACTTAGAAAAGCCTCTTTACTATTATACCTCTGTAATTTTGCTGTATGTGTATACAGCATATGTATATTTTTTACTGTGTGTATGTATAATTGTTTGAAATAATAATGACGCTCCTCAAAATGAATTTTGCGATTTGTTTTGAACTGCTGACGTATTTAAATGAAATCTACTTTCAGCATTAGTAAATTGTTTCACTCACCACTAGAGATTTAATGAAATTTCTCCAGAAGTTCAAAAACTGTTTTGAGGTAGTGTCATTATTATTACAAAAGCACGTACGTATACAAACAGTAACCGTAAAATATGAAAAATTAAGTAAACAACATATTACAAATTAGAGAGACAGATGTCAATCTGTGATCTGGAATTGTGGGGAGGGGAGCAGAAAGGCCCCGTTGGGCCTCTTGTACCCAATAAGGAGAAACAGGTGGTGACGTTGCTCAGAGGCATCTCTTTAATGTAGGCCATAGAAGGCTATCGTTTTGCCAACACTGATTCTCTTATTGACGAGATGGCAGTGCACTCACAGAGTCGTCTTCCTGTTCGCAACCCCACTACAAATCTATAAATGATACTGCAGGAAATAACTACTCCGCGGGCTAATACCCCGACCGGCATTAAATTACACCTGCGGTATCTGTGTGAACAGCCAAGAACCCTTGTCGGCCACTCCACCAGACATAGACCGGTTTCGGGCTTGTTAGCCCTCATCAGTATGCCATAGGTGAGATGACCGACAATTGAACTGGCTGTTCCTTCATATGTAGGTTCACATATAAATCGAGTGCAGGTGAGATGTAACTGGTCTGCTACTTTCTGCTCGTCCTAAGCGGCTCGACTTGCAGGAAGCGACCTACATTGTCGTTCGTACGAGACGTACGACAATGCAAGTCGAGCCGCTTAGGCCGAGCAGGAAGTAGCAGACCAGTTACATCTCACCCCCACTACAAAGAGATGGTTCACACTTCCTCATGTAATAAAGGTGCTTCTTTAGCCAACAGTGTCCAGTTTGAATACCTGTCGCCAGGCGGCAATTGAACGATGTACACTTTCTGGGCTGGTCTGCCGTGGACATCTTCAGGGCTTACGAACGAGAAGCACTGAAGATGTCATTTGGTACGTAGGATGAAACGTCTGCAGTTAAGCATTAACCACGGCAGAACAACCCAGAAAGTGTACATCATTAAGTATGTGAATTGTGAAGTATGTTAAGTAAGAGTTAAAGTATTCATAACTTGTATCTAATTTGTACCGTCCTGAGGATGGTATAATAAAATACCGAAACGTCGGGAAAAAATGAGTTTTCTTTAAGTAGACGTACAACCCAAAAAGAACAATTTAACTTCGAATTTATTTATTGCTAACTGATCTAAAAAACAATTATATTTTTGAAATTTGAAGAAAAAAATTGTAGGCATTTTTTCCATAAAAGATTTTTTGTTCCTTTTGGGCAGATCTGGAAGCGCCCTTTCAATATTGGCACTCATATTCCGGGCACCCTGCATATTTTCTTTGAATAATTTCTTCTGGGACCACCTGTGGTAATAATTTTTTTTAAACAAACAATCCTCAATTACGTTGGCTATTGTTTGTGCAAATGCTCTGCCATTCGCGCATATTATTATGCAAATAAATATTGAGAAATCCACTGGTACCTGGTAGCATTATAAAGTTAGTGATTTAATATCAGAAGTTTTATGGCATCCATTAATCCCACTAATTGAATATACGCAATAAGTGTTCGAATGCAAACAACATTGGGTAATTACTGCCAATAACTGTGAAAGCATAGATTCTTCGGTTCATCTTTCATAAAAATTGCCGCTACTTATGCGATACAGTGTAACCGCATTACCAAAAACGGGGTAGCGAAGGTATTTTATCTAGCAGACATAACTAAGCAGATTCGAATATTGGAATGCAAACGATTTTAATTGGGCAATAATTTTCTCATTCCTCGATAGATTTCTTGGCAATGAATTCCTTGCAAATTTGAGAGCAAAGGGCACTGACGATATTTATTGTTGATGTCATCGAGATAGTAATGCATACATATGGTGTAAGCGACCTTGAATAATTATCTGCCTCAGTGTGCAACCATTCAATTAATATCGGAAAAGAAATTGTATACTATTGGACAGAGCTTATAAAGTTAAATGATGTGTTACAATATGATTCCCTAAGGTCGCCATTTTATACGAAGTTTTGAACAAATCCATAATTATTTTTATTAATATACTTGTTTTATGTCGATAAATTTAACCGTTTTCGATTTATTTCTTGTTTTTCTATTGGATGCAATAAAATAAAATAAAAGTTTGTTGTTACTTACGTAAAAAATCAAAGATTATTTTTAATAATTTTAATTACATTCAGATGGCTACATTAAATTCTCAATATGACCCCCGTTTAAACTAATACACAATCTTAGTCGTTGGATAAATAATTGTCTAATATTAAATAGTGTTTCTTCATTTCTTAATAAACTCCTAGAATTTAAAATTGCTTGCCACAGCTCATCCCGTGTATTAATAGGGTCACTGTAAACTTTTGATTTCAAAATACCCCAAATACTGAAATCCATGGGGTTTAAATCTGAGCTTCGTGCGGACCATGAAAACGTGCTGCCGCAACCTATCCACTGTTGGGGAAATTGTGCGTTAAGATAGTTTCGCGCCTGTACAGAAAAATGGGCAGGGGCAACGTTTTGCATAAAAAACATATTGTGTCTCAAATTGAATGGTAAATCATTAATAAGTTCTTCAAAATCGTGTTCTAAGAAATGTAAATAAGAGCGGCTATTCAGATTATATGGCAGTTCAACAGGACCCAACACATGATTTCCAACAATACCACACCAAATGTTTATCTTAAATTCATGTTGGAAATGACGTTCTCTTAATATATGCAGGTTTTCATTGTCCCAAAGATGTTTAGTTGAAAACTCCCCGACGAGTAAATGTGGCTTTTTCTGTAAACAGCACCTTGCTTAAAAAGTGTGGATCATCATTGTGCCGGTCTAAGAATCGAAGACAAAATTGTTCCCTATCTGGAAAATCTGCAGGTAGTATTTTCTGCACTGGGCTAAAGCGATACGGATACAGTTTTTCATTATGAAATAATCTATGAATAGATAATTTAGGTACCACTACAGCCGCAGATATTCGTCGTAAACGTATTTCAGGATTTTCTGTTACACGAAGCAAAATATCCTCCTCTTGTTCTACAGTAACAGTTGTTGGACGGCCAGCATCTCGTGCTTTAGGACGAAACAATCCAGTATCTCTTAACCAGTCATAAAGATTTTTAAATAATTTGTGATTTGGGTGTAATCTATTTGGGTAGCTTTCTAAATACCTGCGACACGCACGACGTGCATTTCTTTTGCATAAATACATACCATATCTCGCATTTCTTCATTAGAAAATAAATTATGACAAGAACTTAAAGGAATACACTATTATACATAAGTTACTTGGCAATCAGCTAATTGTCAATAGTCCAATTTGTTTTCAAATAGCCAAAGCTTATTATGACAGTTTTACGTAAGTAACTACAAACTTTTATTTTATTTTATTGAATCCAAGAGAAAAACAAAAAATAAATCGAAAACGGTTAAATTTATCGACATAAAACAAATATATCTTATTTGTGAAAAATAGATAGGATATTAAAACTTTCATACACACACTGATAAAAAAGTTATAACCAATTTTTATCATCCAAGAGTATATTTTGTAGCGTCCTCTAGCGTTAATTCATCCCAGAAAACCCCCTAATCCAAATTTACAAAAGAATCCTTTGAAAACTTTCTAAGGCTTTTAAGAATTTTGAATTCAAAATTTGAACTTTAACGCCCTGTAACTTTTTATTTTATTTATTAGTCACAAATGGGCCGAGATAAGTTTGGCTTAATCGCATTATTTTGATGTAAGGAATCTACTCTTGCTCTGTGTCCCATTAATTTCGGGACACCCTATATATAAAGCTCTTTACAGGCCCCAGAGCTGCGTTATTTTCCTCCACTTGTTTTATCGCATTGTCTTGTACATTTTCCATTTCTATATCCTACAAAAAATCTTGAATGCTCAATTGGTGAAAGACGAAAAGAGAAAAATTTTCGAAACATTTCGACAAAATTGACTTTTTCGATGTTCCCATTAGAATTAGTAAATTCTCTTCTCACGTTCGTCTTTTTTTTGGGAATCTCTTGCCATGTATATTATATGTCTTTTATATAGGGTGATTGAGAACTTATCTAAAAAAAATGGATGTACAAGGGACTACAAATACAATTTTGTAAAAATAAAAGCAAAAATGATTTAAAAATACACTTCCGCACAGCACTGGAAACTGGTCCGCTGTAAAACCTGTTAAGGCGTATTATAATCGGCGACCAAAGAAAAATTTAAAAAAATTCCCAAATAAGTTGCGTTTTACAATACCTATTTTTATACATCAAATTCAACTGCTTTTGCCGCTATTGTTATTAATTAATATAATTAATTTATGGTTTTAATTAGTATAAAAAATTAACATACCTGACGTGACAACAACATTCTGTGCCCATCCAATTTCTACAAACCAACACAAATGTTTATGCTTCTTGTTCGTTTTGAACTTGTAAGTTATTGGCGGTAGCCCTGATACATTTGCGTAAATCATCAATAGTGTCCACTTTGGTGCAATATACTTAATTTTTTAAATAATATCCTCACAAAAATAATTCCTTGATATTAATGCTTGGACACGCTGTACATGATACGGATATAATTAAGCCTCGTGTATTATACGCCACACTGCTGCAATACGCCGTGGACGCCCTGGATCTCCATCTCTTCCACGATTCGGTTGCAAATTTTCCGTGTCACGCCAGTGTTTTCACTACACTTGCACTCACTGCACACCGTTGTAAAATTAGCTGCATTTGGAACATATATACCGGGAAATCGTTCTGCTAAAGCATTTTCGCTTCACCATAAATTAAAACGATATCCATCAACTGCGAGTTGCTATAGACGTAAGCCATTTTTGGCATTTGAAAAACTAATGTAAGTACTTGCATCACAAAATAGTTAATAGGATAAGTAATCAAATATTTTAAATCGCCAGGCTAGAAGCTACAGTAGCCCAGTGATGTAAAGGTTGAAACTACTAGAACTTCAGTAATTTTTTCTCGGAAACTATAAGGATTTTACAAAAAAATATAAAATACTATATTGACTCCATTTTTTATGACGCTCCCATTCCAATTTTTTTTTAGATAAGTTCTAAATCACCCTGTATGTTCAAGCTGAAGGAATGTTAGTTCTTCACCGTGGTATGTTCCACTGATACCAATAATCAACACTATCTAAAATAAGAAACAATTTCAATATTTGGAGAGAAGTGTGAAAATAGTAGGTTTTATCATCTGCTTCTTTAAAGAATTTCTCAACTTCTGATTTTCTTAAAACACTAGAGTAAAACACTGACGCAATAACATTAATGAAATCCTGATAAACAAATTCTTACATTTCTATATCAACATTCCTTCAGGATGCTTGATTCACATTTTCGAAATTCACAATTTTCAATAAAAAAATGATAACTATAGTTATTGGAGCAATTTTCAAAACACTATTAAAAAAATCATGTGTACAGACTCCTAGGAAAAGTGTCTTTTCCGCATATGGCGTAAAAAACCTACACCTAATGCGGAAAAGAGTAACTTTTCCCAACTTATTGCACTGTAATTACAAAGAAATTGGAATACCCTGTGCAGTGTGTAGATTTTTTATGGTTTTTATGGGTATCTCTAAAATGACTAAAGATAATATTGTGCCACTTTTTCGAGAAATTGAATGCACTAACATAATTTTCATAGCATTCTTCCTTTCTGATTGAAGTACAAGAGCAAATTAAAAAATGTGAGCATTTTGAAACCATCTTGTAATATCTCTGCGATTAATATTTTGGAATATCTAAATTTTTATTCCGAACCTAATGGCAGACCTAGTATTTATGTGGAGGTAATATTTTTCAAGTTATGTTTTTTTTTTGTATACTTTCTATAATCTAACTCTGCTTAAAAAACTCTTCACGTGATTCAGCGACGCCACCATAGCATCAGTATGCTATAGGTGAGGCAACGGGCCACTAACCCTAGCTGTTTAAGTTTTGTAAACTTTGACATCGCTGAGTTACTCAGGTTACAAGTCTACATACATACTACAAGGTAGTATGAATAGTCATGTCTCTATTGGCAGCCATAATTTTGCTGGCTACTTCTTTGTTATGTTCCAAGTAGCTCTTTCATACTTCTCTGCAGTAGCAAAGAATTTCTACCCTGCATAAGCATTTTCATATTCATATTGACAAATAAATTTAACTATGTGTAAGAAAGATTCTTTCTATTTGTGTGGGACGACATTTAATAACTTGCCGACACTGATGCGAGAAGTAAGAAACATTAATAAATTTCGTAGGGAGCTTCACTCTTTTCTCTTGCAAAACTGTTTTTACAGTTTGTAGGAATTTGATGATCATGATAGTCATTAGAACTAAAGAATTAAAGATATTATCGATAATACCGATATTATCGATAATATCGATATAACAGACTGACAGACGCATTCATTCCATATCCAGCCTTAGGGTAAAAGTTGCCAGATTTCAAAGAGCCACAGACTCGTTGCCGGGGTTTGTCAACTATATGGAACATTACCAGATGACGCGATTGAGTGTGAAAAACAATGTTTTGAATTCCACTTAACGCCTCCTTGACAATTATCCCGTGTTTGACGCATCTGATAGTAGTGTTTTTTGTTTTTTTTTTGGTATTTTAAGTGCAGTTATTTGTCAGTCCTTATGGAAAAGTGTTATAGAACTATTTAGTGTTAAAATAATTAAAATATTGAAGTAATAACTTCAAATAATGAATAATGTTTATATCACAGCATGTTCTACCGACAAGTTGTCGCTTCTCTTTATAAGATCTGTGGCCTTTGTTATTCACCCCCGGGAGGATTTCATTCTCTCAACAGATGTCGCCCACTTAATAAATAAATAAATCTAAAACCTACGAAAATGTCTACATATAAGTCGCATAAATCATTATTGGCTTCAAGCTACTGCTGAGTCAAAATATTATCGATATTATCAAAACTATCGGTAACTACCGATTATTATCGATACATCGATAAGTCTCTTCAATAAGAGAATCCGTGTTGGGAGAACGATGGCCTTCTATGACCTACATTAGAGAGATCCCCCTGAGCAACGTCACCGCATTTTTCCCCTTATTAGGTTGGTTGGCGGCTCAGGTGTATTGATCTCCTAATGGGAGGAGGTACAAGGGGTTCAATGGGGCCTAAGTGCTGTAGCCTTTTTGCTGCCCTCCCCTCAATTCCAGAAATTCCAGAGTCATTAGAACAAATTTTTAATACTGGATTTTAATTTGTATTGCACTGTATGTTTCCTTGTTTTCTGACGTATCATATCCTGTAAAGGCTGACATGAATAAATACTTATTATTATTATTATTATTATCCACTTTATCATATACCACCATGGGGCAGACCTACGAACACAATAGCTGTGTTCAACGTTCCATGAACATTTTGAATGGATCTTAAATTTCTTGAAAATGTTACGAAAACCGGCATCTTTCTATCTCTCATAGTTTTCCGAGATACCCTGCAATTACAGCGAAATTGGGACACCCTGTATATTACACATCACGACAACTTTTTGTTTCAATTAAAATGTCATACTAGTCGGTAGGAAATCTATGGCGCCTGCGAAATAATCTCGCGTGTGGAATAAAATTAGCATCCTTAATTTTAATAACGCCACTCTTGGCTTGGAAGTCTTCCGTTTCGCACGAGGGAGATCGCACATTCTCTTCCCGTTACGCACCTAATCGCCAGTGTTTATGTCCGAGAATAGCGCAAAAGTTCAATGACACGTAACTTCCCGGGTAAAGAAACCGAATACGTACTCCGGCCGAGACACTTTTCCGCTCCTGCTGCCTTTCGTTTTTCTAATCGAAAGCCTTTCGGCCTCGCCGGGGACGCAGTTAACATATAAATTAAGAGCCGCCTGCGTGTGACACTTTTGGTGATGGCTCATTTATGCCGGAGGGGTCGACGATGGCCGGAATGTTTGGGCAATGGAATTTCGGCACCGTACTTATTGGGATATACACGGGAAAAGGTATTATTGTAAATCGATAATATATTATTTACGTTGCGTATACCTACATGTACAGAGCATCTCAAACTCGAAAGTATAGGCTTACTGTGAGGATACAAACTATTTAAATAAAATTTGGGACACTTGGTATTCATAATAGTAATAATAATAATATTTATTCCAGCACGATCATAATAACAATATATTGGAAACGTCGCAATAATTTGTGTATATAGCCAAGTAGCAATTTAAGGCAAAACTTACGCACAATTTTCTTGTGCCTGAATCGTGTCGGCTCTTTTTGGAGCACTTCTGCCTCCGTTCAAATTGTGTCCAAAATTTTCAAGTTTGTATCGACACATTTCCAACTTATTGTATCAAAAGGATATGCGTGTCTAAATAGCAACATTTTAAACACATGTATTTAAAATGTATCTATTTTGTGTCAGTTTGGACTCTTCAAATATATTTAGACACAGGCGGGTCGACACTAAATAGACTCAAGTTTGTCTGATTTGTTTCTTAACAAGATGTTTCTATTTTGTTATTGAAATGAGTTGAGTAGACACAATAATTTCCATTTGGGTACATTTTAAACATAAAGTTTCTTTATTGTTTCTACCACAGGCACACATGTATCCATGTAGAAACATTTTACACATATAATTTCCATTTTGTTTCTATGTGTTTAGTTCATCCGATTAAAGTTTTTGTGTACTTAACATGGCGCATATTATTATGATAAACGATGATTTGTGATAGTGTTTTAACTTTTACAGTTACAATATGGTTAAAATAAAAAAAGGTGCACACTAGCACTTACTATCGACGTGTGAAAAAAGAAATAGACATTACTCAGAGGAAATTGATTGAATTTATGAAAGCAAGAGCAAGTGCACTATTTCTATTAAACAGCAAAAAGGAAAACAATGTAGTTGGCGATATTTCAGTGAATTTTTGGTTTATATGTAGAAATATTACACTTAAATTGTTTCTTCTATTTTCAAATGTGTCGGGATGGACAATTTGGGGAAACATATTTCAACAAGTACTTCAACGTGAATGCACTTGACAAAAATGGCGGCCTTTAAAATCTTATTTTAAATTAAAGCTTTTAGGAACTATTTACTCCACAACTGTATTAAATATAATGTCCTGAATAATAAAATATCATCGGTTTTTGATTTTTTTGAGAATTACAAAAATATATTTTTTATCGAAAAAAGAAAAAAACATCGACTAATTATAATTAGGTACTTGGAATTTTTAAGGCCTGTTTAATTTTGAGAAGTACTATGTCAACTATTATCGGTAAACTTTAGTTCGGAAGTGTACCTACGCGAGAAATAGAAAAATGTAATATTCTAACATGCAATCTAATAAAACAAAATAATAAATTAGGGGCAACTAGAATTTAATTATTAATTAATTAATTAGTTGCTTATTGTTAAATTGTTTTAAAAATAAAGAGTCCTTATTTTATCATACTGCCGATGAATTCACTATATCCATTTTACTCTCAACCAGCCCATCACAGACACAAATAGGAATATTCACATTTTTTTTCAAGCCGATTTTATTGGATCGGTTATTATTTTTTTTCTCGGTAAATTGAAGGAATAAAGTATTGAAGTTATACATTTTTGAATTCAGCAAGTTTAGCTCTTTTTAAAAAGCAAAATCGACGTATCCAAGGAAATTTCATGAAACTTCGTTGTTTTAGAAATAATTAATTTATTCCATACTTTTCTTACACACTGTATATTTATTGTTCTAGTTATATATTCATATTTTTTTGTCTATTTACTGTTTTTACTTTCCATTCATAATCTTGTATTTGCATCTTGGAGCTTGAATCCAGACTTGTCCTAATTTCGAAGTCACTACTGATCACTTTTTAAAGTAACTTGGACTGTACGGTTGTAGACCTTTCCAGGAATTGTTTCGGAATAAATGTCCGTATATTTATGTTTGTATTATTTTAAAAATTCTAAGGAAATAACAGTTATCTAATTTATTCCAATTATAATGCTACTGATACTCCAGAACCGTTTTATGTGTAAAATACGGAGAAATTGTAATTGAGCAGTTAAGAAGCGTAGGTGTGCTGCATAGCACATCACTTTCCATAATATCCGCTCCTTTACTTTTGCGGTTTGGTTTTCCCCGCGAACACCCTTTGTACGCTGACCGTAGCGGTCGCTTATTATGCGTACGTACACTCCGGCTGTTCATTGTTCTCGTCTTTTTATGTTTAGATAGGCGCCGCGCGCCTTGAATTTCAATTAAACACCTACCTGGTACAGATGTTGATCCACCGGTGGCGGTTCTTTGAACGTTCTTCGAGTCATTCGATAGTGGACTTATCGCGGATAATGCCACAGTATAGGGTGTTATTATGCACCATTATTGGTGCTTACTTGGAAGTTAAATCGTTTATTGCCCTTTTTTCATTGCGATTGATATGAGGTTCACTCTTGTTCCTGATATTATTTACTTTATTGATGGAACAATTCAATATACAGGTTGTTGATTGTTCCGCATAAGAACCGACACAGAACAAGTGCATCTAAGGGGTCTAAAAATATTTCAATTTAACCAAACATACCTATATATATAAAGGCGGAGTTTCAAATATAATATATTCCTTGTTAGTCTTCTTTGACTATGAGTACAAATAAATTGAAACACTACAAGGTGTTAACATAATATCTCGTGCAGAATTTAAAACACTCTCTAGTTAGATTTTAACAAATTTTTAACGTTTTCAAGAAAAAATGCATTAATTAAAACAAGATTTTAATAGTGTTTATTAGAAATCAAAAAGTCAATAGTAGGGTTTGTTTTTAAAAGTATTTTAAGTAGCATTTTATCCACGCAAGAACGTTTAAAGGCGAGATAGTTAATTGAAAAGTTACATTTGGGGTTGCATTTTTTAGAGGACGCAATTTTATTGTTTAGATGTGAGGGGAGGGGGTGGTCAAAAAAAGCTTAACTTGAAGTATGTGGGGTCACAACCCTCCAACTTCGGCCGCAATCTTGGAAAAGGGGGTTAAATTGTTTTTAGCATTTATCAGGTAAACTATTGGTCATACAAAATTTATTAATTTTCTCAAAAAAATTCTCTTCACTGATGAAGTTTGTATCACAGTAAATTTATGTGTCAGAGAAAATGGTGCCCATTTTGAACAAATAAGACCAATAATAAACCTACCAAATCATCATGTACCAAATTTGATTATTCGAAATGTTATTATATTATTTTTCAAAACATTTGGTCTTATTTTGAAGGCCTGTGACTCCACCTGTATAAAACTAGGTATGTATATAGGTATGTTTGGTTAAATTGCAATATTTTGGGACCCCCTACATGCACCTGCTCTGTGTATATATAGAATCAAAATTAGTTATATTTATTTGTACTTATTACCCAATTAGCACTTCAAATCTCAGAATATCTATGTTTCTCTTCGTACAGGAAATGAAATAACAATATATTAGGAACAACTCATACTCAGATAACAATCTTGGTCTCTTGGTGGAAGTTTACGCATTAAAATGATTTTACTAACAATTGAAATACACGACTGATTTTATGATTGCGATAGAAGTCGATGGCTATGCATAAACATAAACAATTCCAACTTACGGTTCGTCAATAAAGGAAGATATTTGTGTTGTTGGCATTTCATTACGATTAGTGCTAAGGCCCACACATGTAGCATATTTGTTCGCTCTGTTAAAACTGCCAATATTATGACGACACAGAGTTAGTTGTGTTTACTTTGCTCGCTATGTGCATAAAACAGTCACTATTGTTTCAAAATGTACATGCTTTTGCAGTAATAATGACACTTCCTCAAAACAATTTTTGAACTTCTGGAAGTTCTGACTAGAAATTTCATTAAATCTCAATTGATTACTGAGACAACTAATAACTAATGTTAAAAGTTGATAGTAGATTTCATAACAAATATGTCAGAAGTTCAAAATAAATCGCAAAATTAATTTTAAAGTGTCATTATTATTATAAACGATTGTACATGATCATTATGCAGGGTATAACAAAAGAGCAAGTCACCCCATTGACTGCATATTTTAGTCCACAGAATATGACGATTTATCCCTACTTATCTATATATAAAAATGCCTCTCTTAGAAGCTACAGTGTTAAATTTGAACTTTTAAAATTGTTTTTCTCAATAATTTGTAGTTAATCAAATCCTTGTAAACGATGTCTAAAATTAAACCTAGAAGCTGGAGTGAAGGGGGTACTTTTCCCCTTTCTTTTTTTTCTTTTTTTTTTTGACAAATGCCTATGGACAATTTTTCCCAATATTGCGACATATTTTATTTTAATTATTTCATTACTCTTGATAATTATTTGTAAAACTCTTCTTTATCAAGATAACTTCGATTTTTGAGTCATTGCGCCATAGCCACAGAAAATTGGGTTGCATTTAATAATATTTTTAAATTTTAAAATTAAAAAAAAAAACACGCAAGGAATAATTTATAGATAATTTACCGAAGTTTTAAATCGAATTAAAATGTTAATATTACTATGTTAAATTAAATTGCATTTTTAAGTGTGTTTAACTAATCTGAAAATAAAAACTTATCCGTGGGCGCATTTCAGAAAAATTGAGGGAGGCAAAATTTCTCAATTTCTGCGATTGTTTTAGGCGTTGTTTACAATAACATAATTAAAACTTTGTCGTCATATTTTGTCGTCTAAAATACACAGTTAACGAGATCACCTGTTTTTTTTGTTACACTTTGTATAACAAATGCGCTAAATTTAAGTCAATTTAAATGTAAAGATGAATTTATTCATAGTTTATTATCTAGTTAAATAAAGAAATCTTTCACAGTTAAATCCATCATAACAATCTACACGTCCCATCTAGGTACTCCGATTCTCACTAAGTCTTTGAAGGAACATTCTTGTTGACGTTTAAAAATGTCGTTTTCTGTAAATTAAGACTAATTTGAGCTTGTGATTGTGGATATAACTTTGAATTGCGCTCGTGTTTTAGTCGCGTAACTATTACTGTTTCTTTTACTATGAAAATGATAACGTACTTAAACTAAAAGCCCATCAGTTTTAGTATGATAATTTGTCGTTTCATTATTGCCAGTCGAGAAGCTAGAGATCTCCTCTAGAAGTATATTGTGATAAGTAGCAGTGGTTTTTTATTATTTTGATAATATATATATGCAGGATTTTGTTTAAATTTGATAATTAACGGTGATATCGACTTGTAATGCTAGTGTAATGAGATCCATTTAGATTTTTTCCATACTATCTCCTAGGTGTTCTTGTCTTTATACCATTAGTAATAATAAAAGGATGTTTATAATGGTATTAATTACCATATTTCTATTTAAGGTTTTCCAAGTAGCATTCAATAGTTTTTTTCATTTACCAAAAGATACTTTAAAAAGAGTCATCAATAGAATTAACCTGTATGTCATGACTATAGTTCTGCGACCTATGTTTAATGAACATTTTTTTCTTAATAAAAGTTTTTCTATCGACAATTATATGCTAGAAAAAATTACATTATCAATACTTAATAAAAATGAGGCTGGAAGTCATGACAGATAATTGTAAACAATTATATCAGCTGTGTATGACAATTTCTATAGTATACAGGGTGAGTTATGTTTAAATAGTTAAACTTCAGGAATAGATTCTTTACGAAATTTAATGTAAAAAATGAAAAGAAAATATACTTTTTATCTCGCTCTGCAGCAGAGACAAGGTGATTAAGTTTTAGGAAGAAGCTTCAACCAGCTGCTGCAAACAGAATTTGTGATATTTAACAATGATTCAACTTTGACATTAGGCAGTAGCTGTTTTAAAGCCAACCTGCCTGGATGTATTTGTTTAATTTTACATTTATTTTTTTCCTCGAACTTGATCACTCTGTTGGAGAGCGAGATAAATGTTAGATTTACATTTTTTTTCTATAAAGTTTCGTAAGGATTCTATTCCTGAAGTTTTGCTATTTAAATTTTTGACACCTTGTATAGATTGTTTTATGAAAACAATGGGTATATCTTATCTAGTTTGTGATGTGTTCAAAGATATACATCTTAAAAGTAATAATGAAAGTTGTGTTTTTCTAAAGTGCCTCCTTGCTTGTTTGATATATATTAGATAGATAGATGATAGATAAAATATTATATATTCAGGTGTCCAAAAATACACACATTGGCAAATAAAGGAACATAAATACATTTAATGAAATGAACGATAGGTACCTTTTTCTTTGATTTGTATTTTGTGCTACCTAAAAACAGTAGATACTCTAGGTACTGGCTAACTCTAAACTCTAATATTGCTTAAATAATTACAATCGAAACATCGAGACCGTCTCGAATTTTCTACATAATTCCAGGCAGTAGAACGCGATTCATCCAGTTGCATCTCGAACGCACGTTACAGTTAACCAGCCTTGCAGTGAGTGCGATGGATGCAAATCTGAGCAACTACCGCAGATCACAATAGAGCTATTCAGAATTGTTGGTATTGAATGATTAATTAATTATTGATGACTGCAATATTATCCTAGAAAGTTAAAAATGTAAATATAAAATTTACTGCTTTGTGAAACAGACATAAAATAGCATATTCTGACTGAATTTTATCATTGTTGCAGAATGCTGGGAATCAGATCCCCATAGGCGGCCATCCTTTGAACTTATCCTAGAAGACTTGGACAACATCGTTCATTCCTCATTTACACAAACACCTCACGAAAGTTTTCACATCATGCAAGACGACTGGCGGCAGGAGATCGAAGAAGTCCTGCTGGAACTGCGCAGGAAGGAAAAGGTGAGAGTAATAAAAAAACCTCGTGCATTAGAACTATTCATAAATCATTAGATTTGGTATTAAATATTGAACTTAAAAATCACAATTTTTATGGTAAATTATACAAGCTGTATTTATCATTATCATAAGCCTAAATTTAATTAGAGATAACTTATGACAAGTGAACACAATTTTCTTAATAGATACATTTTTTTTTCTTAAAAAAAGTAGCGAAGATATTTGCATTTAAAAATTTGATTACGAGCAAACTGATTCTGTTCCATGTTGCCTTTGAACCAATAGATGTCACACAACACCAAACTCAAAATAGGTTAGTTGAAGGTCATCGTGCTACATAACCTAACTTTGAGAGATGCATATTTTTTTTATATAAATTCATATTTAGCATCAATTTTCAATTAATGATTGCACTGATGTCATAAATGGATTCCTGATAATTATTTAGTTGTGTGAAGTGTATAGGTTGCAATTTATTTTTTTTCCCTCAAAAATTGAGTGGACTTCACAAGAAAAACTTGAAATACCATAGTATCATTTAAAGTTAGGCATATGATGACAAAATTACACTGTATACCTACCTGCATTTTAATTGTAGCGCAGTGCGATTATATTAATAATCATTTTTCATTTTTTTCTTAACGCTTTCCTTGTATCGCCAGGCTTGTAAATCTTATGAAGAGGTAAATATTTTTTTATCCTACATCTTATCTTGTTAGCTTTCGTCCACATTCTGAACGTTTTCATTTTAGGAGTTGCGGTGTCGAGAAGAGGACTTGAACAGAGCTCAGATGCAACAGAGGATGCACGAAGAACAGTTGCGACAGAAGGAACAGGAGTTACACGACAGAGAAATCGATCTACTCGAACGAGAGCTTGATTTTATGATCAAGCAGCAGACTCCTACACCTCTTAAACGAAAAGGTAAAACTTTATAACATTGTAGTATTGTCAGATACGGTGAATTATGTTAACTATCACTAAGTACAAAGATTTTAACCACGTGCTCAGGGAAGCCAAAGAGACAATAAAAAATGTATTTCGGAATTTTGTCGTGATGTTTCAGATATGGATCCTTTCTTGCCGGAAAATTGGTGCTTATTATAACCGATGTTAGAGATGCCTTCGAAGATATTTGAAATTGTTGTGTTGATGGTTGCATAGCTAACACTCAAGATAACCTCTGGCACTTTGATTGTCATAACACCAGAATTGAGTGTTGTTGAAGTGAATTTCTTATAGAACAAAGAAATGAAAAATATAGTTCAATGTGAACAGTACAAATTTGTAATTATCACAATTTATTAACAGGAATTGCATTCGTACACGTGGGTGAATAATTTGTGCCTGTCTTATAAATCATGTTCTGCTTATTCAAATAATAATTAATTATCTACATTTTGTAAATAAAAGTTTTTCTTTAAATATACGGTATATTGATGACACACACCAACGCACTGTGTGTCTTTAACATAAAAATTTAAATTTGTGTCTGGGGAGCGGCCAGACGTTGATAAATGGGGGTTTAATATAGTTTAGAAAAAGAAAATGTTTCAACTTTATAAATAATTTTGGAAATTTCTTGAAGGAGAATTCCGTTAATTCATATTATTTTTTTCTATTGTCTCTTAAAATATTTGTACTTTGTCATAGTTAAGCCTGCATACAAATGACTTAAATTATCATTATCATTGTTCAAAACAATGATCATATGTTTGTTGAAGCAGAAAACATTTTGATTAAATGAAAGTAGAAGTTATCTACTTTAAACTTTAAATTTTAGTTGTTTTTTGTAATAATAATTAATGTCCATGGAAATGTAATCGTTTTCAAGTTTGATTTGAAAGCAATATCACCTGAACATATCTAAAAAATAGGCACTATAGCAGAGTTGTCAAAATTTTTTTTTAATTGTACAGGCAGTCTTAGAAATAAATGGTGATAGAACATCAAAAAATAAGATTTTTTCCTATGGATGATTTTTTGTTCTGGTTAGATTTTTTAAAATCTCTTCAGTTCAACTTCAGTAAATTAATTTACCATGTTTTATTTTAAAACATCTTACTAAAAAATTGTCAAATCAAAGAAATTTTAAACAGACTTTTATTGTGTAGAATATAGCAACTTTAAGGGCTATCTCACATCATTATTTGCCAGTTGATATGTTTACTCTTAAGCACTTATTTAAGGTTTCCTGGTAAAAAAATGGAACAGCAATTAATTAAAAAAATTATGTCCACTACCAATTAAATAATTCTACAAAAAAAAATTGTCCGAAATAGTTTATTTAGCTAATAAATATGCTTCTAAGAAGCAGGGAAAAAAATTATGTCTCATGCATGTTGTTACATCAGCATAATTTTGAGTTCATTGACCGCAGCGAAAAAAACTGTTGAAGATCAGAATTATCGGCAATGAGCATTCAGAGCATATACTGTCATACAATATTTGCTAATTCTTGATTTGAATAAGGCATTTTGGAATAAAACAATGTAAGTCGATTGCTTTTTACAGATAACCACTGAATTGGACCTAGTTAAACACATGTATTCCATGTACTCTATTACTCCATTGAAGAAACACTTATTTAAGACACACTCTGTATAATATTTTTGAGGATATATTGCAAGATTAAATTAAACAAGTTTGATACTACATCGAAAATGTATTTTTTTATTAGTTTTTACTTTTTATTGATGACTTTGCTCCTGCTACCAGTTTTGCTGCCAGTGAACTTTATTAAACTGTTATTTTTCCGGCAGCTTTAGTATTATGGTTGTTTTTCCTTTCAGGCAAATTCAAACGATCTAGGTTAAAATTACTTAAGAAGGAGCCTGGTACAAACATCAGTTTTCCATCGGATTTTAGGCACACGATAACAGTTCAACATACTCTAGATCCCAAAGTTATTACATCACCAAATAGCCCCCCAGGATCCCCGGCGATACCGAGGCTTCGCGCAATTGCACGTGAGTAGTTTTTCACTGTTGCTTTCCCAGAACTTTTAACATCGCACATAAAATTTTTGTAAATCTTTTTCAATAATTAAAAAATATATAGCTAGGCATTTTAAAAACTAATTATGAACGGTAAAAAAGTCATGGAGTCCATATGCAGGTAATGGTTTTAGAAATATTTTCGAATTATTGAAAGTAAAAATTAATACAGATCTGTAAAAGTTTTATGTTCGATATAACAATTTGAATTTCAGCATTATTGGCATGGTGTTTTCATTGCATGGTACTTTTCACAACTGTGTGTGTTTTTAGAAAGCTGCTTCAAATTAGGTGATGTCCTCCTTTTTTATTTATTTATTTAATTTTGAAAATTTTCTCACATATATTTTGGTCCTACACAGCAGAAAAATGTACGAGATGGTTCAAATTTTATTAATAAAATTTCAGAAATCTAGAAAATGTCAAAATAAGGAGGCATTTTGAAATAAGCAAATAAAGTTGTTCAAGTTAAAAAATTTGTATCTATTTTTGTATTTCTTAAAGTGCAACAGGTTAACAAATGTTGATACAATAGGTCTTTTCAAGCAAGGAATCCGGAATGATTTGAAACTGTCAGAAATATTCGACCAGCAAGAAGTAATTGGACGAAAGTTTTTGACTGTTTGGAACGACAATGAAGGTCGTGCTGTGCTATGATGTGGTATGGTCGCTGCATCAAACAGCACCGTAAAAGAGGAACGACATATGCAGTGAAATAGAAATACAAGGGATTGGATGCACATCCAATTGTTGACTGTGTTTATGCAACATTTTACTATTGTGCTGTGAAGTATAAAAGTGTACTTTTTTTAGTTCAATCTGAAGGAATGCCACATCAAAATTTTGCATCACATTCACAAAATGTACCGCATAGCCCTGTGTACAATGAAAACCGTTAGGTTTTTCATATTTCTTTATTTAAAAAACCTGCTTTGTTTGATGTTTTCTCGGTGTCTTGCTGATAAAATTTGAACCAACTTGTACATTGTATTCTCCTATAAACAGCAAACATTTCTAAATTTAAGAACTGAAACTGTACTGGATAATAATAGCAAGGTATTTAATAAAAGAATGGTATCTATTTTTATACTCTGTAAGACTATACATGATAAATTTCTTTTTGAAAGTGATAATTTGCATTAATTGATATAGATAACAAATAATTGTAATCAACAAGTTATAAATGCTGCTAATAATTATTTATAATAATTGGGGAATTCACAGGTTAAAAAATTTTAATGACCCGCTCTCAAAATTTACATAAACAAGATAGGAAATTGCGGTTACGAATTTTATATTTAGTTTCGACCTTTGACTGTAATTATTTTAAATAGACAAATACACCTGAATATTTCTAAAAAATTAACACACAAACAGTTACAATTGTAATCATATATATATACAGGGTGTCACTAGACTGATGTTGTCAAAAAGGTTTGGAATTTTAATTTTTTCATTTGAGATTAACGTTGCCTTGGATAATAAGTGATTTGAGTTAAACCTCAGCAGAAGAAATTTTGGCTCAAATTTTTTTAACATACTCATATGTACGAGGTGTGTTCAAAAAGTAATGCGCGTAGTGGTGCGATCCACGAATATTTATTTCTTAAAAAATGGACCATTTGCATTACAAGAATGACAAAAATTGCATTTAGAAATGTTAAATATTGCTTTTGGTGAGTCTGATATAATCAAAACAAGAGTTTATGTGTAGTATAAACATTTCCAATAAGGTTGTGAAAACATTGGAAGCTGGATGCCCTAACACATCAACAATCGATGAAAATGTGATAAAAGTCAAGGAAATGATTATGAACGATCGCCGTATCAAAAAAAAGAAAAGTTGCTAATAATGTTCATGTCACTTGGCTCATACCATGAAATTCTTTAAGATGTTTGGATATGAACGAACGAACGGCAAAATTTGTTCAAGAATTGTTGAATTTCGAACAAAAACAGCGGCGAATGGACGCAGAACTACTGAAATCAGTCATGGCAAGTGCATAACATGTTGTAATACCTTATTCCATTCTTAAAGAAACATTGCATTTCTTCTTTTTTTTTAAAGAAATAAATAATTGCCGATTTTACCAAAACACATGTAACCTTTGTGACAACGCAACAGAATAAATTTCTGATATGGCTAACAATATACAGATTCTTTTCAGATATGGTTAGCAACACACGAATCGTACTAATACAACTCACGAAATTCCTGTTACTTTTTGGACACACCTTGTATTTAAGTGTCAGTATTGCGACAAACAATTACAGGGCATTTTGGAGCATACCATAAACTATAGGTGTAGAAAATTAAAAAATAATACAATTTTATCCAACAAGTTGTAATTCTATTATTGCCTGTTTTCAAGATATAGGGTGTTAAGTTTAAATTTTGCCATATTTCCAAAAATACTGGACATATTAGGTATACTGAAAGACAGATGTATGTTTTGAGAGACCTTAAATAACCTAGTATGATTAGTTTTTCAATAAGTTCACAGGGTGCTACTTATGCTATGAACCAGGGATATTTCAAATCACAGCTTATTTCAGGTTAGGATTTTAACACTTCTTAATTTTGCACAAAAAATGTACTCGTCGCAGGTCATGATTAATAATAATAAAAAAATTGTTCTTAGTGACTACATGTAGATTTTTAATTATATTGGAAAAAATGTGTGTTAGTGAAAGATGGAGTAGGACACATTGTTATAACCTGTAAATTTTGCCTGTACATAGTTCATTGAATCAAAATTTTATATTTTATTTTTAATGTTACAATCAATACTCTGGAATTTGTGTTACGTTATTCTGAGACTCCCTGTATACATATTAGCAATTAAACACACACACACACACATTACTCTGCTGCTTGCGGGAGATGGTTAAGCTATCACTTTATGAGAGAATACTTGGCAGAGTAGGTTGTTTCTTTCAGTACCAGCTGACGGAGTGAAGGGGAAAACTTGGGGTCCGAGCACGTGCCATCAGCGTGAAAGGGGCCAGATTACCATGCTCAGGCCTAACCCGAACAGAGGCGCGATGTGGTCAAAAAGTGCCCCGAACCTGGACAAAGCGAGGACGGTCCAGAGCCGGCCAGCGCACGAAATAGGTAACACATCCCCTACAGATAGTAACAAATCTGGGCTACAGCTATTGATAAACAAAGTATCCGCTTTAACACCCCTCTCTGAATGGAAAAGGTTTGGAAGTACCCCGCGTAACAATAGTTTCCCTACAAATAATGCTTCTCTAATACCAAAATCTGGGCTGGGGAAAAATAATCGACTAAGTAGATCTATCGGGAACATATCCCAGTCGCATTATGATACTGTGTTTAGCACTGATAGTTTTGTTATAGCTAGGGGCGTTAGCAATTCTGTTGACTTCGGGAGTGATTTTGTAAAGGTTAATGAAAATGATGGTGATACGCAACATCTGTTGAACGACACCAACACTACTATCTAAATGTAACACAGATTTCCAAAGAAACCGATTCTTGATCTCGCACGAAATTTGTTGATCCTGAAACAAGTACAGTGTAGCCGAAGGTTATACAAAATACTTACACTATATTTAGTAATATGTAATTATACATATTTTCAGTTCTCTCAAAATAAATAAAAAATACATTATAAATTATACAGCATAATTTACAACATATGTTTAAAAATTTGGAGGAATATTCCAAACTACAAATAGTCAAAGTTTGCACAAGTTTCATAGTTTAGAGATTTTTTTTTATTTTATTATAAAATGGTATTGAAGGCATAAAATAAATCTGAAAAAAAAAATAAAAAAACCTCATCTAAAAAAACAATTTTGTTAGCAACGCTCTTAAATTCCTTAAAAAGTAAAATAAATTGAATTTCAAAAATTATAATTTTGCTAACTCCTCTATTAAATTCTTGTAATGTTTTTTTTTTTTGTTTTCTTTCAGTACCATTTTATTATAGAAATCATACTAAAAAATCCATAAACTGAACTAATTATGTTACTTGTGCCATATGGTCTTTAGAGCTGTGTAGCTTAAAAATAGTAACACAATAAACAAAAAGGTTTTATTTGCTTAAAAGTGTGCAAGAATGCAGAGTACAACATGAAATTCAAATTATTTTGACAGATATGAAACTTGTCTGCATTCAACTATTTTATTTTAAAATTTGGGATGAACAAATTTTACTTGAGCTAAAGGACAACGCCACAATTTCATATTTTAATTTTTTTCTTAAATGTACAAAAAAAAAAGAAACGTTCAACACATAAAATACTTTATAAAAATAACAAAACAAAGAACTAGGTTATATTAAGTTTTTACAGATGAATTGCAAGTTTTAGTCGCAGCCTTCTTAGGAGCATTTTTATTGTATTCTGACAGTGGTATTGGTGGATTTTTAAAAGATTATTTATTTTCACTTTCTATACTTACAAATTGAAATTGTGCATTAATTAGGTTTTTGTAATAAATTATAAAATGTTCTTATCAGGATAATTAAAAAATTTCCAATTTTTCTAAGAAGGTTTACAAATAAATGTTACAATTTTTCATTAAACTAGGAAACTTATCATTCAGTGTTTTTAGTATTAATTTTTTTGTTGGTTACAGATCCTAAGTAGCAGTAATTTAATTTATTCAATTACCAAATTATATAACATAGAATAGGACCAAAAAAATAACAAATGAACAAAAAAACCATTGGCTAGTGACTAGATAGCGTAAATTAATTTTTTAAGTAATAAAGTATGCCATCATTTTTAACTAAATTTTAAGGTTTCGTATATATATAACTTTAGTATTTTTTTCGATAATTTATTTATATCCAAAAATACTACGCGGAATTAAGCGGAAACATTTTACTGTAATAATTTTTCCACAATACTTGTATAATGCAAAAATTGATATGGTTACATTCCATTTGAAATTTTGTACTTTTGTATTTATTTTTTTTTTAATGAATCAACTTTTGCATTGCTTGTGGTATTAGTTTTTCAAATATTTAATTCAAAATTTTTAAATAAGGCATGTCTCAGGAGAGCCTGCCGAATATAATATGTAAGTCCTATATAAATCCCCCGATAGTTAAGTTTTTTTTTTTTTAGTTTTAAGCACAGTAGCATGTCTTAGAAATTCCATAAAAATTGTTTTATTTAGCTTAATTTCTTAAGTAGTGTTTGATTTATGTAATTTAGTTAGGTAAACTAGATTTTTATTGCTATTTTATTTTATGTAGTGCTTCTTGAATACGTTTCACTTTATTATTCCGTTTCATTTTTATTTGTTTTGATCTTTTATGTGTCGTGAAACATATTCGGAGCCGTTTTCTTTCATTTGGTGATGGTCTATTTTTAATGTAATTTGATTTTCAATAAACATTGCTAAAATGTTTTTTAATTACTGTTATTTTATTTTTCACACGCATGTCCTTTTTGGGATTTCCGCACATATTGTTTCTAATAAACGCTCTTAACCGCTGGATAAAATGCTTCGAATGGTCTGTTGTAGAAGTAATCGCCCCCTTTTAGATGTAGCATTTTGTCCGAGTGTAAACTGCCAGATACAGGGTGGTACACGATGTAAGCAAGGTAGACGCATCACAATAAAAATTATAATAATTTTCTGAAATATTTTTAAGGACCTTCAAACAAGCAAGATTTTTGGTAAAAAAATTGTAAACTCTGTATCACCTTTTTTTTGACATGGTTATTTTGTATGAAAATTAATATTTTTTGTTTATGTGCCACGTAATTTATAAAATCATGTTCAGAACACCTTGTGCAGTGGTTAGTACATTTTTTTTTCAAAGCAGAGACTGTTTTGAAAAACGGAATTTATGTTAAGTGATTAAAAAAAATTTTGGTTAAATTGTAAAGACGATTTCTGCCTTTCTTTACAGTTTAACTTGCAGTTATATTAGGATACGTAACCTAAACCGATTAACCTACTTGTTTTCTGTGTAACAGACTAAAATTTTTTATATAGTTAACAACAATTAACAAACAAAATTGGAAAAGCCTTGTAGTCCTTTTGCTTTTGTCGTAACTCCTTTTTTATTTTGCAATTTTTGTGTAGTAGCTGAAGTGTTATCATTAATATAAACAGACGCTAGATAGTTTATTTGCGTTAACAGATTATGCGCCGCCAGAAGATTGGGGTCCTGAGTATCCTATTCCAGGAGCGATTCGACATAATGTGCCAATACCTACGTTGTACAGTGCAGACGGTAAGTTAAAAGATGTGAAAATTTATGTTTTATATGTGGCAATTTTTTAATCTATCAAGGATAAATAATACAAAAAATGTACAATAAAATAAAAAATTAATAAGAAAATTTTAAAATATCTGTTACGGAACTACTTCTGAAATAATTTGTAATAATTAATAACTGCTAATGTAATAATGACACTAAACTTCGTAAAAAATGTGAATGGATGATCATTTTTTTTTTTTCATTTTAATAAATTAAAGTGGTTAAAACCTGTTTTATATTTATCATTTGATCTATTGAATTGAAAAGATTGATCTAATTACGTTGATACATGTTAAATTTTAATAAACTTCTCATTTCAAGAAATTGTACAATTTTTAAATTTTGTTGCCGTCTTGTTGAGTTTTTTTTTATGATTTTATATTTCTCTGCCTTATATTTTAGTTATAATACCTAGGATACAAGATATATAAACATACCCATTTCACCCCGGACATTTGTAATGCCCACTGTCATAGCAGCATGGATCCTTTCACGCCCGCTGCTATGAGCCCCCAGAATAATGATGCTGGGTTGCTATAGATATGTTTAAAAATATCTAGCATCAGTTATAACCACAAATTAAAAAACGTTAAAGCTATGACCTTTTATAATTTTTATATGCACCACGTGAGATACTCGGTTGATTATGCCCTTAGATGACTTGCAAACCTGTCGCCTGGGGGCATAATCGTCCCTGTATCTCCATAAATAACTCATGTATATCTCATATTGCCATTTTTAGCCACAATTTTGACACTTGCCTTTTATTATTATTTTCTCTTCAATATTACGACTTGTATAATATTAGTAAAGTTCATCTCGAATAAATTATAACTTACTGTTTTTCACTTATTTGTCTTCTAAAAGTTGGTAGCCTTAATTTTGACCAATAAATTGGCCTGTTTTTTTTTATAAAAAGAAGTAAAAAGATTACAAATATACAAATTGTGAGAATCTTTGTACAATTTATTGCGTAAAAAGTTGAAAAATATAAAACAGGTTTTAAAGACTAATATTTTGTGGAAAATTAGTATTCAGGGCTATTAATTGAAGATAAATAAATATTCGATTTCTTTCAAATTGCCAAATATTTGTTTACCGTTTTAGGTGTTCCTTTTTGCGTTCTAGCAAATATACATGTTTATTTTTAAGAAGAAGCAGGAATGTCTTTAACTAACACGTGTACTTTGCAGGACAGAGACTGAAACCAAAGTTCAGCATAGTGGAATTAGTTTTGTATAATATAGCGGCTATGCTAGCAGGTGTAGCATCTGGATATGATGTTCGATTATCAAATGTGTCACCGTTACATCCTCGACTTCAACCAAATAGGTAAATATTATTGCCAGTTTAGTGATTAAGTGATTTACAACAGTTTTGATGTAAAATGCCTTTGTTTGCAAGAAAATATACGGGATATTTCTGAAATAACCATTTTAAGGACGTCACCTTGTAATGTTGATGCCACTCGAAATGTTTACATTTAATCAGTTTTTTGGAACTTTAGGGCTGACATTTATTTTTTTAAAATAATGGTAATAATACTTTACCCTAAATAGATATTAGGTAATTCTATAAAAATTACTTGAAATTAATCTCATGAGTTAAGCAGCATACTTCTAAACAAAGGTGAAAATAATTTCGCGTGGGTGCAGTTACTGCTTGTTTCTTTCTAATTTTATTGGTAACAATGCCTTATTGAAAGTCGACATGCTGCTATCTTTCTTGTCCATGACATTCGTTGGGTTCAGTCTAAACAAGTTCTGTACGAGGTGCTTTCAAGGTCTAAAGTCTCCGATTTTCTGTTCCATTCTTGTCTTTGGGGTTAACAATTTACATACTATTGAGAAGTCATATAGGAATTATATGCACACTCTCGGTACATTAATACCATGTCTTATAATTCTTGATTTGAATACAGCATTTTGAATGATAACAATCTAAATCAATCTACACTTGACAAGATCAAGGTGTACTATCTTCACTAAATTGACACAGTTTGCTGCTTTGTAAATAGTTCGTCGTTTGATTTTGTGAGCCGGTGCAGATTTAACTAAAGTCTTACGTAATTATTTTGTGGCACTAATTTCAGAAACACCCTGTACATACTATTGAAATAACGTATCTAATTTTCACACTTTACAGGCTGGAAATAACGGAACTGCCTGCCTGGCGGCCCGTAGAAAATCAAGATTACGAATATTCTACGACATCAGGCTACAACCACAACACGTATCACGGTCCCACCAAACATTATCGACCAATGTTAACAGGATCACAATTAATAAATGTACAGTATGAAGAGAAAAGGCCCTTAAGATTTACAGACTCACCACAGCACCACCCACCCAACCCTTCACCTAGAAGAAAGTCTAGCTCAACTAGTAACGACGGTTCTGAATTGTACACACCTTACGAACGAAGTGCAACGATTTACATCCCTGGGGACTACCAGCCTTGCCAGAGTGAAACAGGACACTGCCTAGGTTGTTGCGTGCGACCTGAACCTAGTAGTTATGCTTACAATCAGTACCACGACAACACCTACGCGGGGTATAGCTCAGAATATAGTGGTTCAACGACGATGTATGGTTATGGGACTGATTATGCTTATGATAACCCTAGTAGTATTAGTAGCCATAGTGGTTCTAGGACTCCACAGAGGTTACCCACTCATACTCACAGACGAACGCCTTCAAACGTTTCAAATGCTAGTTCGACTACCACGAGTGGGTCGAATCTAAATCCAAGTTTCCGACTAGAAGATGAATATACACCTACACACTATTTACCTAGGAGGCCACAATATGACTATGAATACAACACGACTTCTTACTCTCGGCAAAATTCGCACGATTCTAATTTCGAAAGGCCCACCACTCTAGAAACATCAGGTTATACGAAATTGCGTTCTAGTTTGAAGCGGAATAACTACCAGGCCACCCAAGGACACTCTGGAGGGAACACTCCGACGAATCCCACACCGCCGGACAGTTTGACAAGCGACGACAGTTCGTACGTTTCAGCAAAAGACAGCAATAGCAGCGTAAGTAGAGTTAGATTCTCACCCACCACTCTTATTGATCTACCTGTACCTGGGCAGCATCAAGATCCAACCATTCCCCTGCAAGCGAGAAGGACAAGGCCAAGGCCGTCCCTCGCTGAAATGGAAAAGGAGTTCTTATCATAACCTTATTTGTATTATATTAGTTGCAATGTGGCTTTTGTAATATTTTATATGTAAAGTCTGGAGTTCTAAATATCGGTGTAAACTGAAAAGCAATATTTTATGTTATACTTTGCAGTACAAAAGGTAAAACTATTTTTAGGGTAAACTTTAACTTTTCATATGTTTCTCTTCCGCGAATTAAGTAATTCATTCTGGTAAACTCATTGGAAAAACCACAAATGTAAGTGGCGGAAGATGGTTGGTTGCCAAGTATATATTTTTGTATAATATTAAACCATTGTTGTAATGCCAATAGAGTAAATCATATTTGCAAAAATTTTAATTTGAAGTATAAAACCTGTACAGAGTAAATCAAATTCAGTGTGTCAGAAACTATTATAAATGTAAAATAAAACATATATTCTCAACTTTGATTTTCAAGGCAAATTCAACTGCAAGGTGTATAAAAATTTACGGTGCCATCATTCTGCAGAGGCGTTATTATGTAGTGAAGTTCAGTCAGTCAGAAATCGAACAAGAGTGCTATAGAGATGCAAATTCCATTATTTAATTACTGTAAAACGTTTAAAACTGGAAAAGTAGTGAGTAAAAGCTGGTAGGAAACACATGACAACACTGCGTAAATACACAGGGTCTCGGACAACCATTCAGTCTTCCATCTGCTTCACCGACTGTTTGAACTTTAGTAGATGGCTGGTTAGCAACCAAGCGGCAAACCGGTCCCTACCGCATTTTGCAGCTTCACGAAATGCAGCACTAACGAGAGAAGCCACCATAAACCCTGTATACATCTTTTTTAACTGTTAAATGAAATACTTAATACCGCCTTTTGTGTTCAAGTTTCAGTGCAATTTTCTTGGGTAATTATAGCGTAAAACATTAAAAAATGCTTAACAATTTTCGTACCCCTCTATTTTCGAAGGTGCTGATCACGAATCTGAAGTCAAATTTTGACGATCGCATTTTACAGAATATATCTATCTGCAGAGGCAAACTAAGTATGTTACGTTCGAAAAAATTCTTTTACAGAACAATAATTTAAACTTTAAATTTCAGAAATCCTCATACTCTAAAATTTTGTTCTATATACTAGCGGTTCTCAAACTTTTTTTTCACATGAACCTCGTGTACTATTACTCAATCACATACCTACATGTAACACTCACTAAATGTTAAAGTTTAGAGTGTGTTAATTATAGCCCTAGCCACTAAACTATTAAAGATTTTATTAAGATAGCTACATTTCAGAAATAGTAAAAAATTATAATCATTTTTGACAGTATTTTTTTATTAAAAAAAAATTATGTGTTTTGATATTCACATTTTCCGTGTACCACCTTAAGAGTACTTACTTCCAGTGGTACGTGTACCACAGTTTGAGAACAACTGCTTTAGACTGTAGGTCCTATTGAAACTATATGAGCTATTTCATTAGTTTAGCTCTGAAAAAGATCTCCCAATTTCTATTTTTATTTCCCAATTTCTGCATAGTAGGTTTTGGCAGGCAAAGGTTGAGATTTTCCAGACAACAAATCGTACCTCATGATGCTGCTTTTACAACTGTGACGATAGGCAGTGTGATCAAAGTTGCTGAGAGAGAGTGGTCCAGCTTATATATGTTGTAAACTTTGGTCATATTTTAGCCTCAGGAATTTGTGCTAGCATTCTGTACAAACTTTTTAGAGACACCCTCTCGAAAACAAATGAAGACACCGAATTTCTGATTTGACAGATGATTTGTTTTCAAAATCAATAGATGTTGTTAGTTTTTTTTCTATCTATTGGCAACTGAAACACCCGATGGTGACGCAGCGTCAAGCAAGAGAGTCGTTTGCATTTAAATTTTTTTTATTTAATGGTATAGTGGCTTATCACAGGAAATTATTGTTTTGCAAACTATGTATTTATCTTAATGCTACTCCTTTCGTCCCATCACAACTTTTTTCCTCACGATCGTACCGATGTCCATTTGGTGATTCTTCAGTTTTGCATTTGCGACTACTAGTTTCTGATATTCTATTGAATTTGACTGACTCTGTACACAAATAAAACAAGTTTACCTTACTTACTCAGTTCTTTGAGTGCCATCATATAAGAAAATAAATAAATAAAAAAAATAATATATAAAACCTTTACTCTAGAATAAGATAAATATTTTTTTGTTTCTTAAATCTACATCTTTACTAGTCATTGTTATATAAAATTTCAATTATTGGTTGAGATATAATATGATTATTAGTATAATTTATTAGTATAATGAAAGTTTGATTACAGTACAGTTAATTCACAACTAGAAACAAACATTAATATTAATTTTTTGAACTATTAAAAAGATTTACATTATTAATCCTTTTGAATTTGAACTGTACTTTTTCCTTGTGTAAAAATAACCTATTAAAAAGTAACTGAGTAAGTATGAAGTTTTACAATTTGTAATGATTTTAGTGGGTAATATATGGTCATTAATGAATGTAAGACATATCCAAACATTTATCCTTTCAGTAAATTATCGTGTAGGCTTTCAAGATGAGGTTTTGATGAGTTTGGTTGACCTTACAATCATTTATGCTCATGCTGACATAATTTGTCGACGATATTTGAATATTTAATCGTTACTAGTCTAATTTTATTATGTAAGATATTAACTCTAAATTAGATTTTAAATTCGGTATTTATTTTTTAATTTCGAAATTGATCTGTTGTGGGAGAGATTATAAAGAAGCACGATCTTTAACAAAGGTATTGGTCTAGTAAACTTGCTAAAATTATTTTTACATTGAATTTTAATAGAAACATTTTATTTGCTTTTGTAAAAATAGTAAGTGCGATCTCAAAACACTTGATTTTAGAAAATTGTATAGGGACTCGACCGATCCTTTTTGTTAAAGTTGTAATTTCTCACATCAAAGGATTCTGCTCAAGCCTTTATTAAAATTGTTACACGTTTAAGTCCTTTGTTTGTATCCTAGCAACTGAATTGTAAATTATACAATCCATAGTGCCTGTGCAGCTTGTGTACAAGTGATATTATAACCTTATAGTCATTTATGTGCAATTTTATATGCATGGTTTTATATATGGCTCACAATTTTCAGTCAGTATTGGAGATTTTTTCAGTTCGAAATTTAATTGCGACTTCTGCTACATCTCAAAACAAATTCTAATTATCCAGGACACCCCTGGTCACAATAAATGACCGTCTTATATTGAGGCTACTGTATTGCAACAACTATTATTTCTATTTAAAACGATAAAATTGCGTGTAGCATTTCAGCATCCAAAATTCTCAAGAATGCATAAGAAATGAAGACTGTTCTTAACATTCCATGTTTTTACAATTTTTGCACATCAAAAATTCCGTACTATTTTTTTTAATGTGACCAAGTTTTATAACTTATTTATGAAATAACTCCCTGTTCATCACTAAATGTACTTAAATTAATTACTTTAGTATTAATTTGTGTTGGAAAAATTAAAATCATTTGTATTTTAAATTTTAATGAAAAAAAATTCTCTATTGGGGAATAATATATTTTATAATATTGTGGCCATTATGTAATTTTAAATAACCAGAAAGGTTCAGTATTTGAATATATATTGTAAATATCTTATATATACAAACTCTAGTTGTAGTTAACACTTCTGTGGCTTCCACAATTGATTATATCAAGTTAGATTTATTTATTAAAACATTGTATTATACATTCCAAGATATCTTTATCACAAGAAAATTTACTTAATACTCATATTGTGTGAATGATGTAACAGTCAATAGAGTTTTTAAAAATTTCCTGCTGTTTTATTTTGTCTACTTTGGATATTTGATGAAAACTAATTTAAAAATTTAAGTGCCATGGTGGAAACTATTAAAAATATTGGCCTGTTTAATAAAAATAAATATTCAAAAGTTTACTGAATTCAATGAAAATCCTGTAATAGTACCATTTAAATAATAATTTTTTTTTATAATTTGTCAGAAAAGTAGAATAAATTCCAAGTGGTTTGTTGGTCTGATTGGTGCCACCGCCACTGGTCGTTAAAGTAAGTAAATTTAAAGAATACGGTGGATGCGCCGGTTAGACAAATTAAGAAATATGGTGAATGCGCCGGTTCCACTAAATTTAAAAATATGATGAATAGGCCGACCACAGTAAGTTTAGAGAATATGGTGGATGCGCCGATTAGACTAATTAAGAAATATGGTGAATGCGCCAGTTTCACTAAATTTAAAAATATGGTGGATACGCCAGTTAGACTAATTAAATATGAATGCAGCAATCACAGTAAATTTAAAAATACGGTGCATGCGCTGGTTAGACTAAAAAAATATAGTGGATGCGCCAGTTTCACTAAATTTAAAAATATGGTGAATAGGTCGGCCACAATAAGTTTAGAGAATATGGTGGATGCGCCGGTTAGACTAATTAAGAAATATGGTGGATGCACTGGTCATAGTAAATTTAAAGAATGCGGTGGATGCGCCGGTTAAACTAATTAAGAAATATGGTGAATGCGCCGGTTTGATTAAATTTAAAAATATGGTGAATAGACCGACCACAATAAGTTTAGAAAATATGGTGGATGCGCCGGTTAGACTAATTAAGAAATATGGTGTAGGCGCCGGTTTCGCTAAATTTAAAAATATGGTGGATGCGTTGGTCATAGTAAATTTAAAGATACGGTGGATGCGCCGGTTAGCCTAATTAAGAAATATGGTGAATGCGCCGGTTTCGCTAAATTTAAAAATATGGTGGATGCGTCAGTTTGACTAATTAAGAAATATGGTAAATTTGTTGATCAGATCATTGTAAACAATTGTGAATGCGCCGCCGGTATTAATTCTAATTAATTTTAAAATTTCTTAAAAATTGCCTCACGGATGCCTTTGGCATAAATTTATTATGCATTTTATGTTTAACCTTCTGCATGCACATATTCTATTGTCTTCTTGTCAGGATGTAACAAAAATAAGGAGTCGGGTAAACAATATAAGACCCAATATTGCTTAATTTTTTTATTAACCAAAATTTACAATGAAGATTATGTACCAAATTGATGCCGGTACATAATAATGATTATCTACAAACTCATGTAGTGAATATGATTAATTTTATAAGTCTAACTAATTTGCTGAGACTACACGCAAACAATATCGACTATGAATCACACGCTTAATTATGAACATCTGTAGCTAATCATCGCGATTTAACAATGGAAAAATTTTAGAGCCATCATGGTGCACGTTCCATCACCGACAGTAATTATATAAAAATTCATGATAATTTAAATAAAAAAAAGTATCGAGATTAATAGAAAACGCACCATAATTGTGAGAGATTCCGCCTTATGTATTGCCGCTAAATATATGAAGCTGTTCTACAGTATAGTGTCAGCAAAATTAGCATATTCTGGATAAATCCACTAGTAACACTCAAGTAGAAAACCCAACAATACAAACAGCTTTTTAAAAAGTCTTATCACCGTATTCACTCTTAATCATTAAAATTAAAAGACTAATATGTAATTTCTTATATAAAATTTGAATATCTTAGATGTTAAACGGGCGCGCCAAGTATACAAACAAAACAATCTGTCATCCTAATACGAAAACCTCAAGTTAATTGTAGGCATTTACAAGTCAGATATTTATTTTAAAAGTTACAATCGCCATAATAATGTTACTTGTAAATTGATATAATAATTTACAATTAATGTACAAATAAAAAAGTAATGAGATATAAATAATTTGTAGACAATTTATTATAATTAAGTCCTGAGGTATACCAATATACCACAATAACTCAGTTATCAATTATATAAAAGAAAACGCTATTGGTTAATGTTCACACACTCACAGATAAGACACCTGTTGTTTCCCTGCGCGGTTGTTGGAGCAGTCTGCTATCCGTATCTAAACTGCCATCAGTTGCTGTTGTAGTTCTCCTGTTCCTGCGTCACGTGGTTAGATTCGCTGGGGGACACCGATTCCGAGGGTGGTTTGAATGCGGCTGTGTATGGAAATCTCGAGTTGCATTTCTTAACGTATTCTTCTAATTGAGCATCGCAACATCCAAAGTCGCCCTTGTTTAAGGAATTTAGTATCTCTGTACAAATCTGAAACATAAGTTGATTTTTTATTTAAATACCTTGGAAATAATATCAACATCAAATTGTCCATATTTGACATAACGTCAAGTGGTACGATCTTTAGTTTAGGAAACTTAAGTGATACTGACAGTAATACATTGGTTGGTGTATTTATTATAGGAGCCCTCTTTCGTCCAATAAAAAACTGATTAATTTTTTTGTAATTTGTAAAAATCAGTTTAAAATGTTCTTTTTCTGGAAAATATATCGTTGTTTAATTAAATTTAAGTGATGAAGCCCCAATATATTTTTTTTTGCATAAACAAAGGAACCAAATCCTGAGTTCTCTATTTATGCTGGTCTAAAATGAATATTTATTTTATGTAATAACAAGAGTTGGTGTCAGCGCGTGGTTGAACGGGGGTCCTTGTCCTTCACAGCAGACCCACATTTCTTTTTTGTTTATTTATTTATTTATTACGGGCAAGCCCAATTCAGTAAAATAACAAACAATAATCAATATTATGGTAATAAGAAGACTTAGAAAAATGTGAAACACATAACAAAAATAAAACATGACAAAAAAAATAAAAGTTTATAACATCAGACCAGACACAAAAATTATTATATAACAAAGTAAAAGATCTATAAAATGTGAACTTTAAGCAGTTCCGTTATAAATCTATTGAGAGGTGCTCTCGGGAAAAATGTGTTAAAAGCGTAGTTACATCTGTGGAAAGGCACATGAAATGTTTATATTGATCGGGTGGGGTGTGATGGAACAAGTAAGTTAATATTCGAAAGAAGCTGAGGACTGGCGCAACTGCCATTAATAATCTAAAACAATCGAATCATATCCCTGCGCTGTCTACGAACTTTGAGTGGTGATATGTGCAAGCATAGCTCAAATTAAATCTAGCTATTATAACACTGAAACTTATAGGAAATATATCTAAGTAAGCTATGTTGCACTTCATCCAATGTGATCTTATAAGTGATTTATGCGGACTCCAGATGGAGCAACAATACTCAAGATGAGATCTAACCAGTGAAGGGTACAAGATTATATGTTGCATGATGGTAAAGTCACTAGTTAGTGTTTTAACAAAGCCCAGCAGTTTATATGCTTTGCCACAGATGCTTACAATGTGGGTATCGAATCTAAAGTGGGAGTCGAGGGTAACACCTAGGTCAGTGAATTCGACAACCGAGCCAAGAGCCACACCATTTAGGCTGTAATTAAAAATAAGTGGGTTATAAGAGTAGTAGAATCGCATTATTGGGCATTTAGAAGCATTCAAGTCCATCCCGTTCAGTGAACACCATTTACAAAGACTGGTTAAAGTCAGCCAGCAATTACAAGGCATCATTATGATTACAAATACATTTGTAACAGTTCAGGTCATCAACAAAAAGCAGGGCCTCACTAACTAAAAGGCAGTCCACAATATTGTTAATGAAGATATTGAACAAGAGAGGTTCTAGGTGAGATCCATGGGGTACACCTGAAGGCACTGGAAAAGTGTGAATAAAAATGATTAACCCTGACGTACTGTTCCCTGCTTGGCAGGTAACTACCAAGCCATCTCAATACAAGACCGTCAATACCATAAGAGTGAAGTTCGACTAGAAGGAGTTTATGGTTCACTCTATCGAAGGCTTTGGAAAAATTGGTATAAACTGTGTCAACTTGCAAACCCCTCTACAAAGCCTCCGACAGCTGATCCACAAACGTGCCAAGATTCAGCTCAGTTGACCAACCTGTTGAGAACCCAAATCGATGAGACGTTATGATGCTAGAGCAATCGTAATTGAGATAATCAGTTACGATGGTTTTAAAAATAGTTTCTAATATCAGATTTGTTACCTGATTTGTATACAAGGGTTACATATGAAAGCTTCCAGAAGTCTGGAAATTCACTAGTATCGAATGTGGAAGAGAGAGTGGGAAAGAAGGAAGCTCTTGAGGAAGAGCGGTGGAATACCGTCAAGACCAGGTCCCTTATCAGTGTTTAGTTTTCACAGTTGCTCGACAATACTACAAATTGGAATATGATAGGAGATAATATTAACCTTGGCTTGGATATGGAGATCATGTAAGTTTAAATTTTGGTTGGTGTAAGTTGAAGCACTAGTGTTTAGCAAAGTGAACAAAACATAAAGTTCAATTATGGAATATAGAACATCATAAAATATAGTAACCATATGCGTAAGTTCTTTATCTGCAAGAAGAAGATCCCAGTTGACAGCTTCCAGTTTTGAATAGCTGCATAATTTGCTTTACGAAAGTCATAGTGCCACTCACTGGCCGAAATACTATCAGAGATGCAGCTGATTTCGAACTGCGCTTTCAGTTTTAGTTATTTACGGAACGCTGTAATAGTCGGTGTCGCGTCGACATTTCTTTTTTTACGTCTGCTGTAAGTTGTATATGCCGTATACTATTTATAAATAGTAACATAATTTACATTAACAACTATTAGTCCAGAGAAGAAGTGAATGAAGTGAAGTAACATACCAAAGGAGAGAAGAAATAGACGGTAATTATTTCAAATGTAGTTTGACAGTGATCCCGAACCTGTTTTGTACTGTGTGTGAAAGCATTTTAAATTGTTCCTATAAAACTAAATTGACATGACATTTCAAGAGCCATGTCTCGTCCAGCACTGAAGACCGTATTTTTTATAAATTTCCAAACTTACAAGCATTATTCTACTAAATAACCTAGATAACTCCAAGTTATGCACATGTTTAGAAAAATATATGGACAGATAAATCTCTCATGAAAGTACATCAGGACTAAAATATGTCGATAGGGTTACAACAATGTGCTGATATCAATACGCGAAGACATTGCGGGCAATTTCGTTTATTTCATTATACGAATCTACTGATGCTTGCGGGCGTTCAGTAGCCAATTTTTTAACATTGTTAGTGACAGTCACCTACTGGCTTCTAAAGTGCTAGACAAAAATATGATTATATAATATAGTGGCACAGACCCTCTGAACACCCTGTATATATAACTTAAAAATCAATTAGACAGTCGTGTCTATCTCACAAAAAAATCTTCTTTTCCTACAAAATTTGAGTACAATTACTTAAAAAATAAAATTATCAAAAAAAGTGAAATAAAGTATGGCCCATTCTTTACTGAACACTGTATATGTTTAGAAGAGTTTAAAATCGATAAAAAATAGTCAAAATTTATAAATGACTAATAACAGCCCTATCTCTTGGTTGTTTTTTTTTTGTTTTTGACAAGTAAACTTATTTTTTAAATTTTTTCCAGGCTTTTAAAATTCTGGCAGTAACTATAGATTTAGTTTTTAGTGTTGCATAAGCAAACAAAAAAAAATGTGTGGATCATATCAGTTACAATAAACCTCCAACATATATACTTACTTCAATATTTACATCTTGGTATTTATTGTTGAGGCTGGTAACTAAACTGACTGCATGGCTCTGGCTCTTATTGTCAAGGTGATACATCATCTTAGCTCCCTCGAACGCAGCTCTTAAACTGTCGGAATTGTTTTCCAAAAATTCTTTATTGAGTTCATTAGCATCTTTTCCGTCAAAGTAGACCTTAGTCTCTTGCGTGATCACTTCCTCTACGCTGGGGTCAAAATCGTCCTTCTGTTCCTGGATTATCTGGTGGAGTCGTATTAGGCAGCTGTGAAGTTTAGGATTTTTCGGATCGACTTTGTGGGCACGTTTCAGCGACTGGAGCATGAGAAGAACTTTTTCTGCAAATAAAAGATAAGAATAAAAATTTTATTTGAAAATTTTTTGGTGTAGGCACTTACTTTTCCTGAAATATACCTCAAAAGCCATCAGGTGTGTTTCTATTCTATCCTTAGCCAGAGTTTGTAATGGTTGTAGGAATTTTATGGCCTGTTCCAGCGGATCGTCCACCTAAAAAATTAGGTAAGAAAACACAAATAAATGATGGAATGATTTGTGCCTAAACAAAACTGAATTTATAAAATCACCATCTTGACATTAGGCATAAGAGAATATTTGTTTATTTTTTATTAACGGAATGGAACTGCATCAAGAAATTTAAATTAAACCATCGTCTGCTAGAAGAACTCTTGCTTTATCTAGTCTCGCCCATTGCCCTGTTGCACAGCACTTGTGATGTAGCTGTTAATTGTTTGAATCAGTAATTTGATATTTCTTGAAAATTACACAACAAACTTACACATTACATGACAAATAAATATGAGATATTCAGGATATCGAGGTGTATGTTTAATAATAATTTATTTAGTCCATTTAGATCAACAAATGGTAATGGATAAGTTATGTAATACAAATACGAGTACTACTGAGGATGTCTATATTAGTAGACCCATATGAGTACTTACAACATATTTTTCAACATAATAAAAATATACATAAGTATAAATTAAATAAAACAAACAGAAACAGAGCAACAAATAAGTAATATTTGCAATCTATCATTTCTGATATAAGAACATTTTCTTACTAAATATTACTAATTAGCTTTGAAGAAGTTAAAATTATTTTCTTGTTTAAGGGCGCCGTCACCGTGTCTTAGCAGAGTAGTTTTCAAGACTGTAAAATTTTAAACTCTTGACAGATACTGTAATATGGTGATAATCAAAACGACGTGCATATCAACATATATAAAGGTTTATGTTCATTTTTCTTACTTTGGTTTTTAAATGTGAAAAATTAATTGTTGGAGTTTATGTAAAAATTCCATAAAAAGAGTCACTTTCAATAAGCAAGTTGAACTTTCTAGTATCCAATAATGTATAATCCTTTTTGGTAACTTTAACCGGGTTTAAAATTCCTAACTTTAAAATGACATCGACATTCCACTATTTTGGGTCACAAATATGGCCACCTTAATATCTACTGGTAAGATGTTCATTAACTTAATGCCCATATAGCAAGGCGATTGAACAAACTTGTGGTATGGTTAGGACTGTGTAAAAGATTGCCATGTTTGGTAGAGTAGTTGTGACTATCACAGTTACGTTCATAATAAATTTTATTTTTTGGCAACTTGTATCACACATTTATATGTATAAATGCAAGGAAATATTATTGCTAATGAAATATGATCTACAAGAATCATTTCGGGAGATACTGAATATGAGACGGATTATCATTTTCTGTGCAATCAAAATTCTATTAACGTTGTTGTTACATGCGTTATAACATTATAGGTCAAGTGTGAATAAATTATAGAGCAATAGATCTTAAGAAGCTGTATAATATAAAACATTGTTGCAATAGGGTGTAGCAGCCATAATTAATTTTTTTTACAAATGTAATTGATTTGACTAGTCTAAGTTTTATCACAATTTATTTAAGTAAAAATTTGACAAACTGTGAGGCTTCGATTGTTGCATTATCTACCATTATGTGCAGGGGAAATGTGATTTTCGTGTGAGAGAAAAATGTCATACAAACAATTTTGTATGCATTTAATATTAAATCATTTTTATGACTCCAGTTCACAAATTCCACAGACGATATGTTTCAATTGTTATTGTAACTCTTCAGGACTATTTGCCGCTGCTGCAAGGGTAACACTATCTGCATAATAGTATTGTACACTATGCACTAACATTTGATGAAAGATCATTCATGAATATTAGAAAAATAAATAGACCAAGTATTGACCCCTGAGGGATCAACTTCTTTTACAGAAAACATTTTATTATTTAATTTCACAGATATTCCTACATTGCAGATATGCCATTTACCATGCTAAATAATTACTACGAAAACTAACAGCTGAGAATTTTTCTCCTACAAAACTAAGATCTAAACAATCAAAAGCCTTTAAAAGATGGAAAAATAATGCTTCAACAAATTTACTTCGGTATAGACTTTTATAAATAAAATTAGCAAAATCATATAAAGCAGTTTCAGTTGATTTATTTGGGTAGAAACCATTGTGACATTTTGAAGTTATATTGTATTTATTTAAGTAGAACAGTATCCTATAATATACCTCCTCATCACTTTACTTAACACAGATGGAACAGTAATACCTCTATAATTTCCAATCGCATAACAATCATTCTTTTTGTAAATTGGGGTAACTACACCAATTTTTAAATTATCAGGAAATAAATCATATTGAACTCATAAATTTATATATGTTTTTGTTTATGTTATTTTTAATTCATTAATTGATACACCTTACAATTGTATTGTGGTTTCCATAGAAAAAGAGAAAACGTAATCTATTATATTGCTGTGTATGCTCCCAGTTTTCTTAAAAATGTAAAATATTTAGACAGAATCATCGTGTGTGGAGCAAGAATGGTATCAGTGTTGTATATTCTAGTCTTAAAATGACTATTCCTATTGTATAGAATTGTATAGAAAAGCATTAAACTGAAAATAGACTTGTAAATTTAATTATGCATCTTAGATATCCTAGCTGATGATAAAAAACCGATTTTTCCAAATAACCCGTGAAAAATTGCAATATGAAGGTGTCAAGCGATTACGAAATGATATGGATATGGAATAAATTGTACGCGATCAAAAATATAATAAGTAACCATGGTCTTACCCTCGCTAATTTGTCTGGAATAAGTTCGTCCAATTGGGGCGCATCCGCCTCGACATCTCCTTGTTGGCGCGACTTGTGATGTTGGTCTCTCTTCACCTGAGCCTCCCTCGCTTGAGCGCTCTCCTGCTCCGCCTTCCTCCTCGCCTTCCTCTGCTTGTTTCTTAACTTTTTCAGTTCCGAAGGCGCCAAGTTTTCTGAAAATAAATGCTTTATTTTAAAATCAAAGCAATGTTGCTTGAAAAGATAGTTATTAGTTTCTTTATGGCGTTATAAATGAAATATAAAAGGAATTCGATTATTTAAAAATCATGTACTAAAAAAAAATTAAAGAATGAAAATATTTTCCTTTTGGTCCTAACCGGCTAATTTAGATAAAAAGTTAATTAACACTCAGATTGGCCTTAATATCCTTAAATATATAAAAAGAAAAAAACAAAAAGTACAAAAATACAGTAAAAAAAGTGAATTGAAAACAAAAAAAAAATCAACTATAAATAATACAAACTATAGCAGTGTACGATAAACATAAGATTCAGTTCCAAATACGTTGTCTTATAGCATAACAGAACAACTAAAAATATCAAGCTGAGACTGATATTTCATATAATTGGTACACATACTCTGAATAGGTGGATTTTTAACGTTTGTTCTAGAAATAGGCAAGTAGAACAATGAATGGGTGCGAGTCTGAACAGGAGAAATGTTAAAGTAAATATTACTCAAAATGTCCGAGTAATCTACCATGCTAGATAAAAGTTTATCCAAAAAAAAGTCGGTAAGGTTAAACCTGGCTAATAGATCAGACTGTGGAATGCTACGAGGTGGATAAACACCATCTACTCTAAAACTTTTTCCAAGTTGGTAATATGGTATCATAATATATTTAAATATTAAGGTCCTGACCTGAGAAATGCGGGCTTTAGTTATCGTAGGGGTAAGAAAAAGGGGGTTCTGCTCAATTTTTTAAACATCGTGCTAGAATTCCGAAATACACAAATACATTAATAGTTGCCTAAAAATATATAAGTTTATACTCTATTTTCCATTTTGGTTTATTCAAATTTTTACCTTAAAATATATACATTTTACGATATTCTCTGCAAATATTATTCGTAGTCATTGACGCAACCAAATGAGAATGACTTTTAACATCCTTTCACCTCCACTCCGTCTTGTACAATTCTCATGGAAGAGTGATTAATTGTTTCCATTTTCAATCACCTGCCGAACCGGTTGGTAGACGACGGAACGCCACTGTAGCGCCACCCAGTTCCCTTTCAATAGCGAAATGCTAAAGTTTAATTTTGTTAGGAATCGGAGCGTTCGCAATAACCGCGGCAAAGTGCTCTAGGTGAGGGCCGGACTCGATCGATGAAAGCGCACTTTCGCTGCCGAGTTTTGAACCAGAGAACCAGGTCGGATCGGAGAACGCATTGCAAAGTGACCATATGATCTCTTTTTCTTAATGTGAATAAAATTCATTCATGAATCCATTAATGGACAGCGGTGATAAGAATTTAAATGATTCTGATTTCAAGCTCTACTACTTTTTCCTCTAGGAAAGATGGGTACTCAAATCAAAATGCGCGTGGATTCCGAAGGAACATTTACCTGTTTTCAATGTTTAATTTTGTTTTATATTTCTCTTAAAGGTTGACCAAACCGTTCAAACGTTTTTGGACTTGTGAGAAACTAAATACATGAAATACATTGTTGCCGTCTTTCTACTATTTTTTTTTTTTTTTTTGTAAACCGATTTATCTCGAAAATTAAATAAATAAAGAAATACCATATTAGAATATAAATCATTAATAAAGAGTAAAAATAACAATGCTCCAAGATCCCTGAAAACTCCAAATGTTGCTAAAAAAATAGAATGATGAACCATTGTAGGCAACATATTGTTGCCTATTTTGCAAGTAAGAGTGAAGTAACTTCAATAGAGAATCACAGAATCAAAAATTATTAAGTTTTGTAATTAAAATATCATGGTCGATACGGTCGAAAGCCTTTGAGAAGTCGGTCAGCTTGTCCGTGTTCAACTACTTTGGATACAAATTGAGTAAAATAAACAAGATTAGAAGCAGTAGATCTCTGCTCCATAAACCCATGTTGAAGTAAAATTGCTCATTGAAGGATAAATTGCAGCATACAAGGACATCTCAAATTAGCGAAGTTGCATATGATGGAAATAGGTCTGTAGTTAGACATTAGTGTAGAATCCCCAAATTTTAAAATTATCATTAAGGGATAAACAAATACATTTCTGCCGTCTTTTATTAAAAAGCTTGTGTTCGACCATGACCAGAAGTAAGTTTAACTTTGAGTCTATTAATGGAGATGTGGACAATGTCAACAATTAGACGGATCGTCTTATTCCTATAATATCTAATGCCACATAACTCCGTTAGGAGGTACATTTGGAGCATCGTCTGCTAAATCGCATCACCTTGATTAGGCACGGCTGTTTTGATTTAGCAGGTGATGTTTGGAGAAAAATAATAGGAAGTACTTACCGGATACCCTATGGGTTTGTTCCAACAACAGCAAGAATCCGAACCGTCCAGAAGTATTTAGTCAGTTCAGTTGATTTAACGTTTTTGACAGTTCCGAACCAGTTCTCAACGGCTGTTGGAACAGACCTTATATAGTTAGTAAAATGTTTTCACACTATGTATTACTATTCAACGATACATTTATATGTTGTGTAAAATGAATCATTCGGTTACGTTCCACTGAAAAATGTTTGGCAGTTCTATTGTTCAGTACGTCTTTATTACACCGAGAATAGTTATCGAAATGTGTTACACAGTTCACACATGAGTCTAAAGCATAAAGTTTATAGTATATGTTTTATGGTCTGAAGTTTGTTTAAAATGATAAGTATTTAACATGACAAATTTCAATCTGTTAAAAAGTTATAATCAAAAAGTACCTAAAATGCGTGGAAGTAATGTTAAAAGTATTAATGGATGTACTCCAAAATTCTACTAACGGGATTAACCTTCACCCTAAAAATCTTAAACGGAAAGTAGCATTGCGTTCACATCACTTTAAATGGCATTTAATTATAATTTCAACGACATACCTATATTGTTCTTCAAATAATTAATGTCAGTAAAACATCTAGGAAAAATTTAACTAATGCCACAGTTAAGTGCTGCATTTACTTCTGCGTAAACATTATTATTTGTTGCAAAAAATTTGAACCGGATTTGTGGTAAACAAAACAAATGTTATGCAAAAATGCAGTAAGAAATGAAGAAGTCGAAGTTGCTGTTTGGCGCACGTTGTAATGGAACTTACTCTGCGTACAAGAAAACTGTCACATGCTTGAGGTGCTTCATGTTAACTTAAGAATATTAAAACACCATAAAATTTACCCATATAAAATTACATAAGTCTAGGAGCTTAATGAAGCTGACAGCGATCTGCCTTTAGAATTTTGTGATGTTATCAGTCAAAGACTAATTGGCAATCCCAATTTTCTTTTTAATATTTGTTCTTCTGACGAGTGCTCCTTTTTCTATATGGTTAACCGTCTAATTGCAGTTATTGCACTCAACAGAAAACTCAATGTTTGGACATTTTCCTACCTCTATTTGGATGTGTTGGAAAATATCATTAATCCTGCCATAACATACTAAGCAAGACGATTACTACCAAGCCGAAAACATAATATGTCCAGAAGACGGGGCTCCTCCACATTATGCGATGCATGTGAAACAATATTTACATGAAACATATTAACCATGGATTGAAAGGAGGCTCGCAGGTTCACCAAATTTATCACCACTGCCAATGGAGCCATTTAAAAATAAATACCATATAGCCTGAATCATTTCAAGACTTATAGCAACGCATTGTACATAAGTGTAATCATAGTACAACACAAACGCTCTATAATGATAGGTAACGTTTTAACAATGTCTCTATTACTGAAGGTTGGCGGTGGGCATTTTCAACATCCAATAAAGCAAAATTACCTTTAATCTTTAATTTCGGAGAACTGATGTTCCAAAATTAAAAACAAATAGATGGTCTACAGATAGAACATATAATTGAATACCCTTTAAAATGATGTATCACACGACACCACTCTCCATTTAAGATTTTAAGGGGAATGTAACCCCCGTTTAAAAGTAATTATTATACAAGAAATCTCGAAAAATTTGAAAGTATTTGCGAGTCTTGCATTTATTCTGAATTTGGTAGTAGTGGTGGTTACTCTCGGTCGGCCATGGTCCCGCTAGGAGCACATGCAACTATCGATATAGTGGTCGATTTATAAACGTTATAATTAGTTCTAAAGCAGCAAAATTATAGATTCAATAAACTAGAAACAATAGAAATGCAATATATAATTTTTCAACTAATATTCACTTAAATATTGCCCCTTCTTTACAAGCCATCTTGCCGTAGCAGTATGTTTTGTCTTAGCTTGCGAGACAAAGCCAAGACCAAGAAAAAGAGACAAGATTACCACCTCTACATAAAAAATGTCTCAACCAAAATAAGTTTTGAGGTAGACGTTTTTTTCAGTTTTTACATTAATATGAAGAAATCCTGGGTGACACGATTCCTTTAAGTTTTATTTTGTTCAGATATCAACATAAAGCACATAGAGACTGAATTTATTTTTTATTTTATCGGTTATCAAGGAAAGCAAGGAAATCCTGGTCACTGAACCCAAATATTAGCTTTGATTAATAAACCTTGCGATCCACTTTCGCCGACGGCAAATTAATTTTTAAGTAATTAATAGCTAAACGGGCATGAATTATGTCGATTTAATAGGTATTAGTGTGCAGGTGTAATTAAAAGTGATAATTTTTTCTCTCCTGCCTAGGAATGAGTACAGCTCCGTAGGTGTGGTTTCTTAATATCGCTCTGCCATTGTAGACCGTTTATGTTCAAGGATGAATACATAATTCATAGTAAATAGCACGGGAAATAAAAATATCTTTAGGTAGTTAGTCACCTTTATGCGATTTAATGTGGGGCAATGCGGTGTAATTGTTGGTTAGTTTTTAATTCATACCTTTTTTGTCTTAGCAGGAATTTACATAATTACATTTTCGGGCTGTTTAAACAAATACAATTAAAACCAAATCGACCTCTAATACCAGTAATGTAATTAGGATCAATAACATTCACTATTGCGACATTAATAGTGGTTTGTTTATTGTTATTTAATCGCACACACCTAATAATCAAATGATTATTTCAAAATTAACGTGAAAAAAGTACCTATCTGTTTTTTGTGCGATCGGGGTAAAAAAGGGTTCACTTCCAAAGTTTTGAAAGTCCATGACAGAAGGTTGATTGGTAAGATGACAATTAATTCTAATATTAAAAAATATTTTTATTCACAATCACCTTATAATCGGACTTTTATCCATACATATGAACCGTCTAAAGTGATACTTTATCCACTAGTGGAATTTTTTTTGTATTAAACTCCAATAATTCTGACCACAAATATGATTGTGATGTAATTATGAATAAAACGTTGTATTGCATTCGTGTTTTAATGACCTTTTATCTACTTCTACTTAAACCACTTATACAAATAAATAAATATTAAATTTCAAAGCGAAATTCAAAATTATTCACAACATTCAGTATTAGTATACCTAAAAACTAAATGATAATAAAGAACTAGTAAAAAAGGTAATAGGCGTCGTTTTTTTAAATAATACAGAAAAACATAAATACATTGGATACCTAGGAGGCCTACAATATTTCTCGCCACGAAATTATCCAATTTCTGGGGACTAGAAGAAAAATGAAATTCTTAATAAAATGTTTTGTTTATTCATTGTTACTGGTCATATTTCCATAAATATTATTGTGATACGATCATGGATAAAATGTTGTATTGTACTCGTGTTTGAATTGCTTATTATTAAATGCTATTTAATACTTATACAATAAATAACTATTTAAAAAAAGTGGAAAAGAATTTCAATAGACTTCTCAGTGTCACTTTTATTATAAAAAGAATCTCCAAAAGCTGCAGAAGAAAATAATTTAAGAGATACAACTGCTCTTAGACTGAGCTTAGCGTAACACCTGGTATATATTTATGGAAACAAAAGTACTTGAAATAACGCGAAATGGTCTGTTTCTTAAAATACATTTATTCAAGGAACAAGTATGGTATGTGTAAAAAAGGTGCGATTTAATTTAATGATTTAAAATATGCATAAATGAGTTTGGTATAGACAAGATGATCGAATATTTCAAGTACATAAAACCCATAACAAATTATTTATCTTTTACTTTTCTACAATTTTGGAACTGTTATATGTGTAATAGTGCTAATAATCCACATATAATACATTGCTTTTGCGTAAAAAGCATAAAGAAAGCTTCATTCTCATAAAATTAGTGCGGTTGCATTGGTACTACAGAAAAGTTATTAAAAAGGGCGCCGTATTCTTGAAATAGTGTTTTCTACAAATACAAATAGTTTTAGACATTTAATAACTGAATAATCTAACGGTTTAGCAAATAATAGGAATGTTAACTCATTCCACCTGCAAATATTCAAAGATACTGAAGTGTAAAACGGCGATAAATACGGATGACTTTTGTAACGTTCAGATAAACTTAACAGTTACGCCTTTGTACTGCAGTTGTATGGCAGAAGCTAAAAGCATTTTAGCTATTCCTTTTCCAACAATCATATAAGGACCAATCAGAAAACAGCTCTTTTGACAGTAAACAGAAGATTCACATTTTTGCAGGTTAAGTTTTTAAATTAGATTCTAATTTAGATATTTAGTTTAGAATTGATTTGTTTTTAAAAAAATGGATGAATAGGACTGTTTGGATAAGAAACGGTTAATTTTGCTGCTCTTATTCGCAGCGACGTCAGTATGTATAAAAACTATACATGCAAAAAAAATGAAAAGAACCCAGAGATGGTGGGTGCGACCTATTAACCGCAGAAAGCACATGCATGGTAATTTCTATAATTTATATAAAGAAATGCGAAATGAGAATGCGGATTATTTTTTCATTACACCCGAATGACAGTGTCAATGTTTGATGAGTTGCTGAAATTAGTGCGGCCTCATTTAACCAAACATTCAAATAGACCATCTATTCCTACAGATTGTAGGCTTTTAATTACTATTCGGCAAATGATAAAAACCAACAATTTCCGTAGATAGGGACGTAGTTGACAAAAATTTTTGCATGTCGCCAACATACAACGGAAAAATTTCCCAACTTCTTAAGTCTACAGTAATTTTATGTAAACAGAGTAAATAATATTTAACACCATACAATTACAATACAACAGTACCATTGCACTAACGTTTATTTGAACGTTACTAAGTCAATAGAGTATACGATGGACAGTGACGATATTTTTCCGACGTTGGAACGATTCATGATGTAAATAATGATGGCCATTTGTAGTGAAGGCATTTCAGTCTACAGACATTTTCAAATTCTGGCAACCATGGAAATGTCAATTTCTCTGTCCCACTGCCATAATATAAAATTTTTTTTCTCTTTTATTGTTGGCCAGCGACAAAGTTTGTACTTTTCGAATCTTATAATAAAACATATGTGAAAATTTAGTATGTATAAATTTATTACACACTGTGCAACTAAACATAAGAAGTGAATGTTCCAGTCTTAAAAACCACGTATTCCTTTAGAATTCATATATTTATATACTAAATTTGTCTACAAGCAATTCCTGATCTAAAATTTCAAGTAATCTAAGCCAACACCAAGTTTTTGGAAAAAATGGTGTCCCTTCTCTTCCGTCAATATAAAAAAATACGTATTATAATATGTCGATTAGAATTTTTTATTACAAGATTAGATTTTTATCAATGTTTATTTGAAAGATTAGATTTTTATCAGTAAATTTACAGTATTTTTAATAAATATTTGTATATAACAGAAACAAATAACAAAAAATATAAATTGACTGAACCGTTTACACCTTTTTATACTTTTCAATTATTTATAAGGACAAATAATTTAGCTTATATTGTGGATATCGCAAAGGCGTAAACTATATTGGAAGACATTCTTAAGTTTTAAATTAATTAAAATTGTTTATAACATTTACTAGTAAGTAGAGTCCAAATTTAGAAAATAGATTAATTCAAATAGAATAATTAGATCAATACTTTAATCGCATATTGCTTAATTCATAGTCATTAAAAAATAAGTAATTGTCTTCATCTTACATTATTACACACAACGTCAAAAATCTTGGATCCCTCTCATTCTTGTTAAAAAAATCTTTTTGTCAGAAAAACCAAATACATTTATAAAAGTATATTGTTTTCTGAATCTTTTTTTTTTTTTGTGAAAAGAATATATTCGATAAACTGAGTATTTAGAAAATTAAAAACCAGAAAATGTGTGACATTTTTGACAAAATTTATTAAATCAAAAAGAAGTAACAAAGCAAGTTCTCTACTTGACTAATAGTCGGTATGACCTCCACTACGTTTCAATAGCATATTGACACGTCTGTGCATTGAGATAATCAAGCGGTTAACGATATCTTGCGGAATATTGTTCCATTTCTCTTCTGCCGCCACGACTAACTCATCCGCAGTCTGAGGTGGAGGAATCCCACGTTTTCAATAGGATTCATGTCAGGAGAGTTGGCTGGCCAATCTAATCTGCTGATATGTCCTGCTTCGAGTGTCTCCTGAACCCTTCTTGCGCGATGTGGTCGAGCGTTGTCGTCCATAAACACAAAATGTTCACCTAATTCATTACGTAGGGGGTAGATAATGGGCTGAATAACTTGTTCGATATAAATTTGACTGGTCATATTCTGCGGTATGCGAATTAATTGGGTGCGGCGATGGAACATTATTCCACCTCAAAACATTACGGTCTCGCGCCCTGCAGACGGACAGCACGATGCTTTGGAAGTAGAGTGAGAGCTCGTAATGTTCTTCTAGCACGTAAATTTGCGTTGTGGAGTCTTCGAATAGTAGGTCGATATAACATGGCGAAACGTACCTTGAAAGTGGACCCTGAGAGCTGAAACTGAAGATGTGCGGTGTCTACGGGCATATTGCACCAAATACCGATCCTACCTTTCATTAGATACTCTAGGACGTCCACTACGTGGTCTGTTTTCCACTGTATCAAATTCTTCATATCTGTGTACTATTCGTACAACAGATGATCTAGGAATGCCCAACATGTTCGATATCTGATGATTAGAATGTCCTGCATCATGTAAAGCAGTCATTCTTGCTCGGGTAAACGCAGAAATTTCCCGTCCTGGCATTTTAATGTACAAAAATTCAAAGGAACACTTGGCTGAATACACTGACAAAGTGGCCAGATTTATAAAACATTGGTAATAAAGTAAAAGGCTCATGGTCTGCAATTTTTTATTGTCTTTTTTGTTCCCTAAGTACACGTACTTTTTTTATTACATTAAGAAAAACCACTAGTTTTAATCAAATCATTTTATATATAGGGGGTCCAAGACTTTTGACGTTGTGTGTATTTTAGAAATAAATGCTGATAATTTTTGCTAGTTAGTTTTGCCTTGACATTTTTGTAATTTTGTATGAGTCACAAAATAAGCTACTAATATGTCTTACACGGAATGAGAAGAAAGTTGAGTGGAATCGGAAATCCTTTAGAATGTGAATAAAGATAAATTTCGCGTAAATGATAAACGACTGGCAAAAAAAACAAGCGGTGTTTCCCATTCGCTATCTTGCACAAACCATATACCTACATTTATCTCGATAAATTAATGCATTATAGAAGTTACATCACTAAGACCGGACGGTGACTTTGTTAGCTAGTCGAGAATGTTATAGTTTCCTGCTAGTACCAGTTACAGAGCTTCGTGTTTTTAAATTCTTATGATGAATGACAAAATAATTTAATACGAGTAAAAAAGCTAAAGTTTTTATAAATGTGTGTTTACGTCTAGTGGCAAGAGTCATATATATTTTTTTAATTATAATTTTTTGATTATAAAAAACATTTTTGCAAAAATAAAGCACAGTATGTTCAAATTCGATCCGGAAGGTTCTTGTACAATTTTTTTGGAACTCTAATGATATTTGTTTTGTTCTACAACCTGGTTTAATGTATTTAGGTAATGTCACAACAGAACAGCGCATGTAGTTATTTAGTAACTGTATCCAACATTCTTGGTATCAAAAACGAAATAATAAGTAAAACTTAATAAAGCCATAACCATATTTTTATTAAATAAGTTTCCATTTTTCCATATCGGAACGACTTCAAAGCCAATAAAATTGCTCTCCGACTTTGTTCAGTGTAATTCTTCCTAAATGCACGCCACCTACACCACTATGAAGAGCTTCAACTTCTGGCGCTCTTTTTCGGGGTAATACAGTGTGATAAATCCTTTCTTTGCCATTAGGACTCTCCAATACTCTTTTTAAAACGCCATCTCCTGTATTATTAATTACATAGCATGCATTTTTTTTAAAGACGGATTTGTTAGAAATGCCGTTGATGTTAGATGTATCCAAGTTTTTAATCTTCCACTGGTATACAGCCCTGAAACTGAATCTTCATTTTGTTCTTTAGCAAGAATTGTATTATCCGTATCGATTCGTGCTCTGCAACTTAGCTCTTTGGCACAAAAATTTGTCTTTTTCCCTTGCTTCATTCAGTTCAGTTGTTAAAGTTACTATGCCTTTTTTGTAATTTTTCTTCCACTGATGAATGTCTCTTACTCTTCTCCAATCCATTGAGATTTTTTTTTTCTGTTCATTTGACTCTGAATTAATTTTATCTGGTTGAAGAGTTCGGCATTAATAACTTCCAAAGTATTATTTTGATTCAGATCAATTACTGCTTTCTTCTGCGTCTCAATATTGCAATTTAGTTCTGGCTAAAATCTTTTGTTGCTTGTTCTCCAGTTATTGGTCTATTTGCGATCTTGATGGAATATATCCCGAGAGCCATGATTCCTGAGATGTCCCTTTGCTTCATAGTTCTAACAATGGATGGGTCTTCGCCTTCTGTACATGGCGAAATTATCAGCACAGTCCGGTCCTTTATAAATGTTATCCAATAAATCTTGCAGACTCTTCACAAACTCTTCTACAATCTTTTGATTTCCTCGTTGTTCTCCAGTTTGAAGCCTAATTCGTATTGTCCCAACTTGATCACTTTTAGATGCTTGTCGAACAGCTTCAATTTGCATATTTAATCTATTATATACCAAAGTCCATGCTTCTAGAGTGAGGCGAAAATTAAAAGTGCATATTATAGTTTTGAAATAAAACGGTACACTATAATACTTTTTAATAATTGAAAATAATTATGCTACTCTTACTATAAAGTAAATTAACAAATATAAGACGATTTAGCTAAGGAAAAACTACTAATAATATCTATTCTTGTCAAGTCGAACCATGTGCGGAAAAATGAGTTGAATTTATGACTTGCCAATGGTTGTGACGTCACAAGCACACACTAAATAGCAAAAAACAATGGAAAAATAAATAGGCACATTTTTAGTCCACCTGAATCAACTCCTCAAAATTTCGTAACGCATATATTAGCTTTATTAGATGTTACGTTAATTGCATTTTATTTACTTAGTTTTAGTAAAATAACTTGTGTTTCGTTAAGATATTTCCAAATTTTTCGAAATTAAAACGTTGTAGATTTTTCAGTGATGTATGTGTTCTTTCACAACTTCCTAAATTCCAATGCTTGCTATATATATAGCCACTTGAAATATTTTTTTCCTATTAGTAATTTTGATGTTTCGTAGAAAAGTTATAGGTAAAGGTAATTTTACGAATCATCAGACCTAGGGCTTTTAAGGATGGTAGAGGGAAGCTGCGTTACCACATTTTCGATACAAAGTCACTAATACGGCTTTTCGAAAATTACTTCGATACCTTCCAAAGAATTTCTAATTTTATCATCGTAATACGTTAGTTCTGTATATTCATAAGAAAAAAAAAACTGAAATCGCAGAGCTCCATCTATGACATTTTTCACTAACTACTCAGATTGTCCCACTCTACCGTTACAAGGCCGGTACAATTCGTCATGAATCATCATGTGTAGGAATTGCGAGTAATGAATACCTGCTATAACTTTTTTACTTAAGCAATGGAAGTAAAGTGGAGAGTGAAAATTAATTTGAGTTATCTGTAATTACAGGTTCAACTAATAAAAAATATAAACAAAGACAGCATGTCTGATTTATACTGAAGGAAAAGGAAGTACATGAACGACTTCTAGATACAATAAATAATCAGGTCTATGTGCTCACTCGGCAAAAATGCATTTGCTATATCGCGATACGACACGCCCAGATTCTAGATTAAACACTCGCTTTCAACAAGTTGCGTCTTCCGAACTGCTGGATTTCATTCTTTTTAATTTTGAGGTTCAGAATAATATTTATTTCGAAGTACTCATATGTTTCACTTGCGTGCGTAATATGTACTGCACTTATACGAGGTGTGGCAATTAAGTTCCGGGAATCCGTCAATAAAAAAACAAGCAAATTAAATTTCATCAAAACTGTATTATCGACCTTCACAATAGTCTCCCTTTAACTCTACACAACGATTCCAACGTTGCTCCCACGATTGGAATCCTCCGCAGTTAACCCGTTTAGCACCACGGTTACAGCTTATTTGACCGTCTGCACGTTGTTCCCTTGATATGCGACTTCATCTTGGGGAATAAAAAAAAATCGCAGGGGGCAACATCGGGGCTATAGGGTGGGTGTGGCAACGTTGGAATGCCTTTTTTGGCGAAAAACTTTTGCACAATGAACGAGGAATGGGCTGGCGCGTTGTCGTGGTGCAAGATCCAGCCGTTCTCGGCGAGTTCGGGTCGCACACGGAAAACGCAGGCCCGCAGCCGTTCCAGGACGCCAACATAGAACTGTCCAGTGATGAATGATGCCGTGAATATTGAAAAACACCATCAACATTGCTTTCAGGGGTCATACTCAAATATCAAGGTCTCATCTCCAGTGACTACCCGACTCATCCAGTCTCTACCGTCGCTCTCAATGCGGGACAACAAATCCTTGCAGATCGATTTTCGCATGTCTTTCCTTTCACGGGTGAGAAATTTTGGCACCATCTTTGTGCAAATCTTTCGCATATTCAAATTTTAGTGTAACATCTTGCGAACGGTTTCTTTGTTGACATTTAACTCGTCAGACAATGCACGAATGCTTAGGCACCGGTCAGACGTGATCAGTGCACGAAAACGGTCAACATTCGCGTCAGTACGAGAGGTGACGGGAGCTCCTTCACGTGGATCGTCTTCTACCGATTCACGTCCCTCCTTGAACCGTTTTGCCCATTCAAACACACGTGTTTTCGCCATGCACTCGTCTCCATACACCACCTGCAATTTTCGAAGGATTTCCAACGGTTTTTCGCTAGATTTCACCAAAAATTGAATCACGACACGTTGCTTGAAATTTGAGCGCCACTAAAAGTTACTTCCAAAAAATACACATAAAACACAAACCAAACGTGGTATCGACTTCAACCTTGGACTGAAATTAAAAGAAAGGTCCCCGCCTCTCTAGAAAAACGTTGACGAACGATGCAGTGTTGCAATTTCCGAGTTATAACTAAATTTCCATAACTTAATTGCCACACATCGTACATATCTGCCTAATACCTACTTGATCCAAAGTTAAGGAAATGCGATGTAGAAATAAATGTAACAATATTAACAGCCAGACAAAAGAGCAACATACTACTATGAAAGAATGGTGCGAGAGTGTTGAAGTTTCTTGAAAGTTGCAGTTTCCACATCGCTATATCATCTCCACCGAATCATACCGCCGCTGGAACGTGACCGTACAAGTTCCGAAAACGTCGCCGGAACGTAGCAGGCATCAAAAACTTATTCCCCATTTTCATCGTAGGCACGTTATGGGAACGTTTCTATTACGTACCCATGACATGTGGCAAAACACTTTAAAGCATCTACAATAGCCATAGCTACGTTCCAACGACTAATTGTGCTAGAGCCTTTGAACTCTCTACTAGCGGTATGCATGTTTAAAAAATACCTGGTTAAAGTAGCTTAATAAAAGTTTGATAATTTAGAGTACTTATTTATTAATTTTATGGTATTATTAACAGTAATGATTGAAATATATGTTAATACGTTAATAATAACATGCATTAGAACATTTGTTCACCTAACGGCCTCATATGGGTTTACCTTCAAGAAATTAAATTTTTAACGATATACGCTCTATTAAGTCTACAAGACCATGAAGTTATCGGAAATGGCGAATGCGCCAATGATAAACATCTATGTTTTACTGAAAATGAAAAAACGACTTCTATACACTTGGTAGATTTATAAGAATAAATATTAACACCTTAATTGATTAAAGTATACACCAGAACACTTTTTAATTTTAAATCGTTGCTTACAAATTTAAGATATTAAATAACGAAATCTTAACAGCAATAATAATAGATTATGTACATAATATGTACAGAATTATTTATTACATTTACGCCTAATCCCTAATTATCTATCTCCATAGAACAACAAATCAAATTATATGTTATTGGTTGAATGCGCCAAATTGGTAGACAAATAAACCCTGATCTCTAAATGGTCATATGATGTGAAGAAAAACATAGCCGAAAATACTAAAAAAATTAGATTAAACATTTATGATTCCTCTTAAAAATAATAAATCTGTATTAAAAGTTACAGAAGAGATCAATTGGCTCTTCTTTGTTTGGTAACAGAAACTGAAATTGAAAATTATAGTTAAAAAATAGTTTTTTCTACAAAGACAAATAATTTAATGACTGAACTATCTAAGACCTAACAAAAATCAGGTATGTTGAATGAATGAATCTCATGCTGCCTCTTTCAAGGATGTCGAAAAAAATCCGGATCAAATAACAACAAAAAGCGGTCAAATCAATAAAGGTTTACGTACGGGAATCTATGAAGGTATTTATTGGTATTTGTTTTATTTAATTGGTGATGTAAATATTTTTGTAACATAAACTAAGTACTAACTATACCATTGTTGTGAGTTTATCTAGAGGCATGTGAAAATAATTGTTAAAATGTAAGGTTAAAATATCAACTGGCTCTGATTACTTCAGATAAAGTTGACAGCAAATTAAATAGAGAATGCGATGAAACGTTAAAGCAACTTTTCGACTGGTTTAACGCGAACAGTCGATTGTTTAATGTTGAAAAGACTCTGATACTTAGATTTCATACCCAACAAAGAAAATGCCAGTAATGACCAGTAGTGTTGACATATTGTCTTGCTTTTTCTTGGTGTTGCAAGATAAGACAAGATTTAAAAAAGTCTTGTGAGACAAGAAATATTAATATGGTAAGAAGTCTTGCAAATACATGAATAGATAATATTTAAGTGGACATTACTGAAAAAATAAATATTGCATTTCCGTTGTAGACAATAACACGTCGAGTGCAAGCAAAAAACACTTGTGCAAAAACCAAAAATTGCATTTTCTAATAATTTCGTAATCCAGTATGTAATAAATATGACTGAAAATAATGTCACAGGATTTGCCCCCATCGCCCGCGCTGGTGTGCTGATAGGCAATGATGCCGTCGATCAAGGCGCGTCAGGAAGATACGCGAGCCGCATCAAGAATATTCGGGAGCCGCTCGGGAATGGATCCAGAGCTACTAGAATATTCGTTTTGCCTATATAAGGAGAATACGGGAACCGAACGAGAGAGTTTTGATTTGGATGTTTCAGTGAGATTCATTGGAGATTCAGAGCAATTTAAATAGTGATTAATTAGATAACGATTAGTTTAGTTGTATTTAGTATTCAGTGGCGTACAGAGTGTTTAATAAAGAGCAGTGAATAATTAACGGATTGTTTTTTATGGTAACAGAAGTAGGGTAGGAAACCCGTAACAATAATATAAAATATGCAATTACTTAAAACGTCTCATAGAAAATGGACTAAATATGGCGTCGATTTGAACGTATATGTTTGTCTTGATCATAAAACGCAAAAGTAGAATGACAGATGAGTGCAATAAAAATTGTATTGCACTAGTGCAATAAATAACCAATTTTTTCACTAAACATAGTTCAATAAAGTTTTGCTTTTAGCATGAACGTAGAAGAATAAATAAAATAAATTAGTAGAACATTAAGTTAATAAAATCCTCCAAATTTTCAGTTTCAGTTGCTTTTTATTAATTTTTTGATACGTTGTTTGCTTTGTATCGAATTTGTCTAAAAAAAAATTAAAATGGCATTACTATGACGCTAATATCTACCAATCCCTAAAGAAATTTTTCAAACAAATTTCTTTTAGAATTATTTTCTAAATTTAATTTATTTTGAAATGAATATGAATAACCAGGCGAGTTCATAATATATTAAGCAGAAGTATTAAAAAATATTTCCTAAACTTTTCAAATAAACTTTTTCTTTAATTTGACCAGTTCCATTAACGCTTATTATATACGTACACCTACTCGCAAATTAAGATTTTATCATATTTACCAGGAAAGATAGAACATATAAGTAACAAAAATTTAAACTTGAAAAGATATTAAAATTATTATAAATGCCAATGTCACAAGAGTCTAATTATTCCTGTATTTTAATAAAAAATATTATATAACATATTATTCAATGTAGCCTTGACAATTCTTATATCTAATGTTTTATATTAAAAGAATATTAAATAGCGTAGAAAAGTAATACTATATTAACAAAAGACATATGGCCAATGGTGGAAAAAAAGGAGGAAGCAGAGGCAAAAAAATAATAAATGTCTAATATTTCCAATTAAAAAATATGATCAATATTTGTTAAACTAATAAAGTATTCGATGTGTTACAAGGTTTCTTCTTGTTAATCTTGTTAAATATTTGTGTCAATAACATTAATTATCTTTTACGATCAATTAATAAAAGTAGTAATTATTTAACACAATACAAATGATAGTAACTATTTTAAATTCTTCAGTTGTTAAACTCTATTGAATATATACCTACAGGGTGTATCAAAATTAAGAGGCAATTTTATGTCGAAAAAAATTACTTTTTCTTCGTATGTCCAAAAATTATTCGTAAGGAAATTACAACCACTTTAATAAATCTTTTTTTTTTCTAAATAACTCAAAAGGGTACTTGGTTCATATTGACTGAATGTTTAATTTTTGAGTAAAACCTGTTTAAAACTATTGTTACAAGAGTTAATTATGCTGATTTAAAATCCATCAAAACATGTTGTGATGAATAAAAATGAAGTTGGCGCTTTTTGAAAGCGAAATGTTAATTATTTTTAGTAATGTATTTTTATTAAAAAAAGAACTCTTGATTCATATTGATAGAATGTTCCATTTTTGAGTAAAACCTGTTTAAAAATAATGTTACATGCAAAAACGGAATTCTAGGAAACAACTACTACTGCGGTCTAAAGCCCCGATCAACAAGAGTCCACCACATATACACCGGTTTTGGACTTATTAGATCTCATCAGCATGCCACAGATGAGGTATTTATTTGACGAATACCCGAGCTGTTTTAAGTCCGACAGAAACCAGATGTTCAAATAAAATAGTAATGTTACATATTGACGTATTCGTAATTTTATTCCTTATGGCGTCCATAAGAAAAAACAATTGAATGTTGCATAACCGAAGCTAATGGTCGTAGAAATGTTCTTTCGACGAATATCGATTTCTCGCATATTCTCATGCCCCTGTACGAAAGTTAAACCCTTTTGTTGAGAAATAATGATGGCATTCTCTAAAATCGCTATTTTCAGATTTTTCACAATATTTCAGCAATGCCAGCAGATATCTTGGATCTGTTTGGTTTATCTTAATTTGAACCACCCTGTATACTTTATGATTTCCGAGATGCCAATGGTAAGCCATCAAAAAACGGTCCACCCTGTGTACCTACTTCATTATCACCACATTTTTCATGCACTAAGTTAACTGTTTATTTTGTTAATATCTACCTTACAATACAACATTAAAGACAAGGTAAAAATCGTGATACGCTACCAGGCTTAGTACAATGGCAGGTATTTTTAGTAAGAGAGTTCTTACAAGTAGATCCATCACCAAGAGGTAACAGTACTCTACGTGTTCTCTGAATTACGAATGGCATGTCGACAGTAAACTATTTATTATCGTTTCAAACTTAATTACCACCACCTACGAACATTGTTATTTTTTTCTTTTGGAGAAACAAAAGATGCGGGCGTGTTCATATTCAATTTTTCGTATCCTGTTTCTAGAAGGTAACGTTATACTATTGAACTGAACTTAAAATTCATTTGCCATATTTAATATTAAATGAAAAATTATAGCTCGTGAACGCTTCCCGTGTCTTTATAAATGCTGTTGAAAGTGGAAAAAAAATCGACAAAATATAGTAAAACGTCATACACACACAGTTTCAATAGACATAACACAACTAAAATAAATTTGAAGGCGAGGACAGGACTGAAAATGACATGTATAGCGTAGGTTTTTACTGAAAATAAACCGGATTTTACTGCGGTTTACAACGATTTATGCGAAACTGGTGATCGATTGGGTTCAACTAACTAAATATGGAAATTAATCATTTGTAATTCACATATTATCTTATTATTCCAAATGACGGAATTTAACTTCTGTTAAAACGCTTCTTGCGGAAAAGCTAGAGGTGGATACTGGTCATCAATATAAAATGTATCACGTGTGTAACAGATTGGAGTCCAAGCCATAGAGGTGTATTTAGGTTTCGATCTAACCAAACGTATTAAACAGCAAACATAGAGAGACTAGGGTTTAAAGTTATTCATGTTACGAACAATAAATCCTAAACATTTACAGACATTTTTTACATTTTAAATGTACTTTAGCATATATTCACACTTTGATCATATCGTTGACTAAAACTCATTTGGTAGAATTCAAGGGCAGTTTATTAACAATAAACCAAGGTTATTAAATCTAGATTGTTTTGGAGATTCATGGCATTTAAAACATATTGATGGATGGATTGTTTTATTATATCATCGGCGTACACCAACTCACATGTAATTGAGAAGCAACATCATTAAAGTATAATGTAAATATCAGTGGTCCAAAGATAGAACCCTGCGGAACACCTAACGTTTGGGCAAACTCGACAGATGGAACTCCAGCGATCTGAACAAACTGAGTTCTAGCAAGCAAAAAAAGTCCTAAAGAGCTCAGCAACTGGTTAGGCTTAAGTTTACAGGATATAAGTCATTTCACTTGGCGTGGTCCGTTTTACAACCGGTCAAATTATCGGTTATAAAATAATAACAAATACACCTAGACATACTTACCATATGAAATAATACATTTATTGCCCAACAGACAGATAAATGTTTTAGAGGTATTTTCAGAACACAAAATAAAGTATGAAACAGTAATAAAAATTGTTCAAAATGACTACCGTTGCTTGCAAGAAACGTTCTCCGTACAGCCAATCGGCAGTTTTCTTATAATTTCTGCTACATGTATTACGATCTATTTTTGTGTACATGCACTACATAACTACATTGTGTTTCTTTTAAATTACTATATATTTTCAGTACAATTTTTGCTTGGTTGATTTGTAACAAATTATTTTTTTAAATCTTATCCCTACGTAAAAAGATATGCTATGAAATTTAATTTCACAAATAAAATAAGTATTTACATTACTTATCTCGTTAAAAAATACAGGGTGTTCCATTTGAAAAAATAAAAATTTTGCCCTTGAAAGAGATAACATTTGGTACGATTTCGTAAACACCCTGTATGGCATTTATAAACAGTGACCACTTCAGAATTTACGGTGAACCTGTGTTGTTTAGATTGCGCGAAAAAAAACAGTATATCAACAACGATCACCTTTACAGGTGGGTATTCTTGGACATTGACAATTTTTTATTTCGTGTTATTCAAATTTATACGACTGTTAATAAAATACACCTTTTCTTCATTCCTATGCCTACATACATTATTTTCTGATTCATATTTTATCTCTGATCCGCATATTTTGCAATTATTGCATAAGAACAAACAGTATTTTTCTATTCCTGTAAATTATCAGGTATTTGCGTTGTACACGCAGCTAGCAGATAATCAAAGCGGACGTAACATGCCGTACACCCATACAACAATTATTATGTAAAGTCGTCGAACGCGCCTATGAAAGTGTGCCCGCCTTTGTTGTTCTTCTTCTCGTCTTGCTTGGCGTACGATCGATCTTATTTTTATATAACTCGAAATTAATACCGTAGCACCTACGGTACGTTGCGTAATGCGGGTAACTCTAATAAATCAATTACCTGCATGTTACCGTGAAGGGGAAGATGGTTTAAATAACAATAATTTACGCTGTGGTCTGTATTTTATTTTCTTTTCCTACTTGACAATGAAGATACACGGTACAAACGGACGTGGTATCTTCACATTATATTAACAATGGGAGGGAAATGTTACGGAAATTCGGAAAATATATATTTACACCAGAGCTGTCCACCTCCAAGTGGCTCAAGGGCCGCATCATACTTTGTATGCAACTTTATCAGTGATTTGTAATAGGTACAAACAAACGTGCTTGTTTGTGTAACTATTTTTATTTACAAAAAAAGTGGGTAGTTTTAGTCTGTTTGGAAATGAAAGAGAGTAATAAAACCCCGAGATAAGAATATACACTGTGAAACATTTGTTGTTGACAAATGAAGCGAATTATCAGACAGATTTTGAGTTTATAAAATTCATGTTTCACGGAAAAACCGCTTTCGCAAAGATATGCACTTCCCAGCATTGAGCTCATCATAAGGCCTAAGATTCGCCAGTTGAAGTAACATTCTCCTGGGACTAACTTAAAAAAGTCCAATCCTATTTCAGTTCTTCCCAGGTAAAATCTAACTCCAAATCACACAATTCCAGTTGAAGGTCTGCTCTGCCTACGTTCTCAACAGAAATAGTAAATGTTTGAGTATAATCTTAAATTTTTCCTTTGATTTTCCTAAAGTCGTTTAATCGGTTCTCAAATTCTTTTACAATGTCAATGTATTTTATATGTTAAATACAAGATTTTTTGAAAATTCTTCATTTCTTAAAGTGCTCTTTGCAACTTGAAAAAAATTAAAAAACATGTTTTTCTAGTGAAGACTTGAAAAATTTAGATTTGTTTTTCAAATCCTATGACTATATAAATTGGCAATGTTCTGCTTTCCTTGTAGCTTCAAGTTAATTCGTTAAGGTAAGATGTCAGGTCTGTTAAAAATCCAAGGTCTGAAAGTTTGCGTCTACAATTTGATTTTCCAGTTCCGTAGTGTCGTATGTCACTTCATTTCTAAGGAAAATGGGAATCTCCTTGCACAGAGCTATGAAACGTTGCAAACGGTGTGAAGTAACAGGTCCCCATATATAGTATCTAATTCTGAGTCGAAGCGTGATTACCCCCTCTTATAATAATAGTTATTTTAACAACTACATTGACATTCATTTGACGTAAGGACTTTCCACATAGGACCTCTTGGTAAACAATACGAAACAATACAGTGCATCACAGGACAGTTGATATTATTTTATTTTAAGAGTACTCCAAATTTTCAGTTCCTATCATAACTTCGGTCCATCAGTGACAATAAAGGAACATTTATAGAATCCCTCATAGACTGATACCATCTTATTTACAACTTCAAAAATATCCGTACCCTTTGGAGAGGAATAAGATCAAGTATGTTATCTGCTACGACTGAAGCCCTCTTGAATAGTTCGAACAAAAATTACAACTCGGCTGAAGTCAGTGCTTTCGTCCAGGCAGAGTGAAAACATTTACAGTTTTCAATTATGCCGTACAATTTTTGGGATACATAGCGATTAATGGAAAATAGTCAAATTTATGCCAAACATAACCAAATGGTGACAGACTTCTATCAATTAATAATCAGTTTTCCAATTTAGATTTACACTATAACATTAACTTAAGACAAAGTACAAACAACGTCACTCATACAAAATGTCATTTTGTGGTTGTTAATCGATAGAAGTTACTTATAAAAATTTCGTCATATTCACCATAAATGTATGTTTAGCATGAATTTGACTATAAGATATAAGATTGCCAGATCTGCCTTCGTGTTCTTGAAAACCTATTATTGTTGTTTGTGATCTGATTCCCAACGGTTATTATAAACTCGAACTTTGTGCGTTATTTTTCTTTTCTAGGAAGACATATTTCACAAGTATTAACAAATTAACACTTGACCATAACAATTAACTTCGCGAAGCGTATTCAACGTTTTTCTGTTTATGAATCTCTATTCCACACTATTAACTCTGCAGCACTCATCAGCATGTCACAGGTGAGTGTCTGTCATAACTCATAGAAGGGATAATTAGGAAGGGAACATTATAAAGGTTTCCAGTCTGACTTAGTATCATATTTTGTTTAAATTATAAGAGCTTAATCGCTTGTCCGCCACACATATGACAAGACAAAAACAATTATTTACACGTATAGGTACAACTTCATCACTGATGCCAAATTCAACTGTTAATTTTAAATTGAACCTATATTATATTGCATACTTTGCTTATTGCATAATATTTAAATAAAAGTACAATGCAACCTATAACCGCTGAATCGATGACTGTTAACAGTTGGCTATTATGTTGACAAATTAAATCAGTATTCTTTTCACTTTGAGCTATTTTTATTCAAGGCAAAAGCGTCAAAATTTGAGGCTAGGCCCGAACAACACTCGAAATTAACGCTTTATGCCACTTATCCACACATCAGGATCTACCCTTTCAATGTAAAAATAGAATAACTTTAGGTGTGCTCGGTGATCACAATCACTCTTTTAGTAAAAGTACTACCGAAAAGACCGCCCTACTGTTCAAATATTCCGCGACACATTAATAAGTCTTATATAACAATAACCGAACGATATAGCTTGTTTTTTCCATGTTCAATGATATCATTACAATAGAAAACACCTTAAACATATGTAATGCGTCGAATTCCAAGCGACTAGAGAAGTGACGCAGCATTTGTATCTACCAAACAAGTCTATCTGGATACACATATCTTTAAGGAAATGAATTACATAATTATAATTGTTTTTGTGATTTAGTGGGTGTGTGGAGGTACAAAAAAAAGACAAGAATAAATATGAATACCATGTATAAATATAAATTGTTACATCTACTGACTCTAACACAATAGTAATGAGAAATACCGCATTGTCAAAGAACATCTGACAGTTTAAAACCAATTAATGACCCCTGATTGATAACTGTTTTAAATTTAAAACAGTTTGTTTTAACTTAAGGCTTAAAAAATTGGCTTCAAGTCTATTAAATTTTGAATTATTTTCCGAATTCTACAGTTTTCAAAGAAATCATAAATAAAACTGAATAAAAGGTATAATGGCAATCCTCATTAAGTTTATATAAAGTGTCCGAAATGTAAGTCCCGATGATAAAGCGGTTTGTATATTCAACCAAAAGGAACAAAAATCTCATGAAAAAAAACGAATGGTTTTTCTACAAATATATTTCAAAAATAAAAATACAATCGCAATAAAACGCAAAATTATGTTACGAAAGGTACATTTAAGGTAACTAAAAGCCCCCTGTAACGTAATTTGTTCGTAAACAATTGTCAGAAAATCTTTAAAACTGTAACGTACTGCAACGTTCGATACCATTGCAATCTGTCTGCTGCCACTGTTAACCTAAAAGTATTATTAGTCATACTTAGTAGTATTATGGCTAGTGCGTTTCGTTTTTCTCTAGTGCATGCGTGAGATTTGTGAGTGTATACAGGGTGTCCGGAATGTAATGGGACCCAGCTTAAACATAGCTTCCTGTGATCAAATAGAAACGATTTAGATAAACTTAGCTTAGTGCTTCGTTTAGAAGTTACAGGGCTTCAAAGAAAAAAAAATGTTTTCTTGCTATGGGCATAATTAAGAAACTAAACGTCCAGTCATGTTCAAATTTGGTACAGTTATGTTTTAGATAAGTACAAGCATTGTGAAGTAGTAAGTAGTGCCGTATATCGTAGAGGGCGCTCTTTTTTTGCTGATCCTATTTTGATACGCTTGACTGAAAATTGTGATGGAGAAATTAATTTTGCGTAGGAAAGCTATACTTGTACAGCAAAATAAAGGCACTCTTATTCCGGACACCCTGTATATTGATTTTGACATAATTCCTTATTTCTTATACAAGCGCAGGTAATTATTGTTTGAGGTTATTTTAGTTTTACTATCTTTATATATTCTTAAATAGGTACCTATATCTTTATTAACAAGTATATCTATGCCTATTTATAATATTTTATAGACCTGAATGAAACACATTTTATATTGATTTGCATATTTATTTGCATTTATGTTAATGTAAGCACAAGTGTAAGAAAACTATTTCTTGCTATACTGTGCACTATTAGCAGTTTTATATATTCATATCATATAACTATCCTTCTGTTTAAGCGTGCTGAAAACCAAGATTTGATATTGATAAGACTACATAAGTGAATCCAGCTTTCACAAACTGAAACATAAATAATAAATTTATAGATACACATAATACTTTAAATGTAAGTAGGTAGGTAATCATAAAATGGATAAGTTACTAATATTCATAAAAGAAAACATCAAACCTAACAGAATGATTAATGAGAAAATTTTAAATGTAGCACAACTGCTTAAACTAATTATTGACTTTAAACTGGATCAAGAAATAGTGACGTCCATGGATATTCAATTTTTTTAATGTGTTATGTGAGCTACTATGTGTTTCGTCGAGAACACCTTGAGAAAACTTTGGATAAAGATGGAAAACAATTGCTACAGATGAAACTAAAGGAAAGCATCTGTAATTAGTAGGATATTAGAAACATGTTTTAAAAAATAGTTAATAATAATAATATATCTCATTCTAATCGCGAGGATTAGCCCAGAAGTCGGAGAGTTGCGCGGAAGAGAGGACGGCATATTATTATTATGCGTGCTGCATTTGCGCTCTGGAACGTCTTATGTTGTTAGGCCCTGACCACCATTAAGTGCAGGATTCAGGGAAACCTGGACAACCGCATTAATTAGGGGGATGGTCAAGTGTTTACGGTATCAATCTCTCACATTGACCCAAACCAACTTTCTTGCACCCTACCATACCCACAGAGAGGGTGCCAATCCTCTCTGCAAATATAGCTATAGTCTGTTTGGAAATGAAAGATAGTAATAAAACCCCGAGATAAGAACCGGCCATAAGCGTGGTAATATTTCGTTTCAGGTAATTATCGGGTAACACTAATGCTAACAGGTAATGGATGTACATTAGTATATTTTACTGGATACATCATAGGGCAGGAGCCAGTGTATTGTCACAGATCAATCCAGTCTTAGAGCTGAATATACAAAGACGTGCTAGTGCAGTAGAGTAAAATTCGACTTGTGTTTAGTGACTATTGTGCCAGCGAATATAATATTGTTTGGGTAAAATGTCGAGCTTATCAGATTACGTACCTACTAAACGCGTGAAAAGATGCGCGCTGTCTCAGAATGAGAAGATTATTATATTAAATGTAATACATTGAAACACCAAAATCCTACCAACAGTGTTGACGACATCGTGGAAAAGTGTTTCAAAATGACAGGTATTGGAAAATCGACTATCTACAGACTTTTAAAGGAAACAAAAAATGAATAAGATACTGTAAATGTTATTGGCAGAAAAGTACACTCATTTTATTTTAAAAAAGAAATACCAACGCTAAACAAAATTTTAAGTGAACTTTCAGAGGACAACGATTTGCCAAAAATCAGTAGAAGCAAATTATGGGCCGTCTTACGAGAGTTGAATTTTTGCTGGGAAAAGCAGAACAGTCAGTTCATATCGATAAAGATGAAATTATTTGTTGACGAAGATCCTACTTAAGATCAATTAGAAAATTCCGTGACGAAGGGAGGAATATTTATTATCTAGACGAAACTTGGATCAACGAGGCATATACTGTAACAAAAATATGGCAAGATAAAAATGTAAAAAGTTTTCGACAAGCATTTTTGGATGGACTTTCAACAGGGTTCAAGGCACCTTCAGGTAAAGGGCGAAGATTAATAGTGACACATATAGGTAGTGCCAGTGGTTTTGTAGATGGCGGTTTAATTTTATTTAAATCTAAAAATACAGGTGACTATCACGAAGACATGAACGCAGATGTTTTCGAAGAGTATTTTACACAGATGTTGGATCTTATTCCTCCGGGGTCTGTAATTGTCATGGATAATACCAGTTACCATTCACGGCAGACCGAGCGGACGCCTACGACTGCTTGGAGGAAAGCCGATATAATTCAATGGTTATCCGGAAAAAACATTTCTTTTGAAACAAATATGGTGAAAAAGGAACTTTTGACACTTGTCAATCTTAATAAAGATCAGAAAAAATATGTTATTGATAAAATGGCAACAAATCGCCAAATAACGGTACTACGGTTACCACCTTATCACTGTGAACTTAATCCAATCGAATTAGTCTGGGCGCAGGTAAAAGGAGATGTAGCGCGAAATAATACGACGTTTAAATTAAGTGACGTGAAAATTTTGTTAAAAAATTCCTTGGAACGAGTAACTGCAGGTAACTGGCAAAGATGTATACATCATGTACAAAAAGAAGAGGAGAAAATGTGGGAACTCGATAATTTAATTGACGTTACTGTGAAACCTATCGTTATCAATCTAGGAGACGAAGATAATTCAACTGAATATTCAGAGGATGAATTTTAATATACCTACTTTTTTATTTTCTTTATTGTACATTTATACAACACTACATTTACTCACCATAATGTGAATTTTCAAAATACATATATTTTTGTGTGGAATAAAAGTCTATTCATTAAATTTAAATATAAATATTTTGATAATAATATTGAATAATTTTATTTGAATTACTAAAAACCCTCTTAACCCGGTTATGATGCTTAAAGTAGCCTCTAGTTTTGAAATGCCGTTTTTATATTGTTTACTTATAAGAGAAATGGACCGAGAAATTGAAGCGGCATAGACAAAGACGGACTGTCGGGGATTAAATTTTAGCTACCTGCTACAATTTAGTACGGTTCGATCACACAGTTTTTTTTAAAGTACACCTCATCTATACCGATAATACATAATATAAAAATATTGAATATAAGCACCAGTACTACATTTATTTACGATTTGCATACATGATAAGCTTTTATTATTCTCTTTCATTTCTATACAGACTATAGTCTACGGTCTACCTGATAAAGCAGTACTTCAACAATTACTGATAAAAGTAATTCTACAGTTTTCAAATATTTATCTAAAACTTCTTAGGTAACTACAAGAATACAGACTACAAAAAAAGTCTCCCACAAGAACAAAATTACTAACCTCAAAACATATTAATTTAGCAACTGTTGGCAAAGTATTTAAATTGAGAATAACCTCATGACTTGACAGATTCGTATTCAGCATATCAAAATAAAAGTTGGTTAAAATCCATGGTTACAGGATGACGTAGTATGCAAGAAAAACCACTTTTTTGTATAGTTACCTGTGTTGTTAATTAATATACAATATCCCTATCGCAAGGCGTAAAATTGTGAAGATCGACGACAGTGACCCAAGGGTGGCACAGTTTACTAAATTCCATTATAATTATTAGGTTAATTAGTAGAAAACGTTTGAGAACTTAAGGTTACCAAATATTTGTTCAATCCATTAAACATTGACATGTAACACTTTTCAATAAAGACGAAAGTCAAGATTGAAACACCTAGCAGATTTATATAGAGATAATTTTAGTAAGACACCATAGTGGCAACGAATTCATACAAATTATACTTACTCCTACTATGAGATCATTACTCATGGGATATAAATTGACAATTCTCATTTCCAGGGGTCTTTGAGATCTCATCATAATTATTAAGAGGCTTCGTTGTACTGCAAGAGGTTGTCGGTACCAGTTGCCACGAAAAATGCTATGAGATATTTCCAAAGACTGAAAACGTAAACAGAAAAATAAAATAGTTCAAAGATGAACTGTGTTTTATTTATTTTAGTACATTATTATGTAAAAACTCACTTCAAGAATCAATTCATTGCAGCTGTAATACAAGCAGTACATTTCAACAAATAGCGCCATAATATATAACATACTGAAGCAAATAGTAATCATGAAATCCATGTTAAGCGCCAAGTTCTTTAGCAACTAAAATAAAAATCGCCCAAGTATAATTAAAATATATTGAAAAAATTAAAAGATGCTTTTATATTCAGTATTTTGTATTATGCAACCTACCGACATTATTCCCATTATGGCCAAGGACATATGGTAAGATCGTACAAAAAAATCAAAGAAAAATAGCCACTTCAAATTGTCATTTAGATATTCTACATACCTAAAAATGAATTACAAACAAGTCAACAATGTGATGAAATTTAAAAAATTGAATCTTCAGTATTACTACAAATTTAGAACAAAAATTATACATTCCACATCCTCTTTTAAAAAAGCAAAATGTTTTACATAAAATTTATAAATCGGGGGTTTTTGCGGACGAGAAATTCAAATATGTTTCTAATTTTGACGTCACTAGTAGAGGGCGCCACTTGTGGCAAATCATGTTTCTTTTAAATGACAGAACTTTTTTGCATCTTACTGTATCCATCTGACTATCGAAACAATCGATTCTCCTACTTGTTTTATTTGAAAAAGGTATACCTTGCTGAAGTCGGTAGGCGTAACCATGTTTGAAATAATCGTATTTGAAATGCTCAGTGCACCGAGTAAAAACTGTTTTGGTTTCAGGTAAAATGCCTTTTCTGCTGAAAATACATCAAAATATTACTTCGGCGAGGTTTTATAAACAACAAAACACAAAGATTTTATCAAAGCAGGCCGATTTTTTGAAAATTTTGCACATCTCCATAATTTACCGTTCTGAACAACTTTTTCAAGTAACAGTTTACTGTATCTTCAGTAGGAAAGGCACTTTAACTGAAACCAAAACAGTTTTTACTCGATGCACTGAATATTTCAAATAAGATTATTTCGAAATAAATACACCCTGTATTTCCAGAAATACATAAGTACTTACGTAATAATTTCCATGTGCTCCAAAATAAAGCTTTTTAGAATTTCTGAACTAGTCAATTCATTATTACTTTCATCCTCGAAGTGCTCGAATTTATGTCCCAACACTTTTAAATGCGCTACAGGAAAGTATATCAGAGAACTTAATAAAGTGTTGCATGCTATAAAGATGAAAGAACCGTATGTACGCGATATGAGTTGAAAACTAGTTACCAGTATGAAGTGTTTTTCGGCATCAAAAGGAACTGCTTGTGGTAAATTAACTTGTTTACCGGATACAGTACAATTAAATATCTCTTCATAAGCTAACTTGCTTTTAACTCCAAGGTATACCAGTAGATATAACATAAATGTAATAGAAACAACAGTTGCAAGTATTAAGTAGAAAATTGTGGTGTTATATTTCAAACAATTCCTGTATATATTTCTGATATCACTATCATTGCTGTTAATTATGAGCCTTTCTTTCTTCGCTATTACTCTCATTAGTTTTCTAATAGATTTCTGTTGGCATAGCACAGCCTTCCAAAGCAAAACCCCATAACTAAGAACAAACTCTATTGCATATGCTTGCTCTTCAGGACTTGCATATAAAACATCCTTAGTTCCAATAACCAGAGTTACAACAAATGTTAGATAAATAGTCAAAATTATAAAGCGATATGTTTGATAGGCATAAACCGATAACTTCATGGGCCATATAGCGATGCCTATCATGACATTTTTACTTAATTTTAAAAAGTTTGAATCGTACTCCATAATTCTCAATAACTTGTCACTAAATTGATAAGTATGGTATGTATGTATGTTGGTACGAGTATTTAAATGAGCCTTGATTTCGTGAATAATTTATCCAGTTTAAATTACGGTTGCTTGCATGGAAACTCCACACTTGCATCTGAATATTTTACGCGCAGTTTTTTCTAATTTTAAAGAAATACACGGCATAACTTAGGTAAGTAAAAATATTTTAAAAATCAATACTTACATTATTTTAAGGAGGGGATTGAGGGTTATGACCTTATTTTATTGTTATCCCATTAAAAAATATAAAAATTGACGATATAGATATCAAGACTTCGTAAGTATAATTAAAATATATTAAAAAATTTAAAAGATGCTTTTGTATTCAGCAGTATTTTATATTTAGCAACCTACCGACATTATAGCCACTTCAAAATGTCATTTAGATAATCTACATACTGAAAATGCATTACAAACAAGTCAACAATGTGATGAAATTTAAAATATTGAGTCTTCAGTATTATTACAAATTTAGAACAAAAATTATGAATTTCAAATTTGATTTAGGTATAATGATAAAACATTTTCCATATCCTCTTTTAAAAAAGTAACTAATTTTGCTTATAAAAAAATGTTTATATTTGAAGGGTTGCCTTCTGTCACGAATTCTCACTCCCTACGCTTGAAAATATTCGCGACGTGCCTTCAAAGTTATACCATTTTCATGTCATGCCAAACGAATTATACCTAATACACATACAGGACGTTTCTGAAATAAGTGTCTTCACTTCAAAAGAGTAATATAGAAGACACGAAAATGAATTTATTAAGCAATTTGTCAAGATAAAAAAATTGGCAAATGAAAGAAACAGAAACATTTGAAACCGGCTCTAAAAGTTTTTTGCCAGTGTAAATGTTTACTTTTTATCAGTATTTTAGGGGCATCCGATTAGAAAGTAAGTATTGAAACACCGCTAGGACCGAAATTAATTACAAAATAATAGAACTAAATTCCTTACCATAAATTGACATTAGATAATTCTATATGAATTGTTCGAAAATATTTCCACGGACTAATAAGCGTGCTTCTAAACGGCGGTTAAAATGATCTTGTACTCGTGCCATTTATCTAAACATCTACGTAATTTCGTCAGTTGCAGCAAATATTCGCTGTTGAAAATCGGTAGCATCAAGAATTCGGCACCATTTCTGCTAATTCTTGATTTGAATAACGCGTTCGCGCCAGTAACCGTACTGAGCAACCATATGTCGCTTGTAAACAGTTGATTAAGAGGGGCGATTCCAACAAAAAAACATCTAAATCTGTCTCTTTTATTGTATAATTGCATATCTACTATATATATAGAATGTCCGGAATATAAGTGCCGTTATTAAAGGGGTTTGAATATTTGGCCAAAAGCTACAAAAAACTCTATTGAAAAATAATAATGAATAGTTTTTCTACAAATACATTTCAAAAATAAAAATAAAGTGCAATAAAATGCAAAACTGTGTTACGGAATTCCAAACTAAGGTGCAGAGATCTGATTTTGTATCCGACAAGGCACGAGATTTTGTTATAAGCATCAAGTTGTCTAGTAGCTTTTGTTTTAAATCTAAGTTGGAGAGGTCACAGAAAACTATTTTTGTTTAAATGAAATGTGGCATAATACATCTGAAATCAGAAACGTTTCGTATTACACATTGTTAAGTCTTCATTATTAGCACAGAAAAACGTCGTTTTAGAAGATTTATTACGTGAAATTTTGGTAAATTCATTTGGAATAGCGCTTTTGAAGCTTCTACGGCCAGTGACGTTATTTAATCTATAGTGATTTTCCAAGTTGCTAAGGTGTGACCTAGGTAACTGGTTGCTGCCGGTAACAGAATTAACTTGCACATTTATAGTCTTAGCTGAGATTTTTTGACCTGCCCTTATTGTTCTCGGGCTAGGCTTTGCGGAGAGCGGACTCGTTTTCGATACCCCTGAGCCCCCTCACATGATTTTGGTTCTTCTATTCCTATTCTTGCATTACGACTGCTACGGTTGGCACTGTGCCTCCAATAACGGTGATCTTCCTATACCTTATTTAGCAGCTTTCGTATTTTCATAAATTAAATATTTTAGAAAAAACTGTATATTCAGTTAAAAAATAAAATTACTCATATTTATTCCCTATAAACATAAATTAATTAAAGATCTAAGTTTTTAATCCAAAAATAAGTAGTCTACTTATTATTGGGAAAAGATCAATTTTATCTTTGTCATTTTACACCAACACCTGTTTGTGTAATTAATCAATTATAAGTATAAAATATAGAGTAAAAGTAATAATATATTTAAATAATAGTAACTAAATAACAATTAATTTGGTTACCTATAACTTCCTCATTTTATAGATCCTAACCTAAACGGATGCACACGAGAATAGAAAAAAGAATGAGCGGAATGGCATGAAATAGAAAAAAAATTAATATGGTAATAACCTTGTTCTTTGTTCTCTTCATTTCTATAATATATAGCCTTTATTAAAGTAGTCCGTAACCATGGGCAAATCACCTTCTGGTAGACTGTCAGAGTATCGATACAATTTATCATAGAGCAAAAATGAAGGAATTCATATTTCGAATACCCTGTATTTTCAGTAATACATAAGTACTTATGTAATAAGTTCCATGTGGTCCAAAATAAAGCTTTTCTGAACTAGTCAATCCGTTATTACTTTTATCCTCAAAGTGCTCGAATTTATGTCCCAACACTTAAGTAAACTAGTTACCAGTATGAAGTGTTTTTCGGCATCAAAAGGAACTGCTTGTGGTAAATTAAGTTGTCTACCGGATACAGTACAATTAAATATCCCTTCATAAGCTAACCTGCTTTTAACTTCAAGGCATTCCAGCATATAAAACATAAATGTAATAGAAACAACAGCTGGAAGTATTAAGTAGAAAATTGTGGTGTTATATTTCAAACAATCCCTGTATATATTTCTGATACCACTATCACTGCTGCTGTTAATTATGAGCCTTTCTTTCTCCGCTATTACTCTCATCAATTTTCTAATAGATTCCTGTTGGCATAGCATAGCCTTCCAAAGCAAAACTCCATAACTAAGAACGTACTGTATTGCATATGCTTGCTCTTCAAGACTTGCATATAAAACATCCTTAGTTCCAATAACCAGAGTTACAACAAATGTTACATAGACAAAATTATAGAGCGATATGTTTGATAGGCATAAACCGATAACTTCATAGGTCTTATACAGATACCTATCATGGCCTTCTTACTTAATTTTAAATAGTTCGAATCGTACTCCATAATTCTCAACGCCTTGTATAAAAATAATCATAGCAGGCCTTGGATTGCCATCTTAAACGCCGGGATAGGATTAGAAATAACGGTTTTCGATGACATTTAAATCAAATAAATATTTGTTGCGTTATTTTGAAAAATAAAATTTTTACGAATTTTTACAAAAATGAAACTTTAAGACCGTGTAGAAAGAAGAAAAACTCTGTGTAGGTTTTGTTCAAACTTCATACATAGGGGTTTTGAGGGGTCCTGATTAACACCACCTTATCAGACTTTAAATAAAAAAATATAGCAGGTCTTGGATCGCCATCTTAAATGCTGTGGTAGGGTCAGAGGAAGCGGTTTTCGATTTAAAATAAAAACAATTTTTTTTCATTATCTTGAACAATAAAGTTTTACGGATTTGTACACAAATAAAAGTAGACACCCTGTATGTGTCACTTATTACTATTTTATGGTATGTTATATATTGAATGCACACAAACAAATCAAAATTACGATTTCATGCATTATACCTACACGTCTGTGTAAGTTTAATAACATGTAATTCTGTGCTGTACATTTATTGGTAAATTTTTTATACGATAATTATACATGTACGAAGATGTGACATTTTTCGTAGCTATAAATTTTTCAGTTGTTACAATTACTTTGATTATCTGAATTTTAATTGGGAGATAAATTACTAATAAAAATATGTCCATGCTGCCAAACGATGAACGTGTCAGCCACGTATCTAAATCAAGCACTTAGGGTACAGTCAAAATGGAAGCAGGTTTTTCGCTTATCGGTAACTCGCGCTTATCGCACTGAAATGTAATTTTATATTATGATGACTGGAATGCGCTAAAAGCTGCGCGAATGAGATTACTCATGATCAGCGCCATATTTGTTTTGTTCCTCCTAGCAATGGCGGAGCAATACAGATTTAGCTGATTGTGAATTGAAATGAAATTGAATTCTGGGATATGAAGAATTATTTGGTGCTATATGCTGGTTAATTTTACAGTCCCTTATAAACCATGACATGTTCCAACAATAACACCCACAAAAATACACACAGAATAACACTAACGAGATACAAGATAAAAGAATGTACTGGTTAACCACACTGTACGCCAATGACGTGTTTACAAACAAAATAATGAGAAATTAAGAACACAATTCATATCGTACGTGCAGATGATTGTCTCTCTCGCACCCACATACATAACCAATGAAGTATTTCATTGTTGAGTTTCATGTGCCTCCTTTTGTCTGCTCCTAGGTGTGGTACTTTTCTTTAGATGCGCAATGGAACTAAATGCATTCCATATCGTACATTTCAGTGGCTTATCGGAGTTGTTTTGTCGCGCGGGGACCGCAAAGTAGAAGCTGTTAAAAACGGTAAGAGACAAAAATTTATTCGGTACGTCTTAACTACTTCCTTGCAAAATATCAGCACAAGAAATCTTTCACTGCATTTTAGTGAAAACCGTTTCAAAATTATCCATAAATAAATTGGTCAGGCATAGCATAGCTCATAATAAAGGTTGTCCAACAGTTGTAGGCTGTCCTGGATCGGAATATTGGGGAAAGGCGACTCCGCATCGAAGTTGAACATATTATTAACCAGCAACACAAGATCAACTTTATTAAGGAAGTGGAGCAAGACAAAGCCTTACCGTTTATAGACATTCTACAGTATTTACAGCAAGAAGAGACAGTAATAGATATATCCATGGAAAGTCTAATCATTATTCGACACGAAAACTGTCGATCATGGAAACTCTATGTCATATGTGCTATGAATTGAATCTAGATATATTTTCTTGCTCTGTTAATGACAAGACGTTGTGTTTTAAATTCGTTTGCAGTCTAATTAATCTGTTGTGATTTGTGATCGCAATATTTGGAATTGTTAACTGTATGCTGGTTTGTATTTGTTTTGTTATGACATAAGGTATTGCTTGTTGTGTTTGCTTGTTGCTTGTGTATTTAGTCTATCTGGGCAATGTATTCTTAAAATAAAATAAAATAAAAGATTTATGCTTACTGTGACTTCAAAAATGCTGTTGAAATTTATTTTCAAAAAATTTTGTTTTCAACAGTCCGAATAAAAAACGACATAAAATGTAACAATAACAACTATATCTTGATTTTTAAATATTTATTAGGGAACAACTAAATGTATTTTTCGATGTGAGGAAATCTCTTATCAAGAGAATTAGAAAATGCATAGAAATGGGTAAATTTTAATTTTTTTCCAAACTTACTCTGAACATATGTAAAATAAGATAATAGTATCACAATACTGATTATATGAAAATAAATTTCAATGGCATGTAATCAGAAATATTTTAAGGCAGTTTTCTCGAAAACGGTAGGAACCATCAAGTTGTACCAAGTGTACCTTTTTAATTCGTCATCAGGCATAAAGCCGGAAATTTGAAAATCGATTTAAATATTTCGGAAAAAAAATAAAAAATATACGTTATTTTTAAATTAAGATAAAATTTGATATAAAAATAATTTTTGCTTAATGTACCATATAAGTGCAATATTACTAGGAACTGAAAAGTTGATAAAACTAATAAATTTAACCCCAACAAAGTCTATATCAGCGAAACGAGGATTTAATTTTGCACAACTTGAAATAAAAAATACGGGGTGTTCTATTTGAAATAAAGAAGATGTCGCCTATTGTACTTTAAAATTGCTTTAAATAAAAACTTAAAAATTTTATTGAATATCAAAAGTTAGATGCCTAAATGTAACATGAAAAAATTATAGTCTACTATCGATATATACGTAAAGACGTCTACTAGAAAGTACGTGTATATGTGCTCTTGTGTTTTCTTGTGAAAATAGTGGTAACTTTTGACAATTCCTGCTAAATTGTCTTAAAATTTCATACATACATACATATAGCTTTGTCTGATGCTATTTTCTCAATTTGGTCATTCATCATTGATAGAAAATGTCTCACAATTGCACAATCTGTACAACGTTAATTAAGAAAAGAACTCCTGGCTTTCAGTGCCTGTTTTTTTCTGTAGTTTTATCATATTAAATGTAGTGACCTTTTGTTGGAACAAGCTAAACTTCTAAAGCAAAACGCAGGCCTAGGATAGAAATGTTCGAATTGTCGCGCAAAGAGTGCAGTAATCATGATGAACTTGAGATGGCAATTTGATGAATGAGAATATCTCTGTTAAAGAAAATAGATATAGCTTCTTTCATTTTAGACGTTAAGAATCAGTTAGGGCTATTGAATGAAAAACTGGATCGCTTAGTCCAATCCATGTCATTTTGCTCGGATAAATACGGCTTTCGATAAAGTGAATCATAACATATTAATGGCTAAATTACTAAAAATGGGTGTTTGTGGTAATCTTTTACGTTGGATATCGTCATATTTATTTAATAGATCCCAAATTGTCACCGTTAATGGTTATTGTTCTAAAGCGTTTTGTATCACTTCAGGAGTTCCTAAGGGGTCTCATCTTGGCCCACTGTTTTTCTTGGTCTACATTAATAACATCGAAAGCTCTTTACAATTTTGTAAATATCTTTTGTGCCGAGATTGTTTATTGTTACATAACGATTTAGACAATTTTTCGAAATACTGTGTTAGAAATAAGTTACATCTTAATTTTAATAAATGTCACTATATTTCTTTCACTAAAAATGTTAGACCAATTAAATTTGATTATAGGATAAATAATGTAACGGAGATTAAGGACGACTTGAGCCTGTTTGTATCCCAAACTTTGTAAAATAAATAAAATAAAATAAATATCGTATGTCATATAACTTCGACAAGACCGAATTTAGGTATATTGAGTATGATACATTTTTTTCTCAAACGATTATGCCCTTTCCAAAAATGCAAGTACATATAGTGTTCTATTTGAAATAAGGAAGTTGGCGACAAGTTCCGGTATTTCCGGAAGTAGTCAAAAATTAAAAATATTTTTCTTTAAAACACTATTATCTGAAATACCCTGTATAGTTATTTTGAAATATATAACTCATTTGGTTATCTATGCATCTCTAGTCTAAGGTACATAAGATAACCGTAGTCTATTTGTGAATATGTATCCTTCTGATAACATCTTTTAGAAATACAATTAGAAGGTACAATCCATGTAAAAAAACTGTTTTATTTTTAAGTGAACAATTTTTAGTCCACGATGGCGATAGTATTTTTGCTAGTTCTATAGTTTTCGAAGAAGTCATAAACAAAGTTGAAGTTATCGGAATTCCTTCGACAAGTTCAAGTAAATACTTGACTGAGGATATTTTCGTTTTACTATTTTTATACATTTATGTAAATATATTTTAAGACTTATATCCAATTTATTACATTTTAAAGACGGCAGAATAAAAAAGGTTTTTATATAGAATTGCATATATTATATTTTAAAGACACTAGAATGAAACACATTTAATATGAATTTGCATATTTATTTGCATTTATGTTAATGAGCACAAGTGTAAAATTTCTTGCTTTTCTGTGCGGTACATTACTAGTAGTTTTATATATTATATGTCATCAATCTTATATTTAAACATGTTGAAAATCAAGACGAGATACTGATAATGCTACGTAACTAAATCTAGTTTTCACAAAACGAAACATAAATAATATAATAAATTTATAAGTAGCGATAATACTTTGTTCTGTAACTATAATGCTTTGTATTGTAACTGTAATACTTTCTATATGCATTTATCTTTATCGTGAATTGTACTAGTCATATCGTAAATCCTTGTTTAAGCATGTTGCAAATCAAGATTTGATATTGATAACGCTACATAAGTGAATCCAGCTTTCGCAAACTGAAACATAAATAATAAAATAAATTTATAAACAAATATAATACTATTTTTTATTATAAGCCAGTTAAGTAGGTAATCATAGAACGACAAAGTTACTCATATTGATGAAGGAAAACATAGCTAAAAATGTTTTCATGAGAAAATAAAAAATGTATCTTAAACTAAACTCTACACTAGATTAAGGAATAATATGTTTCTGGCTTCTTACGATTTTTTTTTATTGTGGAGTATTTTGTAAAACCCGTCGAACTCCACAAATGTTCTTTTAGTATTTGGAAAACTATGCAGATAGAGAAATTATACTTACTAGTGAAAATATAAGTTATATTAGTGTCCCAATGACTCTATATTATTTTTTATCAAAGTTCTTTTATTAATTTATATAACATTTATACTATATATTTTATTATGCATGTTCAGCTAAAAATTATAATTATATAAACGCGCTTGCATTTACTGTAACCAGTTCAGAGCAATAAATAATCAAGTAAACATCTCCAAGTGCTTCACTGTGTTCGGTTCCAACCTCCCACATCACTTATATACACTCACCGGCAAAAAAACCGGCCACTAAAAACTAGCCCGATTTTTAAAGTTGGCTTTGTCGCAAACCGCTCATTTGATTTTGATGTTTTTTTTTAAATTGTACATTGATTTCTTTGGAACGGATGTTATGGCGTAAATTTTTATTCGGAATTTAATTTAAGGATATACGGGGCGCAACAAAAAGACGAAATCTTTTTCCCGAAATTTGTAACAACCTGTGGGGTGCAGCAGCTACAGTCGCTGTTGCTAACTGGAGTCACACTGTAGCCTCATCTTTTGTGAACATTTTGTTTCTTTAATCACGACATTATCCCTGTTTTTATTGGAGATATACTGTTTTAAAACTAACGCGTCGGAAAAAACGTAGATTTAATGTGAAAACAATTGATATTAAAAAGATAAACAAATTTTAAGAAACATATCTAGTGTGGCCTCCTAGCTTCAAAATGGCTTTATTCAATCGACGTGGCATCGAATCAATAAGGTTTATAACAAATCCTGAAGTGCAATTCGTAGATCAACAACACGCGTCGCAGATAATGGCATTTTTTTAATTTGACAACCGTTGACAAACTCTTAATTGCCATATTTCAAACAATCAATCCGTTTCCGCCTATGCCTCCTTGATTATTTACCCGTAGAAATTTCTGCCTGCGAAGCCTTTTTCCGAAGCGTTCGTTTTAAAACAGTGTATCTCCAATAAAAACAGAGATAATGTCGTGATTAAAAAAACAAAATGTTTACAAAAAATGAGGCTACAGTGTGGCTCCAGTTAGCAACAGCGACTGTAGCAGCTGCATACCACAAGGTGTTACAAATTTCGGGAAAAAACTTCGTCTTTTTGTTGCGCCCCGTATTTGCTCAGATTAAATTCAGAATAAAAATTTACGACATAGCATCCGTTCTTGAGAAATCAATGTACAATTTAAAAAAAGTTCATCAAAATCAAATAAGCGGTTCACGAGGAAGCCAACTTTAAAATTGGGGCTAGTTTTTACTGGCCGGTTTTTCTTGTCGATGAGTTTATTATTAGATTACCATAGAAATTGAAACTTGCTCTAGTTTATTTCGCGTTTTCCATCAAATTGAATTTAGAGTATTCTTGAACAGTGTATCGTTTTCGAGATATAAGTAAAAAAACTGCGAAAATGTTGAGGTTTTTTTTACTTTTTTCGTTGTGAATTCAAATTCGAAATCCGGATTCAGCACCCCAAAAAACAAATGGAAACATTGAGAAAAAGCTCCGTAATTTTGTTAGGAAAACGGCAGTTTAGAGTACCGATTGACTGGATTAGTAGTAAAAGCTTCATCTATTTTAGAGTCAACCAATCTGCAATATTATATTCACCCTCTTTAAACTATCTTCGTTCGAGTCATTTTTGACACCCTGCTTTTGAATTCATGCTTAGATAGTAGTGTTAACTACTACAAATAAAAAATTATCAGAAGGAACATAGTTCGAACAAGGTAAAAATAACATAATTACAGAAACATCTCATATAGGATCTCTGTTTCACATTAAACAAGAAATCATAAAGTAATTTGAGATAAAGAAGGGAAAGATTTCAAACACTTACAAAACAATTTGCACAAGTCACCATCACAAAATTAAAAGAAAGCATGTTTGATGGGTAGCAAATTGGAAATATGTTTTGAAAAAGAATTGTCTACCTCAAAAATGACTATTAAATGTAATACTACAGCTTTTAACGATTTATTATAAATTTCTTAGGTAAGTAACCACAGGAAAATACACTAAATTTCCTGCAAAGCTATATAGATCAACTCCCACAAATTCTATGATATTACATATGGAAGAAAAAGGAGAAAGTTTCACCAAAATATAAAAGAAAACAGTATGAGAATGTGGGATAAAACACGAGATAAACTTCTTCCACGGATCTTGAGAAGCAGACAGAAAGAAATACCTGAATGTAATATTATTTTTATGGTGTTACCAAAGAGAATTGGAACATCTACTCTTTATTCCGTCCTACCAACAGAGTACACAAATTTTGACCAAATGACCTCAGACTTTGGATATAGTATGTCAAAAACTGTTGAAGTATAACCTAATATTCAAGTTGCATGTTACTTCCGTTACTATGTTTCCTGAAATCAATTATTATTAAACAGCTGACCAGATTTGCATTCAGCGGGCTAAAACAAAAGAGAAGCAATTTTTTGGGAGTCGGGTGAACAACCATTCACCGGATTGGTGAAAACTGACTTCAGATTCATTATTTCTGGGTTAGAATGCATCACTATGGAATAGTACGCCAGATAAACCAGCACACACGCAACTCTGTCATCAATTTAACAGATCGTAAGGTCCAAGAAGAAATTTGCCGACAGACATGACGACAACGACTGAAAGATGGCACAGTTTACTAAATTTCATTGTAATTAGGTTAACCGGATAGAAAACTTTTTAGGGTTTCCACTCCTAAATTTTAAATCTGGAACCGCCAGATTGACATTCATTAGCCCTTGAAAAAATAAAAGCAAGACGCATTTCTTTTCAGCATTTGACACTTTTTGACATAAAAAATCAGTTCCGTGTTTTAATTTCCCCGTACATGGTTGAAATGTCATGATTGAAACATCCTGCAGATTAATACAAGAGATAATTTTAATAATGTGTTAAAATTTATGTCGTTTTCACCTACTGCGGCAACGAATCCATAAAAATTATACTTACTCCTACTATGAGATCATTGCTCATGGGATATAAATTGCCAATTCTCATTTCCAGGGGTCTTTGAGATCTCATCATAACGATTAAAAGACTTCGTTGTACTGAAATAGATTGTTCATACCAGCTGCTGCGAAAAATACTATTAGGTATTTCCAAAGACTGAAAACGTAGATAGAATAGAGGGTGATTCATTAATAATGGGAAAGAGTTTTATGAAGGTTGCTGACTTCAAAATACATGCCTTATTCGAATATTGTTCCTTTTCGATCTACAGGGTGTCAAAGTAAAAATTTTGTATTTGAAAATGACTTTAAAAATTTAAATATTTGCATACATTTTGAAGATTGGCGTTTTTTTGGAAGGCGAGAAATTCAATATGTTTTTAATGTTGACGTCACTATATAGTAGAAGGCGCTACTTATGGCTTTTAAATGGCAACATTGTTTTGTGGCTTAATGTATCAGTGTGATAATCGATTTTCCTATTTTTGTTATCGTTAGAAGTAGCCGTTTTCGAAATAATTCTATTTGAAAAATTCAGTGCGTGTTTTGGTTTCTGGTAAAGTACGTTTTCCGTTGAAAATACAGCAAAATATTACTTTAAATAGTTATCTAGAATGGTAAATAATAGCGGCGTGCAAAATTTCAAGAAGATCGGCCTGCTTTAATGAGACAGACCATTGTTGAAAAGCAAGGTTTCAGCAAACCTAGAGGATGTTCGTGTAGTTTTGCATGTCGTCATAAATTTACCAATTTGAATAACTTTTTCAAGTGGTATTTTGTTGTATTTTCAGCGAAAATGACACTTTACTTGAAACCAAGACAGTTTTTACTCGGTGTATTGAATATTTCAAATAGCATTACTTATTTTGAAAATGATTACACCTAACGACTTAAAACTAAGACTAAGAAAATCGATTGTTTCAACAGTTCAATAGATACATTAAGCCGCAAAAAAGTTATGTCATTTAAAAGAAGCATGACATTACATAAGTGGCGCCCTCTACTAGTGACGTCAAAATTAGAAAATAATTTGAATTTCTCGTAATGGTAATGGTTTTTTAAATAGTTATTTATAAATAACGTATATAAAATTTTAACTATGACACCCTGAAGGTACATCGAAAAAGAACAACATTCGGATAAAAGTATATTTAGCTTAATCGCTATATTTTGAAGTCAGCAACCTGCCATTAAACTCTGTTCCATTATTAACAAAGCACCCTATATGTAGTTCAAACTTAAATTTAATTATACTTTAGTGCAATTAACATTATTTAAAAACTCACTTCTATAATCAATTTATTACAACTGTAATATAAGCAGTACATTTCGATAAATACCACAACAAAGTATGCCATGCTAAAGAAAAGGGTAGTCATGAAGTCCATATTAAATGCCGGATTTTCTAGCAACTACAATAAAAATTGTCCAACATAGGTATGTAATATTTAAAATACATTTAAAAACTTAAATATGGTTTTATATTGTAAGTGTAAGTGTTTTGTAACATACCGACATTATTCCCAATATAGCCAAGGATATATGGTAAGATCGTATAAAAAAATCGAAGAAAAAAAGCCACTTCAAGATATCATTTAGATAATCTACATACCTAAAAATACGTACATTACAAACAAATCAACAATTTGATGAAATTTAGAAAACTAGATACATTTCTAATTTCTACAAGTGAATAGTTATTTGCGACAGATGAATACAAATTTAAATGGATTTTGCCTCGAGTCGTTCCGATATTCTTTATAATGAAAAGATAAATAATACAAAAAAAAAATAAACCAAAGCAAACAGTGCCTTATTTAAGAAGGTTATTGGAGATACAGAGAAGATAATTTTATTGAATGATTAAACAATTATTGAAAGGATGGATAATATAAAAAGCAACTTCAAGTATGTACAAAAATAAACCTGCATAATATTGTTATAATATTTTAATTACAAAAGAAATGTTCAGTTTTCTTACTACAACATTGGAAAAATTAAAAACAATAGTTTCACATATTATGTATGCTAACAATCTTAGAATCGATCGACTTACCTATAAGAAAGATTGATTGCGATTGCCGGAGCATCTCCGTCTCACATCACAATATTATGTTTGAGCTCATCATGTCTTATAAGCCGTTGGTTTAAGAAATATAGTCTGTTCAAGGTTTAAATTTTATTTTATTTCTCAATAATTCAGAGAGTGTTGATAGCTTGACTTTGAAAATTGGTAGTGTTGTGTTTTTTGGTGTAAGAATTATGAATTTGAAACTTATTTTGACTTTGTTCCTAGAGGAGGTACCATATTATTTAGGTACATCGAAACATGATGTTGTATGTATTTTGTGGTGATTTTCTTTCAGGCGTTGATATTGCTTTCTTTTCTTAGTAGGCTAGTGTAAAATTTTCATGTCAATAAATATTAGCGTATTTTGCGTACGTGTTATTTATTATTCCTGCAATTATTGAAAAATTTCACAATAATATTTAAACCTTGGACACTCTATATTTCTTAAACCAGCAACTTTCGTATAAGGCATGATGAGCTCAAACATACTATTTTGGTGTCTAGTATCTACAGCTTAGTGTTAACCCATTATTTCTGACTCACCCCGTATACTATAATGCGATCATCCAAATCAATCTTCCTTACAGGTAAGTTGATTGATTGATCATATAATTCTATAGTTATCCTTCGCATCTCAACCATCCCTCATTACAGAATGCAGTATACAATATTAAATTATGTAATGCGGAACAATATTTGTAATTTTCGTTTTCATTCTAATTAGGGTTTTTCTATGTGATTTAATTTGGCTCGCATTTAACCGGTTACCAAAATCATACCTAAAATATTGCCAAAAAAATCCATATACTTGCTAAAAAGATACATTCATCACCAAACTGTGCTCACTAAGTATGTTGAAATTACATACATGTAAACAGTTTACATGCTTCTTGTTGTAAAATTAATTAATAAGTTATGTGTTATTGGCAAATAAAGACTAATTGCAATAACAATTTATTTTGTGAAGTTACTAAAATAATTTTTACTGACATTATACAGGGTGAACCTTAAATAAGTACAAATATTTTAATTGCTGGTATAGTTCGTCATATAGATCAGTCTAGTGAAAGCCATTTTTTAAAATTTCTAATATTTACGGATATTATTTTTTTTTAAAATACCCTCATTTTGAGGACCGCTGTCATAACCAACCTAATGAACCATATAATTTGTTGCGAGGTTGCCATATCTCCTCTAATATAAATATTAACTTTTCTTTAACGTAATAGTAAAGTAATACGGTTAAATTCTATTTTAAAAATACTTGTTTGAAACATAAGTACAGTAAAGTTGGGTATATAGTATAATAAGCAGTATTATTAACATAAATTTTAACTGCTTAACTGACCTTACTATAAACGATTAAAAATTAATTTTCGCAAGTTAAATACATACTACCATAAACTATTTAGGAAGATATTACTATTACTACTACTACTACTATTACATGTTTAATGTTCAAAAATTATACATAAACGTGCACACAAGCTTACCTGTTTGTTAAAAAATAAACTATTTAATCAGTAATCCATATTTAACAAGTTAAATGTCATTGTACACTGTCAGAAAGAGACACAAGACACAATTTCCCCAAGTTATTTTATGAAGAATAACGAAAAACTATGATTTTCATACAGCATATTAAATTTAATTTTCGCCACATAACCCCAAATGAGTCAGTATTAACCATTTATTTCGAATCTAGAACCATAAAGTGACTTTGTACTTTAATCAGTGAAACAAATTTTAAAAATACAAGTACACACAATATTAAATAACAAAATAGCAGCTTGACGTATGCGTTTAATATCACGTTCAATCTGCAGTCTCATAAACGTATGAAAGTCAACGGTCCTCAACAAGTTTTCTACAGAAAAAATACAAAATTTATTTAAAATTTCACTTTTTTATTTCTGATTTTTTTGTACAAAAACTATTAATTATGTGTTCTACACAGTGAACTATACTGCTGGTTAAAATATTTGTACTTATTTAAGGTTTCAGCTATCTTGGTATAGTTATAGCTGTAAAATAGAAAATATTCACTAATTCACAGCATTTCTCATTGTTTCAGTTTTATCATATGGAATAAAATTTTTTAAGTTTTGTCCATGTGAACGTTTATGTTCGTCATGATGACAAAACGCTGTTGTAGAATGACAGATGAATGCAATAGACATTTTATTGCATTTTAGTGCAATAAAGAACCACGTTTTCCACTAAACATAGTTCAATAAAGTTTTGACCTCTAGATATAGGTATATTTGGCTAAATCTCATTTATATTGACTGTACAATCACCCTGTATATTAATTTTTTTTAGATTTACAATCTACATTGGTAGATTTTTTTGTCAGATCAAAATTTGAATATATTTCAGATGCTTCTGTACCGGGTGTCCAGCGTAACACTCTCACTCGATTTGTAGTTGTCATAGTTACAAAAAATGTCAAATTTTTTATAGATGATTTGACGTGTCTTAGAGAAAAAACAATAGAACATCGAATTAAAACAATTATTTACCGAAGTGAGAGCGTTACGCTGGATACCCGATACGTTTGCGTTATTTTTCCCAAACAATAGGTTAGTAAGGATAAAACAACAGAATATGTAGATTAAGTTGGATAGTTATCTTATGACGTAGCTTCAGTTCATGTCCTTTCTTTAAATTAGTCTAGATAATATCTAAAAGTTTTAAAATTTAGCTAAGATAAAAATTTGTAAATGGAACAAAATCTGTGTGAAGAGTAAAGAATATCGGATCATTTAGACACATTTAGATTCATGTCCATCCTAACAAGAATATACAGACTGTCTCTAAAAGGTATAAACAAGAGACAAATATTTAAAACATAACTTTGACACCCGAAACTATCAACTTTTGAACTAAGGTAAATTGGGTTAGATCTTCATATTTTAGTCTAAATCTAAACAAAATTTGCATTTTTCCATAAAAGGGTGTTCGAGCGCCTAAGAGCAGCTTTGTATTCAGAACATCGAAATTACAGGAAAAAATCTAAATCTAAACCTGTGCCATTTTTCGAATAATCGAATAACTACATGTTTTTCCAGTAATACATTTACTTAGATACATACCCAATTATATCCTTATGCTCCAAAATTAAGCTTTTTAAAATTTCTGAATTAGTCAATCCATTATCATTTTCATCCCCAAAGTGCTCGAATTTATGTCCCAACACTTTTAAATACGCCGCAGGAAAATATATCAAAGAACTTAACAGAGTGTTACATCCCAGAAAGATGAAAGAAGCGTATGTACGCGAAAAAGCTTGAAATCCAGTTATCAGTTTAAAGTGCTTTTCGGCCTCAAAAGGAACAGCTTGTGGTAAATTAAGTTGTTTATCTAATGCAGTGTAATTAGATATGCCTTCATAATTTAACCTGCTTTTAACTTCAATACATACCAATACGTAAAACATAAATGTAAGAGAAAGAACAGCTGAAAGTAATAAGAAGAAAATTGTGGAGTTATATTTCAAACAATTTCTGTATAAATTTTTGATAGCGCCGTCAATAGTGTTGATTATAATCTGTTCCTTGTCTGATAATGTTCTGATTAATTTCCTAATAGATTCCTGTTGGCATAGCACAATCTTCCAAAGCAAAAATCCATAACTAAGGAGGTACTCTATTACGTATGCTTGTTCTTCAGGACTTTTATACAAAGTATCCTTAGAGCCCATAACCAGAGTTATAAAAAATATTACATAATTGGTCAAAAGTATGCCGTGATATGATCGATAGGCAAAATTGGCATAAACCGGTAAGTTCAGGGGCCATATACCAATGCCTATCATGGCCTTTTTATTTAATCTTAGAAAATTTGAATCGTACTCCATATTGCTTAGTGCCTTCTTGTCACAAATTTAATAAAAAAGAATGTAGGTACGAGTATTTAAATGGATTTTGATTTCCTAAATAATTTATCGCATTTAAATTATGGAAAATCTATTAGCATCTGAAAATTTAATGGTATCAATTTTAAAGAATTACGGGGTGTGACTTAGTTAAGTGAAATATTGTAAGAGGTGAATTCTTACATTAAGAAGATATCAGGGACAATTTACGTAGTACCTATTATATAAATTCCACATATTTTTCTATAAAAAATTAGGAAACGTAATGAGTACGCAGTTGCCAGATTTCGTAACAATAAATATCTACATTCATCTTGAAATATTTGACAAACAAGTAGGTAGTCTGTGGACGGTGTTGTAAATGGAGCAGTATGCGACCAATCATGTCCCAGACATGTTCAATAGGTGACAGATCCGGCCATATTTGCGGCTAGGGTAACCCAGCAAACATTTAAAGTTAAAATTACGTTAATTTGACCTTTGAATTGGTCAAAAATGTTCATGACCTATTTCATATAGGGAAAGTTTACCTATATGTGTTGACCTTTTTCCTTATATGAGGAAAAAGACTAAAGTAATATGGTTATTAAAGTTAATAATTGATCGACAAGAATTTTATTCCTATATGTTAAAATATCAAAATATAAAAGACATGCCTTGTATATTATGACTTACCTTACTTCTATCCAAGAGAGACAACATTATATGTTTGATTAATTATATTCTAATAGAGAACAGGGATAGGAAGAGAGAGAGGTAGACTTCAAAGTTGATTTTACTTGAGCGTCCATGTTGTAAATAACACTAGATATTTTGCATGTTATTTCTAACTTATTACAGTGATTACTCATTAAAATTACGTTAATACTGATATGTTATTAGTTAATACATTCAGTTTTTATTTTAGGTTATTTTTCAGTATAGTAATGTTATTAAGAAGCAATAATAAAAATGTATATTTATAAAGCGCGTTATTTTTATGAAAGTTTGGTCATTATACAAAAAAATTTCCTGGGTTGTACAATTTGTTGAATGGAAATCAAAAATACAGACTTTATATTATATTAAAATCTAAATATCTATAAATACCCTAACTCCTACTCTACTTGTAGATTTGTAGCCTGATAGTCTTTATTTTTCTTCCTATCGCTGCTCGCTATTAGAATGTATATACTTAAACAAACATATAATGTTGTCTCTCTCGGTAAAAAAGTAAGTCATATAAAGGGTATAATTAGGGTATATCTTGGTAATAATGTCTTTTATATTTTGAAATTTTAACATAAAATTGGTCTGTATTTCTTTTAGGTCCAATTATCTTATTGGAATAAAATTCTTGCCGACCAATTATTAACTTCCATATTACTTTAGTTTTTTTTCCCCCACATAAAGATAAAGTCCAACAAATATAGGCAAACTTTCCGCATACGGAATTGGTCATGAAAAGTTTTTGATCAATTCAGAGGTCAAGTTAACGTAATTTTAACTATAAATGTTTGTTGAGGTGGTTTCTCTACGACGGTCGGTGCTTCTCGCTCTGTGTCCACAGCCTTCCCGAGTCCACGCCTAGTAACACCGTACTATATGGTACGTAAGGATCTGTTAGTTCTTCTAGAAATTTTTCTCACCGATAAACCTGTTTCGCCAACAATCCGCTTCTTCTCAAAATCACTAACCTGCCCTGTTACATTTCGAAGCAAATTATGCGATGAATGATATCGGGAAACAATTTAAGACTACCCTGTATACACTTCAGTCATTATCTACTGACAAAGAAAAATTATGTCCATTCCGAACGCCACGTATGTCACACAAATTACATATTATTAATTTACAGTATACAAGTCTGCGAATCCCGTAATTTTAGTGGGTGAAATTTTTATATACTTAATTATATGCGAAGATATGACATTTTTCGCTGGAATATTATCTAATTTCAGTCGTAACAATTACTTTGAATATCTGAATATTCATTGGGAAGATATATCAGTAATTACTAGTATAATCGTTTAAAAAATGGCTTGATAATAGCGTGGAGAGACTTAGAAAATGGCAATGTGAAAAACAAAACAAATGTATTTAAAATTTTTAACGATAAAACTGTTTGAGGTCATAGATAAGAAAAACGATACAAAGTTTTACAGTATGTGTTATTCTTGTTTTTTCAAAAACTGCTGATTTCTCAAGGACTGTTAAGAAAACACGCAATGCGGTCGCAGTCTAGGTGCATCGCAAACCGTTCTGGGCCGAGATGATCAGGACCTTTTACAAAATCAGGTGCTGGTCTAGTGTGCGTTTATATTAAGTGTAGGTTGCCTGAAACACCTTTTAAAAGTACTATCCAGAAACACTATTGAAAATATAGCGTTCCATTAAAAAAAATACTGGTTTACCTATTTCACAATTTTTCTACAACATTTACAGTTATCAAAATTCATTCCAAAAAGAGTTTCCACTGTATAATAAAATCTAAACGATATTTAATATATCTTTACGGTTTATTATTAAATATTTCTATTTAATTTGAACATATCTATTTCTATTGATTTTTATATAATGTTATTGATATTGTAATATTGATAAACTGAATAGCTTTGTACTTTTTTATAAGAAGAAAATACAATAGTTGGATATATACAGGGTGCTCCAGAATGATGGTCAAATATTTTACCAGTGTATCCCACAAGCGATTTTAGGGGGAGATCTTCATATGAAATTTTTCAATTTAGGTCTTTTCTGTTGAGATATTCGAGTCTCAAAATGACGGAAAAAATAGTTTTTTTATTTTTCCTTAAAAACGGTTACACTTAGAAATTTTAATTTTGGTACACAATATCAGCTAGTCAAAAGCTATTTTCTGGTGGTATCTACTCCTTGACTCATGTTTCTGGAAGGCGGGAATAAACAACCCCTAGATTTGTTTCTTTCAGAACTTTTTCCTGCAATACCCGATTTCAACATTTTTTTTAAATACTATACCTAATTTGACTACTTTTTTCCCTCTTGTAATTTTTTCATACAACCAACAGTTTGCGCGGAAAAAGATAAAAATACTTTTCCTTACTCTAAATATCTTTTCGTCATCGGTTACTGATAACCGCAGTAGACGGTTGCTATGTTGATGTTCCTCTGTTGTCTTGTCAAACAAATCACTATTAGGTCTATAATTGACAGTTTATGCAAATATTTCTAAACACAGGTATTCCTATAACTGTTACAAATCCTGCCGCATGCATATTCCATCAATTTATTCGCTAATATTTGTACGGAAGTCAGTTGTTTACAAATATTTGCAAAAACTGTCAAGACTGATTTGTTTCATAAGACAACAGAGAAACATCATCATAGCAACCGCCTACTGCGGTTATCAGTAACCGGTGACGAAAAGATGTTTACAGTAAGGAAAATTATTTTTATTTGGTTCCGCGCTAACTGTTGGTTGTATGAAAAAATTACAAGAGGGAAAAAAGCAGTAAAATTATGTGAAGTATTTAAAAAAAAGTTTTGTTGAAATCGGCCATTGCAGGAAAACGTTCTGAAAGAAATAAATCTAGGGGTTGCTTATTCCCGCCCTCCAGTAACATAAGCTAAGGAATAGACGCCACCACAAAATAGCTTTTGACTAGCTGATAATGTGTACTAAAATTGAAATATCTAAGTGCAACCGTTTTTTAAGGAAAAATAAAAAAACTATTTTTTCTGCCATTTTGAGACTCGAATATCTCAAATTAAAAAATTTTATATGAAGATCCCCCCCTAAAATGGCTTGTGGAATACACTGGTAAAATATTTGACCATCATTCTGGAACACCCTATATTATATATATTTAATACATGGACAAAACTTAAATAATTGGCGGCAAAGTGATGGGATATTGTTTCTAATTTTTTGAGATTCTCTTATACTTGTGTCAAAAAATGGATACGCATTTGTCGAAAATTATGTTTATAAAACGACGCCCTCGTGTTTTCATAAATTTTAGTAGAAAATAGCATAAAAATGAGTTGTGACAAAATTACTGTTACCCAAAACTAAAGGTTTCCCTGTCGATTTGTAATGTAAGTAAAATGTCCGAAAAAAAAATTTTTCCAATCTAACACGTGTACTACTTTTAAAGGAGTTGAGTTGATCAGGAAGGCTGTTAATAGGAATTTTTAGAGACATCAATTATTAGGTCATGTCAATAATTGGTTTTGTCTAGACACATGTGTGATGGATAGGCACACCCAAATATGCAAGTGGAAAAAATATACCCATAAATATGAACAGAATTTCCAAAATATGCACAAAATATTGAAAATATCAAAATAAAAAAATATTTGAAAATATAAATTTACTGTTTCACTTAAAAATAAACAATAAAAACAACAATCGACCTAATAACTTCAGAAGCACCATCAAAATTAAAATGCAGAAATGGATTATTTGCCTTCTTGGACTACGCGCAACCTTATGTGAGCATTAAAATTACATTGCGCGTGTGTCTGCGAACAGAGCTAATAAGTAATAAATCTCTCAGATAATAATCTCTGACTCTTTATTACCCGATCATAAAATGTATGAACCGAATATTCTAGATAGACCGATCTATTCCAAAATTAAAATAACGAAAATGCCTTCCCAACATCTACGTAATTCTAAATTCTGTCAATTCGATAGATTTTATGCACAATATGCTACTTTTTAAGAATATATGTAAATATTTTAAAAAAGCATGTAACATGATACTAATTCGGGCTGGAAATTTTTATATTGCGGCGAGTGGACCTACTTAATAAAAATCTATTAAATATTAAACAGAAATTAAACGTGCGCAGGATAAGATAATGCTTAAAGTTTTCGTCGACTGAATAGAAGGAATAGTTACTGCATTTTTATAATTTTTTTCCTTTCAAAGCAGTAGCTTAATCTAAATTACAGATCTTATCTAGCATTGATATTGCTGATCGATTACTTCAGTACTTGTGATAAGCGTGTAACATGTATAAATAATTTAGTTCTTTTTTATGTATGTGCCTGCTTTTTTCTGTTTATCCGGTTTATCATATCCGATCCGAGATACAGATATTACTGCCTAACCCAGATTAAAAAGCTACAGCAGCTACGAGTGAACTGTCCTTTCCCGGATATTATTAGTATAAAATTAAATTGGCCATTTATTTAATTTAATGCATGTGTGAAATGATGCACTAAAGACTGTGTAGGCAGGTTGATGTATATTCGGGTATCTTCGTTGCTATTCTCGGGCTCCTTATGTAGCATTGCCATTTACAAAGACAATATCTGCATATTCTTCAGTTGTAAATGAATACTTTTTAACGCTAAGTGTCAAATGAATAAACAAAATGACAAAATAATAATTATTGTTATATTGTTATTGTTCATTCAAATATGAAATTATATTCTTAAAAATGCTAGTAGCTTCTAAACAAAAACGAATCGGACTTATGTTCATAAGAACAAATGTTTGACATTAACCTATAGCTACCATCTGTCAAAGTTTGTCACAGAGCTTGTAGAATATCCTGTATATGGGTGCAGATTTTGAATACCTAGAATTCTATACAAATCACTTAAAACTGAATTATGCGTTATCATTGTCAATTTTACACTGTTTATTTTTCATATATTCCAGCAAAACCAGGAAGCTACAATAAAAATGTGTTATAGGCTACATAATTCAAATAAATCATAATAGTTATAGTATAATAAATTCATTTACTCGTTTCGTATTTCTAGACAATACTTATTTAAGGATCGTTATTTACTGATACATTCAATTCTGTCACGCAATAGCTGTTACATAATCACCGCCTCTTGTATTTCTTCAAGGACTAGCCGTATAATTTTATAGAGCACTTAGTTTTTTTTTGAACGGTAAAAATGCAAGTAGAGTAGACACTACTATCACAAGAAGAACGCTAAAAATTTTCGTTCGTTTTTTTTTCATTGTGAACATTTTTATCAAACAATAACATATTAATTGGAAATTTGGTACAAACAGGTGATTACAAGGTATACGTCAATAATATTATACAGGGTGCTTGAAGAAGACATGGCAATATTGCTCGGTCTGATGAAACATTGAAAAATAAGTGAGGTTTGCTTAAGGGCGCCGTATTCTTGCAATAGTGTTTTGTAAAAATACATGCAATTTTAGATATTTAAGATCTGAATAATATAGAGTTTAGCAAATAACAAGAATGTTATCTCATGCCACCTGCGAATGTTCAAAGGTACCGAAGTAAAATCAATATATAACGTCAGAAAGCGATCTATCCAGCAAATTTTTAGGTCCTGAAATCTTTCAAAATACGTATTTTTTTAAATTCAACTATAGATGTAAACATTGTTATAACATAGACTGACATAGTTCTGCATATAAGATTGTTCACTTTTGTTTATAAGTATGTAAAAATAACTGTTAAAATGTGGGGTTACAAAAGCGAAATACTGTGTCATACAAATGCATTTTAAAAGTTATTACATTATTTGAGGAGAGTTTAAATAGTAAAAGTGGATAAACAAACATCAGTAATTTTATATTTGATATTATTTTTCCTCTACGTGTTTTATTTTTAGAGATTTCAGTGCCTAAAAATCACCACAAATTTGATCATTTTACGGCGAAAAATACGGCGACCTTAATAAACATGTCCTAGAGCCACCACTCATTTTTTTAGATATAGGATGTGCAAGATACATTTAGAAAATAAAATTTTGGGTGCAATTTTTTTAATGAATGTCAAAAATTCACTCAAGTACGGTTTTGGTGTTGGCGGACACGCTGGTGTTATTAGTTTTTATGTACAAAGTAGAGGACGCTTGTTGCTAGCATCCCCCCTGACATTTTATGCTTAAAATATGACATACCAATTGAAGAGTTCAGGGTTTGATACATACACAATTAATAAATAAATAGTATTATAGACATCGCCTGGTTGAAAACGGTGCATTATTAATAAATTTACCAAATATACCTTTTTTGTATAAAATGAAATTTTACATGTCACAAAACTTATAGGATAATAACACCACCACCCTTACACGCCCTGTATCTCAAAAATGGAAAGTGCATGGTTATAGGACGTATGTTTGTTAAGCAAACCCCATTTATTTTTCTATGTTCTATCAGCCCAAGCCATATTGTCATGTTTTTAAAACGCCCTAGTTTTCGACTATTATATTACATTATTATAGCGCAAAATTCATTTTACATAAAAGAGTAGTCCTATAAAAATTGCTAAACATACATCCTTTTCGAAGTAATATATTCTGAAAAATCTAGATGAACATATTTAATTTTTACCAGTTTCGTTAAGGTCATCGTATTTCTCGCCGTAAAATAATCAAATTTGTGGTGTTTTTTAGGTACTGAAATCTAGAAAAATAAAACACGTAGAGCAAAAGTAATATCAAAATTAAAATTATTGATATTTTTTTTATACACTTACTATTTAAACTCTCCTCAACCAATAATTTTTAAAATGCATTTGTATGACACACATTATTTCGGTATTCCAACCCCACATTTTAACAATTATTTTCACATACTTATATGCAGAACTATGTAAGTTTATGTTATGACAATGTTTACGTATATAGTTGCATTAAAAAAAAACACGTATTTTGAAAGATTTCAGTACCTAAAAGTTTGTTGGATAGATCGGTTTCTGACGTTATATATTGATTTTACTTCGGTACCTTTGAATATTCGCACGTCGCATGAGACAATATTCTTGTTATTTGCTAAACTCTATATTATTCAGTTCTTAAATGTCTAAAATTACTTGTATTTGGAGAAAACGCTATTTCAAGAATACGGCGCCCTTAATAATTCAGGTTAATTAATATCTCGTACATAATTAATATTAAAAGAACTGGCTAATTTGTAAATTGCATGTGAAAAATTATATGAAAATTAATGGCCTAAAACTACTGTTATATAACTAGTTTGTCGAATACACTTAAACCACAACTAGTTAACCAACAAATAATAGTAAAGTACACATTGTATACTGTTTCGAAATCTGGAATTTGTTATAACACGTTGACATAGTTACAAAAAATCATTACAATTATTTAAAACAACACATGCCCACTTATTTCATAATTACTTAGTTCTAAATAGTAACGTTACGCACTTATCATGAAAATCTTTTCGCATGTTACATTTTATATAAAGTGTTATTATGATCGAACACGGACGTTATTCCTATTTTTTTCTCAAACAATAAAACAACTGCGACACTTTTACAAATATGAATAACTAATTTAGTTTTAAATACCTAGTAGTTAAGAAAGAAAATGACGTTAATATACATATTTTTTGTATTCATCGGAACACTACCTCAATTACTTTATATTTGATGTAACTAATTTTTTTCGAGTTGAAAATCTTTTAAGGAGTCACATCGGATGTTTTATCTATTGGATTTAAACACAGCTGTAAGTATGGCTAAAAAATAATTTAGGTAGAAATTATGAATAACGAAAATCATTCTAAATAGAAAATTTGGCAGAATTATACAAGGTGAATCTTAAGTAGGGGTTTTCCATTTAATATGACACAGACATAAAAAAAACTAAGCCAGTTCAAGTAATGTTTGCTCAAAATATCGAAACCATGCGAAATATGAGGCGCAGGAAATTATTAAAAAAATAACGAGGAAACAATAAGCACCACTAAAAAAATAATCAGTACTGTAAAAACGCCGATATACATTATGTTTATGGTTTCTGTGACGGAAATTCCAACGCGTCAGTTCGAGAGTACCGAACACGCTTCCCTAATAGAAGAATTCGAAATGCACAAGTTTTTATAGATGTACATCGTCGATTTTCGGAGCATGGTTTGCGCCGCTACAATGATCATAATCGTAATGTACTGCCAAGAAATAATCAGCGAATTATTAATCTTTTTGATTAAAAACAGGAGACGAAAAAGTTTCTAAATTAATCAGGTCAAAGTGGTGTGTAGATGTTTTATTGAAATTATTTTTTTTTTTTGTAGTTTTGAAATAAAGTAAGAAGGGGGTAGCATACAAAATACACTTCTAAGAGGGGTAGGTAGTTCAAACTTAAGAAGCTTATGTAAGATCATAAGGGGTGTTTGTAAGTTTATATCACAAATGAACATTTGTTAACATGTTCTGTCGATTCCTGAAGTTATCAAAATTAAACCTGACTCACCCTGTATATTTGCTCAACCTTTGACTTCACGTATGAAATTTCTTCCTGTCACCTAATAAAAACGATATTTCTAAATCATACCTTAATCACATAAATCAAATAAACACGGCAGTCATTTCTAAATACTCTCATGAGTGATTTATTTATTTCATATTGATCGAGATTACGTACCTATTTAATATCTACTAACTTTCCACTGTAATTTGTGAGGCAAGATGATATCAGAAATCTCAATTTAATTCAATGTTGTTCTGTTATGTTCGATCGGCTAAGATTGATTTGAAATGTTTCTCGTTCAAGTTTGCCTAATCAGAATGCTAAACTCACCCTATTCAATTATAATTAAGGAAACAATTTATTCAAATAGATCAGGTGTTATGACAGGTTCCCTATTTAAATTAGAAATATGTTACACTTCCAATCGTGTACCTATATAGTTTTCTATCTTTCCTGGAAACTTTGCCTAATTATATTTTGAATAAAAAATTAATTATATCTAATCTAGACTCCAGTTGAAATGTATTTACAGATAATAAGCAAACAAGCGTGATTTGAATAAATCGAATAGCAATGAAAATATGACATACTAAAAGTGTGATAACATTAATCAATTTGAATAAATTATAAATAATTAAGTACATATTGGGTAATATGTTGCATGAAATTATAAAATATGGTGATTCAGAAAAACTTTGAGGAAGGCGATATTACCAAAAAAAAAACTAATAAAAGTCTAACAGATTTCGCGCAAAAATGTTTAAAGTTCTAACTTAGTACCTGTACTTCAACAGGATCTGATATACAAAAAAGTTAACATTTCGCGAATGGAGCTCATATCAACACGCTTGTCTGACAAATAGAGTTGGAGTGGGGATATGTTCTCTAGCTGGTTAAACGAATGAGGTTAGTAGTGTTGTTTTATTTATCATGGGAGTGTCAATCTTTAAAATTATCAAAATGGCTCATGTGTACAGCAATGCTGAGTTAATAGACACGATTTTTATTTATGGTAAAATTAGACAAAATGCAATGGTAGTTTCGCACTTGTATGGGGATCAATTTACGGCAGCGGTGCAACGTGGACGTGATACTGGTAATTTACGTGCAAATCATGGACGACATGGTGGCCCCGGACGACCAGAACGTATTTTAGCAAGTGCTGAATGTAGTCCGTAAAAATCCACGAATAAATACAAGGCCGATTACCAGACAGGTGCCTGGAGTATCCCATATTATATCAAGCTTGTTCAAGCACTGTTAAGTTAAGTTTTGTGAGTGGTTGTTGCATCAAAATACTAAAAATCCTCAATTTACTGCTGATCTATTAGTTACAAATGAAGTTTTATTTACTCGCAATGGAATAGAAAACATTCACTATACATACGTTTGGGAAATTCGTACGCAATTGAACGGGACTACTTCCATCACCATTTTTCATTGAATTTCTTCGCAATGACCTGCCCGCCTTTATTCAAAATGTCAAATTGTGACAGTAAATTTGCAATACATTTAAATTGTGTTTTCTTTATTCACATGAATACTTATATTACAAGTTGGAAAATTAAAGCCTTTAACAATTTAAATGGATTGTTCTTTTCCAGATTTTCTATATACTTTTTAAGGGTAAAAAGACACAACGTTTAAGTGACAAATCCAAAGTATTCAAACTTTTCGTAAATGATGAATACCGCAATGCCACCATGGTAACTGTATATCATTGGCAAGTACCTACTTCGAAAATTTTATGTAGTGCCTACGATGCTAACTTAACTTATTTCTACCTGGGTTAATTCTTTATAATGCTGTTTGTAGAAAAAATATTGTATGATATTTGTGTTAAAAGTGTTTTTAAGGCACTGATGTAAATTGCAGAATGAGCGCAGCTTTTACATGCGTGTCTTAAAAATGCACTTTTAACACACATCATAAATAACTTTTAAAGAGTTTTCAGAATACGTATATTAATTTTTTTGCATCACCATATTTGTACATATGTGCCGACTATTCCCAATTTTTTCACTTTGTATACAAAACATTATAAAAGTGGGTAGGTATGAGGTTTGTAATCATATAATGTTTTAGAACTGAATACAAGCTAAACAAAGTTGGAATTTGAAAGTAACACGTGCACATTGTTAATCGTTTAATCAAAACACCGTACGATAATTGACATATATCTAGCCATCTCGGACGAAGATTGATTGCCATAGGCGCCGATTTTCCGAAGGAAAAGAGAACTTTACCCCATTTTTTTAACATGGAGCTAGAATTCCGAGACACATTTGCTATTTTCTTTTAGACCTCCCTGAGCACGTGGTTAAAATTTTTGTACTTAGTTTTGTATAAGGTGTTGCATAAGTGTATACAGAAAATTCAAAAGTAGTTTCCTTGGCAAATTTGAAGGAGGTATTTCATATACATTTTTTTAATTGGATCCTCCCCTAAATAGTTACAGTTCCTTAAATGAGGAGGGTAAAATATAGTTTCTTCAATTTTTCTCAAAAACAATTGAATATAGATAAACAAGAGAATATTGACAGGAACTTAATACTTATAAAATTACATTTTGTTGGCATATTTTCCGCTTTGCTGGTTCGCTATAAGAGGGTGAAATTGACAAATTATATCCGCCTTTCGCGTTTGGCTGTATCCCGTGTTCATTATGTTAAATAAACAAATCGTCGTGTAGAGGGATGAAATCCATAAGCAAATTTTCTGCGCATTTCGTCGAGCAATATCAGCCGCGGATTACACTGTCTGTACATTAATAATAAAATACCAAAAATAATAACAACACGATTCGTTTCCGTACGTGTTACGTTGTTATCTAATACTTTAACGTTAATATTATAAAGGAAGCGTGACATTCAACAAAGACTGCGAGCGTAACTTATCACATGTCGCTTATCGATGACATATCGTGAAATAGAGTTCCTTGACTAGGGTTACAGAGTCAGCTTCAAAATTTGGAATAACTTTAAACTTACTTACCTCGGTTTGAAAAACATTTATTAGGGCAATATTTTGAAAAATGATTTATTTTAATGCCTCATCAGTTAGAATTAATACCCCATTTTCAAAATCACCCTATATAAATAGTACACAATTTCAACTATGAAAATTTGTTGTAGGTGGCCTAAATATGTGACGTCACACTAAACGAGTCTATTATGGAGTTAGAATTCGTTATAATACACTATAAGACGAGTAGTGCCTATTCTTTTCAATGAAGCACACTGCTAAGAAAACAAGGGGGACTTATTTCCGAACCAATATTCTACACAAATCTTTCTCGATTCTCCAGATTTATTAGCCTTGGTCAGTTTACATGTACCACAACATGACTTTAAAATAAATGAATTATTTCATGAGACTTACAACTACTAGGTACCGTACAAACTCTGGTCAAAACTCTCCAGAAACAGAAAATTATAATTTATATTTTAAAAAATCTGCAAAAAAAAACTATTATTATAGATTAATATTTTCTATCATAACAATTTCTCGTGTGCTTCTATATTTAATTTAGCTTTTAAGTATTTTGTGGACATTGTTTTAAATATAATGCAAAAATACAAAACGCTGTGAAAAAATTATTAAATCTGTAGCCGCAGCGATTCTATGAGCAGAATACACATTGGTTGGTGGAAAGATAATGACAAAGCTGTCCTATTTGTGGTGGTAATTATTTGTGACTATATTTTCAGGAGTTAAAGATGTATTTCAACTGGTCATTCGCAATGAAAAATAACTTCCTTGTGACCAATTTTTGACTCATAAGAGCAGCTCAAGCTTTCAAGAAATGGATACATGTTAACGCCTTTCAAGGTTTCCACTACTAATTAGTTGGAATGCTATTTATATGCTGATACCGTACTACTAAAATACGAAAATGAGAAATTATAATAATTAACTAACAATACACTTTCGAAAAGCTACGAAATACATCCTAATTGCTGCGACCTTGCTCCGATCACGTCTGGCAGCAAAAAGTGCGCCAAACAGAATCGTGATCTCAGTGTTCTTTGTTCTAAAAATAAATAGAACGATGTTACACCCAAACCTAGGTAGTAATATTCGTATAACATTTCATAAATATAAAAAATAAAGAAATATCTTAAGCTTGGCGTTTTATGGATGGATAATAGCACTTTTAGTAAGATAAGCCTCTCACTGTTCAAAATTTTTGATACGAATCAAGTGCTACGTATAGTATATAGTGCTAATTATTGCTGGATCTTGTCAAGTTCTACCAGATAGGTACTGCTTTATTTCTATAGGCTCTGCCTTAATATTATACACATTTACCAGCGTTAATACTACACAAAACACCTATTACGACATTTTGAAAGAAGCAGCAAATCCTGATTTAGACACATCTTAATTTGGGAAATGCATTGATACAGAAACTAAAGGAGCAAGACATATTAAACTGAACTTTAGCAGAATATTTCCAGCGGCTTAATCAGAGCTGTTTTATCCATTAGACGAATAGACTAGGGACCCATGACTGGGGGGGGGGCTTTGGCTGGTTTTGTTAAATTAAAAAAATTGCCTAATTAAGGCAATGGTATAGATATACATATTTTTACTTTTTGTCATAACATAATAATAAACTTCTAATTTTCCAAACGTAGATGTTGCATTGAAAATATTTTTATTTGTGGCAGTAATTAACTGCGTGGGGATAAATCATTTTCAACTTTAGAATAGGTAAAAAATCATAAACGATATTATGTCATGTAAAAACTAAAGCTATCTTTGCCGGCCATAGAACATAATCTAAAAAAAATGCTACTGAAATAATTATCTGAAAGTTCTGCAGCTGTAACAAAGAAACGGCCATTTAATTTAATAGGATTTCTAACTCCAACTTTTTTTTAAATAACCGTGCTTTAATGTTTTTTTTATCATTCTTTGACAATGTATACTTAATATTTTAGTGCTTCGTGACATTTCGGAATGAAAAAGCTCATCATCAATGCTATTTTTTAGGAATTCATCATCAATAACCTGAATAACAACTTTCTAAAGTAGAGTTTCAAACTAAGTAGATACATATTAGATATCAAAAATTAGAATGCCATAGTTATGTATTTGTGTAAAAATAAAACTTTTACAATACGTTCACCTTCAAAATATATCTTTACTTTATCACAGAACTTTTAAAAAGTCATACATATTTGTATCATTAAATAACTTGAAGCATTGCTTTTTCAAGTAGAACAAATATCTGCATATTAATTTTCAGATGCTAATTTCATAAATATGTTTGTAGTTTTACTACTGCCACCTCTTGATATCCTTTAGATAAGTTGGTAAAGTATCAAATAAAATATTTTGGAATTTTTATGAATGGGAGCAATAAATAATCTATTAATGAAATTAATAGCACTTTTACAGCTAAAGTGAAAACAATTTAAAAGGCGTGTTCAAATATGCAAGCATCCTAGCAATATATAATTAAAAGATGATAAAATTAATTATGGCGTGAAAGGAAGTGTTATTGTATTAAAATATTATAAATTCATATGTAATAAGTACACGTAAATACCTACATTATATCTATTATGTAACCTACTTATAATACAATAAATAAAGCCAAATTATAAAATTCATACCCATGAAATATTGCGCAGGTACCTCGAATAAAATTCTGCAACCGTTATCCACTTAAAGTTATAAGTTTCATTTTGTATGATTCGCGTCAATGTAGGTAGAATGCTGTTATCTTGTGCACCCAGTTAATAAAATTATTATCATCAGAGCAAAAATCAAAACAATGAGGGTATTTTAGTTGCAGTATCTATTAATTTTATTTTGAAATATGTTACACCGAGAAAAGAAAATGTTAAAATTTACTCAAAAACTGTTAGATTAACAGTTTATCAAGGTTATATATGGCGAACCGAAAATCTACTTCACTTAACCTTTTAAAAATGTCAACAAATATTCAATATTCCATTATTATTTTAATTCGACGTAAAAGTATTTATTGGCCAGAGGAACCTAAAAATTTATTTATTCAATCCACTATGTTGATTCTATTAATAGAAATAAAGATTTCAAACAACAATTACAAAACTGTTCTATGAAAACATCATATTGTTAACCTAACGTTCGAAAAGATTAAATTTTGTGTTTCTTTTAACAGTTTTTTAATGTTATTGTGCACGCCAATATTCTTGGCACGATAAAAGACGTGGGATATGCGGGGCCGAGTTGGATTATTTCTCTTCAGCCATATTATTGCCTTGTATGACCGGATGTCCCTTTCTCCGCTAAACCTCGACTGCGTTTGAGGTCGATATCGACGGCTCTACTAGGTACCTCCTCTGTCTCCTGTACTGGCAAACCCCGTTGGTAAGGGTTTATTATCTGGCGCTCTACAGGGCACGCGAAATGTAACAAACTACATCTAGCAGTCATTAGCTTGCTACATGTCGGATGAAGCGCGTACAGTACAAATAACGGTAATGGCTTTCATTGGCTAACAAAAATTATTTTCAAGTAAAAGACTAAATATTTGAATCAACATTTCATAGTATTAAACTAAAATATTTTACACTTTGAAATTAATGTTGGATAAAACTAATTAGAAATGTCAAATTCAATAATTTGACACCGTTAAGTGAAACAAAATAACATTTTATTTAATATCGGTGTAATTTTATGTCAATCAATAATGAAAATAAAAACAATAAAGAAAAATCATTGAATAAATCATCAGAAGTAGTGCCCAAATAAAAAATATACTCAATATAAAAGAAGAACACATAGATGGAACAAATTATTAAACTGATTTATCAAACATGTGAAATCGTTGAATTATGTCGTCAACATTTTTTTTGTTAGTTTAAATATTTAGCACAATTTTATTTAATCATCTTTGCTTCATTTCAAGAAAAATGTTCTTGCAGTAACAATCAAAAAGTTAACATCAAGAAAACTGTTGCTCTAAGAGTTTGTTTTTTCTCAATGTACTCCTATCCTCATATCTTTCCGACTGGTATGACTGCTGATTTACAATTTTATTCATTATAGGTACCTACTGCATACCTATAGATACAAAATTTCGTTGCCATATTTTAATTTGTACGTAACTACCTATATAATTATTTTTCAGAAAATTTGGAAATAAGTATAACATTTTTTTAAACATCCTAGGTATATCACGAAAATGAAGACTTCAACAATAAATGATTAGAAAAGAAAACATTTTTAAATTTTTAACAAAGAAGTCACTGTTTCTGACACGGGTTACACCTTGCAAGTAAGCAAAGACCTGTCTATAAAGACCTGTGACAGTATTTTAAATCATACGTAAAAATGTACATTTTTATAAATATTTGTATAAATTCGTACTTAAGAATCAAGGTAATAATGTTTTAAGCAAGTATACGTCAAGGTATTAAAAAATTAAAGGATAAAAACAGTGATAATTGGTCTCTTTTCCACAATCCACCTTGTGATTTCAATGCTACGTTAGACGACAAACCTTCATCAACAGGCAATTGATTATAGTTATTCTTTAAACAAACTTTTTGCCTTACTCGTTAAAAACTGCGAAGTATCGTCAACTGCATTAATTTAGTACGAGGTACGTCCAGAAAGTAAGTTCCGTTTGGTAATAAACTTAAATTGTGTACAAATACAGAAAAATTATTTATTGCACAAAATTCTACAACTCTTAAACTACCTTTCCACATAACTGCCGAAATTTTGCAGGCATTTGTCATAGCGTGGCACAAGTTTTTGTATACCTTCTTCATAGAAGTTTGCCGCCGTAGTCTATAAATATCATTAATCAGTTCAGATTTGTTTCTGTCCTAAGTATTTACAAAATAAATGAAATTTTAAAATGGTACCTCCCTGTAATTTGAATATAAATATATATTTAAAATTAATATGCAATTTCATATAACGCTGGTCACAAATTGTCAACGTAAAGTTACGTGAAATTACAGACAAAACTTTTATCAGTGTAGTTTAGACATTTCAATAAACATATCACTTTCTTCCCCAGAAATAACCCTGTTTCCTGAAACGTCAAGAAACCTTTTTTTTAATTATTTTTTAGAAAAGGTTCTCATTGGCGTAAATGCATTTTTATACACTTCATAACAGAGCGTATAAATAGGTAATGATGTCCAGTTATTCAATATCAATCAGAAACAAATAGATATCTATCTAAATAAACGTCTCAAGACGGTACAGTTTACAAGGACAAACCGCATATTGATCTGATTCATTTGTAGTACGTAGTAGGTAATATTTCCGCATTCTTCGAATCTTTTTACATTCAGTGCAATCAGAAAATATTTAATGCAGGATCATTAAGCATTTTCTATTAAAACCTGAAAAGTTCGCATAGAAATTATCTATTGCACAAAATTAATTCATCAAAATTTATCAAAACATCCAGGCAATAGTATCTTTGAAAACTTAATTTTAACAAAAAACAATCTGATGCTTTAAATTTATTTACGAAATTCATATTTTAACAACTTATTATTTTTCTCACAGAAAATTACTAGCAAAAGACAAAATATATACACTGTAAAAAAAGTTGCTGTGTAGGTAAGTGAGATTTTCCAGTGTGTAATTTAGAATGTGTCAAATATCCGTGTTAATAGTTTCACACGGCCTTTTTATACGTTTTACACAAAATGTGTTAAAATTACTAGTAGGTATTTATAATAAAATATACTGGATTTGTGTAATACTTACCAGTTGTGTTAAAAGTACACCATTTTGTGTAAACTAAACACACCTTTGTGTTCTATATCACACTACTGATTAGTTGAGCACAATATATGACTTGTTCTAACATAAGTCACTACGCACTACACCATGTTGGTCGTGTAGTGTTGTTGTGTTCAGTTACCTCTCGTTCAAATGGAGAACATTTAATTGAGGTTTGATCAAAGAAAATGGTAAGTACTATAATAAATATTGCCGATAATTGTGATAGAGCTAAAACTAATTAGGACTACAACTTAAAAATTTAGGAGTTCACTCTGACGTTTTAGATTACTCTGTATTCTGATTTTCTTGAAACTTGAGAGAAAATATGTACATTTTCGATTTATGTTTGTTGTTTCGTTGTTTATGATTTACTAGACGTTAGATATTAGTTTGTAAGTCCCTTATTAGAATATGTACTGCTACTACTACTAATTTTGTAAAATATTTTATTAGAAAACATGGTTGTTATTCATTTCAACTGAATTATATATTTTGAATTAAATCATAAAGAGTAAAATATCTTTTATTTTATTATTAGGTACAGAAACTGGCCTACCTTTTTAGTTTGTTCATTATGTTCCTGTTCGCTTTTGAAATTAATTCTAATTTTTGTAATACGCTTATTTCGACGTTTTGTAGAACCATTGCAGGCTATATTCGATGCATTCTCGACGACGCGGAAACTTCAGATTAAAGATATTACAAAAATTTCGAAAGCAAACAGGAACATAAATAACAAACTAAAAGAGTAGGTGAGTTTCCATATCAATACCTATTATATAATAAAATTAACATGTTAATGTGTAAAGTATACACACACTGAAATGTGTAAAAGTTACACATAACATTTGCTATATTAACACAGTGGAATGTGTTAATCTTTTAACACACTGCTACATACAAATAAAGTGTCTAAAGATATATACAATTTAGTGCGGCTCTCGATTAACACAGTACCTATTGTGTTATTTTGTGTTAAAATGTGTAATTATTTTTTTACTGCGTAATTCAATACATTTTCGTTAAATAAATGAGATAACCGATCCCAATCTCGACGACGCCGGTCACAAATCTAATTGAGAAATGCCGCACTAAATGCTGGTGCAACTGTTTAGTTAACGAGCTGCCATTGAAAAATTACTAATTATTAAATTAGTAAGAATTAATACATTTACCTTATACAGCCATGGGAACTAGGTAGGAAGTACTTACGCTTACCTGAAAATAAAGAAGCAAAGTTAAACAACTTTTTATCAAAAAATATACTTATATTTTCTATATTTATTTATGTGGATCACACATGAAATCCATGGGTGAGGGAAATCGACCAATAAAATAGTTTTGCTAAGATAATATGCATCATTGATGGAATATTTCTTATTAGTACTAATTATGATGTACAAAGTTAATAAAAATGACGACACTTAAATCCGCTTTACAGTTTGTAATGCTTTCTGCCATTTGCAAGTCTCTTGCACGTAGGCATGCACATTGCACATGCACTCTGAACAGTAACTTATTGCAAAAGCTGTCGTATTTGAAAGACAGTTTAAAGATATAGGTCTTAATCGATTTTTATTGCAACTTTTCTGCAATTCTGGGGAATAATTTAGTGATTTGTATATGGTTACCACCATACGCAAAAATTTCTAGCCTGCACTTTCGAATTGCATTCTTTCGCTTCTACTTGATTATTATTTGATTGTTTGTTATTGCCACTTGTCAAATTTGAATAAACAGTTTAGCTTTTAGTGTGCATTTAGGTTGAAATGTTGGTATCACTTCTATTGCAATTGCGAATTGACACTGTAAAATAAACTGCAACCCATTTTTTCAATTACGGACCGTAAAGTGGCTTTTACGTTCACTCAATATGCGCCTTGCTGCAAGTTCTCAGTGTTATAGCTTTTAAAAGCTCTGTGTTGCCGAATATGTCACAGCTTCATTTTGATTTTGACTTGGATTTAGTTTCCCCTTGGCCACATAAGGAGTAGGTTTTAACAGGATAGATAATTTCGTGAGTTTTCTGCGTGAGTTTTTACTGAAATCGAATGTTGTATTTTGTGAAATGTGTTTGATGCGTTTTTATTATAAAGTGTGTGTAATATTATAGAAAAACGTATACTTATTTGAATTAAGAAAACGCTGATATGGTTAAATCTTACTGCTGCAAGACGATTATCCCGATTGACACATACCGAAAAAGAAAATGTTTGTAAGATTGGTTCAACATTTAAGAGGTTATGGGAGTTTTGAACGCCAGTATGCTAATGTTTAACGAGAACAAACTCGGAAAGTAAGAATCTTGAACCAAACATTTTAAACGCCGTAGAAAAGGACTCTAGTCGCGTAAGTAAAAAGGATTATGTATTTATTTATTTATTATTGAGTTTTTCTCTCAGTTGATTTGTTATGTGAAAATTTGATTTCAAATAGATCTTCTTTTCCCATCTTCCAATTCAATAATGAAATACGACAACAATGCTGGGGACTAGACATGCTTAGCGCTGGTCCGCGAAAAAAAGTAACAAAAAAAAAACAGTTTTTGTGACGGAATTTAAGAAAAAAACTTATATGTGTTTGTAAAGGTTACAGGTAGCCTCCCTGCAAACCGGACTGTATATACAAGGAATAAATATTATATAGTAGGTACCTCTAATATAGGTCGTAACCAGCTAGACATGGTGATATTTATTATGTGAAGTAAAAATATGTTATACGACTATAAGAAAGAAAAATAAATACATAATTCATGAGAGAGTGTGTGTAATGCTAGTACCTATAGCGATCATTAGTTATCAACGTTAACTTAAAAAACTTTGTTTTATATTAAACGAGTTAAAAATGAAAAGCGAGTGTTGATCGATTCTGTCCAAGTAGGTACTTATCTTAAATTTTACTTCTATCTATTTTAATGTAAAATTAATGTTTAAAGTCAAAGTTGATAACTGAACTAATCTAATTGCACATAGTAATATACTCGCGTCAAGAATTCAGACGTCTTACGTCACGACTGACGTTACACATTTGTTTTTATTGTCAACGTAATTTTCGATATTTGGTCGCGTTGAAAACAATAATTTTTTGCAATTTAGTGCAATATATAATATAAACTTTTAGTGTAGCATATAGTTTTATTACTATCAGTTGCAATTTTGATGAAAATGTAATGAATTATTCATTTGTTCGTATGACGTAAGTCGTCTGAATTCTTGCCGCGAGTATACCAAGAAGATCATTTAATACTGGCTATAAGATCACTTATTTGAAATACAAAGAAATATTAGCTGGTAGTGCTATAGAACTAGTCATCCTATGATGAAAGCATAACAAGCACCAATATAAATTTTTTCTGAGGTAAAAAATTGCAAAGCTATTATAATAAACAGGTGGGATTGCAGCAATATCACATACGTTAAAAAAACTGTTTACTCGCTAGTAGGTTGCTTAAGCAAAATTTTTATTATGACAGCAACCTAAATTAAATAAAGATAAATCCATTCAGTTCAACTATGGTGTATTAATTAAAATATCATTACTTATTTGGAACCAAAAAAACTGGTACGTCCAATTATTCTTTGGCGCAGATAATCCTACTAAACCTTTCAGAAACCGTAAATTCGAAATGTTATTTCAATTCCATCTTACTGTAAAATTTAACTTCAGAAGGTGTTATATTTAAGAAAACTGCAATTATATTTCAGAATGTATAAATAGATTTCAGAAAAAAAGTATCAATATTTTAGAAAACATCAAATATTATGAATTTTGAATATTTAATAATAAATAATAATAATATTGTGAGGAGTGAAATATTTGAAAAGTTGTTTCCATCTATTTCGTCCCATATTGAACCTGGTTCAGTAACGGCCATAAAGAAAAGGTGGAAATCATTAAATAGTTGAATGGAAAACGTATTTAGATACCTAGATCATGTTAAAAGTACAATAAAACAACAGCACAAAAAAGTGGCTCTCTGACATACTAGACCTATACATTCCTAGGTATTTTAACTCGCTGAATCCGAATCTGAGATCCGTTATCCTTTTAACACCGTCAGTTAATATTCCAGGTAATTCCAAGATCAAATCTAAATAAAGTTATGCAAATGGACAAAACCATCGTGCATTTATATTTTCGAAGTGGAGGTAAATTTACAATGGCTTTGTCCATTTGGATAAATTTATGTCGATTTAACCTTGGAATGACCTTGAAGCTGATCTGATGGAGTAAAATGAACAATTCGTTTGGATCCAGCGACTCTAAAAAACATATTATTATGTGTACGAAGATTTGCTCAAAAAGCATATCAATCTTTCGATTTTACCTTGAAGGGTCAAACTGATCTTGGACGCTGATGGGGTTAAACGCACTCAGATTTAGATATAGCAAGTAAAAATACATAGAAAAATTAGATTTTTCATCGCGAAAATTAATATAAAGTGTAAATGAATACTCTTTAAAATAAACGAACGGAATTTCTAGAAATTTTACAGGGTTAACTATATGGCTATAAGAACAACACTTTTAACCACGTACTCAATGAGATCTAAAAGACAAAAAAAATATTTCGAAATTCTAGCTCGATTATTGAAAATGGGACAATACCCTCTTTTCCCCAGGATAATTTGTACCTATGACAATCATCGTCCGAAATAGCTCCATGCGGTGGTTTTTACAGCGTTGTCAAATGTTGAAACGACGAAATTAAACATTTTTATTAATAATAACACAGAAGTACTGTTAATCCGGTTCGCTGCAGTGTTTTGGATTCGATCTCCTTTGCACACTGCCAAAACTACATTTTCACCTCATTACAGAACACACAGTGTTCACAGAATGCACCTGCGGCAGTATTTAATTATAAAATTTTGTACGATTGCCATAGCTCCGTTGGTTTTACCATCGACTCTAGAAAAACAAACAGCACATAGCATGCGTATCCGACTTAAATTTCTTTATTTAATTACTATAAAACATTGAAAATTAAAATTAGTGATTCAAGCTGAACCATAACCTAGAATTGCATCCCACAATGCTAGTTGTATACATCTTCAAACATCAAAGAACACTGGTCAAACTTATAAAGTATTATATTCTAAGGGTCAAAGAAGTTTTACAGAACACCGTAAACATCTCGGGATGTTGTAGTTTACAATAGTACTAATTATTTTATGCAGACATCGTCAATTATTGTTATAATTGTTGCTATTATTAGTATTAACATTTAATTCCACACAAGAAGTTTGAAAATGTATCGGCGTGAAGCACACCTTGCACTAGAGGTCTACAGATGGCGACTGCATTAGATTCTGTCGAAAATAAAATATCACATAGATTGTTAGCTTGATTTAATTTTTCAGTATTTGTTCTTTGAAAATTTAATTTTTCGTGTATTTTTGTGTTTTTACAAACATATATTCAATCGCTGAAATGACGGATTTATGAGAAGTGTGACAAGTGCATATTATTATTATCGTGTGACAGCGTAATACCAAAAACTTTTTCTGAGTAGACAAAATTATCTTCGAACCATATTAAAAAACGTAAGTAAAAGTAAAAGCACAGTTTATACAGTTCGACGAGTGAAGGTTCCAGAGGGTGTGGCTAAATCGCGGCTATATGCGCAATGAACACCAATGAAATTCATATGTACACGACAAAGTGGGAGAAAATCTATTTCTTGACAAATCACCGTGCCTCTTAAGCGCGGCTAAATGCGCAGTCGTCTTTTGATCGTCTAAAAAACGAAATGTAGTTGTGTACATTTGCGTGTGTTTTTTGCGTTTTTTACCGATGGAGGAAATCCACTTGGTCGTGGTCATCGGGCCAAGTACCTCGCATAAACAAAAAGAGTTTGAGGAACGGAGATGTTTCCAGCAAACACTCAACAAGTATAAAATATTTGCAATGACAAGTTTTAATGTAAACAATTAAGAAACCAGAAAATGATTTAACATTCTTGAAATCTCTCTAAATATCAATCTTGGAAATAAATATCAGTAAGATAGGTGCTACATCCCTGTGCTACCATATCATGTTTCTCATTAAATAATCATTTACATTTTGTAAATATTTTTTTCTTTCAAAGCGGCGTAAATCGATACACGTAAGAATATGGTGCCCTGTCACTACCTTTAAAACCTTTGACTTATGCGTAATATACCTAGCCGGCCAGAGTCGGCGGCAAATAGGTTTTTTTTATGGACGATTCCGTTAATTCTTATTGTTCTCTATCCCCTCTTAAAATATTTGTACTTTGTCATTGTTAATCATGTATAGAGTTAGCTATTTAAAAATCCAAATTTTAAATATGTTTATACTAGTAATACATGAATAATTATTTAATTTATATTATAGATTTGCAAAGGTGTTTACTGTATAACGTCTATTTAATATTTAGAAAAAAACACAATCACAATAATAAGACATAATATGCCTATCAAGCAATAACCAAAACGTGAATGCGAAGTTCGAGACTTTCCAGCGCAAATTACAGACGACTGCAAAAAAAAGACCGTCAATGACACAAAGATCACGCTGAATACCCAGTCGCTTTAGAATTATCACCATGGACGGCCCATCCATAAGCATAAAAATCCGTGAGCGTGCATCTAATCGATGCAGTTGCCTGATCACGACCGAGGAGGCGCATCTTCAACGTCGGCACGACGGGATTCCACGGGCGAACTTGAAATTTTCAAAGGTTACTGCTGGTCGTCCACCTGATAGCATCCTCGTGACCGGACTGTGCAGGGAGAATGCCCTTCTCCGACGAGATTGCTACGCGTTGATGATGAGACGTGTCATTAGGACGTTGTAATTTGTAAGCTGATGGGACACAGTGATGTAATGATTTTGATTCGATGAATACAAAAGGAAGAATAAAATTAATAATAATTATAATTATAATTGTTCCATAATTATAATAACATACTCACATACTCTTTTTAACATACATCAATAAAATTGCAAATCTATTCAATAATGGAAAAATGGTTTCTTATGCCGATGATACTACGATCATATTTCATAGTGATAACTGGGAACATACATATAAAAATGCAGAAAATGAATTAAAAATTATTCAGCAATGGTTAAGTCTAATTAAAACTAATTTTATTGCGTTCTCTCTCACAATTTTAGGTCAACCTATCTCTGATAATATTATAATACATAACGCTGCTTGTAGAAATATTGCCCTTGTTCATCTATTAAAAAAGTTAATTAATATTTGGGAATATACACAGATCAATATTTAAGATGGCCTGAACATGTTGCACAAACTATTAATAAACTTTGTAAATTGTTTTATAAATTATTAGTACTTTCATTTTACTGCTGAGGTGAGTATGAAGTGAGATAAGATTATCTAAGCCACTCAGTTTAGCTCATCATGTAAAAAGGGACATAAATTGGCGAATTTAGCGCAGTGAACGTCCTTTGTTGATAAACTCAAAATTGTCAAAGTTCAAAATGTCTAAAAAAAATGTTGGTAATTATTTACAACAGCGTAAAAATCTCCAATCTTAACAAAAAAAATCCTACCCTCTATTTTCGAGGGTGCTGATCACGAATCTGAAGATTTCGGCTCTCACATGTAGTTTTCGAAAAAAAAATTTAACTTTTTTTTAAATGGTTTAACAACAATAACCTCACTTTTAAAAAAATCAGAGAACAGACAGAACTTAAAAATAACTTGTGAATGCGGCATAAGTCTTAAGATATGATCTAGAGGCATAAGCCAAATTTCTCAACTACAAGCCAAGCTCAAGAGGTTGTGCTGCATCGGTAAGGGGGGAGGTAAAAATTCTCAGTTTGGCTTACTTTATTATTGCAAAAGGAATGGCACTCATCTAAGCTGAGGTAAGAATAACTGAGTATTGTGGCAAATGGAAAGCAGCATATACATATATCTTAAGAAATATATTGGATGACAAAAATATAGAAATTATATACCACTCATCGGTTGAATCAATAATAAGGTATAGAATTGTCATATAGCGTGGTTTGTATGTCGATGTTATGAAAAGTTTACAGGTTTGTCAAAACACTGTTATTATTATTCCATAAAAATCATAGATATCCATCAAAATTACTTTATGAACAAATAAATATTTTTGATATTAGAGGTTTATATTATTATAGTTCATTAATATATATTGTAAAAATAAATCAAAACTATCCAATGCTTTTGCACAGACAGCTATCTAACAAGAGCGATAACAAATAATGCTATTCAGACGCCTTTTCTTAAAAAAACACATCTTCAAAGGAATATTTTTTATGCTCCTAAATTTTATAATTTAACTCCAGCTTCAATAAAAAAAATATTAATAAGGAACATAAATATAAGAGATTAATTAAAACATTTTTAATTAAAAATTATGTAAAATTTGAAGAAATAATATGTGAATTTAGTGTCGAGATATGTCCTATAAGACTCTTAAACTATTTTCTATACTTACTTTATATCTATGTATGTAAGTATATATGTATATATGTGTATATGTATTGCTACCTAATTATAATTTAGATATAAGTATTACTTGCTGTTGTCTGTACAGAGAACAGAAGCATTCAAACACATACAGACTTCTAGCTGAAGCTTCTGTTTTTCTATGCCTAAATTGTAAAGTTGTAATTGTAATTGTATTATATTAATTTTTGTTTGTAAAAAAAAGTTAAATCAAAGAAAATATGTGCAATCGATGTATGCAGAATACAGAGTGGGGGTAATGAAGTCAATGGCAAGGCTTGCAGTGGACACAAATTGCATTAAAATAGGCACATTATGTCCTGATGGGACAGGATTTCTCACAGAAACTATTTGTCTTTACAAACTAAAAAGTATCATATTATCCGTTAATTCAGATCATGATCTATCTGTTTGCCAAATTACATCCAAATCCGTTCAGCCGTTTAAGCGTGATTAAGTAACAAACATCTAAATACACAATTTCCAACTGGCACTGTTCCCAAATAAATTTCTCATTATGTTTATAATGGGTTTAAGCGATAATTTTAACCGATTTTAATATACAGGTAGATATTACTGGCAACCTTCTAAAGGGTTATTGTATAGTGAAAATAAATGAGATATATCCAAATATGCCTATATCTAAAAGTTTATTGTTTCCGAGATACAGGGTACTTAACACAGATCTCTCGCCCTGGGCGACGAGCCATTAAATCTGTAATTGATAATGCAGGAAACAACTACTCCGCCGACTAATGCCCCGACCGGCATTTAATTACTCCTTGAAGTACTTGCTGCAATGTAGGTCGCTCCTTGTAAGTCGAGCCGCTTAGGCCGAGCAGGAAGTAAGCAGACCACTTATATCGCACCTGCACTCAGTTTATATGTGAACATACATATGAAGGAACAGCCAGTTCAATTGTTGGTCATCTAGCCTATGACATACTGATGAGGGCTAACAAGTCCGAAACCGATCTATGTCTGGTGATGTGTCCGACAAGGGTTCTTGGCTGTTCACACAGATACTGCAGCGGAGTAGTTGTTTCCTGCAGTATCATTTACAGATTTAATGACTCGTCGCCCAGGGCGAGAGGTCTGCGTTAAGTACCTGCTGCAATGTAGGTCGCTTCCTGTAAGTCGCGTCGCTTAGGTCGACCAGGAAGTAAGCATACCACTTATATCTCACAGGGTTCCATATTGACATTATCGTGAATAGATTTTTTATTAATTAACTTCAAATTCTACGTATTTGTTCCACCAAGATTTTATTATTCGTATGACAATTATCTGTAAGAATTGCACACCTACCCCTACTGTTTTCCTATTACGTGATTTTAAAAACATTACAAAATTTTTAATTTCTCACTATTATTAAATAGTAGTTGATACCTATTGTAAATACAAATCTGAAAATCCACTAAACCTACGCAAATTGCAAGTTGCATTTCTTGTGTCATTAATGCCATTATTCTAGCTTAATGTTTCGATTTACCTTCAATACCAAGGAAGTCTAATTGCGACACGTTTTTTAAAATTACATAAAATGGATAAATGCAACCGCGCTCGTTATTACCATAATGTAGCATTTAAATTGCCGGTATGCATCCGGCTGTGTTATAAAATTCTACTTCCTCAATTTTTTTTTCAGTACTTCGCACCCAACATCGCCGGTGCTGACAACGTTTCGCAACATACTTACAAGTGTACGCAAATTTGAATACAATGCGAACTACAAAAAATCCGTTCGACGTGAGAAGCACAAACGAAAATATTTTTATCGCGAACCGTTCGAATACTTTTCCGTATGGCAACATTAAAAACTGGTTGACTTTCATCGGTCGGTCAGGCGAGGAACCCCGCTTCTCAGTTACAAGTTCATTGCCGCATCTTCACCGTCTTGTACGCAAATGCGGTTAATGGGTTTTCTAATGCAGTTTCACATGTTCTGTCGAGAATATAACATTTATGGAGATCGTGGTGAATGTGGTTCATATACAGGGAGTTATAATGTAAATAATAATAACTTATTTAGATACAACTGCCAAGAGAAATGAGTGTCCAATTACACAACAGATGTGTTTAAAATAACTAAACATAAAAATTAAATAACAGAAAATTTAATATACTGAGTGAGTCAGAAATAACGGGTCAGCACTAAGCTGGAGATACTAGACACCAAAATATTATGTTTGAGCTCATCATGCCTTATAAGGTGTTCAAGGTGTAAATTTTATTCTAAAATTTCTCAATAGTTGAGGAAGTTTTCATAGCATGAAAATTGGTAATGTTGGGTTTTTTGGTGCGAGAATTACAAATTTAAAGTTTATTTTGACGTTGCTCCTAGAGGGCGTTAGTTCGTATTATTTAGGTAACTCATCAACTTTTATCTGTTGACCTATGCATAAAAAAAGTTGAAAATTTAAAAGAACATCCAATTCTACATAAAAAATGTACTGTTGTTTAAGTCACTTAACTTTATCGGTTTCCGAATTATTTTCATTTAAAAGTTTCAATGTATTTTGTGGTGATTTTCTACCAGGCGATGATATTGCCATTTCCTTTCTTAGTAGGTTTGTGTCAAATTTTCATGTCAATTCAGAATAAAATTTAAACCTTGAACACCGATTGTACACCACAATAATGTAGAAGATAATCCCTCTCCGCCTCGCAGTCCTCCCACATCCGATGTTATTTATTTTGCCAAGAATATTGGCGCGTACTATAACATATAACAATGTTAAGACAAATACAAAATTTAACCTTTTCGAAAGTTACATTAACAATATGATGTTTATATATAGCAGTTTCGTAATTGTTGTTTGAAATCCTTATTTCAGTTACTAAAAATTAACATCGTGGATCGGAAAAATGCATTTTTTTGTTCCTCTAGTTAATACTATTACGTTGAACTAAAATAATAATGGAATACTAAATTAATAAATATTTGTTGACGTTTTAAAAGGCTAAGTGAAGTAGTTTTTGGGTTCACCATATATATAACCATGAAAAAACATTAAACTAACAGTTTTTGAGTAATTTTTTTTTCTCGGTGTAAAATGTCTACATGTTACCTACCCTCCAACTGCAATACATGTTTCTAATAATTTTCTAAATTCTTCATACTACTAAATGAACTGTATACTTTCAGTAGTGTTGTGGTGTTGTTAAAACAAGAGAGATGTAACAGTGGTGGTTACTCTCGATCGGCTATACGGTCTCGCTCAGAGCTCACACGTTAACGATCAGTATACTCGATCGTCGACAGTGGTCGATTGGTAGACGTTATAAAGAATACAGAAATGGCAAGATTTACATAATAATTAATAAATACTCATAATAGACCAAATAAGCGAAATAGAATCGGAGTCTTTTCAATCAAGTGGCAATAAATTTATAATTAGTTCTAGTTCAGTACAACTATACCTAGACTCAAATAACTTTGATTAAAAATGATTTTATATGCTGAATGTTCTTTAAATAAAAGATATATCTAGAATATAAATTCAATATTAATTTTTTCAGTTAATCTTCCCTTAAGTATTTCCTCTTGCCGTAGCAATATTTCTGGTCTTGTCTCGCAAGGAATTTTTCTTAAACCTTGTTGTGTCTTGTTATTCGAGTTGTCAAGTTTTGTCTTGCGAGACGAATACAATATCAAGAAGAAGCAAAACAAGACGTCAACACTAATATTCATGGGATTTGCTACTTTTCTTTAATTATAATACAAATTCATTTAGTTTGTACACTTGCTACTAGTTAAATTTGGTTTCTTAGGCATACACTTTTTCGGCAAGTTCTCATCTAATCCTGGCTATTGCACTTTCAATGTCACGTTGCATGTAAATAGTGTGACGATAATGTTAACAAAACATTCTAGTTGAAACCACCGCATCTAATGTTCCCAGGAATTTTAAATTTAATTAGACAAATTTTTCTTGGTTTTGTAGTCGACATTGTGGTCATTTTAATATTATTTTGTCACTGTTAAAAAACAGAATGTGATGTAGTTACGGACGGACACAACATTGTAGGAATGTTTTAGTAAAAGAACAAAAATGTTAAATGGTACAACAATTAGTCAGCAGAATTGATACAAACACTCCTATTCTTTAAATAACAACTTACAGAAAAGCTATAATCGATTATTGATTTTAAACATTCAGATGCATTGTAGGTATACATGATCTATGACAAACTTCAGCAGATTATAGCTGGGATAATAACAAACCTTTTTTTTTTCTTATATGAACATAGATCCTATAGGTTTCTGTTTCGAAGTTACTAGCATTTTAAAAAATATAATTTCATATTTCAATCAAAGTAGCTCGGTATAGAAAGATGATGACTGCTATATAAGAATAATTATTTGTGTTTAAACATCAGTTAACTTTTAGTAACTAAATTAACCATGTTCACCCTCAGCTCAAATAATAATTTAACTAAGCAGTTATTTGCCTCCCTTTATGCGGTGGGGCACCATCGTGCTTATACCACATATTTTGAGCAATATCTACCTGCGTCATCAATGAAATCAAAAAGATTGTTTTCCAATAAAGTTCTATACAGATCTGCATTTAAACGACCATTTAAAACATGTACAGGCAGTAAATTATTGTTGAAAATGCTATTCCAAACGCTGACACTGAAACGTTGCTGAAATCGTCTCATTTAACATGGACTTTGTAACGCCCAGATATGTTCGTTATGATTATTATTTATACCGTCTCTAATAAAACATGCTTTGTCAGACCACGTTACAAGCGGACACGAATCTAACATTTTGTGCATATTGTTGAAGTAACGAGAGACAAAATTCTAATTACTGAGGAAGCATATTCAGTATGTAACGCTTGTACATTTTGGCGATGACACGGATTCAACATGTCTCTGTTCAATACACGCAATACAAAATTCGGTGATAAATTAAGATTATTTGTAACTGACAGCATGTATCATATCTTCTTCATTTTATATATCCATTTCGGTAGGACGAATGGCCTTTTTTGGAATGAGGTTACCTTCTTCTCGAAGTCTACGAAATGATGCACTAAAGACTGTATGAGCAGGTTGATGTCTATTCGGGTATCTTAGCCGGTATTCTGGGGCTGCTTGTCTGGCGTTCCCATCGGCTACCCATATACAAAGACTAATATCTGCATATCTATCAGGCTACTTTGATTGAAATATGAAATTATATTTTTTAAAATGCTTGTAACTTCTAAACAAAAACGAATAGGACCTATGATCATATATAAAAAAATGTTTGACATTAACCCAGTTACCATCTGCCAAAGTTGGTCATAAAGCTCGAAGAATACCTTGTAAAGCCCTACTAAACATTTAATGTTTCAAATGTTATGAAATAATATTTGAATGATTCATTTTATTAAAAATTTATTTTTTAATGTGATTTTTATTATACGGAGTGAATTAAAAAGTAACAACAAATTGATTGGCTGAAAATGATATTCTAATTATTTCTTCTTTAAACGAACTGTATAGCTATGAATATCTGAAGCAATCATTGAGTATATACAGGATATTAAATAAAGAATGTCATTCTTTAAGGCTAGCTTTCTTAAACAAAAATAATGTGTCAACATACCTGAGAAAGTACTTTTTTTATTTCATATTTTTACGATAACTCTTATTTTTTTGCTGTGGTACTCAAATTTTGGAAAAGGTTTTTTTGCGATATAAACACGAATCTCTGTACAGCTTAACAAATACGTTAAACGTAGTTTTCTCTAAAATGCTGCATTTTGACGACGTGCAACAAGTATATCTTTTTTAAAAGGTTGTTTCAAAATAACTAATCAATTTCTAAAAATTTCTATCCTTTAAAAAAATCTGAAAGGAAGGGTGTTCTGACAAATGTCTCCCAAAAAAGCCTTATTTTCCAAAATTTTAGTATAATTCCTCTAGAGATAAGAAAATTATCGTAAAAAATAAATAAAGTACTTTTTCAAGCCTATAACTAAGTTGATTTAAATCACATTATTATTTACCAAGGAAGTTATCCTTAAAATGCGACCCATCCTTTACTGAACACCCTGTATATAGTTACTGTTAGGTCTTTTAATGGAACAGATTTTCATGGATGATTGCTTACTATCGAAACTGTGAATAAAATAAAAGTACGTAATTACAAATACTATCAAAATTGACACACAGTTTCATAGTTCATCAGTTTCCGTTGGTACTTTTTTTTATATCATTACCGTTGAGACAAATAACATGCTAATACAAATTTTAACAAAAAATAATTTGAAATCAATGTTACGTTTCCAAACTTAAATTATTCATTGTATTTGGTTCACATTGATTATTTTCCAATAATAGTAATATTGGACAACTACTTAGTTATTTAAAATAATGTATATTTGTAAGTATTTTTGCATTTAAGTTCACAAGTTCATCCCTTAAAATATTTTATGATGGATAAAAAAAACTATGATTTTGACATAACTTTAGAGTTAATTTTCGCAACATAACCTAGAACAACGTGTCACTACTATTTCGTCCTTCGTAGTTTCGTAATGGGTAAAACAGATTTTAAAAATAAACACAAGACATGGAATAACAAAATAATCAGCTTGATGTATGCGTTCAATGTCAGAGAAGGCAAAGTAAAATATTTAAAAGCAGTGTCAATCGCACGCAAAAAGGAAGCTAGCATCGTAGGCATAGATAACAGGTAGATGTCACGGGCAGTAGGCGAAATGTCCTGCGCCAACCCTATCCTCTAGATTGATAACCAGCGAGGTCAACGAAGAGGTAATGTTGATACCGGTGCACTGGTTCAGGACAAAGGAATAAGCTATGGCAAAGGCAAGATACAAGTGGAAACAAAACATATAATATCTGTGGAAAGGTAATACACGTAAATTAAAAGTTAATATGACATACTTTTGCATCCTCATCTTCTGAAACCCAACTAAGCTAATGGTTTCTTTAAGTAATACACTGTTTGACGCATATGTTTTAAGATTTGCTGCACTAACGTATAAAAACGTTCGTTTTGCAGTGTTTTTAATTAATATTTTTCGTGAAATAGTGTAATTAAGTAAAATATGGAGCATTATTCAAACAGTGAAAAGGGTAACATGCTAAACGCGTATTTGTTAAGCAGTGTTAGTCAGTGATAGTGAACGATAGTATGAATTGTGATAAATAAACTGGAGTGTAGTAAAAATGGATAATGACCAAATTCTGAATAACTGTGAGTAGAGACATGTACTTTGTCGGTCAGTGGTCGCGCGGTTTAAGGCGTCAGTATTTGAATCGAGGTGACTAGATCGGAGTTGGTTCGAGCCCAGCTGCCGGTAGACCGTATATAAGCTATATTCGTGGAGAGGATTGGCACCCTCTCTGCGGGTATGGTAGGGTGGAATAATGTTAGCTTGGGTCAATGTGAGAGATTGATACCGGTTGATATTTGACTACCCCCCTAATTAATGAGGTTTTCCAGGTTTCCCTCATTCCTGCACTGAATAGTGGTTAGGGCCTACCAACGTAAGTCGTTCCTGGGCGCAAATGCGGCCTGCTTAATAATAATATGCCGCCCCCTCTCCCGCACAAGTCTCCGACTTCTGGGCTAATCCCTGTGATTAGAATGAGGGGTAGAGATATTATTATTATTATTTATATATGGACATACTTTATTGGTGACGTATAGGAATGGTAAATGGGAGGAGGTGACCATTAATATTTTTATAATTAAACATATTTCAATAATTTTTTGAGATGTCTATAAATTTCAGTTATTAACTTTCCTAAAGACATTAGTGTAACACTGGCAACGCTGTGGAATACACATTCACCATGATCATGCCTTAAAAATCTTAATATCGGGGTCGAATTGAAAAATCACGAAATTTATTTAAAATTTGACTTTTTTAATCCTAACTTATTTTGTAAAAAACTATTGATTATGTGTTCTACACAGTGCTGGATAAAATATTTGCACTTAATTAAGTTTCACCCTGTATAATGAAACATTCAACATTTTATTAAATTTTAATGTGTTAAACTAAATAAATAATATGAGAAGTACAAGACACGTATACCATCTCCTTTTAAGATGTTTCAATTATTTACAAAACTATCATTGTAAACAAAAACAGACCTGGATACATGCTCGAATAAAATCTACACGAAATCAAAAAGAATGTGTTTATTCACATAGGCGATATGATTACTCTCGTTGCCTGTGAAAGCGTCCCACAGCCACGTTCTCAAATAATACATAATGTCTTACACGAAAAGCTGTTAGATTAATCCGGGTCAGCGGTCTTTTGTTCTCCGGGCCGAGGATAATAATTGCCCGTGGACAAAACAAACGGCAAATTAAAACTGGCTAAAATAAGTAAACCGAGAAAATCGCCGGAGAAAGTGAAACGTAGGTTTTCTTATGAGATGAGGCAGCTGACGGAGTTCATTTCGATAATGATTCGCATGGAGCCTTAAACTATATCGGGTGTTTTTAAATAGTAGCAAAAATGAGACCACAGATTTCTTAGGTGAAAATAAATCGATTTAACCTTACATATATCCCAAGTCGCTTAATAAAAAAGACACAGGGTGTCAAAGTTAAAATTTTATTTTCGATATTTGTGGATAACTTCTTAAAAGATCCAAATATTTACATAAAATTTATAAATCAGGGGTTTTTGCGGGCAAGAAATTCAAATTTGTTTCTAATTTTGACGTCACTAGTAGAGAGCGCCACTTATGGCACATCATGTTTTTTTTAAATGACAGAACTGCAAATGATTTAAAATCAACCAACGAACTGAAACCATGCCCTAACAAACAATTAATTAGGCGGTATATATAAGTTTTTCAATGCTTTTTTATATTAACAAGAGAGTAACAAGTCATTAAATCAATTTGAGATTTAATGCATAATTCCACTAATGATTGACGCGTGGTAGTTAAACAATTGACACCTGAAATATTTCACTGCCTACGATTAAGTTGCATACATGTATATAATTTTAACAGCACGTACCATAAATTTCAATTCTTTACTTTAAAATATTTAGCCTTAAAACTGGTGGATTCTATTGTAACAACATATTTCCAGTATTTGTGGTAAATAACGAAATACACTTACATTATAAAAATTGTAGACCTAGAGTTGGTTAAAATTTAAAGTACATGGTGTCCCAAATTTTAACAGATGCTAGAAATGATCCTAAATACAAAATATTTGAATAATAAACGCTGCTTGTTTTGAAAAAATCTATGAAAAATTTTTAGAACTCTATAATTGGGGGATCTGACACTTGGTTAAAATTTAGTCCTTGCAATTCGTAACATCCTGTATAAATGAATATTTTAGTACAATTTCCCACGCACTGAAAATCTATCATACAGCTCCTACATCCAAGAAGTATTTTATATTCAAATGTACAAGACGTTTTTTTAAGATAGTAGATAATGTTGCATCTGTTAAGAAAAATTCAACTGACTAAATTATAAGAAAAAATGAAGGTGCAACTTTTTTATAAATCAATAACATATGTTACTTGTTTTTTAATATAATCATAATAACAATTTGAATTTTTAATAATTATTGAATTATTTATCGATTTGTTAGATTCTAAAATTTCTTATGCAGGAACAATTTTAAATTGTTATATTATAACAATGCATGTACAAAATGAACTGCTATAGCTATAGCAATTCAAAAATATACATTTCTCTCGAATGGAGATACCTTTCTTGTCGTTTTCTAAATAATTTCATCTAGGGACATTTGCTAAAAATTTGCAACAGTATTACAGGCGCCACTGATAAATAATTAGCTTATTGTGTTTTTCAAGATAATTAAAGTACTTAATATATGTTTATAAATTAGCTATTGTTTACATACACGAAGAGTAATAAATGTCGATAGGTTCATAAATTCCATAAAAAATATAACGAACACCTACAGATACTGACAAGATAGAGAAAAGGTCACAGGTTGTAGAAAAACAAGTACTGTTAACCATAACTTCTCATTTATTACAGTGGGTATATGCAATCAATATTAGACAGTCTCAGTAGTTGACCCCTACAAAAAGATATTAACAAATTACAAGTTTCTCTTTAAAACGTATTTCAATAATATTCAGCAAAATCAAATAATTTCATGTTTGTATATTTTTACATTTTAGTAGAACAATTTCTTCCACTATTGATACTTTTGAAAAAACATAAACATAGACTAACTAGAGAGCATACAATATGACTTCACTGATAGGAATTGTAGGAGATTTGATTTATATTAGCTTAAAATATCTTTCTAATACAGTAAAATATGTTACAAAAGCTAATAAGGAATATATGGGTAGATATTGTGTTTGTAATTCAACGCTGGTTGGGTTTAGCCCAAAGAGTAGTTACTTTCACACAGTATTATTAATACCTAAAAATATATAAAAACCTAAAATGTTTACTTAAAGTGGCATAAACTAAAAATATCTAACTCTTTATATTCATCAAACAAGTGGCCAATGAAACTAACCCATCTACTTTCCGGTCATTTAAAGCTTGTAGCAAAGCTTCAATAATGCTGTTTCGCTACTTTACCTTAATTTGCCAAAATTGCAATATAAGTATTAGTTCATGTCAGCATCTCGCGCATTTTTATATCTAATGTATACACGGTGATTAATTAATAATGGGACAGAGCTTAAGGGCATGTTGCTGACCTCAAAATGGAGCGATTAAGCGAAATATGCTTTATCCGAATGTTGCTCCTTTTCTATCTACAGGGTGTCAAAGTTGAAAAAATAAATCACATTTTTTTTATTATTTTTCGATCGCATCGACCGTATTTTATGAAATTTGGTATAGGAGGGTTTCTTGGTACTAGAAATTCGAATATGTCGACGATTTTGGTGTATCTGCTAGAGGGCGCCACCAACGATGGTTTGAACCTCTTTAAATCGCTACGACTTTTTTGTGCTACACTGTATGTCATTTTGGGCTGGAAAAATTTTCTTCCCTATCTTTTCTAGTTAAAAAGGTACACCTTGTTGATGTCGCTAAAAGCAATGGTTTCTGAGAAAAACGCATCTAAATCTCATGATGCATGCAATTTATCTAAAAGTAAAGTCAAATTGTTGCGTAAGTAATGGGCCATACTGGAACAGCATAATACTGCGACCTTATGGATAAAACAATAACGTGGTAACAACTGCCATAATTGTATAATCAAGTGCCGCCACATTAAAGGTTTGTTAACAGTTCCCAATACGTCGCCTTAACCATTACAAACACTTTAAAGTTACTGTCACTTCTAAGTAATATGTAAGTGGTATGGCTTGGTTGCCATTACCTTTAATATCCATTTTAAAGTTTGAACAAATTTAAGGTGCTTCTGCTTAGTTGTCATAACGTTCCAGACACCAAACCGCCCCACCAAAAATTACAGAACCATGAAGTGATTTTCAATGGTGAGAATTACGTACTTACAACTATGCTAACATAGATTGGAGTTATTTTTGCTATATGGTGGTAGATTTAGTGATTACTATGTTATAGCCAGTTAAGTTGTGTACCAGTTTTCGTAACTACCTGTATAATGCTACCTGGGATGTGCCTAATGTTTAATTACGTTTGTAATATTTATGTTATTAATAAATTCAAATTTTGTCTTTAGTTATACACACGCAAAGGATACATTTATAATTTGCAATGTTGATATTAATATTCCAAACGATGTGTCAATTGGTTATTTAATTATGTATCATTTTTAAAGATTATTGTGAAGCAACGTAACATCCAAATACAAATTAAAAAAACGATTCCAAATCACGAAAAAACGAAGCAAGGTACTCACTTCCTGGTTCTCAGTCCGATCGAATTAACAGATAGTTAATTGCTATCGTACTAGAAAGAATATAATACCGCAGGAAATGTGTAGAAGTGCAATTATCCCCGGGATTTTTATTACTCGCGGGTATGGAATTAGAAACAAGATAGCTCATGGAACTACCACACCCGAAGGCTGATAAAAGGATAAAAGTAAGAGTGAAACCAGATCTGTTCACTTGAAGGGCACGCATTATTTACATTCTGTGAAATAACCTTACAGAGTGGAAAGCGTTAATAAATTTATATGTAAAGTAGAGCAATCGCTGATGTATTGTCTAAAGCTGCTGAATATTCGAATATTTCATTTTATTTTCCATACAATATATTCAAGAATTGTAACAGTCTGACCTTATCGTCTTAGCATCAATTAAGGTCATACTAAAAGTGACTCAATTTTGATATACATAACATTTTTGTTAGAGAAAATTATATTTTGAACATTTTTTGACAGCTCTGTCCTCTAGTCATTTTCATTTTTAATCATCTGAGATAAATTGGCTTGTTAAATATTTATTACACTTGGTACAGGTTTTGTAATCATTCACTTCGGTATGTATGTCATTGATTTCACATTAGGAAAAATAGCTAATTGTAAATAATATAATATAATAATAATGACTATTAAAATGAAGATTATTATAATTTCTACTATACAGGATGTAAAATAATACCAAAGTGAAGTTATTATATATATATACATATTCTCTAAATTGTTTCTAGAAATGTAGATGAAGAGTAATATGAAAAATAAAATTCTTGATGCATTGTTTATTCAGTGGTACTATTTACATTTTCCTCAAATAAAATAACTTTTAAAAAGCATTTGAAAGAAACACACTGTTTTGCTATTCTAACCTCACATTTTAACAATATTATTTTCACATACTTATTAACAAAAGTGAACAATCTTATAAGCAGAACTAAGTTTGTTATAACAATATTTACATCTACAGATAAGATGAAAAAAAAACCTATTTTGAAAGATTTATGTACTTAAAAATTTGTTTGGTTAGACCGCTTTCTGTCGTTCGTTTTAATTCGGCACCTGAGAATGAATATCCGCAGATGACATGAGATAACATTCCTGTTATTTGCTATATTATGTAGTTCTTAGATGTCTAAAATTAATTGTATTTCAAGAATACGGCGCCTTTAAAGAACGGATGATATTAATAATTCTTATTTGTATTTAATAGTTTTTTGAAATTTGGTATTGTCAAAAAAATTTCTATGGCGTCACATTGAAATAAGTCATCCGCTCAAAAGGGGTAGTTTCAGTAAGAGTAATGTTAATTGACACATTCTTTTCCATTTTTAATTGTATTGAATAAACATATATTATTATTATTATTTTTCTTTTTTTTTTTCAGTAACACCTTCCGAAGCTCCGACACATTCGGAGATGTTCTGAAGAGTCAAGCAATGACCACTCTCCAATCCGTGGAGTCAGTAATCATTGCGCACGTAAATCGTGCGTTCTGAGCAGACGTAGCGAACCAAGGACGATTGCCTTCTACATTCTGCCGGCTAAGATCTCTGCCGAATTTCGGCAAGCCGGTATGATCTTTAAAGCAGAAAGCAACGTATGTCTCATTCCACCCAGGACGCCTATAATTAGCACCACAATCTTAACAGAGTGGTCTTGGATACAGCCTGCGGAGCTCGGAGAGAAGATCTCGATACTTCCTCCGCTTCTCCTCCTCTTTTAGGACGATGTTGTTCTCTGCGGGAGCCGAGAACTCAATCACAAACATCGTCCTAAGTTGGTGGTCGAGGAGGACTACATCAGGCTTATTATTATTATTATTTTTATTAAAGTAGAAACATACATGAAATAGTTCACACTGATAAAAATGATTGTAAATTTACGCGTTGTTCACATCTTACATTAATGTAAGAAAATCAATCATATCAAATCCATACTGTATTACAAGAATCTCCATCTGACTACCGTACATTTACATCTGTCATGTAATATTACATGCTTTTTTAAAAAATACATAATAACGTCGTAAAATTGTATACAAAAACACTACTACACTTACTATGAAAAAATGCATATTCATAAGTAGTAATTTTTCATTACAGTTGTAACATTACATTCAGGTGTGTTATTGCACACTGCAACTTTCTTTTAAGGTTTAGGTTCATTAGAACTTCTGTTCTTATTTTGATCATTACTACCACCTTTCAAAATATGGTACACTAGTTTTTACACTCTACACAATAAAAAAAGAGTAAGTTTTTTCCAGACAAATGTCATCACTTCGATATGATGCTTATTGCATCAATACACTACGTTACACAAAGAACACCCTGTAAAAACTCCCTGAGTAGAAAAATAGCAATTTTTATTATATTTGGTTACATAACACCCTATTTGCATTATCAATCTCTATTCGCATTAATCGTTTTAACAATTCTACAAGACCTGATCATTGTTAATTATTCTCAAGAAAAGGCAATAGTAATTACATAGATTATATATAAGTTCAAGGTCTGTAGTCATTGCGGAGTAAATATTTTACACAGAAAGAGCTCTTTAGTCTGAGAATAAATAAACCTTCAGTTTTTGGCTGCTTTGTTTTTAAAATTTGAATAAAATGTTAAATACTTTGAGATTCATGTAGTGTTACTGTAATTGTGCGAAAAACTATTAGCATATATAAAAAATGCGAATAACCTCTAAAAATAGCGTTAAACTAAAAAATTTCAAATTGTTTTGTACAGGGTGTCTCAAATTCGATGGGCCTACTGTTAGGATACAAAAAACTTGGGACACGTGCTGTTAAATGGGATGAGGATAGCTCCATTTTCAATAGAAAGTATTATCTTTGGGATTTGACAGAAACGACTAATAATGAATTATATTTTTCCAGAAACATACCCAATTTTTTTCCTGTTAAAAAGCTCTCATTTTTCTAATAAACTTTTATTAGAGAAATTTTTCTGTCTCAAAAGAAATACCACCTAAAAATCACATTAGCGGTGGAAAGATGAAGTAGTCGTTGAAAAATAATTGAATGTTCGGTGTTTAAAGTGCATAAATGTCATTCAGAATAAATAAAAGCATTAAACTCGATAATTCATTAATACAGTTAAAACAAACGGTGATGATAACAATAACTAAACTTAAAAAATGAGCCCTCATACTACATACATATTACAATCTATTCTCTATATGACCTCGTCTCGTTTCGAGACACACATCCAATCTTCACCTGACTCCTTTGTGGGCTGCGTTGATTAACATTTCGCCATTTAACTCAATACAAGCGTTTCTGATTTTTTATTTGAAATGATTAATATCTCCCGAACGTGTTTTGTAAACCTTTTTTAAAACCCCCATAAAAAAATCGAATAGTGTAGATCTGACGACTTTCCAGGTCACTGAATAGGTCCATTAATCTCAATCCCAAATATTGTTGCACAATGCTGGCCTTATGGGGTGGAGCTCCATCGTGCTGAAACCATGGATTTATCCTTAGCTGCAAAGGCACATTCTCCAGAAGTGCAGGAATTTCTTCTTGTAGAAAATTTAGGTAACTCACGTTGTTCAATGAATGTTCATAAAAATACGGTGCAATTACATCCTCACCGATGATGCCGCAGCATACATTTCCTCCAAAATGGCCTTGCTTTTGGACTGGATTTACAATGTGGGTGTTTTCAATGGACCAGCAGTGTTCGTTGCGTCTAGTAACATTCAGATAAACGTTAGTGCAATGGCACTGCAGTTGTACTGTTGTATTGTAATTGTATGGTGTTAAATATTATTTACTCTGTTTACATAAAATTACTGTAGACTTAAGAAGTTGGGGAATTTATCCGCTGTAAGTTGGCGACATGCAAAAACTCAAGATTCTTGACCTTCAGAGAGATTATGTTTATGTTTTGTCAACTACGTCCCTATCTACGGAAATTGTTGGTTTTTATCATTTGCCGAATAGTAATTAAAAGCCTACCCTAGATAAAATATAAGCCTACAATCTGCAGGAATAGATGGTCTACTTGAATGTTTGGTTAAATCACAGTATACTAGTATACTGTGGGTTAAATGAGGCCCTACTAATTTCAGTAAGTCATCAAACCCTGCCACTGTCATTCGGGTGAAATGAAAAAATAATCGCCATTCTCATTTCGCATTTCTTTATACAAATTATAGAAATCACCTTGCATGTGCTATCTGCGGTTAATAGGTCGCACCCACCATCTCCGAGTTCTTCTTTTAATTTTTTTTGCATGTATAGTTTTTATACATATTGACGTCGCTGCGAATAAAAGCAGCAAAAGTAACTGTTTCTAAACCAAACAGTCCTCTTCATCCATTTTTTTAGAAACAAATCAATTCTAAACTAAATATCTAAATTAGAATCTAATTTAAAAACTTAACCTGCAAAAATGTGAATCTTCTGTTTACTGTCAAAAAAGCAGTTTTCTGATTGGTCCTTGTATGATTGTTGGAAAAGGATTGGTAAAAGCTAAAATGCTTTTAGCTTCTGCCATACAACTGCAGTACAAAGGCGTTACTGTTAAGTTTATCTGAACGTTACAAAAGTCACCCGTATTCAGTTATTAAATCTCTAAAATTATTTGCATTTTGTAGAAAACACTATTTCAAGAATACGGCGCCCTTTTTAATAACTTTTCTGCAGTACCAATGCAACCGCACTAATCTTATGTGAATGAACTTCTGTTTAGCAAACCATTATTGACAAACCGACTTTCGTTCTGATCAACAGTTTCTACATTTATAAATTTGAGCTATAAAATTAAGTCTGTTTTGAATGTGACGGTCAGGCAAATACACCAAATTATGAATTTTGTAGTGATGATAACCATTGGTATCAACATATCAACTTAGAATACATTTTGTAAGCATAAAAGTTATACGTTTGACGTTCGTATTGAGTAATGACAAGTATTTTGTGACATTTATGCGAACATTCAATTATTTTTCAACGACTATTTGATCCTTCCACTGCTAATGTAATTTTTAGGTGGTATTTATTTTGAGCTTATCTGTTTAATAAAAGTTTATTAGAAAAAAGAGAGCTTTTTAATAGGAAAAAATGCATATATATATCTGGAAAAATATAATTGAACACGTCATTACTCGTTTCTTTCAAATCCCAAAGATAATACTTTCGATTGAAAATGGAGCTTACTTCATCCCATTTAATGCCACGTGTCCCAAATTTTTTGTATCCTCACAGTAAGCTTATACTATCGAGTATAACTCTGTACAGTGTATGACTATTTTTTACATGAATATGAAAAAATCGTCGATATCTTATTTGATCAATGTATCCATTTAACACTACCATACCGCGGATTCTCACGCTGTAGATCGTAATCAAAGATCACAGCGAGGAAGTACATCGTAAACCTTCATTTTGTACGCAGACTTTACATTTGGGCTTGCTCCACCTTACCACGCCTCTATTAACTGTCAAAGTGCGCAGAATATGGACATGTCCATGAAATTCTAGGTTAACTTACGTTTGGAATAATTTCCTGAACCACTGACGAATGCAGGAAATTTTCCTGCTTCTACACAGTGAAAAACAAATAATAATCAAACAAATATTTAAAACAAATGCTCTTAGCCGAAAATATATATTTAATAATTTATTAATGACATTAAAGCGAAACTGGCTTGAAGTCAGCGGTTTTTTTTGTTTTTTCTTTTTATTTTATTTATTTATGAATAAGTACAATAATATTTAACCAATGAAAGGCTCAAAAACAATATAACTACGAAACGATCTTATTGCAAGATCCACAAACGTTTTCCTATAGCCCTTAAACACAACAGTAAATAATCTTACATCTTCCATCCATCCCCACGTCAATTCATTATAGAAATATAGGTTCAGTAAAGTATTTTCATGTGTTCTATGAGTTGCATTGAAGAGCAACGTGTTGGCATATGCTAAATTTTGTGTGAATCGTTTCAAATGATGTACACCGCTTAAGAACATGAACTTTATAGTCGGTCAAGATGCCATGGTTTAAAAGAATCAAGGAAGGTCTACAATCAGAGAGATGACAATCGTTCTGGATGATCGTCAACATCGACCGACGACAGTCATATTGAGCGAATGAATGAACATATGAAGTCAAATCGTCGACAGATGATGATATAAAATAATAAAGAAGAAAAGTCAACTTACTATTTTTTCTACAGGGTGTTCTAAATTCAAAAGGGAAAAATGGAAAAATTCAAAGTATGAATTTAAAAACTGAAAATTTTTCCTATAATTTTACATACTAAGAAAATAAACAAACTCAAATCACAGAAAGAAAACAATCGCTCACTCGATTTATCCGATATTTTTGAATGATAAGAAAGTACGTGACTGTATAAGTCAATGAAGTAATTAATTGTTTCTTTCATATTTTTGACAAACGCACATTGGAAATCGTGTAGTTAGTATTTTACTGCGAATCCTCGCATCAACTAAAACACAGTTGTTGATTGCAAGCGTGCGACCTTGTTTAATTAAACGTGAAATGTAAGTGTTCCGAATTTACACACAATAACATTGTTTTACTTCATTCCCATGAATATGGGTGCACATGAGACTTATTCTATTCAGACGCGATAAAAAAATCGTAGATGTTTTCAAAACGGAGAATAATAGTGGTGAAAATTGTTCGCATTTATTAACTCATTATTTTCTTATAATAGACGTTTCTTATATGGGATTAAGTACAGCGAATAAGGTCGCTTCTACTAACATGAAAGTTTTTTTGTTAAATCACCAGATGTGCAATTTATCTTACTTTTTAATTGGCTATTTAGTATGTATGGAAAAAAACTGAGACGATGAATAAGTTCGTAGCGTTGGTCACCAAAGTGTGCAGTTTTGACAATCGTGTGTTTTCATTTTTAGTTTGGTTTGCAAATGATATATGTATACAAGGTGGTTATAATTATGACACCCAGTACTTACAGTGATCTCAGAGACGGTAATACAGAGCGATTTAAAAATTATCCGAGAAACTTTGAGGATATCTGCAAAAAAATTATAATAAAAGTCTAATAGATTTCGCGTAAAAAATGTAAAATTCTAACAATATGAAGGAGTACGTAGCCTGGGCAACTGTACTTCAATGCCATCTACAAAAAATACAAATATATACAAAAAAAGTAAACAAGCGCATAGGGCGCGTGTCGACACGTCTGGCTGGCAAATTGTGGGTTAGAGTAAGGATATGCTCTCTAGGTGGTAAAATGTTCAAAATGGCTCATGTGTACAGCAATGCTGAGGACCATGTTAGATCCTTATTTATAGTGAAGTTAGACAAAATACATTCGCGTTTGTATGCTCAAATCGTAAAACTTTTACAGGAGTGCTGCAACGTGGACGTGATAGAAATAATTTACGTGCAAATCGTGGACGAGATGGTGGCCCCGGGGCAACCACAACATATTTTAGCAGCTACATAGAGCTCCTCGTAAATATTGTACTAGGTGTACCTGATAAATTGAGTTATCTATGTTAAACAATGTTATATGTTAAATTCATCGTACGGAAAGATAAGCGATTTTTATCTGATTGCATTTGTATTTACTCATGCAGGATATCAATCCGTGTAAGCTGATGGGTATTTGTTGGGACAAAGAAGACATCATATACTATGAAATGTTTCCACGAAATGTAACAATCACTGCAGATGTTTACTGTGATAAACTTGGCCGTTTTGACTAACATCACAACCGCAGCTACTAGATATTTCATATCCACTCTATTCTCCAGGTTCTGTCCCATTAAATTTATCTCTCCATTCTCTATAAACAAATCTCATTTGCTTCAAGCGTACAATAAAGAAACTGTCAAATCGTTGAGAGGCAATCGTAAAGAATATAGCCTTGATTAGTGTATATTTTGTTTATTAGTTAGTACCTAGTTATATTGTACATCAAAAAGAAGTTTTGTAACTTAATAAATCAAATTCCACGGCACGCAATTCCTCTTAAAAGACATGATCTTCTATTAAGAAAAGGTAAATAAATATTAATAATAACATCGCATCATCATCCTTCAAAAACAATATATCAGTGTGTAGAGTAGTAAGTACTAACAAATGTTATTACAGCTGTTTATTTACTTCACACAATATAAAATGTACTTTATGTAGTACTTTAATAGACACGTGAAATGTCATGCAATATTTATTGTTTTTATTATTATCAAATCTATGTTTAAGGACAACATTGATGAAATTAAGAGAACTGTATGTGTATCCATTTAACAGGAAGATAATAATAAAACTACTCTTGACCATATTTGTTCTAGTTTAAGATTAAAAATAAATTGATAACAGAGCTCTCGCAAAATTTTAATTGATTATTTCTTAAACTTTTTGACCCTAGGACGTATATTAAAATATACTCAGTGACATTAGAAGTGTTACACCCAGGAAGAATTTCTGGAACTTAATTTTTTTTTTTAACAGTGACTATAGTCAAAGCATACCTTGATAACAATGTCCACATTTTATTTTTGATAGTTTTTGCAATAATGGAATTTCATCTCTTATTTTCTTTGTGAAGAAAGCTGTTTATAAAGGCCGGTCAGTACAGATAATTTTAGTTATTCCGCGTCCGTCTATTTGCGTTGAGGGTAATAAAATGCCTCGAATTCGAAGAGAATAAAATTATCACCATGTTAGCGATTTTGACAGGGGTAGAATTGTTGGCTATAGAGATGCTGGTTTGTCCTACGAAATTGGACGCCGTGTGAATTGTACTGCCATGACGGTATTGCATGTGTGTCGTGTGTGGACAGAAGAAGGTAGAAGAACACGAAGAAGACCAACTGGTCAACCGAGGCGTACCACAGAGCGTCAAGACAGCCGTTTCAGGCAACTAGCTCTACGAGACCGTTTTGCTACTACGCGCCAAATCGCTGATCAATGGTTTGAACAAGAAGGAAAACCCGTTACGATGCGGTCACTATATCACCGCATTAGAGTGTTTGGACTTTTTTTGTACCGTTCGCGATTAGTGCTTCCGTTGACTGCGGGTCACCGTCATCAACGTTGGAACTGGTGCGAAGAACACCAACAATGGGTGGCAGAATGGCATAATGTCGTGTTCAGCGACGAATCGCGATTCTGTTTAGGTATGCACGATGGCCGCAGAAGAGTAAGGTGCTGCCGTGGAGAACGTCGTGATGTTGAGTTTGCTGTTGAAAGGCATGTACACAGGACTGTTGGAGTCATGGTTTGGGGGGTTGTTGCCTACGGTGGTCGATCACCACTTCTGTTTATTAGAGGCAGTATGACAGTTGCACGTTATGTTGATGTACCACAAACCACTTTGCTGTCTAAATGACCGACCGAACGTCCTTTTGTCAGCAAGTAAACGCACGTCCCCATATTGGTCGCCGAACCATGGACTTTATCCAAGAAGCTTGCGTTAACGTTTTATCTTGGCCATCCCGCTCGCATAATTTAAACCCCATCGAACATGTGTGGGATATGAAGTTCAACTTGCATGGAACGAGGTGCCAGAAGTAGACATCGATCATCTAATTTTGTCGATGCCTAGACGGGTACAGGAGTGTTCTCAGCTACAGGATCGCCAAACACAGTATTAATTTTTGTTAGGTTACATGGCAATAAAATTTCTTGCAAACGTTATCGCTTCACTGTTGATGTTAGTATACCATATTGCCACAAAATCCAGTTCAAGAAATTCTTCCTTCTGGGTGTAACACTAATGTTACTGACTAACTGCTCACAATCCATTTTACCATCAATGATTTTGTACGTCAAAAACATCCGCCAATACTCTTCTATTCTCTAAGGATATAATATTGTATTCTTTACATATACTATGAAAATTCAACGTTAGCCTATATTTATATGAAAAAAACTTAAAAAATTTGTGTTGAATCGTTTCAATACTACAATAAATGATTATCTTTACAAGCAACTTCAAATGCATCAAGATTATTCTGAAGTTTTAGACAATGGGTAAAATAATGAATTGGTAAAACAGTTTAAAATCGTCCGCATGCCCCAAGAGATTACAATAATTAAGGCATTCTTGTATTTTATTAATATAAATTATAAACATCAAAGACCCCAAGTGCGATCCCTGAGGTACTCCTAAGAGTATTTTTGTTTATAATTTGATCACAAAAATTAAAAAACAGACCATTCCGCCAAAACGTACTACTCTCTTACAACCTTTCTGATCGTTGTAATAATTTATAACACAACCGCAATGTTTGGTAAATAAATGAAATGGCAACTGGGAAGATACGGCTCTGTTAACAGTCTCATCTCCCGGACACTCTTTATTAAACAGACTCCATACCAAGTAGGTAACTCACGCGAAGAATTCATTAGACAGATCCAACAGAGGCAAAAAACTCTCGTCACGTTTTGCAAAGCATTTTAACAACTACGGCGCGGGTCGTTCCGACCACGTGAGCGTCGAAATAACTATGTGGTATCCTTCGTGTCGCCTTACAGACATTAAATTCTTCTGTATGCTAATAGACCTTTCCCACATTTTCGAACTAAGAGAGTGTTAATCCCTCTAAATCGTTATTGTATGTAATGAGCCATACAGTTTATGCTCAATTACGGTTTATTACGCCTCTGTATGGAGATGTACAAGGTGAATTTTATTGTTTAAATGGACCGACTTCAGTATGTGCACATGCAAGCAAGTCGTGCATCTTGGAGTTGCCATATTCACAGTCATTTTTATTTTTTCCCACATGAATAAAAGATGCAAAAGCAATGTGATAATTCAATCAACGAGAATTAAAAGAACGAATTTAATTCCATATTGCACAAGTTCAAATGTCAGCAATGACGCGCTCAATGGGAAACTCGATTCAAAAACCTAAATCAAGAAGTCTTTCAAATTAACAACTACAAACTGATGACAAATAAGTAACACGATCATACATATATATATAGTATGTGTCGGCCATTAAGAACCAGAACATTCATCTAAACAGTTTTTGGAAAGCTCGTTTCTTATTTTAATGATATTTTTTTATACAGTGTCCCCATTTTTTCGTTCTTAACTTCAGATACAAGAAAAAATGAAGGGGGTATTTCCATAACATATTTCCCTATGACAAACAAATAAATATTTTTCGTTCAAACTTGGTATGCTATATTTATAATAAAATGTTAATATTCTACGCAAATAATTTTTTGGACTAAAGTCAGTTGTGTAGGTATGAAGTTTTGTTCATCTTTGAACCCCCTAAACTTCTACGCCAATAGTAAAAACTATTTTTCGGTGAAAATATTAAAATTTTGTTATATTTTATGGATAAGGTACTTTTGAAGAAATTCATTGTGAAGCTTTGTTATTCAGATATTTTAACATTTTCTAATCAGAGTTATCTTATAAAATTATACAGTGATTCAGAACTTATCTAAAAATAATAATAATGTACATATAATTTAAGCTCTTGTATGATACGCTACACTGCTGCAATACACCGTGAATGCCCTGGACCTCCATCTCTTCCACGATTTGGTTGCAAATTTTCCGTGTCACGGCCCCTTGCACTCACTGCACACCGCGGTAAAAGTAGTTGTATTTGGCACATGTTAAAAACGTTAATACTATAAGTAATCGGATATTTGAAATCGCCTGGCTAGAGACTACAGTAGCCTTGCAATGTAATGATTGAAAGTACTACAGCTTGACTCCATTTTTCATGACGCACCTGTGAATCTTCCTGTATAATCTTACAAAAATTATAGGATTTAGTAGGCATTGCTACAATGTAATTAAATACAATACAGGAAAAGGGAGATTGGCCGAAGTGGTCCAGTTGCTTGGCCAGCTGAATCACTGGATTTCAATTCTCTAGATATTTTTCTATATTATTTTGGGCCCCATTCGAATTAAATTGTTTAATAACCGCTGTTTTTATATGTTTAATAAATGAATGACCGCAATTTTTAAAATTTCATAGGATAAACTTATTAGAAAAAATCAAAATATCTGAAAAACAAAGTTGTTCCTCATTTTCCTCAAGAGCAGTTTTTTCCATAAAATAGAATTATTTTTTTAATATTTGTACTGAAAAAATACTTTTCACCATTGGCATAGAAGTTTAGGGGATTCAAGGCTGAACAAAACTCCATATCTTTACCATTGGCTTTGGCTGATAAAAATGATTTACGTCAAAATATTTTTATTTATACTTTCTTATTACTGTATACCAAGTTTGAAGGAAACATATTTATTTGTTAAGTAGACAAAAATAAAAAACATTTTTTAAAAAGTTGGACGCCCTTTGTATTCGGAAAGGACTGTCATAGAGAAAAATGTTGTAGGAAAGACTCAAAGTTAAGCACGAAAAATCAGGGACACCCGTATATCAATTGCCCTTCCAACGTACTTGTTGAACCTATTACAAAGATATAACTGCTAATCAGCTTTTTTAAAGAAAATTATATGGATGGTGAAAATGACTCACTCTCTTAAATTTCATGTTTACGAGACTCTGAATTAGCATAAAAAATGGGACAGTCCGTAAACGGAATTTTATTAGATCCATAAAACAGGTGCAATTCTCTAATTTAATGTTCCGATCAATCAACACATACAACGTTAATGAAAAGAACAACTGTTTCTTGCTTTCACTGATGCAAATTGCGCAAAAGTCGTACCAGTTTCTTCTATTTCTACACTCAGTATCAGTAAATTAGGAATATGTAATACATAGCTGGCCTCTCAAATCCAAAATTATTAGTTTCAATTTGCTCAGACGTCGCAGCTGATAGTAGAAACTGACAATTAACACAATTAAATACCAGTAGCTATAATGCTTACCAATTTTAATTAAATTTTCTTTATGACACTCATTTACCACATACAAATGTTTTAGTGAATACTAAGATAAGAAGTTCGACGGGCATATCCATAATTTTGTTTTAAAATGACAGCTTAGTTTTTGGTACGGAGGTGTTAACGTTCTGAAATGTATAACATTTACACAAATATGCATACCTGGAAATTTATTTAACGGATGTAGTAGCACAAATTGTACCGGTGGACCTGCAGATAAAACGAATACGTTTTGCATAAAAATGTTTTTAGTCAAATGTTCACCCCTTAGAAGATGCAGTCCTTTAAATTTCAAATTCAAAAAATATATTAACTGAAACTTTTATTTTATATGTTATGCTGTTTGTTATTGTTACTTGTTAAATTTAGATAAACAGTTTAGTTTGTCAAACTCAGAGTTTGATGACCACAAAAAATACGCGATTCGCAGAACAATTCACAGATGGTATGTCAAAAATTAACTTTTGGCAATAAAAAATATTAGATTGCCAACTCGTAGGATGAAACTATGCCTAGAATATCTGGGAGGGCGCTTTTTCAATTATGTGTGACATTAATTTCCGTTTCATGGAACGAAATCGAGAAAATTGCTGATAGAAAAAGACGAAATAGTGATATGGCAAAGAAACTATTTAAGACAAATATTAGAATGTCGAAATCTGAGTCGAAGATATATGGACGAAACATGTATAAATGAAGGTCCCTTCGAGACGCAGCAACTAGTGATAGGGAAGTTCTAATGATGACAGTGATAGTGACAGAGCTCGCTAGTGACCAGCAATGTATATGCATATAATGTAAGTGTATTGTATTGTATAATAACTGTGAATGTGTAACTGTTTTAGTGACTGTGCAAGAAACCAGTAGTGTAAATAAGAATACGCATCAGGTAGGACATAGATGTCCATTATACAATAATTATTGTGCCTCCCGTACTCATCTAAGTGCTGTGAATTATCACTCTACTATTTTTGAACTGACATAACATTGTCACTACTAACCTCATATGCTACCCCAAATAGAAAACCAACGGATTTAAATCCGGATTTCTGGGAGATCGGGGGATCGATCTATTACGCCCAATTCATTTATTCGGTTAAGAAAGTGACAATAATTTTCTCCCTTCATGGTTGTGTGGTTCTATAATAGATAGAGCAAATCTGGACGAGTCCTGGGCTCTCCATTCGAGAAAATAACAATGGCGAAACCCGCAACTTTCTATCTATTACTGTTTTCGAGTTACAGGGCGTTTGCAAAACCGAGTGATATCGAAAAACGCACATGCTACTCAAAATTCAATATTTTCTTTGGCAACATAAAATCAATTTAAAAAAACCTTCAAGATAAAACACATCCCAATTTTAGCATAAGTATAAACTGGAATTAATTAATAAAAACAATATTATCTAAAAATGTTACCTGAGAAAGTTGTTGAATCGTTCGATAACAGCTTACCTGAAAAAAATAAAAAGAAAAAAATGTCATATATTACTACTAGTTATTACTTATGAATATTATTATTAAATATTATCAAATGCAAAAAGAAAAAGTTATAAATGATCCTTAATCAAAACCTTACCCATAAAGTATAAAAATATGAATATGTATCTATTTCTAAAATAAATCATTTATTAGTGAATTTATTTATAATAGCATTCCAATAAATAACTCTTTTTAAGAAACAAAAGAATTAATTATTATTACTTGCAGTGACTATATAGTTAACAAACGAAAGATTATATTCAAATTTCTAAACCATTCAAATTAGATGATATGTACTTCCTTACGAGATTAAGATCTAACTTTTGGTATCAATTAATTACTATTTTATACTACAAGTAATGATAACTCATATTGCCTAGATCCATCCTGGATCTAGATTTCTAAGCGGATTAGCCTAAAAATGTAAATTACTCCACAGCCGTAATCACTTACGTCTCTAGGAGGAATTCGTATTGCTCTAATGTAATAAATTAATACGAATTCCTCATCACAGACGAAAAATCATTACATAAAAACTCAACGATGATTTTAAACGTAACTAATTATAAAAATAATTGATAATAATTAGAGCAATAAGTTACATAAAAGCGTAATGAAATAAAATATAGTGTTTCAACCGCAATTTTAAATCATATAATGCATTACATAATGGAATAATTAATAATAGATTATTTCTGTAAAGTAATGCGTATGTGGAATTTATGTTAGTGTAAAGGCGGTGCTAAGAAATAACACGAAACTTTAACAAAAATTACAGCAAGCTATTAGTATATCTGACATCCTAAAGAAAATTCCAACAAGAAATCCTTCGGTACGAAACAGTTATCAAATTAAATATTTTTCACAATTTCGACAATGAAGGTAAAATTTTATCTAGGAGTTTTTATTGTAATATGTAATTAAAATATATACTATTTATACAAGCCAATAAAATATTTGAATTTTTGTTCCAAGTAGGTGCAAACATTGACACTGATAGCTTGGTTTACAAAGAAATTGATTTGATTTGATTAATGAAATTAAAACTCAAGGTATGAATGTGCATCGACTTTGAAATTGAGAATATCGATTGCTTAACATTCGGGCATTTTTTCAAAAGATGAATAAATATAATCTTAAGTTATTGTTTACAATAGTATAGTATAATTATCGCAGGAAAAAAATTGTTTCTATTTTTCTTTAACATATTGAGACAGACTTTTTTGTTATAATTATTTAATTTTGTATACATACAAGGTGAACCTTAAATAAGTACAAATATTTTAACTGCAGGTGTAGTTCGTCATATAGATAAGTCTAGTGAAAGCCATTTTTAAAAATACCCACATTTTGAGGACCGCTGACCAAATAGAGCACTGACGTAACCTAATAAAATAAACCATATGATTTACTGAAGGCGAGGTTGCCATATCTTCTGCCATATTTAAATTCCAACTTTGACATCCTGTAGCTTTTTTATTATCAATATATTTTATTGAGGTAAATTGGCTTAAATCGTAATGTTATTTTGAAGTAAAAAATCTAGTATGTCTTCACGGCCATTATGTACGGATCACCTTGTATACAACTTATTGTCATAGCTACATAGATAAAAGAAATCTGGCAAGTCCACCCACACCTAACAGCATAACGAGGGTTCCGGACTATCATGTTTTAAATTATCTGTAATGATATACGAATTATTAGTGAAAAAGTCATCCAGTCAGCCATCCAGTCAGCCAAGTATCTCAACCAAAAATCAGCATTCTGTTTCAGTGCACTAAATATGGTTTCCATTTGCATAAATTCTATAGAAGATGTATTAGGTAAAAAAACAGCTTTTACGATATACGCCGATGATTATACTTAAATCCCGATAAAATACAAATTATTAAATTTCACAATAGACAAAAAATATGTGATGATATAAATGTATCATTTAGAGCGTTACTAATGTAAAATTTTTAGGGATTTATTTTAATGAAACCCTTAATTGGAAAATTCATTATAATTATCTAGTTTCTACTTTGATCCATTTCTTAGTTAGAAATATGCAAACTATTTTAGATAGAAAATAATTAATAAATTTTTATTACGCAAAGGTCGCATCTCGTCTTCGTTATGGTGTCTGTTTCTGGGGTGACTCCACCGTTTCACATAATGTTTTTATTGCACAAAAACGTATTCTGCGCACTGTGGCTGGTGTACCCAGTAGACACACATGTAGAAACATTTTTAAAAATTATAACAGTCTAACTTTGACGTCGTTGTTTAGGATTAGGATAACTGCTGTAACGTAGGTCAGTTCCTACAAGTCGAGCCGCTTAGGCCGAGCAGGAAGTAGCAGACCAATTATATCTTATCTGCACTCAGTTTATATGTGAACATACATATTAAGGAACAACCAGTTCAATTGTCGGTCATCTCACCTATGGCATACTGATGAGAGCTAACAAGCCTGAAACCGGCTATGTCTGGTGGTGTGGCCGACAAGGGTTATTGGTTGTTCACACAGATACTGCAGGTGTAATTCAATGCCGGTCGGTGTATTAGTCCGCGGAGTAGTTATTTCCTTCAGTTTCATTTATAGATTTAACGGCGCGTCGCCCAGGGCGAGAAGTCTGCGATTAAGTACCTGCTGTAATGTAGGTCGCTTCCTGCAAGTCGAGCAGCTTAGGCTGAGCAGGAAGTAGTAGACTAATTATATCTCACTGGGGATATAAATTGTCTAAACACTAGGCATAAAAATGACATCCATTTTCTAAGCTGTCAATTGTCCGTAAATCACCAAAATATTTAACCGAAACCGAAACTATAATCATTTACCTGCTAACTGTAAGCAAGGACGCACTTATATCAATTTAAGAAAACATTGAAATTATTTTTAGTGACCAAATGCTTTTATTCCCTATGTGAATGTTTTGCTTTTCAAGTTTAAGTTGCTAATAAGTAAGATATTTCCTTGGGTGTACTTGGGTACCAAACGGGTGCTAGATTGCGGAAGACCCCCGTACTGAAACAAAACTTTTCCAATTCCTTGTACGCGGCGAGCGGAGATCTAGATGAGAGCGTGGTACCGGAGCGAGGAATTATAGAGAGAGCACAAGAAAGCCCCTCCTAAGCGGAGAGACCAAGAGCACGCCGCCGAAGGAACGGCCCGAAATGCAATTCGAGTCAGTGTGACCACGCCGGTGAATCGAACAGCAGGGCCCACGAAGTTTTTGGCAAAACCTGAAAAGAAATCACACGCCGGTCGATAGTACTACGAACCGAACCATGAATGAGACAAGTTGAACCGGAAGTAAATAAAAACAAGCCCGTCCTGTTGCAAACGGACAGTTCCTGCCTCCGGATTCGCGGTAGTGTGGTGGAAAGTGCAGTGAAGAAACCAAACTTTTTTTGTTGATAGGGATTATAGTTAAACGACAAAGTAAGAGAACCAATTAAAATCGATGCTTGGTTTTATTGTATTGTAATTCCAACACATTAGTATTACAGGAAATAATTTGGTTTATACGCACCGATACATTCAGAAAATAGAAATAGAGAGAATATAAGTCAAACATAAATGGATAAACTATCCAAACAAGTAGAAATATTAAAAAATCATGAATTTTAGTCACATACAAATTTTAACTGCACCGTTTTGGGTTGAACTATGAAGAATTAAAATGATACAACTATTTACAACACAAATAAAATAAAAAATATAAACAAAAATGAAAAATTCGATAGGGAGAAATATAAATATTTAAATATTCAACGTACAGAAAATACTGAGTAAATTAACTAATTAAGATAATTTCGCAATCAGAAAATACGAAAATACTGAAAAAAAAAACTAATTACAAATGTAACAAGGTACTGGTAATGAACGAAAATTCTTTTCTTGTCACCAAAACTATGCAAAAACTGTAAAATGTTATAAGATAACTGCTTTCAAAAGTATGTAGCTCAATACTTCAATGCCATTTTCCATGAACAAAACTGAAAAATACTTACAGAAAACTAAGTTTTTTAATGCAAACGTAATAAATAAATACAATTTTAAATAAACTTCTAATAAAACTTTTAATGTACAGGATCGACATAGGTCACAACATAAAAAGTATAAAACTTTTAATGTACAGGATCGACATAGGTCACAACATAAAAAGTAAGAAAAAAAACCAATGAAAACCAAATATTTTTTTATTAAACATATTCTGAGTCCATATTCAGAAATTTTTACTTCTTAAAACATTTGAAATCCTAAGCCTGCTTACGATTTTATTTGGTGTAAATTTTAAGGTAATCTAAGTGTAATAACACAATAAGTAATATTTTACTGCCTTTATTGGTCTACAGAGATTTCTTTTCAACAATTAAAAAATAACTATTATACAAGAAAAAGTGTTATTCGACAAATCAGGAAAAAAAAATAATATTTTTTAATTTGTGTATAAAACTTAAACACATCGGATAAAAAAAAGCTAATATAATTTTACACAATATAACACTTAAGAAAATGGTAGCAATCTTACGATTTACAATTTCGAGTACAGTATAGTTTTAAAAGACTTTATAGTCTTTATTTCATACAAAAATATTTGACCTTTTAAATATTAATGGCCTGTATGAATCTTGACACCCTGTAATTACATACTGTTCAGGTATCAATTACCTAAACATATATTTTAATAGAAAATGATAAATACATTTTCTAGCTTTCAAACAACATCGGTTTTTATTTTTATTCTGAACTAATATACAAAATCTTCAGTATCTATCTCAATAAAGTATGTACTTATCGACTCCACTACGAGTACCTAGAGTACATTTTTATTCACATTTCGAGATGTTTCGTTAAAACATGGAAATGGGACACTCCAAAGTGGCAAAATTGCAAAATTCCGCGTTTTATCTCCTGCATAATTAGATATCGCGCCTACCTTTAAATTATAAAACGTAATTAGTGTCGCGATTTTTTCACAACCGTTTAATCCTAGTCCGATGGCGCAACCGTTTCATATAATTATACCGCAGACAGGAATAATAACTTCCAGTGGACATCTTAATATTAAAAAAGTACGCGTGTTCCAAGCGATCTACTGTTCGATAACTAGTTCGAAAACAATTCAAATCAAGATAAAAAGCATATTGGATACGGGCCATAATACTACTTTCTAAGCGCAATGCTCGTCGATGTTTAATGATCATTAATGTCATCTGTAGAGGTGTACAAAAACGTGATTCCACTTACGTCTTAAGGCAACTACTCATGTGCAATATATTAATGGTGATTCATGAGTTTTATCGATATTTTTGACATTATCTCTGTGTTCAGAAAAGGGGGTACTTTTTATGAAGTTGTATAACATATTTCAGTAAGTTTTGTACCTACTACATTACCTTATTGTCCAAATATACATAATTGATATACATATTTTATCATCATTTCTTTTAATTTCCGTAATAGATATGTAATATATCAATATTAAATAACTACCATTGTCAAAACGCCAAAAGATCATAATCAAATTTGTAATTAAAACGTTGCTTAGGTACAGTGATTTCAGTCTCAATAAATATAGCTATACTATATTTACTTAAATCACTACAGCCTGCAGTGACGGGATTTGACTTTAAACAATTTTGTTGTCCATTACTAACCTAAAAACCACAGCATACTGTGCTAAAAACTAACCATAAAATAACTAAAATAACCTAATTGGTATTTGACATAAATTTTCTCAAGCTCTGCGCAATAAGAATTCAAATCTATGTTCTGTAAGATAATACCAATGAAATAGATAGAAGAAATATTTAAATTATTATTAATAACACATGTAAATAAACATTTATTTCGTTAAAGATATTAACGGAATACGTACTTGATATTATGGAATATAAAATAAAAGCTTGTCAAAATAATGTCATACAAACCTACTAATATTTTAAGGTTATTTTATGGCCAAAGTTAATTGCTGTCATCATATTCAAGACGTCTATCGACAATTATCACTTGCGCCAAAGTGGTTGCTGTTTATGGATAAGCAAAAATAAATATTTAATAATTGACGTGTGACAAAACCTCTCCTTTCTGGAACAGAAAACTTAAACGGTATATTGATGAAAATATGGCACGTGTGAACGCACCTTTAAACCTCCCGGCGTTTTGCTCGCCCTCTTGGAATATTTACATGTCTCGTTAACATTTTCACATTTGGCAATAGGTTATTTCATATAAATTAGCATCGAGTCTTTCGAGACGAATAATTATTTACCGTTAATATTTTTGCAAGAACCGTACGACGCAACGTAGTGACGAATATCATAAAACACGACAATCGCTCATAAACATTCACGATTCACAATAGGTGGATATTGAAAAATAGCGAAGACATTGAATAAGATAAAAAACGCTAGGAATTTATACTCTGACTCTTCATGAGCTAAGCGCAAAGGTAATGACATTTCTAGCAAGGTGCAGACTCTGACTTCTCATGTTTCTTAACACTGGCACTTGTTGTAATATGAAAGCGATGGAAATAAACGTTTGTCCTATTTCTGCCAGATCAAATACTATAAAATAGTTATTTATGTGCCAAGGGAGATACAGGAATCATTATGCCCGCAGGCGACAGATTGCAAATCACCTAAGAGCATAATCGTCCTAGTATCTCCCGTGGTGCATACAGCGTTTTATATTTCACTTCATACAAAATAAAAACTATAAAAGATCATAGATTTGACGTTTCTTAATTTGTGGTGTTGGTGTATTCTGTATTTTATAGATTAAAAATAACCATCCGATTAAAATATTAATGTTAACCCTACCGCTAAAAATAATTAACTCCAATTGGTATTCTGTATAGGTTTTTTTAACGGCCCAGTTAAAATTATTTTATCAACCGTATATTAATATTTCCGTGTTAGTGAAGTTAGCAGTAAGGTAAAAGGATAGAATATATTTATATTTTTCTATGGGTAAAAGATGTCGATTTGTGATAACATAAGATAGATTACTGGATTAGTACAAGTTTGTTTGTGTTTTAGTAACCAATTTACAAGATTCTTGTGATTTACCCGAGTATGGGGAATGAAAAGAAAAACGTTCCCCACGCAAGACAAAAAAAAACAAATCCAGTTAATTGTTGACTTTTTGAAAGAAGTCGACAATATTTAACTAAACAACAAATTGCAGCTACATGAAATTATGATTGATTAAATAAAACGGATTGCTTTGATCCCTCAAACTTTTATGAAATAGTCTAAAATGTAGTTGAAAGTAAATAAGAGGTAAATATGAAACTATCAATCAACAAATACAAATAATACACTTTATTTACGTCTATTCCAATCTGTCAGCTTCATCCCATAAAATATAATTAATTTGAAGTGCCATTATAACATTTATGTGAAAATAATAGAGATTAATTATACCAATCTTGATTTATACTGGAATTCAATAGGTTAAATTTTAACAGCATCTATTTTGGTACCGTTAAATTTTAACATATTTGGTTAAAATAAACCTACTAAAATTTTTACAGAATATAGTATCGGGTTAAATAATTGAAGGTTAAAATTTTAACTTTGGCCTTGACGTTAAAATTTAACCAAAAGCATTACAGCATAGATCCAATAATACGTCAGTGCTAGATATTTTCAAACATCCCTCATACGCATTTCGGATTCTGGCAATTTTTGGAAAAATCGGAATACATTTTTTTGGAGCATGAATTTTTGTGAGATAAGGTAGTTTTTTTAATGGCAGCCACCTTTTTTATTGGAATGTATAAAAGCTTAGGTCTTTCTGATTAATTTGGTCAAGTTGTGAGCTGATAAGGAAAATTTTGGAGGAAGATCGAAAAACTGTAACTCAGAATTTCTCTTTTTCAACGGAACAGCTGAGTCTAATAACAGTTGCTGGAACACCTTGCCATCAATACAAAGGAGTACGTACCATTTGAAAGAAATTATTTGAATCATCAGTTTTCACGTCGTTGTATTGACATATGGAAAATTAAGTGGCCTGCAAGGTCTCCTGATTTAACCACCCCAACTGATTTTTTTATGGGAATACTTGAAAACCAAGGTATACTTGTCGACAGACTGTTACTGTCAAGCTGCAGACGATCAACGGTTTGAACAATTTAATCATTAAAATCAAATAAAAAGTGTTATTCCTACAAAAATTGATGTGTGTGTGTTGAAGCGCCTACACTCGGCTACCCCGTTGAAGAGATCATGATTTTTTTAGATTTTTCTACAGTATACAGGGTGATCCTGAATAATGTGCAAAAAAGTTGAGGATTGAGTTGTAAGATAAGTGTTATTAATACACTGCAATATTTGATATCAAAGAACTGTCATCAAATGCAAAATTATGAAAAGCTATTCGATATCGATTTGTAAATAAGATATTGGAAGGAAACTATGTGCGTGTAGGATCATGATTTTTTTTTCTAACGAAGAAGTTAACCCCAGAAAAATGAATGAATAATATCCAGGGGAGCTTTGTTTCAACGTCATATTGTGACGAAAAATATTCGAAAGTGATGAAGTGTTTCCGTCTTAAATAGATCACACTATTCATATTTATAGCATTCAAAACATTTTCATCTTCCTAGGTATTTACCTAAGCAATGATAAAAGCCATTTACTTTGAATTAACTTTGATAATTTCATGCTGGAAAATAGAAGCAAGGCCGTCATAAGTTATGAAAAATCTGCTTTTGCTTTTAGTTTAATTAACACTGTTAGATATAATTCCAAGTACGAGTACACAGTTTCAAGGTATATTTATATAACCCATCAGAGCCAGAGTTATGCACAAATGTTTTTCCATTACTGATGTAATGTCAATACAACTTTTGTTTGACAATAAAAACACGTCATATTCGATTAACCTAGAAAATATTTAAGAATTAAAATAAAATATTCAACACGAAGCAAAATTAATAACAAGAGGGTGAAATTAGAATAATTTTTTTTTACGAATTTCAAGTCAAAAAAAATCTGAATACCTACATTCAAAAACATTATTCCAACAATAAAGTACCCAAAATTAACTCAGCACTTAAAAATTCATAATAGAATTCTAATTAATTTATTTATTTAGTATTTAGAAATCTTGAAAATAAAACTAATTATATTAATTATATTTGTCCTATTAATAGTATTAATATAGAAAATAAGGTAGAAACTAATAGGGAAGTGACTTATTAATTAAGCAAATTTATTTAAGATTTACTACAGTACCATAAATATTGACTACTTCATGCGGATTACGGCCTTGACTGTCTTTTTGAAACAAATGTCCATTTATATACCTAATAAAGCGATACAAGCGGTACCTACTAAAAATTAATAAGATCCCAATATAGCTAATTAATTGCTTGTGTCTTTTATGTTCTAGGCGCAAAATAGTAAAATTAAATTGATTTCTTGAAATAAAAATGCCTGCAGTATGAAAATATTTCTAAAATCTCAATATATCCATGTAACATTTAACATTGACATTTAAAAGTTGAAATAGGTACAATTACAGCCACAAACTGTCTCTGATTGTGGTTAAGGTCAAATGAACTATCTGCAACAGCAATGATGACAATAATACTTACATAATTAAATATTACTCATTTAAAAACTATTTTGCGTAACTTCAGTATTTGAGGTTAGAGGATAAGGTAAAAAATGCAGTTTTTGCCTTGTTTATTCCTCCGATTCTGGTAATAAAGTTAAAATTCAAAATACCCAATATTACCCCTAATCCAAACTCAATGAATAATTAATGCTATTTACTATTTATTACAAATGTTACTACCCCAACATTAACAATAACTTGCTTACCGATTTTAATAGTAAATAGAATCGAATTTACCAAAATAATAATATATAACATTTCGATTTATTTCCATTCACAAGACGAATTGTAGAATGTCACTGACCAGTAGCAATTTCTAGCGTTTACCTTGATAATGACATACTATTTCTTCTATCAGCAGAGTAAAATTTATATGTCTATAAGTTCAATATTCATATTGTTTATATTAATAGAAATTTAAGTACCTCCAGCACAAATTTTTATAAACCTAGATATTATAAAAACGTATTCTGTTTTATTTAAATCCTACTGCATTACAGTTATAAACGGAATCTAAAAAATATATAAAAAGCTGGTACCGGTTCTTATAACTGCTCTAAGGTCTCAAGTATATTATAGTTCAATGCACCGCTCGAATCTTCATAAATAACAAAAAGTTTGCACACACATTTTCAACTGGTTTGAAATGTAAACATATTTAAAATCTATAAGAGTACTAAACAAATATAATTTTAATTATTATAAATATTATAGCAATTCATATTACTTATTTGAAAATAGAATAGAATAGAAGAAGAATAATTGCCAGTAATATAATATTTTTCAAATTGGTTTTTCTGTTATTTTTTTTTGTATTCAATATGAATACGTACGTACATTGTTTAAAAGCAATTTATTTTTTTAGTGACTATTTTACAATAAAATGTAGCTACAATTATAACACACTATAACTTTGTTGCTAAGTGCATTTTAAAATGATTCCATGAAAAACATTTCACAATCCTATTCTACTTACTCAACATAAATATTAACATGATCTGATATATGAAGTAGGCTAAGCATTTTTGCAAAAGAATACTGCAATGGTGATAGTCACTACGAAAGAATACAATTTTCATTGCAAAACGTTGATGACTCACCAAAATGCTATGAAAGTTACACGCATTATATCATATAAACAAAAAATTTTCGCTCTAATAAATATCTAATATATGCTTAAATGTCGTTTCTTATATATACATAATGTAATAGTAACGAAGTTTTGTTCCGTTTAACAAAATATACATAAATAGCATTTTACTTTAATAAAATTGAGAAAAAGAGAAAACTGTCATTAAAATAAATATTCAACGATTATTGAAAATATTACATCCTATAACATATTTAAAGTATACCGATAGTGTATGTTTACCTTTAAGGGTGCTGTATTCTTGAAATAGTGTTTGCGAATATTCAAAGGTGCCGAAGTAAAACGAATATATAACGACAGAAAGCAGTCTAATCAACAAATTTGTAGGTGCAGAAATCTTTCAAAATACGTATTTTTTTAAATTTAACTGTTGATGTAAATATTGTTATAACATAACCTTACATAGATCTGCATATGAGATTGTTCACTTTTGTTTATAAGTATGAGAAAATAATTGTTAAAATGTGAGGTTAGAACAGCAAAATAGTGTGTGTCTTACAAACGTTTTTTAAAAGTTATTTTATTTGAGGAGAATTTAAATAGTAAAAGTGGATAGACAAAACATCAAGAATTTTATTTTTGATATTATTATTGATCTACGTGTTTTATTTTTCGAGTGATCTTAAAAGAGACATAGATACCTCTTCAATTGGGTATAAGAATTTTAAAAAGTTCACAAGTAACATTAATTAAACCAAACCTACTATTTAGTTATTCCTACATCTAAGCTTCATTTTCCCCAAGACGACTTATTCAACTCAAAAAGGAAATTTCAATACACTATACAGCGAAAATGAAATCTTGAGAAAGAAGCAACAACAAACCGCCAGTGTGTCTGGATGTAAATTCTCAACATTTTCCCATATTTCATCTCTTCTTAATAAACATCATTGTTTTGGTGTAAGTGGGTCATCTCTCATTGTCATTAATTGTATTTGAGAAAGAATGTGTAATTTTTTAATAAAGAGTAATAAACCAAATTAATGATTTAGGCCACGAACCTCAATTCTCATTTAAATGAAATTTATAAAATAAATATGTAATAAAATACATATCCCTAAAAATATACATATTTTACAATTTCGTATTACAGATATTTTTTTGCATAAAATACTAAACATTAAAAAAAGAACAAATCCGATAACAAATTAACATATAATTAAAATAAGATGACGATTAGGTACCTAAATGACAAATATTAAGAGTGGGTTTCAAACTACATCTTGCGTTGAATTCACTGATAACTGATTATATTATCAACTTAACTGGTTAAATATTTCTAACAGTTTAAAACCTTTTTTCACTAGAAGAAATATTATTCAACAGTTTGAAAAGGCTCGTTCATACAGGGTGTTCGGAATATAAGTGCTGATATTAATAGAGCTTGTATATCAAAAGCAATAAAAAAACTTTTATGAAAAAAATTTCTGAAACGAATAGTTTTTCTACAAATACATTTCAAAAATAAAAATACAACCGCAACGCGTTACGAAATTACAAACTAAGGTACGATTAAGGTTATGCAAAAGCTCCTATAACGTAATTTGTTTTTTGTATCAGTATTAATGAAGTAAACAATTGAACTTTCCCAGAAAATTCTTAAAACTATAACGTACTGTAACGTTCGACAACAATGTAATGTCAGCTGCTGCTGTAACTTGAAATAATTATTCGTTATAGTAATATTGTGGTTAGTGCGTTTCGCTTTTCTCTAGTGCCTACTTGAGATTTGTGAATGTACATAAACAAAATTAGAACAATTTATAGTAACCATGGGTTGCATGACATGTTAATATATAGCCAATCTGAGCAAAACTCTAGATACGAGACGTTTGTACGGTAAACGCTTTTCGCAAGCAATATAAGTCATTTTGAACATTTTGTAACAACTATATCACATTTCATTCTGTGTCGTGAAAAGAGCTCTAATAAATCCGTTCATATACAGTAAGTATGTTTAGGTGTATGTATTGTGTACAAACCTGACATGGTATATGAGCGATGTTGTCACATATGCAAGACCTGTTTGTAATTCTGTTACCGTTGGTCAGGAAAAAAATTGTTAAGTAAAATATGTTTTGTTTGGTACGATTTATTATACAGCAAAATAAATGCATCCATGTTCCGGACACCCTGTATAAAGAAATAGGGTACATATGAGATAGATACAACGATAAAACAACTAAGAAAACTCTATATTATGGTAATTTCAATACGAAAAGTAGAATTGTAGAGAAATAACAAAAAAAAATGTGAGGCAATAGAAATAAGATAGATATTTCAACTTCATGGGCAAGAAAAAATTAATTTAACAGAACGAACATGGAATTCATGAAACATGCTACAGTTTTTTGTTGAAAGCACGTGGCTGTATCACGTTTTGGTTCAAAATTACTCGTCATTACTCGAGCAACAAACACATAAAAATATTATTGAATAACATTCCAACTTAAATTAAGGCAAAAAATAAGTTTCAATACCTTCCATAATAAAAATCATAGTAAATATTGTTGAAGTAGATAGAAAAACCCATTACAAATTGCTACTGGAATTGTCACCTGGACAATTATTTCCTTTACAATTAACAGACACTGCAAAATGAACTTTTACACCTCGTTTTCTAGTTGTAATTATAACTAATATACATTTAGTAACCTTCATTTTTCCGCAGTAAGATGTGGAATATATTATAAATGTTTTTTCATGTCCTTAAGTTTAGTTTATGTAACGTATGCATGGGAATGATTCATCGATCAAAGCTACGACTTTTAAATGCAACTTTAGATAACATTTACATGCACAAAGTACTTAAAAATAGTACAATTTCTTAACTAAAATTAAAGAGGAATTTTTCTGATAAACAAATTGCATTATGCCGGCCAATATTTATTTTTTTGTCCATAAAAAGACTTATTCTTCGTTCAACTATCTAAGTGTGTTGGTGTAAATTGTATTTTGTGTAGTTGGTCAATTGTTTTTTCATGTTACTAAAAATACAATTGGTTCAAGACAACATATTATTTTATTTTTTAGTCAGAAAATATCAGTCAAAAAGAAAGCTAGACTTTGTCAGAATTATTTTTTAACAAAAAATACATACACAACAAATCGCATTGCTTGGAGCTATTTCGCTGTTGCTTTTGATAATTTTAAAAGATTACAATTTGATATAGAGTGTCAATTATTTTTGTTTCTGTACATTTATTAATAAATAAGCATTTGTGAATGTTGCCTTCTGTTTTACGTTTATTACGAGTACAAGTGTGTTCTAATATAATAAAAAGAAGAGAAAGGCGAAATTTTAAAGTGAAATTGGTCAAGTTCACATTTAAAGCTTTTATAATTTAAATTAACCTGTTTCTTCCACTTTGCTCATTTAATATAATAGTCCCATCACCATCACCCGCCATATTTCATAGTACAAATTAGAAGTTAGTAATTATGTTTCTCTTCAAGATATTTTATTACATCCTGTATTAAACATAATTATTATTTCAATTCTAAATAATCTTTTTTTTTAATATCAAACTTTACACTTAGAATTAGGCATTCTCTAACAGGGTTCCCTCTTTTAAATTCATGTTAAATTCCCTGACTTTTCCAGGTTTTCCCTTACACATTATAAAATAAATAACTCAAAATATTGTTAACAAAATACTATTCTTTGGCATGAATACATAGTATTTGAATTTGGAACATACTGTTAAATAGATATAAAACCGAAGTAAATTAAAAAATATATTTGTCAATTTCAATTAATTTTAAAATTCCCTGACTGTTGTGAATATATTTAAAAATTCCCTGACTTTTACGCCATATTTTTAAATTCCCTGACAATTCCCTGACTTTATTACACTTAAAACGAATTCCCTGAGTTTTCCAGGTTTTCAAAGTTTTCCAGATGAGAGGAAACCCTGTCTAATACCTACTAAAAGATATATAAGATACTAAAATTTTATATTTAAGTCATAGTAAACATTTAATAAAATATTTTACTGGGACCATCAACGAAGCCTTCAAACCATGGAATTTTATTATCGAAAACTATTTTTTTTTTATTTAGTAATATTGATCTCTCCTTTTTAGTTAATTTTTTTAATTTTGAATACACTGTATACTTTAAATTTGTCCTGCAATAAACTTCTATTACTATTACTTTCTTCAAGACTACTGTTCTTCTGTAGAAGCTTAAAATGACATGTACTCAACACAACATTCTACGATCTTCAACTACTTTTCTCGTTTCCATCATTATATCTCTAACGGCATCGATTTAAAAATAGCATTGTCCTTCTAAGGAACATTCTTCAGCTCGCTTTGTATTGTTCTGTCTTTTTGCGACTATGGCAATGTCATACACGGTGATTTCTCATTTCGTGAGACAGTTCTGTTCGATGTTTTCATTATTGTTAAGACACCATGTCCTCGCTTGCTAACAATAAAGGCCCACTTCCCAACAAGGCGAATTAGACACTCTTAATGGGAGATTGCGCAAAGTGGGTTGAAAAAGTGTATTAGAACCTTGGTACAGGTGTACAGTGGACGCAAACATAAAAGTCTCCAGCATATTTGTACAGGGTGTCTCAAACTCGATGGTATTGGGTCTACTGTGAGGATACAAAAAATTTAAATAGAATTTGGGACACGTGGCGTTAAATGGGATGAAGTAAGCTCCATTTTCAATTTAAAGTATTATCTTTGGGATTTGACAGAAACGACTAATGACGTCATCAATTATATTTTTTCCAGTTATCCAAATTTATTTCCTGTTAAAAAGCTCTCTTCTTTCTAACAAAGTTATTAGAGAATTTTTTCTGTATTACTTCTCGTTTAAAAGCTATAGGCAATATCGTCCTAGAGTCCCAAAAAAATACCACCTAAAAATCACATTAGCGATGGAAGGATCAAGTAGTCGTTGGAAAATAATTGAATGTTTGTTGTTTAAATAGCACAAATGTCACAAAAAAATTCAAGAAGAGCTCTAGAGTTATATCGAGAAAGGTAGCCAAAATGCCTCATTTCTGAGATCATAGACCCTTTACAAGATTGGACTGAAAATAGAATTTGGATAAATCAACCGTGCAAGAATTTTAAAGACCAATGGGTATCATGGTTACAAAATTCACAATTTGGAGTATTTGCCTGAGCGTGACATTGAAAACAGACTTAACTTTATAGCTCAAATTGTAGTAAACGTAGAAACTGTTGATTTTAACCTGTTTCGGCACGTTTTTTTGGACGGACAAAAGTCGGTTTGTCAGTGATGGTTTGCCAAACAGAAGCAACGAACACTACTGGTCCATTGAAAATCCCCACATTGTAAATCCAGTCCAAAACCAAGGCCATTTTGGAGTAAATGTATGGCATCGGTAAGCATTTAATTGGGCCTTATTTTTATAAAAAACACATTGAAAAACGTGAGTTACCTAAATTTCCTACAAGAACTTTCTGCACTTCTGGAGAATGTGCCTCTGTACCTAATGAAAAACATATGGTTTCAGTACGACAGAGCTGCACCCTGCACCCCATAAGACCAGGATTGTGCAGCAATATTTAGATAACACTCTCCCAGAAAAAAATATTGGGATTAATGGACCTATTCAGTGGCCCGGAAAGTCATCAGATCTAATGCCCCTCGATTTTTTTTATGAGGGGGTTTTAAAGAATAAAGTTTGCAAAACACCTCCGCGAGGCATTAATCATCTGAAAGAAAAAATCACAAACTCTTGTAATTGGTTAAACGGGGAAATGTTAATAAACGCAGCCCACAAATAAGTCAGGCGATGATTCGATATATGTCTTGAAATGAGAGGTCATATAGAGAATATTGTAATATGTATGTAGTATGAGGGCGCCTCATTTTTTATTATTATTCAACAAATTATTTTCCAACGACTACTTGATGCTTCCACCGCTAATCTGATTTTTAGGTGGTATTTCTTTTGAGACTCTTTAGAACGAAAAAATGATGACGTCATTAGTCTCTTTTGCCAAATCCAAAAATAATACTTTCGATTGAAACTGAAGCTTACCATTTAACACCACGTGTCCCAAATTTGATTTAAATGTTTCCTTTATTTGGGATAAATGTTCTAGGGCATCACCATCTATTTCAATGATGTCAATAAAAAAAATGTTCGGAAGGAATCGCGAGACGTAGAAACCGTTCTACATCTCAACAAAGTCTAAACCCCAGAGCCGATACAGGTGTGGTACATGTTTAGAATATCTGATGGAGATTATTGTGAAGTAGGCGTAGCGCGAAATTGGAACGAAAAATCTCACACGTTCAAACGCTGCATCAGACACACGAAACACGTGACCCTGCCGCCAATTAAACAATTCTCTTATCTAAATTGTTACTCCGCTCCTCAATAATAAGGACTATGTAAATTTTACTTTGTGGCCAGCCGGCGAAAAAAGAAAAAGTGTTCGAGAACTGTAAAAAAATGTAAAGTTGGGTAATGTTTCAGCCGAGTTACCTAATCAGATTGAATGGATTATGTCCTAGAACGTTACTCGACTTGGCTCGTGCAATTCCGCGTTATTACTGCATATTAAAAACAATAATGACCCAATTATCCTTTCTAAGGTTTTTAAAGCATAGTTACATATTTATCCCGATAGAATTATTGTATACTTGAACAAGTGATGAGAAGTTACATACACATTAAGATGCTTCATAGGATATTTAAAAAATGACTTCCAAACAAAACATTAATACAGAAATAAATAATCAAGAAATCATATTTGGCTACTAGCAACTTTTTAAATGTCAATTATATGTAAATTATATGCATCTTATAACGGTTTTAACTCGAATACATTTTTAGCAACTTCCGAGGTCCCACAAGGGTCAAATTTAGGACCACTTCTTTTTGTTTTATTTGTGAATGATCTTTGAGTCTGAAATCCTGCCATCTTTTTTTGATGATGACTCGTTTCATAGCATTTCATGTATTGAAGATTGTACTATACTTCAGGAACTTCTAAATGTTTTGGAGGAGTGGTGTATGTTCTTTCTATAAGTAAATGTAAGCTAGTAAATGTACGTAAGTATATTTGATTATACTGTTAAGCCAGAACCTTTAGAGCGTTGTAGTAATGTAAAAGGTCTGGGTGTACTATTCGACAATAAACTATCTTTTTCCGAGCATATTCAGACACCTAGTAGCGCATATAAAACGCTAGGTTATCTCATTAGAAACGCGAAATCGTTTGATGGTATAAACGCTCTTCAGTGTCTACTTTTCGTTAGTACGCTCGAAGCCTAAATATTGTAATCTTATTTGGCACCCTCACTATAATTATCCAAGAGGTACAAAAAATTCAACGTCGATTTTTTTAATTCTTGTCTTTTCGAATTGACCATTTTGACCCAATTAAGGGATACGATTATAATTTATCTTTGCAAAGATTTAATATTCAATTACCTTGCACTAGCACTTTTATTATTCCTACATAAATTATTTCATGGCAATGTTGACTCCCCTGCTTTGTTAAGATTGTTCGCTATTCGAGTTCCGCGTTCTGGTTCTGGAATTAATGATTTATTTTATTGTCATAATGTTAGAACAAATGTTGCTTTGAAGTCTCCTGTATATGTAATGTCCAATAATTTCTACTGTATTAATGAACACATTGATATTAACGTTTGCAGCCTGAATGATTTGTTAACTTTAGATACTCAGTATTTTTAATACTTAGCATACTTATAAATAAGGAATTAGTTTATTATGTATTATTATTATTTCCTACTTTTTGTTACCTCTTTATTATTTTTATATTTTTCTTAGATATATTATTATTTTGGTTCTACTAGACATTATCTCGTATTGTCCTATTATTGGAAGAGATTCTGTTGGTTAATAAATTATTAAATTATCCATAATTTAAATCAGTATTACAATTCACCATTGACAAAGTTTCAATATAGAGTTGGAAACGGTTTATTTTTCTGAAGACATCAGAAAGCACATTAAAACACAATGTTTACAGATGGGCCATTCAAACTGACAGGTATTGGAATGTTGAGTCTCATTACCATCTGGCTCAGAACTGCATGATCTGCAATTTGCTTTCAGAGGATATATCAACAGAAATATATAAGGTGAAAGAAATAGAAAAATATATGGTAAAACCAATCTATTCTACAGTGACAAGATTTGTTACCTTTAAATAAAAAAACAATATTTTGCAACACCTCAACGTAGATAGAAACAGTTTTCCTACGACTAGGTGTGAGGAACAATATACTTGGCAATACATTGAACTAACGAGGAAAACACCTTACCATAAGATTTAAGAAACACAACTGTCACCTAAGGAACAACATCAACCTCAAAAGAACATAGGATGGATACAAGCCACTCAACATTCCAGGATAAAAAATGATTTTGGCCAGCGCTTTACAAAGAGGCAATAGAAGTTCAAAAAACTTAAATCTGAAAATTGTTATATTGAATGTAAAACATTATCAGATTTTACATAATATTTATTCGCATGTGCTGCCAAATAACATATCTAGCAGGTATATTTTGAAGAAATTGCAACATGTCGCACTCGTACACAATATTTCACCTAATTTCACCTACTTGTTAACAAAATTAGGTACCGTAAATGCTCCCATTGTTACCATTTCTTTAGCTACAATTCTGAATGCGCGGTTTACATTCAGAAATGTCGCAGAGCGTAACCGCCATGCGTTGCAAAATGTCTTTGAAAATACTTTCAGAACTACATGGTTAACTAAATTATCGAGTAGACATTTGTCTGTTCCCTTTGTGTTATTTTCCGAGGATACAGTAAAATGGGTATTTATGTAACGATTTCAAATACTAAAACCCCTGTTTGCACATTCAAAACATGCTTGGATGTGGTAACACCGCATTGAAAGTAAATATATTTTGCAAATTTTTTTACGTGTTTTACTGCGGTTGCCAATATAAATAGATCTTTATAATACATTGGAAAGAAAATGTACCTGACTGAACAATTTCCTATTTTACGCCACAGTAAATATACGTATATTAATAAAGTTTTGATATGAGAACAGAAAAGTAAAGCAATTCTCTTTTTAAAGTCATAAATATGAAATATTATCAACCTTTTTCACTTTTCTCAGAAGATTCATATACTAAATCAAAGTATGGTCTTTTAAATATATTATTTTCTTCACAAATCAATGTTATTAGTTATAAAAGCTTGCAAGAATTATGAGTCACCAAAGCATCAAAGCCACGATGAAAGACACACAACATCTTTAAACTAATGTCAGATTTGTTCGATGTGAAAGGGTTATTACACTCCACTTTCAGTCTCATTTAATATAGTGCTGGTAGTTATTACTGATGCCTAAATATACTGCGGAATTGTAAGTCGTTAAATTATATCTTTCGAATAGACTGTACTACATCTTATATAAGATTCAATCAGTTTTTGAGTATAGTATACTTATCAAGCTTCAACAAGTTTTCGACGGTGATATGCAAGAAAAAAAACAGTTTTAAATTTATATTTTAAACAACAATGATTATACGAACAACATAGAATCATCTCAAACTAGCATATAGTTTTTTATGTACTGAGTTTCTAAACAACATTCTGAAAATTATAAAATTATAGACAATCACCAAATTGATCGAATAATGCTAAAATTGCATTGTTGCATTTATCATTAACTTGTACTATTACACAACCATACTAGTGTATTACATTACGATGAAAGTAAATGCTCAAATCGCTTAAAGGCTTGTTTGAACTGTAGTGCTATAACCAATTCGATATATTCTGCTAATCTAAATAAACATTTTACAAAAACCAGAACACAACGTATTTTAAGATTATTTCAAATATTACTTTCCTATTTACTGTCATGTATTCAGTTATTTGTAATACATTAAATTATATTTTCCAATGATATAATGGTATAAAATTATTAATTAAAAAATAATTAGACGACGAAATTGCAAGCAAGTTTGCTTCTTGAGCTTTATATCGTTCTTGTTCAATTCTGTATCAAAGTGTCAAAAGGTCAGATGTCCATTTAGCATTTTATAGAGGAGCAAAAACACGTTTTTTTGTCATTTGTTTATGCACACAAACATTAGAAAACAAAGGCATATTACAACGTAACTTTATATTTCTTATGCCGCATGCAGACTCTCGCCGAAACATCTCGGCGAGAGGGCTATAGCGAGAGCGATACTCGACGAGGGCTCCATTCACACTCTCGTGCTCGACCGGTCTCGCATTGTCTCGCCGAGAGTGTGGATGCGGCATTAGAGTTTAAATTAAAAAATAAAAAATAAAGTGTACAACGGATCATTTACTTACATCAGCCATAACATTGCTAGAATAATAATAATAATTTATTAATCCATAAAGATCATATAGGATGACATTGGATAGGGACTATGGGACTACCGACTTTGTACCAAACGATGCAATGATTACACTTAAAGTAAGGGAAGATAAGGGGAAGCTATAATCGTATTGCAGAAAAAGTTGGAAACCCAAACTTTTAAATAAAAGTTCGAAACCTCTCACTCTAACTACGTTAACCGATTTTAGCAAAATTGGCCCTGTTTTAAAACTGTTTAATCGCCAAATCATAAAGTGAAACAATACTTAAGTTTTTGTTTAAGCCTATACCGCCAGATGGCGTTATTTGTTAGAAGTTTACTTAATTTTCTATGAAAAGTTAAATGGAAGACTATAATTTTATTTTACTATTACTCGTAAAACGATTTCAGAAATGACAGAAACCGGAAGACACTATCATTTTCCAAACTAAAGTTATGAGTAAAAATATTTTATAACTTCTAAAGATACCAAATTGCGCCATCTGGTGGCTCAAGCTTAAACAAAAACTTAAGTATTTTTACAGATAACGATTCGGCTATCAAATACCTTTAAAAAAAACAAGTTCGCTAAAATCGATGAACGTATTCGGAAGTTTTACAACTTTTTCTGCAATACGATTCTGTCCTCCCCCTACCCCTTACTTTAATCGATACAGCAAAATGTCAAATAAACAATATTGAACAAGTATCAATAGGAGAGTCTAAAACCGTTTAATATATACATAACTCTACTAATGATTTTATGCAGAAAATATCAGTTTTCGATTTGCCGTATAATTTGAAAAGGGAAAATGATTTTAATAGAATAGTGTTATCAATATTTTTTTCAGAAAGCTGTAGGACAAGTAGTTTCCGAGATACAGCCGTTAGCCAACCTTAACGGAACACCCGCTATATACTTGGTTGTTCTTTTATTACCTCCACAATACTACAAGTATCTAATAATGATGAATGTTCAATTTCAAACAGGTATTTTCCAATTTACGTAACGCGTGTACTAAAAAAAATATATAATTTACTAAATCAAGAATGTCACGACCCTAGAGGAATAGCTATGGTTCATTCTTTCACCATTATTTACCGTAAAGGTCAACGAATATAATTTTAAATATAAAAGACGTGATTTAGTCAATATCTCACAAATCAAATACCAACCTCCTATACGTTTAATACAGGACGCTTGACAAATGGCATATCAAATTTGACGTTGAGGAATGATGAGAAAAATTACATTGTTGCCACAGCCACTTTTTGAAAATATAATCGCAAGTTTAATTTTCTTAATAATAATAATTTTCTGCATATTTATCTTTTTAACGTATTTTTATGTACTTGAGTCAAAACGTCCGTATTCGCAGATTCGAAAAATTTTCCAAAATATAAAAGTAACCTCTACTTTATATTTTTGCTAAATATTGTTTTGATTGACTAATTTAAATGAAAAGCAAAGAATTTGACTGAAATTAGCATACTAGGATAATAATATTTACAGTATATAATTCACAAATGCTCAATTTTAAACTAATATATGACAGTGAATTAAGAAAAATAGTACCAGGCGCTATAGAAGTCGTAGAATCGAAACTATACTACAGTAATACATTTATTTTTCATCAGAGTGAAGTTCAGTAATAGATTTTTTCCACTGAGTAAAAAAATAAAACAGAATTCGATAGGGTATATGAAAACAAAATTATACATTCAGAATACCAGAGAGAGATGTTTAAATCTGCTAATTCTAATGTCATCTTATTGTTTGATCGTTTACTAACATTGTTGGTTGGTGTAGTTTGAGATTCCATAAAGAACGTGTCCGTACCAGGACCGTATTTAATATATTGTTGTTGTTTACTACTACTTTGCTAAATAAAAATATACCAAATAATCATTAATTTCTGGGTAACAAAATAATGTCATTGGAAATAAAATAAAATGTGATATTTTTTGCTGCTTGCTTGCTGAAGTTTTATTTAAAATTATAATTTTGGATTTCCTAAAGAAGGAACTCATGTTTTATAAATTTATAATAAAAATGGTTAATCAGTACCTACTGTTTTGGTATTTATCATTTTAAAAACTTAAAATATACTACACATGAAAAAATGTATATTTTTCACATATCTCATGATGATAAAACGCTTAGCCTTAAGTAAAAATAAACGGTATTCAACAAATAATTTAATACAAATTAACACAAATCAGTAATTATAATCGTTGAGATTCTGTGTTATTAATTCCTTAAAATATAAGGCTCTTACTACAATGTTCTATTTTTATCTTCTGTATAACTTTATAAAAATTTACATATACCTCATCAATATTGAATAAAAACTGTTGAGTTTTTAACAGGTGAAACAACTGATACAAAAGCATTTGTTATTGATAGAAAAAGTTGTATTATTAAATACGTGCATATGCCCGTTTTAAATCATTAATTATTCATTAAAATGAATAATCACTGGTCACTAAAATGTTTAAATACAACCCTGACATTTTCCCCCACCTAAGTTACCCAGTCTCCGGAAAACAGGCAGCCTTTGCGCAAGTAAAATTTAGTATTTGTTACCTGTATCATTTCCAACCTCTTTGATTGGGCTAAAAGAACAGATAAAAGTCATCTATACAGAGTTGCCATTAGTAGCAATAAATCGCAAAAGTAACTTTTTGACATAATATAAATTTAGCAGCGATTTTCACGTATGTTAGATGTAAAAACAAAGAAAAGAAATAAAATGAGTTGTGAAACATCATATTCTATTCTATATTAAGGGCAATGTCAGCCACAATACAAAATGCTGTTTAATTTATTACAAACATCAAACATATTTCGAAAATAAAAAAGTATGTAGAAGTAGTACCACTTTTGATGCGATATTACTTTTTCCTACATTTTAATTATTTCTTCTTTTTTAAATTCTATTCACCAAAATAAAAATAAAAATGTTTCTGTAAAAAATACTTAAAGTATTTTATGCCATGATGTTACGTCATTGCCTGCCTCAGTAGCGACAAAATAGCAAATTTTTCACACTAGTAGCGATTTTTGGCTTTGGCTATCTCATTTTGTCAATAAGTCATTCATTCTACAGCTAATGTGACTGACGGTATTTTCGAAAACGCTCAAATTGCAAATCCATAACGTAATTTAGAAAATCCGTCCATAATGCTTTGAAAATTAGCGTCTTTTTATGTTTCTGCAGTTTTTTTAAGATTTAATACTCTAAAAGCTCCTTAGCTAAAACACGCCATTGCAACTGCGTGTAGCAGCAACGTGAGGCTGTTTTTTTTCGTGCACGGAGCAGTGAACGGGCCATGCGGTTGCCGACGTTGTCGTGGTCCACTTGGCTCACCCGTTGGTACCGCGACCTTGGAACCCCACGTTGCAATTATGGTTCTAATGGTACGCCCGGGCATACCACTACGACATATTTAGAAATACCCAAGACGGCAAACTGTTGCGCCGAGATGATAATCAAATTACAATGTGGGAATTTATAATAACGACCGAAGAGATTTCTAATTGAAACATATTTGGTACGTTATAAGCTTTTTAGGTGATTTTAAATTAGAATGCAAAGTCTTTTTGTTGTAAATTTTGGCACATATATCTGAAAAAAATACATAGGAGAGTTTTTTAATTAAATAAAATCGTTTTAATAAGTCAAATAAAATGTTAAAATCGGAATTTCTCAAAATATGAAAGTGTAAACTAAAAATGCTGATATACTAGAAGTTTTAGCATTGGGAATTTTCATATTAAGAGATGTATTTTAAGTGTGAGACAACCACAAGTTTGTAACTTAGTTTCGAATATACTGTCGACTGTTAGAAGTACCAATAACGGCTTATTATAAGTAGTGGCAAATCGCAAGTTAAGGAAACTTTTTGAAAAAAAAAAAAAATATTTAAACAAAAGGTACGTCCTTATGTTACTATTTCTATAATTAATTTTCTATACAATACGATCTTGAACTTTCATATCAAATCTGATACTTATAGAATGACAAAATTTGTATTGCAAATGTCATATATTTAAGTTTAAATATTTCTAAAATTAAAATGTAACAGCAATAATACAATGACTAATTTATCCTGATGCTATTTAAAATATATTAATGGATTCAATTATTAATTATCCAAACACAATTTAATTAAATTTGTATTATCAGTGCGTTATAATAAATATTTTAGATTAACACAATAATAACAATAAATCATCACTGATTACTTATGAATGAATGAGCTACTCACTCATTCTCTAGTATTATATTTACTAGAAGAGAACCTTCACCTAACAAAATTAAATAATTATTATCAAATCCATAATTGCATACCTACTGTTTGTCTATCAAAATTGTAGTTAAAGTGTATTTCAATACGGGTATTCTAAATAATGATGTATTCCTTTTTGTTATCGATCTGTTATTAAGTGATAAAGGAAGTTGAGCAAATGGACGTCATAACATTCTCATATAGAACCGGTAAAATTTCATCAATAATTCTTCTAATATTGTTCATTAAACCTGCAGTAATTTGAGGTGCATATGTATAAACTTTAGCTTTCAGATAATATTATAAAAAAAATCTAACGTCGTTAAATCGCGGGACACGGTAGCAAAATTACGGAACCTCTGCGCTGTACGCCGTCGTCGCTTATAACTGTCCGATATCTTTCGCCATTAACAGTTAGAGCATTTTCATAATACACTTAACAATTTGTACACGCTGTTGTATGATCGTGTTCTTCACTATAAATTGGCACACAAGTGTAAACACATCCAAATATCATACCAATATCCGTATTGGGACATTATTACTGTAAAATTAAATTAAAAGATGTCAACTTTTGTTCCAAATTTGCGCTTGCACTCTAACCTTCTCCTAACCCATTAAGGAGCGCCCAGAAGCATACTATTTACCAACCCCCAAAGAGAAAGGCACAAGGCTGTCCATGATTGAAATTGCAACACAAAATAATAGCTCTCACACCGACCTGTGTCACAGAAAGTCACTTATCGTGACCTTTTCTCTGAAGGCAACGGGAATTCACCGATCACCACAATCCGCATTAAGAAATTCGCAAAAATCTGCCCTTTTGCAAAGAGAACAAAACCGTTCCGTTTCATAAATATCCCAAACTAACGAAATTTAAATACGGTTTCAAAATATATTTCAAAGAAGCAAATTTGTAGTAATTAATTTTTTTTTTTTATATTTAAAACCATCAAAATATGGAATATTTAAATTGCTTCAGCGCGTAGTACATACATTACATTACGGAAAAGGTCAACGTCCACTTACCTAATCCGTATAAACAGAGTAACGGGGTCTACGAATTACAGAATATAAACCATATCACTTTCTACGTTCCACTTATTCATAATTAAAATTAATGTGGTTTATTGATTATTATCGTCAATCTACAAGTTCGTATTCAGGTTGGGCAGGAGTTGACAGAATTTCTATACATTTTTTATAATGTTTAATTAAATACAAGTTAGAAGATCGTGACTATTTATTTTCGTCGAATGCGGAAAATTAACAATTGTTTGGTTTCGCAAAACAGGAAGGCTTAAATGTATATTTTGTATTCATCAATATGATTTGTACTACCAAGACTGGTACCAGAACTAATAAAGTTATTTTTTATTTCAGATGTATGGGAGACCTTTACTCTTCCTTTTGGCTTTAACTGCGCTGGGTGTAACGGCAGAACAACGGAAGCTTCACAGGCTAGTCGGTGGTCACCTCAGAATTATAAATCCCGATTCGGAAGATTCGGAACTCATGAGATTGGAAGCGAGCGGTTCTCGTGAGAAAAAGCAGAAATCCGACCATGATGAGAAGAAGACGTTAGCGCAACAAGTAGCCGACGGAAAGTACGGATTAATACAAAAAGAACTGTTCGGCATACCTCAAAAGAGGCCTGGAGTTTTAAGCTACGACGACAATTCAGAAGTACCAAATGACAATAAAGAAAACTTGGGAGGTCTTCACAAGAACGAAATCTGGTTAGCGGAAAACCATCTCCTCGTTATAAAAGGAGGTACTTATTCACCACACGAAGAGAAACCGAACAACGCCGTTACACCATGGCCTGCAATAGATGACTTCAAGGCGCCATTGCATCAGGTGAAGATTCCGAAGCATCCGAAAGTCCCGCCGCCCTTTCCGGTCCAATTCACGGACGACGGTCCCCTCCAAATCCTTGGCACAAACTCTTCGAGAACGGTTAATGAATCAGGCGCATCGACGGGCTACGCCATACCGCCCCCCGACTGGTACCAACCGAACTCAAACGCGTCATACCCCCCTGACTATTCCAATCCGGCCAACGCTACTCCCGGGCAAGCTCCGGTGCCAATATCTTTCTACCCTCCGGGGGAATACCCGCAGGGGGCGCCGTTCCCCCCTTTTCCTTTGAACGGTACCTTGCCCCCATATTTCGCTTCTTTACCCCCAGGCGCCGCGATCCTCCCCCCACCAGGCAACCAAAGCGACCTGTACGACGAGGACGACCCTTCAATCTACTATCCTCCGCCCTACAGTTTCTTCTACCCAAAAGATAACTCTTCAGCGGTACAGCCAGGGCCTTTGGTACCGGGTATAATTTTACCACCTCCTCCAAACTTCTTCGGACCATTAGAAGAGACTACGACAATTACGACGTCAAAAATACCTCAACGTCAAAGAAAACCGACTATGGAAGATAATCCGCAAATAAACCCAACTACTACACCTTTGCCATCTACAGAAAAAAGTACAACCAAGAGACCATTCAAAGTGTATCCTGTTCACAATGTTTATAATCCTAATGAAGTAAGTTCTACTCACACAACCACTAAAGAACCTAATGTGGTGATAGTTTCACCAGTGCGTCAACCAAATAGGACTTATTCAAGAACTGGCAGGCCACAAACCCAAAGGAAGAAACCTCAAGTAACCGTTTTACAACCTGTAAGAGGAAATACTTCACCTCCAACTTATCACGATAATGAAATCTCAGATAAACCTTTCGCTAGTTATGGTCCACCAAGGGCAACAAAAAAGTCATCAGTTACTACAACTCAAGTGCCTCTCAAATATTTCACTACTGTAAATGAAATAGAGATAAACTCTGTCACTCAACCCGCTGTAAAATTACACATTGAATCAGAAAAAACTACTGAAAAACCCATTCAATTCTACTTCTACGAAGAGGAATATGATCCAAACATCGTAACAACTCAACAAACTCCCATAAAGCAAAGTACATACGTCCCCAATGATTATTATGTTCCTGTAAAACCAACAATGTCTGTTCGACAGAGGAAACCTCAGTACATTTACGTAAATGCCCGACCGTACAACACCCAAAAACCAAAATTCCGCTACATTCCACAACCAGTTAAGACAGATAGCTTTAGCATACATATTGCTAAATTGCAGAATCAAATCAATCAATACTACACAACATCAAGGCCAACATACAAACCTGTTCATTCTCCAAAACCAGTATATCAATTTAGTTTCCAAGCGGCAAATTATCAACAACAGCACAGTCGCTTTAAACCGTCTCCACCGGATCTAAATCAAGAGGATCAGTTCAGACCTATTCCAAAATACAGTGTTCAAATTCAACAAGCTATAGAAATTATTCCTACTGAATCACCCAGCTACCAGCAAACCCCAGCACCAATTTATTACCAACAAAACTACGAACAGACATCAGAAAGGCCAGGACGGTATTACACCACCAACAGGCCCAGTTATGCATATGAAACTATTACACAAAATACAAGATATCAAAACGTTGCTACTCCAAAAGCTGTTTCTCAATATTCTTTTGAAGTAACTCCTAATCCTATTTATCAAGGGTTTTACACCAAACCAGATGAAGGTTTCTTTGATGATAACACAAAAAAATACTTCACAATGTTTGGAAGAAAATTACCCAGTAGTACAAGTCCATTACCCAATGTTGAACAAACTACAGTGAAACCTAACTACATTTATTCGAATCGGCAACAACAACAACAAACTGCAGCTCAGTATAATCAGAAACCCATATCTCTAGAAGCTGATACTTTAGTGAACTATGTCCATCCTCGACCAACAACAAACCCTGATGCAGAGCTGATTCCAGTGAATCATCCTCAGACTTATCCCAACGTAGTGAAATATCCTGATAGATCTTCGCAGTACGCACAGCCTCAGAAACAGCTGCCACAGAGAGAAGAAAATCCAGAGATAATAAAAGCAATTCCAATCGAAGTACCCACGGATGATGGTCAAGAAGGTTCTTTCATATCCTATCAATTACCTGGCGATAGAGGAGCTCATTTTTACTTCCTCACGCCGCAACTAACCCAAAGAAGGGATCAAGGCTCAAATTACTATTACTCTCAGCCAAATACTAGTCGGACACGGAGAAATGAACAGAAGGATAAAGAGAGATGAAACTGCTGTGATATATTGGGATATTAATTTTCAAGTGTGACTTTTATTAGTGCCTATTCTAATTGGTCTGTGATCGTGTGTTTACTGACATAAAAAGTTAATGTAACACGAATAGCCCAAATTTAATAGAAGACTGGGTTAATTTCTGTTAAGGGAATTGAAGTAACTTTAGGACACTGTAATTTTACTCGATGTATACATTTCCTTAAGAAAACCAATAATAAAAATAATAAACAAATGGTGAAAATAATGAATAGCAATATCTAACAATTAATATTTTTGTATTAATTGTGTAAATGTGAGCATCAGTGAGAAAGTGACAATGCTGAATTATCAAAGAATGAAAGTATATTAAAAGAATACCAATAATAAGTAAATCAAAAGAAGCCAAAATATTAAGAAATTATTTTTTTCAAAAATACAAAACATTTTTGATGAGTTACATGCACATTTTTTGTATTTAAAATATAGATATAAATATTTATGAACTGTCACTTTCTAACTGAAAATAAAAATGTGCAATCTAAAGAAATTTCATTATATTATTTATAAAATTAGTTTTAAGTTCCACTGATATTATTTAATTAGAGAGTTCTGAGAAGATTCAATAATTGTTATTGCAGCCTTAGGAAAAATTATATTTTCATAATTTTTAATAAGACTGTTAATAAATATAATAAATATTTTTTTATGGTACATTATAGTTTAATTGAAAATACCACTGTAATTTTTATCAAACATAATAATTGGGAAAACTTAAATGAACTGAAACACATATTTTGTCAGATGTATGTAAATAAAATTACATATTTCGGTTTGTTTTATTTCTTCAGATCCTTGCACTGAATATGATAGCAAATATTAATATTACTTGATTATTGGTATACTTGAGCAAATACAGTGTGATTCAGTCACACTGTAATTAATTTTAAGGGGAGATAGGGAAACAAATTTTAAATGCATACTCAAGTTTAAAAGCTTTTTTAAAATCATTATTTATATCCCTTTGCAGACAGTCTTGTTCCATTCCCAGCTCCAAAATCATTAATTTGCTTCTCTTTCCATTTTCTATTTTTATAAGGCCTTGTGAATATGTGGTTAAATTAATGACATTATGACTTAATCACACTGTATATCTCTAATAGTACCATTTTCAGAATCATTAAAATAATTAAATCAGAATCACATTTAATTTTTCAATATACATTAGCAAACTTGTATAAAATAGTTTTTAATGTTTTCATTAGCAATCAGCAATTATTTATTTGAAAGTAGAATTAAACAAAAATTATACATATCCATTATTTGGACAACTAGATTTCAAGCATTCCTTTCAGGACACTCCTATAGCAGTAGAATCCAAAACTTTGCTTTTACCACAAAAAAAATATTATTTTTTCTTCTATTTTAAATATTTTTCTTTGCCAGTTAATGATATATTGTTACAAATCTCATAATAACAGTAATCAATTTTAATATTTTCTGGACGTCATATAGTTTGGCTATGCATATTTTCATACTTGAGCTGCATTTCGCACGAAATAAAAAAAATTCAAAGTGAAGAAAATTTTACTGCTCAGGAAAATGTTTTTTGTCTTTTTCTAAATTTCTCATCTGCTTTTTCAGAAACAGAAAAATATTAATTATATGAAATTTATCCTTTTTAAATTTCTTTATATATCCCTTTGGGCATAAAACGTGTTACTGATAAGAAATTAGGAATATGTTTTGTAACTTTAGAATTTTACGTAAACTGGAGTACCCAGTTTTTTTTCGATTCAATAAATTTCACAACAAAAATATTATACTACTTAAACTAATAATTATTTATGGATTACATGAATTTTTGATACACAAAAACTTACAGAATAACTCAATTTTTTTTACTAAGATTAAAGAAATCTTTACTTTCCTATATAAAAAAAATTATTATGCTCCCCATGATCTATTGTAAAGAATATTATTTTAAGAGATTATTATCTCATAAGAAATTCATTATTTGAAAAATTGTTTTAAAATCTTATGATTCCGGCTACTGTGTGTACATCGAGAGAGTTACAGTACAAAACATTTAAAAAAATGGCTAAGTTTAAAGTGAGAAACAAATTTTAAAATTAACAAGGTGTAACAAGCAACAATTTCCTAGTGTATTTAAGTTAGAGGTCATTCATTGTTTATTTATTTATAGTTAATGATATCCAACTTTTATGTTACTTATTTATTATAATTATTAGACAAATTTTGTTTGATTTTCAATAAATATTTTTATAGGTACTATTTCTTTCACTTTATCTACACAAAACCTACACAAAATAATATTTCTATAACTATTTGCATTTAGAATATTAACAGTTTTGAACAACACACAGAAATAGCTTGAAGATATTTTTTAGTTTGAATTAATACTTTCAAATTATCTAAACAAAAAAGTAATACTGAAAAATAACATTACATTTGGTCTAAAATGTAGAAAATATATAGTTTAATTATTTGGCAAAAAATTGAAGTTTAATTAGGAGATAATACTGGAATACCATCAAATAGTGGGTTGTCTGTAATTGATACCAAGTTTGAAATCAAAACCACTGCAGGAAGCAAAACATTTACAATCTCTAGGCAGATAATTTTAAAAACCTTTCCCTTTGAGATTTTATTCTTAAAAAAATATATGAACTGGATCTCAGCAACTATGAGGGATACAAAAACACTTAAATTGTGTCAAAGTTAGTGACCAATCAAATGCCATTTAAAAATTGAAGAAATTCTGGATATTTTCAAATATATTAATAAAAAAATTAAATTTTGAAAGTTCCTTTTTATTTTTTCCTGCCTTTATTTGAAACTAATTGCACTTTGTCATTGCCACTTTTTCTTTTCTGCAAAATGACATTATCACTTAATATTACTTAATATTTGTACAACTGCTCTATAAACGGATTACTGTTGGGCAATAAATGCTATTATTATTATTTTATCTTAACATTTCAATTCTTCGGACCCATCATAAAAAACATTTTTTTAAATGCATTCCTAGATGTTTTAATACAGATTTTGAATCAGTTAATTTTTCTAAACACAGCCATGTACTTATGTTACTGAATGTGTAAAATTGGAAATCATACAAAATTTAAATGATATAGATGTAAGCAAAACATTACGTTAAAGCATTATTATATATAAAGCTTTTTTGTACTTATACCAGGTGACCCCAATTTTTCGTTCTTAAACTTTGACAAAAGATAGAAATGAAAAAATAATAGTTATCTTTAACATTTTTGTCTATGACACTCCGTTTCCTAATCCAGTTCATTCAACTTTAAAAAAATATATTTTATTTTCTTTATAATCTACTAAACAAATAAATATTTTTCTTTCAAACTTGACATGCAGTAATCATAAAAAAGGTTAATATTTTGATGAGAATAACTTTTCTGAACTAAAGACAGTGGTCTTTAGTTATGGGGTCTCTTTCACCCTTGAACCCTCTAAACTTCTTGGTCAATGGTAAAAAGTAATTTTTCAGTGCAAATACTAAAATTTCACTAAGAAGCTTTGTTACCAAAACAGAGTAAAATTTTGATATTTGTACTGAAAAACTACTTTTCACCATTTGCTTAAAAGTTTAGGGAGTACAAGGGTAAAGAAGATCCATACCTACGCTAATGGCATTAGTTCAAAAAAGTTATTTCTGTTAAAATATTAACATTTTATTATGATTACTGTGTACTAAATGTGAAAGAAAAGCATTTGTTTAGTAGATGAAAAATAAAATAAAATATTTTTTAAAAGATGAAAAAAAAAACAGAGTGACAGAGAAAAGTGTAAAATAACTAAGTATTATTTTTACAAGTTCTACCTTACCACAAAGTAAAGAGCAAAAAACTGGGGACACCCTGTGTACAGTAAAGAAGATAATGTCAAATATGTAGCGTGATACGATATGTATTCATTACAATCCAAATGGAAAATTCAAAATTTCTAGTGAATGATATGTGAACCAATATACTGAAAAAAGACAACAATTGCAAACTTTATTAATAAAATTAAATAAAATGTTAGAATTTTAGAGTTCTAACAAGTTTTGCACCCAGAAAAAAAAATTATTTAAAATTTGCATAATTTGCAATTTTTACCTCACAGCTTTTAATAACATAAAAATTATACCTGTTCGATTTAAAAAAAAAATAAGTATTTAAAAAAAATTATATGGACACTGAAGAACAGAAACTTCAAACTAATAATGCCAATTTGCAGAAAACGAATTTTCAAAATTTCAGTTTTGTTCAAATTCTCCAAAGATATTTACAACTTCCTTTAAATGTTTTTTGATTGAGCACCAAATTTCACAACTTTACCTCAAATTAAGCGTTTTCATATATCTTATAATTTCCCAAGAAATATACAAAATTTTGTTAATTAATAATTTAAATATTACTTATATGAAAAAGCTTCACTTATACAAAAAATTAATTTAATGCTTATTTAAATTCAAATTATTTGTTTTAAGCAACAAATAGGTGGATAAATTTGCATTGTAAAGTCTTAATTCAATCAAAATAATTAACAGGAAAAGATATTAATTTGAAAAATCATTATGGACGTATTTTCTACATTAAATTTCTGGTCTGTAATTTCGATTGCTCTTCAAGTCAACCATAGCTGTAAAATTACATTACTTGTTTAAATAGTGGAAGAGACAAAATTTCAACAATCCTTTTCAAATAATTTGACTTTATTAATTTTTCTCAGCTCAATTGACCTCTTTTGTTTTGTAAAATGTTTAGCGAATCCGAAAATAATAAAATTTTTATAAAATCCATTTTATGACGAAAACGTTGACTGACACACCTAGCTGGCGGCATACAAACATTTTCTTTATACTAAAAATGCAGCTCTTTACCAATGTACAATAACTGACAAATTTTGACTGTTCCAAATTTGTTTCAAATATTAATATTTTTTCAAATCTTCAACACCCTGTATCTCTAAATTGATTTGAATTTTTATATTTGCATTTCTATAAAGTAACTAACTCAGTGAAGTACTTATTAATTAATTTATTATTTTTTTTTTTGTGTGTGAAAAATCCATTTTCACACCACTGATTGATATAATTTAACTGCAATTACACCAATTACAAGACCCTCATTCAAATATAAGCAAGTCTCAATTTTATTGACTCTCTTAAGGAGAGTTTATTTTGCCCTAAACTTTAAATTGATATCCGGTAGAATTGTTATAAAAAAAAACTCATCTTCGATGAGAATTTATGAGAACACACTGTATATGACTTCCTTACATCATAAACAGAATTCTTCAGAAAATATTGCGTTTTGGAATAATCATTATTGGTCACATATACAAAACAAAAGTACTCACCTGTGTTGAGTTCCTGCTCCGCACTCTCATCCTTCAGTGGCTCATCGAACAGGTGGAGGTAAACCTCGATGGCACATTTGGCTGCTTTGAAATAAAAAGGGTGGCCTCTCAAAACGTCCTCTAACCGAAGAAGTCCTACGTACGATCGGAGAGTCATTTTCCTCATACAGTACGTATGGAAGTCAAACTGGTCTTCTATAATTTCTGAGAAGTGCTGGAACAAATTGAAATAGTTTGATAGAGACTTTATTTTAGGAAAGCTAAGCATTTTGTGGGAGCCAACAAATACAGTTATGGTATAATTGGCCAATATCGTAATTTTTAAGGCAAATACCACTATATGTATTGGTAAAACGACCCAAACTGGCGGACTTTGGCATAATTTTTTTACAAAGGGACTATTTTCATGACATGAAATATTGTTTTCTTCAAAAACAAATAACTTTAAACATTTAAAAAAGACCTACTTAAGGCTTAGCAAGAGTTATGACTAATTTTAAGGATAACGGAGGACAACATACAAAACAAAAACTGGTAGAATTTTTTAAATTTATGTGAAAAAAAAATTGTGTGCCAACATTTTCAATAATCTTCTTTAAATATAAAATTATCCTATTGACAATTAACTACAAACATATAATAATATAACAATATTATTTACAACTTTAGCATTGTTTAAAATTTGTAGTTTGAAATATATTCTCATGTCTGGTGCAACCAGTACATCCACTTTAAATTTGCTAATTTAATGAATTTAAAATATCAAAACAAAAATTTTGAAGATACATATAATTGTGTTACATATTTATGTTATGAGGCAAAAATATTTCTGCAGTAAGTATATTATGGTCTTCATTGAAAAACATTTATATTTTTTGATTAAGTAAATTTTTCAATCAATCATGACAAAAATTATAATAATCATCTTTTTAATAATATGCACGGAAAATTGTTATGGATGTTTGAATACAAATAAGGGTAACCCAAATATACTGGAGATTTTCTTTATTAAGGATGATTTTTATCAGTCAAAATTGGAAAATATAATTTTCAAGAATTGTGGAATTTTTAGCTAAATTCTAACAGCATTAATTTAATTTTGTATCAAAACTATACAAAATCAGTAAACATTATATTCAGGCCAAATTTTTACAATATTATTCTGGGAAAAAAACATTAAGGCACAAACAACTTATTACTGACATTTTTATTATTATTTTTTTTAATATCAGTGAGAATATATAAATCATATTGGAATTTTAGTACATTAAAATAATGCCATTAGTAAAGGAAGATATAATTGTTTACATTTTGAAGCAATCAGAGAACATTATTCTACTTATTAATCTGAACGACTGGAAGATTGTATACGTAGATAGCATTTCGGCAGTTGCCATATTTTCATTCAAATAGCAATTTGCAGATTTACATTAGTGCTTGGCATTAATTAATGAATTCTAGCACAAATATCATATGGTAATACATTGCAATTATAATTTAACTATGTATAATAATAACAACCATGTTAGCAAATGTCAAATCTGTCATATTTCTCAAATAAAATAGTGTTACATATCCAATATAGTACCCATAAAAAAAATTAAATGATACATAATTGAAACTAATGGTCATAGAAATGTTTTTCAATGAATATCGATTTCATATTTTTATCCCTCTGAGCCAAATTTTAGCTCTATCTGTTGACAAATAATGAAGCTAAATGACATTTTCTAAAATCGCTATTTTCGTTTATTTATATTACAGCAACGACAATAGATATCTTGGATCTGTTTTCTAATTTGGGCCACCCTGTATATTTTACGGTTTCCAAGATGCCAATGGCGGCTTATGAAAACCGAACCACCCTGTGTATTAAGGATTGCCCACATAAATCATTCCATGATATAACACATAGTTACATCTAGTGGTCTCTGACTACTCCATGCTAGACCTGAACGATTCTAATATCAAGCAATCTGCCATAAAATTTCGCTTTTGCAATATTGTTATCGCCAACAACAATAGAGGTCAGAAGATTTTAATGGTACCGGCAGTATGGCAGCTGACCCTACCATACCATAGTATGGTAGGTTCAGCTTAGATTAGCCAGAGGCCACTAGATGTAGCTATGTGCTACACTATGTGTAACTTAGGGGTAGAGACATTATTATATGTTTTTAGTAATTAATGACCTATAACTGTTGCCCATACATTAATTAATATAAATATTGACATCGATCGAGTCCTAGTAATTTACCACTTTTCTTTTACAAAAATATTAATTTACATTAACCGAAATACTCACTCTATCTACTTCGTAGCACTTTTTCAAAGCATCCCCATATTTCCCAAGTCTCTGGTATGCCAAGGCACATTCCGTCTGGAACCACATACACTGCATCTCATTTAGGTTTTCCATGGGTGACACCCCTTCTCTAGTAAATTTGCCGCACGTCTCCTCTGCTTCTTTAACATGATTCGCTCGGAGCATGTACTTAGCGCATTTAGAATTTATGTACCTATCGGCTGTGTCTAAGGCTTGCGCTTCATCCAGCCATTTGTACGCTTCCTGGGGATCCCCCGCATGCTGGAAAAGGAATAGGAACGTTTCCATGAAATTTAATATGTGTTATCTAAATATAAAGTACTTATAACATTAAGGTAATAAAAGTTAGGTATAATTACTTTTTATCGTATTTCATCAGAATTCCTCATAACAATATTAAAGTGGAGGAATGATGGTATTTTTACTGAAAATTTCAGAATTAGAAACTTTCATTACATTATTATTGGCAATTCTGTCCTATCTTTTTATGTCGCTAAGTCCACAGTGCCAATAGCGGCCAATAATATTGCCTACACTGGCCAGCAAAAAGGCCAGAACACCCAAAATTTTGCCAAAGTTTATTTTATTTTTTTATATGTGTCTATCAATTTAGACAATTCCATCAAGGTGTAAGCATTCTCGTTGAGCTTACAATACGCTTGTGAGATATTCATGGTAACGCAAAGCAATGTTTTCTGCATTAAATTTGAAACGCCTTGTACAGTTAACAAGAAGACCCACAAGCGCAAAATATCTGAAAGACTATAACCCATTTTTTGTGTATGTTTTTTAATCATTTCAATATCTGTCATACTTCTCTAGAAGGTAGCATTAGACTGTATCAGTTTTTAGATATTTCATTACAAAAAATTTATGGTTCAAATTGCAAAGAAAACATGTACCTACTTTTCTTAAGCAAGATAATACCGGACGCATACTGCCAACATAGTGCAAAATTTCTTAGAAGTAGGAATAGAACAACTCAATCAGTCTGCTCCAAGCCCGGATATGAATTTGGTAGAACACGTTTACGAGTTAGGCAAATGTATCAAGAAGCAACGTGTAAGAAATATTGGACAACTCGGTCAATACTCAGTACTGAAAATACTGGATTTAAGCTCGTTTAATGTTTTGATACAAAAGAAAATGGGTTATAGTCTTTTAGACATTTTACAGTTGCGGACCTTCTTGTTAACTCTGTAGGCTGTTTTAAATTTAATGCAGAAAACATTGTGCTACTAAGTATAGCTAGCACCAATATTTTTCTAAAATTACCAAGCCCATTGTAAATTCAACTACAATACCTATAACTTGATGAAGGAAATAAAAAAAATAATAAACTCAAATTAATGAATACCTCATTCTACTGGTGAATTGTAAGAAAAACAAAATTGTGTGTCTATTTAATTCATAGTAGTAATTGTAAATTTACCTTTACAGTTATAAAAATACATATCAACGAAGATATGATATATATGATATGACGGCAAAATAATTAAAAATGGCCCGTCTTTTGAAGAGTTAGCTCTGTATAACTAAATATTGATAAGAGACAACAAATATATAAATTATTTGAATAATTACTCATAGAACAAAAACGTTAAAGTTGAAAGGTATAAATTAACAAAGCATTTTCAGTTTTAAGATAGCTTAAAACCTTTGCAACAAAAATTAATTTATCTGTACTTTAAAAAAGTACTAATAAATTTTATAATCATGTTAGTTTTAAGGTTTTTTCAAAAGTTTCATCTTGATAGTTTCACATTAAATCGAAATACTAGTTATGGAGACATTTATCTTTGAATTTGTTCTGGTCCAACGGCTTTCTTCATTTACAGTAAAAAAGCAAACATCAAGGACATGTCCAATATTAATTCAAGTCTAAGTGCTAGCAAATTTAGGTACAGTAAAGTTCGGTTATAACGTACCGGCGGGGACTTAAAAAATCGGTACGTTATATCAGAAGTACGTTTTAAAAAAATATATTAAATTTTTAAAATTTCTATTAATTCTTAACAAAAATAACGAACATATGTATGTACATGTTTAACAAAAAGCAGCAACAGAAGAAGGCCCTATAACAATGCCAGGGCTTGTTTATTCAGTACGTTATAACCATTAAGTATGTAATAAGCGTGTACGTTGTAATCGAGCTTTACTGTATTTTTACATAACTGCTATATAAAATTTGTTAAAATGAAATAAATCAAACTAAGCTATGTAAAAAATAATTAAATTACATAATGTATTAACCGATTAGGTTGTACAAAACCATCATCTCTTTTACATCTATCTAAGTATGTCTTTAAAATAATTTCTATAAAATTATAGTTTGAAAAATTTACAAAAATAGTTATTTTTATTATAAGTAGGTATCTAAAATACTAATCGTTGGAATAGCAAATGAGCCCAGATAAACTTTTAACGTACATGTTACAAACAACATGTTTTGTTAAAGCTTCCAAAAAAAAAACATTCAAGCCTCCTATTATATATAATTAATGTGATCAGAGCAAATATTTTTTGAAAATTCTGAGCATACGATTTTAATTACCATGCCACCACAGCAACTAGATTGTTTAATGGAAACACAAAATAACTCTCGGCACATATTTTGCATAAAATGCACCATGGCAGCTTTTTAGGATTGAGTCCGAAAGGGACTCGAGTGAGTTCATAAAATATTTTTTGGGAGCGTATAGAAAAAAAAAAGTATTAATAGGGCCAAATTTATCGGTTATCACACACATAAAAATTTATTTTTCCATTTTTAAAATTAATGTAAAAATTAATTTGCAATTCTAATGACAAAATGTTTTTCTGATGTAAATATCATACATAATTTTTCATTGTTAATTCAATTTTAGATGGATGTCACAGCCTTGTTAGAGTCAACTGCCATATATAACTACAATGAAAAATTTAACCAGGCACAAAAAATGATAAACTCTAAAGTGTTGCTATGTAAACCATAGAAAATTTTATTTATATTTTCTATGGAGTTAAAATCTTGTGGGTTTAATTTAATAATAAATAGTAATAAATGCCAAAAAAAATTATGATATAACAAATAAAATATCAATCTAACTTACACAAATGACAAACTTTATTTAAAAGAGTCAATTAAAACAAGACTAGAAAAAAAAACAGCAATTTTATTTAACATGTGTTTTGAGGTTGATGTGGTAAAAAGGTTACTATTCTTACAAGATCAGTGCACATGTGCAGAACTAAAAATTTACTGGTTCCGCTGTAAATTTTAATAACGGTTTGAAATCAGCTTGCAAGTACGAATTATGTACTTATCTATGAACCACCGACGGTCAGTTCTGAATTAAAAATTACTACGAATGCTAAACTGGATCTATGCATGCGTTACCCGATATCAAACGGTTGTGTACTGCTGTACGAACAAAGTTATAGTTTCACAAATATATTCAACATCACAACACCTAAAAATATCCTGTTTTTCTCAAACAAATCAAGATATCGAGATGTAGTTTTCAGTACACAATGTTTCTTAAAAACCAAACCCAAAAAATATTATTTATTTTTTCTCTATCTTATCGGAAAACATAAAAAAAGTACTAAAACTGTTGGAGCTGGCCCACCCTGTATTTTGATTAAATCTCAGTTTCATTACAAATTTATTTGTAGGTTAACATTTTTTTTTTTACAAAATGAAAAACAAATGTATGTTCCCAATATTGATACCTAATTTAAATTCGGCATTTTCTATTTTATTGTTAAGTAGGTCATTTCATTTAGAATTCAAACTACTCATTACTCTGAACAGCAAATAAACATCATTATTGTAAACAAGTTGTGGATTGCTCACAATTGTTAATATATGTCTAAAAATAGAATTTTGTTGGTTATAAAATATTTTATAGAAAACTGTTATAATTTCACAATTGTATTTGAACTGGCGAACGGTAATATGATAAACCATTATTAATGAAACAAAAACTTATCTAAATTAAAAAAACACAATATTTGCTTTATTAATGCAATAAATATATTTCATTGCCTCAAAGATTATTGATAATTCGTATCAATCTCACATCAATCAAGCAAAGATATGCAGTTACCAATCAAAATTCTGAGAGTATTAATTTCAATGCAATATTATGTGTTGGTTTTTGTAAACGTGAAAGCAAATGATGTTTGAACTAAAAAATGGACCTTATATATGTTGGAAATAATTACTCACCTTGTAAATTCTTCCTTTAGTAACAAAAAGTTCTATCAATGTCGGTGTATGTTCGATAGCGGCATTTATGTAGTTTAAAGCTTTTTCTGTTTGATTTAGGTAGTCGAAGTGTTGCGCCAAATAATAATACACCCATAATAAAGCACTTGCTGGTTCCTTTGGTCCATTATTCACTTCCGCCTCACTATATTTACCTATTTTCTTTAAACCTTCGACATATTGCATCAGTAATGTCTCTATCAGTTCCACTTTGCTCTTGTCGGTATATAAACTTCGTAAATCGACAAACAGTGGGGGAACTCCTTTCGATAACGCTTTCCTCATGTATTTATCAGCCAAACTCTTAAATTGTTCATCAGCAGCAAAATTTAACGGCAGTCTTCTAGGCGGCATCGCTCTTGGAAATATCTCCGCATATTTTAAATAGAAGTCCACTATATCCTCCGGTTTACTAAGTTGTTTGGCTTCTATTAATTTTTTATAATATATAGTATTTTCAGGATTTCTTTGTATTAATTGTTCATAATATTCAGCAGCCTTATCAAAACAGTTTAATTTTAAATTTAACTCGCCTAAGTTTTCTTTTAACGTTAACTTATCTACAATTTGGTCTTGTGATGCCTCTAAGTGTTTTAGTGCCTCCTTTAAGTCTCCCGACTCTTGTATCACAAGATTTTGATATAAAAGTAATTCACTGTGTTCATAATCATAATTATTTCCTTTCTAAAATAAAAAAAAAATTGTATTTGACTCACATTTTTGTACAAAACAATAAGCTTACTTGTTGTTGATCCAAAAAAGTTTCTAATATGTTTAACGCATTTTTGTATTCTTCTAACAAATGGAAAGACATAGCATAACCGATCCAGGAAGCCCGTTGTGTAGGTCGAAGCATGAGTAACTGATACCTCGTGTCCTAAAAGAAGTAGGTAGTAAATTCACACTAGCACTTGATAAACAGCTTACTGACCCTATAACCCTCCAAGTCGCGCATCTGAATTTGCAGTAAAGATAAATCCCTAAGAATTTGTATGTTGTCCTTCTCCCATTTAAGCGCATTTCGGTAACACTTAATTGCTTCGTCATATTTCTTATCCGATCTTTGTAAAAGGCCATAGACATGCCAACAGACATGTGAACGTAGATCATTTCTTAAACCTCTTCGAACGTACTCATATGCCTCTTCCTTTCTCCCTAGGCAATTTAGAGTCAATCCTTTCATAGCTAGTGTTTCTAAAAACATATATAACTAGATTATTAACAATTAAAAATGTAAATAAACTAACCTCCATGTTCTGTAAATTTTGGATTTGAAAGAATTTGTTTCGCAAACTTCAACCCATTTTTATATTGCTTTTGTTCGTAACACCTCTGAAAGAAAATACATTTTAGCATTTAGTATAAACCAGAAAAGCCTTACAGATTTGCATTACCCTCAATTTAATATGTATATAAATAGAACATGTCAATCTGGATATAAAATTAAAATTAAAACCAATTGTAAATGTAATACAAGCACTTTAAAACGGCAGGTACTATGCTAAAAAACAGATGATCTAATAGCAAAATGACTCCGTTAATTTTACAAATAATGCTATTATTTTGTTAACCCGTCGATTTGTTAGGCTATTTAATGACATAAATACTAACCAAAATTCTTTTAAATAAGGCATTTTCTTTTGGTGGTAACGGGTTACTAGAGGGCATTTTAAATTTGCACTAAAACTTGTGAACTTTTTAAACCCGGTGAAATTAAATAATTTTTGTGGAGAATCAAAACCTCGTGGCCACAAACCTCTCCAATGTCGATCGTGGTCACGTGACTAATGTCGACAGACAACGCCGGTGTCGCAGATACCTGTAATTTCAATTTTCCAAAATTTTGAAAATTAACCATATGTTGGGTACCTATGTAACCACGGATCAAAAAATTTTGTTTAAAATTTCCCAAAATATAAATCAAAACTTTTCTAGAATAAGATCACTTGCTTTAATTACTAATATTGTAAACTTGAAACTTGTACAGGGTGGACCAAGTTATAATGTGATTTGTGTTTTGCATACACGATTCCTAATTCCGATTTTAGAGAGAAAAAAGCACAAAACAGTGCAGCTTACTGTTTATAAATATAAAACATTGTTCAGGAAATGACAATTTTAATTAATTTATATCTATTACTAAATAACAGAAAATAATACAGTGAATATTCTGTGGAAATTTCTGTTTTCAATAGAACACGCACCTGCAAGGGCGCCTGTAGAGTATTTTCCAGGAGAGGACACCCCCTTAAAGAATCAATGTCACGTATTTTCCTGGCGCTTCAGAATTTTAATGAAAAATTGATTTATACAAAAATACAGACTTTCACATGGAGTCAGATTCAAAATTTAACCACTAGGCAAATCAATTTTTAATTTAATAATTGGGATATGCATTCATATCAAGCAATAAAATCAAATCACCAGTTTTAAAAAACCAGAACCTTATTGGTTCTTGAGTTCAAAATAAAATGTTCTCAAATTCCCTTTAATTGAATCCACCTTGTACAGGAAAATTAGCAAGCATTTAATTGTACCTATAAGTACATCTGGTAAATGAATATATAAAAATAGATTATCAGTAAATTTCCTGTATTCATGTCACGCCCGTTTTCAGTAGATTCTTATGCAATCCAGTTACTGGAAACATGAAACAGTTACAAATAAACTTTAATTTTTAATAAAGCTATTTTATCAAAATAATAATAATTCTTATATTATTATTTTATTCATAAGTTAAATACATTTGCAATAAAAATATAGTATCGTCTATTTCTAATTCAACTAGATTCAACTTCTTCATTGTTTTTTCTATAGTTTCCAGGATCTTTCGTTCTGGTGGAGTAATCATTTCTTCAATCTAAAACAAAATGCAGATAAAAAATTAACACACCAATTTTACGTATTATCTTACATCAGCCAACTGGTCTTCCAAAGCTCCTTGCGCTCTCATGCCCATCGCTATAGTGTCTACCTTTTGTTTCTTATCAATAATTCTTTTATTTATTTCCCTTTCATGGTTCCGCCTAGTCATAATATTATATAAAGTCTTGTAACATAACTCCAGTATCATGCGTACGACCTGTTCCAATTTAATATGGAACAGCATAAAAGACTTACTAGGACCGTTGCCTACAGACGCTTTCCTCAATTCTTGAATTTCCAAAAAGTTCTCTTCAAGTAACTGGTACGACAACCTTTTAGCTTCTTTCGCAGGAATCATAGCCAGCTTTTGAATTTGGTCTGGTTCTATATATCTCTTGGATTTCACAAGTCTGAAAATTCTGGCTGCCTTTGAATCGAATTTTTCCAAAACGCATTGTTCGACCACTTCCCAGGCAAACTGAGTAAAAGCTTCTTTAAGGAAAATTTGAAATGAACCACCACTAGCTTCTCCTGATTTTCTAATTAATTTGCTACTATCTTGTTCTGCAACAAAAAGTATATACAATTTCTACTAGTAAATACGTGTACAATTCTATGTACCAACCTATAACACTAACATACTGTTCAAAATATGCATTCAATTGTGGAAAATTTTTTTGTTTCTTAAGTAAATCTTTAATCTCTAATATTGGAACTGGGTTAGATACATCGGCCCATGGATGTGTTCTTATATACATTTGCTGTAACAATAACTTAACTAATTCCCCAGCATTTTCATCAAATTTTCTTGTAAAAGCTATTACGATAATTTTATCTCTCATGTCTTGGTGGAACCTATCAAAGTTTACTGTCCAATAGATGTTTTTATCCGAAAAATTATACGGCTGGTCCGACTTCGCATTAACTATCTGTTTTATATCTATCTCCGGTATAAAATGTAATTCCCTATCTTCAATTAGCAAATTTGGAACAGGTTTGTCTTCTTTACTGTAAGGGATTCTCACCAAATATTTTGCAGTAACTAATGAAATAAACTTGTCTTTTAACTGCCCCAATGTAACTGTGTTTTCTGTATTCTTTGAAAGACGTTGATCAACCTTTAATATTATTTCTGACGCTGTCCAATAACTCCGCTGCAATATTTCTTCTATGATCATTTCAGATTCATCACCAAACTTTTTTTTTATTAAATTAATATATTTGGGATAACGTAACATTAACAACACATTTTCAGCATTTATAGTGTAATTTGCTATATTATCATTTCTGTTGGGAGAAAACGTTACTAAGCGATATTTGATAAGTACACAAAGTGACTCTTTTACCTACAAGAGATTTGAAAATAAATAAGTTGCTTAAACAGCTGTTCTCCTAACACCAACCTTTGATAGTGGCAATTTTGTACTTTTCACAATGTACAGTATAGGACTGGTGCCGTACTGAAACAAGTACGCACCAACTTTTTCTACAACAGGCCCATAACGTTCCGATAATATAAAAGATACTACTTTTCCTAACTGAGCGGACATAATGTTTCTTAAAATCAATGGTGGGTTGTATAAAAATATTTTACATTTATTTTGCCTTTTAGGTTATCTAAACATAACCTGATTTCTGATTTATTTATTTATAGAAGTTGATAAATCAGGCTTCGCATATTAGTTAGAGACGTCTGTATTAGATGTCACTGCATTACATAAACGGTTTAAAGTGGTATAAAAAATAATACCTACCTTGGCTTATAATAATGCAAAAAATAGTATTGTAAAGAAGTTGTAATAATATTAAAGTTTAAATTTGAATTAAAAATGATTTTATTCTGCTGTGTTGAAGCTTTCATAGGATTTTGGGACTAGGGGGTGGCTAAGAAAATTCAAAAATAATTCATTTGTAGGTAGGTATATTTTTTGTGTGGGTGTATATAAAGCTGTCGATATCTGCATGCAATTGCACCTTTAATTCCTTTATGTGTCGGTGAGGATGATGAATATCATTCCTGCAGATGCTTCGCCTGTCCAATAATGGTGGGCGAATATAAATATTTATCAAACTAAACCCCCTCGTTCTTTTAATGACAAACACATAACTCATTCAATTATAATGTTTAATTACTATTGTGTCATCTATTTTTCAGAAAATTTATAATTTATACGCAATCTTTGTGCGACATAAAAAAAATATATTTTGAAATTAGGTAGGTAGGTATAGAGGTTGCAGAGTATTTTTTAATTTTTTATTACATGTGAGACAAGTGGTCATAGGCACATCCATGGACCAATCCCGTCAAACGACAACAATATATAATGTAACTTGTAATTATTATTATTATAATTTATTAACAAAATTAAAAGACTGGATTTTGTTTTATAATATTTATAATAACAGGTATAATCGTTTGCAATAATAATGGCACTCTTTAAAATGGTTCAGTGGTTCAATGGCTTGTGGTTCAGAGAACGTGGTTTTCGGCCAATGAAATTAATCGTATTCCCCTCTTTTCGCAGTTGGAATCGTGTGAAGTTCAAAATTTTCAACTTCAACTATCCAGCGGAGCAAGATTGTACAGCAAAACAAAACCGACTCTATAAAATCTTTATTTCATAGAAATTAAAACGGTGGTGAGGATGTTACGAGCAACACTACATTGTTTTCTGAATGAGGCTTTAACCATAGTTCTTAGTTGTTTCACTCACTAAATAGAGATTAATGAAATTTCTACTCGGAACTTCCAGACGTTCAAAAACTGTTTTGAGGAAGTGACATTATTATTGTAAACGCATGTACAGTCGTTTGCAATAATAATGACACTCTCTTACACCATTTTCAAATTTCATTAAATCTCTCTTGATGAGTGAAACAACTAACAACTAATGTTAAAAATTTAAGGTAGATTTCAATATGATTACGTCTGAAGTTCAAAAGAAATCGCAAAATTCATTTTAGTGAGTGTCATTATTATTGCAAACGATTGTACATACAATAATAATTTTGTTTTTATTTATGACATTTTTTTATTTATTTTTCCATGAAAATATTACCTGCAACTGCTATTTTTTTTCTAAGAGCTTGTCTTTTATTTTTTATAATAAGAACCCCCCCATGCGTTGGGTTGGTTGGGTCATATAGGTAATATCTGACTATAAACCTGCAATCACTAATCACTCTATTCGCCAAGATTTGGCAACGCGATCAGTGAACTAGATCCCCACGCCAACTCTACATTAGGGTTCACCTGCAACTAAGTTCTAATTTTATTTTTGTCATTTTTGTAACAAATATTGTTCGTACCTGTTTATTATTTACATGTTTATGATGAGATTGTTTTGTATTTACTTTTTATTGTTTCAATTTATTAAAAATTATTTCTTTTTTATTAAAAAATTGAAATAATTTGTTCACTGAACATGTCAAATTTCTGGCTACGCCGCTGGGTAGGTATTAACATTTAGCTATGTAAAAAATACTTCTGTTTTTCCATCAGACAATAACAAATTATATAACAATTAAATGTTTAAATATCAACATATATGAGACCACTGGTAGTTTAACTACGACAGATAGGTAGGTACGTTTTTTGTTTATGTAAGAGTTTGGTAAAATGTCGCTCCCCTTCCGAGATCCTCATAAAAAATGTCCACTTCTCAATCCAGAAATCGATTGGAGGCTGAAAAACCAGCAGCCACTGCAGCATTCTGTGAGCACGGTGGCGAACATCCACCCCCTCCTTCGTCGCAGCTCACGACGTCCCCAACCCCATCTCCTACAGCCCCCTTTATCATTCGTCGGCGTCATTTCGATAGCGAAAGCGCAGAGAACAGCTGAGGCTGAACATCGAACCGCTGAATACTGCGCTGTGTACTTCTACTTCTAGTAGGCCGGCTTTATTCGTTTGTTGAATGAATGCAATCTGTAAACAAACACAGCGGCTACCGGCAGCGTTGCTCTTCTTGACAGTTCGTGTCAAATAAGCAGATAGTAGTGTTAAAATACTGTTTTGGTGAATGAAAAGACGGTCTTCGTCGTGGTACCGTACCGGTGCTCGCTTGTAAAATGTGACTGGAAGTATTTTCAATCTGAAATATCTAGAGGAACTGAAGTTACCTAATTATAATCAACGAAATAAAGATTAAGAGGTAAGCTGTATAAAATAAGTTTATCTCTTTATAAGTACTTCGGTTTAGAATGTTTAATTTCTCAAGATAGTTCGGACTGATCGAGGTTATCATATCACCTAAAAGTTTTTTATTTGTGATTAAATTAAGCAAATATAGTATAAATAAGTAAATGCTTAACTTTTAATGCATACATATATATAATACAAACTTTTGTTGGGAGTTGTTAAAACAGTTGTCTTCTTCATTTTTATCAGTTTATTAATTATAAGATTAGAACTAGGATAAGTAGACAGATCGGAAATAAAATAGGTAATAAACTGGGTAGGTTTAGTATATACGAATACTACTATACTTTATAACTTGAACTTGAAAATACCCATAGATAGTTGGAGTGAATGCTATAAACATTATTTTGATTATGAAAATTGAATGAAATGAATTAGGCAGTAAAGTACGAATAGAAAATCTTTATAAAAAAGTGAATATGTACCTAGGTAGTTAAGTACCTACATTTTTGTTTAAGTATTATGAAATACCTAGTTAAGTACCTATTATTAGCAGATTTAAAAAAATCACTTTTCTGTATACTGAAGTATCTATTATAGGTACAATCTATTCCAATAATAATGACACTCTTTAAAATTAATATAGCGATTTTTTTGAACTGCTGAAGTATTCGTAATTAAATCTACTTTCATTTTTCAACATAGTTCATAGTTCTTAGTTGTTTGACTCATCAACATAAATATAATGAAATTTTTACTTCCAGAAGCCCAAGAACTGTATTGAGTCAGTTACATTATCATTGCAAAGGCTGGTACCTATGAAAAATAATAGTAAAATTTCCAAATTATATGTCATATCTTAATACACCTTAAAACTTATTTTTAAAAAATAATGTTTTTTTTGTGATTACTTTTCTAGGCTTTTGGTGCCTAACTGAAATTTATTTACTAGAAGGGGCTAATATTAAATTTGGGGTGCTTTTTAACCCCCAACCCCCACCTGCGAATATTTAAAGGTACCGGAGTAAAATGAATATATAACGACATAAAGCGGTCTAACCAACAAATTCAACTGTAGATGTAAATATTGTTATAACATAAACTTACATAGTTCTGCATATAAGATTGTACACAAGTATGTGAAAACAATTCACAAATATTGTTAAAATATGGAGTTAGAATAGCAAAATAATGTGTCATACAGATACATTTTAAAAGTTATTATATTATTTTGAGGAGAATTTAAATAGTAAAAGTGGATAAACAAAACAACACTAATTTTATTTTTGATATTACTTTTGCTCTACGTATTTCATTTTTTGAGATTTCTGTACCTAAAGAACACCACAAATTTGATCATTTTAGACCGAGAAATATGGCGAACTTAATGTTTTATTTCATGCAATATTATTTTTGTGTTTTTCGTTTTATTTGTATACCTATTCTATACAGGGTGTTTTAAAATAAAGTAGCAAAAATGAGGCCACAGATTCCTCAGGTGAAAATAAATCGATTTAACCTAACTTATCTATATCCCACGTCGCATAATAAAAAAGAGACAGGGTGTCAAAGTTAAAATTTTATTTTCGATATTTTTAAATAATTTAAAAGAAGCATGATGTGCCATAAGTGGCACTCCTGTACTAGTGACGTCAAAATTAGAAACAAATTTGAATTTCTCGTCCGCAAAAACCCCTGATTTACAAATGTAATGTAAATATTTGGATTTTTTAAGAAATTATCTACAAATATCGAAAATAAAATTTTAACTTTAACACCCTGTATCTTTTTTATTATGCGACTTCGACTGCATGTTAGGTTAAATCGATTTATTTTCATCTAAGGAATCTGTGGTCTTATTTCTGCTACTTCATTTATAAACACCCTGAATAACTTTTTACATATTTTCTATTTTGTAGAAAGTGTGTAATAAACATTTTTATTATATTTAAATAACTACTACTAAATTTTTGTGAATTGAACATGGTATAGATATTGTTGCAGAAATGTAATTTTATTTTTTTTTAATTTGAATTTTTTACTCTCAATGTCTACCCATGAAATTTCACGTCGACGCTCCATCACTGGTAGGGAATGTTGGAATGGGTAATACCCCTAGAATGTACCTAATAAAGTTATAAAATTATTATTATTTAAGGTCTGTTTTCACAAGAGTCTGGGATTGGTTTGAAACTGTTAGAATTATTCGACTAGTTAAGTTTTGAATGTGTTTTTAATGCATATAACTCAAGAAGTAGTTGGATGACAGTCTCCGACAGTTTCAAACTAACCCCTGACTCTTGTGATAATTGCTCAAAGTCAACTTGTTGGCACTCGAGTTGACACATTTCCAACTAAAAACAACAAAAAAAACATTTACACTTTATCTTTTGTTGTTTTTTACTATGGGAATATGAATATGTATCAGAACATTTTTTAGACATTTTTGTTTCTCAGTTGTAAAATATATCAAATAAAATCACTATTTTACTTGTTTCAGCGTTTTTCTGCAGTATTTACAGTTATCAAATTACTTCATTTGTTTTGTAAGTAGTTGCTATACTGCAGATATGTGCATGCGTATTTTGTAACGTCGCCGTTTTCTACGTTTTGTTTTGTATCATCCCAGTCAGATAGTTAATTTTTTTATTGTTGCCTATAAACCTGTTAAGTTTGTTTAGCAGATGTGCATTGTAAAATTCTGTGATAAGAAAGTGATCGGAATCATATGACAGATAACCTAAATAAATATCCTTTATTAAAATGAAAAGGTGAGATAAGAGGAAAATACCGCATGCGGAAGCTATGTCTTGCTGTTTGTTTTGAAGGTAGTGATAAAGAGAGTACTTGCTGTGACTACAATCATCAATTATTGGCTTAAATCCTGATTAAGATTATAGTTCTAAAACAATTCATATACAGGGTGTTTTTTGAGTACATTGTTGGTTGAATCGAATCGAAAAGCCTTAATAAACTAAGAGTCTAAAGCTACTGTCTACTTTTTTAAATGTTAACTACATCGATAGTTATATAGGAAAATTCCGAAGAACACGGATACGGAAAATATTAAAATTTGGCAACATGGCAAAGTACCTTAGGTAACAACTAAAATATCTGAAACTGTCCACCGTTAATTTGAAAATATTATACCAAGCATTTTATTATACAGTTTGACAACATCAAATAGCTATAACCTTTTTGTCTCAAATGTAACACACTGTATTTTTTCGTTATCTTGTGCACATTGAAATTGTCTTTCAAGCCATATAAGCATTGTTATTTGGAGAAACCGCAATAGATAACTGAGTCATCAGCATACTGTTGTGTTCTCATCTGCAACATAAATAGAGAATAGTAAGGGCCCAAAAATGGAGCCTTGGGGAACACCATTATTTATTGGAGTATACTGTGTTGTCCGAATAACATTACCATTTGACAAACGTACTTGGTGGCTTAAATAGGATTTGAAGAAATTAATGGTCTTTGTAGAAAACCCATAGTAATGTAACTTTGATAATAATAATGAATGGTTTAATGTATCAAAGGTCTTGCTAAAAATCTAGAAATGCTAGGCAGGTGCATTTATTATCGTCTATATGAGAGGAAACAATTTCAGTTAGATTAATAAGTGATATAGAGGTACTATTATTTTTGCGGAATCCGGATTGAGTAGAAGACATCATTTTATTGTGGCATAAATAACAATATATTTGATCATATATATGTCTTTCAAAGATTATGGAGATTGTAGGTAATATACTGATGGGTGGAAGCTCATTTACATTTTTAGGATTAGACATTTTTACAAGTGGTTTCACGATCACCATTTTCCATAACTCTGGAAAAATACCTTCATTGGATTTATAAGTTTAATGTCAAAACGTTCAGTTATATTTGGGTGTAAATTGGTATTATATATTTCATTTCATATTACATTACGGGGTTGTGTGGAAGAAACAAAGTAATTACATATATATTTTAATAGGATCAGCTAAATGATCAGGAATTTCAAAATTTGGCGTTCTAGTCAGATTAAACTTTTTCATATTTTTTTCCAAGTATGCCAGTAATACCTGAGACACCCTGTATATTACCGTTTCCGAAATATCTGTACTGGGCCACGTAAAAGTGATCAATCTAATCTGTAATGCAACGAGCTTTTGAGTATAAATCAGTAAAATTTCTGCAGTTTTAGACGAAATTTTAACAGTTGTGTAACAGTTTCTACGAATGCTGCCGTAGGCATATAATATACGAGTAAACATTTGTTATACTTTCTGAGAACAAGACTAGAAATTATCATAAAGCATGTTCTTAATGGGACAACAGTACTTATTTCAAATATAAGAAGCATTTTATTGCTTTTAACTGGGCTACATGTAAAGTGAAATACCTTTATGTATTCTTCCGGAATTTCATATTTGTAAATGACAATGTATAACAATGCGATAATTTATCAATAAATACGCCTATAGATCTTAAAGATCTACGTATATTTGTAATTTCTAAGTTAGATTCGACAAAATAAAACGACTCTAATTTTTCAACTACCTGACACCAGATTTCTATTTTAAAATGGTTTATATTTGGGTGCATGGAACATTCAGTACCTGCTAGGTTGTTTAGAATTCGTAGTTTTTTTCTTTAAAATGACTGACTCATTAGCTGTTTGTAAACGGAAGATGTAAAAGGAACTGTTTAAGGTTATTTTCCCTAACTGTAAAAATTATATTTATTGAAATGTAATATTTACTAAAGTAAACAATTCGAATTTATTTTATTTAACTTTGAGTACTTTTTCGCAGAGCCTTCTCGAAATTTTCCAATAATATAATATACCTGAAAACCGAAATACAAAGTGTTTTTAAATGTAATAGTAAGCATGACACTACTGTTGAAAGTAAGACGAATTTTAATTTTTTAGTTAATAATGGTGATTATTTCTGATATTTTCGTGGAAAAACATTTAATTAGGACTCTGATATTTAAAAACATTATTTAATTATTATTATCGAACAAATCAAATATTTGATGACAGTAAAATCGAATTATATGCTTATAGAAAATCGTAGAAATCCGTTTGTGGATAAGTGATAACTGATGTGACGATTAATGAAACAATTAATTACGAAAATGCTACCAAAAATACCAAACATTTACGGGAATGAAAAAATTCCAAAAAATTCATATCTGTGATAAGATCGTCCACAAAAAGATATGAGCATAAGTATTTGCTTAGAGGTGGAACTTTAAAAATTTCACTAAGTAGTTATTTACTTCAGGTAAGTAGATACTGTGTCCTGTGACTAGTACCTAGTACCCACAAGAACTCGCAGCCTAATTTTATGTAAATCGGACAAAACGTTTTAGGATTATGTATTTAGAAAAAATATTGTTCTTATGACACATTTTTTCCTGATTATCTCCCTCACAATTACTGATTATACGAATATACAAAATATATAAAAATAGTGTAGTATTGAAATAGGTATGTCTGGTCACCTGCACCTGTACTCTCTGGATAAGACCTGGTTCTTTGATGTACATTTTCTGGGTGTAAATTCACTGCTGGTTGGTCGAAATCAAGGCGTTAGCCCGCAGAGTAGTTGTTTCTAGAAATTCCGCTGTTTTGTATACGAGTATATCCAATCATCACTGAGTTATTACCATAATTTTTTTAATGTTGAAAAATACCTTACATACAACGTTATGAAAACGTTAAAAAAACTAAGTAATATACGTTTTCCATATACGTTTAATTTCTATGTTATTTAAGAGTAGCTGACAATGTTTTATAAATGTTTTCTTTTAGTTAAAAATAACGTTTTTAGCGCGACATTTTGACGTTGTTTCAACTATTGGTTTTCAACCACTTTTAAAGTTTTTTAAACGTATACGTCCCCATTGGGTAGCATGAAAGTCTAAAATTATGTGTATCTGTATATAATCTTTATTTATTTACAAGAAACAAATATTTTTGTGGTTGGTTGTTACTACTTAAAATGCCCTCATACTGAAATAACTGAAAAGTATAGAAACGTTACAGAATACTAACATTGGTCAATAAATTTTTCGATGAATCTGTTTCCTTACAGTTAGTTCGTTTTGTTGTTGAGAATAGGAAGAATCGTAAAAATAATGCATTTTTATGACATATATTTTTTTAAATTCAATGATTTTCTGTAGGTACAATCAAACCGATACATAACAAATCGCAACGAAATGATTTACTTTGTTGGAGACAGCAGTACAAATTGGCGAGACATTGTGCCGAATTTAACAAGCGTGCAACTTTAATTATTTATGGGCCACGCCAATGGCACCTTCATATCTGTGTTAATAAAAGCGCTAATTAAAGTATTACTCTTAATATCATGTAGAGCATAAATAAAAATGCGTTTCATTCTGATGCATGATTACAGACAATGTGAACGACGTGCATTAATATAATGAGGCTTCGCCCCTTTATTCGACCCTGTTCATGTTTACTTTAAGGGCTTGTCAGGTGAGCCGTTTCGAATAGACCACTTTATGCATCGTTATCCGAGGAAATAATTGATTTAAGGCTATAGAAAAATGGACTGTCGCTTGGTACAGAAAGATTTATTCTTCCTGACCGGTTGGTGTCAGTAGTAATAGGCTCTCCATATTGATAAGTGTAAATTTACGACTTAAATATGAAAATCTTTAATATGTATCTATCTATCTTTATTGTAGAAAGCATTAAAGCATTATTCTTGTCCTGCAAGAGATTAAAATTATGTCTATGTTTAATTAATGAGGTCATATTCTTTTAAGACTCTTCATGTGATATTCGAGGTTTATTGTTTTTGTAGATACCTATACAATACAGGGTGTATTAAAAATACATGGTCACTGTAAGACCAAAGTTTATCTCTTAGTCTAATCCAATCTGATCCCACCATGCTGGATCACACTCAAACAGAAAATTTTGCGTACAATCTTTGTAAATTCAATGTGGCTTTATGCAACTGATGCATGCTGCATTAAACTAAGTCCTAAACACCCTTACAAGTTGAGGATATACTCAGCAAATTGAAACAAACCGTCGAAGAATTAGATTTTAATATAGGCACTTCTGCCGAGTCAAAATCAGAATAAGTTTCTTATATAAAAATTTTTCAATAACATATTTTGCTATTAATAAATCAATGTGTGAATAAAAAATCTTCTTTTGAAAAATATACATTTTGGAACAGAAAAACTTATTACATATTTTATAATTATGTATTGTCGCTGATAAATAAATTTGAGTGCAAAAAATTTGATATCATTCTTCATATTTAACCTGACTTGAATCCAATATTTGATCAATGGAGCGCGCATACATGATCGGAAAAATATTCTTTCAGAAAAACTTTCGGTATCCCTGTCTCTCACATGGAGTTGCGCGCGCAACACAAGTTAATTATAATTAATATTATTTAACACCATCGGCACGCGATTTAGCTAGGCAACCCATTCGCGAACTATCAATCTAAGTATTATTTAACATATAATCTTTGTTATCATTAAATAACAGATGAGGGTATATATTTCTAATGCCGGATCTCGCACGATGTAGATAGGATAGCTCAAATTAAAAAAAAAATTCGTCTTTTGATGGATACTAAGATTAACCAACAGAATCAAGATAACTGAACATTTGACATTTGATGACATTTTCTAAAATCGCTATTTTCAGCTTTCCCCAATATCCGATGGTTTGCGATGTTAAAGTTTGATTTTAAATTTTCGCTCCATAATTTAGAATCCATTAGAGAGAATGACTTTAGAAACTTAAAAAAATTCGAATCTAAACTTAATTGTTACATATTATGGTAGAAAGCGCAGGTTACGTAATGTAGTATACTTATTTTTCATTTTTATAATCCTATTTTCACGTCTAAAATCTACAGTTACTCTACCCATTTATTACGGACCACCCTGTATACTTAAATAAATAAGAGTATGCTGTATACGAACTACGAAACTCGCGATCAGAGTGTTGTTTTCCTTTGAGGTTCTCTTTCTCTTTGACCACTATGTAACTCTTTTACGTCTATGTACCATCAAATTTAGGTACATCCTTTCTCTTATACATTTTTTTTTCTGTTTCTTGTGACATTTAGATATGATTCTACACGATAAATTAATTCCACAAAGCCCTATAAAAATTTTTTCAAAACTCGAAATTAGCGGAGTTACAGGGTGTCAAAAGAATTTTCTTATGATTTTTTTCTAATAAATTTTTTACCGATTTTTTCAAGTTTTCTACACGTATCCACTTTCCTTCTTAATTTGACGCATATCCTCCAACCAAGGACCTAAACTATCCTTGGTCTTCAAATAATGACTTCGAACTTTTCGAACTGTTTGAACATTTTTATAAATTTTGACAAAAGGTAATTTAAGATCGTCAAAAAATCTTTAAAAAAGGTCCTCTTGTTACGTCACCTTAAAAATTAAATTTTAAAATCTTCAAACAATATTTTCTTGAAATTTTTGTTATGTAACACCATAATTTTTCATAATGTATGTATGTAGAATGACACGCTCTTTCAAATGGCACGGTCAAAATTGGGAGTTGCTATTTAAAAAAATTGTCGATGACGTCATATCTCGAACAACAATGACGTCACAAATATGGGTCATATGGGTAATATGTCAAAAAGTGCCTTTTTTAAAAACAAAATCGACGTGCCAGGGGATTTTTTCGAAAACTTCTCAATTTCAGATATAATGAATTTATTCGCTCATTTTAGAAAGCACTGTATAGAAGGGCATACAATCTTTAAGAATAAATTTCGTATAAGAAAATTGTAATTGCTTATAAAAATGTATCGGGGCTACAAAAAGAAGTATGCTTCTAAATAAGTGACACCTTATATTATCTGTATTCCTACAGATTCTAAAATAGATAAAGGTGCATACAACGAAGGCTAGTATAACAAATATTGTGTCGTAGTCTACAATCAAAGACGAGATATCTCAGAAAGCATTGACTTTCGTACATTAGTAAATTAGATTATATTTAGTTATTTTGATATGATGAATCTCAAGTCTTGCGTTGTCCACATAAAGACAAATAAATATGCCCTCTAAAAATTAAATTTAAATTACTTTTTTTCATCAGTTAGGCTGTCGGGCATATTTGGTTTAATAATTAATAACGATGAAGTATATAGAATTCTAACTAGACAAGTTATTTATTTTATCCTGTTTCACAATGCTGTCTAATGGTCATTATAACACAGCTCTTTTGAATTACATATGTTGTGTGTTTGTGTGAATATATAAAACAATTTCAATAGATTATTTTTATGTTGGATATACTATCTCCCATTTTATCAGTAAAAATCATATTTCTACTTTTCTTTGTAAATACCTAATTATATTTTTAGTTTTTATGTTCAGCGTCATTAAATAGAGTGTGAAGCCCTCTAGCTGTTGTAACACTTGCTGCTGACATCTTATACTTATAATTAGCGAATGTTGGTATTGAAACACAGGGTGTTTTATAGCTCGTACTGATGAATTTAGGAACGTCAACAGAATAATATTATGGTTAAAGAGTGTAAAATAAAATTTTTGCCAGTAGGGTTTTGTTTCTAAGTTACTTATTTTTGAATAAATTGTTGGCGAGGTTTATACGAAGAAGAAGACTTTTTTCGTGTTAATTTAACATTTAATTTTTAATATGAAATATTCCATTTTTCCTGTTATATTTTGCCAATTTCAGTAGCAGATGAAAGGTTTCTTTTTTTAATAGAACACCCTTTCTTTTTTTGCTTCAAGTTATTCAAAATTAAATTATTCTTTCCTGACAGACTTTGTTGGGATTTATCGTATCTCGTTAAAGATGTATCATAATATATCTTATGGCAGTTTGAACTTGAATTCTATTGTTTATAATAATAATAATATGTTTTTATTGTAAAAGAAAATACAAGGGCAAAGTTATAGCCTTGGGCTACTCTTCCATTAGCTAGATGTAACACGGAAAAAGTTAAATAACTGCGAAACGACTGGGTTTAAATATAGGGTATGCTACATGTTCGACTGATAATTTCTTGTCCCTTAAAAAAATTTAATGACATATAGAGTGTTCTATTTTAAATTAGAAAGTTGGGGACTACTTCCGGTTATTCTGGAAGTAGTCGAAAATTAAAAATCTGACATTTGTTGTGGTGGGTTGATAGTCTAGGGATGTTCCGATACATATCGATATTCAGAATATCGATACAATTATTTACGACATCCGATATTTTGTATCGATAAAAATGGTTGCGATATTATTGATATATCGAAAAAATCATGAATATCGAACGTTTCGATATGGAAAATATCGAATTAAAATTTATATCTGTTAAGTTATCGAACTTTTTTGATTTTTGACCGTTTATGTAAAATTCCAATGAAAAACCGTTGCCCAAATTTACTATTATATTAACAGTGATTGTATCGTCGTGCTATTGGCAGTACCTCTTGGTTATTTTTGATATATAATAAATTATATAGATACTTAAATTGGATAGTTTCAATTGTATGAATTAGGACATATTATGTATGAAATAATTTTATTTTTATATTTGAAATCACCTTTTTTTCTATACAATATGGCGTGTTGTAGATAAGGGGGTACGACGTCGATATATCGGATATCGATACTTTCGAGATCGATATTTAGAAGTATCGATATTAGATCGTTTGATACGTATCGATACAATATATCGATACATTTTGAGTCGAGGAACATCCCTTGATACTCATATTTACTTAAAATGTAAGGTAACTTAAGTCTGATATTTCTTTTATGCAATTTCTCATTATAGTTTTTTTGCTTAATTTTGATTCTACACTATATTTTTAACATTAAGCCTTTTAAAGATGTTCTCTCAATTTAATTTTACCCGTTATTTTACCTAATAAGACCTTGCAACAATTGTAGCTCATTTTTATTAAGTGGTGTCTTCAATTGACCAATTACGTTAAAATTCTGCATTACTGAAGGTACAGACATTCATGCTGTAGTACTAACCAGTTTTTATGCATCATTTTCTTCATTCCAATCCAGTTTGCATTTAAATTACTGTCGTACCAAAATTTGAAACATATGTATTTTGTCTTAAACTTACCTCTGATTAAACATATCTTTAGTATTAAAACTGGAACTGTGCTAAATTTGTTATATTAATGTCTATAAGTACTTACTCAGTTAACATGTTAGAACCTAGTGGCTCTTTTTAGTAAATTTGATCTGCAGCCGTAGACAAATAAAGAAGTAAGACTTTTCTGAAACAGGCGACTTTGTCCCTGACGGCCTCGTTGGACAATTTCACGTCGCGTGCAATAAACAATTTCTGTACGAGTTGTATACAATATTTTTTCTACGTTCATACAAAAACCAAAAAATATTTGTAATTCAGGTGATATTCAAAGGAAACTAATTTTATTTTTAATAAATTACATGATTTACTATTTTTGTAATCCAGTATATAATAAATATGATCGAAAATAGTATAAAATATGCAATTGCTTAAAATGTAATACAATCTCACAGAAAATAGACTAAATATGATATCGATTTGAACGGTTTTATTTGTCATGATCACAAAACGCTGCTGTAGAATGACAGATGAGTGCAATAAAGAACCACTTTTTCCACTAAATATAGTTCAATAAAGTTTTGTTTTTTGCATGAACGTAGGAAAAAGTCATAAATAATGATATTTAACATTTATTAATTTTTTATTGCTATTCACTAACGATTTCGTTCCTCCTTAAACATTGAAAAATCCTTACTTTTGTTTCTTATATTTTCAGAATAGAAGAGGTAATTTAATGTAGTGAAATTAGAGAGCAAAATTTTATAAATGCCTCGAATAACATTCTACAACTCGTAAATGGTAGGAACAATTACATACCATGTTATTTGGAATCGGAATGAAGCGGTAAATACAATAAATAAAAAAAAAATGTAAGTGATTGATTTTCTGAATGCATTGTATACATTCTGGTAACTTAATAGAAATATTTAATTGATTCTTTACAACTGTACAATTTAATTTTTTCGATGAAATTAAACCTACCTACTTATGTATTTTCAATTATACTTACATTAAAATGGTATTCACAAACAAACGATCTAGTGCAATAGGTCTTCCATTTGACCGGTGAAATGCACTGTCTGTACCCATTTTACGAGTATTTTGCAACTTTGCTCAATACCAATGTCTATTTAACACAACAACACCTAGTACACTATTACAAATGACAAATTAATTCTTCTAAAAGTATGTACTGCGTTGTCTGAAAATGGAAATCGTATACAGATATAAAGCACTAAGCCGTATTTAGGTATACACGTACGAATGTCGTTTAACGTCACAGATCTTCGCTGTGGCGGCGACCGTTTTGCGGGGGCGTGGCCAGTCTAAATTTTTAATTACCATTTTCAGGCTTATTTTTTCATGAAATTGTCTTACCATATGTTGAGATAATATGACATATTACAATGCTTGCTAGACGTGAAGTTAATTGATAGTGGTAGTGAATAAAATATCATATTAGTTTTTAGTTTAGTTAATATGATAAATAATATTGTATTCATTATTTAGTTGATACCTAAATATATGTTATTGGTGGAATGGAAGAACGGCATTGTCGAATTCCTACCTATAATTATTAAATGACAAATTATTATATCAACATATCAATGACAATTTAGTAAATATATCATTATTATAACATAAAAATATGTTTACACACACATTTTTATGGACAAAATTGTTTTCAAATCTCTATGTAACTACAAAAATTGTATAGAGAATTTTTACAGTGTCATACGGCTTTAAGTATTATTTCTTGGTTTGTCTATGTCTGCAGCTCTCTAGTGATTTGGCTTGAATAATAAGATAACACAATAACACATTTCGTAGTCTATCTGGATCCGGTCAGTTACAGCCCCTAAGCTAGACTACTTCGCTATTTAATAGGCCTTTTATTTTGTACATAATATATCGTTTTTTGACCTTATGGCAGTAAAAGCATGTCAATGTGGGACACTCAGTGCACTTATATTACTGTTAATTCATGAATACACGTATTAATGCTGTGAAAGTGTTCTCTTAATTTTCTATAGATATGTAAAAAGCGCATCAGTTCCTTTGTGTGTAAATGTTTCGGAAGTTTTATAATGTTATCACATTTTATACAATTAAAACAGATTAACTGCTCGAAAGTAAAATAAAATATTTTCATTATTTATGAGTGCCTCATAAATAAACTTTCATTTAAAAAGCGCTTCTTTGGTGTTGTGTTAAATGCGATGACATGCGTGTTTTGTGTTAATACGGTGACATGCGTGTACGCATGATGCCTCGCACAATTATTGTTATGGTCTATTATTTATGACCTAAATTTTTACTTTGCAGGCGTCGTTTGCCGCTGTGTTAATAAAATAATAATATATTAATATTGAAAGTAAATCTTTGAAAGCTACACAGAGAGAACTGTAAAATTTTACACCAATTGGCATTTTGTAAATTGATTTTGTGTTTTCTACAATTTGTGTTAGATTATTAAATAGTTTTTTGATAGTAAGTAAAATATAAATTTATTAGGTAAATGTCTGCATTTTGCACAATTAGAATCTAGGTATAGAATTTCACAATGATGTATTTTCAAATTTTTCATTTGTTTAATAAGATAATAATAATAATATCTCTACCCCTCATTCTAGTCACGAGGATTAGCCCAGAAGTCGAAGACTTTGTGCGGGAGAGGGAGCGGCATATTATTATTAAGCAGGCCGCATTTGCACCCAGGAACGACTTTGATAGGCTCTAACCACCATTCAGTGCATGAATGAGCGAAACCTCTAATTAGGGGGGTAGTCAAATGTCGATCGGTATCAATCTCTCACATTAACCCAAGCTATCATTCTTTCATCCTACCATACCTGCAGAGAGGGTGCCGATCCTCTCCACGAATATAGCTGATATGCGGTCTACCGGCTGCGGGGCTTGAACTCACACCGCCACCGTCTAGCCACATCGATTAAAGTACTGACGCCTTAAACCGCGCGACCACTGACTGACCCAAGATGCATAGAGTTATGTAAATATCAACTAAAGAATTTCTCTGAGTGTAGTATTACAAGTTAAAAGCCCATTGCTTATTTCATTTCATATAAAATTTTATTTTTATTTTTCTCCTACTATAATATCGATATTTGTTTATTCAAATATTGCAACCTACAGGCACAATCCAATAATCGATTACAATCATTAACAAAAATCACAGTTTCTATGTGAGAAGTCAGTAATATAGTGAACTTAAAAATTTGGGAATAGATGTTTTTTGATATGAGACATTATAATATATTGCCTATTTCTACGTATTGCCTAGAGGGCACCACATCCGTAAAGTTTGGCCCTTACGTTATTACGTTTATTATTAAAAAATCTAAACCTACATTGTTTTTGAGGAAAAAAGGTATACATAGTCTTAGTAATAACTTTTCAACAATCAATTGCATAGTTCCTTGTTCCACGTACAATATTTTAACGCATTTAATTCACATTATTTTTGTCCAAGGACTTAAGTCTTAAAGTACGACCCATTTTTTACTGAACACCCTGTATATTTTACAGCGTACATACACAATGAAAACAACAAAAGCTTACTACAACAATTAGAAATAATACCACGAATATAACCTTCAAGGCGCAATAATTATATTTATATAATTACTAAAATCCTGCAAGAACACCAGCAATAATGGCAGCAGGAAATATTATATTTGTGCTACTCAATTGTCGATTTTTGTGAGAGGTTCTTGAAACGTTTCTCACATGGGAGTGTGATAGCTGCATAATAAGATTAAGAGATTACGAGCCTGTGTTGTCACTAGACAGTTTTTTTAAACATTTGGCCTCCGAGTATGATTTATTTTAAGCCCATCAGAAAAGACAAAAAATAAGGCCGTCCCGCGACATCTGAAACTTTAAAGATACAACCAGATGTACAAACTGCAATAAAATTAAATGGAACACAAAGCCGTTCTATTAATAAGTAGATAAACAAAACGTTTACAAGGGAAAAGGAGGACTATAAATAATTGTCGGTTTTCAATTATTCCAAAGTTAGAAGGACAAACAGAGTAAGACAATTGAACAAAAAATGTTTCTTTTCCTGATGTCACGGATAATAACTGTCGCCTGATTAGTATAATAATAATATCTCTACCCCTCATTCTAATCACAGGGATTAGCCCAGAAGTCGGAGACTTGTGCGGGAGAGGGGGCGGCATATTATTATTAAGCAGGCCGCATTTGCGCCCAGGAACGACTTACGTTGGTAGGCCCTAACCACTATTCAGTGCAGGAATGAGGGAAACCTGGAAAACCTCATTAATTAGGGGGGTAGTCAAATATCAAACGGTATCAATCTCTCACATTGACCCAAGCTAACATTATTCCACCCTACCATACCCGCAGAGAGGGTGCCAATCCTCTCCACGAATATAGCTTATATACGGTCTACCGGCAGCTGGGCGCGAACCAACTCCGATCTAGTCACCTCGATTCAAATACTGACGCCTTAAACCGCGCGACCACTGACCGACCGAATGCTAGAAAATATTAAATTCACAGGAATGATTGATAATGTATTTTGAAATCTACGAGAAAAAAAATTGTAAAAACTGCCCATGCATGGCTTTTAAAGAACATCCTGTATTAAAAATATTGTTCGGAAATCTTTTTAATTAATTTTTTCGCACACTTTGAACCTTGAGTTTATTTCAGAACCAGTAATTTCCTTTAAATGGTAACCAATTTTGTTTTTTTATGGCACCATTTTTTGTCCTTATATTATTTGGAATCCGTAACTCCTGTCCTGTCTTTTTCTGAGTACGGTCGTGTAAAATATATATGGGATTTCATTACAAAATTTTTCATAACATTACAGTAAACAAAGCAAAAATTTATAGGGCCGTTTTCTTGAAATTGTGTTTTTTACAAATACAAATAAATTTAGACATTCAAGAACTAGATAATATAGAGTTTAGCAAATAATAAATAAACAATGTTATCTCATGTCACCTGCAAATATTCAAAGGTGCAGAAGTAAAAGGAACATACAAGGTGTTTCAGAAGGAGATGTACATACTTCGATATGTTATTATGTGTTTAAGCAAAAAAATTCCTATGAACTTAGGTCTGGAAACGCTTCGTTTAGGATATACAGAATGTCAAATTGAAAAAATAATAATAATTACATTTTCTTTAATAACTCTCGACTACTTTGAGTTAAATTCATGAGATTTTGTATGCGGAGGTTTCTTGGGACGGAAAATTCAAATTTAATGCACAATTGGCTGTATCTTCAAGGACTCCAAATCAAACTCAATGTTACCAAAGAGTGCAAAAAAAATAAACTAAACAACTTTTGCCTGATTTTTTTTCTATACAGGGTGTTTAAAAAAATTGCAAATATTATTCCATACATATTTTGTACCCTCCTGTATATATTTTTATTCGTCTGTTAGAATAGTTTGCTGTCTGTGAAAATAAATCTGGGTCAATGTTGTAAAAGGGTGTACAAACTGATGATCAATCAATTAGTGAATCAAACTGAATTCACACAAATGACAATAATTCACTATTTATAGTGTGGACTGTATATATGACCAATGCATAGTCCCAAGATAACTTGAAACATCTGTAAAATAGTAGCCCTATTTAATTATATTTTCTGAATAAGTATACATATTGCATGCACAAGTTTGTCGATATGTAAAAATTTCAGATTTAAAGGTGATAATTGCAAAAGTAATATTAATTTTGTGAAGTAAAAAAAACAGAGAATTTCAACTGTGAAAAACAGTTGAAATAATTCTACACCTTTTCTAAATATATTATTTCAAAAAGCTTCATTTTAATTTCAGAAAGCGTTAACTGAATTTAATAATTCGTTAAAAGCATTTCAGAAAAAAATCAAGTTAAATCAGGATAATATTTGGAAAAGGTGCAGTAGCAAAGATGAACTATTGGTAATTCCTTTTGGTCTCTTATTTTTGACTACTACATCATGTGTTCAATATTTGGTATTTTCTTTGGGTTGATGACCTTTTCCCTGATAAATTTTAAGGGTACCATGTACCATGTACTTGCTTCACATATGCTGCCGATAAAAGAGTGTTCCTAATAAAAATGTTGCTATCAAGGATGAGTTGTTACTAAATTTAAGTGTAAACAAAATAACAACTTTGATGAGAGATAAGTTAAAATGGTATTTACTACATGATACATACAGAGCGTAAAATGTTGGTTATAACTAAATGAGGACGAATTCCAAACTGAAATGTGGAAAAGTGTAAACTAGAGGTTCCTGATATTTTTACAAGGGAAATATTCTCGATTCCGGTTCTTTACAGTTCTGCTACTGACTTATTTTAAATGGAACGTCTTACATACAGGGTGAATCAGAAGTAGGTGTAAAACATTTTAATGAAGATTCTTCTTGCCAAAACAGTTTTTATTCAAATACATTTTTGTTCTAACATGCGTCTTTACAAAGATACAGGGTGTTGGGAATTTTGGAAAATGGAATTTTTTATAAGAAAAAATTATGTAGCGCAATTGACTAATCCTAATTACTAATTAATTTTTTGAAGTACCTAAATCACCTTTTTACGAAAATATCTACATATGTATATGTTTTCAGTAATTGAGTTAAATACCCAACAAGTCAAAGCTGATTATATCATTAATCGTCATTCTTTGTTTAATCTAGTAAATAATAGGCTGAAAATTATTTTACTTTTTTTTACATCCCTACATTTTTTAAATGGGTGATTTTACTGCACAAGAAGTCGCTAACATCGTTTACATACAGTGCTTTCGAAAAGTAACGAATAAATTCATTATTTTTGAAATTGAGAAGTTTTCGAAAGAATCCCCTGGCACGTCGATTTTATTTTTAAAAAGTCACTTTTGATATACGACCCACATTTGTGACATAATCGTTGTTCGAGATATGACGTCATCGACAATTTTTTTTAAATAGCAACCCCCAATTTTGACCATGTCATTTGAAAGAGCGTGTTATTCTACAAACATACATCATGAAAAATTATGGTGTTACATAACAAAAATTTCAAGAAAGTTTGAAGTTTAAAACTTCTCAATTTCAAAAATAATGAATTTATTCGTCACTTTTCGAAAGCACTGTATTTGGTTTTTGTACTTAACTTAAAACGTAACTTAAAAAGTTAATTTACTCGAAAAGGGAGCAATTTACTGAAATTATGTAAGAATACCTTTAAGTAAAAAATTACTTAATCTAAAAAATGCAGCAGTTTTAATAGTAGCCAGTAGTAGTAGGATAGTTTTTTTAAAAAAGGTTCACCATAGTAATGATTTCATTTTTCTAAATTTCAACACCCTATATCTTTTAAGCAGGCATGTTGAAACAAAAATTTATTTCAATAAAAACTTTATTTTGGCGAGAAAAATTTTCAGCTAATTTTTATACATCTACTTATGACTTTCTCTGTATATTTCATATTTGAAACAAACATCTAAACTGAGTTGTTTGAATATACTATTTATAATTTTTATAAAAATATAAGGTACATTCTATGAATCCTACAGTATATAATTGTTAAAATAAAAAAAACACACCTGTCCAAAATAGTAAATTATTTTTAACCTGCAACAACGTTGTTTGTTTAATATGATGAACAGACACTTTATTATTATGTAATTAAACAGGTTAGCTGATTAAAAATAAACTAGTATTCCTAGTAGCACTTGGATAATAGTCTGTAATTAGAAAAGAGAAAATTTGTTGCTGTCTAATTGAAGTAGGTAGTTATGATACGTAGAATATTACATTATTACATGTTATTTTTTCCATATCGAATGTGTATTGGATAGATTTTTTTTGCTAACAAGGAAGTCATCTGGTAAATATAATTAATCAGCTTGTCCGTTTTTTCGTATTCGATATTATTAAGACAGAACCTTCATTAACATTCAGATGGAGCAGATATACAGAAATGATTCAGAAATGCTAGAAAAAAAATTGGGTATATAATCTGTATGAGAAATTATTTGACCCGTATTTTTATTATTTTCCCGAATTCTAATTTTTGAGACCTTCTACTTAGAAAAGAAATAGCAATATCAGCGCCTGAAAGAAAATCACCACAAAATACATTGAAACTTTAAATGCAAATAACTCGGAAACCGATAAAGTTAGGCGACCTAAACAAGAGGATAGTTTTTATACTGAATTTAACGTTTTTTTCGATTTTTTAGGCATAGCTCAACTGATAAAAAAATATATATTTACCTAAATATAGTACGGTGAAATAAGCGCCATGTAGGAGCAACGTCAAAATAAGCTTCAAATTCGTCATTCTCACACCAAAAAACCCAACCTTACCAATTTTCAGAGTCATGCTATCAAAACTTTCTTAATTATTGAGAAATTTTGGAATAAAATTGAAACCTTAATTACAAATTAATGAAATTTGGTACAATCCCATAACTTTTTATGCTTTTTGTAAAAATCTAAAAAGAAATCTATGCAGTTTGTTCAAGAGTATAGGTAAATATTTCACCTGGTATATTTTTGTAAAAAAAATTTTTACTAAATTTTACTAAATTTTTTACCACTATTCGTCATTATTTCTCCCCAGCTATAATTTTCCAAGTTTATTTGTATAGGTTAAGAATCAACTAAAACAAAATACTGTAACTGAAGTAGAATTGAAAAAAATTTGAATGATGTTGAAGAATTAATATATACAAAAGTAGCGTATTTAATAAAAGAAAGCTTGCATATTTACCAAATACAGATATGATAATGTTTCATCTGTACCTAATTTTATGATTTTATGGGGGGTAATCGTACGTACTTCTCTTATACAAATAGAAAACCCACACAGAATGATAAATCTAGAATTTATTATATCTGAAAAGTAATTTCATTTCATGGAGTACTTGTAAAATTTATTACCCCCACACCTGGAGGTGACTACTGATTGCTCTCGTGAGATATGCCCTTTGAAGTTATTTAGCTAAAATATTTATGTCGTAGGCAGCGGCATTCGAAAGACAAGTTGAGCTGCATTTATGAATCAACAAGGTACCTAGTAAGTTAAAAATTTTAAAATTTTTGTTTTGTTAAAATTTCTATATTCGTAAATAATTTATGCCTGTAAGCATTTGGAAACCACATGTTCGATATAGTAGATACGTGTAACTTTCCATAGTGCCCAATTTTAGTCTTAAATAGGTCACAACGGAAAGAGATGGTGTGCTAGGAAGTAGGAAAACATCAAACTTTTTGTATGGTATATTCTGTTTATAAACTTTAAGTTTTCGAAGAAGAAAATAATTTATTTCATTATCGTTTATTTGTTGTACATAATAAATTTATACTTTGTATTTATATTCTACATTTGAAATACTTACGATTGAGTTATATAAGATCAATAGAACAAGCGCATCTTTTTAAACGACTACAGCATTTCCTTTGTTATTTGAAAGTTTATTAGAGAATGCGGTATTGTGTGTAAAAGAACACAAAAGTAAGAGAATATTCTCGATTCGTTATCTCGGAAAATTCTAAAAAAAATTTAAAAATCATAAGAGATGCTTTTAGTAAGATCATTATTACAAACTTTACCACTCATTCCCTCCCTCTCACGGTGGCTACATCAATTTTTTTAAATAGCTCCCTACATTTTTTATTATGAATTCTGCAAACACGAAATTCCAAGAAACAACTACTCTGCGGGCTAATGCCCCTACCAGCATTGAATTACACCTGGAAAGCCTATAGCAAACAGCTAGAGTCACTCGTCAGCAACCCACCAGACATATACCGGTTTCGAGCTTATTAGCTCTAATCAGTATCAAGATGATATTGCTAAATAATTTATTTAATTAAAAACTATAATGAACAGTAAAATGTATGCCTTTTTCATAATAATTGCTCAAAGTGTTTACCTTTAACTTCGATACATATATCAAGGCATCAAAAGATTGTCTTATTTTAAAGTTAGGATACCTACTTATCGCAAAATGACTTATTTAAAACATATGTTTTATTAATGTTTATATTATTTTAACTGTTCATTACAATTCATAATTCTAAATAAATCCTTATTTCTGACATTCTAAATTATTTTCTACAATCAGCATTGGAAGTTTCACAGCCAAATGTCTCGAAAACGGTGTGACAGCGACCTTCATAAAGTATACCACTGTTGCGTAAAAAAAATTGGAAAATATGACACCTACCAAGTTTTATCGTTTTTAACACATTACTGAGGCTGGCGCCCTCTATGGACTATAACCAGTATGTGAACAGATTTGAATTCCTCGACCCAAAGAAGCTGACACCACAATATTTTTAATTGATAGTAGCATTTATTAATAAACGAATGAAAAAATTGATATGATATTTTTCATTTCACTTTGTATCTCTTTAACTATCAGCTTTTGAACTATACTAAGTTCGGCTAAATCGCAATATTTTTACCTTACGAATCTATCCATGAATTTTAGCCCACTCAGAGAGTTAAAATTATTGTAAGTATCATTGAGTACGCTTTAATAACCAAAACAGATGAGATTCTGGCGACTTCTGCCATTATCCGGTTAGCAGTTTCTTAATTCGATTAAAATACGAGTCATCCAAAATTTAATACCGTCAACTCACTCCTAGTTGTGTAAACAATGAAGATGGTGTTATATGTTCAAAGAAGGAAGATCTGATATTCACTTTATAGAGTAATCATAATGTCTAGCTACCGTAACCGAAGACCAGTCATTGTAAAGTATTCAACCGTTTCGCTCTTGATCTTGATATGCCCCATACTAGACTTCGTCAAATTACACTTTATCATGAAATCTGTGCTACATGGATTCTACGAATGTTAAACATAAGGATAACCGTATGACTGCTAGAATATTGTTTTTGAACAGTTATGAAATTAAAATAGTGAATTTATTCATAGAATTACTAGAGGATATGAAACATATTTTTCGCCTTTAACTGATGATAATAGACAAAAGTTGATGAAATAACGTCATATACGTCATATATATAATTATCGGGTAACACTAATGCCAACAGGTAATGGGTGTACATTAGTATATTTTACTGGATACATCATAGGGCAGGAGCCAATGTATTGTGACAGATCAATCTAGTCTTAGAGCTGAATATACGAAGACGTGCTAGTGCAGTAGAGTAAAATTCGACTTGTGTTTAGTGACTATTGTGCCAGTGGATATAATATTGTTTGGGTAATATGTCGAGCTTATCAGATTACGTACTTGCTAAACGTGTGAAAAGATGTGCGCTGTCTCAGAACGAGACGATTATTATATTAAATGTATTTAATGCATTGAAACACCAAAACTACCAACAGTGTTGACGACATCGTGGAAAAGTGTTCCAAAATGACAGGAATTGGAAAATCGACCATCTACAGACTTTTAAAAGAAACAAAAAATGAACAAGATACTGTAAATCGCCCAAAATCATCTACAGGGAGGTCAAAAGTCGTTATAGATCATTTTTTCAAAAATGTCATTCACAAAAAAGTACACTCATTTTATTTTAAAAAAGAAATACCAACGCTAAACAAAAGTTAAGTGAACTTTCAGAGGACAACGATTTGCCAAAAATCATTAGAAGCAAATTATGGGCCGTCTTACGAGAGTTGAATTTTTGCTGGCAAAAGCAGAACAGGAAGTCAGTTCTTATCGATAAAGATGAAATTAATTGTTGGCGAATATCCTACTTAAGATCAATTAGAAAATTCTGTGACGAAGGGAGGAATATTTATTATCTAGACGAAACTTGCGTCAACGAGGGATATACTGTAACAACAGTATGGCAAGATAAAAATGTAAAAAGTTTTCGACATGCATTTTTGGATGGACTCTCAAAGGGTTCAAGACATCTTCAGGTAAAGGGCGAAGATTAATAGTGACACCTATAGGTAGTGGTTTTATAGATGGCGGTTTACTTTTATTTGAATCCAAAAATACAGGTGACTATCACGAAGATGAAATGGCAACAAATCGCCAAATAACGATACTACGGTTACCACCTTATCACTGTGAACTTAACCCAATCAAATTAGTCTGGGCGCAGGTAAAAGGAGATGTAGCGCGAAATAATACGACGTTAAATTAAGTTACGTGAAAATTTTGTAAAAAAATTCCTTGGAACGAGTAACTGCAGATAACTGGCAAAGATGTATACATCATGTAGAAAAAGAAGGACACGAAGATAATTCATCAGAATATTCAGAGGACTTTTTTATTTTCTTTATTGTACATTTATACAACACTACATTTACTCACCATAATTTGAATTTTCAAAATACATACAAATACATTTTGTGTGGAATAAAAGTCTATTCATTAGATTTAAATAAATATTTTGATAATAATATTGAATAATTTTATTTGAATTACTAAAAACCCTCTTAACCTGGTTATGATACTTAGAGTAGCCTCTAGTTTTGAAAGGCTGTTTTTATATTGTTTACTTATAAGAGAAATGGTCCGAGAAATTGAAGCGACACAGACAAAAACGGATTGTCAGGGATTAAATTTTAGTTACCTGCTACAATTTAGTCCGGTCCGATCACACAAAGTTTTTTTAAAAGTACATCTCATCTATACCGATAATACATAATATAAAAATATTGAATATAAGCACCAGTACTACATTTATTTACGATTTACATACATAATAAGCTTTTATTACTCTCTTTCATTTCTAAACAGACTATAGAAATACACTTCTGCACGGCACTGGAAACTGGTCCCCTGTAAAACCTGACAAGACAAAAGTATGCAATCGGCGACCGGGCAAATAATTGAAAGAAATTCCCAAGGAAAGAAATAACATTTTATAACACCTATTTTATACACAAAATTAAACTGCTTTGCCGCCGTTGTTATTAATTATTAACAGAACTAATTTGTGTTTTAATTAATAATATAGTTTGACAAACCCGATGTTAAAATAACAAAATTTTGGGCTCGTCTTCCCATTTTCTACAAATTAACACAAATGTTTCTGTTTTTTGTTCGTTTTGAAGTTATTGGCAGCAGCTATGATACGTTTGCGTAAATCTTCAGTAGTGTCCACTTTGGTACCGGTCCTCCTCTTCAAATCCCTTGGTACACGCTGTACATGGTACGGATATAATACGCAGTACGCAATAGGCCGTGGACGCCCAAGACCTCCATCCCTTCCACGATTTGATTACAGATTTGCAGCTGCATTTAGTACGATATTCATCAACTTCGAGTTGCTATACATGTAAGCCATTTTTGACACTTGAAAAACTAATGTAAGTAAGCTCATAAAAACGTTAATACTATAAGTAATCGGATTTTAATATTTGGAATCGCCTGGCTAGGGACTACAGTAGTCCAGCGATATATAGGTTGACAATACTACAACTTCAATAATTTTTTTCTCAGAAGCTATAAAGATTTTACAAAAAAAAATCTATAAGTTGTGACTTTTTTTTAGGTAAGTTGTGAATCACCCTGTACATCTAGCGTCACACATTGCTTTTAAGTTTAGTGCATTTACTCTTTTGATTCATATTCCTTACCATCTCACCAATGTAGTAAGAAGCATACACTTAAACATTTGCCTTCACAATTATATATTGAATCTTTGGAAATTTTGTCTAATGTTTAGCATAAGCAAATATGTTTCTCCTAACATTTCCACAAATTTTTGGAACTGTCTACTGCTTTTTTGGAATTCAGGATCTAAATATCGTAAATTAATTTTCATCCTATGTACAGGAGATAGAGTGGTACCTCGCTTTTCATCATCATAACTTGCTTCATATTTTCTTCCTCAACGCAAAATAAACTTTAAAAATTTATAGGCATGTACTTTGAGGTGATTTGGATGGTGGTGAGTGGTATTACTTTTCACATGTTGGTAAATTTAGTGATGCGATTATACATAAATAGTGTGATAATACACTTTCTAGATATGAATACAGACTTAACTTATTACACGCCATGCATCTTACTTTGGACTAGATACATTTTTTACGAAGCACGTGTAGGAAAATTTCGTATTACTCCAAACCAAAAACCAAAACCTCATGAGCAAAAAGTTTTACTTAATTTCTATTCACTTACAAGTGAAATGATTTTAGTGTTGAACTTTGAGTGAATTATTAATAAAGAAATGACTTATCAACATAATTTTTGGTTTTGGAGAATTAGTTGAGACATATTGATAATATGTCTCAATTTTGTGTTTGTAATAACACATTTTAGTAAGCTAACTCAAAAATTATTCAATATTACCTATGCAATATTTATTTAGCTAATAAATGAACATTACTCAGCGAATTGTAATCAATACAATCTTGTTTTAACAGCCAAATTTATTGGTTTTGAACGAAAATTTAAAATTTTCCGCAGTTTATCAAATATGTATAAGGGTTTCTTTTTGTTCTTATGGATGTTTGTAGAACAGATGTAAAACTAATTCTGATTTACTACGAAGTTATTGTTTTAAGTTTATTATGGCCCCAGGATGAAATGGCAAATGCAGAACCTTATACGAATAAACTTCGACAATACATGATATCAGTAAGCAAATATTATATTTTCATTAAAGAAATTCAAACATAGGAAAACTTTTGGGCCTGAAAGGTACAAAGGAAGTTGATTAATGTGTGCATCCGGCGACTAACTGTGTCCCATTAAACGTCAAATTCACGAAATATTGTTTCTATTAATTCCGTGTAATCTGGTGTAAAAATTGGAAAGTGTTGCAAATCTGATTTTTTGTTAAAACCTGAAGTATCAAAAGAGTCTAGATATATAGAAAAGTGTAATAAATGAGTATTTTCTTTGCTCTAATTTTGCTAATTTTCAATTGAACTGAATTGTTATTTTTACACAATAAGTATTTTTCATACTTGATTTTGTCTCATTGTTTTATTAGAATGTATTTACGTAATAGTTTTTTCTAGAAACGACAGTAAAAGTATAATTTTTAACGCACGCTGTCAATGTCTAAAATTTGATTTTATGACATTGATGTTAAACGTGCTAAATGTAAATGACAGGATGTACTTTTAACACTGGTGCAAAAATAGAAATAAAGAATTTTTAAATATTTATTTACTTAATTAAATATACAGTTAAAATAACTATAATTAGAATAATTAATTATATGGCCAATCTCATTGATAGCTGTAGTAGTAATTATTTCTGTGGCTAATAAAAAAGTTACAGGGTGTTAAAGTTCAAATTTTGAATTCGAAATTCTTAAAATTCTTAAAAAGCTTTCAAAGGATTCTTTTGAAAATTTGGATTAGGGTGTTTTCTGGGAGGAGAAAAACGAATCCGTACTTAATTTTGCTGTAGACGCTAGAGGGCGCTGCAAAATGTACCCTTGGTTGATAAAAACTGGTTATAATTTTTTTTATTAGTGTGTGTACGAAAGTTTTAATAGAAAAATATTGTTCTCCTATCTATTTTTCATAAATAAGGTATACTTGTTTTATGTTGACAAATTTAACCGTTTTCGATTTATTTCTTGTTTTTCTATAGGATGCAATAAAATAAAATAAAAGTTTGTAATTACTTACGTAAAACTGTCATAGTAAGCTTTCGTTATTTGAAAACAAATTGTACTATTGACAATTAGCTGATTGACAAGTAACTTATGTTAAATAGTGTATTCCTTTAAGTTTTTGTTTACAATTAATAATATCGCGTGAAATATGCCCCGCCATAATATATTTTCTAATGAAGAAATGCGAGATATGGTACCTATTTATGCAAAAGAAAATTTTAATGGAGGTCGTGCGTTTCGCAGGTATTTAGAAAGTTACCCAAATAGATTACAACCAAATCACAAATTATTTAAGAATCTTTATGACCGGTTAGGAGATCATTTCGTCCTAAAAGTCGAGATAATGGCCGTCCAATAACTGTTACTCCAGAACAAGAGGAGAATATTTTGCGTCGTGTAACAGAAAATCCTGAAATAAGTTTACGAATGTCTGCGGCTGTAATGATATCTAAATCAACTATTCATAGATTATTTCATAATGAAAAACTGTACCCGTATCACTTTAGCCCAGTGCAGAATCTACTACCTGCAGATTTTCCAGATAGGGATTCGATTCTTAGACTGGCACAATGATGATCCACACTTTTTAAGCAAGATGCTGTTTACAGACGAAGCCACATTTACTCGTCGGGGCTCAACTTCAGAAAGAAACGTGTTTGGGATAATGAAAACCCGCATGTATTAAGAGAACGTCATTTCCAACATGAATTTAAGATAAACATTTGGCCCAGATTTAAACCCCATGTATTTCAGTATTTGGGGTATTTTGAAATCAAAAGTTTACAGTGACCCTATTAACACATGGGATGAGTTGTGGCAAGCATTTTTAAATGCTGAGAATTTATTAAGAAATGAAGAAACACTATTTAATATTAGACAATCATTTATCAAACGAATAAGATTGTGTATTAATCTAAAGAAGAATTGAATTGAGAAATAGATGAAAACAGTTACATTTTAAGATTTTTTTCGTGTTATATTTAGACACATAGTTTTTGGTATATGTACCATGAAATTAGAAGACCTAATGCATCTTTTTTATTTAATCTAATACTGCATCAAGAGTTCCATTTTTCCGGTTACCAATTTCAAATAGAACACTCCGTATGTTTTTACTTAAAGTATGCTTTAACGAGGAACTGTTAACAAAAAACCCCCAAAAAAAATATTCTTCTCATATGGATAGCCCATTAGATTTGTAATGAGATCCCAAATTTGGTCTGCTGTCATATCAAAAACTGTTTAAAAAATACAATAGAACTTTAATAATAAAACGGGTATATATGCAATTCTTTACAAGGAGATTATTTATAATGTCTCCATTGTCAACAACAGCTTAACAAAGTTATATGAAATTGTTTAAGGTAATACAAAAAATTATGCCTTGCTTGAACAGACCTAATATTCTCGGTTAAAATAAAAAAGTGGAATTAGCTAAGGATGCTGTGTATAAATATCAGGAACGAAACTCTGTCTTTTTTATAGATGTATATATACGTGGTAGGATATGTTGTATTCCAATTCAAAGGGAAAATATTGCAAACTGCGCGGGGTAACCTTATTCTGTCTGCATTTGCCTGTGTTGTATTTAATTATATACTGCGTGACGTAGGTTTGGGGTATATTGTGACGGTTGATTGATTTTAATAGACGAATATCACTTACACCAGTCGCTGTACATAAAAGGCATACCTCGCCATGACATTGACTGGTTCTTATTAGGTAAGACGAGATCCCGAAACAAATAAAGGAATACATTGAATGCTCCTCAATGCGAAGACATGTCTGACCTTTGACTTCAGCTTGAGACATGTGAGCCACGTACAGACTACAGACCCATCTAATTTTGTTTGGAGATTCTCGTTTATGCCTTCGAATTGTAAGTCTCACCATCTGTCATCTGTCGCGACTATGTAGAATATAGGTCGAAGAACAATCTAAGGTGGAACACGGGGGAAAAGTCCAGTACATGATTACAATCAAACATTAAAATAAATGGTAAAATATATGGGTAAAAAATATCTTTTAGTTATTTTTACCTTGTGTCATTTTTTAAATAACATAACGTCTGTAGAAGACAGACTTCATTTTGGAAGTAAATTACTAATGGCCGATTTATCAAATGTAATTTAGTTACTACTTCACATCTGTTCCATTTTTACAAATATTTTTAATTTGAAATAGCTTAATAGCTTCAAATTAAAAGTAAGACAAATAACTATTCAGTTAATTTAACATCTAAACATGATCTAAGCTGTTTCAATACATATTGCCTACGTCTTCTGTATGATGCGTAGTGTATGTATATAATGTTTATATCAAAAGTAATATTATTTACATTTATTGACTATTTGATTTGCTGTATACGGGGTGATTTACAACTTATCAAAAAAAATTGGGAACAGATGCGTCAATAAATGTCAAGAAAAATGTCAATATCGTTAAAATAACTTTTGTAAAATCCTTATAATTTGCGAGAAAAAGTATTGAAATCCGATTTTAATATTAACGTTTTTGCCATAGTGTTTACATTACGTTTTTAAGTATCAAAAATGGCTTACGTGTATAACAATTCGGAAATTGGTAGATATGTATCATTTTAATTTATTGTGAAGTAAGACAAAATTCTTTAGCAGCTTTTCGTTTATACGCAGAACGATTTCCCGGCAGTCATGTGCCAAATGCAGCTACTTTTACCGCGGAAGCATAACGCGGGCGTGACACGAGAACCAAATCGTGGAAGAGATAGAGGCCCAGGGCGTCCACGGCGTATTACAGCAGCTGATGAACATATTTTAGAGATTGTTAAAGAGCATTCCCGAAAGGAATGTCCCAATCAACAGTGTGGCCTATCATACACGAGACTCAATTATATTCGTACCATGTACAGCGTATCCAAGTATTAATACCAAGGGATTATCCCTTACGAATTAGATGGTGAATGGTTGCTGCAACCAAATATTCAGTATCTCAAGTTCCTTCAAAATGATCTGTCTGAACTTAAGGAAGACGTGCCCTTAGGTGTCCAACTCCGAATGTGGTTTTTGCACGATGGTGCTCCCCTTAATTTTCGACAAAATATTCTGAAGTACTTTAATAAAGTTCAAATGGTACAATGAATTGGACGAAGAGGACTGGTACCATGGCTGCCACGGTCTCCTTTGGACTTCCTTTTGTGGAGATATTTAAAAAGGAAGTGAGCTCTATTGATGGTTTATGCGAACATATCATCAAAACGTTCAAAACGGACAAGAACCAGAAACATTTATGTTAGTTTGTAGAAACTGGGTAAGACGGGCCCAAATGTCTACACGTCGGGGGACAAAACTTTAAACAGTTGTTGTAACATTAGATATGTCAAATTATTTTATTAGGTAATTAAAATTACAAATTTATTTTATTAATTAATAGCAACAATAGCTTCAAAATCAGTTGAATTTGCTGATATAGAATTTTATTTATTTATGTCTTTGGGAAATTCTTTAATTTTTTTCTGTTAATTTTTTATTACACTTTGCTACCGTGTCGATCGCCGACTGCATACTTTGCCTTGCGGAAGATCAGGTTTTACAGTGGTGGTTCACTGCTTTCCAGTGCCGTGCAAATGTGTATTTTTAAATAATTTTTTCTACAAAACTGTTAAAACTGGGCTTTTTAATTGTCATTTTTGATGTTAAAAATGTCATTTTTTAACACCCGTGTTAAAAGTAAGTTACTTTTAACACTAGTGTTAAAAGTAAATAAAAGTTTATTTAAATTTTGTTTTGAAAATTAATAAAACGTTTTAACAAACACATGAACAACTTTTTATTTTAAATAAGTACAAACCAACATTTTAACTAGTTATTACTATTAACATTTATAGTAAAATTAGAACAATTTGAAATTGTAATTCCCTGCGGAGTCATCATACTTAAGTTGGTTTTACTGTCAGCATGTGTGACACATCTATTTTCTGTAGAAATACTACTGGTAGTACTGGTGGTCTTGCTAGTAGTTGCAGCAGTAGGAAGTATTTGGCACGCAATTTCCTTCTTCTGTTCAGTGAATTTTCATTGTAGCCTTCAGCTACCGTCGAGGATTTCCATCCTCCATGTCTCTTGATGGTAGTAAGATTTGCACCAGAATCTGCTAACAATGTCGCCGATGAACGACGAAAACAGTGTCCGGTGTAGAGTTGAGGATTTGGTAGATTCAAGAACACTGCAATGTCGGCAGGCATTTTACCAAACATGTTAATTCCGACTGGATTCTTCACACATTTATTTTTCATATATTTAAGAAAAAGTCGTCTATGGTCAGCGTTGGGTGGCCGGAGTGCCATATACTTTCTAGAAAAGTTTAAATAGAATTCACCAACAACACTGAAATTCCGAGGCACTTTCGTTTTAGTATCTGGTATGGTCGCAACAACCGAAGTGCCCAAATATTCGATATTGTCGATGATCATCTGACACAATTCCTCCCGGGGACACGCCCCGAAGACACCCACTATTGCTGCGACTTTCATCATCAGATACTTTTCGTCTTCTGCTTCTGTGAGAAATTTGTCGATATGCGTCTTCGTCAAAACTTTTGACTTTTTTGCTTGATATCCTTCACCCTTCCGTTTTAAAAAAGCAATAAGTTTACAATGTTTGCTTATATATTGATCTTGCTTTATTTTTAACATAGTTTTGATCATGGAATAATTTGACCACAGCGTTGACGATTTCCATATCTTGGCTTTTTCCTCAGAATATGCCAGTAAAACACTTTTGTTACATTTCCCAGGGACCTTTTTAATGTTGCACCATTCCGAAAAGCGTCTATAAGTGATTTCGTACTGTTCCTTTGATTTCGCCGGCAATAATTCCAATGTTGCTCGACTGGCGGCTTCTTCGATTTCAGCAGGGATGGATTCGTTACGCTCATTATCGAGATTATTCACTATACTTATAATATTACTAGAAAATGCTGTCAATATTTTTGCGTCTTTTCCGTAACTAACAACAGCACTGGTTGCTACGAAAATTTTGGTTCATAAACATTGCGATCTGTGTGGTATTTTTTGATTTCTTATTTTTATTGAGTTTAAAGTTCTTCCGATTGTTTTGTAGAAAAAATAGTGTATGATATACGTGTTAAAAGTGATTTTATTTTGTGTATAAAATCTTACTTTTAACACGTATATCATAAATAGCTATTTGAATTGCTCTTATTTGATTTGTTTACAAAATTGTATTTGTACGAGTCTGTGAATTCAATTTTTTTTTTATAAGTTCTGTATATTACATATTTATGTTTTATTGCATGCGACAAGTGGATTTGTCGATACGTGCCAATTTTATTATTCATTTTCCGAACGTCCGGCTTTGGCTTCTTAAGTCGTGTTTTATTGCAATCTTTGTACCATTACGAATCTGGAACACCATCAATAAAAGTGAGAGTTTATTAACACGAGGTTAAAAAAATATGTGTGTACACCTGTCAATAAAATATCGAACGGTATTTTAATCTAATCACTTTGAACACTGATCTGGTCACTTTGAACTCATTCTACGTTAAATCCAAATAATTCTGAGGTTTGTTTCGTAATCCAGCTGATCCTAGACTTAAAAAAAAATAAGCAAAAAGACAATGCGTGTAATTTTTCTACATAACTTTACTATTCTATATACGAGTACACCTCTGACACTCACTACCATAGACTTTATATTTTTGTGCACGACGTTATTCTATAAAATGTTCATTATACATGTGTTTCCTCAATAATAATATCCATTATTCAGTGAATAATGAAATCATTTATTACAGGTTTCAAAGAATCTGGAATGAACTGACAAAACAGAAATTCTCCAGTATCAGCCATTGAACCTGAACCTCCTATGTGAAAATTAAACGCTACCCACTCTACCAGTTACGGTTATATTAACATTTTTCCGAATAATGGTAAAAGTTTACTGATTAAAGTTTTATTTTCTTTTTTAAATTTATCAAGTGAACGACAAACGTCAAACTTGAAAGTAAGATGTTTTGACAGTTTTGTACGTTATATCATATTCATATTATGAGCATAAGCGTCGAAATATTGTGTAATGTTTTCAGTAAAAAGTTTGCTAAAATATTGTTAATAGTTGTGGACAAAGTATATTATTCTATTTGCATGTAATAGCTCAACTCTCGTGAGTTACAACCATCATTATATGCTCGTTGAGTAATATGAGAAATATTGTTTGTTATTTATAAAAAAGTTTTGTTGGATATTTCATGCCACTAGTGATATAATTTTAAATCATTTTATGAAAATTATTAAATAAAATGTATGTTAATTAATTTATTACAACTAATTGCAACTGCTCTTTATATCGCTTATTATGAATGGCACATGTAAATTTTCCTTTACCGGCACCTGAAACAAAACAGATTTTTTTCAAAATACTCATAAATCTTTTAAGTAGGATAAGAATCCCGAGATGAGAAGAATATATTACCTAAAATTTAAAATTTCACCTAGTTATTTTTAGAATTTCCTTATATTGACGAAAATTCTACATTTTAATGATTTGAATAGCATTATTTCTTGTAGTAGTGACCCGGAAATGCGTATGCAGGATGGTAAATACTACTAAAAAAACTAGATTTAGACAGATTAGGAATTTCTTTCTATATTTCGTCATTCTACTTAAAAGAGCTAAGAAGATTTAAAATTGTATTCAGGGTAAGAGAAACTCGTCAGAAGTATTTCCGAAATTTATAAAATAATGTCACATCATACAGTGTGAATTTGTTTCTATTATTTGAGAAATGTATTTATTAATGCATTTAGAAATACCGGTGTTACCGCTATATCTCTTGGTCTTATATAGAAACCTCTTAATAATCTTGACTTTACATAATGGTTATTAATTATATAAGGGAATTAACAAGCTTTTAATCCACGAGAATAACTGGACACATTTACTCGAGAGGATTAAAGGCTGGTTAATTTTCGGAATGTAATTCAACGTTTTATCCACGACCACGGTTATTATCGGTCAATTAGGAGAGTGAAAGCCGTGTGAGAGCAGGTGAGAAATTATGGTTTTAAAAAACGTAATATTTGACAAATTTATTTTTATGAATACTAGAAAGTCTTGGAATTGTTTCTATAACATACGTTTATTTATTTGCAACAAGAGTGAAATTTGCAAAATCGACACAAAAAATGAGTGAGAACGCTAAAAATTTCTTCATTCCGGCTGAAATCTAGCAAGAAGCAACATTACGTCTGTTACCAATGAAAAGCAAAAGTGTATACGAAAAGGAATTGGTGGAATTCGATAACTAGCGAAAAAAAGGGGCATAGGAGAAGGAGTAATTACAGAAGACTAATACTACTCTTCTACTTTTTCAATGTGGAGAAACGATTTGCTTCCTATTCAATGTGGACAAAATATTGATATTGATATTTCGAGGTATGGTAAACTTGCTTCATATTTGAAAGAAGAATTATTCTCTGAAGAGAAACCAAATCAATTTTTTTTAAATGCTCCGAATTAGGAATATTTACAAGTAAAAATACACGATTGCAATTTATACATTAAGCGTTTTATTTTGAACACTACAGGTTGCAACGATCATGGGAGTCGCAGGTGTACCCTGTATATATGTATATCGATTTACTTTGTTCCTCATACTCAATAGCAATACAGATATAAACTTTCTCATACTGTATATTTTTGCTGCAGATGTAAAGTAGGGAATGACATTCAGAATCAGTACTTTGCGCACTCTCATACCTTTAAAATTGTTTGTCACCACACTAATCGACTCTTTTCGACATACGAAAATAAAAGTACCTATTTTCAGTTTCGAGGTGAACAATATGACCTGTTAAAGATAATGACATTACAGGGATAATTAAAATTTTCACCCAAACGTCCATCTGCGTCCAAATACAGCGAATAATTATACGTTCCAAAACCCATAAATCCTGTTTCGAGCTTTTATCGAGGCGGGCGATCTTCTGTAATTTTCAAGATCATACGAAGTGGACCACCCTACATGGCATATCTTAAAATATCTCCCCATCCAAGGCCCCGTCCGCAATTATATTTATTTGCACTTCAGTACATAGCGTATTAATTACCAGGGGATCGAGACCAGTTCTCTTGGGATTGTCTTGATGGCCTGCTGAACGAAAATGAGCCTGTCTTACGGATAAGTAATATGACAGCGTAAGGTACAGAGGCGTTAAATATTAATAAGCCGACATTAAGTAATGTCACAGAGCTCGAACTTTAACAAATATAAGGTGGTGATTCCCAGATCAGTTTAGGCTCAAAAAGTGTGTTCCTAAAGTTACTGGCTTTCAGGAGATAGGGAGCTAATGTGAATGAAAGCATTTCTAATTTTCTCTTCTGATCTAACTAAAAAACATTCCCATCTTCGCTTATTCGCCTATAAGTATTAATAAATACCTGGACATTTGGAAGCCTTGGGGGGGAAAATGGTCGTGATACAATCTACGAGCAGCATTACTTTATATCTGCATATTCTGAATTTGAAAGCCCACTTATTTTAAGCATCCATTTCTTCGCGCAAATGATCAACTGACGCTCAAGGTAATTATAAAAATCGCGCAAGTTGCAGATCAAAGTTAGTCCATTTCATTTCAAAGAAACCATGATTTTTTAAAACACATGATATACATTTTAATAATAGGAAATTGAAATTATCATTAATAGTCAGACTTTTTAAAACATTTATCCTTATGTATCATACATTTTTTAACAGCATAGCACATGCAAGTTTTCTGATTTAATGGAACTTGTGCAGGAATAATTCAAGAAAATATGTGTAATTTACAATATAATTATTAAGAGTATACATTTTCTTATAATATCTAATTGGTTTTAAGTGTCCTAAAAGTAGCCTGTTTTATTCACTATTATGACTTACCGCGTTCCAAGAATATCGTTTTGAAATAATTAGTCACGCAGATCTGTATTTATAATAAAATGTTCAAATTATTATCAAAGCCAGGTAAAAATTGTTAATATCCGTAAAACGATAACAGTTTGTATATAGGTACATGATGTGTAATATATTCCAAATGACTTCAGCTATCATCTCTTTAAAACTTTATATCATCAAACACCCTGTATATTGCACTAAATTCCAGAAATTGATTGTTTTTAATGCGACAAACTATAGAAAATTATGATGACAATAAAAACAATTGCGTAACGTAGACGTAAGTCGTCTGAATTCTCGTGGCAACTATATTTATTTATTTCCTAGGTCAATAATGTGAAATAACACACCAGAATAAAAATGTAAGAACTCCAATAGATTCTATTTGGGTACTGTTACTAATTCTATGTAAAATTCATAGGTACGTAAGTATTTTTATTTTTCCATTTCATTGTATTATTAACCTGTTTCTCACTCTGTCTTCAATGTGAATTTGAAATTCAAAATATCAAATAACAAGCTTACTCATTATACAGGGCGGCCAAATGAAAACGAAACAGTCATTTTCTAAAACTGCGTCGGCGGAATTATACAATTTAAAGTCTGTTGTAAGGAGAATTGTAAGAGCTTTCAAAATAAATATTACTCAACCTCCAATGCCATTTAAATATTTTGGGGTGATGTTTACCCTTGCTTGGGGGGTAAAAGTGACGAAATCATAAATACCAGCAAAGAATGTCCCCCTTTAATCTAAAATCGACGGATCTGAGCGTTTTCCTATAATCTTGACGCAGTTCCTGAAAATGGCTCTGTTTCATTTTGATCTGGCCTATTATCAATAGTAATAGTAGCTTTACATTCGTTCGTATGTATTATTTTTGCTAATTTATTTGATAAATAAAAATATTTTTGAAAATTTTTAATTTCTGTATTATGAAAACAGTTTTTTTTTTAAATAAAATTTATAGGATATAAGATTCCTACAATTTGTTGTTGTTTATTTTACCAAAGTTATAAACGGAAAACAGGGATAGCCTATGTTTGTAATTCTCATTTTTATATTCCTACTTTCTACACTGTAGATGTGTTTTATTTAAACAGAATTCTCAAATACAGAGCTATTGAGTTGATGCATATAAAATATTATTTTATTTCTTCTGTAGATATGTTTGATTTATTATAAGCTCTTTTGAAATATATTCTACGACGTCTCGCTATTCCAGCATTGTAACAGTAATAGTTATCATTAAGCGCTTTAAAATCTATTTTAATATGCACTGAATGGACGAGTCATAATTGAGGAAGTGGTTTTAAAGAAAATAAAGAAAGTGAATGCCATCCATTAAAAACGACACGTATTTTATGTCTACGAACCAGCAACGAATGATAATTCACTGTGATTTTTTAAGTACTTATTTGTTTATTATTATATTTTCATATTAGCTCTTTTAGGAAAGTGAATAATCTCGTAGTGCAAATAGACAGATTATGTTTAATCATGTATAAAAATATAAGATATGTGCCAAACGGAAAAAACACAAAAAATGCATTTCATATGTTGCATTTAAGGTTTACATAAAGTAGGGAATATTAAAATATTATGTTGAGTTTGAATTAGCTTGTTATTTCTTCTTGACAATGCTAACCTAAAACAGTTTTGTATCTAAATATCACTAAGATAGATCGTATAACTTAGCTAGCGACCTCTACAAGTGCAATACTAACTTCACTGACATTTATAGAGTCCTTAAAAACTAATTTTACCAGCACTTATCTCTAAAACTTTTGTTTTCCTCTATAACAGAAATACGTTTCTCATGTAAAAAATTCTAAAAATTGTTAAAAAGTAGATTGAAAATGTTAGTATTTAACATCATTTTCACGACGTGCCCCCTAGAGACTGGTCGTCATTTCCTAGACACCCTGTATTTGCGCAAAATGGGATATCTGTAAGGTTTTGAACTGCTATTATAAATGCAGTACTATGATATGCGGATACTTCAATATGTACATTATATTACATTGGAATGTGAGTTAAGCTCTTAATCCTCAAATAGTATAATAAAGCAATATCGCTGATAAGTTCGAGAAGAGGAAAATCACCTATTTTGTCACCTGATCAGTGCACATATTCAGATTAAATACTTATGCGACGCGACAGCTACCTACAAGCACAATAGTTATTTACAACGCGGTGTAAAATACCTTTTTCAACTACCAATTTTAACTTTAATTTTTTTTTTATACTGTTACGGGTTCACTTCACTTTTCTGCTTTTACATAGACCACAAAATATAACAAACAATTAACTTTTACAGGTTTTGTAACCGCCCTATTGACTCTAGTCATTGCTAAATACCTATCTACAAATTAATCACTATTCATATCAAATGACATCCAAATTTCAATCACCACCGAAATCTCAACTAAACTCAAAACTAAACTGTCTCACCCTGATGTGTAATACTGCATAAATAATAATGAAATTGAAACATTGGCAACGTCCCTAATATTCTATTCAATTCCAGTAAAATGACGCGATTCATCTTGTTACATCTCGAGCACAGGTAAGCGACGTCGCAGTAGCTTCTAATACAAATTACAGCGATTAAGCTTAACAGCTCTTAATTAATTATTGTTCCTTTTTGATGTACAGGGTGTCAAAGTTTGAAGAAAATGTAATTTTGACAATTTATAATTGAAAAACTGTTATTTCATTAGAACGGTGTGCAAGCAACAACCCATTTGCAATTAACAAGTATTAATTTTAATCACATTTAATTATAAATCATACGAAATAAAGTCGTATCCTTACATATTTAACAGTATAATTTTATTAAATTATTTCCGAGTATTTGCATATATTTCACATTGCTGTGTAACATCTTTATTCTTGTATTAATGCGAAAAAGTTTCACGTACAGCGTGGGTAAAGTTAGTATTTAACATAGGGCAGTAAAAAAACATTATCGCATTTTCTAAGTTTGAGCAACAGTAGTGTTTACGGTGGAGATAAAACGTGAAATTTTCATTCTAATACCAGTATAACTGCACATTTGTATAATTAGATGTAGTAGAGAACGCAATTTACACTAGATCCCACTTAGCAAAAAGCAATTAGACTGTAAAGTTCAAGCGCCGATTCTCGGTAATTACATTATTTGTATTTACGTTCCAAAATGACACTGGATCTGTGCACGGACTAAGTATATTGTTCAACATTTTCTGCTTGACTTTGCAGCCATTGCTATTTGCTGCGGTTTCTGGGCAAGGTTAAACTGCAATCGTTGCTAATTAAATTCAGGGTGTCCCAAAATAGCTGAGACGTTGCCCGACCACAGGCTCCTGTAATCCTAAACCTATTTACCTGTATAAATAATAAGAAGCATGTACCTAGTTCGATATTGTAACCCGTTGTCACCACATTTCAGTGCATTTAAGGCAGAAGTTTCCTTTATTGCTTTTGTGTAAGATGCATCGTCAGTAGACATCTGACAATGACGGTTATATGCCAACGCTCCAACTCAATACCATAACGCTCCAATTTTAATTATCACCAAATAAAATTTTTAACTCTAGGTCTAACCATAAAAAAAATTAACATCACTTAATAAAATAAAATTGATTTCAGTAATAAATATCTGCGAACCATAATATTGCACTTTTATTTGATTTCCTACAGAATAGAATAATCAGCAAATATTATTTTCTAAATAAAAAATAATATCATCCATACGCAATACTAATAATTTGATCAACTTTCAAAATATATTTATGACTTGAAAAAAATCGTCTCCAGTGTCGATTGGCCAAAATTGGGAAACATGTGATGAACATAAACAGCAATTCTTTAGTGAATCGAAATTAATGATGTCAGTCAATAAGGATGACGGGCTTACTGGTATATGTAACTGTTCAAGATTTCTAAAACAATATGTATATGGGTGTCCGGAATATGAGTGCCTTAATTTTGCCATATGAACTTGTACTAAACAAACCATATTTGACTTAACAATTTTTTTTCTGTAGCCGAAGATAACATAATTGTAACAGCAAACAGATCTTGAATATGTGACAACGTCGCTCATATACTATCTTCGGATTATATATTTGTTTATACATAATAATTACAAATAAGTACACCTAAATATAGGTAGGTACTTACTGTGAATGATTTTCTTAAAGCTCTTTTCACAACACAGAATAATAGTTACAAGTGTTTAAAATGAATTATATTCCTTGTAAGAAGCGTTTACCGTATAAACGTCTCGTAGCCAGAGAGTTTTGCCTAGATTCGCCGTAAATTAACATGTCATTCAGCTAGTTATGGTTACTATAAATTGTTCCATTTTTGTTTATGTACACTCATAAACATCAGAGAAAAACTAGAAAAAAATGATATGATGAAAATGATATCAGCTATACGTACCACTATGACTAATATTACTTTTAGGTTATCATCAGCAACCTGACACTGCAACGTTGCAGAACGTTACAGTTTTAACGAGTTTCTCGGAAACTTCAATTGTTTACTTCATTAATATTGAGCCAAAATTAAATTACGAGCAAATTACGTTACAGGCGCTTTTACTTAACCTTATTTGTACCTTAGTTTGTAATTTGTATAGTTTTGCACATTATTGCAGTTGTATTATAATTTTTGAAATGTATTTGTATACACACTATTTATTTTAGACATTTTCTCATGAGAGTTTTTTATTCGGTCAAATATATAAACCCTTAAAATTACGGCACTCATGTTCCGGACACCCTATATATCTGCAAGCATTTGTTAGGGTTGACATTGAATGTATTTTTTTCTCCATCTGTCTGTCTTAAGACAAGGATTTATTTCTTTTTTCTTTTTGTAGACGACATGAGACATTTGCACTTTTTGAATATATATACGCAGAGAGAACAAACGAAGCGTAACAAAGCATTTGCGTGTCTAAAGCACGAGCCGAGAATGTAGAATAGAAAACTTAAATTGGTTGAAGAGTTTTAATACTGATTAACATTTTTAAAAAGAAATCTTAAAACACTAAATGCATGAGTCAGTACGATATTTAATTATTAAAATCAAACATATATTACTTTTATATGTAGTATTAAAGAATTTCAAAAAATTAATACGTTTCAGTTTGTATACATTTTTTAAATAATGTGACCACTATTTAGGCGCCACAAAATCCGCTTTTAATCCCCTTATATAAATTTAAAATATGTAGCACCAGTATGTTATTTACAACATACACAAAATTAATCTTATATTAATACATGAACAATCATGTATTTATTTTATTTGGCAATATCTGCCTAATAACGTATTATCTCAAGTGTAGTATACGTAAATAAACTTTTGTCTCCGTATATTAATAATTTTATAATAATAAAAAATACATACAGGGGTATTTACAATAGTATGCTTAATATTTTTCAAGTTTAAGTTATGTAATTCATTATAGAAATAAGTTTTCTGTTTTTTTTTTGATATACAGTTGTTCCGAAACTTACTATTTTGTCTATTCGTAGTTCCGTTTAAGTAAAAAGTTGCTTCGTCAGTGAAAATAATGTAATTTTTTAAGTTGGGTTGTCTTTCAAATGAATTTTTAATTTCGTCACAGAATTGAAATCTTCCATTTGTATTGTCTATCCAAGGTTCTTATAAGATTTTAACTTTGTTAGGATGCCACTTGAGTTCTGACGATTTCTACAAGTTGAAGTTAGCTGAAATGGATCTAGCGGATGAGTTAGAAGGCCATGAAATAGTCAGTGATAATATAAAAATTATTATAATCGTTTTTTGACAGCTATGACAGCTGTATCATTGCCGAATTTGTCTCTAAAGGATGCTATGAAATGTGGGATGTCAAAAAAATGTCTATAATGTTATAGTTTTGTCAATAATGATTTAGCACTGGTGCTAAAAGTAAATGACATGATTTACTTTCAGCACTGGTGCAAAAATAGAAAACAATTAAGAAATTTTAATTCAAAGAAATATTTATTTACTTAATTAAATGTACAGTTAGAGAGACTACAATTAGAATAAGTAATTCCATGGGCAATCTCATTGGTAGCTGTAGTAGTAATTAATTGTGTGAAACTTGTGCCAGTGTAGAGAGCAATGTTTTGGACAAAATTTGATCCGCGATGCTCTTCTTGTTTTGTAACGAGTCTTATATGTAACCCTTGGCTATTGTACTGGACTTCCATCCACCGTATCTCTTCATTGTAATAAGATTAGCACCAGAGTTTGCCAACAAACTAGCCGAAGATCGTCGGAAACAATATCCAGTATAATGGTGAGAAGCAGGCAAATTTAGAAATTCAGCAATTTTGGCAGGCATCTTACCAAATGTGTTAATTCCAACTGGAGTCCTGGCACATTTATTCTTAATATATTATGAACATTTTTTAATGATTAGCGTTTACTAAAAAAAAACTATGTAGTTGTTACAATAGTTCAAATATAGTGTACTAGTAATACCTAACGAAAATTCGTTGCACATTAATTTTTGTGCTTAGTATATGCACAGTTATGAAATTACCAAATATTATTGAATGTCAAGTTGCACAGTTCTTCACGACGACAGACTCCAAATACATCGATAATGACAGCAACCTTCTGCGAGAAATTTGCCGATTTGTCCCCCCTGGTCAACACTTTAGACTTTTTACGTCGATATTGTTGTCTTTTCGCTTCAAGAAAGTAACAAGCTTGTAATATATGCTTGTATTCTTATTCTTTATGTTCATCATCGCCTTCAATATGGAGTAATTTGACCAAAGCGTTGACGTTTTCCATATTTTGGACTTTTTATTCAAGTATGGCAAAAGCACTTTTTCGCTGAACTTGCCACTAACATTTTTCAGATCACATCAACCCAAGAAACGATTGTACGAAAACTCATACTGTTGCTTTGGCTTACTAGCCAAATATCTTGAAAGTGGCTTTATTAGTAGCTTCTTCAATTTTTGCCGGGAGAAATTCATTTTCTTCATCCCTTTCCAAGTCACTATATTTTGTTACTTGTCAATATCGACAATTGAATTTCAAAATGAAATAAAAATTAATAACGTAATACGAGATGCGTTGATTTGTACTTTTAATGGTGTTTGCAGAAAAGTTAGTGTATACTTGATATGTTCTAAAAATGATTTTATTTTGTTCGAAGGAATGGGAAACTTCCCTTCTCACAAATAACTTTTATATCATAAACTATTATTGTCATTTTATTAATTTTTGGTTTTATTAATTATTTTTTTGTATGAATATTTACCTATTTTTTTGATATATTTGATCAGGAAAGGATAGAAGAGTATGGTATTGATCCTGAAATTTTTGTCTGCTCATTGTTTCAGATAACCGTAATGGCTTTCGGCAAGAACAGTATATCTAGGAGTAGGAACAGCTGGGGTCCCATATCAGTGCCCTCGGGACTCTACCGGTTGGCCCCCGAAGAGGAACTTGCAGAAGAATGCACGGAGAGGATGATGACGGCCCAGATGCGGCAGTTGGATCCTCTTAAGGAAGATCTCGCCGACTGGCTGAACAAGACACTGGGTGAGTTATCTTTTTATTAAAACATGATGAAGCTTCTTCGGGAAAATAATAATTTATTTACCATGTAGGCAGAAATTTCATCAGTTCTCCACACAGGGACAGAAATTGTTTCGTTTTTTTACATCTAAAGGTTAAATTGTTAACGGTTTAATAATAATAATAATAATAATAATAATACCACGTTTGTTCTAACAGGTAAATTACCCAATTACAGGAAACATACAAACAGAAAAATCACACTAAATTAAAATACAGAAATAAAATTAAATAATTAGTGCACAAAGACGTGGAGACATTAATTTTTCAATTTTCCTAGATATGAGCGAATTATAGTTTTCAATTCAGTACATCATTCAAGAGTATAATTGTTATTATAGTCGAATATTATATAATTGTGTTGGCGAGTAAAAGTCACTGTTTTACATTTGGAAGAATTTAATCACATCATCGCAAGACTTCATTTAATTGATCTTGTAAATAAAGGCAATCATTAATATCAGTTACACTATTATAGAGTTTTAAGTTGTCTGCAAATATAAGATGACCACATTTAATTACAGAGGTTATATCATTAATAAAAATTAGAAGAAGTTGTTACGTCCATCTGTCCTCCTGTATCCAAATTGTCACATTTGAAGTTAGTCATAGTGGCTAAGTTTGTAACCTTTGATCTTGTCAACACAAAGCCATGCTGATATTCCGTTTTACAGGATAGAAATTGTTATAATTTAAATATTATTAGTCATGAAAATTTGTAGTGGCAAGCAGGTTGGTTCAACAAAATGTTATTGATCTATATTTCTCATTAGAGCGAGAAAAAACTGTTACTGTTTACTCAAATACTGTTAGACGAACAGTTTTTCACGGTTATATATGACTAACTTAAAAACTACTTCATTTAACCTTTTAAAAATGTCAACAAATTTATTTTAGTTCGACGTAAAAGTATTGGTTGGAAGAACCTAAAAATGTATTTATTCAATCCACGATGTTGTTTCTGTTAACTGAAATAAAGATTTCAAACAACAATTATGAAACTGTTCTATATAAATATCATATTGTTAATCTAACCTTCGAAAAGGTTAAATTTTGAATTTGTATTTACATTTTTTAAATGTTATAGTGCGCGCCAATATTCTTGGCATGATAAATGACGTCGGATGTGCAGAACCAATAGAGATTTATCAGAGAATCGATTCCAATTCTATTCTGTAAAAAAATCGATTTTTTTCAGCATTCAGTTTTTTAGTGAATATATTCTTTACTTGAAGAATCGGAGTTATATAAATAATATGACTTTTCAGTTCTATAAATTTAAATCTTCTGGGTTTTTTGTGATCTGAGTGATCGACTAATCTTTTACCACGGAACATATTTCTCTATGACGCGCGCGCAGCCCAAGACCATGCCACAGACCATAGAAGTGAAAGACAGCTATCATAAAGCGTAGAATCTGATCGATCGCGAGAGATATGTGTCTGAGGTCTGTGTTATACATCGGTCAATCTGTGGATCTGCGACAAACTTCAACACGTTTTCGAAATTTTACTCTGGACCTCATTGAATTTTGGATTATTAGACAGTTAGTCACTGTTAAAATGAGCCCAAATATGTAATAAGGACATATGACAATAGGGTCTGACCACTTTTCTAGTTATAGGAGAGAGTGTGCATTTTGTAACATAAACCATCCCCTTTCACCTGTTAAATTGTGACTTTATTAGAGGGCTCCTTCTGTCTCCGGGTTGACAAACTCCGTCGGTAAGGGCTTACCTTTTGGCGCTCTACAGGGTACATGAAATATAACGAGCTACATCTAGCGGTCATTAACTTCTCCATGTCGGACGTAGCACATTCAGTACAAATAACGACAATAACTTTCATTGGCCAACAAAATGTATTTTCAAGTAAAAGGATTTGAATCAACATTTCAGAGTGTTAAACTAAAACAATTTACATTTTGAAATTAAAGTTTCTTTTTTGAGTTGGAGAGGATTAATTAGAAATGTTTAATTTAATAATTTGACACTGTTAAGTTAAACAAAATAACAGTTCATTTAATATTGGTGTAATTTTATGTCAAACAATATTGAAAAATCATTGAATTGAATCATCATGCAGAATTTGATTTAACATCAAGCATGAGAAGAAATCGTTGAATTTAGCAGTAAGTCATTTTATTTTTGTTAGTAATTTTCTGAATTTTCTTAAATGTGAGAGGATATGTTAAATATTTAGATAGAAGCATTTTGTGTGAACCAGCAATGATAAATGTCGTATTTTTAGTTTTAAAATAGATAAATTTTTTTATAAATGAAATTCCGTAAGTACCTACTACTGAACACAAAGTATAAACTATATAGAGCGGTATCTTGATTACTATAGCACATGAAAATTGTTTAGTGACAAGTCCATCCACTGCAAGCGCTGCTGTAGTACTTTAAGTAAATGTAGTGTATATTTGTGGGTTACTTACTGAGGTTCAACTTACTTGTAACTTAGCAACGTTTTAATTCTGTGACTGTTTTTGGTTGACAAGTCCGTCACAGACAAAGAGTCCATTTAGTTATATCATTCTGTGGGGTTTATTACTGAAGGAATGAATTCTGAAGAACATTATAGAAACCAGCAACATGAAGAATATTTTAAATATTTGTATTAAAAATAAGGTGATACTATATTATAAGTACCAATATTGTGTACCATATTATGTAAGTTCTTGTTTAAAAATAAATAATTTATTAAAATTTTATAATTATTGTTAGGTAGGTACCTACATATAGTATGTACAAAACATTATATCTTACTGATAATGTATACTCTATTAAATGAAATATCCTCAAATGACACGCCAAAATATAAAAAATAGTTCACAGTCCATCCACCAGGAGCGCTGAAACTTTTATACAAACTCGATCCTAGAGATTCAACTCTCAAGTTTATACTTTGTGCTACTGAATTATGAATCATGAGCTACTGCACTGTCAAAATTAAATCTCAGTGTTGACATTTAGCATCTGAAATTTGTGTTTCTACGTAATAACACACAAATATAGAAAAAATATAGACAGCGTCGGTTCATGATATAGGTCACGTGACAGGCCCCGCGTTGCCTAGGATTTTACGGTCCAGAAAATGGATATTTTATTTGCTTTATGTTGGCGGTTATGCAAATATGATGGCTGCATTGCAATATGAAATTAACTAACTTGCTGTCATTTTAAATGTCATTAAAGAATGTGACCAATCACAAATATACACAAAAGTAAACAAATGAGCTTCACCCTACAATACAACCAACGTAAATTGGCATAAAAAGCAAGTTTTAGCGATTCTGGATCTTTTAGAGCTGCCATGAATTTGCGGTCGCTGGCAATATGACACTGGCACAGTCTATATTTTTTCTAGGTTTGTGTAATAACAATGCAGTCGCCAAGATGACAGGTTTGACATGATAAGAAAGTAAAAAACAGAATCATATTGTACTAAATCGCAGCATCCGAGTCCATGCGAGGCGCTGTAGCAGACGAAGGCAGAATCTTTTATCGAAATTTAACCGATTCTACAGTGTAGTATTGCGAAGACTTGATCGTACCGATTATGATGCAACTGTCACGTAGGAATAATAATAAAATCGGGAGCACTATATTGTGCTTTCATTTTGCGGTAAACCCTTAAAAAATATATTAATGTCAATGGATATGTATCAGGTCAGATAAAATGAAGAATATTTGTACATTTTTAATAAAATATTGAATTTTTTGCACTTATTATTGAAAGTTTAGTATTAGATATGAAGTCCCTTGTTAATATATTTCTCTGAATTCTAAGAACGTGTAATACATTTACATATTTTTTTAACTGCGGTTTTTTGGTAAATATCTGTTTTAGAACTAAAAATAGATCACGGATTGCGACGTATAAATATTATCGGTAATCTGTTTCTTTCTAGCTTTTGAGACGCTTATTTTAAAAAGTTATCATCAACCCTCTATATCAGACGACATTCTTGTCAGTGACTAAACTTATAAATCAGTAACATCTCCTCGCCTGTTTTATTTTATAATAATTTAGATAAACTTAGTTTAACATTTATTAGCAAAAGGGTAAATGCAAAGTTCGTCGTCAAGAAAATCCAGACTTGTTCCAACCGCAAGGAATTAGTCTTCCACTTTGAGAAATGTTCATCCAATAATTGTTTATATTACTATGCTACTATTAGTACATTAACAACTCAACTGATCGAGTATTTTTTATGGTTCAAAATCAATCTGCACCTGCGATTATAGCAAACCCTTTCAAAAAAGGTGCCTCAAAAATTGACAAATATCCCAATTTACGGTATTAGTAAATGGAATGGGTCTGTATCCCATTCGAAGGTAAACCTGTGAGAAGTTTTCTATCCAGTTCCTAAACCTGTTTGTCGTTATTATAATACAATTTCGTAAATTCTCACTCGGCTGCAATTTTGGAGTTTTTATTCATTAAGTTCCTTTCTACATCTTCCAATAGTTGTTAGTATTATTAATAACAGAGACACTCAAAAAGTGGTTTAGGGAGTAGATCACAGTATTCTCATATATTTTGACATACTGACTATTCTAAAGTCTGTTTTCACTAATCAGATCAGGCGTTGTTTTAAAGGTTTGGTACAGTTATTTTTTGACTAAGCCTAAACGTAAATTTAGATAACCAGATAGATAGATTTTCTTACGTTTTATTCCTCTAAGATGACCATGCATGCCTGTGCGACAGAAGTTGTCCATTCTATCGTCTTTGATATATCTCCCTATTTCTTTCATATCTTGATCATTTAGATTTTCTTTGGGGTCTTTACTCTTATGGGTAACCATAGGAACATTTCAACAAGTCAGTCACTATTAACATTCGTAAAGGTCTAAGGTTTCAACATTTTTCTAATTTTCAAGAACGCTTTCTTCAACTTTGCATTGGGTATCTGTTGGAATTATATTATTCTTCTTAAATATTTGAAGCATTCTCCATCGTCCCCGAGCCTTAACAAACTGCTTTTTGACCAAGTTTAATATGTAGTGTATTTTTAGGGCGAACCAACTAAAATGTTATTTTTTCATTTTATTCAGACGATGTCGATGATGACCATTTTTAATGTGTGCAGTACCTAACACGATGATACCTGCCCATACCGAAACAGGAGCAAAGTAAAATGTCTTGGGTGGAAAATAGTTAGAAACTAAGATCGTTTTAATAAAGCAAAAATATAATTGCAGAACCAGTAGCTGCAAACAAATTTTAGTACCTACTATTTTGGAACCTTCCAGGATTTCATGGAAATAACAGTGCCTGGTCAAATAACACATTACCTTGTATAGCGTAGCCATTTGTTATATGTACAAGTTTTGCTATCAAGTCAAAGACTTCACCTTTGCCAATTCACTTTTGCCAACAAATTTTAAAGTTTGTTTGTATGACGATCGATGCCTTTAGATCTAAAAATTCATTCTTATATTTGTCTTTTTATGCTTCCTGCTTCTAACGGTTCTGATGTCTTTTGAACGTCAAAGTTGTGGGCAATATCAACAATTAGATGCACCCTCTTGTTCCTATATCCATTGATTCGAAGTAAAACCACCGCATTGACAATAGTAACAATTACAATACTATATGGCAATAACACCGCTAATTCTATTAAAAGTTGTGACAAATGTATGTCAAACCACAAAAGGAACCGGCTTTGAATGAAATTCACATATTTTCGCTGTCTCGTAAACTGATTTTTTACGGTGGACACGAACATCCACAACGACACACCCTGGTGACCGGTCGGTAGTTAAGATGTAGCCGTCGTTGTAACACCTAACAGTTATTTTGTTTATTAGCATTGCGAGCGAGCAGCTTTGCATCATGCAGATAAGAATCGTTTAAAATGCACTAGCATGCTTTTGCATACGAAACGACTCCTTGTACATACACCTAGCCGTAACACATGTTACGAGAGCGGACGTGAGTTTGTCGGGTTTTATTTCCCTCACAAATTTGAAACAGGTAGAGGAAAATAGGATAACCTGGTACATACCGCCGTTGTTTGTATAGAGCAATGATTCCCAAATTGGTCTATATCCGAACTGCAAGGGGTCCATGTCAGCAAAAACAAAAATTGGGGGTGCATGAGATGTAAATAAGAGTCCACGAGAATGGATCCTATTTGAGCAGGTCGTAACCGAAACTTTGGATTTCCATAATTGGTATAATACACGTGCGAATGTGCAAAATTTAAAAAAAATCGGCCTGCTTTGATAAAATCTTTGTGGTTTGTTGAAAAATGGTTTCATCAAACCTCGCCGATCTTCTTGAAATTTTGCACATCTCCATAATTTACGATTCTGAACAACAACTTTTTCAAGTAATATTTTGCTGTATTTTCAGCAGAAAAGGTACTTTACCTGAAACCAAAACAGTTTTTACTCGGTGCACTGAGCATTTCAAATAGGATTATTTCAAAAATGGTTACACCTACCGACTTCAGCAAGGTATACCTTTTTCAAATAAAACAGGTAGGACACTCGATTGTTTCGATAGTCAGATGGATACATTAAGATGCAAAAAAGTTCTGTCATTTAAAAGAAACATGATGTGCCATAAGTGGCGCCCTCTTCTAGTGACGTCAAAATTAGAAATATATTTGAATTTCTCGTCCGCAAAAGCCCCCGATTTACAAATTTATTGTAAATATTTGGATTTCTTATTTACAAATATCGAAAATAAAATTTTAACTTTAACACCCTGTATCTCCGTTAATATTGAGTTTTCGAAAAATTGTTATAGGACTTTATGACCCTGATTTTTTGTGAAGAATCACCTCCTGAAGTTTTGACGCATAATTTCCGGACACCCCGTATATTATCTTATAATAGACATAAATTGCTTATGAAGTAAAATTATTTTTTATATTTATTTAGAAAATATATGCTTATGAAACATTATGAAGATCTGGAGCTAGATTAGGAGCACTTTATGACTCCATGCTTTAATTATGGGAAAATTCGATATCGATAATGGATCCCATTATCGATCTCGAATTTTCCGTCGACGGGTGAAACCTAAAACTTAATTGCTTTGAATTTTAATTAATGCCAATTGTTAGAATATTATACTGAGTTCAATCAACCTATTTCGTTTTGCTTATAAAATGATTGTTATACTTTATTGAAATTTATGTTATTATTTTCTTATTCAAACATCATTATATCAAACATCAAACTGTTTAAGAATTATTATTAATTTCATAGTAAACAATTATGTTATTAACTACAAGCAATTTAATATTAGAAAGGCGAAGTTCCACCAGAACAGAAAAAATTGACACGTGGTCTAGGAGATAAAAAAGTTTGGTGGTCCATGGAGACATTATATTTTTCAGTTCAAAATATTACGATTTAATCCAATATACCTTAATAAAATGTTAATAATAAAAAAATATACAGGGTGTTGAAAGTTGCAACGAAAATATTTGGGAAGATTTAAAAATAGTTTACAGCCTGATAATCAATAATTTAAAAAATCTATTTTGAACTTTAAAGATAAAAAACGAAAAATTTCTTCACATTGCGGATTATCCACAAACTAATTCAGGACGACTATTTGGAGGTGCAAGAATCAGTATGACTTTTAAAAACGTTGGATGTTGATAAATACTATTGTAGCATTTTACACCAGTGTAAATTGTATTGCTTGTCGATCTACCTGCAACATATTTAATTTGCAATGGAATTTTGGCGCGTACTACATTAAAATATTGTACAATGAACTATGCAGCTGATTGTTGAAAAGTTATTTTCTCAAAAAATGGCCAATTTTAGAGATCAGTGATAAGTATACCTTTTTTCCTCAAAAACAATGTAGGTTTAAGATTTTTCAATAAAAAACGTGATAACTTTATGGCCAAAAATGTTACGCTCACATTTATATTACAAATATGGCGAAAGTGGCGCCCTCTAGAGAATACGTCGAAATAGACCACAGATTATGATTTTCCATATCCAAAAACATCTATTCCCAAATTTTTAAGTTGATACATATAAAGACAGTGTAATTATTACAAAAAAAAATATTTTGACACCCTGTACCTTTTTTATTATCAACATTTAGCCCATGGATGTAAATGTTGAAAATACTACAACTTCAATAATTTTTTTCTCGGAAACTATAAGACTTTACAATTTTTTTTTAATAAAATTGACTCCATTTTTCATGATGCATCTATTCCCAATTTTTTTAGTTGTGAATCACCCTGAATATCTAGTCGATTTGTAAAAAAAACTAAAATAGTTATATTAGATTCATATTATTGACAAATGGAAGTTACATAGTTCCATATTATACCTCCGTTTCCTCTAATAAATATGCGGTTTCCAACAGATCGTCTGAAGTTATTTTCGTAGTTGATTATTATTAGGTTCATAACTCTTGAAATATCAGTCGTATGGTGTGAAAAAAGATCCATAAAAATCTGAAATTAAATATATTTAGATATGATCTTCAACTGATTGAAAAAACCGTTTAAATCATGCAGCATTTCTTGATTATTTAATATTGGTGATATTTCAATATGCAGGGTGTTCCCTAAAGGCGTGCAGAAAATCCAGGGGGTATTCTATTGTTAAAGTTAATGTAATTTTGTTAAATAAGCATAGGGTCCCAAGGGCGTCGTTTCCGAAGCTGATAAAAAATATCAATTTAAAATTCATAACTTCTGAATCCCTTGAGATAATTTTTTTGTATGCTGGTAGGCATAAAATATAAAATTTGCAGTTTACGTAAAGTACCAGGGGCATAACCCGCCTGTTAAGAAAATTAAATTTGTCTTGAGATACAAAATAATTTGTATTGAGAAAAAATATGCATATGAAAACCAATTTTATTTGCATGATTATCAAAGCCTGCACTTCGTTTGCAAATCTCAGGTCCGGACTTGGCAACGGACTTAATATTTAAATATACTTTATTTATATTTAAACAAATTTAATCTTATTCATGCCAGCTAATCGACAGAAACATCCCATTTATTTACCTGCAGAGGCTCGATTCTCGAGTTTAGTGAAACACATTCCCTCAGAAAGTGACGTATATTTTCATGAAATACAAACCTGTATTCTTGACCATTCTCATTGTAGTAATTGGGGAATCTCACATGGTTTTTGCTAAATGAATATAAACTTCAAGAATTGTAAATATACACATAGATAATAATATAGGTACTGTGCATTCGAAAATGGAGGCACAGGAGTGTTGTTTTTATTTAGACATGTTAGACTTACAGCAGGTTTTACTCATGAAACAAAACAATTGCAATGGAATCGTACGTTGGGATACGTAGTTAGAAGCAACGTCATAGTACTGCGTTCATTATGATGGCATTAAAAGTATTCTACAATTAAGTTAATAAAATCTTTGCATGTATTTTTCTGCATAAATTAATGCAGTCGCTACTTTGGACTCAATTTACTTGAAAATGGTTGATTTTAGAGCTGTGCTTTGTTCAGAATTGGTCACCGATTAAAGAGAACTTAGTCAATTCACGTAAAAGTAGGATATGCAAGAGTTATGAAGACAAAATCATAAGGAATAGTGGGCCTAGGTCACCACTAGTGTCAGTTTAAAACATACACCATGAAATTTTAATTACCTTTAATTGATGTACACGTCATCCAAAAATTACCTAAATCTACAAAACGGTTTTTAAGTTATTGCCGAAAATTGTTTTGTTTTTTTTTTCAAAATAACACCCTGTAACTCGCTAGGCGTGCATCAGAGAATTTTTTTTATAAGAATTTTATTTGTTGGAAAAGCTTGCAGTAGCTTCATTTAGTGCACAACAATGATCGATGAGGTAGGACATACCTAGCAGGTAGGTGTTATGTGACATATGAAAGAAACTATGCTGTGCTATGTACAGAATAGATTTAATAAGGAAATATGAGTGCTGGAAAGGAATTTCACAATACAACAATAAACTGTGTATGTAGGTATTTACGAATGGTCATCGCGCTAAAGAGGCTTTATAACATATTGTACTTTTTATCGTGCAAGTTATTTCATCAATAAAACCAATAAAATTTGTAGCTTGATTATAAATGAGACCTCAAGGTCTATAAAGAAATGCAATAAAAATAATTTATTAACGAATATGTGTCGGAAGAGCCTTAAATTTTAATTGTTTCAATTTTATGGACATATAAAACTTAATAGGTACGTTTATACTTGGTGCGCTTCTTAAAGAGATGTCTGTTAAGCTTTGTACACACTATAGATGCAACATGTAATGCAATAGATAATGCAACATATAATAATTGTGTTCCTGCAGCAATTGGAAACGGTTTGAAACTATTAGCAAAGTTTACAGAATAAATATATAAGTTGTATCACTCTCGAACACGCCCTGCCCTACCAATTCCGCTCTCCTCACCCGTCTCGGGGACCATTCGGTACCCAGGATCCTACACAGTGGCCCACGCTAGAATTGTAACGTGTTGTTTGCGATCGATATAGAGTGAGACCAAAAACTTTGAATATCTGTTAGTGTTTATTTTATTTCATGTTTCTTCTAAAAATGCCCGTGATATATTGTATTGTGAATAATTGCCCCTCAAGACGTTTTCCTTTCTCAGTTGTCCAAGGTATGTATTTTATATCACAAACACTTGTAAACTGTGTAAAATAATGTATATTGTTTTTTTTAATATTTAAATACACATTCTATTGCAATTTTTTCTCATGGCTACATTATTTTTTATATAGTAGAGTACGTATATATTTTATTATAACTTTACAACTCAATATATACGACTTCCAAGATTAATTAACAAAACTTTATACATTTGCCTATAATCGTTTTATAATATGTATATTTATTACATTACAAATATTTACTCCACTTTAAGAAATATCCCTCCTATATAAATATTTCACATTGGAAAGAAACTACTTTTTTAAATCCCTGGTAATTGGCCATTTACGTGCGGTGGTACGGCTTTGACCTCAAAACATCAAAGTGCCGACAGATAGTGGTATAACTTATATTTATTCGGTAAACTTTGCTATTAGAAATGTCCGTCCAACTGCTTCTGTTAACTAGTTCTCAACTTAACTGATCGAATATTTCTGACAGTGTCAAACCGTTTCGAACTGCTATAGGGACAAATCTAATGTAACCTGTGTGGACAGCCGTGGCATGTTGCAGCAAACGTTGCACTAATTGCGCACCTAGGTTTGTTCGATTTCGGAACAATGTACGAACGGTAAGGTGCAATATGTAATGCAACACGTAAGCAATGCGCGCTTACCGTTCGTACGCTGTTCCGACATCGATGGAACCTCGGTGTGCAATCAGTACAACGTTTACCGCAACATGCAATGACTGTGCACGTATGTTACATTACATGTTGCATTATCTACACGTTGCATCTGTAGTGTGTACAACTTTAATATTGAGCTATCGCTATTGGTTCGTTGAGACTAAGATCGCCCACATTATACATGCACGAAACAGCATAGCATGATTATGCAACCTGCACGACTTCGCACACTTGTCCAAAAGACACCAGCGACTTTTAGTGAAGGTTCTGCATGTGGCAAATATTTTGAAGTTTTTAAATAGTAGTTGAATGTGCAAGATGGACATGTGTAGTTCGGAGGAAGAAATGTTTATTTTACCGATGTTATGTAAAGCAGAGAGACAAGGGGGATGCTAGAGCACACATTAGGTAGGACTAGCGCGGCCAGGCGTATAAAAACTGCAGGTCATAAAGGTACCCCAACCGACACAACCTACTCTAGCGGTCGTTGCAGCAAATTTTCAACGAATTTCATAGTTCATCTGAGTAAGTTAGAAAGGATATCTCTTCACTATGTCAATTATACAACTTTTATCCAGGTTGTATAATAGTTTCCAGGCTGGCAAGTTATTTAGAATAAGAAAAAAGGCATCATTTTTAACTGTTTTGTTTTATCATAAAATATTCTGAATTTTACAGGTCAACTGCACATTGTAAAAATTGTTTACGACATTATAAATATTATCACATCCCGCAGAATTCTTTTAAAAAACTAGTAACACTTGAATTGATGTAAATTATTAAGTATTTTTTACGGTGTCTTGAACACAGTAATAAGGTACATTCCACGGTTTTTCATGTTCTCTAGCGCGTTTTCACCCAAATAGTTAAAGAAAATGATTCAATTTCAGCATTATATTTTAGTATTACCAGTGTTTATATAAGTATAGTTAGTCAATCGGCCTTAGTTGTGGACCATGTCGGCTAGATGACGGGACTATAATATGTACAAAATCTCTTAAACGAGCCCTAGGGAGGTCGGTAAACAGAGTCAGACTGACTTTATTTTAAAAACAAAGTCAGAATGACTTTGTTTACTACCTTGCCTAGGGCTAGTTTAAGAGATTTTGCATCATCATTTAGTAATAGTAATAATGAACGATCAACATAATAACTTTTTACCTAAATAACATTAAATAAAATAATTAATTAATTACTACTTATTTAACAAATGTTCTACTTGCCCACCCTCCTCATTAACATATCTACCTGTATTTTTAAGTAGCGAAAACCTTATCTTTGGAAAGATATTCTCTTATTGTCTAAGTTCATCAGCTGCCATTACTATTCTCTCTCTCTGAGATGGTTAATGTCGTTTATTTCTGCAGCATAAACCATATCTTTCATAGCACCCCAGAAAACAAATCCAACGGTTTAAGGTCAGGGGATCGTGGTGGCCATTGAATAGGTGCGTCTTGTCCTGGACCAATCCAACGATTGGGAAATAGATGGGTATTTAAATACTACCGGACGTTTCTACCATAATGAGGTGGAGCACCGTCAAGTTGCATCCACATACCGTCACGTACGATAACAGGTAAATCATGTAAAACATCTCGAAATTCATTATGCAGAAAATTTAAAAATGTTGCTGAATTTAAATTATTTATTATTAAAGAATTTTTTTTCGTTTCTCAAATCTTCATAGAGTGTATAGAATAATCCTATTTCCTCTCTCCTCTCATTAACAAGTGAAATAAAAATATTGCGATAAAAATCCGTGCCAATGTGAAAACAACAATGTTCGCGGCAAAAACTCGGACGTTTTTTAACCGCACGAATAAAACTGTATATGAAATGTGAAAGAGGCGTAAGACTGTCTGTGACGGCTTGACATCATCGGCTGCCTCCCATAGAAAAATATTCTGAAACAAGGCATTACAAACTAATATGGTTCACACGGGTTGTTTTTACTATGCACTCTGACGCCTCTGATATCAAGAAGATTGTAAACATCCTCCGTCATGCCCCTATTATGATTTTACGTTCTCACGTGTATCAGGACATTTATATCCATAGGAACAAAGCCAGGCGCACAGACGTAGACACATTTTCCCATTAAGGCTCCCTTGTTTTTATGGTTCTGGAAATCCAATTAGGCTGTTTTACATCGGAGGCGTTTTATGTTCCACGTTTGCATTCTGTATAATTTGACGCTTTGAGAAAGCTTCTTATTGATAAACTTTGTAACTTGTTTATCTTTTCCTGTCGTTCGTTATTCTATCGTTGTTTGTTTCTTATAAATGCTGCTGATGGTTGATATTGGTGGAGACGATAAGATTTTTTATGATCAGCTTGTCTACTCTGATAAAAGAATGTTTTACTTTGTTGTTGTAGGTGTTTTGTTTCAGTAATATGATAAATAATGAACGTTGGTTAAAAAAAATATTACTTATAAAAGATGATACGGCATGCAACCGTAGTATTTTAACACAGGTTTGTTTCAGTAGCAGTCAAGGATTATCTTGAAATTGTCAGAAATGTCCATCCAACTATTTCTTGGGTTAAAGTCATCTGGTAACTCATTGTCTTAACTGGCCACTATATTACCGATTTTGAAACTAATAGGTATATAGTAACCACTTATGTTAGAAATGTTTAACTTATAATAATAAAAAGTTGAATACTGTTAGAGATTGAAGAAAAAGTATATTACCGATTTCGAAAACGGATAAAATGGATACCTGTGATACAAATATCTACTAATAGGTAATAGGCACTTATGTTAAAAATATTTAATTTACAGTAATAAAAATTAAACAGTGTTAAGGCGCATCCTCACGGTCCGATTTTTGTGGATCAACTTTAGTTGATCAACTAAAATCGAATCAAAATAGATGTGAGAACATATGTTTCAATTTTATATCATTAATTTTCAGACGAGTTGAAACGCGTTTGAAGCGTGTGAATATTTGTCAGTCAACTTGAATCATTGGATTTTGTTGCATTCTGCAGTTTGTATTATTAATAAGTGCATAAAAATTATTGTAATATGAGTTTAAACTGATCAGAAGGTACTATGTGCAAATTTATAGAACTATACCATACTCATGGCTGTCTTTGGAATCATAGACTGGAAAGTTATAAAAATAAGGAAGCGAGAGAAAATGCATTAAATGTTATCGCACGGGAAATGGAAATAGGTATTACAACAGCTGATGTGAAAAATAAAATGAAAACTATAAGAACTATGTACAAAAAAAAATTAATATCAGTTCTTAAATCTAAAAAAAGTGGATCAGACACTGACCATGTTTATAAACCAAAGTTATTTTGGTTTAAGAAAGTTGAATTTTTAAGAGGCGTTTCAACACAAAGAGATAGTTCATCAAATTTAATCAAATTGCGTATCCAAAAGCGGCGTTTTTATGTTGTTTATTCGATCGCAATATAAGTTTCCTCAATTCATCACTCATTAATCAGTAAACTATTTATAACTTTTACACCTTCACGTACAACTACAGTTGGCGCCATTTTTAGTCAATTTTCACTTGAAAGATGTGAACCAAAAACTTAAGCGGTTTTAGTTGATCCACTAAAGTTGATCAACTAAAATCAAGTCATGAGAACGCGCCTTTAAGAATTAAATAAAAAGTAAATTACCGATTTCGAAAACAGATAAAATAAATATCTGTAATATCTACTAATAGGTAGTCAGCACTTATGTTAGAACTTATAATAGAATGTTGAACAGTGTTAAGGATTGAGGTAAAAATATATTACCGATTTCGAAAACAGTTATACAAATATTAATAGGTAGTAGGCCCTTCTGTTAGAAATGAATAACTTATGATAGAGAATTATGTTTTAAAGATTGATGAAATGGTGTATTATCAACTTCGAGAATAGATAAAATGGATATCTCTTATACAAATATCCACTTATAGGTAATAGGCCAGATCTTGGTGGAATGTGGTGTAGACCATCCTTTTGAAACATTATCGTCCAAATCAGTATTCATCAATTTAGGCCACAAAAACTCAGTTAAAATTTCACAACATCGCAGATTATTTAGTTACAGCACCAGCAGCATTTTCAAAGAAATATGAACCATTTACACCTGACCATAAATTCTTATCAAACAGTGACTCTTTTAAAATGTACAGGTTTCTCATGAATCAATCGTGGATTTTCATTACACCAAGTACGACAATTTTGTATATTAACTTAGCCACCAATTTAAAAATATATTTCATCGGAAATGACGATTGTTAGGAAAAATCATCTGTGTGTTCTTTTATTTAATTAACAAATACCAGGCATTTTAAATGAAGTAATAACCTTGGTGTTTGTATTATCTCAATCTCTTCAGAGCTAAATCTTTGTGTAAAATGCCATATTGTGGATTCATTGAGTTCAACTTATTGTAAACGTCGATTAAAGGACATTTCTTCAGCAACACCTTCACGAACTAAATCAATATGCTTTTGTGAACAATCACTACAATTCTCTCTTATTTTCCATCGAACCAGTTTCTTGAAATGTTTTAACAAATCCATTGATAGTATTTCAGATGCACTATTATGCAAACCGTAGATATAATCGAATTTTCTTAAAACATATATCCAATTTTCATAATATAATTCAACAATTTGAACGCATTGTGGTATTACCTACATTACACTTATCAAATGTCACAGTAAATGAACAACGCCATCTGTGTTTTATTGGAGGATTAAAAGAACCACTCAATTTGAAAGACACATATTATTTATGAGTCCAGATTTTTTATACCTGATGTTAAAAATTTAATCTCTATTTAACTAAACTTGTGAAATTCAACTCCTTAGTATTAGAAAACGTATACATTCTGAACAGACAAAGCAGACAATGAATTATTCTTTTCATAATTTATTAACGCAATGGAAAAAGTTACTAGTGCGTTGAAAATACTTGTCAATCTGGATACATCAAGCTTTATATAAACATTCTAAGCAAACAACCATTTAAATAAAAATAATTCTAAATTCAATACCAAATTGGATAATTCCAAATTTAGTAGAGTTATATTTGTATCCTACAAAGTACTTCTAGATGAAGATATATTACTCTCGTCAAATCTAAGGCCGTAACAAATTGTAATTTATTTGAAAATCTCTGTATGTCCACTACTGATATAAATTAACGAAGTTATTTCCAGAGAAATTACAAGTTCACTGCCAGCTACAATGGCAGAATGTACAGAGTGCGTAACTGAAACTACTGCAACCTGATATGTGATTCTTCAAATAAATACGAATATGAGGTTCTAACGAAACATATAAATTATTTGATACGTTACATCGTTCTTCAAGCAGAAATAATTTCCTCCTTGAAGATTTTGTTGTTCAAGTACTCTAGTTAAAATTGAAAATAATTATTTTTACTGATAGGATTATCATGATGATTCTGTTAGTCCTATGATGTCTGATTTAATAAATACACACGTCAAAAGTCTTGCACCCCCTATGTATAAAATGATTCGATTAAACCTAGTGGTTTTTCTTAATGTGGTAAGAAGTACATGTACTTAGGGAACAAAAAAGACAATAAAAATTTGCAGACCATGAACCAATGTTTTTACAAATCTCGTCAGTTTGGCAGTGTATTCAGCCAAGTGTTCCTTTGAATTTTTGTACATTATAATGCCAGGACGTGAAATTTCTGCGTTTACCCGAACAAGAATTACTGCTTTACGTTCTAATCATCATATATCGAACATGTTGGGCATTCCTAGATCATCTGTTGTACGAATAGTACACAGGTATGAAGAATTTGATATAGTGGAAAACACGTCCACGTAGTGGACGTCTTCGAGTATCTAATGAAAGGGGAGATCGGTATTTGGTGCAATATGCCCGTATACACCGCACATCTTTAGCTTCAGCTCTCAGCGCCCACTTTCATGGTACGTTTCGAAGTGTTATATTGTCACCTACTATTCGAACATGACTCCACAACACAAATTTACGTGCTAGAAGACCATTATGGGTCCCACTCTACTTCCAAGGCATCTTGCTGCCCGTCTCCAGTGAGCGCGAGAGCGACTTCATTTTCCCCGTCAAGTTGCTCCGTATGAAGGGGTATCGTAATGTTTTGGGGTGGAATAATGTTCAAACGCCGCACCCATCGAATAAGTTATTACGCCCATTATCTACCCCCTACGTAATGAATTAGATGAAAATTTCAGGTTTATGGACGACAACGCTCGACCACATCGCGCAAGAAGGGTTCAAGAGACACTCAAAGCAGGACATATCGACATCCTGAACATGAATCCTATTGAAAACGTGGGATTTCGTTACTAGAGCCATTCATAATCATATTCCTCAACCTCAGACTGCAGATGAGTTAGTCGTGGCGGCAGAAGAGGAATGAATCAATATTCCGCAAGATATCATTAACCGCTTGATTATTTCAATGCACAGACGTGTCAATATGCTATTAGAACATGGTGGAGGTCATACCGACTATTAGTCAAGTACAGAACTTGCTTTGTTACTTCTTTTTGATTTAAAAAATTTTGTCAAAAATGTCACACGTTTGCTTAGTTTATCGAACATATTCTTTTTCGAATATACGAACAATAAAATAAAAAATGGACCATACGTTAAAGCTGGCTTCCTTGAATAAAAATAACGTGATTTAAGGCAACTTACCTTAATAGAATTTTGATTCCTTATACGCCTGAGAAAGTACTTTTTGTAGTTTATATTTTATAATAATTTCCTTATTTGTTGGGTAATTGTACTCAAATTGTGGAAAAAATAATTTTTTGTATTATTTTTTTAAGGTCACCGTATTTCACGCTGTATAATGATAAAATTAGTGGGTTTTTTAGGTACAGCAATCTCGAAATATTAAACACGTAGAACAAAAGTAATTTCAAAAATAAAATTCTTGATGTTTCGTTTATCCACTTTTACTATTTAAATTTTTTTAAAAAGAGTTTGTAAGACACGTATTTTGCATTTCTAACCGCACATTTTAACAATTATTTTTACATACTTATAAAGAAAGGTAACCAATCTTATATGCAGGACTATGATTTCTGTACCTAAAAATTTGTTGGTTATACCACTTTATGTTAATATATATTCGTTTTACTTCGATATCTTTGAGTATTCACATGTGGCATGAGAAAAGATTCATGTTATTTGCTAAGATCTATATTATTTAGTTTTTAAATGTCCAAGTTTGTATCAGTAGAGAACACTATTTCTAGAATACGGCGCTTTTAAGGATAGGGACTTTTGAAAAATGATTAGTTCTTTTGAAAAATCCTCGATTTAATAGAAAAGAGAAAGCAGTGTTTAACGTATTTGTTAAGCTTGAAAATCAATAAATAAATTGTACCTACCAAATTATTAATTCAAAAACTTATTACTAATGTCTGGTAAGTAGCCGTCTGGCGTATATTTTAAAAATAAATTTAGAACAAAGGTTTTGTTTTTACATTATATTTTTTAGTTTAAATGGTAATAATTTTTTTATTTTAATATATGTAAATGTCTTTCATTCATGATGTCATAATTTCTCTGTGTTCTGTTTCATGCAGTTTTGCAAGAACAACATTAGTAAATGTAATAGTTTTCTGATTTAATAATTTGTTAGATTTTATATATTGATTTCCAAGCTCAACAAAAACGTTAAACGCAGGTTTTTTTAAAATTGTGCATTTTAGCAGCATGCAACAAGTATACCTTTTTTAAAAACTAATCGAATCATAATAACTAAATATTTTCCAAAAACTTCTATCCTTAAATAAATCTGAAAGAAACAATAGAGTGGCGCAGGCGCAAACCAGAGCGCTTTGTACATTTAACGCAAAAATCAGTTAATGCTGAAAATTATATAAAAAAGTACTTTCTCAGGCCTATAATTTTTTGGAAGCAGAATTGTACTAAGGTAAGTAGATTTAAATCACGTTACTTGTGCCCAAGAAAGCTTGCTTTAAAGTATGGCCCATTCTTTATTGAGCACATCTCCTTCATTTAAAATTTTCATATGACTTGAGTAATATGTCATTTTTCTTGTTCTAAGTAAAAATAACGCAACCTGTATTCAGTTGACCACTCTGTATATTCGTACACAGCCACTTCGTTCGTCTTGGCGTATTACGAAAATAGTTCTCTTAATTATCGTTAAAGTATGTTGCTCTGTGCAACAAAACCAATCGACTTTGACAGTTATGAATGCACCGACAAAATCTAAACTTGAAATACATAGTTTGATCGATATCCAGAGGATGTCACGCTATTGTTTTTTCTCATTTAGTTTCCACGTAATTAAAGAAGTGAAACTATCTACAGACATATAACTAGAATGTCTGTCCTCGTTTTTAGTTTGTTAAAATGCGGCACATTTGAATAATGTATAATGATTGAAAAATATGCGAGAATTATTATGTATTTTAATTACATAATTCGTAATGAATATTAATGAATGTTGTTGAGATACATATAAATTATTTTAATGATAGTAGAGATCCAAAGGGACAAAATATCGAACATTTGGAATTAAGACCAATTTAGTTGAACCATTCAGGAAGGTATATCACAGTGCATTTATGATAAGGATGAAGAAGTGCAAAGAAGCGTGAAACGATTAATTATTGATATACAGGGTGTTCATCATATAAACCGACACAGAGCAGGTGCATGTAGGGGTCCTAAAATTTGGTACATGATTTAGGTTTGTAGGTCTTCTTTCTTTACCAAATTAGATTGATAGAAGGCTTCTTATCTCTCAATCTTTTTTGAAATTTAATGGACAATTTGCATTTATAAAATCTGATGCACTTTTAACTCAACGAGCAACTGTACAACACCTTGCATTCTAAATGAGGAAGACCATGACCAACAGAATGATTATAAATTATATTAATTCAAATTGATCGCTCTTCATAAATTAACATCCTGTACTTAATAGTTAATTTGTATGGTGCTGGTTATTATATTAATAGTGATATTGAAGAAGCAAAATTTAAATAATAAAATACTTTAATCTCAAGGAGATCCAACATCCTGTGATAAACAACGGGTATATCCATGTTTCTTATTGTAAGGTATACGTGCCTATTTACCAATATCTAAAAATGTCTAGTTGGTATAGTGGTACTTCACAATGATACTCTACAGCGTAACAATAGCCGGTACACACACACGCCCTTCAGTCAGGAAGTGCCCATTTCCTCTGCACAATGAATGCGTTGTATAACTTTTTCAAAGCGTACATGCAGGGCCATTTAAAGTGTGAGAGCAGCTTTTTACTTAGATATTCATGGCTGTTTATTTTACGTACTTGCTTCCTTCCTCATGAAAAGTTTGAGGCGGCCTTTATATGTGATAGCTATTTTACTCAATAAATTGCTCAAAATATTTATCCAAGAAGTTGTAGAAGTATTTGTTGTGGTACCGCTTATTTGCTTGTTTCAATGAATTGACCGATTTATTGATCAAACATAATGCCACTATCTTTTTGAATAAATTGATGCTATGTTAGTGCAGCAAATACCTGATGTAAGCATCAGAAAATATAATCCAGTAACCAATTTGGATCAAGCTAATTTAAGTTAATTGTATCGAAGTAGCACAATTGGCTGGTTAATGGAAGTTTAACTAAACAATGACTGATACAAATCAGTCCTGTCAATTGTAATATAAAAAAGTGGTATCATGTAATGGTTCATTATAAAAATCAAACATTAATGATTGATTTATAAGAATTCTATTTAAATACATCGTGGGAAATAAAATATCAAAAATAGAGTAGGATAGAATTTGCTACACAAAGTAAAAAATTGATTTCTGACAAGTTAATAACTTAATTTTATTTTAGAGACAATTCAGTAAAATTATACAAATAATAGCTAAAACCTGGCGAAAACTGCAGGAAAAGTAAAGTACATACAGTGTGTTTAGTGTTTAAAATAATGTCATTAATGGCAATTTCTGTACACGATGACCTGTTTCAACGATTTTTTTAATTTCAACTAGAAAGATGAATTTTGTTCATCATCATCATTTTTTATATGCAAGGTTAAAGAACTGTGTAATTAATTAAAGTATTGAGAAACATAATGAATGAAATTAAGAATAAATAATAAAAACTATCATTTTAAGTATAAAGTTTCCTACTAACTTAAATGCGAAAACGCTTTTAAGAAAATTGATGATAAACATGCATTTGAATGATACAAATTTTGAATATCAATAGTGTCACGAATTACTGTCATGTTATCTAACTTTTTCAACGACTATTGGTTTTTTTACTTGTCCATTTTTAATCAATTATTGCGGTGTCCGTTGCCAAAATAAATAATTGACATTTTTGTAAACAACTTTTTGAATTATTAAACACTAACGATAATCATCAATCTTGCGACAATTTTCTACTTTCTGCGATGCGAAAGAATATAAATTGGCGTTTGAATTGGCATGTGGCAGAGGAGGAGCAACTTACTATAAAACCACTTATTTCGTATCTGAAAATGAAATGGAAAAGAAACTGAACGTATCGAGTATAATCGTCTATTTTCGAAAACGAGACAAGGCGGTGACAATAAATTATGTGGCAGCAAATGGATTACGCCTAATATTTTAGAGGAAGATATTTGCCCAGTACGCTTATTTAAAAAGTTGATGTAAATACCGGGCACTTCTATAACATTGGGCAGAGTATTTCTTACACCAAATCCCTTTTGGAAGAAGAAAAATTCTAAAGGTTGGTATAAAAATGTGCCGATTGGAATTAATGAAATTTCCAAATAAACTAAATGCTCAAAGACAACGCATTGGTATAGATGTCAAACGTGTCAAAATTTCAAATCACTCAAATCGAGCGGCAGCTTGGAGAACAAGTTCTAATAAAAATAATAGGACACAACAATTTATCATTTTTTTTAACCACATGAACTGGAAAAAATTTATCATCCGTTATGATTGAATATTAGGAGTTCTTTATCAAATTTAGCTTTTATCAAGTTTATTCAATGCAGTATCAATTTTTACGCCAAATTCTCCAAAGTGATCAAATGTGTACTAATATTATTTTTTACTCCATTTTAGATCATTTCATGAGGTCGCAGTGAGATGCTGCTATTTTATAATCTCATGAGAAACTTTTGCAACCCTAATTTAATATTTATCACTGTACTGTTTGTACACATGTATCATTCCGATTTAATTGATCTACAGAGGTGTTTTAAAATATCTAGTTCATCATTTGAATGTGCGTGAGTGTGTGTAGACATTTTCACGCCATTCTTACGGCTACACATTGCATGGAATAGTTTGTTTTAATTAGCGATTTATTTTCTGCAATTGTTCTGTAACCGTACGTTCCTTTCCATTAGAATAATACCATATGTCAGGCTAACGTTAGTTTTCTAGGAATCAGCAGGCATTACTTGCATAGAATTTAGCTTTGTTTACATTATACAGTGACATAGTGTGGTCCAGTGCATACCAACTTCCTTATTACTTTGTTTTAAATTTATGTATTTATTTGTAATACGTTTAATGGCAACAACAATTACAGGACAGAATATCAGATTACAATAACTACTAAAAAAATAGAAAGAAGTAAATGTGCCGCTTGACTTGCTTAAATTTAACAATTGAAATAACTCAAACTTTGTGACATTAGTTATAGATAGACGGTTCATTAACGATTCTCAAGACAGAATCCAAACATTGATTAAGCTGTTTACAGGCCTTTTAGGCCCAGAACTGTGTTATTCTCCTCCACTCCATTCTGTTCTTCACCTTTCTTTTCCAATCCGTTACATTTTTCTTCCTTAGATCTATTGCCACTGCCTCGCTCCATCGCTTCCCCGGTCTCCCTCTTTATTTCTTGTAGTTAGGTTTACTCTCTACTATTTTCTTAACTGCACTCTTCTGGCTTTTACAACATCCTCTATTGTTGGTGCCTAGTACATTGCATATATTTCCTCATTATTTCTCCTTGCATATCCTTCCACCGTCTTCTTACCCCCTAGAATTCTTCTTAAGATCTTCCTTTCCCACCTTACCTTTCTTTTGACTTCTCATTGAGAACCCAGGTTTCACTACCATACAGCGCTGTAGGTCTCAAAATTGTTTCCTTCATTCTAAATTTTACTCCTCTGGACAAATTTTTTGATTTCATTAAGTGGTTGACTGCTGCCGAACTTCTGTTTGCTTTTATTATTATCCTATTAATTTCTTGCTCCTCATCACAGTTAGCACGTCTGTGCATTGAGATAATCAAGCGGTTAACGATCTCTTGCGGAATATTGTTCCATTCCTCTTCTGCCGCTACGACTAACTCATCTGCAGTCTGAGGTAGAGTAATATGATTATGAATGGCTCTAGCAACGAAATCCCACCTGTTTTCAATAGGATTCATGTCAGGAGAGTTGGCTGGCCAATCTAATCTATTGATATGTTCTGCTTCGAGTGTCTCTTGAACCCTTCTTGCGCGATGTGGTCGAACTTTGTCGTCCATAAACACAAAATTTTCACCTAATTCATTACGTAGGGGGTAGATAATGGGCGTAATAACTTGTCCGATGTAAATTTGGCTGGTCATATTCTGTGGTATGCGAATTAATGGGGTGCGGCGGTTGAACATTATTCCACCCCAAAACATTTCGGTACCCCCTTTATACGGAGAAATTTTACGGGGAAAATGAAGTCGCTGTTGACAACCTGGTTCTCTTCAGACTCTTTGTCGATTGTCATCAGTAACCAGCCCAATTCTGGTTTCGTATGTAAATAAGACCCACCGCCACTGGCGTAAAACCCATCCTCTATGCTCTCGCACCCATTGGAAACGAGCAGCACGATGCCTTGGAAGTAGAATGGGGACCCGTGGTCTTCTAGCACTTAAATTTGCGTTGTGGAGACGTCTTCGAATAGTAGGTGTCAATGTGGTGTCGATATAGCACGGCGAAACGTACCTTGAAAGTGGGCCCTGAGAGCTGAAGCTGAAGATGTGCGGTGTCTAAGGGCTATTACCGATCCTCCCGTTCATTAGATACTCGAGGACGTCCACTACGTGGTCTGTTTTCCTTTGTATTCTTCATATCTGTGTACTATTCGTACAACAGATGATCTAGGAATGTCCAATATGTTCTATATCTGATTATTATTATGTCCTGCATCATGTAAAGCAGTCATTCTTGCTCGGGTAAATGCAGAAATTTCACGTCCTGGCATTATGATGTACAAAAATTCAAAGGAACACTTGGCTGAATACACTGCCAAACTGATCAGATTTGTAAAAACATTGATAATAATGTAAAGGTTCATGGTCTGCAATTTTTCAGTTTTTTTTTGTTCCCTAAGTACATATACGTTTGTACTTCATTAAGAAAACCACTAGGTTTAATCAAATCATTTTATATACAGGAGGTCCAAGACTTTTGACGTTGTATGTATATCTTCTTCATGCTTTATGATATCTTCAAGACGGCCCCTGCCTCTCGCTTTCTGAGTCTACGCCTAGTCCTTTTAGAAAAGGTCAAACAAACCTCTACGTCGCCTTACCCAACAATTCGTGTCCTCTCAAAATCACTAAGCTGAGAAATTTGCCCAAATCTACGTAATCTAGGCATAATCAGTTGTAAAAAATTGTTTTGCAACAAGCTTCACAGTGACACAAATGTAAGCAGAAATGTTTAAAACAGACGTACCTATGTTATCATTTTTTCATTTATGATATTTAATGGGTGTTTATCTTTCTTTGTCACGTAGTATAATAGACAAGATAATTTAATCACAATTTTTGAACTGTTTATGTTTTTAACATCATAACTTTTGAATAGATTCAAAATTTTCTTTGCTCGTAGTATTCAAACACTCTGTATAATACAACATTTTGGCATCCTTTTAAATTTGTTGTCTATATTTCCTTGTAGTAAGAGGCTGTTGCATCCGACCACGTTTATTGTTATTTACTCACTATAGAATATGTTTTTCTCTAAGCTACAACTGCTGTTGATGATGGGTCAAGAAAGCAACTGACCGGGTATTCGAACAAAAGATTCCTTATTTAGAAATGATTTGTGTAGCCACATTATAATTGTTTTGAAACTCAAACTGGAACTCGCAATTGTTAGCTGTCAGCGTTGTTAATTTAAAATAGATAAAACAATCACGGTTCTTCCATCACTATCGTGGCGAGGAATGTTGCGATACTTTTGACGGTTTAGATCTGTTCGTGTCGAACGTTTTTGTAACGAGGCTATTACAGATGTCAGTTGGTAAAGATGGAATGAACGAATGATGGCAAAGAATTTCAGAGTTATGCATGAGACTGCTCCCATAGGTCGTATTTTACAATGTAAATGGCATATGAAGATCTCTAACATTAGTATAGCCATGTGTTTATTTTGGAACGAGTTTTCAGAAATATTTAACTAACTATAACTATAACTATAACTATAGTACAAAAATTTTAACCACGTGCTCAGGGAAGCCTAAAAAAACAATAAAAAATGTATTTCAGAATTCTAGCTCGGTTTAAAAAACGAAGCGAGACCCCTTTTTCCCTCGGAAAGTTGGCGCCTATGACAATCCTCGAGCAAGATGGCATAGAAATGTCACTAGAAACGACGATAATAAAACATTTTTAATAATAATAATTCCTAAGTACCTGATAGATAACAGTTAATCCGGTTAGTTGCAGTTTTTTGCATTCATTCTTCGTTCCCTCGTTGCACACTGCTAAAACTACATTTTCAGCCATTACAGGTCCCTCAGAATTATCCACTAACAGAACACACATACAATCCGTGTTAAATAAAATACCCATTGATTCTAACAAAATTGAAATTTACTGTCAGGAATCCTACCTACCTACCGGCGGCAGTCTTTAATTATAAAATTTTGTACTATTACTGTGGCTCCGTTAGATTTACCCTTGACTCTAGAAAAATAAAACTTAAGACAAACCGTGTTATAGGGAAATATCCGGGTCCGAGATATATTCCTTTATTTAATTACTATAAGACGTTTAAAACTAAAATTTAGTCACTAATACTGAATCATAACCTATAATTTTGTATTTCTAATTAAATGCTCTTCAATCATCAAAGAACACTGATCAAAGCTTTAAATATTATATTCTAAAGGCTAAATAAATGATTTTTTCTGAACTCTTATATTATGGTTTAAAATAGTTAATATTGTTGCTATTATTCGTATTAACAGAATTTAATTCCTCAACAACACAAGAAGTTTAAAAATGTATCGGCTTGAAATGCACCTAACGCTAGTGGCCTGCAGATGCCGACTGCATCAGATTGTGTCAAAAATAAAATATTGCATACGGTGTTCTGTTTCAAATAATTTTTCACTACTTCGCATATTTAATTTTTTTGCGTATTTCTTGTGTATTTACAAACACGTCGTATTCAAATGCTGATTTATGAAACGTGTGAAGTGCATGTTATCGTGTGGCAGCGTAATACCAAAAATGACTTCCAAGAAGACAAAATATTATGCCGAATCACCACCTTGAACTGCTGTAAGGAATGCTGCTGTAGGGAATGATCGTGGTCGTGGTCGTGGTCGTCAGGCCGAGTACCTCGCTTTAAACAAAAAGAACGGTCGAGGGGAAGAGAGGTCCATCAAGCAGAGTAAGTACAAACATCTTTGCAATTACAAGTTTTAATGTAAACAAGTAAGAAAACAGAAAATAATTCGACATTCTTGAAATCTCTCCAAATATCAATCTTGGAAAAAAATATCAGTAAGGTAGGTACTACCTCCCTGTGCTACCACATCGCGTTTCTCATTAAATAATCATCTACATTTTGTATTTTTTTTCTTTCAATGAGGCGTAAATCAATACACGTGACACCGCGGTGCCTTGTGCCTTTGAGTTATGAAATAAACCTAATATCGCAGCTGACATAATGCGAGAGTCGGATATAAACAGGGATTTAATATAGTTTCGAAAAGCTAATTTTTTCGCATTATAAATAAAATCGGAATTATTTTGATGACGATATCTATTCTCTATCTAAAACAAAATCCGAATTTTCTCGCGTTTACTGATATGATTTTCACGATTTTTTAACATTTTTCGCCTTTTTCTGTTGTTTCTCTCGATTTTTGAAAAATCTGTGGGTGATATACAGCTCTATAGAGTTCAGCTCATCGAATACAAAAGAGATACGCTTAATCAAGGTCAGAATAAATTTGTTAGAAATTTTTTTGCACTAACTAACTAACTCAGTAACGCGATTTTTCGCTATTTTGCGATTTACTAAAAATCTTGAGGATGTCTGAGTCTGGTAAAAAGTTCAAACCACTTTTTTTGTGTGCCAGTATTATTTTTTAATTAATAAAATAGCATAAATCGTAGTATTTTGACCTTAAGAATCTTGAGTGACTTGCTAGTACATGCATTTCAAGGACCCCCTGTATTTATTATTATCAACTATAAAGTGGTGCCTTAAAGATACGGAGCTATTAAATTTACCCATATTTCTTTTATACCTATCGTACTAGACCAGATTTACAAGAGACGTGTTTTAATGCCGTCTTATAGTAGTACGTGTTCGACAAGTAATTAGAAGGCAGTCGGGACTGGGTCAACATCTCTCCGGGTAGCTGCACGATTGCCAACAGCATGGGTTCTGCCTTTTGACATAACTGGACCGAAGAGCCGCGTTACATGAGATGCGGGGGAGATTAGGTCTGTTGTTGTCGTTGTTATATACAGGGTGATTCAGCCATAATGCCATTAATTTTAAGGGAAGATAGGGAAAATTGAGTATAATACGATTACGCGATTTAAAAAAATTTAAATCCATAATTACGCCGGAAAAAAGATTTTCAAATCAATAATTTAAACCCCCTTTTCAGACTGTCATTGACCGCTGGCGGCAATTCGGCTCGGTGTCGGTCTGACGGGACGTTGCCAAATTTAAATATTTTCCTATAGTACCTACTTATTTTTAAAAGTATGCAATTAACATATTAAGTTTTAACGTAAAAAATATTTAATATTGAAATTACAAAACTCCAACGGATCAAATTACTATTCACATTTCATTACATAAAATGTGAAATTAAAACTAATACCCACTAGGTTAAATTATTAAGAGACACTGAAACGTTTTTTATTATTAATTTGCTAATGTCTGCTTAATGACAAGTGCTGCGGAACCGCTAAATAATAATAACAGAAATAAACAATAATATCAGATAAGCTGTAATCAACACACTCTGTACAGCTAAACAGTTGGTAGTTCAAATTCCCATTTATTACCTACATTACAGGCGGAATAAGTCGAACATCGTTCGAGTTCTATACAGGCGTGTCCGCTGTCGACTGCATCTGGAACAGATGCACACGGTCCGACTTCTCTCTCTTCTTCATTCACATTCCACATCTATCAGTTACATTTTCACGATTTCGCGTGGTAGAGGTTGGCGAATTTCATGTATTTGTGTCGTCAGTGTAGTTTGCAATTATTAATAAAATTTGCTTTTTACTTAAATAAAAATGCAATTCAAGTTGGGTAAAGTGAAGTAGTGAAAGACTGCGGTTGTTCTCTGCTGAACAGAGCCTTGGAAAAATGTATAAAAGACATTTTAATAGACATGCCCATTTGTGTTTTCCGTGTGCGTCAGTATTTTCCTTGTGCTTCTGTATTATGCGGTACCTACTGATCATGAGGAATGGATTTGATTCTGATTCATATTCATAATTAAATGCGATTTGCATTATTTGGGAATATCAACGTACCAGCTCAACTTGATTCTGCTTTCAAGAACATAACGAACAGGTAATACGAAATAGGTATGTTTTTAATGTTTTATCCAAAATTATTTACTGTATAAAAATTTTCGGAGCGTTTGAACTTGCATTACAATGTCATAATGAATTAATTTTACGTCAGAACTTGATAAAACGCTTAATGAGTACATTAAAAATGCATGTGGTCCTGACAACGCTGCTGGACTTCTATTAGCTTCTTACTTGTACGCGTCATCAGAAAATTTATAATATCGAATAAATTTTATTTTTCGATTTTCTGTCTTTATTAGGCCTTCCAAATACGTGGTTAAAATTAATGTCATTATGACTGAATCACCCTGTATAGAGAAATGTAGTGCTGCTACCGCCTAAAAACAGTTTTCTTCAATTCTGTATCAAAATCGTTTTAATTTCTTAACGTTTCTTGTCTGACCGCGACTTGAAGTCTAAAGCGGCAAGGGTAGAATTGCTGATTATATCGCTGTCTTTATGTGCGGTAAGTTTCAAATTTACATTAAGTAACATATTGCCACTGATCTTTTTCTCTGAATTTACTGTTTCACAGAGCTATATGCCCATTAGAGAACGTAATTTGTTTTTTTACTTTTAGCACAAGCTCGTGCATTGCAAAAGTTGTACTTACAAATTTTTCTGTTGTCAAATTTTAATGATGTTGAAGAATTGATAAAAATGTAATAATAATCAATAAATAAATAATGATTCATTTCTGTCAACTTTCATAAAATGCAAATAATATCAATATCTATTTAACTTTGTTTTATATTCAATAATGAACAAAAAAAATAATCTAGCAGTGAAAATAATTGACTTAAATACAATTAGGCGCAAGTCGAGTTCGAAAATAGGTTCATTTTAACGTTTAGAAGCAGCAAATGGCAATGAACTGTTTTCACCAAAAAAAAAAAAAAATTGATTCAATTCCTTTAAATTTACTTTTATTAGGCGGTGGTATATATCTTTGATTAAATCTGCGACAAGTCCCTGTACCTTATTCGCCATGCACGTAAGATAAATCTAAAATATCACCGTGTGCTCATTTCCATTAATGTTTGCATTTTGTAGTACTTACTTTAAATCTTAAGTTAATGTAACACAATACTAATTTACGTTATAAATGATTAAAATGTTATTATTATTGAAATTAAGACAAATATTACCTACTTAGCAATCTTCTGCTTGCCACTGTCAAATAAAATAATAACTATGGCATACTAATTAGAGCTAATAAGCTTAAAACCGGTATATGTCTGGTGAACTGCTGACGAATAACTTTGGCTGTTTGCTATAGGTTTTTCAGGTATTATTCAATGCTGGTCGGAGCATTAGCCAGCAGAGTACTTAGTTGTTTCCTGAAATTCCGTTATGTAAATATAGTTATCGTTGACATGCGACCAAGGTCGATGGCTTTCAGTAGTATCTACAGCATGTAGAACGCTCCATTGCTTTGGCCTGTCAGGTCCGCCATGGAGTAGCTAATGGCCACTAGATGTAGCTTGCTATATTTCGATTAGATAGTATAATTCCAACGTAAATAATATTAAGCGAAATATTAATAGTGTTGATAGGCAATACACTTTACGGTATCAGATCCTATAATGTTCTATTGCTCAGCCTCAATTGATTCCGATATGTTGATATCGGCTCTGTTTAGCGAAAGTTAACATTAAATTGTGGGCACCCTGTATGTGATTAGGGTCTGCTGTAAGCATTTTCTGATAGCTTAGAGGTTTAACTAGATGTCCTAAAAATGATACAAAATACACAGGGTGTTACAAATTAATAGGTCAAGCCTACATGTTCTTTGGATTAAAGTAATGGAACTTTTTATTTATAGCTCCGGTGATTTTAGAGATATTTGTTTGAAATTTTGTTCATATTTTTATCTCTTTCTGGGTAATTTTTGTCTAAAACATCAAAGCATGGATTTTTAAATTAAGAGTGGATCATGACCTTGAAATTGTTTTCATTAGAAGGTTTGGAAATGGCAATCCAACTAGCCAAATTTTCAAGTAACTCCTTTTCTCTAAATTTCTAATGTATTGCGTGAATGCCAATTAATTATTATGCGAGTAATGGTATCGAAATAATTTTAAAATGTATGTAATATTTTGTGCTTATAACGGTACAATACAATTACTTCAATTTGTCGTACCTAATTCCATTTCACAATGGTCACTCTATTGATAAATTAATTTAAATTTAAATTATATTTACCCAAATTTAACTCGGTTGCTGATCCGTTATAACCTGATTAGCTGTTTTACCTTCAGTTACTTAAACAAGTCAAAATATCCTTTTATGTGAATTCGACTAGGTGTTAACCTGGTTAATATGCTTTTACCCCATTGAACAAGTAAAGCTAATGTTAAAAATTGCAATTTCTCTCGGATTTTGTTCGTCATTATTTACTTTTTTCGTTATTACAATTAAATGATAGATGCCGAAATAAAAATGTGTAACATTCCTCCAACTATGATTCCTTTTGTGAATTATTCCTGCATCAGTAGTTATTGAAAAAAAGTCGAAATAGTAAAGGAAGGAAAAAATTTGCAATTTTGAATGTCTAGTATACAGTGTGTCTCCACATAGTGTACCGCATTCGTGTAAGTATTTTATTATTGATTTTTTTCAGAAAAAGTTAGTCTTGATAACAAGTTCTGCTTACTTTGAGAAGCCATAGGCTTTAATTTGATTATGTTATCGAACATGCAGTGCGTTCAAAAATTTCAAAATATGATATTTGTTTGAAAACTCACATACCTACTTAAGACAGAAAAGACGGAAATGCTAAAATGCAGGATTTAGTCATGAAAGGATAATAATCATATTTCACAAATAAATAGTCGCACCGAACACTCGTTTCTTATGTCTAAGGCTTGCTACAGACTATGTGTGAATTCGCGATACGTGATATGCGAGAAATTCTCGAATAGTGTGTAGGATCTTGTTCCTTAAAAATCCATTCATAAAAGCCCTTTCAAAAACAATTCATTTTTTATTTTAAATTTCATTGAATGGAGTCATTTAGCATTTTTTTATTACTCATTCTAAATGATTTTACAATTTGAGATCTGAAAGAAATTATAATTTTCTGACGTCAATTTAAAACAACATGGACTCGTGTAAACCGATGTGTGACGGCACTGCCTCCTATAGCATGCCGAGTTGCGCTCGCTACCAAAACATTGGGATTGCGGTTTTTATTTCAGTTATAGAATATTCAAATATTGAAGGTACTATTACACTAAAGATACTAAAAGAAAACAATCAAACTTTAGATATTGTATTGTACTGAAACGTCCCAGTACAATGATAAAATATCCAGATAAATTATTTAATAGGTTACCTCGGAATCTTAACGAGAAACTTATGGCAAAAAGTAATGAAGCGTAAGATATTTCTTGGACTCAAATCAAACAAATAAATATGTGTTGTATAATAAGATTTATAATAAAATGAGTTTAATAATAATTTTTAATAAATTAATGTAAAATTTAATTCTTGATTTTTAGTTTAATGAAATTTAAATTCATACATTCATAATACCTACGAACTTTTAAAACTAAACATACTTACGTATTAACTACGGAGATATACTCGCGACAAGAATTCAGACGACTTACGTCATACGAACAAATGAATAATTCATTATATTTTCATCAAAATATTTAAGAAACTGCAACTGATAGTAATAAAACTATATACTACACTAAAAGTTTGCATTATATTTTGCACTAAATTGCAAAAAAATATTATTTTTAACGCGACCAAATATCGAAAATTACGTTGACAATATAAACAAATGTGTAACGTCAGCCGTGACGTAAGACGTCTGAATTCTTGACGCGAGTATACCTTATTAGTCTTTTTAATATTCAGTTTTTAGATTGCTTAATTTTTGGTTTTACAAGGTCGCTTAATAAAAAAAATCAAACTACTGAATTCTTTCTAATAAAGCTACTGAAATTAGTATGCAATAATCCCCCCCCCCCAAGTTTATGACGCATTTTTTAAACACCCTGTATATTTTCGAAAAAACAGATATGTGGAAAAGGTGTACAAGATAGATGTATGAGTGTTTATATTTTCCGTGCAAAATAAAACCAATGCATTTGCCTATCATTTATTTAGCCTTCAGGTAAACAACCAACATCAAAGTTAACGAACCAGGCGCCCTTTTCTGGTATCTCTACTTCTAAATTTCTTTGAAAAATTTAGGTAGGAAATATATTGTTACTAGTAGCTCGTAGATTTCCCTTTGACTAATCGGTTAAGTGCCCTGTATCCTTCAACTAGTATTTTCTTCAGACAAATGGTTTTAAACATTTAATAACAGCTGTATAAAGCTTCATTCACATAAGATTAGTGCGGTTGCATTGGTACTGCAGAAAAGTTATTAAAACGGGTGCCGTATTCTTGAAATAGTGTTTTCTACAAAATACAAATAATTTTAGACATTTAATAACTGAATAATCTAGGGTTTAGCAAATAATAGGAATGTTAACTCATCCCACCTGCAAATATTCAAAGATACTGAAGTAAAACGGCGAGAAATACGGGTGACTTTTGTAACGTTCAGATAAACTTAACAGTAACGCCTTTGCACTGCAGTTGTATGGCAGAAGCTAAAAGCATTTTAGCTTTTACCAATCCTTTTCCAACAATCATACAAGGGCCAATCAGAAAACTGTTTTTTTGACAGTAAACAGAAGATTAACATTTTTGCAGGTTAAATTTTTAAATTAGATTCTAATTTAGATATTTAGTTTAAAATTGATTTGTTTCTAAACAAATGGATGAAGAGGTCTGTTTGGTTTAGAAACAGTTACTTTTGCTGCTCTTATTCGCAGCGACGTCAATATGTATAATAACTATATATGCAAAAAAAAATGAAAAGAAAAACTCGGAGATGGTGGGTGCGACCTATTAACCGCAGATAGTACATGCAAGGTGATTTCTATAATTTATATAAAGAAATGCGAAATGAGAATGCCGATTATTTTTTCATTTCACCCGAATGACTGTGGCAGTGTTTGATGACTTGCTGAAATTAGTGGGGCCTCATTTAACCCACAGTATACTAGTATACTGTGATTTAACCAAACATTCAAATAGGTCAACTATTCCTGCAGATTGTAGGCTTATATTTTATCTAGGGTAGGCTTTTAATTACTATTCGGCAAATGATAAAAACCAACAATTTCCGTAGATAGGGACCTAGTTGACAAAACATAAACATAACCTCTCTGAAGGTCAAGAATCTTGAGTTTTTGCATGTCGCCAACTTACAGCGGAAAAATTCCCCAGCTTCTTAAGTCTGCAGTACTTTTATGTAAACAGAGTAAATAATATTTAACACTTAACACTTAAGACGTAGCAAGTACCTAATGGAAATATCTCTAAACACGGATAAATAGTAATAAAAAACCAATGTTATTTTAGGTACGGAAATCTATGAAAATAAATGTTTTTTAAAAATTCAACTGTATAGATGTAAATATTCTTATAAATACCTAAAGTTACTTACGCTGATAAAAATACTAAATCCATCTATTACAAGAAACTCCATGTGAATACCGTACATTTACATAATTCATGTAAAATTACATTTCATGTGTATAGTTGCGGCAAGAATTCAGACGACCTAAGTCATACGAAGAAATGAATAATTCATTATATTTTCATCAAAATATTTAAGAAACTGCAGCTTAGTTTAGTAAAACTGTATACTACACTAAATGTTTACACTATATATTATAATAAATCATTGTTTTTAAGGCGACAAGCTATCGAAAATTATGTTGATAATAAAACAATTGCGTAAAGTCAGCCATGACGTAAGTCGTGTGAATTCTTGCCGCAGCTATGCAAAACCACGGTTTTACTATGGAAAAAATGCAATTTATAAGTAGCAATGTTCCATTACAGTTGTAACATTACATTCTGGTGTGTTATTTCGCACTATTGGCCTAGGCAATAAATAACCAACCAACAATCCATCGTGTAATATCGCTAATAATTTTATCAGTGTAATATTAGATAAAAAAGATACTAAAAATGGAGTTAAAATTGCTAACGTTTTTTAAGTTATTATTTTATGTGATCACGCAGACCGATTACGATATGTCAGTGGAGGTCAGTGCATTGACCAAAATTATAGTCCAAACAGTACAATTTCTAGCGTCTTCTGTCTAGGTAGGTACACCACTGACTAAATTTAGCAATTATATTAAATCTGCAAGATCGTCTATAAACAGACACATTAGGAGAGTTCTTGGACGTGTCATATGTGGTGTATTATTAAAGAAACAGTGAATGATAGTGCGTGACCATATTTATTAATGTAACGTCGAGCAATTTGATAAATCGGGTCTTTCGGCCGCAATCGGTCATATCTGTCCTAACCTAAAATAAAAATAAAATATTTTTCGCTTTTTTGATAAGTTCGCATGTTTCAAAAAGTATGAAATAAGAATAAGTAAACTAATCCTCATTTTCTCAAAATATTGACTTATGTTCCTTTTCTTATTCACCATTAAAATGGCAATTATTGAGAGAAATAAACAAAAGAATAAGAGACTCCCATCCGACAAATTATTAACCATTAACTATATTTTTGTGGACAGAAAGGGATAAGCAGTAGTTAAATAAAGTACTAAATACTGTTCGGCAGCATTAAAGGGATTTCCAATAATTCTATTGTCAGTATGTGCGAACACTACAGGGACTCTCAAAATTAGCCTGTCAAAAATTAATTGTGCATTCTACGATCAAAAATAAGAAAAAAAAAGTTATAATCATAAGTCCGTAGTCGCCTCCTAACGGACATAGGGCCCTTTAAATGGGACCTCAAAGTTTGATTTTTCCCGAATATTTCCAAAAAGGATCAAGATAAAGTAATCAAATTTGAAATTGAGAATCACAATTAGATTTCGTATCTAATGTTCTGAAAATAATTCCTCATAATTGGTCATAGACGTGCTAAGCTGGGGGGTCAGTGGGTAAATATTGCTCTAACATTCTTGTATCTCGAGATTTTCGTCGTCAGATCAAAAAATTAAAAATTTTGGTCTATTTTACATGAAAAATGTATTTTTGTCAGGCTAATTTTGGGACACCCTGTATGTTCACCACCTTGTAACATCATCATTAATGTTTTTTTATATTTATATTAGTCACTTTAGCTCAGTGTTTTAAATCTCTTTTAACGTTAGTAAGAAATAAAATACTGATTTACGCTTCGATAATATTACATGAATAAATTTTATAGTTTAAAAATAATTTACATCTCAGTAATTAACGAAGGCATTGTTTTTTTATTGAATTTTGTCCATGTGACTATTCCATTATTTAAATATGATTTGAATAACTTTTTAAATACTCACACAGTAACTGATTATGTCATAAAATAGTATGAGTTTAATTCGAAATGTAAGGGAAAACAGTAGCCAAAGGGTTAACTACAGATTCCATTGTATAATTTTTATAATTTTAATAATAATATCTAAATAGTTACATAAAATGTTTTTAACTAAATCTGTAATGGTTAACATTTTATTCATGTGACTGTTCCATTATTTAAATATGATTTGAATAACTTTTTAAATACTCGATAACTGATAATGCTATAAAATATAAGTTTAATTCGAAATGTAAGGATAAACAGTAACCAAAGGGTTAACTACATTATATAGCTATTATAATTTTTATAATTATATCTAAATAGTTACATAAAATGTTTTTAACTAAATCTGCAATGGTTAATATTTTACGGTCTGCGGACTAATGTCAATAAACTGAGCGATTTTCGGAGAAAAGTGAGAGATAACTTTTTATTCTAATATCGTTACATTAATTATATGCGCCACTCCTCCCTAAACATGAACAGTTCATTGTGTATTTATCTTGAATGGTTATTACTGCCCGGAACGGGAGTTGCTGTGCAGTCATTGTTAATTGCGTTATGGGGCCACTTTTGATGTTAATTAAGCAAAAGAAATCGATAATAAAATGTAAAATGTGTGGCTGGTGAGAAAGTTTGAAGCGCCTGTGAATTTAAAGCTATTCTTTTATACAGACAGTGTGTTAGCGATATATATACGAATTCTTTTAAATACAGAGTGTTGCTTAAATTATTTAAAATGTTTAAGGGATTGAGGAATGATTTTTCAGGTCATTATAATATTCGAGCTAGTAATGAAATAAATACAATTTGAATTGTTGAGTAATCACATAAAGTTTTGGTTTTATACTTTTGACTACATGTTGACTAAAATATACTGAACATTCGTAAAACATTTACAAATCCTAAACCTACACCAAGGGAAAAAATAATGCAATTGAATTGTATAATAGTTATTAATGTTACTAGTTTGATGTCAACACTATAATAAAACGCATGTGACGTTAATTCCACAAGTTTCATTAACATATCGAACGTGTATTATTCAAAATTGAATCTACGACGGCCGAAATAGATTTTATTTGCAGACTCGATTTATCTTAAAAAATCAGAAACGTTTTCATAAATTGAATTTCAAAATTATTTGGTGCTCTTATTTGACGATGTCATGGTAACCACAGTAATTGATTGTTGATTGATTTCATTATTGGTGTCCAATTTTGTGTCATACGTTCAGTTTTAGTGAAAAAGAATATTAATATGGGTGATTCTGGTTCCGAGAGTGTCCCTTCGGATATCGAAGACATTGTACAAAACGTTGTCGATTTCCTATTTACCGAAAAATCGGGACAGACGTAAGTTATGCAAAACTTGAAGATTGGTGTAAAGGGAAAGGAATCAAGAATAGCAGCAATGAAAAGGTTCTTCTGGCATATTTCGAATATCTTTCAAAACATAGCAAAAACCTTCGTCAGTTTGGGTATATTATTCTATGCTATGTTCAATAATTATATAAATGAAGACTACGGATATTAGTACGTACGTCCATTTAATTGTGTTTCTAAAAAGAAAATCGGAAGGATTTCGGTCAAAAAGATCTAAGATTTTAGCAAAAGAAAATATAACTCAATATTTGGTTGGAAGCCGACTATAGAACCCATTTTATGATGATTGGTCTTGCAGGTGCCTGCAGGCGTACTGAATTGACGAATTTGCACCTACAAAATGTTAAAGATGAAGGACATTGTATTCATAGTATTAGTCCGTTTACGAAGACAAACATATCACGAATTTTTTTTTATCACAAACGGAAATATTAAAGGAATAAATATAGTGGAGAGTTCAAAGATATATATCGATGAGGCCAAGCAACACAGATCATATTCAATTTTTTGTAGGGTGCAGAAATGAAAAATGTATTGGCTTTAATACTGTTGGGAAAACGCCATGTAATATAGTACTGTTCCTGGGTATTCCAAATTCTCAACAATATACTGGACATTGTTTTCATAGATCATCTGCGTCGTTGCTTGCAGATTTAGTGGAGTGGATTTATTAACTGTTAAGAGACATGGTGGTTGGCGCACTAACACAGTGGCAGAAAGTTATATAGAAGATTCCAAAGAAAATAAGAAAAAAGTGGCTTCAAACATGTTGGATAACGTTTCAGGCATTGATGGTCCTTCACAAGTTCAAACACTGAAATAAACTTACTTTCTAAAAATACAGCTCACTTATCATCTACTGGAATTAATTTAACAAATTGTTCGGAAGTTGTAATTAATGTTTATAATAAATAATTGTTGAATTGTTTATAGTTAATAATAAGTAAAAGTGATGACTAACTTTAGTTTATTTTTTACTTTAAAATTTGCGTGTTATGAAATATTCATATTGGCACTGAGTGTTATTATGAAGGTGAGAAAGGCATCCAAATGAGGCATCATATACTAAAATATTCTCAGGGACAATTTTCACCATTCCGATATCTCGCCTATTCTATGAGATACGAAGAATCCCCTAAAAGTATATTTTTTAGATTTGGTCCTGTATCTCAAAATTGAAAAGGCCTATGAAAATTCTGAAATGTTTATGAAAATACACACACATTTGGATTACTTTGATGCATAAGGTCCACTTCTTTTAAACATGAAATATCCATTAGATTTATCTTCTCTTTCCTTTTTTCTGTCAGCCATGATATTGCAATTCTGGAATCCTAGGTTAATTTCTCCAAATAGTTTTCAACGACACAGTATTTAACTCTTATTGTTTTATATTCAAGAGCTTGCATCTATTTCTTTCCCTCTCATTGTAGCCAGCTCTACATAGACAATAAAATTTTGTTTTTTCGAAGTTGATCTTGACAATGTATCAGCATTGTAATAATAATTTTGACTCGATTCAGTGCCAAACGGTTGGATTTAGCGAGTTATTTTAAAAAATTAAATTAAAAACATTGAACATTGAACTGTATACTTATAAACAATAATTAACATCGAAAAAATTTTCTTACTAACTACCATTATTTCACCATGCTGAATCACCCCATTAAGTTGTATGACGCATTTAGAACCACCCTGTAGATTTTCTAAATCGCCACAGAAATTCAAAGTTTAGGCCAACTGAACATTTCTTCTGTACTTACTACGAGGAATCATTTTTCCTTGATAATATTCTCACTATTATGTAACATTTTCTATTATCCTTATTCAGTTTTAGTTTCCGCTCAAAGAAAATAACAAATTTGTGGTTATCTGGACACACATTTTAGATACACATTTACTGTTGATTTTGGCATGATTGAAATTCGTAATCGAATCTGACCACACCATCTGATTATAAATCGATCAGTACCTTCGATGTTTTACATTACTGAATGGCCACTCTCGCTTCTGTTTTTGTCGTCGATTTCTGGGGTACCGCATTGACCCAGATATTCGTCGGGCTATGGATTAAAAAAAAATCGACATCCTATGTACAAGGGCAGCTCGACGAGAGATGTTGTCATGTTGTTTTCTGACTGGTCTGGTAATTTACGAGGCAGCTCTCTAGTCGGCGTGCCTGGGCATGAATAAACAACAAACGATCGGTTATCGGTTCCTCTGATCGGGCACAGCCTTCTTCCGTGAAGCCGTCACTTCATGGCAAGACATGATTAAAGCCTCCACATAACGCCGTTCGCCGCTGTACAAACAAATTGTGCAACCCTCCGGATATAACGCCTGTTGCCGCAGTGACGAATTTGGATTTAGACTGATGCATTTCTCTATCGTCTATAGAGAAATGCTTCATAATGCTACAAAATTTTTAAACAACTGACCACTGTCATAGCAGATTGCAAGTCAAACAAGTGAAATTGTCTATTCTGAAAGAGTTAATAGACAGGGTGATTCAGTCATAATGTCATTAATTTTAAGAAAACTGAGTATAACACGAATACGCGATGTAAAAAATTATAAATGCATATTTACGCCGAAAAAAAAATTTTCAAACCATTATTTAAACCCCTCTTTTAGACTGTCACTGACGCTGGTGGCAATTCATCTCAGTGTCGGCCTGATGCGACGTTGCTAAATTTAAATATTTTCCTATAGTATTTACTTATTGTAAATAATGCTATATATTATTATTTTTTAAAAGTATGAAATTAACATATTGTTTCAACATGAAAAATTTTAAATATTGAAATTACAAAACTTCAACGGATCAAAATAAATCATTCACGTTTCATTACATTAAATAGTGAAATAAAATCCAATACTAACTAGGTTAAATTATTAAGATAGGCTGAAACGTTTTTTGTATTTAAATACAGACAATAATAAAAAAAACCTCATGTTGTCAACAAAAAACAGTCCGAAACATACCTATTTAGTGATTAACAATCCGGCAATCCGAGTCTTGACCTACCGTATTTAGGTGAGGGTTGTTTTTAGTGTCTACCTAATGACAAGCGCTGCAGAGCTGCAGAACCACTAAATAGTAACAGATACAAATAATAATTAAATTTACATTTTTATAAACACCCAGTGTAATCAATAGGAAATCATGGGAATTTTGTAATTAATGCCAACCACAGATTGGCACAGCTAAAAAGTTGGCAGTTCAAATTTAATACGTTACCCGCGGAATAAGTCGAACATCGTTCGGGTGCGTTTTTCTATCCAGTCGAGTTCGCCGTCGACTGCATCTGGAACAGATACACGCGGTCCGACTTCTTTTCTTTCTTCATCAGTATAGTGTGTTTGTGTTGCCAGTGTAGTTTATAATTATTAATAAATTTTGCTATTTACTTAATTAAGAATGCAATTGATGTTGGGTAAAGTGAAGTATTGAAAGACCGCAATTGTCTTCTGCTGAACGGAGCCGTGGAAAAATTTATAAAAGACATTTTAATAGACATGTGCGTCTGTATTATTCGACACCTACTGATCATGAGTAATGAATTTGATTCTGATTCATATTCATAATCAAATGCGATTTGCATTATTTGGGTATATCGTATACGAGCTCAACTTGATTCTGCTTTCAAGTTTTATTTAGTTCCAAATGTTTAATACATACATAGCAATATTTGATGTCAAAGAACCATGAACTGTCACCAAATGCAAAGTAATGGAAACCTACTAGATATTGATGAGTAAATTAGATATTGGAAAAGGAAGCTATGTGCGTATATAATGAATTTTATTTTTTTACTTAAAAACTGTTCTACTTATCAAACAATTGCAAAAGACAAAAACATTTTAAGTTCAACAGGCATTTAAAAAAATATATTTTGAATCGAAAAATTTAAACCCCAAAAAAATGTAATGAATAATATACAGAGAGTACTTTATTTCAACGACGAGGAGAATGAAAAATACTTGCTCAGAAGATGTTTCATCAGTCTAAATACCTTGTCAAAGTTTACTTTTTAATTTCAAAACATTTGGAATAAATTAAATAAAACTTTAAATTATTCACCCCCAGTTAAGGAGCCGTAACTCCTTAAGGGGGCTACTCCTATTAAAATCGGTCGTGCAATTTAACCTCTAACCTAATTTTTAGCACATTATTCGGAGTCGCTCTGTATGAGAAGGGCGCATGGGAAGAATATACTAAGTCGCACTTTTAAGGAGGTATTTAGGCGCATTAAATTATATTTTTCTACGTTCATGCAAAAATCAAAACTTTATTGAACTATATGTAGTGGAAAACGTGGTTCTTTATTGCACTAGTGCAAATGTTTATTGCATTCATCTGTCATTCTACTACAGCGTTTTGTCATCATGACAAACATAAACGTTCAAATCGAAGTCATATTTACCTACACTTAGTGTCATCTAAATAAAACATTTTTTGGTTTTTGCATGAACATAGAAAAAATAATCTATGCAACTCGTACAAAAAATGTTTATTGCACTTACTTACTTACTTTTTGTACTTGTTGCATAAATAACTATTATTTTATATTGCAAGCTCAACCTCTTCACAGTGGTGCACAAGCTCTCCACAAAACATAAATCTCTCAATAAGTGCTTAATTAATTATTAAGAGGGCAAAAAATGTTATCTAGGCAAATAACCAGTGCATATAAGTTATCGAAAAATTTGCTGTTCATTAAGGTATAATTAGTGTTAGGGTTACCTGATCATGTGATTCCACACCAGCACATTTTCTGCTGTACAAAGGGTGAATCATTTTTCGTTAAAAATAAAATCAACCAAATCAGCCATCCATTGGATTATTCTTATAAGTACACGTTAAGGCCGTGTGTTAATTTTAGAGGCTACAAGGAAGTTATGCACCCAAATAAAAATTAATTTTGTTCGTCATTCGTATGCGTATGAATGGTAGGCAATTTGAAAAACTTATAATGTCATTATTTGTATTCACGTTTTCGTAAAATATACATCTAATTATGAAAATGGACAATAAGTTACTTAAGTAATCTAAATTTTCTACTTGCAACTCTTTTGAAATAACAATAAGTTACTTAAGTAATCTAAATTTTGTACTTGCAACTCTTTTGAAATAACAAAATTAGCGTGTCATTTCAAACAGTAAAACAATCATTAAAAAATTAACAGTTCTGAGCCCAGACTAGCATCCAAACTAAAAGTTTAATAAAAAATATTGTAATTGTCATTTAGAGACACCTTGTATAATATTCTATCTATTTTGGTTGAATAATTACAATTTTCCGTAAAACGTTTCACATACTTATTTATAAAAATTTATTAAGTGTTGTATGCATTTTAATTGCATTGCCAATTTATTTTTATAAATAAATATCAACAGTTATGGTTCAATCCGGTAGATATTTTTCTAGTTTCTATTATTGGAAAGGCTTCAGTTTTATTTTCTCACGTTTTCCAACACCATAATTTTGTTTTGTGAATTTGTTTAGTACCAATATAAACATGACACACATATGCATATTGATAATATTTTATTTCAATTAAATAATCGTAAATGGATTGTTATGAACTTTTTACTATAAACTGTGTCAAGTATATACCCGTTTGTGTTAATTGAAGCTTTTTATACTACTCGTAATTGAATAACATGAAAATGAAAATTATTCATATTTAATTATTGTGGAATTCCATTGAGGTTGTGAATTTGTACAATATTTAAAAGGCATTTCTTTAGTTAAAAGACATTTCCCAAACATACCTTAGATTCAAGCTTGGTGTCCAGTTAGGTGACATTTTTCGGCAAAATGAAAAAAGCCACAATGCTTTCTGTAAATATAAAATATCTGGTGATTCGCCATTTGATTTAGGCTTAAAAGTTTCTAATAATCTAACTTAGACGAACTCAATAATTTAAAAAAAAAAAAACTGCTCAAATATTTAATCGACAATGCATTTTACACATTAAATGATTTTTTTGTTTCCTAGAGTGCTAATAAATAAGATATAGAGTATGTAGGTTTAAGGAAAAAGCAATGACTATCTGACTATTTCTATACAGTTTACTGTCGACAAGGAAAATAAAAAATTTTATTATTATTATTTTTAGAATAAAATGAGGCTTTTTACCGATCCTCAGAAATTTTGACAAGGCTGATATTTCTAATTAGTTTTATTGAAGAAAAAGTCAATATTGCAATATTCTATAATAAAGCGCAACTGAGGAAATACTCACTTTTCTACTATATAGAAATAGGTATGATTTCCTCTTTTTTTCAAACTTTAAACTTTTAATTTAACTCACTAAAACAAATTTATCTTTTCAGTTATCTACATAATTTCGTATCTTATTTGAATGTTTATTACAGGATTTGTTAATATTGTGTTTTGCCGTAAAAGAAAATCAACACGGGGTAAAAGAATAGTTTGTATTTATTTCGAATGATATTCAAAATTGGAAAGACTTACGGGGAATTTAGTTATGGAAACAAGTGAACGTCATGCTTCATTGCAAGAGTTTCATATTATTTACAGAAAACAAGTGTATACCTGTACAACGATAGAACATTAGGATACAGTTTGCTAAGTAAAACATTGTCTCCACTTTTTTCCGGTTTTAGTCTAGAGACTACAGGTAGTTCCTCATCCTCAGTCATCCCTTATCTAAATATGAAATTTCTAGATACTGCGTCCTTTTCTTGCCCTTACGTGTCAGATGCACGTACACCATTTTTAGCGGGAGTGCCTTTATAAACGCCACGGAAGTTTATTGAAAATATGAACCTCTCGATTCCTCGGAATTGTCTGCAATTAGCTTCTCGGAAAGCCACAATGGGCAGTCAATCCTAATTACGTTCCACACCCCCGGCCGCCGCCGCTAATCGTAAATCAGCCACTTGTTTGGTGCAGCTCGTATTACCATCATGTCTAGAGAGACTGTGTGAAATGCACATTTGACCGCTCGGGCGTGGTACGTCGTGCTGTCTTCGCGTGGGGTCATGACCCCTCGGTCGGGCGAATATGAAATGCATAAATAGGTTCGAACGACTCGAGGGGAGCTCTGAACGTCGTGCCTTAAAAATATCATCGATATGAATGATATATTATTCGAGATGGTTTATGGCTTGTGTACAAAAACGAGTGGGCGTTCAAACAGAGCAGGAAAAAATCATCAAAACAATTCTAAATCCAAAGAGAGAGATAATCTGCTGAGGAAAAGTTTTCTTTAGGTTAATGTTTAAAAGTTCATAGCGTTTTTATTGAGTTCAAAATTAATTTATTTTATAAAAAAAACACAATATATGAACTAATCAAGTATTTATTCTCCCATCCAATAAAATAAAAGGAAAATGTTGGATATGGAATATCTCTCCACCCCAAAATTTGGGAATGTTCAACTCAACATACATACACAAATAACGTAATGCAAAAAAATAATATACGCATTCTGAAAACAATTTAAAAATATTTCATTGCTATATTCATCATTTTGCTGCATCAACCACTCACAAAACCTAACTCGTAAAATGGACCCTGGTAACAGTGGCTAATTTCGCCATAAACAAGAATCATGTCCATTAACTCATTGCTGTACACATCAGCCATTTTGAAAATTTTAAAGATTGACACTCTCACGATAAATAAAACAACACTATACTGATCTCGTTCGTTTACTATAGAGAGCATATTCCAACCCTATTCGCCAATCAGGCGTGTAGACATAAATATATTTGAATTGCTCGTCCGCAAAACCCCCCGATTTACAAATTTTATGTAAATATTTGGATTTCTGAAGAAGTTATTTACAAATATCGAAAATAAAATTTTAACTTTAACACCCTGTATCTCCGTTAATAATTAGTTTTGGAAAAAATGTTATAGAAAGAGGTAGCATTTATTTTCTGTCTAGAATTATCCCCTGAATTATTTGCCCATCATTTCCGGACACCCTGTATATTTATATTTAGTTTAATGCAGGTAATTCTTGCAGGATCATGTTACATTAACTGATTTATAAACAACTTCAATTTGGTTTTATCAGTGCTACCAGTTTCATTAGGACCAGGGAAACATTTTATTTTATACTTACTATTATAATATTGCAACAGTCTCTATCTGATTGCCTTAACTCAAGTGTTTATGTCTTTGTCACTGTAGACCAGAGGGACCGTTTGTCTTTTCCAAATACAGAAGGGCAGTAAAATATGAAGTGTGGCAATTAAGTTCCGGGATTTTAGTTATAACTCGGAAATTGGCAACACTGCATCGTTCGTCAACGTTTTTCTAGAGAGGTGGGGACCTTCGTTTTAATTTCAGTCCAAGGTTGAGGTTGATAGCACGTTTGGTTGATGTTGTATGTGTATTTTTTGGAAGTAACTTTTTTAGTGGCGTCGTAAAAATGAATGACTCAAATTACAAGCAACGTGTTGGGATTCAATTTTTAGTGAAATCTGGCTAAAATCCCTCGGAAATCCTTCGAAAATTGAAGGTGGTGTATGGAGACGAGTGCATGTCGAAAACACGCGTGTTTGAATGGGCAAAACGGTTCAAGGTGGGGCGTGAATCGGCAGAAAACAATCCACGTGAAGGAGCTCCCGTTACCTCTCGTATTGATGCGAATGTTGACCGTTTGCGTACACTGATCACGTCTGACCGACGCCTAAGCATTCGTGTGTTGTCTGACGAGTCAAACGTCAACAAAGAAACCGTTCGCAAGATGTTACACGAAAATTTGAATATGCGAAAGATTTGCGCAAAGATAGTGCCAAAAGTCCTCATTCGAACAGAAAGGCATGCGAAAATCGATCTGCGAGGATTTGTTGTCCTGCATTCGGAGCGACGGTAGAGACTGGATGAGTCGTGTAGTCACTGGAGATGAGACCTGGATATTTGAGTTTAACCCCGAGACCCGTAAACAAAGTCAGCGGTGGGTGGAAAAGGGTGGAGAGCGGCCAACGAGAGCGAGGATGTCCAAGTCACGACTGGAAGGTAATATTGATCGTTTTTTCGATATCCACGGCATTTATCGTGAATATTTTCCTGCCAGCCAGACAGTGACTGGACAGTTCTATGTGTGTGTCCTGGAACGGCTGCGGGCCCGCGTTTTCCGTGTGCGACCCGAACTCGCCGAGAACGGCTAGATTTTCCACCACGACAACGCGTCAGCCCATTCCTCGCACCCATCCTATAGTCCCGATATTGTCCCCTGCGATTTTTTTTTTATTCCCCAAGATCAAGTCGCACCTCAAGGGAACTCATCATGGCGGCGTACAGGAGGTCAAAGAAGCTGTAACCGTGGTGCTGAACGGGTTAACTACGGAGGATTACCAAGGATGCTTCCAGTCGTGGGAGCAACGTTGGAATCGTTGTGTAGAGTTAGAGGGAGACTATTGTGAAGGTCGAAATTTAATTTGCTTGTTTTCTCATTGACAAATTCCCGGAACTTAATTGGTACACCTCGTATATAGAGTGTATACAGCATTCTTTTCCACTATAACTATCCATAGGTTTACATTTTTTTTAACTTTTTAGGTTTTACAGTTTACCATAACTTGCTTCTAATTTTCCTCTACAGTAAGCGATTTCTCTTGGTAGGCCTTCACAATTCTACTGTATACTCGTATAGGCAGCGGATTACTTAGATGTTTTCTAAATCTCCTGTAATCTTCAGTAGTCCTATACTGTTATCTTCACTGAGCTAAGATTTTATTTCAGTACTTACCGTTCTTATTGATTGATTATTTTCCATAGATTTAAGTACCTCTTTATGAAGATGATATTGACACTGCTTTGTAATTGACAGTTCTGTTTACGGAAATGTAACCGGTTATGAATTTATCAAAGCGGAAAATTAGCAATACAAAACAAACGAACTTAGAAAGCCGCGTCTGTTCAAAAAAGCGTTGTTTACAACGCCGACCTACGACCTATAAACGCAAATCAAATCTTAAACGGCCGACGAACAGTGAACATTCTCGTTTTGCATAGCCCTGGGCGCGGCACGATTCTTGCATTGTCCCTGCATCTAGCACTGCATTGCAAATTGTGGAGCAAATTGCGACGCGTTTTCTAAATCAGCAACCTAGAAATCGGATTCCTCATAAGTTTCGTGCCGTAAATAGTCCAACAGCTTCGATGTAGCTGTGGATTAAATTTATGGCTGAATCTAAATAGAAAAGACTTTGCTAAATTTCTTAATTGTCAAATTCCTAGTCTCTAGTGCTGTTTATAGGTAGGTACCCAAAAAAATAATGAATTAGTAGAATGTCTTCAACATAATATTATTATGATTACGAAACTAGGCAACCAGACTTAAATTCTAATTGAAATGCCCCTAAATTATAAGATAAGTGCAGTATAAATTGTTTTGTAAAAATTTTTAATTGAAAACATATATACAGGGTGAGTTAATTAATAATGGTTCATAGCTTAAGAGCAGATTGTTAATGTCAAAATAATGCGATTGAGCCCAACATGTCTTATTCAATTGTTGCTCCTTTTCATTCTACAGTGTGTTAAAGTTGAAAAAATGTTTTCGATTTTTTGCTATATTTTAAGAACGTATGGACTGATTGTTTTGAAAATGTGTCTTGTGTTTTATGAGGTAGCAATTACGAATGTGGTTTTATTTCAGCTAGTTTTATTATGTTTAAGTTTATAACAGATGTTCAAAGTGACCTCTTTAATTTTTTAAACATAAATTTTCATAAATTCAAAACACGTTAAGTTCATTTGATGTGTTTATTTAAAATCGAATTGTAGATTTACTTTAATATTTAAAAATAAAGATTTCCTTTAATCACCTAAGTGCATGCAATAACTAGTAATAAGGACGTTAATATCACCACCATTGCATTTTTAGTAAATGATAGACAATTATAATCGTATATTTCAAGAATCTATTAATACAGGAAAGCGAAAATCGTGTAATAGCTGGGCGATAGATCGTGTCTAAGTATAGTTAATAAAGGGAAAGATATTTTCATACAAATCAGTTGGTCGCAGTTCAGTTGGTAAGAAAACCTATAATTTAGTAGATTATACTTTTTGTATGCACCGTGAAATAGAAACCAAAAGTTACACAAGATTTAAGAACTATAAAATGAAGTAGTATTTGATTCGATTAACCTTGGCACAAAAAAAAATGATCAGGATTTTTCACAAAATTTTGAATTGGGTTTACTTATTTCGATAATTTGTGGTATGTATTTGAAAATTTGTAAATTTCCATGAAAATATAAAAAACTGGTTTTCCCAGTGTACTCTTGTGGATAATTAATCAGTCTCAAGAATTTTGCGAACGATTAAGCCAAAATATTAACATATATGAAATGAAAAATTATTATCATTCATACTGGGTTCAATCCTGAATAATATCTGTGTATAAACTCGTGAAAACAAGTTTACTGTTTCGATTCCTAATAAATGTTAAGGTGTCATTATTAAATAATATATGTGCTAATTATATATTTAATACCGGCTTAATATTGAAGTAAATTATGGCGAATGGCAATTAAAACATATATCAAACAGCCTATGAAGCCATTAATCTGTTGCAAATAATTTATCTTGGGGATAAATATCAAGAATAAGCAAAACCATAGACCATATGGATACAGCGAAAATATATTTAAAGAAAACAAGCAGGTTTTCCGTTATCAAAATACTTAAATTGCACAGCTTCTTTCTCTATGAACTAAACTAACTGATGTAGTTTTCTATTAAAACTTCACTGATGAGATATATGATTTCTTTAAAAGCAATTTTGGATAGAATTATATCTGACAGGTCAATCATGTCATATCATATAAGATGAAAACATTTCGAAACTGGATATAATAAAAGTTTCATTTAGAGAGAAATGCTTTAAACTTTAATATATTTGTTTTGTAATCGAACCAATTTGATTCTAGTTTTACTTTTCTATCATTGATACAGACTACTTTTTTGCCATTTTCGCATCCTATTCACCTATTTAAATTAATAAATCGGTGAGTTATGTTTATACTTTAGTTTTAGATTGGTTCATAAAGTTGGAAATACAACATGGATTTGATGTAGTAGACCGATTCCATGACCTCCTAAAGGTCCGAATTTAAGTTCATTGAATTTCTATATATAAGGGGTTATTAGTATTAGTATATACCGGTGAAGTGAACACAGTGAATTGACAATGCTAATGTAGAAGTTATTAGAAACTGTAACACCTTATTAACATATTGTATAACACAAAATGATACCATTTTGAATTAGTACACCAGAATATAAATAGAAAACATATTTTCAGTATAAATATTAACTATGACTAAGTACAAATATTTATGAATTATATGAATATGTATTTATATTGAAATTCGAATAATTGCTAATATTAAGGTCGCCCTATTTCACGTCGTAAAATGATCATATTTGTGGTGATTTTAGGTACAGAAATCTCGAAAAATAAAACACGTAGAAGAAAACTAATATCAAAAATAACTATTTAAATTCTCAAATAAAATAACTTTTAAAAAGCGTTTATGAGACACATTATTTTGTAATTCTAACCCCAAATTTTAACAATTATTTTCACATACTTATAAGCAAAAGTTAACAATCTTTTATGCAGAACTATGTAAGTTTATGTTATAACAATATTCCAATCTACAGTTAAATTGAAAAAATTACGTATTTTGAAAAATTTCTGTACCTACAAATTTGTTGGTTAGACCGTTTTTTGTCTTTATTGATTCGTTTTATTTCGGTACATTTGAATATTCGCAGGTGGCATGAGATAACATTCCTGTTATTTGCTAAACTCTATATTATTCAGTTCTTAAATGTCTAAAATTATTTGTATTTGTAGAAAACACTGTTTCAAGAACATGGCACCCTTAAAGGGATTCAATTTGTTTGAGGGTACAGTATACGAATTGATTGTTTTCATGTGATAATTTTTAATGGCCGTGGCAATTTTAATTTTATAAGTAAATTGTCTATATATCCTGGTAGATTTCCAGTCACCGTGTCTCTTGAAATTTGCGATATTTCTACCATTATCAGCAAATAACGTAGCCAAAGGTTGATGAAGGCAATGTCCTATGTAATTTATAGAATTGGGTAATTTTAAAACGTTTTTCTTTCTTTTTTTTTGTAATTATAAATAATATTCAGTGTAGAGCATGCGATGCCCGTAAAGATAAATATTTCCTATACAATATCAAATTTTCTTGCCCAATTACAACAAATGTTCTCTCAGTGTGTGTTTTGAAATTCGGTATTTTCTCAAGCAACATGTCTTCCTTGTCGTTTAGGTATGTGATGAATCGACATTTTTGTCGATTTGAGTTCTTTTCGTCTACACGCATCGGCTAACCCAATAATTATTGCTACCTGAAAGTAAAAACAAACCCAATTGATACTTTTTTCCTACGATCGTGATTGTATCAAAATTCAAATTGATAATTATTGGTGATTGAATATTAAAGAGTTATTGGACGTGTCATAAGGTTAAGCAGTATTTAGGTTTTCCTTATGTTGACATATAAGCATGCCTTTATGTTCCTTTTCTCATTCGCCATTAAAATAAACGACAGAATAAATATTATATCTTATATACCTAACTATGAAACGTAGATAAATAAAACAATCACTAAAAAGTCAAATTAGACTAACAAGTTTTGACAACGAAAACAGAAATATTTTCGAAAAGTTAACTATTAGAGAGTTATTGGAAATCCCTTTAATACTGCCGAACAATATTTAATACAACTTTATTTAAATACTGCTTACCCTTATTTTATCTAGACAAATATAGTCATTGGCGAATATCCGAAATGCCAATTTTTTTGCCAATTTAATGGTGAATCAGAAAATATTTTGAAAAAATGAGGATAAGTTTACTTATCCTCATTTAATTTTTCTTCAAACATGCAACGGGAACTAATAAAAAAAAGTGAAACACATTTTATTTTTATTTTAGGTTAGAAGGATATCACAACGGATATGATCGATTACGGCCGAACGACCCAATCTATCAAATGAAGGATTGTTCGGCGTTACCTTAATCATGCTTAAATTTGGTCCTTATTGCTGCTTCCTTAGTGAAACAGCACATAAACTCATGCTTAGATGTTAACATAAGGCAAACCTAAATACTGCTTAACCCCATAGGGTTCATAATGCGTCCAATAATTCTCTAATGTGTTTAGTGTTAAGGGCACCGTGTTCTTGAAATAGTATTTTCTACAAATACAAGTAATTTAAGAACTGAATAATACAGAGCAAATAACAACAATGTTATCTCATGCCACTGGCGAATATTCAAAGGTACCGAAGTAAAATCAATATATAACGTCAGAAAGCGATCTATCCAGCAAATTTTTAGGTACTGAAATCTTTCAAAATACGTATTTTCTTAAATTCAACTATAGATGTAAACATTGTTATAACATAGACTTACATAGTTCTGCATATGAGATTGTTCACTTTTGTTTATAAGTATGTGAAAATAATTGTTAAAATGTGGGGTTAGAATAGCGAAATAATGTGTGTCATACAAATGCATTTTAAAAGTTATTATATTATTTGAAGAGAGTTTAAATAGTAAAAGTGGATAAACAAAACATCAGTAATTTTATTTTTCATATTATTATTGTTCTACGTGTTTTATTTTTCAAGATTTCAGTACCTAAAAAACATCACAAATTTGAACATTTTACGGCGAGAAATACGCCCACCTTAAGTAAAATTACTTTCTCAGTAAGATATTTTATTTTTTTGGGCAAAAAAAAATTGTAAAACCAACTCCTTGTCTGATCCATTGGGCGTAAGGAGTTATTCTTTAATATTTTTATATTTCAGTGGCAGAACTACCCAAATAAATAACTACACATTGTGTGCGCAGTTATTAAGTATAGTTTGGTTATTTAGTATATTGACAACAACGATGTAATTCTTCCCGGCCTAGTCCAGGAAATACGAAAGGCCAGAACGGCCACATTGAGGTAAAATCCCTGAATAAATGTTTTATTTTCGTTTGGGCCTACCTGACCACGTGGTTAAATTTTTTGTACTTAGTGGTTGTTTATCCTGTATATTAAATTTTCAAAATGTAGCAATTTTAAAAATGAGAAGTATGCCTATCCAATTATCACGATATATCATTATTTTCACAGTGGTCTGGCGGCGGACGCCTGCAAGTCTATCCGATATTTACGGATTTCTAAGCAGCAAGTCCTAAGTCAGTCACCCGGACCCGATTATGTCATTGGATATCATTTCAAAGCGAGCGCTTACGAGGTTATCGGGACCACGCCATCTCCGACATCGTGACCAAAACAATGCCGCTGCCTTTGCCGGCCGGCGAGCGCGGACGAACGGCCGCCTTCGTGATAAAATTTGCATACATCTGCAGCGGTCCCGATTTTCCCACGAAATCCCGTCTATGCAAGCCAAAACAATAATTAACGCTTATACAAAGACCCCATAACAGCAAGAATAAAATGAGTCAAGCGTATTGTGTTTGATAGCCTCCTAAATCTTACAGGGACCAGCATAGGCGCAACCATGGGGCACTGGGTAGTTCTGTGGGCCCCCAAATTAAATAATTTTTAATTCTGAAATTAATAGTTATTGAACATGATTGATTTATGGTTATGGTTTTGAAGACAATGTTGATAATAGTAACAATAAACAAAGAGAACATTGAGAATTTTATTTTTGTTTTAATTTTCTAGGTTTAGGTAACTGTAGTCTGTTTAAAAATGAAAGAAAGTAATAAAAGCTTAGTATGTATGCAAATCGTAAATAAATGTAGTACGGGTATTTATATTCAATATTTTTATATTATGTATTATCGCTATAGATGAGGTGTACTTTTAAAAAAACTGTGTGACCGGGTTGTACTAAATTGTAGCAGGTAGCTAACATTTAATCCCCGACAATCCGTCTTTGTCTATGCCGCTTCAATTTCTCTTATAAGTAAACAATATAAAAACAGCATTGCAAAACATGAGGCTACTTTATGCATCATAACGGGGTTAAGAGGGTTTTTAGTAATTCAAATAAAATTATTCAATATTATTATCAAAATATTTATTTAAATTTAATGAATAGACTTTTATTCCACACAAAAATATAAGTATTTTGAAAATTCAAACTATGGTGAGTAAATGTAGTGTTGTATAAATGTACAATAAAGAAAATAAAAAAGTAGGTATATTAAAATTCATCCTCTGAGTATTCTGATGAATTATCTTCGTCTCCTAGATTGATAACGATAGGTTCCACAGTAACGTCAATTAAATTATCGAGTTCCCACATTTTCTCCTCTTGTTTTTGTACATGATGATCCAAGAATTTTTTTAACAAAATTTTCATGTCACTTAATTTAAACGTCGTATTATTTCGCGCTACATCTCCTTTTACCTGCGCCCAGACTAATTCGATTGGGTTAAGTTCACAGTGATAAGGTGGTAACCGTAGTACCGTTATTTGGCGATTTGTTGTCATTTCATCGATAACATATTTTTTCTGATCTTTATTAAGATTGACAAGTGTCAAAAGTTCCTTTTTCACCATATTTCTTTTTTTTTCCGGATAACTATTGAATTATATCGGCTTTCCATACTTTTGTTACAGTATATCCCTCGTTAACCCAAGTTTCGTCTAAATAATAAATATTCCTCCCTTCGTCACGGAATTTTCTAATTGATCTTAAATAGGATCTTCGCCAACAAATAATTTCATCTTTATCGATAAGAACTGACTTCCTGTTCTGCTTTTTCCAGCAAAAATTCAACTCTCGTAAGACGGTCCATAATTTGCCTCTACTGATTTTAGGCAAATCGTTGTCCTCTGACAGTTCACTTAAAATTTTATTTAGCGTTGGTATTTCTTTTTTAAAATAAAATGGGTGTACTTTTCTGCGAATGACATTTTTGAAGAAATCATCTATAACGACTTTTGAGCTCCCTGTAGATGATTTTGGGAGATTTACGGTATCTTGTTCATTTTTTGTTTCCTTTAAAAGTCTGTAGATAGTCGATTTTCCAATCCCTGTCTTTTTGAAACACTTATACACGATGTTGTCAACACTATTGGTAGGATTTTGGTGTTTCAATGCATTAAATACATTTAATATAATAATCTTCTCATTCTGAGACAGCGCACATCTTTTCACACGGATAAGCTCGACATTTTACTCAAACAATATTATATCCACTGGCACAATAGTTACTAAACACAAGTCAAATTTTAATCTACTGCACTAGCACGTCTTCGTATATTCAGCTCTAAGACTGGATTGATATCACAATACACTGGCTCCTGCCCTATGATGTATCCAATAAAATATACTAATGTACACCCATTACCTGTTAGCATTAGTGTTACCCGATAATTACCTGAAACGACATATTACCACGCCTATGGCCGGTTCTTATCTCGGGGTTTTATTACTCTCTTTCATTTCCAAACAGACTATAGAGATGAAAAATCTTGCAAAATTTTGTCTTGCGAGAGTCTTGCAAATTTCTTGTCTCGCAATTTTTCAAGACTCTTGGATGATTCTTGCGAGAGTCTTGCATGCAAATGAGAAACATGGAACTTTATTACGAATTTGGTAGCAGTGATGGAAGAAGAATTGAAAGAACTTAAAAATGAGGTGAGGATGCTATTTAAAGTTTAAGGGTATTTTACGCCCCTGTCTAAGAGCCAGGGGCGTAAACGGCGAATTTGGTATAACAGTGGTGGTTACTTTCGGTCAGCTACGGTCCCGCTCGTTGCTCACATGTAACTATCGATATGGTCGATCATCGTCAGTGGTCGATTAGTAGACGTTATAAAGTATAGAAACGGCGAGTTTTACAAAATAGAAGATGAGTAATGGACGAAATAGGCGAAAAAGAATTGGAGCTGTTTCAGTTAAATGGTAATCAGCAGAACTAGACCTAGACTCAATAAATTTTGATTTTAAAAATAACTTTATATGTCCTTTAAATAAAGTAGGTATATACCTACAATAGAAATACAATATTTATTTTTTTCCAGTTAATATTCGCTAATACATACCCAATTTGCAAGACTTCTTGCCGTATCAACATTTCTTATCCACTTTTTTTTTTAAATATTGCCTTACAATTCGAGCTCTGAAGTATTTCAAGACAAGACCAAGACAATATCAAGAAAAAGGAAGACCAGATTTCCAACACTAGTAGAGACCATAAATGTGATCACTTTGTAGTGAAAAATACTGCGACTTTAAGATATATATGATTGTGGAATATAGGAAAATGGAAACGCTTTTCCAGAAGAGGATGTGCGGTTTCAGTAGGATGGTGCTGTGCGTGATTTTCTTAATCAGAACTTTCCAAATCACTAAATAAGACGCAAAAGTTCAATTTAGTGGCCTCCCAGATCGCCAGATATAACGCCCTTAGACTTTTTTCTATGGAGACACTTATAGTCGAAAATGTATGCAACACGATCGAACTCACGTGAGGAGCTTTCTCGGCGAATTATTGATTCGGAAGTAGAGCAAAGATTTTATTATTGCATGGAAGCGGGGGAAACCAATTTGAGCATTTAATAAAATAGCATTCTTTCATTCATTGATATTTTATGTTATTCTTTAAAGGATGGTTATTGTATTATCTAAACCAAATTTTAAAAAGTCGTATATCGTCGTGAGCAGAATTGAAAGAGCTTTTAATGTTTAAAGGTATTTTACACTCCTGCCTAAGGGGTAGCTTCCAAGACACCAAAACGCGCCATCATGTGTCCCCCTTCCCCCTTATTTTTTTAATTCCGACATTTTCCAGGTGGGAAGTTTTAAATGAAGCACCCTGTAACTTAGAAATATTTTGAACCGTTTGGATCCCACAGAATTCATTTTAATTAAGTTAGTAACCATATAGAAAAAATAATTGAATTTGAGCCAAGAGACCTTTCTACTATTGCCATTGGTATGTCTTGTGTTCTTGCGCTTATGGATAAGACATAACTTTAATTTTTCCGTAGTGTTTTTATTATTGGAAAAAGAACGACGGGGTATCTTACTCGTATCTTTTCTTAGCAGCACGTAGTACAGTCGTTTTATAATTATTATCCCTATGACAGGACTGGACATCATTCGAATAAATTTTCTCTAATCATCTAATATCTATTTATTCAAATATTTACATTATTTATGATATTTTAGAAATAAATTGTTAGTCATTCGCAAAAATCACTAATATTCATTATTAATTATTTTAACTAATACGAATAAAATATAGGAAAGAGTATAATAATAATATCACAACCCCTTATTCTATCACGAGGATTAGCCCAGAGGGGGCGGCATATTATTATTAATGAGGCCACATTTGCGTCCAGGAACGAACGACGTACTTTGGTAGACTCTAACCCCCATTCAGTGCAAGAATGAAGAAAACCTGGAAAACCTCATTCATTAGGGGGATGATCAAACGTCAACAGGTATTATTCTCTCACATACCATACCCACAGAGAGGGTGCCAATACTCTCTATGAATATAGCTGATATACGGTCTACCGGCTGCGGGGCTCGAACCCACACCGGTCTAACCATATCGATTCGAGTACTGACGCCTTAAACCGTTCGACCACTAACCGACATATACCGACTGACCGAGTATACATATTTATTTGTAAGGAATTATTATAGAGCAGAGTAAAAGACATTTAGCAATTTTAAATTGGATAGATCAGATTTGTATTTACCTATTTCTGTAGATTTTCGCTTTCGAATGTTTCATAAATATTTCTAAAAAATTATATTACAAATTGAATCAAAACAATAAATCAATTTCAGTAGTATACAAATTTCTATAAATCAATAAATATGCTTTGTCTACCTAACAAAAATATAATTATATTAAACATTTTGATTTTCATGCTTAACTACATATTTTCTAAATGTATTTCAGGAAGCGTCCATTTCATTGCAGAAAGTAAAATTTAATTTTATTAAATTTAATTTCAGTGTCAGTTGTAATTCGAGATATGAAACGAAAATATCAATTATATTTAAAAAAGCGTCAAAAGGTATTTCAGAGAACATCAGTGTATTTCAGAAAGCGTTAATTGTATTTCAGAAAACGTTATTTGTATTTCAGATGAATTAGTTTTATGTTCGAAAGCGTCAATTGCAAGTCGTAATAGTTATTTTTAATTCAGAAAATGTATTTCAAAAACATTATTTATATTTCTAAAAGCTTAAATTGTGTAACAGAAAGTATCATTTCAGTTCAAGCTTAGTAAGTTTTATTTCTGAAAGAGTAATCTGTATTTCAGATTAGTCAGTTTTATGTCAGAAAGTGTCAATTACAATTTATAATAGTTTTAATGCAGACATGTAAATTGCATTTCAGTAACATTATTTGTATTTCAGAAAGCGTGAAATATAGTTCAGAAAGCTTGAATTGTATATCAGAAAGTATCATTTTAGTTTCAGTTTAGTAAATTCTATTTCTGAAAGTTTTATCTGCATTTCAGATTGGTCAGTTTTATGTCAGAAAGTGTCAATTGTAATTTGGAATGGTCGGCGGTAATTCAGCAAAAGTAAATTGTGTTTCTGAAAGAATAAGTTGTTCTCCATAAGGTATTTATTTCAGAAAGCTTGATATAATGAAGAAACTAGCAATGGTTTCTTAAGATATATTATGTATTTAGATTCAAGAGCTTAAGGTCTGTTCATTAATGTGGTTATAAACAGATCTAACCAATAAAAATGCAAAGCAATCAGAATAGTTAAGTGTTTTATTTATGATTTTATTGCGCTTAATACGTCTGCAAGATTAGTACAACGATCTGAAATAATTGTCAATCCATCTTTGAGAAAGGTTGCCTTACGATGACGGCCCATTCGAATATTTCAGAAACTACTTCAATTTCAGTTTTGAAAATCTAGGCTTTGGGGTTTTCGGGTGCTCTTTTTAAATAAAATAATGCAATTCTTGTGGCACTTCCGGTTATACCGGAAGTCGTCGTCTATTTTATTTTATTAAATGGAACACCCTGTATATTTTTGCATATTTGGATTCTACGCGAAATTTTAGGGGGATTTTTATCAAGCTTCCTTATATCTATCTCTAATGGTTTTCGAGATTTAAATTCTGTCAAAAAAAGTTGCTTTTCGATAGCCTAATTCATTTTTTTTACGTCGTGCAAGCAGAAGTATTGATATTTAAAAGAGAGGTATGAAAATGCCAAGTATTTGTTACAGATATTTTAACAACTGTTTTTTGTCATTATTAAAACTACTTACAACGTTTTACCGTTTTCAACCTTCATTCTCATTTATTCGACATTATTTTATACAAAAGTGCGCTAGCATGCCTATAAACGTTAGGAGATATATAAAATACACGATATCTTTGACAAAATGTCAAAAATATTAGTGTTTCAATCACGAAAGTACCTCAGAATCAATATAGAAATAGAGCGCAGTACCAGGCACTCACTAGAATCGTAATGGCCTGAATAAAATTTGAGAGGCGCCTAAGGAAAAATATATAATTTTATAAATTTATTTCATGCATCCTCGTCTACAAACTGCTAATTTTTTATGTTTTCAGAAACTCGAAAAGTAAGTAAAGTTGATTAAGACACATTGATTGAACAATTTACAAATAATAGGTAGTAATATTTGTGAATTGATTGATCTTAAATATTTAATTGACAAATAAATGAATCACTGATAGATATTTTTTATATTCAATAAATGTAAGTGAATAATATCTTAATCGTAATTTGGTTTGAAGTAGATATTTAACAATATGCCTATTAACATATCAAGTCACTTCTATAATGACGTGTTACTTTTTTCACACATCACAATTCTTAATAGAGTCATATTCATTTAAACTCCAGGTAGCCATGACCTTTTGCAAACAAAAGATTTAGATCGTATTTAAGAAGGGAATATCAAACAATAACAATTTATTAGTCCAAACACGATCGTGATTTCGATGTATTCTAAAAGATTAATCTCCATTTAAATTAATTGTAACTGCGCTCTCTTTTAATGCAAATTTGGTTGTTCTCGCCTTTCAATATTAATGCCGTCAACTCGACCTCTTAATTTTGTGCAGTATCATTTTTTAACATAATTGTATCCGCTGTGTCTTAACTATTGATTCACTGAAAATTTGCTTCTAAAATATGATAAATTAAAAGTACGTACCATAACTAATCCATTTATGATGGTGCAAATTAAGAACATCGGTATATATTGTTTAATATACAGTTGTTTAAATAACATCAAGTAAATAATTTAGCAATATTAATTAACATTTGTACCACTGGCTTGATTTGCTATATACTTAAAAACTATTAAAAGCGTGAATTATTTCACATTTATACTGAATACTCGAAATCAGTTAGATTATTTACTTGATATTATAGGTATAAACAGATATATTTATATAGTACCTACTGCAATGTAAGTCGCTTTCTGTAAGTCGAGCCGCTTAGGCCGAGCAGGAAGTAAGCAGACCACATCTCACCTGCACTCAGTTTATATGTTAAAATACATATGAAGGAACAGCCAGTTCAATTGTCGCTCATCTCACCTATGGCATACTGATGAGGGCTAATAAGCCCGAAACCGGTCTATGTCTGGTGGTGTGTCCGACAAGGGTTCTTGGCTGTTCACACAGATACTGCAGGAGTAACTCAATGTCGGTCGGGGCATTAGTCCGCGGAGTAGTTGTTTCCTGCAGTATTATTTACAGATATATTTGATTTATAAATATTCACAAAAGGGATATAGGGCAAGTTAAAAGAAAAATTGACTAAAATAATATCTATAAAACTAGTAAGTTAATTTCATGTTTAAAAACCTACGTACTGTCTTGACAGAGACGCAGTTACTCACGATGTAATATGGTCAGGTTGAGCCATGTTTGCGATATGATGTGTGTTTCTAGGGCCCGTCTACACATTCTGATGCTGTGTTCTTGCCCAAAAGCGTATACTGCGAACCATTGCTGGTGTACCCAGTACTTTTAGCTGCAAAGCATTATTTTCAAAGTATCGGATTTTAACGGTACCTTCATTGCTTTTGTTTGAGTTGGCTGTATACATTTTTAATAATGAAAAAATGTTTAAAAAAATAAGGATTTTCATAATGTGAACACTAGGTATAATGAGTTTTTCCATGTGCCATATGGCAAATGTACTGTTTTATAGAGGGTGTAAAAATATGTAGGTAGTGTAAAATATTTTAGGAGTAATAGTATAAATAGTAATAAAATAAGTAGAAAAGTCTAAATAAACATGGATCCGCAAAGTAACGGTTGCGGAGATATGGACCACTATTCGTTTTTCAAACATTTTATTTTATTAGGAATAAACCAACAAAGGAAGCTTTTAACAAACAAAAAACAAAGTTACAGAAGATGTTCAAAGTACCCTCCGTCCATTTCAAAGCAGGTACGACATCTTCGTCTCAACGATATTTGAACTCTTTCGAAAACACCCTCCTTGGTTTGGATTTCTTGACACTTTTGATTAACCCGTAGCTGCAGCTCTTCCAGGCTATTTACAGGAGTACCATACACTAATGTCTTCAAATATCCCCAAACAAAGAAATCTAGAGGGTTCAGATCAGGCGATCTTGGATGCCATAAAACAGGTCCGGCCCTTCCTACCCATCTATGTGAAAAAGTTTGGTGTAAATGCTCTCTGACGGCCATGGAAAAATGAGCTGGAGCACCATCATGCTGGAACCACAAAAGCACCAGTGAAAGAGTTCGAATATCGTTGAGACGAAGATGTCGTGCTTGCTTGGAAATGGACGGAGGGCACTTTGAACATCTTCTGTAACTTTGTTTTTTGTTTGTTAAAAGCTTCCTTTGTCGGTTTATTCCTAATAAAATAAAATGTTTGAAAAATGAATAATGGTCGGTATCTTCGCAACCGTTACTTTGCAGACCCATGTTTATTAAGACTTTTCTGCTTATTTTGGTTCATACTATTACCTCCTGAAATATTTTACACTCTTTTTTTAACACCCTGTATAAATCTCCTAAAGTATTTGGTTTAAGGATATTTAACGAATTACCTGATAGTATTAAAACTGTAAATCTATTACCTCATTTAAAAGTACTCTTAAGCTGTTTTTGGTCAAAAGATGTTTGGACTCTATTAATGACTTTTTCATGTAAACAATGTAGGTAAGTCTTTGACGATTTCTATACAATTGTCTCATAGTTGTCTACAGAAATAAAGATTATTATTGTTATTAACAAAATAATCATGCAGATAAGAATCACAAAATAATAGTACATTATTAATTGACAAATGAATAATTCATTATATTTTCATCAAATTATTTAAGTAACTGCAACTGAGAATAACAAAATTATATACTACATTAAATGTTTGCACTATATATTACACTAGATTACAAAAAATGATTATTTTTAATGCTACAACCTATCGAAAATTATCTTGACAATAAAAACCATTTTGTGACGTCAGCCGTAACGTATGTAGTCTGAATTCTTGCCGCAACTATATGTATAATATGTTGTATGCCTGATATGAGTTCTTAATCATTTGCTGAATGGTGTTTTTTTTTGCCCTAAAATTCATCTTTTATATTCGCATTTATTCGTTACTTTCTCTTTACTTCTCCATACTTTCCTGTATTTCCTCATACTTCCTACGGCGTACTTCCTTTACTTCCTCTTGCTTCTCCAGTACTTCCCTTTTAAGTACACCTACTTCCTCAATACACGGACAAGTATCAAATTGTTTAAAATGAGTATCAGTCATGTAAAAAACATAAAATAACAAAATTGCATCTTGCAATTGCAATTGCATCTAGATATCATAACGTTTCAGTTTTTTAAAACCATCTTCAGATCAAAAATCTTGATATTTTCTCCTTTCGTCAACTTGTTTACCGAAAAAAAATTGGTTTTGCCAAACAATTCAATTTATTTACATAACATTATTTAATCTCGGGAGACAAATATTTTTTGATGTAATGCTCACTTTTTTGTCAAAATTAAATTGATTTATTTGGTAAGAAAATTCTATTTTTTTGATAAGTATTTATTTCATTGATACAAATAGTTATTTTTTTGGGGTTTTCTTATAAAAACTTAATTTAAAAAAATATGTTCAAATAAATATATTTTTTTCAATTCCCTAAACAATGTCAAATCTGTATAAAAATATCATTTTTGAAATAATAAAAATGATTTTTGATTGAAATTAATGTGCATTTCGAATCAAACAGGTAATGCGTTTGTTACATATTTTTAATTGAGGGATGTGAAAAAGAAAAATATATAATTTTTTAATTCTTTTTGATTTTAAATGAAGCTTCATTAGGTTATATAATCTAAAAACCCATAAATTAAAAAAATCAATTGGCTAACATAGTCGTATCATCGAAAAAAATTTGAAAAAATAATTGTCAATCGGTGCCCGCTAGATGTAGCTATGCTATATTTCGCATACTTAGGTATATCGGATTTGAGAGACATGAACGAACAGCCAGGGTTAATCGTTAACTCACCACTAACATGTGGCGTACTGATTAGAGCTAATGAACTCGAAACCGGTATATGTTGACTATTTGCTATCGATTTTTCAGGTGTAATTCAATGCTGGTCGGGGCACTAGCCCGCAGTTGTTTCCTGAGCTATAAGTTGTTGACTTAAACAAACAGATGTATAATTGGAAAAAAAATCCGCACAAAAATAATGTTTTATCATAAATCTAATTAAATCATCACCAGAAGTGTAAAGGAAGTCATGTTTTTTATGTTAAACAAATGCTTTCTTAACACGAAATAACTATACTTTTGCTTTTTCAAAAAAATGATTTGGAATCAGGAAATAGATATTTGTTTGATCCCATACAAATAAATAATTTATTTGCATCAAAACAATTTTTTTTTTCGGTGTATGCAAAATGATATTTTATGGGATCTTCTATTTTTGGATATTCCATTGAAAGTAATAAACAGTCAATATTTTGGAACTATTTATAGTATTCAAGGTGTAACAGAGAAGCAGGTCGTTTGATACATAGGGATTATCCAGGTTGTTATGCCGTGCCCTCGGTAGCTGGTCGCTGCCAGAAACAGAGTTAAAATGCACATCCTAGCATTAGCCGGGGTTTTTTTACCTGCCTTGGTTGTCCTCGGACTAGGCTCTGTGGGGACAGACCCGCTATTGGTGTCTCTGGGCCCACCCATATGTGTGCAGCGACCGAGGTCACAGCATAACAACCCGGAAAATCAAATGATAGCACCGGCCGTAAAAGGCTAAAAACCACTATAAAAAAACAATCACTATACTACTCTACTTAGCTATATTTTTAATAACCCAACCCTCATGGACATTATTATTGCAAATGACGTCTAAAACAGAAGTTACTTCTGTCTTCTGTTTAAAATTCGTTCTTTTTCGAGATAAATTTCATGTTCGATAAGTGATACAACGCTAGAATTTGCCGAAGTTTTAAATGTTCTGATATACATAGCTTTTAGTATAGGGATAGCCACGCAATGAGATGACCTGCTTTTTTGTTACATCCTGTATATGCATTTTAATCATTTAAAAAACTAACTACAGATTTTAGAAATTTTGGTTCATAATCATTTCGTTCCTTAAGAGTAAAATAAATATAACTTTAAATTTCATTTATAAGTGGGCTTGAGCGGAGTTATCATATTTTTTTTTATGCAGATTCTTTAAACGCAATTCTTCGTAGAATTTATATTATTTATTCTGTCGTTTTATTTGTGCGGTAAATCTTATGCAAATCTGTCGTCCAGTGAAGATAGGATACACGTAGGAGTTTACACAAAGGAGGCGTGGAAAAAATTATACAATACAAATTAACATGTAAAAATATAAATATTTACCATCGTATCCATCTAATAAGAACAAACACAATTTGGCTACATGATTAATAGTAACTTATATCAATGTAATCCTAAGAAAACATTCTACCCAAACCTGTAAATTTATACAGGGTATGTTATTAAAACAGTGCATGTCTATATCTTAATAACACCATTTGTTTCTAAAGTATAGATAATTATTTGATCACAGAGTTTTTCACAGTTTATTGTTATGTATACCGAAATATTTTTTTATTGTCTTTTAGGTTTCCTTGAGCACGTGATAAAAGTTTTTGTGCTTAGTGATAGGGCGCCGTATTATTGATATTTTCTACAAATACAAGTAATTTTAGACATTTATCTTCTCCTATTAATTTATATATTAATTATTCACCTGCTTTTGAGCAATTAATAGTATCAATAAACAAATAGCGTGAGTTTTTATAGTGAGTTATTATAACTCACGCTGGGCTTCTACAATGATAATTCGGTATGTAAATAGTGTACGCAGTAAATTCTTTGAAATTTTTAAGCCGATAAATACGTTCCATTGATGTAAAATGGAAAGAATTTTTAACAAGTGGAAAGGAATGAATAATTAAAAGACTTTAAAATTATTAAGATGCCAACGCCTCTTAGTAGGCGAAACTGTCAATTATTATCATTGAGGGGGACTAATGTCATTTGATATTTTACCAAAATAATTTTGACGTTTTCAAATCAATTTCTAATAATAGTCCTAAAAAAGATGAATGTTATAGTCGTAGATAAAGTATAGTATTCAACTTGCGGTAATGGTCATAACTCACTTGATGAATTACAGCACTCGCCTGCGGCTCGTCCTGCAAACTTCATCTGCTTGAGTTATGACCTGCGTTACCGCTCGTTAAGTAATATGCTATTAAGAACTGAATGATATAGAGCTTAGCAAATAACAGGAATGCTATCTGATGCCACCTACGACTATTCAAAGGTACCGAAGTAAAACGAATATATAACGACAGAAAACGGTCTGACCAATAAATTTTTAGGTACAAGTCTTACGTATTTTTTTAAATTTAACTGTAGATGTAAATATTGTTATAGCATAAACTTATATAGTTCTACGTATAAGATTATTCACTTTTGTTTACAAATATATGAAAATAATTGTTAAAATATGGAGTTAGAATAGCAAAATAATGCGTGTTTTACAAACGCTTTTTAAAAGTTATTATCTTATTTGAGGAGAATTTAAATAGTAAAAGTAGTAAACAAAATATCAATAATTTTATTTTTGATATTATTTTTATTCTACGTGTTTTATTTTTCCAGACTTCTGTACCTATAAACACCACAAATTTAGTCATTTTACGGCGAGAAATACGACGACCTTAATTTACTTTTCACAAATAAATAAAACATAATAACTCAAAAAGTAAATGAAAGTAATCGCTGTCAGTGATTTGTGAGTAATTCTTAAGAATTATTATAAGAAAAATCTGTACTTCTTTTCTCTGTGGTGTGTTTTGTTGACGAAAAAACTTAGCACTGAAAGTTTACCGAAAGGTCGCTGTCACATCTTGTATGTAGTATTATTGCTTAGTATGTTTTAATTATCTATATATGCTTTTGCTATACCTTCTTTTTATACGAAGTTTTGTTGTGCATTTTGAAAAAAACAGCTGTTGTCGCGGCCAACAGGTGCCGACTACGACCTCCCTTGAACTTGTCACATCTTCACGGCCTTTGAGTGTTAAATCATTAATCAATTACACACATGTAAAATCGGATTGTTATTTCATTACAGGTACACATTTTCTAATAAAATTTATGGACACTTGTCATTGCATTAAACGTATCAACAATTAACGTTCCGATCAGAACGACAAAGAAGGTTCTGGTGAAAACTATGATACGAGGAATATGGTTTTCGCTTGGCTCAATTACTTATAATAGAAGCTAATAACGATTGATGGGAGAAAGTAACACACATTATTGGACCAGAGGGAACGTGAAAAATTCAAACAGCCGGAAGTGCGGCTGGAACTTTGAGTTTTGTATAATCATTTTTGTCATTTAGGCCAATCGCAGATTGAGGCATATCGCAAACATCGACACTACGCAGAACTTTTATGTAGAACATATTCTCTGACAAGTACCAAATAATTACAAATATAGCAATGCTGCGTAGTAATAGTAATCATTGTTATTTTTTTATTATTATTAATAGCACAGAACATATTACCAAAAATGTAATTTTTTTTTCAATATTTCCAACATATTCTTAATGTTCTATATTGAAATATTTCCGCTCGGTGTACTAACTTGAACCCTAAATCATCAGTATTGAAATCAACGTTGAATCATGTTTAAGTAAACTTTTGTTGCTAGCATTGACTTGGATACACATTTTGGAATCAGCAACTCTAAAGCTAAAGTGTTGGGTTAGATAGATATATTGGCATATATTTCTGGCCTCTTGAATATAACAAAATACATAATTGATAGATGGCGTTAATGATATACATTCGGATTATCAACTTCTACATATCATAATGGTTCTCGATGTATTGGCCAAGGGAAAGAGAATTTCATCATCTACTACGATTAGTTCTCAGATGAAATAGAGAATCAGAAATATTGAATAAGCTATCAAGAGGTTACTTGAGAGCCATTAAAATGATATATTTGTAAAAACAGCGTGTCTACCATATAAACAAGGATGTACTGATAATATAATACTTTGAGATGGATAAGATTATCCTTTCTCAAGACGGCCAAATGTTGACCATTTTTGAATTACAATGCAGAAGGCATTAAGTAAAACAAGAGGAACATCTGCAACTTATACAATACCAAAATTCTAATAAAAGACAAATTGTGGCAATAGAAATTCAGAAAAATCAAAATACTTAGTTTCAAACTACAGTCGGGAATGATATCAAGCAGTACCCAAAGGGACAGGCAAAAAAGCTCACAGGAGATATATACAATCAATGATGATCTGATAGTAGTAACACATACCTATCTTTTCAAAAAATATCAGTCTTCCACCTGAGGATTGCTATTTCATCTTTGTCTAAAATTTAGATTGTCCAATTTTGGAATATACTAGTGAGAAGGATCAAGCGATTAATCAACGGAACGCCGAAACCAGCAAGTTGTTATAGAAGTCTTTATATCTTAAGGAATTCATTCTGTTCATGAAAATGTAGAGTGAAAATTTCTCTCCTGCCCCAACTTTGCTTCTACTAATTCTCGCATCTTTTGGCTTTCGACAAAGTTTTGGAAAAGAAATGGTTAAGATAGTATGCAAAAATGTGTATTATAAAAATAATAGCGAGTAAATTATTATCCAGTGCTTACTGTTTCTAAACACCTTGTATGAACAATTTCTGGTGGTATAAGAAATTAATGGAATTAATACTTGGTTAGTGTGTCAACAGAATACTTATTCTTCCTCTTTTGTTGATAGTGACCGTACACAGCAATCTCTCGATCTCGCGAATTCGTGCAACTCGCTTATACCAATTAAAGGACCTACCTTCTGATACATTTTCTTAATTAAGTGTAAATTGAAATCTCCATGATTTGCCATGTATGGGTACTTTTACTAGCCGGTACTAATTAACTGTTTTCTTCTTTAGGCATCTACTTCGGTAACCTATGTATATGTATTTTCAATAAATTGAAAAAATGTAATAATTAAATTATTACTTTGTCTAACATTATTATTTTGCATTGATAATAAATATAAGATGTAACAAATGCTTAAACCTGAGTATATTTTACAATTTAAATACAAAATTCTAATAAAAGTACATATACAATCTAAACAAAATAGAACCAATATACAAGGTATTTCATTAAGAACAGAATATAGCTTAATGATATTTGTTCAGGGCTATTAAGCCCAAACAAGCTTTAATAATATATTGCATTTTCCCATTCTTTATGACACGCTGTATAGCGTAACGTTTAGTGTATTTTTTTATGTATATTATTTCCTTGGTATTTAATTATTATGGAAGAACATACAATTCTGCAGTTTTAAACAATTGTATACTGTTCAGGTAACGAATGTAAGATTTACTTATTTTAGGGGCAAAGATTTTTGCCATATCTGCGGCGTGTCGATGTGATAAAGTATTTCAAATAAAAATTGGAGATATTGAAGGTTTGGGAAATAGATTACTGATCATTCTGCCAACTACAAAAACAAAGAAAACAATATTCGATTATAAGCGAGTATTTAGACATGTATCGGAAATATATTACCGCAAAACCTACACAAATAGATAGTAACAGATTTTTTTTAATATTAAATACATTGATATTTGGGAAAATGCCAAAACAAGTTGCTGCATTCTCAAATTGAAATATGCTCATGAATAAACCGGACATTGTTTGCATAGAACTCCAACTTAAATTCAGGAGTTGATATCACAACTTTAAAAATGCGTGGTGGATGTAAATCTTCAACGGTACCAGTTTGTTAGCAAAAAAATTCCTACTGCAATTACATCAAGAGCTGGAAGCAATTTTTTAAATAATTCAACCACTTTGGAGGATTCGGTAGTACATAAACCATTTACTAGTGAAAATACTTCAACCTACATAGACAAAGTAAATGTTTCACAACAATATGTTACAGACTATTTTAATTTCATCAAAGAATAATTTTTAATTAGCGGTAGTAATAATGATTCTAATGCCTAGACAGTAAATGTGAAAAAACTCATTATTTATAGATTTATTTGTTTATTTTTAAAACATATTATTTTTAACAATCAATTCTGAAAGTATTTATACGATTCGGTTATACAATTTTTTTTCTGTAACATAATGGGGTTGCATGAATTTTATATTGGCTTCAAATATATTACAGGGTGATCATTCGACATACCTTACCACATACCTTATTTATATCAACTATATTTTGTATGTACTCTTGTGTATGAATAATAAAGGCAATATTATTATTATTATTATTATTATTATTATTATTATTATTATTATTATTATTATATTGAAAAGTCGGAAGATGTGTCTGCGACAATAATCACATAATAATTAATATTAATAAATTGCCATGGAATATAAACAAAACCGCGTTGTCGAATACGCGATATCATTACACACGCGGTTTGTTTCCGTGAATACCGGTGCAGGTTACGGCGTTTGTTTATTGTGACATATGTAGGTCATAGATACATAGTGTAAATACTGTGTAGGTAATGCGATAATTATTAGTGGTGATGTGGTGAGCTTGCTTTCGTCGCGCTTAATTGCCCTATACCACATTTTTCTTTTATTTTATTTTTTGACACATTTTCTGTACGTAATGACATAATGCAATGTTTCTTCCATTTGCCCGGTGAGATGCACTTTCTGTGCCCATTTTACGAGTTTATTTTGCAACTTTATTCAATACCAATATCTATTTAACACAATAACACCTAATAATATCACAAATGATAAATTAACTCTTCTAAACGTATGTACTAAATTGTCCGAGAGCATGGCAATCGTGTACAGATATGAACTAAAGCACACTGCTGTATGTAGGTACACACATAGGAAACTGTATTTGGAAAAGTCGTGCAAATTGTTTAGAATTTTATTTACTTGCAGTTCTGAATCGACGATTATTAACATGTTGTAGTAAGTTTTATTTTTCCCCATTTTTTTAAGTATCTCAATATGCAGTTATAAGAAAAAAATCATAATTTTTCCTATAGAAACGAATCAAAACTATTTTTTGTTTTCAATTAAAATATGGATGTTGCTGGGCGAACGAAATAGCAGTAGTCTAACGGAGTAACCCTGTATATCACTTTTTATTTTGGAATCGTGCTTTATTGGGTGGTGCAGAATTAAAATATTTATGACTCAAGCCCAGCCAAACATTGACATTGTGTTTTTTCTAACAGTATTTGTTACCATATCAAAATCGGCTATGCGTAGTTATGCGCGAAACGTTAAACAAATAAGTGCGGGAGGAATTTTAAATAAAGGTGTGGGCTGCTGCTTTGATCTTACGCTAATTAAGTTTTTCTTTCGAATTTTTGTAGTTATGTAAAAAAAACCCGACTACTCGTGTAGTCTACTATAAGTTGATGTTGTCATACTTGCCTCGGCTCCCATATGCTGCACTTTATATCGACCTTCATTTAATTAAACCAGACGTGTTTTGATTTGCTAGGTCAACACCTTCGGCGATTAATTAGTGTAGTTGTATTCATTTCGTAAAATTTTAATCTCTTAATCGCTCAAAATACGATGGAAATTTGGTTTTTCAAATAGTACAGGGTATATCACAAGCGATCCTTTTGGTCAATCCTCAAATTACTTTACCTGATTTTTATAATATATAGTCAACCCAGAAAATTTGAAGCCGATCTGATAAGCAATTTTTGAAATATACGAGGTTAAACTGGAATTAAACGCTTGCGCGTGGTGACGTTACTGCCTCCTACAACTTCTCGACACTCATTCGTTTCGAACTCAGGCAAGGGCCTCTCTGTGTTAAACTAAAACAGATTAGCAAAAGCTAACAACTTCTAAAATTCACAACAGCATAGAATGTTGTTAAAAGCATATTTGTCAAATTTATCGATAGTAGATTTAATTATGATGATGGATTATTTTAATACAAATCATCAATTTGTAAGTGAAAGGTGGAAAAATGCAATGGTAAGTTCTAAAACAAAACCGTTAATAGCAGCTAGATTTTTAAAATAATATAGGTAGATATTTAACTAAAAAATAAGTATATATTATGCTACAAAATTAATAATCAAATGGAATGATTTACAAAAAAACGAAATATTTGTTTTATTATTATAGGTACCTATTAGCGATCCTTTCAAATTTTAGTGAATTTAAAGTTTGATTACTACCTTACCTATACAGGGTATGTAAACAAACCTTCAATTTTTTTCTTTTGACTAAATATTTAAAATTTTATATGAAAATATAAAATATCTAAGAAATTATATATAAGATCTTCAATATACAAGTGTCTTCTAACTAAAAAAACTCAATATAACACAATAACTCTAAAAATAATTAAGTATATGTTTAGTTTATAAATCTTATTCTTCAAATTCAAATGCATACTAATTTCAGTAGCTTTATTAGAATTTAGTAGCTTAATTTCTTTTATTGGGTCACCTTGTAAATCCAAATATTAAGCAATCTAGGTATAAACTTGATATTAAAAGAACTAATAACGTATCTACGTAACAAATATTTATTTATATTGAGTTAAAGAAATATGTCGTGCTTCATTGCTTTTTGCCATGTCTTGCGTATTGGAATTCCGGGGTAAACTAATAAATAATTTATCTGGATATTTTATCATTGTACAATACAATATCTAAAGTTTGATTGTTTTCTTTTAGTGTCTCTAATAACACCTTTAACATTTAAATTTTCCATAACTGAAATAGAAACTGCAATTTTAACGAAGTCGACGGTCCTCCTACGCTTCGTATTCTAAATGCAAGCAAATGGTAATGAGTGCATTCTGTCGTACTATAGGAGGCAGTGACGTCACACAGCGGTTTACGCGAGTCCGTAAAATCAAATTATTTTAAAGGCTTTAAAAGAGTTAGAAAATTATAATTTTTGTCAGATCTCACTAAAATTATAAAATCATTTAGAATGAGTAATAAAAAAATGCTAAATGACTCCATACTGCAAAATACACAGTTATCTACAGACGCTTTGTTTCCAAGATACAGGGTGTTGATGCTACAAAAGTAATTGTCAATCTCACAAGCTACATAGCAATTTTTTTAATTTTTCATAAAAAATATTGTAGGCCTCTATTATGAAGATAAAGTCAGTGAAAGAGGTTTGTAAAAAAAATAATATTCGGTAAACAACAACTAGGTGAACGAATTGTACAAGATGCTATCAATAAAAATCATTTTTAAAATTTTAATTTTGACACCCTGTGCTTTGAAAATGGAGCTCGAAATTGAAAAATGGCATAAGAAAAGCCCCATTATTTTGATCCAAAAAATATGTGGTTAATGGCTTGACTTACTAATTTGCAACACCCTGTAAAAGATATTTTAGGATAATATACCGTAAGTTCCGGCGATAGTAGAATATTTTTAGTATTATAAAATTTTAGCACTATTTTTTCCTGTTGTGATTTGTGGTCTTTACAATTTATCCGACAAACTGATCATAGATTTGAGAAATTTATTCAATATGTAAAAAATTGTCCCAAATGCAGCAACTAGTAACAATTTCTTTATCATTTACTTGAGTTAAATACTTTGTCTAATAACTGCGAATTCAAAAAAACATTATGATTTTTTTATCTTAACTTAGATTAATTTTCTACAACGTTCGATTGTGCCAATTCCAACATTATTTTTCTCCCTTTTTTTTGATGGGATATTTCCGTAATAAATCGATGGCAAATAGTACCTACGATCTATTTTCGACTCTTTGTGAATGATACCTATTTGTACGAAGCAATATATACCTTCCCGATGTCGCGATAACAGCAAAATATGAGCAGAACGTACCATTCTCTGACCTACAAATTAATGTTACCGGTGCCGGCAAAATGTTTCAATGTGCTTGTATTCTGACAGAACCGTAATTAGCCACTGTGTCGAATACAAGAAGTAAATTATCGCCTTTATACGTACCATAGAAAATAATGGGTACTATATTTATCATCATTTAATATTCTAAGAATTTAATATGATTGTGCAAAACAAAACTAGTTTGGAAACTCATTACTCATCTGATACAAATTTCAAAAAAAATATTAACTACCTTCTCTTCAGCTGTTCTGTTAATTTCAGTTGCAATAGAAAACATAAATAATTAAACAACTTACCTGTTAAGATCTGATTTTCCGGCTTTAGAACTTTAATTGTATTGAATCCTAAAAGCCTTAAAACGGAACTATAGTCTGTTTAGAAATGAAAGAGAGTAATAAAAGAGAGTAATGAAAGCTTATTATATATGCAAATCGTAAATAAATGTAGTACTGGTGCTTATGCAATATTTTTTTATTATGTATTATCGGTATAGATGAGGTGTACTTTTAAAAAAACTTTGTGTGACCGGGTTGTACTAAATTGTAGCAGGTAGCTAAAATTTAATCCCCGTCTTTGTCTATGCCGCTTCAATTTCTCGGTCCATATTTCTTATAAGTAAACAATATAAAAACAGCATTTCAAAACTAGAGGCTACTTTAAGCATCATAACCGGGTTAAGAGCGTTTTTAGTAATTCAAATAAAATTATTCAATATTATTATCAAAATATTTATTTAAATTTAATGGATAGACTTTTATTCCACACAAAAATATATGTATTTTGAAAATTCAAATTATGGGGAGTAAATGTAGTGTTGTATAAATGTACAAAAAAGAAAATAAAAAAGTAGGTATATTAAAATTCATCCACTGAATATTCTGATGAATTATCTTCGTCTCCTAGATTGATAACTATAGGTTCCACAGTAACGTCAATTAAATTATCGAGTTCCCACATTTTCTCCTCTTCTTTTTGTACATGATGTATAATACATCTTTGCCAGTTATCTACAGTTACTCGTTCCAAGGAATTTTTTAACAAACTTTTCACGTCACTTAATTTAAACGTCGTATTATTTCGCACTACATCTCCTTTTACCTGCACCCAGACTAATTCGACTGCGTTAAGTTCACAGTGATAAGGTGGTAACCGTAGTACCGTTATTTGGCGATTTGTTGTCATTTCATCGATAACATATTTTTTCTGATCTTTATTAAGATTGACAAGTGTCAAATGTTCCTTTTTCACCATATTTGTTTCAAAAGAAATGTTTTTTTCGGATAACCATTGAATTATATCGGCTTTCCTCCAAGCAGTCGTAGGCGTCCGCTCGGTCTGCCGTGAATGGTAACTGGCATTATCCATAACAATTACAGACCCAGGAGGAATAGGATCCAACATCTGTGTAAAATACTCTTCGAAAACATCTGCGTTCATATCTTCGTGATAGTCACCTGTATTTTTAGATTCAAATAAAAGTAAACCGCCATCTACAAAACCACTGGCACTACCTATATGTGTCACTATTAATCTTCGCCCTTTACCTGAAGGTGCCTTGAACTCTGTTGAAAGTCCATCCAAAAATGCTTGTCGAAAACTTTTTACATTTTTATCTTGCCATACTATTGTTACAGTATATCCCTCGTTGACCCAAGTTTCGTCTAGATAATAAATATTCCTCCCTTCGTCACGGAATTTTCTAATTGATCTTAAGTAGGATCTTCGCCAACAAATAATTTCATCTTTATCGATAAGAACTGACTTCCTGTTCTGCTTTTCCCAGCAACAATTCAACTCTCGTAAGACGGCCCATAATTTGCTTCTGATGTTTGACAAATCGTTGTCCTCTGAAAGTTCACTTAAAATTTTGTTTAGCGTTGGTATTTCTTTTTTAAAATAAAATGAGTGTACTTTTCTGCGAATGACATTTTTGAAGAAATCAACTATAACGACTTTTGACCTTCCTGTAGATGATTTTGGGGGATTTACAGCTTCTTGTTTATTTTTTGTTTCCTTTAAAAGTCTTTAGATAGTCGATTTTCCAATCCCTGTCATTTTGTAACACTTTTCCACGATGTCGTCAACACTGTTGGTAGGATTTTGGTGTTTAAATACATTTAATATAATAATCTTCTCATTCTGAGATAGCGCACATCTTTTCACGCGTTTAGCAGGTACGTAATCTGATAAGCTCGACATTTTACCCAAACAATATTATATCAATAGTCACTAAACACAAGTCAAATTTTACTCTACTGCACTAGCACGTCTTCGTATATTCAGCTCTAAGACTGGATAGTTCTGTTACAATATACTGGCTCCTGCTCTATGATGTATCCAGTAAAATATAATAATGTACACCTATTACCTGTTAGCATTAGTGTTACCCGATAATTACCTGAAACGAAATATTACCACGCCCATGGCCGGTTCTTGTCTCGGAATTTTATTACTCACTTTCATTTCCAAACAGACTATAATAGATTTGTCGTAAAAAAATGTAAAGTTCTAACAATATGAAGGAGTACGTACTGTACTAGTAATAAGCCGCGAAATTCGTTTTAAAGAGTTTCATTATTATTGCAATAGATAGTACACATCTAGGATTTTACGTTTATAGAACAAATACATAATTATTGTTAAATGTCATGTAATTGTTTTTCAAATATTCCTAACCAAAATTGTTAAGTTATAACAAATTCCACTAAATCGACTATAAAATACGAACCAATTGTTTCGAGTGTCTCTACCACTTTAATTAAACTTATTGAAATTACAGTAACCGTTGTATTACACGGAGTATTATGTATCTACGCCAATGAAAAGTTTCCACACCATCGTTGTCGAGACACAAATTTTTAAATAAAACTCTCAAGCAACTAAACTTTGTTACCCCGTAAAAAATCTTAAATTGTATGTATGATGAGACTATTAATTAAATTTTAAAAATAGCTCACCATTTTACAAAAGGGTTTAAGGTCGCCGTATTTGGTGTTTTTTAGGTACAGAAATTTCGAAAAATTGAACACCTAGAGTAAAAGTAATTTCGGAAATAAAATTATTGATATTTTAACCACTTTTACTATTTAAATCAAATAATATAATAACTTTTAAAATGCATTTCTATGACACACATTATTTTGCTTTTTTAACTCCACAATTTAACAATTATTTTCACATATCTGCTTATAAACAAAAGTGACAATCTTATATGCAGAACCCTGTAAGTTTATTTTTTAACAATATTTACATCTACAGTTGAATTTAAATAAAACACGTATTTTGAAAGATTCCTGTACCTAAAAATGTGTTGGTTAGACCATTTTCAGCCGTTATATGTTTTACTTCGGTACCTTTGAATATTCGCTGGTGACATGAGATAGCATGCTGTTATTTGCTAAACTTTATATTATTCAGTTCTTAAATGTCTAAAATTACTTGTATTTGTAAGAAACACTATTTCAAGAATACAGGGTCCTTAACCTTTCTCTTGATGAGTTATTCGACCTTACTAATAAAGTTTTTAAAAATAAGATAGGCACTTTTCATTGGCTCACTCTATATATACCAAAAGTAGGTATAATCAATTTATTGTGTCGAAATATAAAACGGATTTAACTGAAATAGTCGAACTGGCGTGCTTAAAAAAATAACATTTCGAATAATAAAATCCAAACAATTGCTTCCGGTACAATATATATTTGAATAATTTACTTTAATCAATCAATACGTGGATGCGCTAAAGTGATATAAACTTTATCTGCAAATTCCATTGATATAAATTGTTTGCAGCCTTAAATTTGGCTTCTAAAATGGTAGTTGCTGCAGTCACTGTACTCACAAGTTTAAGATAAAATTAAAGTACTTTTATATTTCATCATTGAAATTATAAGAATAATCGTTAAATAGTTTGTTTTTTTTTCGTTGGACACTAGTATTATTTATTTAAATACTAAAACAATGAATACAAAAGATAGAAGTATTGTTTTATGTAAGGTAAACATTTTGCAGACCTGTAGACACTGTTTGCTGTTAAAAACTAATATTTACTGAGGTATTTCAGTGTATTGTGCATTGAAACTGTTCTAATAATAATCTTTGTAAATATTTTGTATTACTCAAATTATTGCATTTGTCCTTTCCAGCGATAAAAAAATATAAAATTGTCCTTCGTATGTTAATACAAGCTACATGTAATAAAATAATGACATTGAAAACTTTATCTTACGGGTTAATATCTGGGTTGCATTTATTCCTGCAGAAATTAGGGAACCCCCATTTTAAATGGAAATTAAAAATATTTTTCATAATGAAAAAGAATAAATAAGTGTCGTTGTGTCAAAATATTTATTATTTAAACAATCTAGTTTGCATTGTCTCATTTTTTCTTGTGGATTAAAGGCTTGTTAATTCCCTTATATAATTAATGACTATTATTTTCTTCTGCCAGTGCAAGAAACAAAGAACAGAAAGAAGTAAAGAACTTTAACTTAATTTTTCTCTAAAAACGTTTTTCCTAGTATACTTCTTTTGTATTATCCTTTGGAGTTTGCAAAACCCTGAAGATATTTGAGACATTTTCACTTTTAACATATTTTTCCTTCAAGCATACTCCTCAAACTGTTGGCATCCAAACCACAGCTCTTGAAATGGTTTGCAGGTTTTTGTCAATACAAAGTTAATATTTTGACATCTTTGCCTTTGCCGATTTAGCTCGCGATTTAGAGATAATTAATAAAATCACTTTTCAGAGTAACAACACTACATTTGAAAACCCAACATTAAAGACAAAAACTTTGTATAATTTATGCCTACTCATTTTCCAACATTAGCTCATTTCCTCCCTCAGTTTTTTTAAACGAGACATCCGCTACTCGAGTAAAAGGAAAACTTGTTATGTTAACATTATTTCCAAATTACAAAAATCAGAAATTTATATTGGTATTCCAGGTACTGGAGGCTATATCGTGATAGAAAGTTTGGAAAAATACCTTTCACATAATTTTAGAAATGATAAAAAAGAGTTCAATATTTTTTTACAATCGATTTGACAGAAATTATAAAGAAAAACATGGGGAATGACCTTTTTTATTTTTTATTTAAATATTTCGAACATACAACTCTGTATCCTATTGTAGCTAATAGGTTGAAAGCAGATGAGAAATTACTAGCACTACTCCTGATGAATTACTAATTCTTAAATAAGCCAATTGTAAAGCAGATCACGTGCTCGATGTACCGTCCGTGTACTGTTGGTCCATTCGGGATGTTGTGGGTCACTGTCTTTGCAGTTAATTCAATTATGTACCTCCATTTCTTAATAAAGTTCAAATGGATAATTGATGTATTTTCTTGGCGCTTTATATCTTTTTTTTTGGGATAAAGTAGCTCCAGCAGTGTACTTCTCAGAATAAAGGCAGACAGCTGTTTTATGATGCCAAAAAAAAACAATTAAGAAATTTATATAGCAGCTGCAAATTGATCTATAGAATTACGTGTCGTTTTTTATAAGAAATATCACGTTTTAATCAAAATATTGTAATGTCTTCCAATGAAAACAAGACTTCCTATCTGCAACTTTATACAAAGTTCTTTATTCCCCTTTCTTTTGAAAAAGACACCTTTTAATAATAACTACGACGGTGTCATATTATTGGTTCAGTTGCCTAAATTTAAAATACGAGTATGTGTTTGTTATACAGGGTGTCCAGTAAGTGTATGGCATAGTTTCGTGAGTGTATAGAGGAGGTCAAAATAACGCTTGTTTGTCATAAAAAATGTTTTCCTAAAGTGCCCCTTAACGGAGAGTCTCTAAGGGGTACCCAGCGATTTACCTTTTCGGCTCTAACTTTTGAACCGACCTGTACAATTTAATGAAATTTTAATATTTTATGGCTCATAAAACCATTACAGTAAATGTTTTACACTGTCAGGGATGTCAGAAACGGACTTGCCACCATACTCGTTGTGCCAAAATTTTGACAGGTGTCATTTTATAGAGGTGAAAACTTAATTTTTAAATACTTTGGTCATTCCTCTTTAAAAAATATACTCTACATTTGTTTCGATAAAATTGACCGTTTTCGAAAAAGAAGTATACTTACCGGACATCCTGTATTACCAAGGCTCTGTTACATTGGAAATAAAAATAGTTATTATAAACAAAGCACCTCTTCATTTATATACAGGCTGATTCACAACTTATCTAAAAAAAAAATTGGAAATAGGTGCCTCATGAAAAATGACAATAGGTATCGTAAAAATTTTTTTTGTGAAATCCTTGTCCTAGATTTTGAGAAAAAAATATTGAAGTAGTAATATTTTCAACCTTTACATCATTGGACTACTGTAGTCTCCAGCGATTCCGAATATTGAAATCCGCTTACTTAAGTATTAACGTTTTTGTGATGCGAGTGTTTACAATAGTTTTTCAAAGTGCAAAAATGGCTGCGTATATCAATTCGAAGTTGATAGATGTCGTTTTAATTTATAGTGAAGTGAAAATGCTTTAGCAGAACGATTTCCCAGTAAGCATATGTCAAATGCAGCTACTTTCAACAATATGCAGTGAGTGCAAGTGTAGTTTAAACGCAGGCGTGACACGGGAAATTGCAACTAAATCATGGAAGAGATGGAGGTCCAGGGCGTCCACGGCGTTTTGCAGCAGTGTGGCTATACACGAGACTCAATTATATCCGTACCATGTACAACATGTCCAAGCATTAATACCAAGAGATTGGGCGAGGAGTTCCGATACCATAGTCGCCACGATTTCCCAACTTCAAATCCTCAGGACCTTTTTTTGAGGAGACATTTAAAAAATTAAGTGTATCGCACCGAAGTGGACATTCTTGATGATTTACGCAAATATATCGTAGCTGCTTCCAATAGCTTACGAGTTACGGACAAGAAGTTGAAACATTTTTGTTACAAGAAACTGGGTAAAACGGGCGTAAAATGTTATAACATCAGCTACTTCAAATTATTTTATTAATTAAAACCACAAATTAATTCTATATTAATAACAATAGCAGCAAAAGCAGTCGAATTTGCTGTATAAAACAGTCTGTAGACTAGACTAGAGATTTGAAACAATAGGACCTCATTTACCCGAAATAAATCTTTATAGAGGTATAAAAATTGGAGATATGGTTTTTTATACTCTCAAATTTTATGCTATAGGCAGCTACCAAAGATGCCTTGGAGAAGAATATTATTTTGGAATGGCTTAAAATTAATAGATATATTCATTTGATAATTGGAATATTAAATATATCAGCTTTGTTCCTTAAAGAAAAAAAATCTGCCACAGAAAGAAATTATAAAAATGGGTTTTTCGAGAGACTATCGCAGCCGCGGATGGAACCTACATTGCCATTTTGATACCTCCTGAAGATGAGCAAATTGTATTAATAGAAACTGGTATCGTTCGTTAAATGCACAAATTATAAGTAGATGAGAATATCCTAATGATAATTGGTTAGTTGGGATTTAGGATACTCCCTCCTACCTTCCCTAATAATTTCACTTTATCTGCTGTTTTTGTACCATATCCCAGTAATTGCAATTGATTCCCCCATTTCTTATTGACAATATGTTTTGCGTTTGGACCGTTTGTCCATCCCGCGAAAACATTCGGATATTTTTCTACAAAATCTAACAAGATTTCCCATTGCTTGCTGATTATTTGTTGTGATTTTTTGCAAAAAAAAAAAGTATAACAATCCGTACACGTCAACAACTGCGGTAACTTATAGAAATGAAAATAGTTACAATTGGAAGTATAATTTTCAATTCGATCGTCAGTTGTGAACAATTGTATCGAGTTGATCAGTCAGATTTTCGTCGACATCGAATCGAGATGATCTGCCTGTAGTCAGTGTAGACACATAAGTCGGTTGAATCGAGTGCTGTCATTTAAAAATGACTTTGTCATCGTAGCATATACCACAAAGTATCTATACTTAATAGTGTAAAAATAGGGATATAATTTCTGAAATGCATTCAAATATCTACAGTGAATATATTATAATGATTCTGCTAACACTTACAATTCCCTTTAACAAGACCAGTAGTCTGCTTGTGCGAAACCGATTCTACTAGTTAGAAAACTCGACGTATAAGGGTCATAAATCTAGCTTTACTTGATAAATTAGAGGGATATACGTCGAAAAGTAGAAAAAGAAAGTAATTTATTTCCCAGAAACTTACCATCTACGTATCTACGATACAATACGTTTTTTTGTAACCAAATCCAAAAATACTTGTATTTTGTAGAAGAATGTGTTTCATTTATTTATTTATAATGATATACTATACATATTTGTGGTAGTAGATCGAAACTCAGTTGATAGTAAAAAGAAATGAAATGACATTATGAAGAATTATAAGTACGTCAAAATAGTAAATCAATTTGAATAATCTTCCTGAAACTTACTATTATTGTATGATGTGTGATAGTTGAAAAAAATTGTTTTTTGTCATTTACATACATATTACATACAGTAAATACTGGAATTAAACAAATAAACTGTTATCGATTAACGCGGTATAGCAAAGCTACTTCTAGCATTCGCTATGTTTGTCAGGTATAATTCAATGCTGGTCGGGGCATTAGCCTGCAGAGTAGTTGGTTCCTGGAATTTTGTGTTTGATATGGATTTATCTGTTTTCGTGCATATAGTAAAAGTTGAATAATCTTAATCTAAGCATACTTTTACTAATAATAGTTAACTTTTACAGATTTAGTAAAAATGGGATAGACAATACACTTTCAATTAGTTTACCAAAATGATTGTAATTACTTAAAAAAATGTTATGGCTAGAATTTTTTCACGTAGCGATAATTAGTATATTTTTATTACAATCCTAAAAAGTATGTCAAATAAGCAAAATGTAAAATAGCTACAAATTTGTAGGACCAACATAATAAGTTCTAATATCAACAAAGAACACCTAATTTTATTTTACACTACAATATTCAGAAACTACTTACATATTTAAACATTTTTACGGGTTTTTTGTAAAGTAAAAAATAATTTGTACATATAATTCAGAATGTCGTTCATTGCTTCGTTGTCATTATAAGTAGGTAATAACCTAATTTTTTGATCATCGTTTCAGGTATAAATATTTTTTGGATCTGCTGATACTTTCAAATACTAAAAAACTATTTTTTATCTTTAAGAAGCACGTACTTTTATTTTTTGTTTGTTTTGTGGCTATGCCTCAAATCAATTTTTGAACTACTTTAAGTTTTGTGTAAAAATTTCATTAAATATCTATTGGTGAATGGAACAACTAACAGTTAATGTTAAAATTTGGACGTCAGCAGTTCGAAATAAATCGCAAATTTATTTCAAAGAGTGCCATTATTATTGCAATAGATTTTACATACATACGTATTTATAAAATTTAATACAAATTATAAAACCTGCAATAAGTTATTTGTAATATTTCTGTAGTTGATTGTTTTATTAGGTTAATCCAAGATTCATTAGTAAAAGTATAAAATTTCAGTGAAAATGTAGCCTTCGCTGAGACTTCACCTTATTGTTATTGAATGTTCTGCTTTTATTGTAACAGGTACACCAAAACTGTTTAACATTTTCGTAACAATAACATTACTTGCTTAAATCCACAACGACAGACAACCCTTATTTAGACAGAATATGATCCCAAAAGTCCTTCCCATAAGCGTCATATCGAGATCGATGAAATGAAGAGGGCGTTTATTTGGATATGAATTAAAAGCAATCCAAATATTAATCTTGTAGAATGCCCTGACATTGTTTATAGCAGAGATGTTAATTATGTTACTCAAGTAGCATATAAAGAACATGATCATATCGAAACATAATTAATCTAGGTTGTAATGGGTTATCTTAGGTCTAATTATTCAGTAGTTTTAAATATGCCCATTATCACCAGTGGTGTAGAAACCCTATGGCACTTTTATTTAGAATAAAAATCGTACGCCACTGTCTGAATTAAAAAAAACGTAAGATTGTTTGGAACAAAGAATTATTCTTTGAAATTTTCTTTAAAACGCATCGTAATTAAATAATTTTTCATTTAAAATATTTCTGCATTTCGTAGTTTATGTATATTCAGGCATATTTGTATCAAAAGCTGAAGGAAACTTGAAAATCCACTGTAACAATGACACGATAATGCTAACTAAAGTAATTTTGGATAAGTATAATACCTAATTGTTTATATCATTAGTTGGAAAATATTACTAAAGCACAATAGGCCTCAAACTAGGGTTGAAAACTCTTCGAAGAAGAAAAGTATAACAAAATGAAACAATGATAGAGAAAAATGTCAAGAAAGTTATGATTCTTAATAAGTCGCGTTTTTTGCTTGTCAATCAAAAAATTTGAAGCTTCCCGTCTCTTATTGTTGCAAAATTAATATTTTAAAGTTGGCAACCCTACTCACCACGCAAATTACTAAGTGTAGATATATTTTTAAAGAACAATTCCTCAAATATGATGTATTTTAAAGAATGTTTCAAATAATAATTATTTGATCTAAATAATCAAAACTTACTGTTTTTATAATTAAGGCAGGGTACCATTTTTATTGTAAATAAAAGAGTGTCACAGACTTTCTACGCCACTGTTGATAATGAGAATATTTAAACATACCGTCAATACAACCTGCAATTATTGTTTTATCACGAATGGTTTTCAAGCAAATAAAAAATATAATAAAAATTTCTAAATATTTGACATCCTGTATCTCAGAAACGCTTAACTTTTAGATACAGTTATATGGGGGTAAATCTCATTTATTTTGATTTTTGTCAATCACTCCCTCCAAGGGTGCCAGTGATACCTGAGACACCTTAATTAATTGGGTATTAATACTTTTATTTTTAAACATACGATTTAGGATATGTAAATTAGTGTTACGATTGCCTTAATATATGTTTATGCTAATCATTTGTCAATGTAACTTCATTTATTAGTATATAGAGCAGCGTTTAATGAATTTAATAGATCCACGCACCGTGCCATTGCAAACTGGCTCGGAAATGATAAAATAATAGCTCGATTTGCGTGTAATTCGAAAAACGAAAGCGGAATTAAATAGGCAACGACAGATAGTTTTAAACGATCTCTACGTAGATAAGCATGCAAGATTTAAGTTTCATCGCGAAAAAAAGACGTATTGATCTTAACCGATTTTCAATAAACAAAATATTGTGGTAAATTTAGAAAAAACATACCCAAATTAAAAAAAATTAGAAAAACAACAATTATTTCAAAATTTCTTGAAAACAAAGAATATTTTGTACAATATTTTTGACTCTTTTTCTGGCAATTACAAAAGTTATAAGTCATAGCCTGTCTTGATCAAAATTAAAATTGGGTCAATCTCTTTTTTATTGTCTTTTATAATAAATGTGGTGTCTAGAAAATCTTGCAAATATCTTGTTCCGCAATTTCGCAACACTCGAGTGATTTTTGGGAGTATTGCAGAGATATGAGAAACATGATTTTTTTTTACGAATTTAGTAACAGTGGTGGTTACTCTCGGTCGGCTACGGTCTGGCTCGAAGTTCACACATACCTAACTATCGATATGGCCCATCGTCGACAGTGGTCGATTGATAGACGTTACAAAGTATAGAAACGACTAGTTTTACGTAATAAGAAGTAATAAGTAATGTACGAAATGGGCGAAACAGTTCGAAGCAGAGGTCTTTCAGTCGAGTGGCAGTGAATTTATAATTAATTCTAGTACAGCAGAACTGAACGTAGACTTAATAAACTTTAATTTTAAAAATAATTGTATATGGTGAATGCCCTTTAAATAAAGTATATATCTACTTACTGTAGAAATGTCATATTTACTTTTTTTAGCTATAATGTTCACTTAAATATTATCCCTTCTCATATTTGCGAGACCAAGACAAGATTGCCAACACTAGACCAACCGATTCCTTTAACATGCAGTTGCGACAAAAAAAAAATAAACACTCATATATCATTTTATTTTGATAATTGTTTGCATTTTTACTTCTCTCGGTAAACGTAAAAACGTTATAACGAAGCATTCTGTTTTAAAAATTTCTACTCACATTTGTGTTGCAAGTGTTGTGCAGATGACACGTAGATTTGGACAGACTTCCCAGCTTATTGACTTTGATAGGAGGCGGATTGTTGGGTTGCGCGAAGCAGGTTAGTCGGTAAGAGAGATTTCTAGAAGGATTAACAGATCCTTACTTTCCATGGCGTCGAGGGGAAGCACAAAACGTGAAGATCATCGATTGCGACTTTTAGTTCTCAGAGACCGATTTAGCAGCAGCCTGACTATTGCAAACCACATTCAGCGATGGTCAGTATGCGTACAGAATAACGCCAAATACGAGATTTTGGCCTCTTATCGTTCATGTTGAGTGCTGCCTCTTTCGTCAACTTCGAACCAACCGCTTACATTGGTGTAAAAAGAGGATTCAGTGGGACCAAGAATGGAATCAGGCCTGGGGATGCACGATGATCGTGCAAGGGTGAGAAGGCGACGTGGTGAAAAACGCGATCCACAACTTGACAGAGAGCGTCCATCACACAGTAAACGTATGGTATGGGGTGCTGTCATGTATAGCAGTAGTTGGGCTGTCCAACAGCTACATCAAGGAAGTGGTACAGCGATGTCATTCTATATGTACACCCTATCCAAAACGCTACTTTGCAGCAAACCGATGCTAGACCTCAAGCTGTCAGACAAACAATAGCTTTTATGGATTAATATCAGATCAACCGTTTACCCTGGCCACTAAGATCGCCGGATCTGAACATGTCTGGGTCATGATTGACCCACAGACCGTTGTATTACACCCCTCACATATTTAGCATCTCTTATCCATGACGTTCAGATGGATTGGACTGAGATACCCCAAGAACTTATTAACAACCTTATTAGATCCAAGCTCAGGCGTATCAATAAGTGTATTAGAAATCGTGGGTTTTCAACAGACTATTGAACCAATTTTTGCAGTAGGTTCCCTGATCTTGCATTCAATAAGTAAGTGACCCTGAACCAGTGTACCAAAAATTATTAAAATCTAATGAACATTGTATATAGGTGTTTATCTTTCTTTGTCACACAATATATATATTATTATTATCTGAATCGAATAATATGTAAATGTTATTATTTAAAATTGAACTGACTTTTAAAGTGATCTATACGTTTTGGCCTTAGTCTGCTACTGTAATTATTCATATAGGTTATTAAATTAATACTTTAGTTTAACTTCGACAAAGTTTCCCTAATTTGGAAGGAGTAATAACGACTTAAAGATATTTGAATATCTCATTTATATAACTGCGAGACATGACCCTCTTGGAAGCATGACGCAAGATTGAATGTTACGTAACAGTTCAGGTGGAACCTTTCAAGCCTCAAATGCTCGTAGTTCCAGTGTTTCCTCTTAAACTATTATCGCTCACTTCCACATCAGAAAATTACAGGACAAAAATATAATGGCCAGGCTAATTCGAAAACATAATTTAACGCTTCGCCTGCCGTTAACAAGATGCTTAATCTAATCGCGGGCCACTAATTAGTGCAGAACATTGAAGATACTTGAAAACGATCGCCGTGCGACTAATTTTGGCGGAAATTAATTATCTAAGCTTTGAACTTTGGAAGTGTTGTGAGTAGTTTTCAATTAAATTACGGGTCTTAACCTTTCGCAACCGTATCATATTTTTAATTTCACGTGAATTTACATTAAGTTTGAAAGAAACGTATTTCTGACTTTATCATATATCCAGATGAAAAGTGACATTTACCAGGGTGGAAAGTGATTACTTTCCACCCATACAAATGTCACTTTCAACCCAGTTAAATGTCAACGTTCATTGAAAAACTAAAATGTGTGTTTCAAAAAATATATTATGTACATTAAAACATTCTCAACAAATTTTATTCACATTCGATTGGTTATAAGCGGCAACAGAAATTTTTAATCCATATTGAACATCTTGCGTAGAAATGCTAACGTTTTTAGTACTGGAGTTTGGCATTTCGCCAGATATTTTTGTGACAATTTTAAGCTGAGAACATGTCGACATACCCTTCCGCTACTGTGGAAGATTTCCATTCCCTAATCTCTTCAACTGGAGAATATCACCACTTACCAATAGTGTGGATGCCGTTCTCCGAAAGCAGTATGCCGTGTATGGTTCACAATGTAGAAGCTTTAGAAGTTGAGTTAAGGAGTAGTTGCATGAACATTTCAGAACAGTTTCAAAGTACTCCCTGACTCTTACATGATCGTTATTTCTATTTTGAGACATTCCACATAAGTGTCAATAATTTTTAAATGTTTCTCTTGCCTAAGCCACAATCAACTTGTTTCAGGAACTTTATTAATAATAATGCATACGGATTTATTTAAGCTGGCTTTATTTCGTTGGGTTTCCTAAGTGTAATAATAGTAATGAATCTAAGAGACAGAAGTTGATGTTAACATCTCTCACTGTTCCTAATTAAGAAATGTACATGGTGCTTAACGAATCGGTCAACAATTAACTAACCTTGGATTACTCGATTGATTTTCATTTCATTAAAAAAATACTATTTGAGTAAGAGTACAGTATTTAGATTTAGTAAGATACAAGTAACGCAAAACTTTGCCAATACCTTTGGAAATGTAACTGCCTTCATTTTTTTAAAAGCAATATAATGATATCTGCAAACATAAAAGAATCCATTCATCCTGCGGTTTGAACTGAATTTATTTACCTAAATATTTCTTTGTTCCGATAATTTTGCACATTTCAAAATTTACATAGGAATTCGACGATTCTCTAGAGTCTATGCAACACACAACATCAATGAATAGTTGGTTCTGCTCCATTAATTCCTATATTGCCAAGTTGTCTAGTACAGATTACTATATTTACGACTTATTACGTTACTATGTGGAATGTAAAATCTAATAATTAAAAAAATATATATAATAATGACAGATTTAGCAGTGTAATCATGATTTTGTAATAGGTAACTACTATCTCTCTATATTTTTCATAATTCCCATATCAATTAGGTTGTTTCTTTAAACTAGAAAATTTTACCTCGTATCTGTTAAACACGCTTTGAGCTACATTACGTACCGTACATTTTAATCAAAATGAAAACGGGTTTTACATTCAACAGTTTTTGACCCAATAAGTTGTTTAAGAAATTGTTCGGTGATTTACTGTTTTAGTAATCTTTTTATAAATGTTTCAATTAATTTGCGAATTTATTGATCAAATTTGCTACTACGAAGTTTTGATATGAAAATAAGTCACGATAATGACCAATCACCGACTATGATAGGCTTACAAATTATACCCTGACCAGTAAACTGCAATAACAGACACGTACTTAATATATAACCTATTTTTGAAATATTTAAAACATTGATTAATACAGATTATTCGGTAGGGTTCCCATTCGTCCTTATTTAGGAAGAACAGTCCTTACTACAGCTTCACTGTCCTTTTGACTTTTACTAATTAAGGCGCGTTGTCACCATTAGTTGATCAGCTTTTGCGGATCAACTGAAATTGGTGAAGTTTTTGTTACAAGTCAGCAGTTGATATAAAATTGCTGTGGTCGTGCGTCTGTAAAAATTATTTTCAGTTTATTGATTAAAATACTGAAAAAAATGATCTTACAATGGGATAGACAACGTAAAATACACCGGTTTTGGATAAGAAATTGGATTCTAGTAGTATGGAGTTTCGTCAGATTATGATAGTTCTATAAATTTTACCGTAGTACTCTCTGACCATTTTATTGTCCACCAGAATCGGATGATTCAAGTCGACTGACAAATGTTCACACGTTTCAACTCGTCTGAAAACCCTTGATTTATAATTTGAACGATAAATGTTGAATGGATCAATCTTTTGTGGAATCAACTTAGCTTGACAAACAAAAATTGAAATACATGTTCTCAGTATTTTTCTTTCGATTTTCATTGATCCACAAAAGTTGATCAACTGAAATCGAATCCTGTGAATGCGCCTGATTCAACTAGCTCGACCAACAAAATTTGAAACATACAGTGTGTCCACGGATGGAGTTGACAAGAGGAGAAACTCTTTTGTTTTGACTTTATCGAAAAATGTCACTCTTTATAAAAAGTTCTGCTTCTCGAAAAAATGAGATTCCCATAGAAGCGTCTTAGATCAGATATACAGGGTGCTCATAAATTAAGGAAACAAGAAAATACTCAAGAGAAAAGTGCCATTATTTATTATTGTATACAACATTTTTATAAAACAAATCTGTTTATAACTTCAAATAGAGTCCCAATACAAATTTTAAAATCAAAATTTTAATTTTAACATTTACTCTACCTCTACCTCCCAATTTTCCGCTAACTTAATAAATTTTTCGAATAGTTAGCGGCTCATTCAGTTCATGTATTCCTTGGCGCATGTGCTCTTTTAATACTTCCCTATCATGTGGCAAACCATTTGAATAAATGTTTTGTTTTAGGACACCTTGGAGAAAAAAGGCAAGAGATCTAAGGTTAGGATTGGGTCAAATCTTCCTCTGAGCAGGACAGCCGTCCTGTTGCCAAACATTTGGTTTACCATTTTTAAATACTTGAGAGCCAGAAGTACGCAATAACCTGTTTTGTCAACAGGGCTGCTGTCCTGCTCATTTTACAGCCTTGCTCAGACAAAGGTGGATTGAAAGTTTTGGCCCATTATCCTGCTAGACCACCTGATCTTAGGCCCCTTTTTTCCTAAAACAAAAGGTTTATTCAAATGATCTGCCACATGATATTAAAAGAGCGCATAAAAGAAGAAATAACAAACTATTCGTAGTGTGTAGAGTAAAAGTCAAAATTGAAATTTTGATTTTAAAATTTGTATTAGGACTCTATTTAGGGTTATAAACAGATTTGTTTTATAAAAATGTTGTGTAAAATAATAAATAATGGTATTTCTATCTTGAGTATTTTCATGTTTTTCTAATTTATGAGCACCCTGTATATCTGATCTAAGACGTTTCTATGATAGTCTCATTTTTTCGAATAGCAGAACTTTTTATAAAGAGTGACATTTTTCGATAAAATCAAAAATAAAAGACTTTCTCCTCTTGTCAACGCCATCCGTGGACACACTGTATGTTCTTACAGCAATTTCCTTTCGATTTTAGTTGATCCATAAAAGTTCAATTAAAATCGAATCGTGAGAACGCGCCTTTAAGTACATATTGAAATGCAATCATCAGAATCCAAAGTAACGAAATACAGGGTGGTCACTTTTATGACGCCTAGTACGAGGATTTCGGAAACGGTAATGTATACAAAGTGGCTTAAATTTAAAAAATTGCACATGTTTATGCCTTTCAATTTTCTGAAAAAAATATTAGTTATTTTGTGCAGTTCCTGATATAGCGACTGAAAAAGTCAATTTCGTGTTTCCTTTCATAACTTTTTTTTTTTAAAGTAAATGTTATGAAATTTGGTACGTTTATATTATTCGATATGAAGTTTCCAATGAAGATTGAAAACGCATTATACACCCACTAGATGCCAAGCGTTTACTTTTATATTCCTTGTTGACAGTCAATTGACAGCTGTCAACTGCCAATTTTGCCAATCTGGCATGAGAATTGAATTCAGCTCCCTCAAAAACCCAAACTCTCAATGTGAAAAGAGAATATTTACTTTTCTATTCTTCGTTGACAGTGTGTTGACAGCTGTCAACGGTCAATTTGTCCAATCTGACATAAGGGTTGAATCCAGTGACCTCAAAAACATTACCCTATATATTAGAATAATTAAAATAATATGCTTTTGACATCTGTAAATAGTATTGAAAATGAATAGTTTTGCAACGGGTCAGGGGAGCTTTGGCAGCTCCGTAGCTGCCAAAATGTTCATTTTGGCACTTTGTGCCCATGGAGACTTTTGTTCAGGATGACAAAATCTACAACATATCAAAAATTCAGACAATTTGACAGAAACCCAATTTCCATAAGATTATTGCGGGGTCCATTGTAGATGGAAAGTTAAAAGTAGTTTATTGTTTAACTTTCATCATATTCCAACTTTTTCTCTATAATTTTTAAGGATTTTTAAGTTGATTCATTCAATCCTGAAGGTCGCAAATAGATTTTCGAATGACCACCATATACTTCGCCAATTTTTGAGCGTCAAGGACATTTTATTTAAACAATGTTTTTGTTGCAGGTATTGATTACATTAACCGGGATAATTTCCTTAACGAATTGGATAACGGGGTCGTCTTGTGGCACTTGGCTCAGATAATATGCGAAACGGCGAGGGAAGTCGTAAAAGCTGGTAAAGTAAAAGGGGTAAGTTGATAGAATAACGAATAGTTTTTCATAAGTTTCTTGAGACTAGCGTTGGTTATCTAAAGCAAGTAGTTCAATTAGTCAGTCGATTTACAGAGTGTTTCAGATTAATCTGATCTATGACCTATGAGACTTTTGGCCATATCTCATAAAATAAGCCACCTATTCGAATTGAAATTTGATAACACCGGCACACAACAAAAGCAGGCCTGTAATTTTGACCAGACCAATCTATCTATGTATTATGAGACACCGGATCCGAATCTGATGTCCGGTTAGCCAAACAAAACAAAATTTTGAGTAAATTGCAAAAAAAAACAGCGAAAGATCGCAAAATGTGTAATTTCGTGTGGGGAACGTTCTTAATATAATAAATCTCGTTACAAAGAAAATTCTCTGATAAATTTGTAATCTATGTTACTTAATTTTTACCAAACCAACAGTAATTTTCATTATGCGTTTATTTATTATCAATGAAATTATCTGAAAAAATCAAAATTCCAAAAAAAAAAAATCTCAGTAACAGGAAAGTGTAACTGCCACCTACTAAAAAATAGCAATTATGTTCACTTCAGATTGAACTTGCACACTCTCATGATGTCTTGAATCATAGGCGCATCCAAGGAGGAGGAGGGGGGATTTCCCCTCTTAGACCCAGAGTCATTCTGTCAAATGATAATATAAACAATGAAATTGTAATTATCATAATACAGGGTGTTTTTAAGTAGAGGTCAAAAATCCAGGGGCGCATTCTATGGCCAAAAAAAGGTTTTTTGTTATATAAATGTGGGGTCTTAGGACAACTACAGCGTGTCAAACATAAAAAAATCAGTTTTTTAATTTCTAAATCACTTGAGACAAATCAACCAAATTCGGTGTACATATTTAGTATGACAGTAGGTATGAAACCAAAAATTACCAGCTTTAGAAACCTACCAGTGGCGGAGTAAAAAAATATATCACCCTGTATAATATTACAAATAAAATAGGTCATTATATGCGCCATGGTATTGTATTCACTTTTTGTTTCTTTACACTTTTTTGGATTCCAAATCGATTAATAACAAAATTGATTTATTTGATTAAGTGCAATAACAAAATAATTAGCAATGGGATTATTTTACTTTGATTTATTATAACTAATGTTAGAAATGGCCACCTTCAGTCAAAATACACGCTTTAGATCTTGAAATTACAACTCGAACACGTGCAAAAATTCCAGGAGTAGCTCTATCACATCACAACCAGCTACAATTTGTTGACATCTTGAGATGCCCCCAAACAAAATCAATAGGATTCATATCGGGTGGCCAAGGTTGACCTGGTTTGAGTGCCTCGTTGAATCTTCCATTTAAAAATTTACGACCAGTCAAACAAAAATGTGGGGGAGCCCTGTCGTGCATAAACCACATTCTTTGTTTTAGCGCATAGGGAACATCGTCAAGAAGTTCAGGTAAAACTTTTTCTGTAGGTCTGTAGGTTAAACCAAGAACTTTAGTTCTTGGTAAAAAGTACCTTAAGGCCCAACAAGAAAATTTCTAATAATACCCACCTATACATTCAAAGAAAATTGAATTTGAAATCGATATTGCATTATAGCAGTAGAGTTTTCATCAGACCAAACGTGTTTATTGTGGAAGTTTATTATAAAATCTCTGGAAGAATTAATTATGTCAGTAAACAGTATGCCAGCGGTAAAGTCAACATTTTATTCATTTTTTTTTACAAAACTTGCCTGAATCCTTTGTATGTGATACGGGTGTAACTGTTGATGCTTGATAAGGGAGCAAACTAGTTTATGCTTCGCATTAAGATTTGCAGCGATCTTCCTAGTACTAATATTTGGGTCTTCAGTTTCATGTAGAAGAGTTTCTTCCAACTCAGGCGTTCTAACACTCAAAGGTCTTCTAGGAATTGGACCTTTCTGAAATGGGCCCGACTCCGAAAGATGTTGAAAAACGTTTCTGAACATTGGTTTTGGATTGGATGATTCGGAAATCTTTTCATATAAATTCGCCTAGCTTCGGTACCATTTCCATCTGCAAGGTCATAAATGTAAACCATATTGGCCATTTCAGCATTTGAATATTCATAAACCATTATTAAAATTTATTTTTTAAATAAGCTTAATTGGACAATACACAATATTAAATAAGATGACGGCTTCTAATTATTATTGTTTGACATGGCCTTCCTAAGATATGTTTGAGTCATTTAAGTAACTATGTACAAATGCACTTGATGAAATAAATAAATTTTCTTGTTAATCAGTTAGATAATACAATGGCACATATGGTAATATTGCTATATGTACAGAAAGGTGTCTTGGCAGTGTCGTTTTTTCTAATTAAATTTTTAAATTTTTCATCTATAAATTCAAAACAAATACTTGTGGTATTGAGATGTAGACAGTTTTATTTGAAAACACAGAAGATATATTTAATTTTCTACAAGTTGTTTGAATCCTGCAAAGTCAATAAACACCTATTGATATAATAAAATCTTATATAATAAAGCTGATTTATGGATAAAAAATTAATTACATTAACAAAAATCATGAATGGTTACACGACTTCATAACATTTTTGCATCAATCGTCTATGCAGCATCAAATCACCTTTACCAGAAATGTGGACGTATTAATTATAACGTAATCTTAAATCAGACATAAATAACTTTAAATTGAATGCCAAACACGAAAACAATTTGGGCTATCTCAATTATTGATGTCATAACAGATGGGCAAGGCGTCGTAGCATATGCATAAAAAGTTAGTCTGCCCACTAAACGTGGATCACTTAACTCAATAATTAACGAAGATTTTGCGTGGATATCACACTATGCCACTTTCACTAAGGCACCACACATTGTATAAATAAAAGTCGCAATTTTTTTCTGTATGATGTCACTATTTTGTAGGATTTGTTGATACGATTAATATTATTTAATGCAAATTTCAGCTAATAAATAAAATATTATTTTATTGTTGCGTAGAAGCAAAATTGTAACACCTGATTATATGCATAAAGTTTCATATGCAGTCAAATATTGGACTACACTGTGACTATTGCCATATTTTCTGCATCTTTTCGAAATAGTTCAGCAAATAATGGGAAATGCTTTAAGGCTAACCTTGATCAAAAATAATGTGATTTAAATGAACTTACCTTAGTACAATTTTGGCTCAAGAAGAGATTACTCTTTTATTTTTCTTTACGATAATTTTCCTATTTGTAAAGTAATTGTACTCAAATTTTGTAAAAGAAGGTTCTTTGTGAGATAAACACGAATAACTAATTGATTTCCTGTGCTAGTAAATTATGGTTTCCAAGCTTAACAACTAATTCAAAACAACTAATCATTTTCCTTTCTTCTATCCTTAAACAAAATCTGTAAAAAAGGTCCCCTTGTTATATCACGTTAAAATTTACCATTTTTGAGAAAAACGACTTTAAACATTGACGTGCGTTAAATGAACAGCCGTTCACTCGAACTCATTTTCAAAATTAACAAAATACACCTTGAAAACAAGAACGTGGATACAAAGGAACATTAGTGATATGTATACGAAATTAGAAAAAATCAGTAGACCCATAAAACAGTTATTAGAAGAAATATTTTTTTTGATACCGTAACCCTGGTAATTTTGAGTTTTTGAAAAAAGTTATATATTGATGCATATCGAACTTGTTGCAAACTGGTTCAGGTACATAGAAAATATTGAGGACTGTTTGGCATTGCAATTTAATCTGATGTAACGTTAATTTCTTACCACTTTACCAACTAATTTAGTATTGTCACGGATTTCCCAATCCGAATTTTCTTATTGCCAGAAAAACACAATCCGTTAATTAATTACTTCTTTATTAACTATACTCAGTACACTACTGAACACTAATTAGAACTCAACTAAACACTTATTTAATTAATCGCTATCTAAATCACTTTTATATCTCCAACTAAACACTTCAATTCAACACTGTAATACAAAACTTATACAAGACTAACTTAATCGGCTGTTTATTTTTCTTTTATAGACCCAGCGAATATTCCAGGTATATTCTAGTATCTCTAGATTTATTTTCTAGCATCTCTCGAACGCTTCCCGTCGTTTCTCAAATTTTCTAGTCCCGTCTCGATCCACGGCATTTTGTTTGTTTAACAGAATCGTGTAGGGGCGATCGGGGCAATCTTAGTAATTCGCGGTACCACAGTCGTCGATTTGGGTGTGAGTGGGGCAAATTCCGTGACAGTATTATATTTTTAACAGAATGTCCCTAATTGAAAGACTTATGTTGCGTTTTATGCCAAACTAACTTTTGTTAATCACATTTTCCTTTGAATTTATTATTCTTAATTCTAAACATTTCTCGCTACATACTATTAAATAAAAAATAACTATATTTATTTGTTCGTTCTAAATTCGAATGTACTAGTGTAGTGTGGAATATGAGCTATGATATTCATATACGGTAGAAAAGAGGCAATTTTCTAATTATAAATCTTTTATTACAACTTAACGAATCCTCAGGCTAAACTACTAGCCATCAACTCATTAACTTAGTTCAAAGAAGGCATTATTTTTCTGTTCTTTTTAATATTTAATATATAAGTAATTGATTCTGAAGATTAAATTATTATTATTCATTGTAATACCTTGAATATTTTAAGATGTTGAGCACGTTTAATTTTGGGAAAACACCAAGGATGAATGTTCTTTAATTTTCACGTGTAACATAAGGTTTTTAGGATTTTTTGTCCATATGTCTGAACAAATCCATGTAGCCTTTGTTTCGAATTATTTTCTCACCCTACTTGATATCTTTATAACTAACTGTTTTACTTGATCATAAATTAGTTTCCATAATAATGCACAGAATACGGAAAGATTCATTCATATTTTCAGTTTTGAACAAAACCATTATTTATGTTCATTAATGTTAATAAATTTAGTGTTCTAATATAGCGTATCATATATTTAATTTGTTTCAGCCTATTCCTACAGTGATAGGAAAATGTTTTGAAAAAGCCAACAGAAAAAGTTTTTTCTCAAGAGACAACATGGAAAATTTTATAAAATTCTGCAAGTCTCTTGGTGTCCACGAAAATTTACTATTCGAAAGCGATGATTTAGGTAAATAAAATGCGTCAGGTGTATTCTGTTTTTGAAATTTTCACGAATCGAAAGATAGAGAGATTTTGAAGAAATTTAAGTTTTTTTTTATAAAGATTCTCTCAATGCCATAAATTATGTAATAAGTTATTTATGCAACAAGTACAAAAAGTAAGTGTTTACTGCACGCGACGTGAAATTGTCGAGTGCAATAAGCACTTTTTGTACGAATTGCATACAATATTTTTTCTACGTTCATGCAAAAAAAATATTTCATTTAGATGACACTAAGTCTAGGAAAATATAATGTCGATTTGAATGTTTATGTTTGTCATGATGACAAAACGCTGTAGTAGAATGACAGATGAATGCAATAAACATTTTATTACACTAGTGCAATAAAGAACTACTTTTTCCACTAAATATAGTTCAATAAAGTTTTGTTTTTTGAATGAATGTAGAAAAATATTAAAACATCTATTTAACATAGAAAATGTAGACAACGAGATTTCAAAATAAAGCAATATCCAAATATTTTCTGCACAAGTGAAATGATTTTGTATGCACAAAACATAAATAATATCCAATGTAAAAAAAATAGTCTATTTTTAAACCAATGACGTAGATATGACATGCTAATCACAATTTTCCTTGAAAATAACTCAGAAAATAGTTCATAAAAAATTATTAAAATTACTTTAAATGGCTAATGTGTAACAATCTTGATGAGAGCACATATTTTTATAAAAATTATATCATGACCAACATTCCAATATCATTTATGCATTTTACAGTTTTACACCACCAACCGAGAAACGTTATCTTGTGCCTTTTAGAGGTTTCTCGTTTAGCTACAAAATACGGTATAGAACCTCCTGGACTAGTACAACTAGAGAAAGAAATTGCCGAGGAGGAGCGGAATAATTCTGGAGACTCGGGTCTTAGCTCTCTACTTTCCTGGCAGTTCCAAGCTTCTCCTCCTCGCCTGGATACTGATTTAAAAATGAGACACAGCAGGTAGGTGATTTTTTTATGTGTTGATGTCACATTTCTTTAGACAACCATTAATCGCTCTCACTAGCGAGACATACAGTTATGGCAGATTTTAGACCGTCAAATATGATGATATTTACATAGAATAGTGAAAAATGGTTTCTAAACTGAATAGTTTAATTGAGATAATGTGTCTTCCAAATTGAGCGGTGGTTTTAATTCTTGAACAAGACTCAAATTAAAAAAATTCATGATAATAAAAGACGTTTAAATACGAAAAACAATAAGTACATGTCAAATGATCCACTCTTACAACTTTATAGATATTCATCCTTTTGTTAACATTTTGAACATAGTTCAACGGTGTCAAATCACATGATTTTGATGGCCAATTAACATCAAAGTACAGTATCACTAGCAGCAACTTCAAAGACGCCTCCTGACCCAACAATGACTTATTTATAGTGTACAGGTTTCTAATAAATCGATTGTGGATTTTCCTCACCTCAAATACAACAATTTTGTTTATCTATAACATAGCCACCAATTTGAAAATTAACTGCACTAGCTACACTAGGAAAAATGAAGTGATCATAAAAAAATTGTTTGCGATTTCTCAAATGTTTGTATCTTTGGTAAAAATGGTCGTATGTGAGTGAAAAAAAAAGCAGTTTGAAGCTTGATGTGTCTAGTTTATGGATCTTGCGATAAAGAATTTTTCCAAGCAACAACTAGCGCAAAATCCTAATGAATATCATGGAAATAAAATTTTTCGAAATTTTTTGCACTCTTATTTTTAGTGTACGGACTTCAAAAAATGTTTTCAACCTAACCACTATATGGATTGGATAGGTTGTCCATTTAGCTTCAATTTCTTTTTTTGTCGGTCTCGATGCGACCATTCCTCGCTGAGTTATCAGTCTTTGAATAAAAGTGCGTCATTTTCTCTTCTCTCAACAATATATCAGGAACCAATGATCGCTCAGAAAATGGAAGGGGGGTTTCGGAAACTTGGATTCATTCTCTACAATGTTCTGGCATGTTTTTTCAGGAAACAAATTTTTTTTCATTCTTAACACGACTGAAAAATTTCGAAAAACAGGACTTTTTGAGGTCTTTCAGAAAATCACGTGCCACATTGAAAATATTGGGAAAATGACTAATGTTAAGTGTGCATCTTATAGGCCATTGTATCCTCAAAAGTCCTACAAAGTTTCAACCTGATCCATCAAGCCGTTTTGTTGTTTCATTCGATTGAATCACATTCGGACTATTCGGAGTCGGACAGCCACACTGTTGATTGGGACACTCCTTGTACTTGTTAATCGATTTATCTAGTACTTCTCGGGGATTATCTTCAACAATCTCTAAAATGCTGCTGCTGTAATACACTGTGGACTCCCTGAACCTCCATTTCTTCCACGATTCGGTTGCATATTTCCCGTATCACGCCCGCCGCTGCATCTGGCACATGTTTACCGGGAAATCGTTTTGTGCACAGACGAGAGTCTGCTAAAGCTTCATCGTAAATTAAAACGATATGCATCAACTCCGAGTTGCTATACACGTAAGCTGTTCCTGACACTTTAAAAACTAATGTAAACACTATAGCAAAAATGTTAGTACAAAAATTAGATTTCAGTATCGCCTGCATTCCGATGATAGATACTAAAGTAGCTCAACGGTGTAATAGTTGAATATACTATAAATTCAATAATTTTTTCCCGGAAACTATAAAGATTTTACAATTTTTTTTACGATATTGACTCCATTTTTCATGACGCATCTGTTCCCAAATTGTTTGGATAAGTTATGAATTACCCTGTACATAAATCTCAATCAATAGAATTGAACCATAATTAGATGAAACAATCCCATGCACATTTCAACGATCTATGACCATTCTAGAGAGTCAATTAAAAGCGACATTAAACTTCCGATACAAGTTTGTGACATCAACTCGATTTGTGCCCTTTCCAACGCTTCTAAAGTTTTAACATACCTAAGTTCATTAACCCCATATAGAGTATTTATGATAGTGTTTCTTTTTCAGTTCGGCTTCTGCCATATCGAGCACTTTCGATAGGTGGAACACTGGTCCTCACGTCATCCTCATACCGGATAGAGGCTCAGGCGACAACACTCTATCCTCCCTGCCTGTTGTAGCGGCTAGCGGTGCCAGCGACGGCGTACCCAGTGATAATACAGAAGACGAAGAGTGGTCCAGGGGTAGCGGAGAAGATCCCGACCTGGACATAGTGGACACACCCAGGAGACCGTCGTCCATGGGTGGAGGAGACACGCCAACACCAACCACAGAGTTGGATAGAAAGGTGCAACAGGCGGCGAGGCAATTGCAGAAGAACTGCAACTGTGCCAGCGGCAGGTGCGATAAACTGAAAGTCAGGAAAGTCTCGGAGGGAAAATATAATATAGCTGGAAAAAATGTTTTTATCCGGGTAAGTTTTACACCACTATAATGAGTAACGAAAAAATATATTGCTGCTATGTGGGATCCCTTATAACCGGGTACAAACGCTTGTGTTATGTAAAAAATGGGCCAGTTTCTAAAAAAGAGAACTGTATGTTCCGAATAAATACTTTTGTACAGCCACGGTCACGAGATTATATGCACTGAAAATAGACGCATGCGTCAAATTTGTAGCATTCATGGAATCGCGAATGTTTGGACGACGAAAAATGAGCGGGAATAACCATAACATAACGTAACCAGCTACATCTTTAACTTAGAAGTTGTAAACAACGTCATATGCAAGGGATTATTTAAAATTAAAAACTAGAGGCAGATGGACATTTTAAAATTCGATTTATCAACAGAGTTCGATTTATCAACCAAAAAAACGACTAAATTGAATAGCTTTAATGTTAAATCTAAACGGGATTACTGTATTCATGTCTATACAAACAGTTCACATTGTTCACAACTAGTTCCTACACATGATCATGTTCTGATATTCCATGGTACGGTTCATTGTTCGTCCCAAACATATTTGAAACTCTAAGGAAGTCGTACAATAAACGATAATTTTTAATTTGTAACAGTTTTTAGCTATTGCGCAGATTCGAAACCGTACATTGACATTGCACGGTTTTCTATGAATTTGCAAACCTTATGTTTACTTTGATAAGCGCGGAAAAGGATGCCAAAATCCTTTTTGCTGATCAACACAACATCGAAAATCGTTTTTTCGTGACATCAAAACGCTTCTTCGAGAGATATAAGAAAGATAAGCAATAAAAAAATCGTCTTCTCATTTAACAATTCAGTACATGAATGGTAACTGCACGCCATCAGCACATATAATGCTCAGCTCCGCAGTTAACCCGTTCAGCACCACGGTTACAGCTTCTTTGACCTCCTGTACACCACCATGAACTCTTGCACAATGAACGAGGAATGGGCTGGCGCGTTGTCGTGGAGCAATATCCAGCCATTCTCGGCGAGTTCGGGTCGCACACGGAAAAAGCGAGCCCGCAGCCGTTCCAGGACGCCAACATAGAACTGTCCAGTCACTGTCTGGCCGGCAGGAACATATTCACGATAAATGATGCCGTGGATATCGAAAAAAACGAACAACATTGCCTTCAGTCGTGACTTGGGCATCCTAGCTCGTTAGCCGCTTTCCACCCTTTTCTACTCGCTGCTGACTTTGATTACGGGTCTCGGGGTCATACTCAAATATCCAGGTCTCATCTCCAACAACTATCCGACTCAACCAGTCTCTACCGTCGCTCTAAATGCGGGACAACAAATCCTCACAGATCGATTTTCGCATGTCTTTGTTCACGGGTGAGAACTTTTGGAATCATCTTTGCGCAAATCTTTGGCATATTCAAATTTTCGTGTACCATTTTGCGAACGGTTTCTTTGTTGACGTTTAACTCGTCAGACAACGCACGAATGGTTAGGCGCCGGTCAGACGTGATCAGGGCACGCAAACGGTCAACATTCGCGTCAGTACGAGAGGTGACGGGAGCTCCTTCACAAGAATCGTCTTCTACCGATTCACGCCCCTCCTTTGAACCGTTTTGCTCATTCAAACACGCGTGTTTTCGACATGCACTCGTCTCCATACACCACCTGCTATTTTCGAAGGATTTCCAACGGTTTTTCGCCAGATTTCACCAAAAATTGAATCAAGACACGTTGCTTGAAATTTGAGTCACTCATTTTCACGACGTCACTAAATATTACTTCCAAAAAATGCACATAAAACATAAACCAAACGTGCTATCGACTTCAACCTTGGACTGAAACTAAAAGGAAGATCCCCCTCTCTAGCAAAACGTTGACGAACGATGCAGTGTTGCCAGTTTCCGAGTTATAACTAAATTTCCGGAACTTAATTGCCACACCTCGTATATAATTTTACATTATTGAAAATAACAAAAATAGAAACGAAAACGGCGATGGTGGATGGTGTCCGTCATAAATAAATAATAAAATTAAGTCATTTGGCCACTCCATTTCTGTTAAAAAGTAAATAAAATAAAACGGCAACCTTAATCTAAACTGCACAAAAAGCGAAGAAGGCATTAAAACGTGGGTGAAACACAACATATACCTCTGAGCCCTTTCCACTTGTTTGTAATATACCTAAGTCATGCCCAGGTACGAAGAAATTACCTGCACTAGAGAAGGATGACCAATAAGATGCACTTCTTGTCAAAACTTGAACAGAGCCGAACTTGGAATAATTGGAATGTATTGATATCATTCTATTGTGTTGTGTTGATTCTTCTGTTATGGTGTGTTTGCTATACAGTTTTAACGAAATTTAAAAATGGTTCATCGTGAAGTTTTGATCGAGTCCGCCAGCTTCCTCCGAGTTATACCTGTCATAAGCAGGTATAAGTTGAAATTAAATAAATGTATACATTTCCTCTCATCGTTTTATTGCCCACTTCGCCTCCCGAAAATGATTGTACTATAATTACCAATATTATAGCGTCGGTGCTACTGCGAGCTCTTCGTGACTTGCGCAAATAGTGGACAGAGCCCCGTCGTCGATCCCGGTGATAACGGTGGGCCACGACCACGGCCTCAGAGCTTTGGTTCTTTAGGAAAGTGGTGCCTTAATATAGCAGCCGTAATATGACGGTAAATGTCACAATAATCATTCTTATGTATTAATGCAAAAGGATGTGAGTTTTTCAAAAATTGTAAACATCATTGCAACGTAAAAATCCAAGTGTCAAGTGTTCAACGGCACGAGTTGTTTGCGGTCGAAGCTTTGATTTTTCCATTGCGGTGGTGCTTACCGTTCTCGAGGAACTCACGTCCATTTACATCTATACATATAAGAAAGTTTTTTGCGACATCATTTACCGTCATATTACGACACCGCTTCCCTAGAAAACCAAAACTTAACTGAACACTCTGTAGAAAGGGCGGTGAAAGGAACGTCCATCCCTGCTTGTTGCAATATTTCCTAAACCAAATGAGATAGTTCTAACGAATTTTATTTATAAAACGATTTGTTGCAGCTTCTCAAGGGACGTCACATGATGGTCAGAGTTGGTGGGGGCTGGGACACCCTGGACCACTTTTTGTTACGCCACGATCCTTGCCAGGTGAAAGTCGTTTCCAGAGATAGCCCAGATAGGCCCGCTAGTGCTTCCAAGTATTTACACATCCGAGCCAAGTATCGTAGTCCGCCACCACGTGAATCTGTCACTCGCTAATAGTATCGTATTATTACCTGTACTGCAACACAAATCATACTTTCCCATTGTTATTTTGATGGGACACTTTTTTATTTCTGAAAACTTGCCTTCAGGTGCAATAACTATTGACAAATCAGTTTTGGTTAGACTCTACAGTACCTTTTAAGTTGCATGAAATTATCGTGTTCAAATTTGTGTAAATTTTAGGAAAATGGATCAAGTTTGGGAATGGAATAAAGATGTTACTAAGGGGATAAATTAATTAGGTAGGTTTTGTGTGTGAAAATTACATGTGAACGATATGTAACTGATATGCACTTATTCTAGTTAAATAGTTTTTGAAGTCTGAAAAAATATGTATAATTGAATGATTTCATTAGCAAAATTATTGTATTGGTGATTTATATTTTAATATTTGATGTGGGAAATATTGAAGTTTATTTAGTAGTCAATAAAATTAAATGGTTCATTTCTGAATTTACGCGAAAGCATCTAATTTTTTTCTGGAAGATTATCAGAGGATCAATTATCAGAAGAGGGATAACTTTGATCTTATTTGATATACATGAAAATATGTTTTATTTAAAATGTATTGCCTAATCTTGTCTTTAATTTTACATAGTTGAGAAACTGTGGTATGATTTGTGTAGTATTTAGGTTTTTAGTGAGTACCATTTTTACACCGCCAAGTTCAAATTCATTATTTAATTTAGAATTTTGTTATGTTTGTAGTGTTTTTACACTAATTTTGTTTACTAGAAATTACACTAGTTTTAAGGTATTCTACTTGTATACGTATTTTGTACATATTTTTCTACGATTAAACATATATGCATACACTGCTCACTCGTTTTATTGTTTTTTTATTTTATTATCGGCACTTACAAAAAGTACTAGAATGCTTGTAGACATGCGTTTGGAAATATTTCTAATGTATTACTTAGTAATTTTACTGTGCCAACAGTACAGATTTTGACAAACGGCACCAAATTTTATTAGATGCTTCTTTGTGTCCAATGCAATAAAAAATTATATGACATCTGTCTTCACTTTGTTGCACATCAAACTTTTAGCAGTTTCTATAAGGTTTGTTCCTGCAGGAGTTGGAAACTGTTTGAAACTATTACAAATATTTGACTGTTCCCGAGTTCCAGAATAGTAGGGAGTCGCCAATTTATGTACAGGTTGTTCCAATTTTGTTATAATTGCAGAGTATCTCCTAAACTACAAGACATAGAAGGGTGCGCTCTTCGCAAAACTAGACTACTTTTTCCAGAAACTTAAGATGGCCACAATGAGACTTTGTTTTTGAAATTTAAAAATCTACTCTAAATCCAAGATACAAAGAATCCCTTTTTTGCATCTTGGACAATAACTGAGACATCGAAATAGTGAAAATGATTTCTGATAGAGATTTTTACATAGAGTTCAGAGGCATACGAAATTACATCTTGTAATTTCTCTACAGGGTGCCTTTCAGACATGATCCAAATCACAGTATACTAAGCAATCAGTAGGGAAACTCAGCTTTCCCGCGTCTTCCAAAAATCCGCCATCTTGTTGGCGACTGACAGTTATTACTATAATTTCTGTGTGTCAGTTAGGTTTTTTGAATTTTTGACATTGACATGGTTATCCACTCGTTATTGTTATTGTACTTATATTCCTGCTTTGTATGTCGCGTTGAGTGTTTAGTTATTTGTGTTTTTATATTAGTGATTATTTATTAGTGGAACTATACCCAGTAAATAATAAACTATGGGAGGAAATAAATGTGTTGTAAAAAACTAACGCATAACGCAGCTTTGGGTGTAAAAGGCCTGTAAACAGTTTTATATATGGGAGACCAAGTTAGACGTGATAGCTTAATTGAGAAAATCCTAAAGAAGAATTAAAACATGAAAGGGGGCAAAGGATTTAACTCGAAATAGGAAAGAGACTGCTTTCATACATGAATGAAAGAAACCACTCCATACACCTAATTGAGCAACGGGGGTTTTTGATTATGTTACCTATATATATATATATTTTGTAAACCTCAAAATAAATTGTACCTAATATTCACGTTTTAATTTCATTTCGTACTTTCCTAAAAAAAAAAATGAGTAAAAATATAAAAATTACACTGGGCTTAAATTTGATAATCTGCTAACAAAATAAGGTAAACGTATACATCTTGACATAAAGGCAAAAGTACTACAAAATATAAAATAAAACTACACTACTAGTCGACCTAGTTTCCATGTTTTCGCAAATTTTTAAAATAAATTTAAATTCATACCGGTTTTATAATCAAATTCAAATTATATCTGCTAGAAACCTAAATTAAGACAAAATGTGACCAAAACCTCAATTTACATGAAACTACACTGGATTACAACAGTTAATTAAGAATTAATGCAAAAGTATTAAAACTACGAACAACTTTGGTTATGTTTACGCCAAATTATTAGCTATTTTTTCGTATGTTCTCTGGGATCCGCCATATTCTTGGCGACTTTTTCTAGAGTGGGGGTATTTAAAAACTGCCAGACGTATTTCATTCATAAATTGTCTAAGATTCCGTACTGATTGCTTAGTATACTGTGATCCAAACATACATATGCTATGCATTATGTTTTTTGTTGTTTTCTTGTATTTTCAACAAACCTGTAATGTGTACATATAAGTTATAATTTTGAAAATAAATTTTTTTTGAAAACTAGACGGCACAAAACTAATTTAGATTCGTGTTCAGCACCCTCAAAAATAATAATTACCATTGTTAAAATCAGTTATAAGAATATTCAGCTTACTCCTTCATTTTCTTGGTTTTGTACACACAGGGTGACTCAGAACTTATGAAAAAAAAAAAATCAAAAGAAATTCCCATTAAGATCATTTGCATATGATAATACTTGCAAAGTACAAACATTCGTTAGATCAGAAACATATACTAGGAACAGAATTGGTCCACGGACAAAACTAATTTAGATTCGTGTTCAGCACCCTCAAAAATAATAATTACCATTGTTAAAATCAGTTATAAGAATATTCAGCTTACTCCTTCATTTTCTTGGATTCTATTGGTTTTGTACACACAGGGTGACTCAGAACTTATGAAAAAAAAAAATCAAAAGAAATTCCCATTAAGATCATTTGCATATGATAATACTTGCAAAGTATACTCGCGTCAAGAATTCAGACGTCTTACGTCACGGCTGACGTTACACATTTGTTTTTATTGTCAACGTAATTTTCGATATTTGGTCGCGTTAAAAATAGTAATTTTTTACAATTTAGTGCAATATATAATGCAAACTTTTAGTGTAGTATATAGTTTTATTACTATCAGTTGCAGTTTCTTAAATATTTTGATGAAAATATAGTGAATTATTCATTTGTTCGTATGACGTAAGTCGTCTGAATTCTTGACGCGAGTATACAAACATTCGTTAGATCAGAAACATATACTAGGAACAGAATTGGTCCACGGACCGGGAACACCACTCGATACTTAGTATATAAATAAGTATATTTAATAAATCATATATTACCTTGGTGCAAAGTGTTCGTATAATTATATTCAAATTATATTTACAATGTAGGTATGACACTGGTATTTCTGCTACAATTCATTAATTTATACCAAACACTAATGAAAATCTGCAAACTGCTGTTTAATTAAATATATGGCAACTATCGCAACAGCATTTCAGTAAGAAACATTCCAGTCGCCAATTAAAATTTGATCCCATCATCTTTTATGTTCCAGGAACATCTCAAGGAAATCAAACGGAAAGTCTTCCCTCAACCAAAAATCCAGAAAGTACCGAATTTCTCCAAGAAATTCACATACTATTCAAGATTCGCTAAATTGGTTAGGCCAGGAGAAACGGCTTTGTAATAAATAAAAGCAAATAGCAGTATATATCCTTATATTGAACACCAATTATAATATAAAACACTATAAGTTATATTGATTGGACATATAATCTTAGCACTAAGATATAAAAAACTTAAATCGAATAGACTACAATATTTAACTTTGGTAATAGAAAATAATTTATCTTAACCATTATACATTATTCGATAAAATTCCGCTTTGTTTAGGCATTTTTCTAAATATTTCAGTAAGTACCTATTGCAGATGTAGATGCTACAACACACTACAATGCTCAGAATATTTAGCAGAATATCAAGTATCTTCCAAATAGGAGGAAAACATGAACACAAAATAATTTGGAATATAAATGCAGCATTTTTAGGCCATCTAGAGCTACGGAAAGACAAAGCAAATTGAACTGTACATAATTAACATCAAGTCATGCATAATTTGTTTGCCCAAGACTATTTTTTAACCTTAGGTATATTTTGAGAAGACATAAAAAATGTGTATGCTAAAAAGTATCAATAAATATTTTAAAACATAAAAACTGTGTCAGTTTATGTTTCCAATCCATGTATTACTTTTTCTTACTCTTCCCCAGTGTGAGAGTGTGGTGGCTCTGGCCCATTTGCTGATACTGAGACTTACGTCTGTTGAATTCCACAATTTCATCTTCGAGTTTCTTACGGGACTCTTCGATTTTCTTCTTTTCCTCAGTGTGGTCTTTCTTGAGTTTATCAAATTTGGCGTGGAGCTAAGAGAATAAAAAAAAAGTAAAAAACTCCATGAGGAATGTATTCAGGGAGCTTTATGTGAAACCTAAGTATAAAAAAACGACAGAACAGGTAACTCTTTATACTGCTATAAGACCCCTCAGATGATATGATTTTATTTATTTTTCTACGTTCATGCAAAAAACAAAACGTTATCGAACTATATTTAGTGGAAAAAATGATGCTTTATTGCACTAGTGCAAAAAAATGTTTATTGCCTTCATCTGTTATTACTACAGCGTTTTGCCATCATGACAAACATAAACATTCAAATCGACGTCATATTTTGCTAGACTTAGTGTCATCTAAATAAAACATTTTTCAGTTTTTGCATGAACGTAGAAAAAATATTGTATGCAACTCGTACAAAAAGTGTGTTTATTGCACGCGACGTGTAAAAGGTTTAGGGAATTACTCTTTAGAACTAAGAAAAATTGTTTGTGAAAATATGTCACTGAACAAAAATTTGACGCTACTTTGAAAAGTCAGTCTGTTTCATTACTTTGAATAAAAAAAGATGTTTATTAAAAAATGAGTTATTTTTAAGTTATTAATTTTTTCAGTCAATTGGTTCACCCATAAAGTTCAATAAACAGAAAATAATTCTGAAACTGTTTGTTCATAAATAAAAGTTCATATGAATTTTTGTGCAAATACAAATATAAATACAATGTGTTAATGTGAAAATCTTTTAATTTTCACATTAACAAACTACACCAATAATTTTGTAGATAAGTATATATAAAAAAAAACAAATTCATATGAAAGTAAATTACTGACAACTACAATGAATTATTGACGTGGGAAAATTCGATCATTTTAAATATTTAATGGTTATTTTTTTATTTTAAGTGGTCAATTCAAATTAATGACTGAACATTTTTGATAACTGACTACCACCATCACCATTAACTTTTTTTTATCATATTATCCATCTATTTGAGGACAGCCTGTATAAGTTATACATAATTTAGGTAAGTAAACTTCTTACCAAACTAAAGAAATGCTGATAAATGATAACATGACATCTATAAATAATATTAGCTGTAGCTATAACAAAACCAGGTAGTTACTTCTACATATTTCATTAGTTGGATATTCTGTTATTCAAGATAGTAGATAAGAAATATTTATTTATGAGACTCAATATAGGTTTGTGCTGACAATCTACACATGTATTTTCTGGGAACAATTCATTTTAAAATAAAAACTTAAAAAAAATATAATTCACATTCGAAAATAACATTTATGTACATGAACGTTACATAAAAAATTAAAAGATTTTTCCTATTAATATTTAGCTGAAAGTAATTATGAAAGTTCTCTTTAAGACCAAATATTTAAGTATAACGAAAAAATAATACCACAGGCAAGCTAATCATTAATTAATGTAAAATAAAAAACAATATATTTAAATAGTGCAAAGCTTCGATACTATTCTTGTTTTTTATTACATCACTTTGGACAAACATAAACAACAGTTTTGAATTGTATAAATAACTAATTCTATTATAAATACTTAAATTGCAGTCATTGTAGCTGAATTTTATATTGGCCTATGTCCAAAGTAATGTGTAATAGGAACATATTCAATATAGGGATAAAGTATTTTTTGCTTATTTGGACAATTATTAACTAACTTCACTATGGAGCTATTTAAAAAGCAGAAGAGCTAATAATAAACAATTTAAATAACAAATATACCAAGTTTGTATCTAATGAAAAAAAAAAAAAAAAAAATTCAAAATGTACAAACTTACCTCTTTCTCGGCTTCTTTTAATTCTGCTTCTTTTTCCTTAACCCTAACGACAAACATCTGTCTCATCTCATCTTCCTTCTGCTGCAATTCTTGCAAGTGATTAGACCTCTTGGTTTCAAAGGTTTGTTGGAAACTGATGGGTTTATTATCCGCATCAACATCACTGAAACCCATCTGTTCAAGTCGCCGTTTTCTATAAAGCTCGTAATGCTTGCAATGAGTTTTCTCTCTCATATCCTCCATATTTGTCCGAATTAACATCTCGCGAAGCTTAACAAAATCACAGTGAGTTTCGTTTTCTACTTGTACAGTACCCCAAGGGTACTGTCTAGCTCGAACCATTTTGTTGCCGACACGTACAAAGTCTGTGCTGCCGATAACTGCGAAGGGAATGTGGGAGTTCATGGTTGAATTAACTTCAGAGACAGATTCATCGTCCACCGGAAATTCGTATATAAAAACCCCATTGTTCTGCAATTCACCCATTATCTTAGATTTGAATTTTTGTAATTCAGTTTTCGAGATCGTGTCTGCTTTTGCGATGATGGGAATGACATTTACTTTCTGGTCTAGTTTTTTCATACAAACTAAATCAATTGATTTTAACCCATGGCCTGTAGGGCAAATGAAGTAAAGACAAACGTGAATTCTGGAATCATGGTATGCAGAAAGAGAGCGCTTTATTTTTAATTCTTCTTGCAGATAATTTTCAAATTGGGCGTCAATGTAATCTACTACTGCCTTGAAACTGTCTTCTTTATTGATTTGGTCTCCATAACCGACAGTATCCACAATAGTTAACTGTTGGTTGAAAACAATTTGTTGAAGAGTAAATTGAAACATTTTTCATAAAATTTCACTATATAAACAGTTAAACTTAATACAATGTAATTCAGTAAAAAAATATAATAATGCAAAAAATTATATTATAAAATTATGTGAAGTAAATTAATATAAAAAACATGATACTAATGTTTAATTAAAATTATAAAATATAAAAAACTTACTTTGAGACGGACATTGCTTTCTTGTAGTTCATATGTGTGAGCTTTTAATTTAACTGTTGGCAATGTATGAGGACTTGGCGTAGATTCAAAATTAGTATTAAAAAGGGAATCCATTAGTGTGGATTTTCCTAACCCCGTCTCCCCTAAAAAGTGAATTTTATACACATAAAATCCCACAATTAAACCATGATAGACATTTCCATTTTGACACTGTACTGTACCCCTAGTAAAGAAATAGATTAAAGGAAAAAAAATAGAGTAAAGGAAAATTACTACCTATTTAATTTCCAACATGATGAAAGATACTAATTACGGCATATAAACAACAGCTGTTCTTAGTTTACAGTTCCATATTAAGTACATTCTGTTTACTTAGTAGGTAAATTTTAAAATAGTGCAAAACTATATTGAACGATCTTATTAAAAAGCAGGAAATAGATTTGAAACATATTACTGCAAACATTTTAAAATATTTTTAGGTCAATATCAGAAAACAAATAATTTAATTATTTAAAGTTTATAACATCCTGATTGATAAGTAGTTATAACATTATGTATTCAACATGAGTAAACAAAGACCCAAAAATCTAGTTTTGTTTTTTATGGAGCTACATTCTAGGTTATACTATGCCGTTACCATACAGATACCTTAGGTATTTAGTATTTTGGAAAGTATTAGAAGTAACAATTTAAAATTTGTATTTAATATCAAAGTATTTTTGGCCCCCAGAGATAAGAAAGAGAAAAACATGGGTTTTGTACAGGACCTAGCACACAAAAAAATATTTATTATTTCTTTTATTAAAGCCTCGCGTAAATTTATTTGATATAATATTGAAAATTACTTACCAATGCACATGATATTGAAAATAAATCCATTCTGCACACTTTTTGAAACTAGTTGATCAGGTAGACTGTCGAATCCAACATGACCTGATAAATTCAAATTTCTCATTTGAATTTCAATCTGAAAATGATAAAATTTATTATAATTACTAGCTATAACATATTACTAGCTTATAGAATGTTAAATTATATAAAATATAGGCAACGCCCTGATATTTAGTTCATATCCGCGAAGAAAACAGTTAGGTACAATTAAATTTAACAGTATGGAATTAAAACTGAAAACTAGTAGGTATAATTTAATTATAATAGCATACTTACAGGTGGAGTTTCTACATCTACGGGAGCCATTGTCCGAAATATTTGTTTATCTTTCAGAAGTTACTAATGAATGTGGAATGTTAGTTATCAACTGAAAATATATTTGTATCAACGAACAATAATTTAACGTCAACCATCGACTATCGACTGTCACAAAATCCCCATTCCCCACCCGTTACGTCAATGTCCTTAAAGGCGTGTTCGGCTTTGTCATCGGATGGATCAGACCCAGATCCACAAAATGGTCGCGTTCATCACGCAGTAGCGATCACTGAGCGATTTATCATTTTGGCTATGATGACTAAACCGGCTGAACGTGTTTTTATACGTTTGCGCACATTTTGTGACTGCGTTTTCATAAGCCACTTTCATTTCTGACTCTGACATTTTAAAATGTGAGACAAATTTCGGTCTATACTTTTTTAAACATTAGGATTTAAGTTATGTTCTTTTTTGTTTATGAACACTGATCACTTATCATGTATCAGAAAAATTTTATGATACATAACATGGCCGCTGATAACTGAGCGCTCCCTTCATATTGCTTCGTTCAGCACACTGATCAGTGATCGCTCAAGTAGCTATCAGTGCCAGATCACTGAAATGTAATTTTATATTATGATGACTGGAATGCGCTAAAAGCTGCGCTTATGTATTATTCACATTATTCATGATCAGCGCCATATTTTGTTTTGTGCTTCTAGCAATGGCGGAGCAGTAGGGGCTTAGCTGATTATAAATTGAAATGAAATTGAATTCTGGACATGGAGAATTATTTCGCGCTATATGCTGGTTAATTTTACAGTCCCTTATAAAACATGACATGTTTCAACAATAACACGCACAAAAATACTCAAAAAATAACACTAACGAGATACAAGATAAAAGAATGTACTGTGTTAACCACACTGTACGCCAATGACGTGTTTACAAACAAAGTAATGGGAAATTAACAGAATTCATATCGTATGTGCAGATGATTGTCTCTCTTGCACCCACATACATAACCAATGAAGTATTTCTTTGCCGAGTTTCATGTGCCTCCTTTTGTCTGCTCCTAGGTTTGTCACGTTTATATGTGCCAAATTGTAAAAACGTTCGCATCTAAGGCCCGCTACAGACAATGCGTGAATTCGCGATGCGTAGTTTGTCGGAGTTCGTGCATTGTGTAGGGTTTTTTAACGAATAAGACCCTACACACTATTCGTGAATTCCTCGCATATGCATATCAGGAATCACGCATAACAAATCGCAAATTCACGCATAGTCTGTAGCAGGCCTAACAGTTACAGGAACTACTATAACATTCCATAGGTAAATCTTTGAAGTATACATATTTATTTGTGACATTAAGAGTGAACAGTAATTGTAAAATTTACATTAATCTGATATTATATTATGTATTGTAATATTGTATAAATAGATAATTTTAAATACTTGCAGACATCATGTCTAAGAATAATGCATTTACTTTTAGGTTTCTCAGAGGTGAACGATTTAACGTACTTTAGAAATAATAGATCTTTCGGTAATTATTTACAGCATAAAACCCTCCAATCTTAACAACAAATTTTCTACCTACCAATTTTCGAGGGTATTGATCATGAATCTGAAGTCAGATTTCGGCGTTCGCATATAGTTTCCGAAAAAAAATATTTTCAAAATTGTAACCTCTATGTGTACATTACATGAGGTTGAAGTTGCAACGTAAGCCGTCTGAATTCTTACCGCGACTATATCAAAACTGATTTCCGCGTGGTAAATTTCTTTATTTTCCACTTTTTCACAGATGCCACTAAGGTGTATTCTTTTCGTCTACACCTGGTGCGAGTTGTGTAGTGTTTAGTGTAGTTATGGTGCAACGAACGAAAATAATAGAAATTCTATCTACACTACCTATATTTTCTACACTGGTGTAAAAAGTGTAGAGAAAAAGAATACGCCTATTGTACCTACAAATTGACTGAAAAATAAAACGCGTCTTCCAGCGATGAAATTATTGCATCACTATATTGAAATATTTTCAATTGTGACATCATATTATCATATATTTTTAAAAAAAGGCAATTAAAGGTTTGAATATATTCAATTTCATACACGAAATACACTAGTGTCGCAAAAAAATAGTCAAATAGAGTCAAATAATTTTATCACCGAAAAACGCCTCAGCGGAAGTCAGTTGAGCAAGCAATTGAGACAGGAGGCGTTTTTTTTCAGCTTCGGTTCTGAGGCCGGATTCCGTTTTCTCAATTCGACGCGATCGAATAATTTTGGCAGTCTAGTGACTCTTATTTACATGTGCAATAAGAATCATAGAATCGCGTCATTCGATACGACATATATCGAATCGAGAAATGGAATCTGGCTGCTGGTTTCGGTTGACATTAAATTGACAGATTTTTTGACAGTGATTTTACTTTGGTTCTAAATTCGTGACATCATCATTATTGCCAATTGAATGCATTGGTTCTGTGGGGTTGTGCTGTACTCACGTTTAAAAATATTTGTTAATTGTAAAGTAAATAAACCAAAAATTCAATCCGAAACGATTTGGATGCTTCTAAAATTAACAGACCGAATTGCTGCCTTGACGTCCTGAGCTTCCAATAGAATGCGGTTGGTATCATTTTGGTTGACCTTCAAAAGTAAACCGATGCTGAAAAAAAAAACGCCTGTTACATTTCAGTGGACAGGGTGCGTTCTGGTCTCACTCGTTTATCCGTTTCAAAATATACTCATTTCATTGGATAAAAACCGAACTAACATAATTTAAGCACAGCATGATTTATTATGACGTGGCAAAATCCTAAAAATTGATTGATTTTTGAGTTTATTAAAAAATGTCTAGCTCCAGCCCACTGCGCATCTTATGATAAAAAAATAATTTATGGTCTTTATAGAAATTGTATTATTTTTGTTTTTCTATAATTTCTAAATAGATTTAGCTTTATAGATATCGGCTTTTTTATAAGAAAATTGATAAGAACTCTTGCTAAACTGTAGCGTTATTTGTGTATATTGCGTACCTAGGTTATTGAATATTGAGACGATACAAACAAATATGTACCCAATAAGTAGAAAATAGAAGCCGAAGTCGCAATAATGAATTGTGATTTAAAGTTGTTTTATATTTTTTTGCGGTTCAACTCCAGTGTAATTTTTTTGGCCAATTGTTTTTAAAAATAAAGATCGAAATTGTCATAGTAGATCTCTACTTTTAACTTAATTTTTAGGAACCAAGCTTAATAGGTGGTCTGCAGTCTTAAAACTATAATTATACCATCTATTGTTTACCATCTAATTAGTCCAAAGTGGTCCAAATAATGTATTAGCAGCCTTGTAATCCTTGTATTAGTCATATTCTTTCTTGGAATACAATCCAGACGCAAGTATTTTTCCAAGGACCCAAAGTTTGGCTATATTAACGATTTATATTTATAAATAGCAGAGCAAATTCTCTCTAATTTCAAATGTAAGGGCAGCATTCTTAGTAAACCGCAAATGGCACTAAAGATTTTTTTTTAAATAGTATGTTATAATTGGCTTGGAGTTTATTTATGTTTACACGAAAGAAAGTGAATTTTGTGACATCACAAACGTCAAACGTCATCAAACGTCACCGTCGTACTCGTAATTCTAATCCCACCATTCCCACCCCAACATTAAGCGCCTGATTCCCAGGAAAAGTGCGGAATTTTCTGTTGTGAAATTTTGTTGCCCATTGCAATAAATATAATAAAAAGATAGCGAGGACAGAAATTTGATTACAAAGTAAATAGCAATGAGTCAGTTCGCATCTCCTATGCCCAGTCGAGAATTTTTATGGGATGTATTCCAAAGGTAAATACTAACATGATTTTCAGTTTCTTAGTTTTATTTTTATAATTATATTATAGGGTTGATAGAGACAGAAGTGGATATATAAATGTTGATGAACTTGGGGCTGCTTTATCGAACGGCACATGGACTCCGTTCAATCCAGAGACTGTCCGTTTAATGATAGGTAAGTACCAGAATATATAAATATGGTTGTCTCGTAATTGTTAATTGTTAGTCGTACAAATAGAACAATAATATTTGACTCTTCAGGAAGATTGTTTAGAATATTATAGCTTCCTAGTAGCACAGAATGTAATCTGCACTAGTAGTAATTATTGTTGAAGAAAATGAGTATACTTCATAATAATCTTGATCTTGATCACACTGAAGTATTTAGCATATAATTGTTATGGTATAATAATTGCACAAACTGGTGGATACCGAAAGTTACATGAAGTAAATATGTCGTGGGGTCTAAAATTTAAATTGACAAACGAACACAGCAATTCTAGGGATGATTTCATTTCGATATAAATTGTCTCATCCTCTCATCTAAGGGATATAGGGCTCTTTGATTTTTTTAATTGTTCAGATCGCTGTCTCTCTAGAGAAAAACTTAGGTTATGTGTGTTAATTTTAATCGGATAGTCGTTTGAAGTAAAAATGATCTTTTAATTGTTTTTATCTTCAACATGCTTAGTATTTTTAATATCAAAATCGAGAACTTCAGTATATTCTAGGTTAAAAAGGTACTCTTGTCTTGATTGGTTAGGGTGTAACGTATGTGAGAAAAACCTATTAGAAATGGCCATCATCAAAGATAAGACAATTTATGTCAAATTGATATGGAATTCCTAGAATTTGCTGCCTTTGTTTGCCGGTTTAGTTTTATGACACCCTTTATTACTATTAAAATGGAGATGAATTTAAAAAATTACGTACCTACCTACTCTTGTATTTACAAATTACTTATAAATATAAAATATCTGATTCAGGAAGTGAATCATGCAAATAAACAAAACTGTATTAGATATTTAATTTGATAAGATTTTAAGTATGTACTTAAGTTTGGAATATTTTTTGATAACTGTAAATTGGAGTTCATTAATATAGTACCCATGACCCTAACTTTAAATTTTTTCATTAATTGTTTGATAAATCGATCAGGTATACAAAATTATTCTTTGACGGATGAATCTAAAAGCTAGGCTAAGACGCAAATTATCAGATCACATTTTTAAGACATTTCGGAATTCTGGAATTGAGGGGAGGGTAGCAAAAAGGCTACAGCACTTAGGCCCCATTGGAACCCCTGTACCTCCTCCCATTAGGAGATCAATCCACCTGAGCCGCCAACCAACCTAATAAGGAGAAAAAGATGGTGACGTTGCTCAGGGGGATCTCTCTAATGTAGGCCATAGAAGGCCATCGTTCTCCCAACACAGATTCTCTTAATGACGAGATGGCAGTGCACTCACAGAGTGCATGAAGTATTGTCCCGTTTTCCTGTTCGCAACCTCCTACAAAGAGGTGTTTCGCACTTTCTCATGTAATAGAGGTGCTTCCTTAGCCAGCAATGTCCAATTTGAATATCTGTCACCAGACGAAGATTTGTCGTAGACATAGCCAGCTACTTTTTGGCTGTATCTTTGCAGGGGTACTCTAGAAACTCCTTAGCAAATTGACAGCCATTTGTTTCATCCCAACGTTTCCTAAACTCTTTGTGGGTGTCCTCTTTGATAATTTCAACAAATGCTGACAACGGAAGCAAACTTATGATTACGTAAGATCAGTAGTGATTGTCTACTATCTGTGTAGATTCTAATAGTTTTGCCCGTTGTATGTCTACGGGCAATTTCTTTGGTGGCTATGGCTATTTTTAAGATATATTTTGACAGTGACATTTTGTTTTGTATTATTGTTGTTTCTACTTAAATATGTACAAAATAATGATTATTTTGTGGACAGTTTTAGTTCCCAACAACATTATTAAGTTTTAGGAGCGTGCCCTGGAACAGAATATTAAAAAAAAAATAGACGGTTTATAAATTGCTTATATGCTTCATTGTCAGAATTGGAATTAAATACTTATAAATTTATGACTTATTATTAGTTGTTTGTATTTAGATATAACATAAAAAATTTACATTAAATTTGAAATTATACCAACAAAAATTAACTAAATAACAAGACTACGTATTATTTATATAGCAGTTAAATCTTGTTTTTTTTTATTTTATAAATCAATTTCTCTTAGCATAGAATTTAGAAAGTGATAAAAAATGGCAACAAGTTGTAGATAATGGTAGCAAAATACTTAACAGATTATTACATTACATAAGCCACTAAAAATTAGTGTCATATATCCATAGAGAGAAAAAAAACCAACTTATTCCTCAACTTCACATTTTGTTGTTTTAATAAATATTATTTTGTATAAGTACTATATAAATGTTATATGTAATATTAATACTTTCACTATAAGCACATAATGATGTAAATGAAAAAATTTTATCATTTTAATTTTAGGTATGTTTGATAGACAAAATAAGGGCCAAGTTAATTTTGAGGATTTCGGAGCATTGTGGAAATACGTCACAGACTGGCAAAACTGCTTTAGATCATTCGACAGAGACAATTCAGGGAACATAGACAGAGAGGAACTTAGAACAGCCCTAATTTCATTTGGATACAGGTTGTCAGATAGCCTCATTAACACACTAGTGAGAAAATTTGACAGACACGGAAAGGGTACAATTTTGTTCGATGATTTTATTCAGTGCTGCATAGTTTTATATGTAAGTATAAAAAAAATATTTACAGATCACCGAATCCATAGTAAGCAGTAAACAACATTCTTTCACCAATATTGATTATACTTTTGTGGTGGTTTGTTAAACTCTGCATTTCAAAGTCTATACAATAATATGTATCTGATTTGAATGACTATCAATACAAATATTTAACGATGATAAATACATATCAGTGCATATACTTATTCAAATATATGCATTTGCTAAAAATATGATTGTTTAATTTTGAAAGTAAAGAATATTTGTTGCATTAACAATTACTACTTCTAATTTACTTACTAACTGTATAACAGAAGTTGTAATTGATATTATGTTTAACAAAATTTCAAATGACTGTAAGATATAAAGGGTGTTTTATTAAATGTTTTACTCTCTATAACTTCGATGGATATTGATATACTATATTACATTAGTCAGTCACTAAAATTTCGTGCTTTTAAGTTTGATAAAGTACCTAATATAAAAAATGACAGCCAATCCCATATTGACATGTTATTAATGGGTGCAATATGCGTCTAACAACTGGAACTTTTATTTAGCTATGAATCTACAGATCTCATAAAAACATACATGTGTCTGAAACTAACATATTTTCAGGAATTATATTTCTCTGAAGAAAGTAGGTACATATGCATTTATATTTTGTATAATGCAGCAGAATTTAAGCGAATTCCTGAGATGTAACGGTGAATCCAGGATTCAATTTTGTTGTGAATAATGTGAACTTCAGATACTCCTGATCGGGATAATTAGGTGTTTACTGTTTTGTTGGCTTTATGAAACCACAATATAGATAGATTAGTAGGGACAGTTGCACTTACACGCTAAGCCACTTTTCAAAATTCATTCACTATACGATCAAGTACTATCCTGTAGTATTATTATTAAATAATGGTGTGCGCTATCATCAGTTAAATCAACAAAAAATAATTTGGCTGACGGATTTCATTCATAACTTAGTTAATTCTCTCTACTGATTTAAAGTAGCGGCAGACATTCAGTGATTGCACGGCATATGAACAAATGAGTACTACAACTGAGAATAATAAAATTATACATTACACTATTATATGACACTAAATTACAAAAAATGATTGTTTTTAACGTGATAAGATATTGAAAATTATGTTGACAATAAAAAAAATAGTTGTAAACGTCACTTGTGACATGCTATCATTGAATTCCTTGAGACACAAATACCTCGGTTGCTTTTCCAGTCTTTGAGAACACTATAGATGAATTATTTTTTTTAACGTGGTGTTACTGATAGATAAAACATATTAAATTAATCAACGTAGTGACTAGTGCTGGCAACTCAAATCGGTTTTTTGGATAGTCGGTTAACCAGTTACAGATAATTCGAATTTTTAATAAATAATTCGGTAGTTACTTTCTGAAAACTCCGTTCTCCTCATCACATCATTCTTTGTCATGCATCTACATCCACATACACCAAATACCAAACCCATTTATATAAATAATAAATTGAAGAACCACAGTGTATCAAGTGCAATTGTTTTTTAACTGTTTTAACATTTTAACATTAAATTTAACTTTAAAATATGTGAATAATATTGTATATCTCTTCAATTTTTCAAAACACCGATTTTCAGATATCCGGTTTGGTCATTATACGACTAACCATAGTTATTCAGTTAACCGATTATTCAGTTATTGGAATAACTGGTTTTGTAATATCTGGTTTTAACCACTACTCGGCTAACCAGTTTTATCTAAATTATTTTTTTACGGAATCCAGTTAACCATTTTCACTTTTTTTCCAGTTTTTGCCAGCATTAATAGTACACTGTAAACCTTGACTCTTTATTCGTATAACTTTAAATCTTGAATACTATTACTAAGCATTTATAGCTCCATGTTAACAGCAATTACTTTTCTTAATTTGAAGAATACTCACATCATACATTAACGAGCATTCAATTATCTTGTCAAATAACTGATTCAGATTAAATCTGGGCTCTACTAAAAATTGTCCATAATAAATTTAATTTCATAACATATTTTATTGTACAATACATATAATTCAAAATATCTTTCAGACCTTGACTGCATCATTCAGACAGTATGACACAGATCAGGACGGCTACATTACAATCCACTACGAACAGTTTTTAAGCATGGTTTTCAGCTTGAAGGTGTAATCTCTAACCTAATAATCATAGCTATAAGGATGTGCCACATTTTCTATGGATATGTCTCCTTCATTTCACTGCAGAAAATATTCATTAAGCTTTAAAAGTTTAAAGCCTGCTATAGCAGACCATAAGTATCATCTACTCGTAATTCCAGAAAGAAAGACGTTTGGTTTTTATGTTTTGTAACTGATTATTTGTAGTGTAACGTTGGTATTTTTTTGTAGATTACCAATTACTGCTTATATTGAAATAGTTCTTTTTTTTTTTGGAGGAAGTTATTTTCTTACATCTACAGTCCGTCAAAAAATTATAGAGACTTGATTGACATAGTAATCCATAGAGTTAGCATAAAAGAATATTGCTCTATTTGATATTTGACAACTCGAAACAGTATCGTCTTGATTTATATAAAACAAATGTTTCCGATGTTGTTGAATGTGAATTAATGAATTATTTGAACTTTATTTAAAGCAAAAAGTTTATTTATTTATGCATAATGCACAGGTTTCTGCTGAAATCTCTGACTTTCAAAGGTCATTCAACTCTATAATTTTTAGATGAACTTTAGAAATCATTAAAATTGTGACAATAAGAATTAAATGACCAACCACTGCAATATTCATAATAATTAAACAATAATCAGTTGCAAAATATATGTTTTTATATACTTAATGCGACTATTGTAAGAGTTTTGCTAAAAGATGTTGAAATTTGTTTCAAATTTCCTAATTGTCATGAATTTTTACTGCTTTCAATTTTGGAAGCATGTGAATGTACCAAAATTAAATGGATCAGTGACAAGCCACTAATTTTAATAAGATTTTAAAATAATGTCCAATTTATATTTGTTAAAGTTAATGGTTGGTTCAGTCAGCAACTTTATATTTATTTTATTTTTTTATAATTAAAATAGGTTAAGAATAGGTAAAATCGTAGAATCGTTTGTTCCATAAATGTTTCACTAAAGTCTTGAATTTTAACTTTTTGAATATAAAGGAAGATAATTGTAGGTAACGATAAAGTTGGTGCTTGAATCAACTGTAATGGATTAAGAATTAAAGAATAAATTTGTTTATTGTTTTTGTTTTAAACAAGTTTCTAATGTAACTTTGTTTATAAATCTATTTCTGTATTTTTGTATATCTAAAATTGTAATAAATGTTACTTTAATATTTACTTGTAATTGATTTAATGGTAATGGAGATATGTAATTTTTGCATGTTTAAGACAAATATAAAGATTTTTGATGTCTAAAACGTGTGAACGTGGTTTCTTTTCTTTACATTAAAATTACACGGGGACGTTGGGACTTTCAGAACCAATACGCCTCATAAAAAAATTAAAGTTGCAATATTATCTGTACTAATCAGTTTTCTGTTATCCTAAAAAATTTGGTTACTTGCTGAAATTTGTGATAATGATCGGTTTGGCTAACCAAGATTAAATCTAACCTTAAATTGTAGTGTATGTACACAGAGTGTTCGGGAAAATCTCTCGGTTGCAGATGGACCATGAAAAAATAAGATGAAAAGTTCCTATAATTTTTTTCCCTACAAGCCGTCCATGCGGAGATGTGTCCCTGAAAGACGCCGCTGGAAATCGGTTTTTCTTGAATAACTAGTACTTACGTACTCAATATTATTTAATAAAAAATTTAATGTGAGGGACACTAATAAGGATCTCTTAAAATAAACACGTCTAAGGTTGAAGCTACCTAGATTTATTATTTTAAAGGCTATTATACAGGGTGTTATACATTTAGGCATTAAATTGTAAAGCTTAGCCTGCTCCTGGTTAAATGAAACCGATTTCCAGCGGAGTCCTTCAGGGACACATCTCCTAGGGAGAACCTGTAAGAAAAAAATTTATAGGAACTTATCATCTTATTTTTTCATGTTCTATCTGCATTTCCCACATTTTCCTGGATACCTCGTATAATATTCATTCCAATATCTGTCTAAATGCTCTAAACCAGAAAATGAAAACTGTTTTAAAAATGAATATTGATGGAATTGTTCCATTTCATAATCTATTTGTTGATTCGTCTGATGATAGTTTTGATGAATACAAGACATATATACTAAAAGATATTCAAAGAAATCTCACCATACAAGTAATTGTCTAAGATTCTTAGGATTCGAATTTCGAAACATATACCATATTCAGCCGCTAAGTAAGCATCCAACTAAATGCATCATTTGATTGGGCTAGCCAGCGAGCATAGCCTGGCCTCGATTTCTTAGCTTGTTTTTTTGGTGTTGAACGTAGCCTAAATGATTTAAGATCAAGAGGGACTCTCTCTTTGTCTTGCCTCATCCCTGTAGGCCTGGACAGCCTCGTGAAGGTGGGGCCCATCCGTCGTCGACCACGACCACAAGTAACGTGACCGCTGCAGGCACTTTGTGGGGCCTCCTCTTGTCCTGGCTGACTGTCGCCAGCAAAGGGCCTCTTCTGGCGTTCTTCTTGTCTTCTCATTTTCTTTCTTCACCGGCTAGTCTAACCCCCCGGGGAGTAGTCGTCGACGTGGACGGGGGTGACGTATCCCCACGCCGCAGATGCATAGATAGGGTGTTGCCATCCTTGTTTCCAAGCGAATCGCTGGTCCATCGTCACGCCCAGGTATCGTGTCTGTCGATCCCAGGAGATGGGCTCCTGGGATAGTGTATGTATGTTGAAGTTGAGATCTCGGGGAATTCTGCGTCTCGGAAATAGGATAGCAGAGCTGGTGGATGTAGGATTTGATTAGTTTGGTAAAGGATAATGGTTAGTGAGCATTTTCATCGGTACTCCTTCATGCCAAACCGTATCGAACTGTCTCCTGTTGAGGGCCGCCGTGATGTGCTTTGTAAGGTGTAAGGTGTAGGATTTGGAGTTCGGTAGAATGGCCGGGGCGGAAGTGAACTGTTCGTCGGGAATGGTTTTATGCGCGATAGGATAATTTTTTCTTCCACTTTATTGACAGCCGATAGAGTTCGATAGGAAGAAGTGATCTTTGTTATAGTTGACTTCCAAAATTGTGGAGAGTGACTCATGTTATAAACCTGCTCACAATTTATAGCAGTCAACACAAAGGAATATACATACAACCCGTATATTTTTCCGATTACACAGCTTCTGCTACGCATGCGCTGCTGCTTTTGATTGGCTGCGACGAATTGTCGGATCCAACTGTTTCAATTCCAGCGCTATCATAGGCGGGTATATCATTCGATCGGGCAAAATTTCGAGTATATCTTTTTGCTAATTTAATTATGAATGTAATTAATTTTATTAGTGATTTGATCGAAGTGAGGAATATCGGATGATGACATGTATGAAGAGTTTAGAGTGCAAGGTCAAAATATGAGTGTAAGTGATGTTAAAATATGTATTTCATTAACAAAACGTACGTGAATAGCATTATGATATAATAAGTGTTAATGTGTGACCGTTATAGTGACAGTGCTAGTGACCAATAGTAAATAGTGTGTATGTATTCTAAAGTCTTTTGCCCTTTTGAATGCAGAATTCGCAAATATTTGCGCGATTTATTTAATGGTGGAAAAATCTCTATTTGTAACAAATTTTGTCAACTACCTATAACATTATCTATCATTTTCATCATGAAACTGCCATGGTAGATTATCAGAAGCTCAAAACAAATTTATTAACACCACATAATAATGAAAGAGGCAATAATATTTGTAGTGTTTGACAGTTTCGCAAATTGCACTTGTCAAAATTTGAGATTTTTCCGCCATAAATAATTAAAACAGAAATTGCAAAATTCGTGCAAAAATCCGTGAATTTCGCGTCCGTGACGACAAGGCTTAAGTGTGATATCCGCGGAGTGCGCATCAGGTGTAAGTGGGTGTTGGTGGGCAATCGCCGTCCAAAAGGACGACATTCTAATTTGTAGAGACGATGACACGGGTAGCACATTTAAAGTAAATTGTTAATATGCTAGGTTCAGCCGCCGTCAACTTATTTTTGATAATTTTGTGTGCTTTAACTCTTCCCAAGTGGCAGGCTTAGGTAATCATACCACCCGTATCTTCCGTACTCATCTCTGTGTTGTGAATTAGTCACTCTCTATTATTTTCGACCTTGGGTAATTGATAATATAAGATAAAAACTTTAAATTTTGAAATATTCTTATTATTTTTATTATCTAACGCCTCGAGATTGGTAAAAACTGTTATATCACTGTTTCTACTCTAAAAATAATGGATGTTATGTAATGCAATTATTTTTGCCATTTTTGTATATTTTTTATATCTGATCGCAGTCAAATTTAGTACAAGTTTAGTACAAGTACGTTAACGCTAACGTTAACACGTTAACACATATTGTCGACTATTAGGCCGGTTCGTAGAACAGTTGGAAACAATTTCCAACCGTCAGACGCACTCGCATTGCGTTTATAATGCCCACATAAGGCTGAACATGTTTTGTTTTAGTTGCGGTGCGCATGCTTCTGATGGTTGGAAACTGATTCTGTTGTACTACAAACATAGTTATTATAGCGTGCATTATACACGGTGTCCAAAAAGGGTCCTATTGGTATAAATAAAACACTGACATTTTTTCTAATCATTTATATATGAAAAATAAAAGTTTAGACAAAGGAAATGTATGATTTAAAAAGAATATTGTCTAAATGATATAGTTTACGTTGTATGCACTCTTCAAATTTGGAGCCAAGGTTATTAATAACTCGTCCACACATTTCCCTCGGGATTGCCCTTATTTCTGCCGCAATATTATCTTTTAATTGGAGTATACCAGCTGAATTGTTCTCATAAACCTTACTTTTAAGGTAACCCCACAAGAAATAATCGAGAGGCAACAAATCAGGGTTTCTAGGTGGCCAGTTAATATTGCCTCTTCTTGAGAACACTTTATGAAGGAATAATTCCTAAACGGCCCCAATAGCCCGATTTGATGTATGGCACGTGGCGCCATCTTGCTGAAACCAAGTCCTTAAATTAAAGCTTTCAAATTCTAGTAGGGATGGCGCAAGAAAACCTCGTAACATTGCACAATATAGTATTAGTTTGTGGCTGTGAAATGTAATCCGTCGCTTTCAATTCTTCGACCAACTGTATTTTATAAGCATGGAAGTGCAAATCTTTTATAAAATTTTGTGTAAAGGCGACCCTCAGTACCTGACCTCGTTTCAGTACAGTGTTGGATTTTCTGTGACTAACTGCACTTCTTACGACTCGTGGGCTTCCTGTATTGTGTATTTTCACTGTGGATCCAGTAGCTTCAAACATTTTGATCCATTTCCTAATGACATCGGAGCTTCGTGCTAAATTAACGTTTCGCAACTGGTAATGGGCGCGGCACAAACGATGCGCTGTCACCATAGAGTTATTGTTCTGGTAAAATGCTCGTATGCAAAAAGCGCGTTTCTCTCCAGTAAACGGTTCCATTGCAACTTAAATTCCTTTAATCGCTTTACAATATTACAGTTCGATGCCCCACTCCGGCACCATCTCCACCACGTCCGACCGTAAACGGATTAACAAAGTGCTGATATCGTTTTTGGACACCGTGTACATACAACCACAACAGCACCAGGTTCCATATATAACAAAACAACGCTACACTATTGTCATCGTATGGCCTTCATTTACCATGCTTTCTTTGACAATATTTATATAATATATACTTTAGTGTATAAAATATATTCCTAGAATTCAGATTTCGACCTTCTAATATTTGTCTTAAATAGTTTCTTCGTCATATAACTAATTCGCATTTTTCTATCAGCATACTCTTGCAATTTCGTTTTATAAAGCGAAAATTCACATCACGCATAATTCGCATAAGCACCCCTCTAGATATTCTAGGCAAAGTTCATTCTGTGAGATAGCAACCTGAATTATGTTATTCTCGGAAGCTCATTTTTAAAATACCATCCATGAATGGCTCGCATATTTTGTTACTTCAGCCTCTATCTTCTTCTTTCCGTGACTTCCCAGGATTTTTCGTCGTATATATTCTTCTTTACCATTCTTTATTTTCCAATATACCTACACTACTCACAAACACTCTTGTTAATGAATTGCATATTTCAACCCCATCACATACACTCATATCTTGGTATCGAGCCCTACTTCTTTCATATATTTTTTTTATCATCTGATGTTCTTCACTTGTTAGATTTTAGGGCACGTACGATTTTGAGAATACGCTGTAGGCTTAAAATATTATCCATTCTTGAACATAAACACAAAAAACTAATAAATTAATTACAATCACAATTAAATTCGCAAAAATATATACTCAAAATTTTCCCACTCACACGCCCATGGTAGTGCTGTAGATGGAATAGATGGACTCGTCAAGGCGTTTCAACCTATAAAAATTGAGCTTTCTGATGTGACGGCGCATGCGTAATTTTGCTGTGCAATCGGATATGCTACGTTAGGTATGCGGCACTTAAATTTTACACAATAAATAAGTCGGGCTGCACGTATTTATCTTTATGATGGTGAGTGGGTTCGTAATATGAATCACTCTCTATTATTTTGAACCTCAACTATAGAAGTAGATATTTTTGAAATATTGATCAAATTTCCTTAAATTTGGCATTACAAGCTAAAAAACAAGCTGCACAGTTTCTGTAAGAAAACTTGTAGCAACAACATGTTGAGTTTTCAAAATTTTTCTTAGTGGCCTCTTGCAATGTCAAACAACTTAATGTTATATGACATTCAAGGTCTGTTCCCATAAGAGTCGATTTAAAACTGTTAGAAATATTCGACCAGTTAAGCTGCGGATATGTATTCATCGAATGAAACTCAAGAAGTATGAGATATGAGAGTAGTCTGAAAAGTTTCAAACCGCGACCATGAAGATGGTGTTACTTCTTAAAAATGTGCTGGCAATATAATTACACATACACATGCGTTGAAAGATTTAAGAAAATAATCTAATTTAACTTCAAATAATTTTAATTTTTATAATAATTTTTATAGTTAGATATTTTATTCAACTTAAAGGAGACCACCTGGAGAAGCAATCCTAAAAATGCAGAAATAGGTCAGATCTCATCTATTGTGGTTGAATTTGTTGTGTTCCCACTGCCAAAAAGTGAAGTTAGATATTTATAGAGTGTTTCATTAGCAGGTTAGTAAATTAGATTATTTTCTTTAGATAATTATTGAATAGAGCTTTGTCTGTGGAATTGTTTATTAGCATACCTAGATGTTTGGTATCAGAGAACATACATATGACTTCATTGATAGGAATTGTAGGAGATTTGATTTATATTAGCTTAAAATACCTTTCTAAAACAGTAAAAAAATTATATACAGGGTGTAAAATCTTTAAGGAGGTAATAGTATGAACCAAAATAAGCAGAAAGTCTCAATAAACATGGGTCCGCAAAGTAGCGGTTGCGGAGATATGGATATGGTTTTATGTTTTTTATCCCCTTTTTTATTTTGCAAAAACGTTGTGTATTTCCTTATAATAGTTGGTTGATGTTTAGTCAAATAAACACTTTTCTTTCGCTATGGCTGGTTACTCTAACGCAGAATTAACAGACATGCATTTCATGTTCTAAGTATGTGACAGGTTTCTAGGTCCTCTTGTTTTACCAAACCGATTAAAAGACGCTGCTTCCTTCAACTTTCTGCAGAACACACTGTATGAGTTTTTGGCAGACATTCCTTTGAATCAGAGGCAACAAATGTGGTTCCAGCATAATGGTGCTCCAGCTCATTTTTCCATGGCCGTTAGAGAGAACATTTACACTAAATTTTTCCACATAGATGGGTAGGAAGGGCCTCAAGATCGCCTGATCTGAACCCTCTAGATTTCTTTGTTTGGGGATATTTGAAGACATTAGTGTATGGTACTCCTGTAAACAGCCTGGAAGAGCTGCAGCTACGGATTAATCAAAAGTGTCAAGAAATCCAAACCAAGGAAGGTGTTTTCGAAAGAGTTCGAATATCGTTGAGACGAAAATGTAGTGTCAGCTTGGAAATGGATGGAGGGCACTTTGAACATCTTCTGTAACTTTGTTTTTTGTTTGTTAAAAGCTTCCTTTGTCGATTTATTCCTAATAAAATAATATGTTTAAAAAACGAATAGTGGTCCATATCTCCGCAACCGTTACTTTGCGGACCCATGTTTATTAAGACTTTTCTGCTTATTTTGGTTCATACTATTACCTCCTGAAATATTTTACACTCTTTTTTTAAAACCCTATCTACTCAAAAGTAGAATGGCGACGAGTACCTTTATTTCATCCTTAGTTACACCAAATATATAGTTGTTATTTTGAGAAGCATACAAATTTGTATAAATTCTCGAGATGTGTTTCAAATAGATCAACTGGAGTTTTATTTTCAATTTGACTTTTCATATTATGCAGGAGGTCTATGTAACCTGTATACCATAGCGATATCTAACAAATCTTCTGTCCAGCCATTAGTGATTGTCTTATTTTGAACGTCTAGTAAATTTTGCTTTATTGTAGCTAGTGGAAGATTGTCCTCTTCGTCACTGCCTGATTCATCACTCGTGTAATAAAGCTCGATTTTCCAGGAACATCATTGAGTTTTCTGCAAAAGATCAATCTCATCAATATCTTATCTCGTTATATCTTTGGTAATCAGTATCTGGGGGAATAATCACACTAATATGTTTTGATGAGTGGAACTCATGCGCTAGGTCATCTAGGCAGCTAAACCTAAGGTTTTATAACGTTTTCCATAAAATCTAATTGGATCTGTTGAAAAAAAGGTTTCTAAAGTTTTATTTGAGATTTGGGGTATCAAATTTTGCATTGTTGATTTTTATAGTTTTGGCTTTGAACTCGATTTGGGGGCGTCTAAACCTGGAGGTCCCTAGCAATCGCTGACCAGTTTTCCGGGTAAGACCGACATTGGCGGCGAGCATTACTTTTTTTGGTAATTCTTTTTCTAAAATATTAAATTTTATTAATTTAATTTTACCTACAAATTGCCTTAAAAATAGATTTCATTGTGCTACTGGTTGTAGCCATTTGCTTTACTTCTTTATATAAGTGCCAATTAACAACTAACATTTCCATAAATTTCTTCAACGAATTATACATTCCGCTATATATAATTACAAAACAATATAAAAATACATTGCATCGCAAAAACTTGTGTAGCTACATTCACTATTACTTCAATGTGTTCAATATTCAACGCAAAAGACGAAACATTTAGAGGACTGTGACGTGAAGAGTGAGCAAACATGAAGAAACATTTTTGATGGCCAAAGGTAAGCTGAACTTAAAAACTTTTATGTACATCGTTGCACTCGTTGCAGTCGGGTTATTAGTAGAATAGTTCAGTGCAGTTGAAAACTGAATTAGGTACTCGATGCTAAATCCGAATTTAGCTGACATGCACTTTTTTACTATTTAATCAATTGCATTACATATGTAATACGCGATATCTGTTTATACAATCACACAAAATAAAAATTGTGAAACAACATACATCAGAACAGACTCATCGATGAAAGAATTTCCGGATATAACGTAACACATGGACGTGTGCAATATATTTTTCTGTAGGGATCACACAGGACAAATTGAAAATTCTTTTATTTTTCTATCGGTTCTATATGTATATAGATAAGATTTAGGTGCTATACAATACTTTTTATTATTACTTGTTTAATATTACCATTTTTTTTTGTAGTTAAGTCCTTACTATATTGTTAAATGAATATACTTATAGTTAATATACTATTACTTAAAATCTAATTCGCTATATCCTTCTTACTTTTTTGGAAGTGGAAGGGACTGAGATTGTATGTGGAATGTAAAGGTCTGTTTAGACAGTCAATTCAGTTTTCATTCTAGTTTCAGTTTTCATTCTAGTTTCAGTTAAATTGTCAGATTTCTCTATCTTCTCTAAATCAAGCGTTCCTCCTTTTATTCCACAGGGCGTCACATTTTAAAATTTAAATTTAGCCATATTTGAAAAACCACTTCACTAATTTAGCTCTAACTTTTGGGAGTAGAACTAGTACATATTTATTTTGTATTTATCAATAATAGTTACACCTTATCGGTGGAAACTTTTTTGTTCTTACATCTATAATTCATACAATAGGGTCCTATACTTACCATGAATACCAAGAAAGGGCCAGCAGGGTACTTTATAAGATATAAATTAATAACTTATTTAAATAAACTTGTACGTATGTATTATGTATGCATGTATTTTGTTGTAACTTAATCTATATAAATAAAAATTATAAAACATTTATAAATTGCTGAATACCGAATGTCTGAATTCTTGCCGCGAGTATACCAAAATAGAATATTTAACAGTTGAGGTAAGAATTGAAATGCTGAATGGGAACTTATACTTTACCCCTAAACTTAATAAGGAGTAAAAAAACTAGTAACTTTTATACTAATCATAGTTTTGTAATTTAAAAACAATAAGGATAAAGTAGGTTGAAACACATGAAGCGAAGTTTGGTCATCAAATCTGGGGGGGGGCTAAAGCCCCGGGTGGACTGTGCTTTAATTTCGGTTCTGAAATGTGTGTCAGTTTTTTACGAATATTTGGGGGGGCTAATTTGATTTTTTGGAGGGGACTAAGCCCCTCAAGCCCCTCCTAACTTCGCCCATATTGAAACATGAAAGAACGGATTAGAAATGATTGCAGATCTTGACAGGAAAACTCTTTTAGGGAGTCATGAATCTTTTGTGAGGCGAGTTGACAAGTCTATTGAAATTGATGGTCATCATTTTGAACATTTATTGGGAACTTATTTTCTTTGTGTAAAACCTGGTGCCTATTTGCTAAAATACATAAGTGAATTGTTAGTTGATCTTTTAATTTATTATAATGTTGTAAATAAAGCTACAAAAAAAATGTTTCGTATAAATTACTAGTATTTTATTCCTTATTAAGTTTAAGAAAAAAAAAGTAAAGCTTCTCATTTGAAAATCCAGATTTAACCTCGCTACGACCTTGAAAACATAGCGAAGGTCAAAAAAACTACAACGCCATTTTATTTGCCCCGACACTTTTTTCATAGAACGCGCCGTTTTCGAAATATATAGCTTTCTCAAGTTAAATGGGCCACCCGGTGTAGGAATTGGCTTTACTTTTACTTTTAGATCAGTTTATGGTAATTATTTACATTAGCGGAAACCTCTCCAAAAAAAAAATCAAAATTGTAACTTCTATGTAGGTACATGCATATCACATTAAGGTTAAAGTTGGAATATAATATAACGCCTATTCATTTTGATAACAGTGTGACGTCATGAACAGAAGTTAGCAAGAGGTTATATTGCAATTTCAACCTAATGTAATATATACAAACAGGTTACAATTTTGAAATTTTTTATTTCGAAAACTAGATTCGACCGCACAAAACTAATTTTAGATTCGTGTTGAGCACCCTCGAAAATAAGGGGTATAACAGATTTTATTAAGATCGATGAGGTGTCCGCTAATGTAAATAATTAACTACCCAGTTTATTTCCACTCATTACTTTGTCGGCGTCCTGCCTCACTGTACGCCCATGGAGAATTACGTCAGTCTAGAGATGGAAATTGGGAACACATGAACCATGCGGTTGCGCTCAGCTCAGTTCCAGTTCTTGCGGTGTTTTGTTTGTAAAGTGTGGTTAGGTAAGCCAAGCAGAAGGTGCATATTTGCTTTGTGATAAGATGCGGAAACAGTGATGATAACATGTAGTGACCATTCGCACCTCCATTTCACTCATGCATGACCGGCACTTCGCTCGGCAGCATACACAGCACATGAGGCACACAGGACGTTATAATGGTTGGTTTCGAATTTGTATAATTGCTTTGGTCCGCTCAGCTATACCTTGACCTGTATTTATTTAATTCGAAAATATTTCATAATAAACTTTGCAGTTACAAATAATTACTCGTCATATAATTTTTGGATCATTTTTTCTAATAAATCATACCTATATTTTGAAATTAATGAGTACGTAGGTGCAAGTTGTTTAATTTGTATTTATAAAGATTACTGCTATAATGGCATGGCATATATCGCAATATGTTGCAGCTTTTTTTAGCATTTGTTATATAGTTGTTCATGTTGTAAGTTACACGTGTAAAACAGTACTGTCAGTATTTATCAAGTACCATGTAGTATGTAGGTAGGATATCTTCAAACTGATAAAGTTTGATAAGTACGTACCTACTTGTTTATGAATTAGTGATAATTGTGTTACAAAATCGGTAGTATACTCCGTTTGAATTCGGTAAGATATTTTTTATTTCACAAATTTTTGCCTCTTCATATCGACTGATAATTTAATTAAGATAGTTAGGCGTTGTGGACGATTTCTATAGCGTATACAAGTAATTACTTAGTTAATTACTTTTGCATTTCATTATTTGGTAAAATGAGATCGAATCACGCAACGTATTTATTTTCTTTTTTATTTTCTCAAATAACTAGACAGTAAATTAATGATTTAAAAGTGGGTTAGATGGTTTATCGAAATTTTAGAACTGCCTATTTTTCTGGCAGAAGTAAAACAGTTAGCAGGAAAGTACTACGACTACACCGGTTGATACCGATAGGGTGCGGAACTAAACCGGAATTGAACTTTTAAACCAGATTTAAATTACTCAGAGAAGGGTCGATCACCGCATACATTTTTATTACATAGGTATTGTATTTGGTGCTTTTATTATTCAAGTAGATATCATTTTTAATTTATGTTTCTAGTATTGGTTAGCCATATTTAGGTACTTTTATTTTTTGTTGTTTATGTTGATTGATTTTAGGCTATTCGCTACACAATTTTCCTCTATGCGAAATCACCATTATGCGTAAGAATATAAATAATATTTTAAGTTTGGGTACAACCCCTTCATTGTGCTGCTGAATGTTATCCAACCTTTTACCTTATTGCGAGGTTGATTGTTCATTTATTTTTTTGTTGGATATAATTCTATGTAAAAAAATTTGAGGATAGGATCCGCCATAAGAAAGAAAGCTTTCATTAGAAAATATCCAAAGAAAATTTTTAAAATGTATGTCACTTAAAATAAATGGCTATTATCCAGAGAGGAGTTATAACCACACTAATTACACTATTTTACTTAATAGATTCAGTTGCGCTTCTCTGGTCTTTCTTAGAGTTCTAGCCAATGTCAGGATTTTATTCAACTTATTTCATAGCAAATTAGAATGTTCTGTTGTGCCAGTTTTTATTTCCATGTTCCTCGTGTAAATGCTCGTCAAAACCGTACATTTGTTTGTGCCAGGGTAGGTTTAAATTGTCTTAAGATGTCCCCAGTGCATATATATTATCTGTGTCACAATTTTAATCTATTATCAGATTCGTGTGATATTAATTTCAGCACCTTAAATCAGATGGTTGGTCTGAGATAGCGATATTTAGATGTTTGAATGTATTTTTTTAAAAGTTCTATATTTTAATGTAACTGTTAAAGAGCGTACGTACTGTTCTTACTATATTTGTTTCGTTATTTTTCTGTTGTAAAATATTTGCTTCTTTAATGGATTTTTATCTGTTGGACAATAAAGTTTATTATTATTATTATTAGCATTATTGTTGTTCTTTATATTTATGTCCTATTTAATGGTTTTAAAATATAATATTTAGACTACCTACTTATTTTATAAAATAATAATGTCTTCCATAGAACAAATAAACAAATAACACATAAGATAATTATATTACAAATCAGCAAATGACTGGAAGCAGCAACTTTCTAGATGATTTAAATTGTTGCCGAACGAGGGCGTAGCTCTTAATTTGTACCAGACCTAAAGTATTCCAGATTACGATTGGTCAATAGAGGGACATTTTGTGTTTGCATTTCTATGCGCTTAAATTCAGTATGCTGTGCTGTAGATTAACACAATAGATGAGCCTAAGTTCGCCATCTGTCCCTACTTCCGAAGGACAGTCTTTACTTCAGCCTCTGGCCCTTCCGTCGCTACTTTTACTAGAAATATTCTTATGTAGTGAAAATAGTAAAGTAGTTATTAGTGTGCATTCACATTGACATCGCTCGAGCGGTGAGTGTTGCGCGATGCCGCTTTTGAGCTGTCATCGCGCGCAGTTTTCATGTTCAAATTGGTTAAGGTAACAACCGTGTTGACACCGAGTTTGGCTTTACCAATTTGAACATGAAAACTGCACGCGATGACAGCTCAAAAGTGCCATTGCGCAAAGTTTACCACTTCAGCGATGTCAATCTAAACGGGGCATTAGAACAAAAAGTGACATGATATGCAAAAATAATTTATAGGTAAATGTAATGAGAAAACAATACAACAATGTCCTTACTTGTTCCTACTTGAAAACACGAAAAAGTAAGAATGTCTTTCCTTGAGAATATGAAAAGGTGGCATCCCTAGATCAGCCGCTACTATTGATATTTGCTGGTACTGCTGTTCATGCCACAGAAGAAGACTTCTATCAATACAGTACGTACGTTGTCACCCTCTCCTGCTTTAATATAATTTTAAGAAATTCGATGAAAATGTAATTAAGTATTCCACTTACAGATTTTATTAACACCCCTCTATTGCCTATTTTGAGTTTATATAATATTTTATTTAGAATTTTATTTAACAAAGCAGTTTCGTAATTTCAATATATCTATTTTTTAAATTTGTAAACATCGTTTCGCAAGGTACTCTCTAGTGGAGTGAGACATGGGATAACAGTTTGATATAAAGGGAAGAGTAGGTACGTTAGTAGAAGAAATAGGTAGATGGGAAAAAGCGAACGAATTTAGGAATGGGGCACTTTAGGACATAGGACATATGTTTGAATTCTTGGAATACTTAACCTTCCTCAAAAGCAGCAAACTATTTTTCTTTCTGTATGGAAAAATGATGCCATTATTAGCAAAATACATACAAACATATCATTCTCCTTCAATAAGTATTTCTTAGATTTATTTAGATAATTTGATCGGTTACCAAATTTTTACCATTATGCTTCAGTTGATTTCAGTTAACAAATTCTTGAAACTTTCGCTGTAAACATGGTTTTAAACATATTGACGTAAACAATGCATGCATATGCTGATTTGCAAACACAATGGACAGTTAAAATCAATATCAATTACACTTAGTAATTATTTCCAGGTAATTAATAAATAATATTGACTTTGGTTTTTTTTGAAACGTAGTAGGTAAACCAAATATCAAAAATTACATATCAAGCTTAGAAAGCACTTTTTTTTTAAACATAATAAATTTTAAAACACAAAATAAAAGTCTATCTTTCACTAGATACTGATAATATATTTAAGAATTTAAAGTCAAGCTTCCTAAACTGAACAATGTTTTTAAAAATGTGAATAAGTAGATAGATGTCGTCTAATGCCACTTCCTATTATCTACATAAAAAAAGTATAGACTTTGTTTTGTATAAACTAAATTCGAATGCATAGGTATGTATATGTAAGCTTGTTATCGTAGATATTAACTATGAAAATAATTAGATATTAATTTAAATTTCTATTTCCAAATATACTTACAGGGTGTTCAGTAAAGATTGAGCCATACTTTAAAACTAACTTTCTAGGACAAGAAATAATGTGAGTTAAATCAACTTACCTCCGTGTACAATTGTGCTTCCTTAAAAAGATAGCAAATCATAAATCCTAATAGAAATATACAACATGAAAGATAGACAACATTTAAAAAATAATAACATACAAAAAGTCAAAACGCAATAGCAAAAACAAAACCTTTTTTTTTAATTTATTTTTGAAATATACGCCAAACAGCTACTTACTAGATATTACGAACTGTAATAACTTTTTAGAGCAAAAATGTAGCAATTGCATAAAATTGGAAAAATGTCCCCATACAAAAATTGTCAAATAATCTTTTCCTGTATTTAGGTTATGGATGAAAAAAGAATAAAAATTATAAAATTGTAACGCCCTGCACCTCTTATTAAGCTTTGAATAAAAAATATTACAATATTTTGTCTGTGACGTTTGGCCAAACTTATCGTTAATACCCTATATATGTAATTACGTCAAGAAATTATGGATTGAATATTTTTGTACTTAGATAAGTTTATTTCGCATGTGCTTGACGTAGCTAAATTCTTCCAATATTGTAATATTACTCAAATAAACCTTGTCTATCAACCCGTTTAGTCATTTTCCTATTTTGCCTTTCCTCGATGATCTGCAGTACAGCATAACAAAGTCCTTAAATTAAGTATGACGAACATTATTCCTTATACATAACTAATTTTGATAGCTGTAATCAACTTTAATAGTGGGCGCATCGTATTCTCTTTATGTAAAAATCGACGACTAACTACATTTACATTTGTCTTTTGATCCCTGTATTATACTTGATAGTGATATTATTTTAATTTGCTTGCATAACATTATATACAGTCGGTAACCTTGCATGATAAAGACGGCTAATTATTCCAATATCGATAAAACTAATTTGGTCAATTAAATACATGTTTTTTTAAATTGTGTACTGCGTACTGTGTGTATGTCTCAATTATCTTAAATTGTCATTGTTGCTAGACTTAAGTACCTAGATCTTCAATACAACACGACTGGGAGAGAGCGATCTACTTCTGCAAGTGCTATGAAAGCAAGTCGTCACAAATTTATTACTGATGCTTTTGTTGGAAACAATTACTACCTACTAGGCGGACTAAAATGCCAACTACTTGATTGTATTGAAGGTGTAATGGGTAGAAACAGTAACACTTTTAAATATAAACACTTATAGGTTAAATAAGGTGCCCCGAAATGAATGCAAAATAAAGCAAGAGTAGATTCCTGACAACAAAATAATGCAATGTAGTTAAACTGGTCTTAGTCGAAAGTTGATAGTTAAACAAATACGGAGTGTTAAAGTTAAAATTTTATTCTCGATATTTGCAAATAACTTCATGCTTATTTTAAATGGCAGATCTTATTAGTGTATACATCTGATTATTGAAACAATCTCCTTATCTGAAAAAGGTATACCTTGTTGTAGTCGGTAGGAGTAACCGTTTTCTAAATAATGCTATTTGAAATATTCAGTGCATCTAGTAAAAACTGTTTTGGTTTCAAGTAAAGTGACTTTTCCACTGAAAATACAGCAAAATGTTGCTTGAAAAATTTATTCAGAATGCTAATGACGACGTGCAAAATTTCAAGAATTTCTCACCCCTAATAGCCGCCGATCTCCAAATTATACGCAAATATTTGAATTTTTTAAAAAGTCATTTGCAAATATCGAATATAAAATTTTAATTTTGACTCCTTGTATCTTTTTAACCATTTAACTTTTGAAGTAAGGTAAGTTTAGCTATTTCGCATTGTTTTCTCATCAGCAATCTACTCTTGCTCTATGTTGCAAATCACGAGACAGCCTGACTAGACCAGAAAACAATTGGGTACATAATCTACATGAGAAATTATTTTTGTTTTCCCGAATTCTAATTTTTCAATTGAACCTAAAACCTTGTTTCTTGCAAATGTCAATTTTTCATTTCATAGTTGTATGTTCTTCCTTTCCACACTTTGGGTTTGTTCCAGCAAGAATCGATTTCGAACCGTTCAGTATTATGGAGCCAATTCAATTGTACTTGTATGTAGTACCTATTTGATATTTATATTACAAAGGACTAGAAAACTTTTCTCCTAAAAAATTGTAAGTCGTTATTGAATTGAAAGAAACGCAATTGTAACTTTTAATATTACTCGTCAAGTATATTTGTCTACAAAGAGAACACATTGAAAATGTATACGATATTGCTTACTAAGCCCCAGTTATTTTTTATTACTCGTTAATAAGAGTAGGTTAGCATCAGGTAGGATATTCATATGGAATAGTAAATAATAAAACAGCCATTTATTGTGCGAATATTTCACTGTTTTATTAGTTCTCTTCGAACTGTCCTCGTAAGCAGCAGTTTCACAATTTTCACCTTGAAACAGTCAATTTATTTGCATATTTATAAAAGCGAATGACGTAATTGTTTGTAATGTTTATTTTCAGACGTTAATATACCATGGACGACGACGATGACTTCTTCGATACGATTTCGGTCAACTCGGCTCCCAACAGAAAGAAGTTCAACAACAAGGCTTACCTTAGCCTGTCGAGGAACACAATATACCACTCGGCCGTTGATCTAGAAGGCATGGAATTGACCGCGTTGGATCGCAACGGGGAGACCAATTCCCATAATAAGGTGTCTAGAAATAAAAATAGAGATGTTAAGACCTATGTGCAGTGGAGAAATAGGGTATATTGTCTTTTTTTGGTTTTGGCACAACTGCATGGGCTCTGCTAACTTTATTATTTCTAATGGTCTTAACGTTTCAACACAGTTTGGTGGTGGGGTTTCTACTTTTGATTTAGGTCTCAGTCTTCATGTTTTTTAAATAAAAATTATTTATAAAACTCTGCCTATAATAAATTCAGTAAATCAAAGGCAAAAGCGCTCGTTATGTCGACACATCAATTAGTATTTTAAGTTACAGTTTGGTTTTAGATAAAATTAGAAAAAATAATAAATAATTTTTATTTTATATACAGTATACAGATAATATCTAAGGATCATGAAAAATGGAGCCAATATCGTAACATTTTTTTTTTTGTAAAATTGTTATAGTTTCCTAGAAAAAAATATTTGAATTTGTAATATTTTCAACGTTTATCTCGTATGATTCCTAATATTGAAATCTCATTACATATGGTATTTTACTAACCATTTTATTGATGTGACCAAAACCTGACCTACTACGATTTTTTAAAAGGGTCGTTTTTTCAGAAAGGGGTAATCAGGACACATCAAAATAGACATATACCAAATTTGATCGAAAAATATCTATTGTGTTTTTTATGGATGCCAAACTTCGAAAAATCGGACAACTAAACTTATAATAAGATCAAATATTGCCATGAAAGTGAAAACAAATACCAATTGGACAAAGAAAAAACACATACACTACAAGTTGAACACTTTTAGTTGCAGCCACAGTAAAAATAATGATCGTACAAAAATGTACTGAATTATGAATAAGTAGGTACTAAATTATTGTTAAACAAACATTTACAAAACGTTAATCTAAATTAAATTTCAATTTTTTCCATCAAACTTCCTTCCAGTCCAGTGTTGCCACCTCAATAATTTTTCCGTATCAAAAGAGCGTAATATTTCGTACTAGATTTCTTGATTTCGTACTAAAACATTATAGTATTTAATAAAAGGGTGCATAAAACCTTGTCCTCATGGGCACGAAATTCGCGAAAGTTAGCACGAATTATTTAATGATTTAGTCAGTTCTTCTAACTGCAATATTTTCTATTATTTTCAGCATAAAACTGTCATTGACTGTCATGGTAGATTGTCAGAAGCTGAAGTTAAACTTACTAATCCCATATAATGACGATAATCGCGATAATATTCTATTTTGCAAGATTCGCGAAAAGTTGATGCTTTCCCGCGGTTATTAAATTGTCTGCAAAATTCACATGAGAACAAGGCTTAAGACATCTAACAGTATCTGAAACTACTTACAAAGGCACTTAAATTTGTGGAAAACGTACTAAATCTAGTACGAACGTACTGATGGTGGCAACGGTGTTCCAGTGAATAGCCTGGTAATATTATCTGTTTGATACCTAATTCCACATTCTGGAAAACCCACCCTTTTAAAAAATCGTAGTCGGTTAGGATTTCGCCATATCTATTAATAAAATGGTTAGAAGAATATAACTTCCCTTCAGGGTATTAATTGTATAAAAATGGCTTGCCGAAATTCCACAGTCTTCTTACATTTCGAGAGGTGCTAACCTGAAAAACGGAACACACTATACATTAGTTTTCAGGTGTCAAATATGGCTTACGTGTATAGCAACTCGGAGTTGATGGATATCGTTTTAATTTATTGTAAATTGAAAATGCTTTAGCTGAACGATTTCTCAGTAAACATGTGCCGAATACTTTTATCGCGGTGTGCAGTGTAGTGGGAAATTTGCAACCGAATCGTGAAAGAGATGAAAATTCAGAGCGTCCACGGCGTATTGCTTAATTATATCCGTACCATGTACAGCGTGTCCAAACATTAATACCAAGGAATTGGACGAGTACCTTGGTCGCCACAATCTCCTGACCAAATCCTTTGAATAAAAATCATAATTATAAATTTAATTACATATTGTTGTTACCTGATGGAAAGACTTATTAATTATTATTAATTTTGGGAGAGAACATGACTCCCATAAACCGCCACTGTTCATATCAAGTTACACAACAATCAAATTACATTTTTTATTTCTGGTGCTTCATTGACAGTATTAAACAGAAACATTTTATTTATTAGGAAATAAAAATACAATGCACCCGAGAATTCACTTTAAAACTTTTCCTAATAAGTGTAAAAATGTTGTGCATTTACTATTTGGTGAAACTCTATATGGAATTGAGTCGCATTGAACCTGAACATTTTTAATCACTTCTAGGGAAATTGCACTCAAGTTTTATTTGTGCTTTCACACTTCACATCATTTGCTTACTTAGCTTTTCAAGTTTACCCATAAAAAGAAGTCTAAAGGAGCGAGATCTCGAAACCCGGATGATCATTTCTACCTGGAAATACTGCGTCCAGCTACCTGCAAATAGGTTTTGTAAAATGAGGAGATGCACCATCCTGTTGAAATTAAATGTTTGTACTTGAAACATCAACTTCGCCAAGAGAAAGAAACAGAAACCGTATATCTCCAGTTAGACTTTCTTCAAAGACTATTGGTACATACCACTGAATAACCAGAATGCTTCGTTTTAAAATACTAATTGAGGTGTCCGAGCATTTCCTCAAAGGAAAAATAAACGATTTACAGAATTTATTCTAAGTTACAGATTCGCACTGTCTATTACAGAGACGTGTGACAAACTTTTTGAGCTAATTCTTCAAGCAAAAACAAAACTAACGATTTTTGCTATAGCAATTCCTGCCGTGAAATACAGTTTTTCGTCAGTTACACGAGAAAATAATGCGAAGAAATGAACTTTTGATGAAAGTTTGTCTCACGTCACTGTTACACTCAGCATTTAATTGTCATTTTGTCGTTTTGGAAAAAAATGAGGACGTCTTAAAGTTATAGATTGACTTTTGTACTGGAAATATCCGACTATGTATATTTCGTTCCAAATATATATTTGGATCAACTCCTATTTGGCCATTTTAGACTTATCTCCACTTTTGCACTCGTTGCGTATCTATTGAGTATAACTTCGTTCTGTGCTATTAATTTGCAGTGTGCGACTGTGCAAAAGGGCAAATAAACCAATAATATTATAATTTGACCCTTATTTTTTTCAAAGATAGCAAAAGTCCTTTAAATAAATTATCTGTACATAAAACTGCCATGAATAATACGCGTAATAGGTATACGTATATTGTATAATTTAGAGGTATGTTTGAGTTTCCATCGGGTTTTTAAAGATTTTAATTTTCTTTTCATATATGCTTGGCTGCTTAAAAATCCAAAGATAACATGATTTGTTATGAAAATTATTAAGTGGAAATTATTGTTACTTTTATGTGTTTATACAATTTTCTAAAAAGTGGAAATTCAGCTAATGAGCATGGCATGCATGGCCAGTTTTAGTATTACCTAAATGTAACCCTATTGTTGGTGTAAAAAAATATAGAAAATATTTTTCCGAATTGGAACAATTTCAAAAAAAATCAGGTGTATTAGGCATTCATTTTTAAAAAATCACCACACTTGTAAGTAATATCATAGATCAAATTTTGTTAAGTATCATCACGATTGAAATTTTATTAGATATCACACTTTTTCCTTTCATTTTATACGATTCACGGTTATCACAAAAGGTCAGTTGGTCATGGAAGGTCAAATATCCGTAATATTATATCGTCATCTAGATGTGTATTTCTGGATTACCAAGTCTAGATATTATATGTATATGTGTATAATATTTTGCACTACAAATCTGGAAATAATTTATATAGAAATATTTTACTAACTACATACGCAGATTTCCATATTTAACAAACAATGTTATCTATATATATATATAAAATTCTCGTGTCACAGTGTTAGACGCCATACTCCTCGGAAACGGCTTGACCGATTTCTATGAAATTTTATATGTATATTCGGTAGGACTGAGAATCGGTCGTAATATATTTTTCATACCTCTAAATGATACGGGTGGTTCACCCCAAACATTTTTTTTTTATTTTTTGGACAAAATTTTTTATTTTTATTTTTTTATGATGTGGCATTAACAAATACATACAACCCTTAATTTTCACCCTCCTATCACAAACCCCTATATTTTAATAGCCATTTTAATAATTTAATCATTTTTAACCCTGGTCAATAACTGATCTATTATCACTAGATCAGTTATCCCTGCCAGGCGTAAGTAAACAGCACGGAATAGGGATGAGAACGAAGCCGACTACCAAAATATTCACTAGAAATAATTCATATGGCAAAACAACGTTTGCCGGGTCACCTAATATAATATAATTTTATTAAGGAGAGAATCGTAGATATATTTTAAATTTCCACAAAAATAGTGTATTTAATTAATTTTTGATTAATTTTTGTGACATCACATTTTTACGTCACATCAAATTGACAAACAAAATTGTGTAAACTTGAATGTGTCCGAAAGTGTTTTCAATATTCAGAATTTTCAAAAATTAATGAAAATTTGTGCTGTATTTTCAATTGCAAAAAATAATAATAATATCTCTACCCCTCATTTTAATAACGAGGATTAACCCAGAAGACGAAGACTTGTGCGGGAGAGGGGGCGGCATATTATTATTAAGCAGGCCGCATTTGCACCCAGGAACGACTTACGTTCCCTAACCACCATTCCGTGCAGGAATGAGGGAAACCTGGAGAACTTCATTAATTAGGGGGGTAGTCAAACGTCAACCGGTATCAATCTCTCACATTGACCCAAGATAACACTTCGACCCTACCATACCCGTAGCGGGGGTGCCAATCCTCCACAAATATAGCTTATGTACGGTCTACCGGCAGCGGAGGTCGAACTCACAGCGATCTAGTCACCTCGATTGAAGTACTGACGCTTACTGCGCGACCACTGACCGAATAACTGTAAATCTAAATAATAACTGATAATTGGCAGTAAAGTACAAGATTTAATGCTGCGGCTGCGCATCGTCCATTAAAGCAGCCAAGGCATTAAATCTACTTTACTACCAAGTTAAACACATCTTTTTCGACGTTCAATTTTAACTTTATCATAATAGTAAACAAGTAGTCGATTTCCAACCACCATGATGCTTCACAGTGGTAATATCACCCCCAGCATTGGCCAGTAATGCAGCCACTTTTGAAAACGTTTTCGAAATTGTGCCTACATGTTATGCAGTACATTTCCCAGCCACATATCGACTGAAAACTATTCTTCCATGATCGTGAAACTTCTTGAAATATTTGTTTTCGTATTTGATTTGAGTACGTATAGGTAACTGCCTTTGTCTTGGGCATGGGAGATATTCAAAAAGGTTAATTAATTGCGCCGACAAGCACCTGCGACTCGCACGATCGTTGCAACCTGTAAAGAGTTCAAAATAAAACGCTCAATGTATAAATTGAAATATTAAAATCGTGTATTGTCTACCTTAACTTGTAAATATTTGTCATCCTGTGATTTTTTCAAAAATTCTTCGATTTGGTTTCTCTCCACTATCTTTGGTTTAGGACCTTTTCTGTAACTGCTCGTTCTCTTAAGCGCCTTTTTTCCGCTAGTTATCGAATTCCACCAATTCCTTACAGAGTTTTGCTTTTCGTTGGTAACAGACGTAATGTTGCGTCTTCGACTTCTTGCTAGATTTCAGCCGAAATGAAGATTCTCTCAGCATTCTCACTCATTTTTTGTGCCGATTTTGCTGACAAATAAACAAACGCATATCTTAGAAACGATTGCGAGAGTTTCTAGTATTCAGCTGACAATTAAAATTCTTGATTAAAATAAATTTATCAAATATGACGTTTTTCAAAACCACAGTATACTAATCAATTTACTATACTGTGCTCAAAACCATAATTTTTCACCTGCTCTCACACGGCTTTTGGTCGTGGTCGTGAATAAAACGTTGAATTACATTCGGAAAATTAACCAGCTTTTAATCTTCTCGAGTAAATGTGTCCAGTTATTCTCGTGGATTAAAGGCTTGTCAATTCCCTTATAAAATTAATAACTATAATTTAGCGGCAGTAAAAATAATTCTAATGCCTAATGTGACACCTGACAGCTGTCACTAAAATTACACCTAATAAATAATAATATATAATATTTTATTTTACTCTTTGCTAACATGTTTAATAAGTTAAATAACTATTACACATGGAGATTAAAGAAAAATGATAATTTAAAACTAAATATAGTTAGTGACACACTTTTGTACCTTGTTCCTTGAGTAACCTTGCATGTTTAAAAATGTTTTTATCTCCTGATGCTGAAAATGCTCTCATATTATAATAATGTGAATGTTTCTATTAAATTGCACTAACAAATTATTACTTTTGAATATTAATTTGCTCGCTATAGGTAATTCGACCTTTGCTATTCAATTATTTGTCTACGTAACGAAACGAATGTTTATTGACGCGTATTTTAGTCGTATAAATTTTGAACTTCATGAAATAAATACATATTTTTATAGCAAATTTTTATTCTTAATTTAATATTATACTATCGAAAATGTTGTCCTTTTACTATTTAAAGTGTATGATTTTTATTATTTTAATTTTTAGGTTTGTTTAGATATATTAAAAAAGTTATTGAGGATTTAATCGAAGCTTGAAAATTTGATCTTAGGATAAAACGGTTTAAAATAGTTGTTAATGAATTGACTTTTTTTATATTTTAAAATTCATATCTAATCTAAATTTCGTCTTATTAGTATGTAGTTATTGTTCCGGTCAACAATTTCCTTTCCAGATACCAATGCTTAATGATTATTTGCCTTAGAATTTTATCAGTTCAACATTCTAGCTTTTTGTCAACAGTGGCATAGTTTAGGCCATAAATTTATTCAGTATTTCAGTTGTGTTTGAAGTTCATCATAATTTTTACTCTCCTTATAAATCTTTCTCGGCGTTGCCATAAAGTTATAAAATAAATATTTCGTTCATGTATTCTGTGAATACCTGTTTCATTTTTTACATCTTAGATTATAATGAATTTGTTCAACAAGTGCATCGTTTGAAGTGTAATATTTTCATATACTTACCTAGTTAGGTTGTTGTTTGATGATATAAAATTTTAGCTTATATATCTCAAATATTATTTTTGCAATTGAATTAGGCATACGTACACTTAGTTTGGATGCAGGTATGCTAATTTGGTTGTTATTTTTCTTCTCATTTACTAATCTCCGTACACTCTGTATATGGTGTGCGCGCGGTTAGAATGAATAACAGAGTAATCATTATTCTTTGTTTTGCGAAAAGAGTGATTAAATTTGCATGGTGTTCATGAAAGTTACAAAATGAAAATGAGCAGGAGTAAACTCTACTTATTTTTGACGGCACGAAAATAATAGAATTATGAAAAATTGTTTTGAATTACAAATTATGTCAGAGTTAAATTGATTTACTTCGACAAGGTCGTGCGATAGGATCAAAATACTATGTCTTATCAAAAAAAAAAAAATAAATAAATAAAAAAAATTCTGGGTCACTTACTTTATTATAATATATGCATTATCGTTTGTCTTTTCAAGTTTAATGATGTACAGGGTGTCTCAAACTCGATGGTATGGACCCACTGTGACAAAAAATTTAAAAAAAAATTGGGAGACGTGGTGTTAAATGGGATGACGTAAGCTCAATTTTCAATCGAAAGTATTATTTTTGGGATTTGGCAGAAACAACTAATGACATATCGTCCTAATGACTCTCAAAAGAAATACTACCTAAAAATCACAATAGCGGTGGAAGGATCAAGTAGTGGATAGAAAATAATTGAATGTTCGTTGTTTACAGTTTGAGCTATAAAATTAAGTCTGTTTTCAATGTGACGTTCAGGCAAATACTCCAAATTTCGAATTTTGTATCCATGATATCCATTGGTCTTTAAAAATTCGTTAAACTGTTGACTTATCCAAATTCAATCCCCGGCTAGCCTGCCGTATAGAATTTTGTTCGAAATACTGTAACAGTTTACCTGTATAACATTGTTTCTTACACTTCAGTCAATTATTTGACGTTCGACGTTCGTGTTGAGTAATGAGATTGAGTAGAATATTTGTGTATTTTATTTTGTTAAGCATTGAATTTTGTTTTACGTCAAGAGCAACTAGATTTTTTATTTAAATTATTGTATTTTTTAAATTGTATGAGTTATTCAAATAAAATAGCAGTGTTACATATTGATGTGTTCGTAATTTTATTCTATATCTGTTACTGTCATGATCCAATATGGAGCACATAAAAAAACAATTGAATGTTACATAACCGAAAATAGTGGTCGTAGAAATTTTCTTTCGATAAATATCGATTTCTCATATATTATTATTTTTCTGAAGCCAATTTCAGCTTGTTCTGTTGAGAAATGCTGACGCTAGATGGCATTTTTTAAAATCACTATTTTCAGTTTTTTCACAATACGTCAACAACGGAAACAGATATCTTGAATGTGTTTGATTTTTCTTAATGCCCATCGAAGGACGTAACTTTTTTCTAATTTGAACCACCCTGTATACAGGGTGAACCTTAAATAAGTACAAATATTTTAACCAGCAGTACAGTTCACTGTGTAGAATACATAATTAATAGTTTTTTTTAAATCAGGATTAAAAAAGTCAAATTTTAAATAAGTTTCGCCATGTTTCAACAGAAAACTTGTTGAAGACCGCTGTTTCGGGAGTCATGGTTGATGTGAATTCCACAGCGTCGTCAGCGTTACACTAATGTCTTCGAATAGGCTCCAACAAATATGTTTATTTATGAAATTATTACTAGCCGTCTCCTCCCCTTTGCCATTCCTATACCTCACCCATAAATTGAAAATTGATAGTATCGAACGTGCGGAAATTCATATTTTAATCGTTTATGATAACAACCGCAAAAATTGAATTTACGTTAAACAATTATTTATCTTACAGACGATATGGCATTTTATTAGGTTACGTCAGTGGTCTATCTGGTCAGCGGTCCTCAAAATGTGGGTATTTTAAAAAAAATTAATATCCGTAAATATTTAAAATTTTTAAAAATTACTGTCACCAAACTTATCTATATGACGAACTGCACCTGCAGTTAAAATATTTGTACTTATTTAAGGTTCACCCTGTATTTTACGGTTTCCGAGATGTCAGTGGTGAGCCATGGACGATGCAATAAAACGACGAATCACGAAATCGACGGAAATTGTGTTCCTATCTACTGCATCACAACTAACTTTTGCTTTTAACGTTCTTTTTTTCAAAACCAATACTCACATGCAAACTGAAAATTGATGGTACCTCGTACCTGTACATGCAATGCAAACCTAAGAAATTTTCATGTCAAATATTTTTTTTTCGAAACAATGAAGAATAGAAAAGTTATTTTTCCTGTTGTTCACGCTAACCGTGGCCATACTGTACATATAAATATACATATACTATCTATTGATAACAGTAAAATATGCATAAGACGTATTTATCTAACTTAAAAAGGAAATAAAATCTTAAATAACAAAAATCACTGTTATCTAAATTTAACCATAAAAGATAATGGCTTTTGAATGATAAACATTTGTACTGAACCAGCTACACGCCACAATAATATTTGCTTTAGAATGGTAATAAATGAAACATACGAGTGAGTAGTTCAAGTAACGATTCAGAACAAAACAAATAATTTTTGCAGAGGTGGAGAAGCTTCGCGAATTGCGACTTGAGTGTTGATTTCGTGTTGGCTTACGACGAAAAGGGTAAACCTGAAGATGAGGAAAACAGGAGAGTCTTCGAAACGAACCTGGAGAACACGGGACTTATTTTGGAAAGAGAGGAGAACCAAAGGATACATTTCGTCAAAATCCATGTGCCACGTGAGGTCTTATGCCGGTATGCTGAAATACTCAAACTCAGGTTGCCTATTAGAGATGTAAGTATTATAGTAAGTAAGTAGTAATAGTAAAGGGTATACTGAGTGTCCCACCGGGAACTGCGTCGATTGTTACTTGTTTTTCTATACATTTTTCTATGGAAAATTTTAGGGTCGCTTTATATAACATTTCCTACAGCTATCAGTTATCCTATCGTATATGTTTTCGATCCGCTTAGTTCCTTTTGTTGTATAAAATTTACATTTAACTGTGGTTTTATAAATTCACATCGAAGGTGTAAGTTCTAATATTTAAATCCAAACAAAAAGGATAACAGATTTAAGTAAGCCATTTGATTTGCCTGATGAAAAACTAAAAAAAAATAGATGAAGTAAAAGTAATACGGCAATTTATTAAAGAATTAAGACCATTTTTGGCAGTTTTTCAGAGACAAATAGTTTTCCGGCCGAGCTAAAGGTAAAATTACTGCTTTCTAATTTTATTTTTTGATAGGTGGATTGTTTCTAGTATTTGCAACATAGTTATTTTTAACATAAGGTAGTTATCAGACATGTATTGGTGATAATTTTAATTTAGGACTGTTTACACAGGTAATCAATGCTGTTACTTAACATTTGTTAGAGAGATGTATGATGTTTCCACAAACTCAGCAAACAACGAACCACATAAAAACTGAGTCAGCTGTATCAAGAACAATTTGGTTTAAACAGCTTTAGTTTTATCATAATTAAATTAAAATTAAAAAAAAACAGTAATCGAATTGTCAACAATAATTTAAGCAGGGACTACACATATCTGTTACCTGCATAACGGCATTCAAGGAACTTCAGAACTGCAGAAAGCAGCTGTGTTCCTCAATAAATTGCTGTATTAAACTTTTCCTAAAATGGATTACTTAATTTTATCTTTCTTCGTTGGATTTTTTTATTTAAATTTTACAACTAACTTACTTTCGATGTGCACTTATAAAACCGTAAATTAAATGAACAAATAACGCATATGTTAAACTAAAGCGACATCTAATTCCCTGTCTTTAAGAAACTGTTAAAATTCTACATGAATATTATTATGATAAAAATGGGATACATACTTGGACTGAAAAAAATTGACGTATGTTAGGATGCACGGAGGTGTTCCTGGAATTTTTTCTTGGAAATTGATATCAAGGTGATTTTTGGTACTCGTAAAAACAATAGACGACATTAAATTATGTCCATAAATTTAAAAATATTATACAAAGCGTTTTATTCTTGCCGTTACATGACAACATTAAATGGCATTAACTTTTTTTTATCTCGCTCTATCTTGTGCATATTGAAATTGTCTTTCAACCCATATAAGCATTGTTAGGATTGGCATTGCTGCTTTTCAAATACATATTTGTGAATTTCTATCACTTGTTTGATAGAGCCAGCGGTTTCAAAGTTTTCTCTTTCTTTCTTAGATTTCATAATTTTTTTCTTGAGAAAAAGAAATATATATTTTTTCAGCTTAATGAAAATTATTTTATTTTTCACGTACTTTCCTTTGAAGGAACACTTCAAAAACGCTTTGTATAACAAAATGCTATTATTTTTGCTTCCTCTACGGATTCCTAAATTTTCGTGTTTAAATTTTGTACACGCTGTATAATAAATGTAGATTAAGTACCAAACAACCTTCATGTTTATAATTGTTGAGTAAGGATTACCTCATGATTATTATTGCCAAGATAAATCTGCACATTGTTTATGGGTTTTCGGTACACATTTCATATAAAGATACATTATTTGATGATGGATTTGTAACATCAGCGAAGATTTTATGATAACCAGTTAAAAGCGAAAATTGTTATTTTTATAGCATACAATATTGTTTAAAATATTTTATATCAAATCTATCAGAGGTTTTAAATTAGGTAATACTTAAATTTTAATTCAAAACTTAAAAGATAAATTCCAATCATCTGGAGAGACATTCTACTTTAAAGTTGTCAAAAGTTTTTGAATTTAACCTACTTTAGAATATAACACTATTATCGATTTTGCAGATCCAACTTGTAAAGAATTTTTTTTAGCTATAGCTTGTCGCAGGTACCATAGGGCTGTTAATCCTTAGATTAAGAAAGAGAGGTTTAATCTCTTACTTGCGGCAGGCATAATGGCTGTATCATCGAAGAATCTAGGTGAACACGTAATGTTTTGTCGTCAGTTTTTGCATGATTTGGAAAAAATGGCCAATAAGGCTTTCATTCAGTCTTTATCTCAGTCATTGCGACACTGCCATGGAGGAAGGACTGTTGACTATTCGAAATGAATTGATCCTTTCGTCGACGAACTCTTTAGTTGCTTCTTTTTGGTAGTGCAGAATTTGTGGGATCAATGTCGTAAATCTGATACCATTTTCTTTAGACAATTACAAGATTTACAACACACACACACACACACACACACACGCTCTCACACACACACACACACACACACACACTCTAATCTTTGAGCCAAGTATGATACATTAAACAGGGTTAAAGTAATTGGCAGAAATCATTTCAAATAAAACACCATGTAACTCATTTTATTTAAGCGTTATGTGTAAATTTTTCATATTTCCAGATAAGGATTATCCAGTTAGCGCAAGTACAATTATTAATGAATCATCCTGTATAGTCATGTTTTTGTTTTTCAATTTAAGAAATTTGACAAATAAATCAACTCTTAGGAGCCCTATAATTTAAAAATTATTGAAAAGAAAAACTATTTTTTAGGATGACGCCGAGATTCCCAAAGACAATATTATAGTGTCCACTGCCAATAAGGTGCTAGCTTGCTTTAAAGTTTCTTTAGATCCTAAACTGTTCCCGCCAGTGAAGTATCAGCTAACTGCAGAATTTAACAAAGACAAAGACTACTTGTAAGTAACATAACGTCACTCATGCTAAAAATGTAAATAAATTGTGATTCATTATTTTCAGATTTGATATAGATGCCCCAAACTTTTTTAATACCTCGGTTCGAACTACTGTGATTTCGTATATTTTAGAGAGGGAAAAGTTTGGACCAGAAGACCAAGACAAGGGTATCAAAAGGTTGATAGCTGAAGGTGTCTACAAGGCAGCGTATCCTCTACATGACGTAAGTGCTTACTGTTGTTGAATTTATAACTAATCTTGCCAACATATTTTTCATGTTTTTACAGTGCATACATGTTTCATGCAGTGTTTTATAATGCGCATCTAAAAATAAGAGATATATGAACAGAAGGGTAAACCATAATACTGTGTTTGACTAAAGCTTGGTTACGTAGAAATTTATTATGTACCATATTTCTGGCATATTAGGCTTGTCGTACATTCTTTTAACCATGTCTTTGTTACTATTACTCTCAGATGTATGTATAAGCTACCTTTGATCTTTAAAAACACATCATAATCTTGTTTTCTCGAATTTAGTTGTAAAACCTGTTATTTTTTGTAACCATTATTTCTTAATTTTCAAATCTAGTTGCTGGAGGTTTTTATTATTAGAAAACAAATTTATATGTTTGAACACGCTGAATATGAATCTAATGACAAATATGACGCATCACCCCCAGTTTTGATTGAATATATAAAAATGGGTGAAAAGTTTTAAAAATAGTCGATATATCGTGAATCGGAATTTAGGTATGAAGTTGCTCTGGACTACCGAACTATTTCTACATGTAATTTGATATGAAGAACAAACATCTAATAAAATACAATAAATTATTCGAAATCGTTAAAAATGTGGATGAATTCAGGCTGCTGCTTGAACTGTCTGGAAGTGGGTGGTTTTATACGGCCCATGTCACCTTTTTCACACATTTCACACTCAAGGTTAGTTGAGCGTAATCGCTAAAAAAGTGGTTAAATTCATACACCTTGCTGGACCATGTAGAAGTTAAGGGCTTCATATGGGTATTAGTGTTTTGTATACACGTAATTCATGATGGAATATAATAATCTGAAGTCACTTGAGTCTAATTCCCCGCATCATATTCGGAAGAATCCCTTTAAATCATTATAAATCGCCGTAAATCGGAGAATATGTGACATTTCAATTTTTCATAATGCAGCAAGAACTGATTCCTCTTATATCTGAAAATACTTTTTTATTTACGATATTCTGTCACTTTACTTTCTACGTTTGTAGCACACCCTTTTCTCCTGATGATTTATGAAGTTGGCACAGAATACCTTTAACACTTTTCGACCATGATTTGCTACTTCATATAACATAATAGCGGTTAGGAAGATCTCGAAGTGAATCCTCTTCACAGGTTATTCGGAGAGGAAAAAGCTATGCTACAAAGAAAATATATTTTCATACTCGTGGGAAATGAATATTATTTTGTGCTCCTTGCACAATCCACTATTTAATATAATTAAGTACCGACATAAGTAACTGTGTAAGTAACCTTAATTGAATTCGCATACTGTCCGATCTTAGTCCTATGGTTCCCTCTTAGTTATTTAGAAACTGCTCGTAACATAGTGATATGCTCCATTTGTCGCCATAAGATTTTAATTTTTATAGCTCAAAAAATTAGAATTGAAGGAATAATGCAGTGTATTTTCAGATTTTGTCACCAATTCTTTCCATTTATTGGTCACTTCACAATACTAGTGTTAATATTTATCTATGATTGTATTACACTTATACATGAGGTATGGAATTTTTCTGATTTGAGTCATCAGCTACCTGGAAATTTTACGCAGATAATATTATGAGTTAAATACGTAACTCTACTTGCCCTATTATTTACCTTATGATCTAAATAGATCATACCTGTCCTTTTTTACCTTTTTCGATAATAATAGAGTTCTAAGTCCAAAAACCCTCTAGAAGTGAGTCACTTTAAGGTAACTGACAATATTTATCCAGCTCAAGGGGTACCACAAAGCACTTTACTAAGTCGATTCCATCTTAATGACGTAAGCACACGGCGTATATGTAATTCATTGTCACTCTACATAAAATTGTAACCGGAAAAATCGACTGTCCAGACTTACTAGCTACATTATTACACCCCTCATTCTGCCACCCGTTTTTCAGGACCTTTTTATTTTCCCACCTCTAAAACTAATCTATTAAAATTTTCGCCTTTGTATATAATGGACCTTAATTGTCGTCAGATGCAAAATTCTGTGGGCATTTTTCATTTTACTATTAGATGCATTAAGAAAAAAAGGTCTTTACAACTTAGCAAATCATGTTACTTATATTTACTTTACTATAAGTTAATTTGTTTTTTTCTTTTATTCAATTGTAATTCTTCTGTTACATATGTATAACTTTTTTTTTCTCTATATTATCTGTGTTTATTTTATATGTATATTTAAGGTTTTTTACTAATCTTATATTATGTTATCCCCACCCATTAAATGGCTTAGACTGTCGGGTGGTGTATACTAAATAAAAATAAAAATAAAATAAAATAAAACCCTGTCCCAAATTGTTATTTACCCATTGGAGCAGCAATTTCCATCTACCGTATAAAAATCGTATTGGGTGTTTTTTATAAGGGTTGTTCTAAAAAAAAATAATCATTTGTGTATTTTAAGATATTCATCACTATGTCTTGGAAACTATTTTTGTTATTAATCTCAATCAACATATCTAATACTACAGCCGACAATACATCTAAAATTTTATCATTTTCCCAAAAATTAATTCTAAATTGAAAATTCATGAATTATATATTGAAAATATCGACATGCAGACAATTATGTGAAATATTATTTTTTCCTATATACATATTTCGAATGAAATGTAGATAACAGATTAGAAAACTTTTAAAAAAAGAACGAGGACTTTATCGTTAACTATTTCTGAGATAGTAATTTTTTTGTTAGCGCCTCGTTTGGTATAATGCTCATCCCGCGTCGGGTACGAATTTCATGTCTTCTGTTCGCTAACTTGTGTGAGATTATCTCGGCTGAGTATCATTTAGTTCGAAGTGAGTAAGGTAAAAAGCTACCCATGTCAAATAATTACTGAGTCACTGAGGCATAATTACTAACCAGTCGTACAAGAGTCATTCCGGGACGGGAGTAATAATATCATACGGATTTCCTGCCTTCGAACACTGCTACTATATTTTCCAGTTTGTATTTTTCCTTTTTTTAGGGCGACTTAAGGGAAAACTCTGGCTCTAAAAGAAAACTCCTACTAGACGAATGGGCCTCAGTGTCAAAATGCATAAAATTCCAGCCTATAGACGAAATAAAAGACTACTTCGGCGTCAAGTTTGCTCTATACTTCACATGGCTTGGCTTCTACACCCATATGTTGATACCGGCCGCCATAGTCGGCCTCCTTTGCCTAACATACGGCGTCGTCACCGTCAGATCAGATTCCTTGACTAAAGACATATGCAACAAAGATATCATTATGTGTCCCAGATGTGATAGATACTGTGATTATTGGAAACTCAATGAGAGCTGTTTGTACTCAAAGATACAGCACTTCATCGACAACCCCGCCACCATATTTTTCGCTGTTTTTATGTCATTTTGGGCCACGCTGTACCTAGAACTTTGGAAAAGGTACAGCGCCGAAATAGCACATCGGTGGGGTCTGACAGGGTTCGACTTGCAAGCCGAGCCTCCCCGACCGGAATTCTTGCTGCGACTTGCCAGTGCCAAGAAGAAGAAACTTAATGTCGTCACTCAACTGCAGGAACCAGTTGTACCATTTTGGAGGGTCAAACTGCCTTCTATTATATTAAGCTTCACGATAGCCTTTGTCTGGATCATAATTGCTTTAGGCGTAGTGGTGGGGGTAGTTATTTACAGGATGTCTTATTTAACCTCGGGTACTTTCTATAAGGACAAGATGAGTTACAGGATATACGTCGTACCGATAACTGCGGGGTTGATCAATTTGGTTTGTATCGTTATATTGAACCTTATTTATGATAGATTAGCGGAGTGGTTGACTGAAATGGAATTGCAAAGGACTCAGACTCAGTTTGACGATAGTTTGGCTTTAAAGATATATATGTTCCAGTTTGTGAATTACTACTCTTCCATATTTTACATAGCGTTCTTCAAAGGGAAGTTTGTGGGTTATCCTGCCAAGTATAATACAATTTTTGGATATCGACAAGAAGAGGTAAGTGTAACTCTAGTACAACTATTACTTACTTCCAGGTATAAAGGCGATCCCTTCCAAGCCAATACGTCGCAAATCAAAAGAGATATCTAAGTTCTGCAAAAAAATGTACAATAAATATTTTAAATTTGAGTGCAATTATATTACTGTTCGTAGCATATATAGCATAAAAATCCAAACAAATTTATTCGGCAAAATTCTGGGAAAATGGTGTGGATAAAAACTATTTAAATCTAAGTAACTTCCCAAAATTGCTGACTTTTGAGGTATTTGGTTATTCCAATAGCCTTGTTCCGCCAAATTTCTTTTATGCTTTTTTGTATAATACATAACCTTATTACGCCCTTATATTGGTGCTAGTCTCAAAAACGGTACGCCCGCTTGTGATGTCACTACACGTAACTCTAAACTAGGAGATCTATCGCTAACACGCTAATACCCGGATAGAGTAGCTTATATGACCAATCTGAACCCAATCATATTAAATGTGCTATATTGTTTCGTTACTGTGTGGTAAATATTTTAGTATTAAAGTTATTAACATATTAAATATTTTTTCTATTGCGTGTCATTCCACTCACTCCTTTTTCTCGTATCCATTCATTTAGGTTAGGGTTTATACAATGAAGTTATGGGCAACCAAATTAATTTTTATTTAGTTACTATTATTTAAATATACTATTACTCTATATTTTACTTATAATTGATTAATGACGCAAAAAAGTAATTGTATATAATGACAAAGTTAAAATTGATCTTTTCCCAAAATAAAAAACATATACTGCTTATTTTTTTGGATTAAAAATTTCGATCTTTGATTAATTTGTATTTATAGGAAATAGATCTACACAATTTTAGAGAAAAATGAGTTATTTTATTTTTTAACTAGATTTACAGTTTTTCTAAAATATTTAATTTATCAAAATACGAAGGCTGCTAAATGACGTCTAAGCAGACCACCGTTATCGGTGGCGCAGTACCGACCATAGCAGTCGTAATACAACAATAAGGACAGAGGAAATTATTATATGAGACGGGCCAGGGGTACCAAAAACGGGTCCGCTCTCCACAAAGCTTATCCCGAGAACAAGAAGAGCAGATCAAAGAAACGTAGCTAAAGTTAGAAATGTGCAAGTTAATTCTGTTACTGGCAGCTACCAGTTACCTAGGTTACAATTTAATAACCCGGAAAATCACTATAGATTAAATCAGCACGGACTGTAGAATATTTAAAACCACTATTCCAAATGAATTTGCCAAAATTTCTTTTAAAACGACTTTTTCTTTTTTCTGTGTTAATAATCAAGACTTAAAAGTGTGTAATATGAAACGTTTCTGATTTCAATTATATTTTCCACATTTCATGGATTTTAAACAAAAATAATTTTCTGTGACTTCTTCAACCTATATTTCAAACAAAAACTACTATACAAAGTGATCCTTGTAACAAAATCTTGTACTTTTGTCGGATAACAATTAGATCCCTACATGCTCTAATATGAAACGTTTCTGATTTCAACTATATTTTCCACATTTCATGGGTTTTAAACAAAAATATTTTTCTATGACCTCTTCAACCTATATTTAAAACAAAAACTACTATACAAAGTAATCCTTTTAACAAAATCTCTTGCTTTTGTCAGATAAAAAAAATGCATGTATATGCATTGAGTTGAGCGCAATCGCTGGGCTTATGCGTAACGTGACGTAGCGCCTGGCCACGCCCCATTCTTGCGCGCTGGAGATTTGTAATTAATTTTAAGGTATTAAACGTTTGAATAAAATTTTAATATTTTGCAGATCTATTATTTTTCACTTATACTTTCGATTTATGATTGCGTTGGAACGTCTTATACAGAATTTAAATATCTTTATTGGTTTTCCAATGTCCGTCTGAACATAACTTTTTTAGTGTAATCCTGGTGGTTGTCTAATGGAATTAACGATTCAATTGGCAATTATAATGATTGGTAACCAGGCTCTGAACACCATTTTGGAAATGGTTATCCCTCTTCTGATGAAGATGTATCAAACTTTTAAAGTTACCACTGGCATTGAAAAAGCGGAAACTAAGGAAGAGCTTATAATAAGTTGCAATCAATGGACAGAGGATTACAAACTTTCGGAATTTCAGTCTCGTAGCTTGTTTTCTGAATATTTGGAAATGAGTATGTAAATTAGGAGCACTGATAAATTACTTGAACTTATTTTATTGTTTGTTTTAGTTCTGCAATATGGCTTCGTCACAATATTTGTTACAGCGTTTCCGTTAGCACCTCTATTTGCTCTGATTAACAATGTTCTGGAGATGCGCCTAGACGCGAAAAAGTTCATCAAATACTACAGGAGACCAATTCCCAAAAGGGTAAAAAACATCGGAGTGTGGTACAGAATCTTGGCCATAGTTGGAAGAATAGCCGTCGTCTCAAACGCTCTGATAATCGCATTTTCTTCTCATTTCATACCCCGCCTCGTATACATTATGAAAGTGTCCAAGAATCACACCGACGAGGGCTTCTTAGAGCACACTTTAGCTAGATTTAACACTTCGGACTTTCCGCCGGGTGCGGCACCGGAAGTATCGAATTTCAACGTATCAGTTTGCAGGTACGCTGAATACCGAAATCCGTACGATTACCCGGATCCAGAGCTGAAGTACAAGAGGCCTTTGATTTATTGGCACATATTGGCCGCGAGGCTGGCATTTATAGTTGTTTATCAGAACTTAGTTGGATTTGTAATGACTGCAGTCGAATGGACCATTCCGGATGTCAGCCGGAAACTTAACGACAGAATCAAAAGAGAGGCGTACAGGACGCAAGAGACTATTATCAAATTTGAAACGGAGCGAGCCAGGGAGAGAAATAAAACCGGTAAGTTGCAGAATTTTGTGTAGTAGGTTACACGTCAGCTGAACTTGATTTCATGTTGCCATTTCGTCAGAAATGGTTTAGATCTGTCAATTACTATGCGGTCGTTTGTTACAAATGTTTCCAAATGTAAAAACGGTGAAAATGAATATTTTTATTAATAAAAATACCTTATTCCAAACTGTCACAACTACATTTTCACTCAAGTCCTTCAGAATTATCCACTAACAAAAAATATATTTCGCATACAGTTAAATAAAATGCTCAATTATTCTAGGAAAATCGACAGTCTTGTCCAATAACTTAGAAAAACAAACTGGCGAACTATATTATAGGAGAATATCTGTACCCAACATAAATTCCTTTATTAAATTCGGAAATTGCATGATTTTTCCAAATACGTGTAGAAGAATGTATTAATTAAAATTTAGTCTGGCCACGCCCCCACAAAACAGTCGCCGACACAGCGTAGACCTGTGACGTCAGACGCCGTTCGCACGTGTATACCTAAATACAGCATTGTGGTTTAGTTTATATCGGTATATAATTTCCATGCTTTGTGACAGTGACACAGTACATAATTTTAGAAAAGTTAATTTGTCATTTGTGATATTAGATGTGGTATTAAATAGACATTAGTATTAAATAAAGTTGCAAATTAGACTCGTATAAAGGGCATGGGCAAGAAGTATTGCATTATGCTATTACAGCATATAGCGCCTAATAAAAAATATTTCCCGGTGCCGAAGAATGAAAAGAAAAATGAGGTGTAGGGCGACGAAGTGCAACGAAATGAAGCATTGCAACATTGACTGTTTATGAAAATGAAAAGTTGTAAACAATCAATTAAACTTTTCTATTAAGCTACCAGAATGTATACAGGGTGTTTGGAAAATCAATGGCAAAGCAAATTTACATTTTTTATCATTTATTGCATTTAGCGCTTTATTAAGATTCAAAATAACATGTACTGTATTTGCTCCTACCATTTACGTAGAATGTAAATTTGATACATTTATAAAATTTTGCTATCTGACTTCACTACACTAAATTAAATTTAAATTAAAAAAATGAAGTTAGTACTATATAATTTATTTAATAAAAAAAAAATAAATGTTAAATATGATGAGTAATTAATTACTTTTCAAGTTAAAACAAGTAGTTCGATGTGAAATCAGACGGCTTAATTTTATAAATATCTCAAGTAAAACCATTTATGTGGTATCCAATAGCATTTCCGCCATAATTGTCACAAGCAGATCTATATTGTAAACAAAGGAATAAGTTACTTTAACAATACCGTAAGTTCACCACTAATAATTTTGGCATTACCTGCACAGTATTTACACTATGTATCTGTGACCACAAATGCCACAAAAATGCCTGTTTACATTACCAACACCGTAACCTGCACCTGTACCCACGGAAACAAACCGCACTGAACGGCGTGTAACGGCATACCTACATACATATAATGATATGGAGTTTTCGGCCAGTTTTGTTTACATTCTGTGGCAATTGATTAGTGTTAATATATTAATTATTATGTGATTATTCCCGCAAGACACATGTTCTGACCTGTCAATATGTTTCAATATTACCCTGTAATACATTTCAAACCAATATAAAATTTATGCAATTTCCCAATTATTATAAAACCTGAACGAAAACGCAAAAACACAACTTAGATACACAGGACTTTAATTATGGTAACGAATTTTACCGTTTATTGTTGCTATACTCTATTTTTAAACTGAGGAGTAAATGAAGAAGTCATATATGTATACACAGTGAAAAGTAACTAGAAAATATAACTAGATCATTTTGGCGGTAAATTTGAAAAAAAAAATAGAGAAAATATACAAAAAGCAATACAATTCGTTGCTGAATTATGAAAAGAACTATTTCATTTGCTCTAAGATTAACTAGGAGGGAGAATAAACACAAAATAATCAACTAAGTGGCCACGTTAATCTTAGCCAAATGTAACTGACATTTTAGTGTAGTGTAGTGTTAGTAGCTCAGGGTGCAAATACAGATTGACCGATGTTAAACCTCCAAACTAAGGAGTTTCTACGGTGACCAAATATAGTTCGCATCAAGGAAACTGGAGATATACAGGACGAGAAAAAGAAGCTGCTAAGCCACCTGTTATTCTTATGCCCTTGCCATGATGAATGTATCTGGATTTTGGAAAGTGAACCTGAGGCAGCTTGGAGAACCCTACACCAAGGCAGCACTTTACACCAAGAGACAGCTAGAAAATAACAACAAGAATCTTTCTGACACAAATTTCAGCTTATCAAAAAATTAAACCAAGACGTCTGAAATTTAGTGGACTGACATACATACTACTGGGAAGATATAATTCATAGGAAAAATGTTCTAAACAAACAAGTCTGAACATGTTCTGATTCGCCATTAATATAGCTCTGATATAACTAAATTAAGACGCTTCAGATGTAGATACTTGTTAAAGGTTTGTATTTTGATAAAGCACGCAGAACGATTTCAAAAGAGAAAGTCTCTAGTGTAGTGTAACCATAAGATACAGAAGTGAAGTATCAACCTAATGTATAACAATGACAGATACATGATGTTCAATAGATCTGAGCAAAATCATAATTCTGGAGAGAGACAGAGAGAGAAAGAGAGAATATTCTGGTCAAGGCTTCAGAAAGGCAGAATCTCCAATTTGAGAGTAACCTCTGACGAAAGCTATATTTCTCTATAAACAAACCTAAACGGACAATGTGCCAACCAGCGTTAAATGAGAGTGTGTACGCTTTCAAAAGCTAATGCTTATTTTAAAACGTGCGCAAACATAGTTAACGCAGGTCGAGGTATGTAGAAACAAAAATAAAATATTATTATTTTATTAAAAGCGAGTAAGCGGTAAGGTCTGTCCAAGCAAAGAAGTCAGACTGGTTCCAAACTGTCAAAAACGTTTCTTGCTTGAACAGATCTAAAGGTAACAAGAATAAATGATTTGTCTTTCTAAGAGTTCTTAAATCTAAAACATTGTTTAGAATGGATATTTTTCAAATAAATGTCCTCCAAAGGGTTAATTGATAAGGTGAAAATTAATAATTTTCAATTAGTAACACGTGGTATACAGTATCATATGTTCAACAAAAAATGTCAGGTCAAAGAGACAGAAAATATTTAAACCAATCCTGTGCGAAATCAACCCAACAGAGGTCTGCTTTCAATTATGGCTCGGATTGTCTTCGACAAATAAGGTGTAAAATATCTTTCCTCTTAATTAAAACACGTTGCGGTTTTTCTTGTCCACAACCTTCATATGCTGGATTGACTCTACTGTGCTTCTATAGTTTAGAGGTTCAGATATACTATGAATCTTATTTAAGTGATATTCGGGCACACCAATCATAATCCTCATATCTGTCAATTTTTTGTTTGAATAAGGCATTTAGAAAACCTAGACATGCATGGTGATACAAAATTAACGCACGCGAATTAATATGAAGTAAAAATTGGAACACGCACGTATGATATTTATTAGTCTTTATTCAGTTAACTTTAGTTTTCTATAGCAAGTGGTTTATACAGTTTGCCTATTTCCTAAAATTCCGCTGGTGTATGATCTCTCTAGGAAAAATTATTACCAATAAATAGTACGAAACAGAAATTAAAGTGGCTATAAACTTTTCGATAGTAATATGATTTTGCTAAAATTTTAGCATTATACTCATAGCAGAATATATGTTACAGCCAGAAAACGAGATTCCTTAATATCGGAAAGAAGCGTATATCATGATGCAAATGGTGATATTAGTCCAGATGATCAACATTCAAGAAATCGGGGCACTATCTACTACGATTCTGGGGATACGTAGTATTTGTTAACTTTAGTAGTTAAAATGTTGTATATATTTAAAAAATTTAGAAGCTGTTAACAAAAATTTGTGGCCTTTTTCTTGCCTTAAAGTTATCGACTTGAGTGAGAAAATCGGGCTGTTTACTTTTAAACATTAACTTTAATAATATATATTATTTTATTACCATGACGAATTAACAAGTTAGTTTGAATGTATGGAACATATTTTGTGTATAGATTTTTATTCCATTGTCCTTTTACTCACAAGGTGTTGATATAATATTTTATACGATTGGTTTAACTCAACTGACCAATATTTATTTATATATTACATAATTTATTTTTGTACGTAACTATTTACATCACTCGAATGTATACTCATTTTCAAATGATATTGAAAAACGGGGTAGTTTATTATAAAATAGTATTTTTTAACTTTTAATTAATTTACATTTATCTTGTAATTTGCAGGCGTTATTTGTAAAATATGCTTGTGGATCATGTATATAGGCAGGTGTTATTGTGTTGTTACCAGGAGTTATTAATTTATTTTATAATTTAACATCGCTTTTAATACATTTTTTTAATTTTTATAAATAGTTTTATTTATACCCAGTGATTCCCACATACATTTGAAAACGTCATTCTAGTTCAACTTTAAAATCGATGAAGGATAAGTTGTATACAATGTGGTAACTTGAAATAACTGTTTCTTAATACTTTCTCTAAGGGTAGCATTATATAAACTTTCCGGCAGGCTAAGGAAGATATATTCATTTAATGAGTAATGCAACATATATGCAAGACTTATTAAGAAATAGTGACGCTTGGTCAAAATTCTTGAAGAACCCAATCTAATTTTTTTTATTGGCCGTTTGTTGAGACTGTAAGCAGACACTACTGGGTGCTTCTTCGAACTTCGAAGGTGAAATATAACCATATGGTATACTCGCGGCAAGAATTCAGACGTCTTACGTCACGGCTGACGTTACGCAATTGTTTTTATTGTAAACATAATTTTCAATAATTGGTAGCGTTAAAAACATTTTTTGCAATTTAGTGCAATATATAATGCAAACATTTAGTGTAGTATATAGTTTTATTACTTTCAGTTGCAGTTTCTTAAATATTGTGATGAAAATATAATTAATTATTCATTTGTTCGTATGACGTAAGACATCTGAATTCTTGCCGCGAGTATATAAGGATTTTCTTTTGATATCTGCAAAGTCATGTATATCCGAGGTCCAAAATAATAAAGAGTGATTCATTCACATCACTTAAATGAGTACGGGATCGCCCTAAAAGATTTCTGATACACGTGAGTTCAAAAATGCTATTGAAATTTATTTTCAGAAAATTAGTTTTGTGATAGGATAAAGCAATCGATATCTTATTTAGTTAGTTACATGTATAGCTCATGAGCTTTCAGCTCGCAAGTCTATACTGGCTTAAGAGCTTAAGAGTAAGTTGTCTTGAATAAAATTGAATAATTCCAATTCCATAAGTATACCCAACGGCCGAAAATCTAGAAAATCAGTTGACGTCAAGTGAACTTGGCACATTAAAGCTAGTTACGGACGGTGAGCTATAATATATACCTGATATATTACAAAAATATCGCTTGTGATTAAAATGCATAGAACGTTTCGCACTGACGCTATAATATATATTTATATCTATGAGGTTTACTTGTCTGTAGGAATATATATAATTACAAGGAAATAAATATATATTATATTATCGCGCCATCCTTTCTACAAATTAGAATGCCGTCTTTCCGGACGGCGAAGGCCTATCATCACCCACTTACACCTACCTGATCACTCCGGGGGATCTCATACTTTAACACTTGAAGGATAGTGCAGGAGATGGAGCAGGTGGATCAGTCAATTCGTCACAACAAATAGAACGCTAACGTTTCGATCTGACGGATGCGTATTTGCTGCGACGCATGTGTATTTTGTTGCACCAGAAACTGTGTAATCGGGTATGCTCTCAGAGCTATGCGGCACACGATATTATAGGAAATATATACGCATGTATGTTTCTTTATGTGGACTGCTATAAACTGTGAGCGGGTTTATAACATGAGTCACTCTCTAGATTTTTGGCGGTTGGATTTGGCCAAACTTCACAGACGTGTGTGTGAATTAAACTTAACTGAGCACAAATTTGAAAACAATTTTCATTGCTAAAAAGAAGAAAGCCTGCTGATACTGAAGGTTTGTTTCAACACCCAATTCTAGCAGATACTGTTTTGAAACAGTTTGGGTCGGCTGCATAAGCACAGACTTTAAGTCCTAATGTTGGTACAAAAAACTGAATAGTTGGAACATTTTATTTGTGATTGTTTAGTATCATAGACTTTATTAGCACATAGAGATGTGTAAAATGAATTAAATGCAATACGCAAGTCAAAAATCATACAGAAACCAGGATGGTCCCATAAGCCGAGCACAAAGTTCAAAACAATTTTTATTACTAAGAAGAGGAAAGATTGCTGATACTGAAAGTTTATTCCAACACCAAATTCTAGTAGATACCTACTGTTTTGAAATGGGTTAGAAACAGTTTGGGCCGGTTTTATACGCAGACTTTGACTTTGAGTCCTAATGTCGGTACTAAAACTGAATAGTTGGAATGAAATGACGTTTGATTCGTGATTGTTTGTTATCATAGACTTTATTAGCAAATAGAGACTGGTAAAATGAATCAAATGTAAGGCGCAAGTCAGTCCAAATTATTTCTACTTCTGACCATGTACCAGGATCCTCTCGTAAACCGTCGATTCTCGGTTGGAACACGTTTCATCTCTTACACAGAAGTATGACGGTGCGATAAACGGTTCTTTAGGGTATTGGAACAAATCTTGAGATCAGACTCACCAGGTGTGCATAAAAAAGAGAGAGGACATTAACTAAACACGTAATCAAAACATATAACATGTTCTCGAAAAAAGGGGAAGTCTGGTCACCCCAATTCAACCCAAAGAAAGTAATATTCGAACAGTTATTATTTCTTCCATAATTTTAAATTTGAATTGCGATATAATTTATAAAGAGTTTTCTGGATGAATTTGGGGTAATTTATGCTTCAAGCGACCTAAAAATAGTATATGTCCCTAAATACAGCATTTCCGTTGGAAGTTCAACAGACCTGTTCGTGATGTGTCTTAAGAATACCAGATCGCATGTTTCTGTTATGATTCTAATTTATGAAATAATCGATAGCCCTATGACACGCGACAAGGTACTAGTTATAGTAATATAGTAAACAAGAATGGCTTCCATAGAAGAGAAACTGTGTGTGCTCCAGGAAAAACTCAAGGTATGTGCCACGATCGATGGTTATTTAAATAATTAAGCGGTGTGTTCCAGGAAACTGATGACAATCTGTCCGTTTGTATAGTATTACTCCAACAGTATTTGAGACATGAGCGATATAAAAAACAGGTAAGCGCATATGCTTTCAAAAATAATTAATATTAAATGTAGGTACTACTTTTACCAGAAAATTTTACATTTTTTTACGTTATTTTAAAGATGGTCATATTAATTCTAAAAATATTTATTCAAAAAGAAATAACTGAGTATGCGTAACAATTGAAAAGTTTAAGAGTTAGGTACTAATAAATATTAAGAAAAACAAACATGCGTATTGTATAATAATAATGTATTAATCATATATCTGCTAATTCCATTTCTAAGACTAAACCTCATCAAAAAGCACGTCTATAGTACACATGTACAACATAGAATCAGAAAATTTATATACAGGGTGTTAAAAAAAGACTGTAAAATATTTAAGGAGATAATATTATGTACTTTATTTTTTTGTTTGTTAAAAGCTTCCATTGTCGGTTTATTCCTAATAAAATAAAATGTTTGAAAAACGAATAGTGGTCCATATCTCCGCAACCATTACTTTGCGGACCCATGTTCATTAACACTTTTCTGCTTATTTTGGTTCATATTATTACCTCATGAAATATTTTACACTCTTTTTTAACACCCTGTGTACAGGGTGTTACAGAATGATGTTAAGAAAATCTAAAGGCAGGTTCTATGTTCAAGAATAAGAAAAGAAGATAATATATACATGGGTTCGAAAATGCCTCCTTTTCGAGATACACGTTGTTTAAAATTTTCCATTTTCAATACTGTGGTCTTCATTTCTCAAAAACAGATTGAGATGAGATAGTACACAACCGTGTATAGTGAAGAACTTTTAGGTATATAAATTTCTCTAGCGAAAAAAAATCTACGCCATTTTTGGGTAAATTGGTATCTTTATGTTATAATCAAGTTAATTATGCTTGAAAAGTGTCTCTTAGACTTATTCCTCCTGTCGCAGCTTTTTTGAGATAAAGATTAAGTTATTAATCATTACAATACAGAAATGATCTTCATAAACTTACATAAAAACTAGTTGGCGTCTGTAAATATTAGTCTTATATTTTGTCAAAATCCAACAAGGAAAAATAGAACTTACACGTATAGCAAATTGTGTATTTTTATTTTTTTAGAAAAAGTATAGTAAACTTAGAATTTAAATTAAATACTGGAAATGGCTACACTGTGCATCAACACATGCTCTAAATCGTCTTCTAACTCTTCGGAATATCCTAGGTGTTTGGCGTATTGTTTCACAGGCATTGGTAATACGTTCCACTAAGGCAGCTTTATTCGCTATGTGGGTAGAATACACCAGTTGCTTTAGATTCGCGAAAGGTTCAAATCACATGGATTTAAGTCGAGTGATCGGGGTCACCAAGGAATAGACCCGCCCTGATCAATCCGATTTCCTTGGAACGTAATATTTAAATAGTCTCTTACATTGTGACTAAAATGAGCAAGTGCCCCGTCGTGTATAAACCATAAACGACAGCGAACATTAAGAGGGATAGCTTCTATAAGGATAGGTAAATTTTCCTGTAAAAAAAATCCAGGTATATGCGTCCATCTAATCTTCTCTGTAAAATAAAGCGTCCATCCAAACAATTTTCAATAATTGTTGCCTATATATTGACTGAAAATTGCTGCTAGTGTCGTGATTCATGAATATTGTATGGATTTTCATCCGCCCAAAAATGATCATTGTGACAACTAAAAACACCGCTTCTGATATAAAGCTTCACCCGTGAACAAAATGAAAGAAATAAATTGCCGGTCTTCTGCATATTTTTGACCTAGCCATAGACAATACTGATGATAATATATAGCTCTTGGATTCGCCATACATGGTTAATATTCCCTAATTCATTTGCCAGACGCCTTGTACATATTGCAGGATTTTGTTCAACCACTTGTCAAACATTTTCCTGATTTTTCCACTGTTCGTGCAATTCTTTGCGCCCCACAATCTACAAAATTCCCTGTTACTTTTCCCTTAAACGTTCCCGTGAACATTCAAAAAAGTGTTTGCACAAGGTAATTAGTGGTTTTTTGTTTAAGTCTGATAAGGAATTTATGACAAACTGACATATGCCACCTAGATTTTTTTTTAATTAGCATACTAAAGTTGGTCTATCGTAATGATTAATAAATTATTTTTTATCTTGAAAACGGTGCGTCAGGAGGAAAAAGTCCAAGAGACACTTTTTAAGCAGAATTAACTTTTAAGACAGCAATACCAATTTTTCAAAAAACCTGTGGCGTACAATAAAATAGGGTATTTAACGGTACGAACGCTGCTGATGCTATTACAAGATAAATTTTTACACGTAAACGTAGCCCTTCACTATTCACTGTTGTGTAAGTCTCAACTCAATATCTCTCGTTTTTTCGAGAAATGAAAACTATAGTTTTTGAGACAGAAAATTTTAAACAACTTTATATAGATCCGTATTGATACGGAAGCTCACCTACCTTTTTTATTTGTTAATTATGTTCCTGATTGCTTTCAAAAGCTATATCCGATTAGGTTCGAAATGTGTTTTCGAAGACCGGTGAAGTTTTGAGAACCAAAAAAATATATAGGTATTAGGTACATATAAGCAGATCGACTCCACTTCCACGGCCAGTCTCTATTATGAGAATTCAAACGCGAAAGGCAGTTGACAATTGTGAATTTATTTGAAGTTAATTTGTTGTGTCTAACAAAGTGTGTCATGTCACATTGCATTGGTGTCAGAAGTGGGATGTACCAAAGAGGAAATTTGAGTGGAAAGTAGCCAAGAAAAGAAATAAAGAACAGACAGAATGAAATAGGAAGAGTTAAAGAAAAAAGTTAAGCATAGCCAGGACGAAATGTAGGAGGACATAAAGAAAAGAATGAAGAACATTCAAGATGAAATGAAGAAAAGAAAGATATTACAAAAATTATAAATTTTAAAGCAGTCAGGAATATACTTACAAAATTACAAGGGTAGGTATTAATGCGATGTGCGAGTTGTTCCCAGATTCTTTGAACCCTTGGAGGTTTATACAACTTTTTATAGGGAACGCTAGTTCATTGTGAAGATCGAAAAGAAAAATTACTGGCGTAAACATTTTCGGTTTTAAACCATGTTAAAGTTAGAAATATTGTATTATAAAGTTAGAATATTGGCAATTGAAAAAGATATTTTCAAATTTCGTTTTCAATAAAGGATTGTTTGTAAATATGGTCAGACCTTTGTATTTTTTAATGTTTAAAACATTCAAATGGGAATTTTTCTTTTCAGTCGTTAAATTGACATTTTGCTTTAAAAAACGCCAATTCTTAATAAAATACCAACATTTTAAATGGACTAGATTTATTTTTACATTACAGTACAGTCACACAAGTTTTAAGGTAAAAATATCTGAATATTAAAAGAAACTTTCATCGCATCCATGATGCAAGCTTCCCCCATGATCCAAATGATCAATAGAATGTAGATCTTGATTAAAGCCAAATTCGTGATGGCCATCAAAACCAAAATCATCAAAACCATGAAGGGAATTGTGATGGAGGTCATCGTCATAGTCCAGATGGTGGTGTTCATAATGGTCATAATCATTATGGTGACCATAAACTTGGCCGATATGATAATAAGGAATATCCTTATGGTGAACTACTTGTTTGTGATGTACTACTTGTTCGTGATGACGATTTTTTTTAAAGTGGCCGAAGAAAGGCTTAAAGTTGCGGTACCATTTTTTAAATTTTTTGAATGTTCCTTGTGAAAGACACAAAGCTGTCAATAATACCACGATGATCTGAAAAGAAAATTAGGTCTTATAAATTATATGAAACATTAGTGTATAGAATAATACTAATATGTCACTCCCTCTTTCACATTATAAAGTCTGAACTAAATCTTGTCATTAGAATGGAAACTATATTGCTACGTTTCTGTGAACAGATCAATTTTCAAAATAATAAATAGATACAATAAATATACGATAAATATGAAACACTCTATATTTCATAATAATTCTACTTCTAGTTACTAAAATGCAGGGTGTTGCAAACTATTGTTCAGAATTCAGAATTCTAGAGGAGATTCTACATCCAAAAATACGACTGAATAAACCTAAAGGCTGTCAAAACAAGAAAAGAAAAAAACACATTTTTTATTGATAATTTCAAAATTTTTCATTGGAAATCGTTTAAATTTGGAGTTTATTTATGATACGTATATTATGATTAGGTATAATCATGTGCATTTCAGATTCTCCACGGATGTAGATATGGGGCGTACCTATTGATTTTTGGCCAGAAAATCTACTGGTTCTTCGTTTAGTTTTTACTTTATTTTTAGGAATCTTATTTATTTTAGAGTAAATGCACATTGATTTAGTTTGAAGATTTTTAAAATCGACACAAAAATTGATTGAGAATGCTGAGAATTTCTTAATTACCAGCAAGAAGCCCAAGAAGCAACACTACGTCTGTTACTAGCAAAAGTATGTACAAGAAGGAATTGGTGAAATTCGATAACTGGCGAAAGAAGGGGCCTATTAGAAGGAGTAATTACAGAAGAGGTACTACTATTCTACTTTTTCAATGTGGAGAAACAGATTGCTGCCTCTTCAATGTGAACAAAATATTCCATGCTAAAATCAATGTTGAAAGTGCACAAAGATATTGATATTTCGAAGTATGGTAAACTTGCTTCATATTTGAGAACAGAATCTTGAAATTATAAACCAAAGAAGACAGAGGTACTGGAGAGAAACCAAATTTAAGAATTTTTGAAAAAAGAACCGATAAGGAATATTTATTTATTTATATTTATTTAAGATAATATAGAAAACGATTTTAATATTTCAATTTATATTGTATAGACCATGAGAGTTGCAGGTACTTGCCGATGCAAGGAAATAGCCTTTTTGGATAACTACCATGTCCAAGACAAAGACAGTTACCTATACGTACTCATTCCGGATACGAAAACAAATATTTCAAGAAGTTTCACGATTCCATGATGATGATGAAGCTTTTTCTCTCAATTCTGTAGAAACATGTCAAAAATACATCAATCTGCGACCTAAAAATGCCAGTGGGAGATTTCTATTGCGATATGTGACTAAAAAATGTGCTTCACAACATGTAGGCATCAACACAATTTCGAAAACGTTTTAAAAAATGGCTACTTTTCTTGGGCAGTTGGAAGTCGACTACGGTAGCGAAAAATTATATTGAAGATTTACTGTCCAGCAAAATGGCAATTACTGAAAAAAATCCAGATTCTACCTGGCGAAGTTATGGTCCCCAACAGCCTTTCATAAACTCCTTATCGAGTGACTTTAAATAATCCCGGTCAAAATGCCAAGATCGTTCTTGAAATAAATGAATGTTAATAATAATAATTCTAAATAATATGCTATAAAATTGAAGTGTGATATTATGAATTCTAATCCGCTAGTAAGGCCTTTAATCCACGGCAAATAGACGTATTGAACCTTCTTAATATAGTGGTCGTGAATAAAAATAATTATAAACCAGATAATAACAGTGATAATTCGAATGCTGCATTATAAAAATCAAAGAAAATATTAAAAATGGTTTCTATCTGCATCAACGCATGCTTTAGATCCACTACGCATATTACGACGCACCCTACGAAGGAGCGTATGTTCTGTCGAATGATTTGGACTGCCTCACGTATATTTCACTCTAAGGTTTTTCGACTATCAATAACCTGGAAATATACTTAAAGTCTTATTTTAAATATTTGTATTAAAAGTAAGGTGACGCTATACTATAAGTACCATATTATGTAAGTTGTTGTTTAAAAATAAATAATTTATTAAATATTTTATAATTATTATTAGGCAGGTACAATCGTTTGCAATAATAATTACACTCTCTTAAAACAGTTTTTGAACTTCTGGAAGTTCTGAGTAGAAATTTCATTAAATCTCTCTCGGTGAGTGAAACAACTAATAACTAATATTAAAAATGTGAATGTAGATTGTAGAATGTAGATAGATATTCTATTAAACGAAATATCCTCAAATGAAGAGCTAAAATATAAAAAAATAGTTTACAGTTCATCCACCAAGAGCGCTGAAACTTTTATACAAACTCGATCCTAGAGATTCAACTCTATCTAGTTTATACTTTGTGCTTGGCATCACATGATCAGGATACGCAACTTCATACAAACGTCTTGCTTGCTTCAGCAGCGTTACCATTGATTTTGCCATACATAAAACACCATGCCAACCATCTCTTCAAATGTGTATTATATACAGTGGTTTCGAAAAGTAACGAATAAATTAATTGTTTTTGAAATTGAATTTTCCAAAAAAATCCCCTAGCACGTTGATTTTGTTTTTAAAACCTTTTTGTCATACGACCCATATTTGCAATGTCATCGTTGTTCGAGATATGACATCATCGACAATTTTTTTAAATAGCAACCCCCAATTTTAACCATGCCATTTAAAAGAGCGTGTCATTCTACATACATACATCATGAAAAATTATGATGTTACATAACAAAAATTTCAAGAAAATAATGCTTGAAGATTTTAAAATTTAGCCCCTAGATTATATCTTGTGGGGATACTTAAAAAGCAAAGTATACGTTACTAGACCGGTTAATTTAGAAGATTTAAAAGCAAGAGTCACGATATACATCGTATACCTCCTGAAGTTATTGATAATGTCCAAATAGAATTTATTAATCGTCTTGGCTACTGTCAGGCGGCCAACGCTGCACAATTAGAACATTTAATTTAGTCGATTTTTTACATAATCATTATCATTTTCAGTATTGAGAAACTTAAATTTTAAAATTTTCAAACATTATTTTCTTGAAATTTTTGTTGTGACACCATAATTTTTCATGATGTATGTATGTAGAATGATACGCTCTTTCAAATGGCATGGTCATTGGGGGTTGCTATTTAAAAAAATTGTCGATGATGTCATATTTCGAACAACGATGACGTCACAAATATGGGTCATATGTCAAAAAGTGTCTTTTTTAAAAACAAAATTCGAAAACTTCTCAATTTCAAAAATAATAAATTTATTCGCTGGTGCGACTGCGGCTGCGGCTCGCGACTGCGACTCGTCGCCGACCAATAGGCAGTCTAAATGCTGGAGTTGATGAGAACATTCAGATTGTCTATTGGTTGGCGATGAATCGCAGCCGCGAGCCGCAGCCGCAGTCGCACCAACGAGTCCGTACCTTTACTTTTCGAAAGCACTGTACTATATTTTAGAAATTAAAAATATTACAAATTCCAATTTTCAATTACGTTCTACAAATTTTGACAAATATTTATTTCCCCACAGTGACAACGCATGGTTATTTTTCAGTGACAGTCGCCAACTGTGTTTTTTTAGTAGGTAGGTAATGGCTTGAAAAATATATTAGGAGGTATTTTTGCTCTAAAATAAATGTGTTTTCTAAAAATGAAGTAAACACCGAAAGATAAACCAGTGGCGTTGATTTACAAAAATCAATAAGTACTCCCCCATATCCATATCCCCTGGAAGGTCTGAAACGCAATCGATTGTATCAAATTATATTTATATCATAAACCTATTGACGCAAATTTAAACGATTTCCAATGAAAGATTTAGAAATTATCAATAAAAAAACTATTTTTTTTTGACAGCCTGCATTCGAAAAAGAAACATTTGCGGACCTAGATTTATAGGAACCTTTTTCATATTTTTGGATGTAGAATCTACACTAGAATTCTGTAAATAACATTTTGCAACGCCCTGTATAGGCAAAATATACATATATTGCAATGTGTATATTGTGTTGCCTATCCAATAGATAGTATATCTAAAATATATATCTTACCCTTACAAAGTGTGGATTGTATACTAATTAATAACTGCAACTAAATAAGAGTGTTAAATATTTCTCATTAAAATTTAAAAAAAGTAAATTCAACAAATAAACAATTTTGGTTGTATTGATTCTGATTCATGTAAAGCCAAATTATAATGCTGAAAGTGGATCATCGTGAAAAATATTTATTAATTTTCATTAATTCAAGTCTTACAATTTTTTAAAAATAATTCTGCGGGGTGCGAAAATGTTTATAATTCCGTATAATTTTCTTTGGAGTCTGCAGTTAGCGTGTAAACCTGAGAAAATTTATGGTGCGAGTTAAAATTTAAAAAGAAAAATAAAAAAATCATAAAATATTTTGGTCGTATTATTTCCATAAATGAAAATACGAAATTTGAATCATTGAAAGTTTGCAAAATTGTTTCGCAATAATGTAAAAGGTTTTATTGTTTTTATAATTCTTTGGATCAGTCCAGACCTACCCCTTTCAATTATTAGAATACACTTAAAATTAATAACAGTATTATTAAATAAATTAAATAGTTGAATTTATTATTATTCAATTTATTTCTAAATGAATGCAACCAGATCTAAATATTGCATCAGTTTTTCAAAATTTTACCTATAGACTCTGTGCGCTGTCGCGTGCTACTAGTAACTGTTTTTGCAGCAATACAAAAAGAAGTTTAAAACTTTTTATAAAATAAAAATCATCTACATTTAAATCGAAACTCCACGCAGTTTGTATTTGCATTTCCTACTGTTGTGAGTGATAATATAGTAATTTAGTGCAGCGGTAGTGATTTAATACTTTAGTGTTTAGTGAATTAACAATTACATCACCATTTGCTACTACAGAGTTACTAGATAAAAAAGATGTTTTAAGGTTTGACAAAAAAGAAATGCAGCAGCTGGTAAGTTTTATATATTGTTTAAAAAGCTAGCTTAATAGTAAGCAGTCTCTCAAAAACATCAAAGTCGCAGTCTAATTATTTCGTAATTTTCATTCGTCAAGCCACTACTAACCAGGAATATGGCGATATTTTAAGCAAAAAGTGTATATCAATATCCGGGAATGCTTATATTCCGAGATACAAAATGTTGAGAATGTCAAAAAGATAAATATTTTTGTACATCAATTTTAAACGGTCAGTTCTACGTTAATTGTTGTAAGAGTTGATTTACGTTAGTAAAAAGCTACAATTCTATTGCAAAGTTATTTTTTATTCGAAGTCAGTTGCTTACTTGCCCTGTCAGTTAACGTTTTATTAGTAAAAAGTAAAAGATTTAAAAAATGTTTTTATTAGTTTCAACTAACAATGCACAGCATCGACAGGTAGTACAAATAACATTCTCAAAAATGTTAAATTCCTACTCTAAATAGAACAAATGTAAGGTTTATATTGGCTTATTTAAGTTATTTTAAAAATGTCTGCAATAATGTAAATTGTCACGTTATACAGGGTGTCTGATAACTAAAAATGCAAGACAGCTAATTCTAAGGATGATTTTTTCATACTGATTTGACAAAAAATGTCATAGTGTTTTCTACAGACATAAATAATTTTTGAAATTTATCAACTGAATAATATAGAGCTTTGCAAATAACAGGAATATTATCTCATGCAACTGGGAATATTCGGGGGTATACCAAAGTAAAATGGATATATAACGACAGAAAGTGGTCTAACTAACAAATTTTTAGGTACAGGGTTTAAAAATCGTATTTTTTAAATTTAACTGTAGATGTAAATATTGTTGTAACATAAATTTACATAGGTCTGCATATAAGATATAAAGATAGTAAAAGTGGATATACAATACCTCAAGAATTTTTGATATTAGAATTGTTCTACGTGTTTTATTTTTCGAGATTTCTGTACCTAAAAATACCATAAATTTAATCAATGTAACAATAAGAAATACGGTGAACTCTTACACGGATAGTATTTTGATGTAAAAATAATCTTTTAATTATAACCGTAGGTTTCACGATTTAGGAGGGTCACCTACTATTTTTATTTATATTTTGTATCTTCCACTTTTTGGTATTTTAAATATCAAAATCGAAAACTGAGTATTCTAAATTAAATATGAGAGAAAAATCAATTTGAAATGGCCATCATCAAAGAGCCCTACCTCCATTAGGAAGCATTGTTCGATGAGACGATTTATGTCAAATTGATATGAGAGCATTGTTAGAATTTGATGTCTTCATTTGTTGGTTTAATTTTAGGACACTTTATATTATGAGCAAAATAAAATGTACCTAATTTACGTACACGACCAAAATTTGTTTGCAATTTAGAAATAAATTTGTTAAACTTCTTTATTTTTAAGAAAAAATAAAATATGCTTACTTTTTCTTATAGCTCTGAGTTTATTTAATTTTATTGACTACATTTAATATTAAAATATCTAATTGAACAACCCAAGTAACTTTTTTTTTTAAAAAACACTTAAAATAACACTGTTTTAACAAATTTAAACTTCCACTACAGTGAGATCTAATGGAAGAAATAATATATGCACTTGCGAATATGAAGATATTGATTTTGTTGTTTGTTAAGGCTGGCTTTTTATAGAAAATATAATAGAATTACATTTTTAGTAAGATAATTATGTACCAAACTCTTATGCTGAAATTGAATCGTTTTCTTTAACTTTTGGAGGAAAAATGCGTTATATATCATGGCTCCCATTGAAAGGTGAATTGTATGTACCTTTTTACTTTGTACCTTACAACGTGGAAAATAAATAATAATTTATCAATCAAGCTAGTTGAAAGCAAAGCTACTATTTTTGTTGGTAATATAATGACAGAGCTTAGGGCTATACCGTACTATGATCATATAAATAATAAAATACAGAAAACGCCAAAAGAGGTACAATCGTTTGCAATAATAACGACACTCATTCAAATTCATTTTGCGATTTCTTTAGAACTTCTGATGTATTTATAATAAAATCTACTTCATATTTTTAACATTAGTTATTAGTTGTTTCACTCACCGATAGGGATTTAATGAAATTTCTACTCAGAATTTCCAAGTTCAAAAACTGTTTTAAGAGAGTGTCATTATTATTGCAAACGATTGTACAGAAAATAGTCAACCTATTGAGACGCGAGTCTGGTAATATTGCAATAACTTAGCTTTTATAAGTTGATTGCACAATCGTGGTATACTCGCGACAAGAATTCTCACGACTTACGTCGTGAATAACCATAACAAATGAATAATTCATTATATTTTCATCATAATATTTAAGAAACTGCAACTGATAGTAATTAAACTATATACTACACTAAAAGTTGCAAAAATGACGTTGACAATAAAACCAAATGTGTAACGTCAGCCGTGACGTAAGACGTCTGAATTCTTGACGCGAGTATAGCTTCACACTAATGTGCGGGAATTTCAAAATACGATAATTTTACATCCAATTCTTGAAACATATGATTTCTTTGGTCCAAATACAAACATTCCGTTTTGGTTTCAATTGTATGCTGGGATTAAAATGCAGTATCACCAACAGCTTTCCCTAGATGGCTGTTTTCTAAGCCCCTGCATAGTCTGACTATTTTTCAGTGCTTATAATGTAAAGACTTCTGGCCTTCTATATATTTTATGATTTATATGACTATGATACGATGATGCGCTCCTCTTTTGTACTGGCACCAAAAGCAGAAAGGCTGGGGGTCTATTTTTGACTTTCAAAGAGTAATCCGTATGCGAATTGCATGTTTTTGTTTCTCTTAATTACCGTTGTTAGAACAAGGATAAATATCTAATTCGCATACGTATTGCACATTCAAGAATAGACCCCCTGGAGACCTTTGTTTTGTCGTTACATCGCAGTCACAAAATCCACCGCGCAGCCCTGAGTGACCTCTTATTGATATTAAAGGCGTCGTCACGGTGTATTAGCAGGGTAGTCTACAAAACAGTAAGATTTTAAACTCTTGACATATACTGCTACCTAGTGATAGCTAAACTATTTATGGTTAAAAAAAATACAGATAACTGTATATTATTATCTGTTTTATTAACGTTGCCATGAATTTATACCGTATATGTAGCAATGATATACTCCTATAGTTTCTCTAGTCTGTTGCATATCCCTTTTTTAAAATTTGTTAGGTATAATAATAGAATCTCTCCAATCTTTAGTCATATATTCTTTTCTCTAAATCTTTTGGATCATTTCGTATATTCTTTTTCTTAAATCCTCTCCTGTGTAATGTTCTCTGCCGTTATTCTATTTTTGACTGGACTTTTATCAACATTAATTATATTCTGCTGTTATTTTATGCTATTGGTCTGAGCAATAAATAACTAACAATCCACTGTGTAATATTACAAATATCAGTGTATGAATTCAATCATTGAAAAAGTGCGTATAAAATGGCGTAATTAAAAGTAATTCTTTAAAAATTCCTACCTACATTACTGTGCTAATTACTTGATATGCAGTAAAGAAATAATTTGCCCTAATATTTCTTATCAAATTGTTACTAATTGAAACTTTTTAGCAATATTTTAATGGAACACGGTTTACATTGTTTATGATTGAAAAGTATTTTACGTGTCGTAATATACACATCACTGGGTGATCTACAAACGAAATTTCAAAATTAATTTCCTAATACCGAATCTAAAGCTTTTTGTTGAGTCCATAAGGCGAAATTATTTGAAATGTAAAGCGGCACGTTCGCGGGGCATTGCGCAACGCCCGCCCCGAAAAAATCCTACAAATGCAATAAAACATCTTAGAACAACTTTCATTCTGACAAGAAATAAGTACACGATGCGGTTTTGCATTTCGCACCGTTTAATTTTTTGACTGGCGGACGCGACTGAGTGTGGCAAACAATTTACTTGTTAATTTAAGGTACGTTATGTCTGAGACGATATTTTTCCTGGTTATTTTGGGTTATATAATTTAAAATAAAATTCCTTTTGCATGGGGTCAACGATTTTAGAAATATATTTCGTCAAGTAAAAGTAGTGAGTAATAGATACATCAGGGAATGCTTTGATTATAGCAAAAAAGTTTTTGTACCAAAATGTAGTAAGTACAACTTTATTTTATAATAAATAATATACGAGGTCGGGTCAAAAAATTCCAGGATCGGTTTTGTACAGGTTGTCTCAAACTCTATAGTATGGGCCCACTGTGAGGATACAAAAAATTTAAATAAAATTTGAGACGCGGTGTTAAATGGTAAGCTCCATTTTCAATCGAAAGTATTGTCTTTGGGGATTGACAGAAACGACCAATGACGTCATCAATTATATTTTTTCCAGAAACATACCCATGTTTTTCCTGTTAGAAAGCTCTCTTTTTCTCATATTAGCGGTGGAAGGCTCAAGTAGTCTGTGGAAAATAATAGAATATTCGTTGAAACTACTAGATCGATCGAAATTAGATATTGGAAAGGAGTGGCAGTGTCAAAAAATTTTGTAAATCCAACAAACATTCAAGAGAAACTACATCAAAGTTTAAATTTATCAGCCTCCTGTTAAAGGGTAGTAACTCTTTAAGAGGGGTTCAGATCAAAAAATGTTATATGAAGAACCCCTATTAAAAGCGGTGGTACAATCCACACTCAATGCTTTGCACATTATTCGGTATCACCCTGTATAAATTTATTAACAAACAATCAACCTTCTTCTTAGCTACGTACTTCTCCCAACGGCGTTTTCATTGCTGGAAACATGTCTTCGAGAATCTTCTATAGTTCCTAATATTTTTCCTTTTATTTCTCCTCAATTGGCATTTTCGCCTACTGAAGTAAGACTTGGGTTTGGACAATAAAAAAGTATTAAGGACGAAACAGGAGAGTACAGCATTTTTTGTGCAATACTCTTGAATGCTGAATGATCGGAAGAGTTGTTGTGGTGCGACCTCCATTCATCTATGAGTTAAAATTCAAGTCTCTTCTTGCACAGGTTTTCACGCTATCATTTCAAAAATGTTTGATTGCTTTTTCTTATAGAAGGAATTCATGATGAACAACTTCTTTGTAACCAAAGCAAACGGTCAACATGACCTTGACCTTGGATCTAGGAAACTTCTATCTTTTAATTGCGAAGCTAGGCTTTAGTCTAAACGTTATAACTGTAATCTCATGATTCGTCACCTGAGGACTCTGTCGTCGTCCTGCATCATGAGGAATATATTTTTTATACCCAGTTTGTTTGTAAGAATATATTGACACAAACTAAACAAAATGTTGCTCCTGTTGAATTTTACTTGACAGCGCAAGTTCATTCCTTGGAGCAACAAGGCACCCGTCAATCGATACCAATGGTCGTTTAAAACAATTATCATTTCCGATTGATTGACGGCATTCACTGAACTTTTTAAACCATTCATCGCACCTCTACCAACTCAAAATTTTAATCGCAAGCAGTTGCAGCAGTTGAAAAATTTCTGCTAACGGAAACACAACTTGCTGCTAATACATTGTTCAGTGCAACATTACAGCATACGTAAAATGCTTTTAGAAAAACAGCTAACTATGTATCTACAAGAAGGTCCTATCAGAATTAAGTTCTTTTTTTTGTTGTTGTTTCTTATACTTCTGTTTAATATTGCTAATTAGTATTGTAATCATTTAGTATCTATCTTGTTTAAAAAAAATGTATTCGTTGGTAGTTGAGCCTAAGCAGCCAGAGGCTGAGCTCAGCCAAATAAAAACATTTTGATTTGATTTTGATTTAAGGTAGCACAACAACAATTTATCACTAGTTGATTACTTGTAAGGTTATGTTAAAAATAGGGCAGCTCACCGCACGACTATACGATAATTGATTACCTCATAATTCAGTCATGGTACATTTTTGGAAAGGTATTTAGGCTGTTGAAACTTCTTCTGACCAAATATTTTTTATTCTCCTCGTCCTGTCATAAGGTGTTGAAATAAAGTACCTCATGTATATTATTAATTTGGGGGGTTAACTTTTTCAATTGAAAATGCCTTTAGAATGTCTGTTAAATTTAAAATGTTTTTTTGTCCCTTAAAATATTTTTATAAGTAGTACAATTTTTGAGTAAAAAAATTAGGCACGTATATTACTTTCCAAGATGGAAAAACTATCTATTTTTTAATATTTTCTTATAATTACTAACGTTTGAATTTGGAATTCCCATTTTGGAAATACAATAGATTAATATTAATAAAAGGGTATGTTTGGGTGACATTTCGTTAGATAATGCCCCATCGCTGCATTTCTGTATACTGTTGTCACAAATAGTTCTTACTTCTTCCTACAGATGTCTCGAAATGTATATAATGTTGCAATAATAATTAAATTACTTGAAAACTATCAGCATTATTCAGTATTTAAGATACTGAAACTATTTTAATTTTCTTGGATCTAGCATTTTTTTAAAGTTTATGTTAAACTGTTTGTAGTACCTACTATTGAGAGACTTTTTTTACGTTTTAGACATTTTTCAAAATCTACAGGGTATTCTAATTTTTATCTAAAAACCCTTGTATAATTTAGCTGAGGTATGCGACATTAATATATATTTTTTTAAAATTGTAGAACTCTTTATACGTATCCAACGAAGGTATTGCAATTACATTTGAACTTTATGAGAAGCCATGACTTTTTTTAATCAATTATTCAAAATCTTAAATTGTGTTCTACATCTCCTAAAAGTTTAAAATTGCAAATTTTCAAATTTTCCGAAACTTACTATACGGGAAAAATACAATAAATACGAATAACGTATACCTAGTACCTACTTAATTATACTGGAACATAATAATAATTATTAATAAATGAGCAAGAATATTTTGTCAATAGCTTTGTTTTTTCTACAATTGCTTTAACAAAATTAAAATTTAATAAATTGGCTACTTAACAACAAACACATTTTTGCTGTTTTTACATATATTTTAATTTTTTGTATACTTTTCATTTAATCTCAGGCTTCATAGAAAAGTTATAGATAAAGATAATTTCATCAAATTTGGAATTTATATATTTTAACGGATGTCAGACGACACTATATTGTCAAATTTTCTATAAAAAAAATCAATAATGATTGATTTCGGGAAAAAATAGTCCGCAAACAAAACCATAATAGGCCAAGTATTTCTAATTTTGTCAACGTAAAAGGTTTATAACAAATTTCAGCAAAGCAGTATATGTATTATGAATTATAGAGTGAACAAAACAAAGGAAATATAAATGAATTAATGGTCTTATAGGGACATATGTGTATTATAAAGTTCTTTAAATATATTTTATATCAATTAGATTTAGATTACGTGTAGATTGTCTCATTTTTTTTATAGAAAACAATATTGTTATACTACTCACAAGAAAAATCCTCATTTCGTTCCTCACAAATATAAACTATGCAAAACTGTTAAACAATGTTTTTCTACTAATGATATTATGGTGTATGCTTTATATTTATATTGTTTTAAAATAAATACAGATACGTTTATAATTACATATAATTTGACATATAAAGTGGATTATTATATCGATATTGCGAAATATTTTCTGTTTCTTTCACTGGTATTCTATAGCTTCCTAGTGCACGCAGTATACAATTCATTTACAGAAGAAAGTAAATATTAGAGAAATTGACGAATAGCTGTAAACATACCTGTTACCCATCATTTGTTGAATAGTTTCACTTTTAACAGTTTACTGAACGCGATGAATTAAACAAAAAAGAAGGATACAAAATTATTAAATATGCCTGTTTAAGGTAATGTAGAAGAAATTGAATGCAATGTTGTTATTGATACCTTTTCATCAGCTTAGGAGAATTGTTATTAGTCCATTGAAAAGTTACATTTGGGATTGCATTTTTTAGAGGACGCAATTTTATTGTTTAGATGTGAGGAGGGGGTCAAAATAAGCTTAACTTGAAGTTTGTGGGGTTACAACCCTCTAGCTTCGGCCGCCATATTGGAACAGGGAGTTAAATTGTTTTTAGCATTTATCAGGTAAACTATTGGTCGTACAAAAATTTTTTAAAAACATTTTTTATTGCAAATTGAATCCCTTTTTGTTGGACTATATACTTAATCAGAATTTCTACTGGAGTAGCTAGGTACCTGTATCAATTTTTTACTGTATTAGAAAGGTATTTTAAGCTAATATAAATCAAATCTCCTACAATTCCTATAAATGAAGTCATATGTATGCTCTCTGATACCAAACATCTAGGTATGCTAATGAACAATTCCACAGGCAAAGTTGTATTCAATAATTATCTAAAGAAAATAATCTATCTAAATTTACTAACTTGGTTTAATGAAAACATGATATAAATATATATCGACAATGACAAAAGTGAGTTTAGCATGTCAATGAATTTTAAATTAAATATGACGTTTACCCCTTTTGTAATGGTTTTTATATATTTTTAGGTATTAATAATATTGTGTGAAACAAGGGTGAAATTAACTACTCTGTGGGCTAATGTCCCAACCAGCGTTGAATTACACATTACACCCACAATATCTACCCATATATATTCCTTATTATTAATTCAACTGTGTAATTGTTCATTAGCATACCTAGATGTTTGGTATCAGAGAGCATACATATGACTTCATTGATAGGAATTGTAAAAGATTTGATTTATATTAGCTTAAAATACCTTTCTAATACAGTAAAAAATGTTGCAAAAGTTAATAATAAGGAATATTGTGGGTGTAATTCAACGCTGGTTGGGGCTTTAGCCCACAGAGTAGTTAGTTTCACACAATATTATTAATACCTAAAAATATATAAATACCTGTATCAAGTCAAACTATAGTATATTATGTTTTAATTAAAAATTTTGAGATACAATTATCATATCACAACAATTTTTCAAATGTCAAGTTAACTTGTAATAATGATGCGTTTACTAATATGAAAAAGACCTTTTCATGAATCAAGTGCTTTCATAAATCTAAATAGTACGTAACCTAAACCAAAAGTACTCCAAAAGTGATTATCAATATTTTGTATTTATAACTACTGATTTTTTCAGATTTATTAGTGAATCGTATCGTTTTGATAATATTGATAAAATATGTTATGTTCCTTTTTGCATACGTCAAACACCATGTAGATTAATAGAAACAACATTTGATTTAGGTATGTTTAGCTCATATTCAGAAATCAATATAGTATAGATAATAATAAAATTTGAGATACCTTGCTTAAAAATTTATTCATGCATAAATCAAGGCTTAATTTTAGGCCATCTCTTTTTTTATAGATATACAGGGTGATTCATAACTTATCAAAAAAAAAAATAATTTTTGAATATACATGGTGTTTTAAACTCGATAGTAAATTTGGGCCATGTGGTGTTAAATGGAATGAGGTAAGCTCCATTTTCAATCGAAAGTATTATTTTTAGGATTTGACAGAAACGAATTTGAGACATCCTGTACAGAGGACTTTTACAATTTTATAAAAAAAATCAAAAAGTGCAGTTCGAAAATGATTTAAAAATACACTTCTGCACAGTACTGGAAACTGATCCATTGTAAAACCTGATTTTGCGCAAGGCAAAGTATGCAGTCGGCGACTGACACGGTGGCAAAGAATTTTCCAAGGAAATGATTAAATAAAATTTTGAATATCATAGTGTAAGAACTACATTTGGAGTTGGGCAGCTAAGAGCTAGGACATCTTCCAGAAGTCCAGGAAGATATTAACTCGAGATACCCAACCATTCGATTTGGTAATACGAGTGAGCCCAAACAATTAAGGAAAAGCGCGGTTGGAAATGATCCTGTTAAATTGCGTGCGGATTTTCAAAATCTCAGTCATCAGGTCAGCTGTAAATCTAAAATTTTAAGCCTTTTGTTGCATCAACCATTCTCAGAATCTAATAAAATAAAAATCATCTTATTTGACTCTGCATAATCATTAGGCTTTTTTCGTAGATAATGTATCTATAATTCCGTGAAACTATATAATTCATTGACTAACAAATGCAGTAATTATATTAATGGTTAATGATAAATTTAAATAAATACAAATCTATTTTTTTTATAAAGTTTATAGTATATTTTTATTTAGTGTACTTATTATTTGTAGCTATTATTTTTTGCATTATTACAAATGTAGTTTGTATAGTCGTGGACAAACAATTTAAAAGACAAGTACGAAAAGGTAAATCTATTGTATTACTCGATTGTTCACCGCTGTTACAGAATGTAGTCAATAAAAAATAGCAAATATTCAAACATTTTCGCAAATTTAACGTAATATATGTTGTCAGAAGATTAATGCCTAACTGTTTTAGGAGCGATAGACATTCTTCACGTTCGACTTGAGTTTTTTGACACATACCGTTATTGCATTCAGTTCGTTTAAACCGTGATTTACCTACACAATAATTCAATGTTATAAATAATCTCACTGAAATGTGCCACTGCTTATTGAACATTGTTTGCTATTATGTCTGTACAATTTCCTACTTACGTTTTTTGTTTGAAGCTGGTATAATGAATAAGAATGCAAATAGCGCTATGGTAATTTCATATTTTTTTCTGAATCGTATTATACAAAAGGTAGATCTGGTGTGAACCAATCTATAATTTGTTGATTGTATTTTTTCAGTAAATTATATTTTGTGGTTGTAGCTGTATTTTTTTTTGCAAAATAAGTATATTTGCAATTATAGAAAATATTTTTTAACAACCAAGCTTTTTGTTTATATTTTTTCTTTATACCTAGTTATGATAAAGTTAATGTAAAAATATCTTACATACTGAATTTGATATTTAATTTAAAAAAATGTATTTTTGCCAATGTAGAAATTAATGATTAATGAATGAATGCGATGTAATGTACCTAGTGTTGATTCACGATATGCCACATGTCTGGCACAATTATTCCAGATATACAGGGTGCTTAAAAAAGACGTGGAGTTTGCTTATAAACCTGTCCTAAAGCCACCCATTATAGAGATACAGCGCATGTAAGATAACTTTAGAAAATTCAATAACTTCATCAATATTTGACACAGATATGCTTATGGTGGTGCTGGTGTTGTCAGTTTGTTTGTACAAAGTAAAATACGTTAGTTGCTAGCACTTCCGCTGACATTTTGTTCTGTTTTTTAAGTTAGGTCTATACCATTCTAGATTGCTTGGTATGTGTGCGAAAGGGCAGTAGCATTTACACCAAAATATCTTAATTTACTTCACAAAATAGAGCGATCTGACGTTTCAAACGCCTTACTTAAATCTAATAGAATAAAAAATATATTTTCTCTTCTATCTCTACCCATAAATAATTAATCAGTTACATACGAAAAGACAGTTGTTGTACTGTGATTTTGACGTAAACCTGACTGATAACAAGGCAAAAACTCATTGTTTTTTAACAAATTCTTTAACTGTAAAGCAAGAACTTTTGCTTATAAAATACTTATAGAACGTAAATTAGACAAATCATCGCCACCTTTGCTATTTTTTGGTAAAGGGATTCCAGTGCTAATGCAAATATTCTTGTTGTTATTTAATAAACAAAAAATATTAGCGATTAAAGAATATTATCTATCAGATAATCGAGCTCTGAAAAACAAAATAGGGACTGAAAATATAACAGGGTATTTAAAAAATAAAATTTATTTCAAAACAAAAAATAAAGACAACTAATAACAAGTCTACCACCATCCTTTGCTGTAACCTCCGTATCTGTAACCGCCTCCGTATCCGTAACCACCTCCATAACCGTAACCGATCCGGACGGCTGGTCGCACGATGACGGGTGCGGCGTATGTTTTGATGACGGGTGCAGCGTATGTTTTTATGACGGGGGCGGGAATCACTGGGGCGGCAATCACTGGGGCGGCAATTACTGGAGCGGCGTATCCCACTCCGTATCCGCCGCCGTATCCTACTCCATATCCGCCTCCGTATCCGATACCATACCCACCTCCATATCCAATGCCGATGCCGCCTCCGTAGATTCCGCGCTTCACCACCTTCTTTTCGGGAGCGGATTCATCGTAGGCTGAGGCTACTGCCAAGATGGTGACAAACAGTACCTAGAGCAAGAACAAAAATTAAGCAAATAATATTTAAATAAAAGATAGATTAGATAATTAGTTTAAATGACGAATGTTGATATGGCTAGAGTTTTTCGATGACTAAATACACAATAAATTAATGGGCAGACACTCTAGTTTCGTTCAGTATATTTTACAAGTTTGCATTTATTGAAAAATATTTGTAATTATATAAATATTGAAACAGGCTTTCAACATCAAACACTGAGTATAACTTTTATGTGAGTAGAATATGTGTCATTTTTATGCATGTCCAAAATATATCCCGTTGCCGCTACTGCCATTGTGTCTCTTTGGGTATAAGTAAATCCGTAATTTTCCAATTGGTAATTATTGATAGTTTATCTAAATGTTGGCTACAATTGAAAGTAATATATTACATTCACAAAGCTCCTTCTAGGGATAAGAATTCGTTGGGTCGCTACATCTAAAATTTAAGATATATCTCTTTGCAGCTATTTCCATCCAATGAATATATCAAAGGGAGTATATATTCTGCAAAAACTAGACCACAAGAAACTAAAGCTGAACAGAGTTTAATTAGTACCATATAGTCTATACAGTACAAAAAATTTAACCACGTGCTCAGGGAGGCCTAAAAGACAATACAAAAATTATTCCAGAATTTTAGCTCGATATTTAAAAATTGGGGCAAAACCCTTTTTTCCTACGGAAAGTCGGCGCCTATGATAAGAATGGACTGAGATGGCTTAGATTCATAGATAAAGCTTACATCTGTCAACAATGTCAACTACCATGCGGTCGTCTTTGTGTAACGTTTCTAAATGTAGAAACGACAAAAATTAATATTAGTAATAATACCTGATAGATAGGTAACAGTTAATCCAGTTAGCTCCAGTATTTTGCATTCGTTTTTCATTATTTCGTTATAAACTGGTAAACCTACATATTCGCTCATTACAACCACTCACTACCGATAAAAGACACTTCCCGTAGGTACAATTAGATAAAATGTCTATTAATTATAAGAAAATCAGAAAATCACGAAAGGAATGGGTGGTACTAATATGTACGTAATACAAAACTTTCAATGCACCCGCGGCAGTCTTTTCCCATAACCTAGAAAAACAAACCGGCGAACTATAGTGTGGGAAAATATCTGTACCCGACACATATTCCTTTATTTAATAACTATAAAACGTTTAAAATTAAGATAGGGCACTAAAAACTGAAGAAGAACACAAAATTACAACGTAAACACAGACATTGAATTATGACATGACAACGATACCGACTGAGCGACTGTTGCATGCTTGTAGAGTAGGCAACCAACTTGCTTGTTGGTAGCCTACTCTACATTGGCGGCGTTAAATAAGGATTTAATATAATATCGAAAACAATTTTTTTTGGCTTTATAAATAAATTTGGAATTTTTTTGAAGGGTGATTTCGTTAATTCTTATTTTTCCCTATCCTCTCTTAAAATATTTGTACTAAGTCATAGTTAACCGTGTATAGGTATAATATTTTAAGGTGGATCAAATCATATCTCTCCAATAGATCACAGAATGTTAGAATCAACAAATCTTCAGATTTTGTTAACATTACGTCAGGTGTACCACAGGGATCACATCTGGGCCCTTTACTATTTTCTTTATTTATTAACGATATTGGCTCTTGTTTGCCAAACTCAAATTTTATTTTATACGCAGATGACCTAAAAGTGTTCAAATCTGTATCATCTCTCAATGATTGTCAACATGTGCAAGGTGATCTTAATCTATTCTCTGAATATTGTAATATTAACAGTCTGTCTTTAAATATCGATAAATGTAACTTCATTAAATTTACTCGTTTAAAAACAAGTTCTGATTTTACTTACTCAGTTAATGATATTTCACTAAAGAAAGTTCAATATATAAAAGATAACTTTAGATGTCAAATTGTCCTTTGAAAATCACATAAATAATATTGCAGGGAAAGCCTTGCGTAATTTGGGATTTATTCTGCACGTTTCCGAGTCCTTTTGTGATCCTAAGACTTTGATTATTTTATAGAATGCATTTGTTAGATCGTATCTTGAATTTGCAAGTTTAATTTGGAATCCTCAATATGTCAAATATATCGACCGCATTGAAAATGTTCAAAAAAAATTACTCAACATCTTCATTATCGATATAATCAAAACTTGCGGTTTCAATGCTATGATTTAAGATTGTCATTATAATATGTTTAAATTAAGTTGTAGAAGAATTATTGCATATATATCATTTTTGTTTCATCTTTTAACTGGTAAAATTAACTGTAGTTATATTCTAGTCGTTTGTGTTTCAGTATTAAACACCATCATCTCGATCATCAAATTTATTCTATTTTCAAATATATAATACGAGTGCTTCTATTAACTCGCCTATTTGTGATGTTACAAAAACAATATAATCAATTTTTAATCACATAGACATATTAAATCTATAATTACATTTTGTAAAAAGCCAAGCCCTTCTTGTATTTCAAAAATGTTAATGCTTGAGTATTTGCTCCTTTCTAACCCTGTAACTGTAACGTTTGTTAACGATATAAATAAATAAATAAATAGGTGATAACAGTGTAGTTACAATTTAGTTAACTTAAATCTGCATCTGAGTATTTTTCCACATAATCGTTCTATTATGGTGTGGTATGTTTAAGAGTTTGAATATTGAAACTCAAGTTTCTGCTTATGGTACAGTAAATAAGGATTTTGCAAATAATGTTCATGAAAAACGTAAAACTAAACGTAAAACACAAACTTAAAATGCCGATGAAATCGATGATAAGCTATTAACAAACATAACAGAAGAAGAAGTTGTTAATTCTGCTATAATAAATAATAATAATAACAAAACAACCTAGTAAATGATGACATACTGATTGTTTTGATTATAAGGTTGCTAGCAATTTCCCATAACAATTATCCCATTCTCGCCAGAAATTGGATAATTGTTATCACCAAAACCGTCAATAACAGAAAAAATTAAAGATATAAGTATAGGGAAGTGCAATATGGATAGATGGAGGGTAAAATTCTACAACAGTTTTTATTACATACCGGGTGTTCCATTTAGAAAAACCAAGTTTCGATGATTCGTAGTTAAGTAAATTCGACAAAAAATTTTCGCAACTCTGTGTAAAATTGATATCTATCTTTTAAATATCAATACTTCAGCTTGCACGATATAAAAAATTTGCAATTTTCAATTACGCTACCAAATCGCAACTTTTTATAGAATTGAAATCTATCCAAGCCCATCAGAGATAGTATATGTATAAGGAAGCTTAATAAAATTTCGCATAAAATGTAAATATGCAAAAATATATACCTACAGGGTGTTCGAAAATAGGCAAGTAGAATGCGACATCCGATATACCCGGAAGTGCTACAAGAATGACATTATTTTTTTAATTCGAAAACCTCAAAGTCTAAATTTTCAAAATTGAAATCGAAGTAGTATTTCAAATATTCTTATGGGTCTGACAGACACTTTTACATTCTGTAGATATTACCCTTTTGAAGGGATTGATTTAAGGAATACGCAGTATAATAAATATTAATAACACCAAGAGCACTGTGTAAATAAATTTTGTCAATAAGTTAAAGTTAAATTTGCAGTATTTTTGATATAGTAGGTAGATATAATAATATATTTTAAAAAGAGATTCGTTTTAAATATGGATAAGATAGAGAAATTGGTTCAGAGAAAGTTAGTAGATATTTGCAAACTAACACATTTTTATCATCTGTCATATTATTACCATTAAAATTTAGCATTTCTATGATTATCATATTTTATCGGTTATAATAACCAACTTAGATTACTGATTTTTAAATAATTTTTGAACATTTTGTCATAAATTTATTAAATTCAAAAATCAATGGCTCTTGAACTCTAAAAATTGTTAAAACATATGTTAATTTATATTTAATACCTAGTTATTAACGTGATTCAATTGAAATATATGTTTACTGAATACTAATGGAAATCCAGAATGACTGAACATGCCACTCTCCAATTTTATTTGTTTCAATTAGTCATTTATATTGTCACAGTTGATACTTAATATTGACAACACTAATTTTTTAACTGGTAATTGGTAACTTGTTCTTAACTGGTCGAAAATTTCTAACAATTTTAAATCGTTTCCAACATCTGCAGGAACAAACCTGTAGAAGAACAATCAGGTATGATGCATGGAGCATTAATAATAATAATATTTTAAACTCAATAATAAATAAAGGATCGTGAGAATTTTTAACGAAAATGTTTTCAATAATAATAACATTGACAATATAATGTTATTTTAACGTTTTGAATAGAGGGAAATAAAATTTGCAAACTTGTAAGTACATAAACAAGGCTTTTATGAATGATCACTTCAGTCGTTTTGGATATTGTATATGTATTATCGCGGCATAATATGATTAAGAAAAAGTAATATCTAATTAAATTTATAAACTAATTGTATAAAAATTACTTATAAGCATGTTTACAAAGGTATCTTCAGGCTTCTCTGAAGCTATTTATTTGTGACATAATTATAGTTCTTTTTCAGTTTAATTGGGTATTTTGCCACACTTCTAAAAAATAAAGATGAATTAAATCCCTTGCACCAAATTGATCAGAGGCATTTTTGAAACTAAGTTTGCCTAACCAACAAATCTCATATTGAAAAAACATATAAGTAAAAAATAACAATCACATCACTATTGCTCACTTCTGACACACTGACGTTTCGAAACACCCGTTCTCAAAATAGCAAATGTATTGATACTTATACAATTAAACTAAATGTAGGTACTTATCTCATACCTGTTTGGTATATATTCTGCAATATGATTTCATTAATTTGTGCAAATATACTGTATTTATGATATTTTTAAAATTAAGTAGTAAACTCCTATATATTTTACTCACCAAATATCTCATTTTTGTTTGTATAACTACACTAAAGGCTACACAAAATGATTTTGATACACATTGGACATCTATTCCACTTTTTATACTCGTATCATCACCGTGGTAGGGTGAATCTAAATTTTTAATTATATATGGCGATTAGTTTGCCTAAAATTCAGCGATACGCATAAAAAAGAATGTGAAAACTATACATCGAAGGACACTTTCCTATGTCATCTATGGCTTGTTCTCTGCTTCACCCGTGACTGGTATTTGGAAATATCAATTCGTGGGTAACATAAATTATGGTTTATGATAAATTTATGTCTATTTTATATCTTCGTAAGAAATAGAAAACCGCACATCTGGGTGGACTATATTAATATGCAAAATAATTCGGATGTTGGATCGTTGTGTAATATTGTGGTTCAACGTTTCTTTTTTATTACACCTGTATATGTTACTAGTTTTTGAGGAGCCATTCTGTTAATTAAAAAATTAATCTGATTCCATTCTATTGTACTAATATTTCAAACATATTTTATAGAATCTAACAATAGATCATTCATAATGGTATACAGTGTAAGGACAAATTTCAAGAAGGGCTTGTTATACCTATTCCAAAAATTTCTTTTCCTGTAAATTTAAATAATCTTCGTCCTATAACTGTTTCCCCAGGATCTCAAAAATACTGGAGAGAATTTTTGAAAGAGAATTACGAAATCATATTGACCGGTATGAGATACTCCCAAAATTGCAATCAGGTTTCCATGCGAGTTACAGTTGTGGAATAGCTCTTTTAAATATATCTGCCGATTTTTTTCAGAGAACCGGGCAGGAGAAAAGTGGGTATGTTAATTTTATTCGACGACAGCAAGGTATTCAATATGATTAATCACGATTTGCTTTTAGGTACCTATATTACACTTTATTGGTTTCAGCCCACTTTCAATAAATTTCTTTAAACATTATTTATGTGGGAGATTTCAGAAAGTCTTATACAGGCAAATGACACCTAGTGCAGCAAAAATTGGTTGTGGAGTAGCTCAGCCTTCAATTCTTGGTCCTTTTTATAAACTAGTTATATTAATAACTTCTCATCAGTTTTGAAATATAGTAAGACCCACATGTATGCTAATGATACACAGTTGTACAATTTTTTTTAATATAATTGACGAACTGAAATCATTTCAAGATTTAAATGTCTTGCTAAAGATCTCCACTGAGTAGAATTTGGTAATTAATTCAAATAAGTCGACTATTTTGTTTTTTGGTTCTACCCCTTCTAATGTTTTACCAATTAAATTTAACGATATACCTGCTCAAACAGTAAAAAATCTAGGTGTTATATTTGGCAACAAATTAAAGTTTACTCACCATGTGTCCTCTATTTTAAGTCTTTTTTAAAAGTAAGATGTTTATATCTTTATATAATTAAAAATGCAGCTGTGACTCTCCTGTATCTGTAGTTATTGAGACTTTGTTTACGGATCTTGTCTGACAGTATTTGATAGTAATAGGCTACAAAAACTTCAGAACTCCTGTTTACATTTCATATATATGCAAAGTTGAAAAAATTTGTTACACATTGGAACATAATAGATGATTGAATGTGTTGTCGAAGAAAAGTTCAAGCACTAATGCTTTTTCACAAAATTGTATTAACAAAAAGTCTTACTTATCTGTGGAAGAAAATTACTTATTGCACAAGCATTCATAACATAAATACTCGCACCAAAATCGTAGATAAGTGAGGAATATCGGATGATGACATGTATGTATTGTAGGGATTAGGGCACGAGTGTGATGTGGTGGAAATATGCATTAACAAGAATGTGTGTGAGTAGTCTATATGTATAGTGTAATAAAGAGTGGCAAAGAAGTGCATCTGCGAAACGGAAACTATTGGAAATTTGTGGAAGGAAAATGGTATTTTAAAAATGATTTTTCGACAAAAAAAATTGGGTTGCTATATCTTACAAGATATACTTAGCGTCACAGATAAATTAATTTATCTGTGACTTAGCCTAGAATATATAGAAGGGTGCTGAATTATGCGTAACTTATGAATTATAGTATGTGAATATTCGTATAAAATGAAATCGAAAATAGTATACTGATAGAAAAAGACGAAATCGTGATATGGCAAAGAAACTATTTAAAATTAATATTAAAAGGTCGGAATCTAAATCGAAGAATATATTACACAAGAAATATGGATAAATGGCGGTCATACGGAAGGCGGTACAATACGATATAATAAGTGTTAATGTGTGGCCGTTATAGTGACAGTGCTAGTAACCAATAATAAATAGTGTGTATATACAGTGCTTTCGAAAAGTAACGAATAAATTCATTATTTTTGAAATTGAGAAGTTTTCGAAAAAATCCCCTGCCACGTCGATTTTGTTTTTTAAAAAGGCACTTTTTGACATACGACCCACATTTTCGAGATATGATGTCATCGACAATTTTTTTAAATAGCAACTCCCAATTTTGACCATGCCATTTGAAAGAGCGTGTCATTCTATATACATACATCATGAAAAATTATGGTGTTACATAACAAAAAATTCAAGAAAATAGTGTTTGAAAATTTTAAAATTTAATTTTCACAATACTGTGCAATACTGTGTGACTAATGAATTTATTCGTTACTTTTCGAAAGCACTGTATAGTGCAATGTATTCTAAAGCCTTTTGTCCTTATGAATGCGAAACTCGTGAATATTTAGGTGTTGCATTTAATGATGTAAAAATCTCTACTTTTAGAGAATTTTGCCAATTATAACATTTTCTATCATTTTCATCATGAAACTGTCATTGACTGTCATGGTAGATTGTCAGAAGTAAAAATTATTAACACCACATAATGATGAAAATAGCAATAACATTTGTATTGCTTTACCGTTTTGTAAAATTTATCAAAAGTTGAGATTTTACCGCCATAAATAATTAAAACAAAAGTTGCAAATTTCGCGCAAATATCCGTGAATTTTACGTTCATGAGAATAAGTATGATATCCGCGGAGTGCGCATCAGATAGGTGTAAGTGGGTGGTTATGGGCCATCGTCGTCCAAAGGGACGGCATCCTAATTTGTGATGACACGGGGGAGGACATTTAAAGTAAACTGTTAAAGTGCTTAGTTCACTCGACGTCAACTTATTTTTGGTAATTTTGTGTGCTTTGAAGCTTTCTCCAGTGGCACGGCTAGGTAATAATGTCCCTCGGAACTCTCACCTCCCGTACTCATCTATGTGTTCGTGAAGTCATCTTCACTCACAAAATAAAATCTTACTTTTAACACGTATATCATAAATAGTTATTATTTTACGCATTTCAGGTTATTTTTTATTCCTATATATACTTCATATAATTTCATAAATCACTTTGTTCAATATAATATCACCTGATAAGTTGTCATACAGACATGCATTTTCACTTAGAAAAATGCAAGACCTAGTTATATATTACTGCAACTGGAAATAAGCTTAATTTAATTAATAGGAATTATACCAAAATAGTTTGATTTAATTCTACAATTTAATGACATATTTCTGTAAAAATCGCGATGTATTTCTGCAATAATAACAGCCACCTTATAAAATATATACATGTTACTTAAATATAAATACTCCAACTGTTATGTTAAAGGATAACTTAACATGTTGTTCTGTAATTGGAAATATGTTCTTCACGTTTTATTTCATGTTTATAAAAATAGGTGTCTGAACATACGTTGGTTATCGGTTTATATTATTTTGTAACAAATGTAATATTTTGTAAGATTTGTAAGAGGTCATGTTGATGTTAGGCGCGGCATGACAGCAATTTAATTTTGTTTTTAAAAACATTGTATATTAATAAGTAGGTATCTAAAATATTTTATTTCTTGGCGTCGTTGGCTGAAATGAAGTAATTGTAAATATTGAAAAGTATTATATATAATTCAACAAATTTTAGATACACATAATTTTGTATACTTACTTATCTTTGAAAATGGTAAATGAAAAGACGGTGATTTACGGTGATTCATAACTTATCTAAAAGAAAATGTTTGTATAGGGGACTCAAAAATCCAAATGGGCAGTTCGAAAATTATTTAAAAAATACACTTCTGCATGGCACTGGAAGCTGGTCCACTGCAAAACCTGATAAGGCGGCAAAGCGTGCAATCGACGACAGGACAAAAAATTTAAAGAAATTTCCAAGGAAAGAAATAAATAACATTATACAGGCTGTTAAAAAAAGAGTGTAAAATATTTCAGGAGGTAATAGTATGAATCAAAATAAGCAGAAAAGTCTTAATAAACATGAGTCCGCAAAGTAATGGTTGCGGAGATATGGACCACTATTCGTTTTTCAAACATTTTATTTTATTAGGAATAAACAGACAAAGGAAGCTTTTAACAAACAAAAACAAAGTTACAGAAGATGTTCAAAGTGCCCTCCGTCCATTTCCAAGCAGGCACGACATCTTCGTCTCAACGATATTCGAAAACACCCTTCTTGGTTTGGATTTCTTGACACTTTTGATTAATTCGTAACTGCAGCTCTTTCAGACTATTTACAGGAGTACCATACACTAATGTCTTCAAATATCCCCAAACAAAGAAATCTAGAGGGTTCCTACCCATCTATGTGGAAAAGTTTGGTGTAAATGCTCTCTAACGGCCATGGAAAAATGAGCTGGAGCACCATCATGCTGGAACCACATTTGTTGTCTCTGATTCAAAGGAATGTCTTCAAAAAACTCATACAGTGTGTTCTGCAGAAAGTTGAGGTAAGCAGCGCCTGTTAATCGGTTTGGCAAAACAACAGGACCTAGAAACTTGTCACCTACAATACCCATCCAAATGTTTAATGAAAAACGTGCCTGATGTCCAGATTCTATTAGAGCATGAGGATTTTTGTCGGCCCAAATATGCGTATTGTGAAAATTAAACACTCCATTTCTTGTGAACCCGGCCTCATCAGTAAAAAGAATGTTTGCAAGAAAACGAGGGTCTTCAGCATCATGACGTAGAAACCAGCGGCAAAAAAACCAAACGTGCTTGATGATCATTTATTGGATTTAAGGCCTGTACTCATTGCACATGGTATGGATAAAGCAGTTGCTCGTGAACGATTCTCCAAACAAGAGACCACTAATTCCTACCTCGGCTGATATTCTCCGCACACTCGTACCTGAATTCTGCTCTACCAGTGCTAGAATTTCTTCTTCTGCCCTAATAGCGGATACCGACCTTGGTATTCCGGATAAATGGCACTGTTTGCTCAAGAAACCGGTATCACGCAATCTTTGGTGAATTCTTCCAAACATGCGTTGTGAAGGAATCTGGCGATTTGGATAAGCGTCAACATAAAGACGTCGCGCTTCGGTGGCGTTCCTATTAGCACGACCATACATGAAATGCGTGTCTGTTATTTCACTAAACATCAACCAACTATTATAAGAAAATACACAACGTTTTTGCAAAATAAAAAAGGGGCTAAAAACATAAAACATTCCATATCTCCGCAACCGTTACTTTGCGGACCCATGTTTATTGAAACTTTTCTGCTTATTTTAATTCATACTATTACCTCCTTAAATATTTTACACTCTTTTTTTAACACCCTGTATAACACCTATTTTATATAGCCTGATGTTACAATGATAAAATTTTGGAGCCCTCTTACCCACTTTATACAAACTAATACAAATGTTTCAACTTGTCTGTTTTGAACTCGTAATTTTTAGGTTCAGCTATGATACGTTTTGGTTAATCATCAGTGGTATCCACTTCGGTGCGATACACTTAATTTTTTAAATATCCCCACAAAAAGAAATTCATAAGACGAGAGATCGTGGCGACCATGGTACCGGCTTTTCTCGTCCTAGCCCTTAGCTTGAACACGCTGTACATGGTACGGCTATAATTGGGCCTCGTGTATGATACGCCACAATACTGCAATGCTCTGTGGATGCCTTGGACCTCCATTTCTTTCACGTTTCGGTTTCAAATTTCCAGTGTCATGCTTGCGTCACACTACACTTGCACTCACTGTATACCGAGGTAATAGTGGCCGCATTTGACACATGTTTACCAGGAAATCGTTCTGCTATAGGATTTTTACTTCACCATAAATTAAAACTATATCCATCAACTCCGAGTTGCTATACACGTACACAACTAATGTAAATACTCGCATCACAAAAACGTAAATATTTACTATAAGCAATGGCATTTTCGGTTCGTTTGTAAGTAAAAAATTTAAAAATATTTACAATCCCTGCAATGTAAAATAGAAAAACTGAAACATCAACAGCTAGTTAAACAAACTAAGACAGTTTATTATCAAAATAAAATAATATTATCAGATAATCAAACACGGTCTGCATGGAAGGTCATGTCGGAATTAAGTAATAAAAATAAAACATCTAACAATATTCAGCTAACTGTTCATCGAGTTTCTTATGATGAACCTGCGATCGTGGCTTCTTTATTCAATGACTTTTTTATAAGTGCCCCTCAGATGATAGTTAACCTTATACCTAACAAAGTAAGCAATTTAAACATTAATAATATTTGTACAAAAAATAATTACAGTATGTATCTGAATCCTTTTACACCGGTTGAAATTCTTACGTTTAAAAAGAAAATTAAAGAACAAAAAATCGTCTGGTTTTGATAACGTATCATCGAAAGATTGATTTAAATTTAGAGCGCATGGAAACCAGATAAACATGCAGTGCTCTATATGTCTCTGATTTTTTGGCATATAAAAAATGTTCTGTTTTTTATAAATTAGAAGAAAGGTGATACTGAGATATAGCTTACTGGAAAATATCATTGTAAAAGGTGTGGTTGGACTGCTTTGCTAATTTTTATTCAAATCATTACACGTTTATATAATTTTTATTTTACAAGTATCTACAACTTATGTAATAATTTACTATACCCACTTTTTTCTGTAGACCGGTAAATTTCAGGAAATGTAAGTATTGAGAAATATTAATAGTAAATTTATGAAAATTAACAGTTTATTCAATGGAGATTTTGACCCCGCCAATTAATCTCAAAAGTTGTTATTGAAATCATTTTTCAAGATCAGACTTTATGTTTATAAGTTTATGCTAACAAGTGTTAAAATTAATATTTATTGTGGAAGTAGATATTTTCCATTTGCAGGTGAAATAAAATAATTTCATTATTGAAACAGTTGTCGATGAAATTTCGTAATAGTACGAAGTTTACATTCTTTGATGTAGCGTGATTATCTAAAAATAAAACGAATTTACATGAAAGATTATGCAAATTTTTATTTTCAATATAACTTTTCCTTTTCCTTTCTAATGTTTCCGCCACAACTTTATCCTAGATTTTTCTTAGTCTTCCCCTTTTCTTATTTTTTTTTATTTTGGCTTCCCAAACTCTCCTTGGTGTATCTCTATACATGCGCTGTAAGTGTCCCAACCATTCTAGTTGCATACTTTATGTGTGTTCAAATATTGTACTGTATTTCCAATTCTTTTCGTATACCTACATTTCTCATTCTATCACATTTTGCTACGCCCCTTTTCTTAAATATTTCATTTTAACAGCCTGTATTTTGCTTTTCTGTTTTCTATCAAAACCCAAGATGCATAGCTATAAGTTAATATGAGTCTGTGCAGTGATTTAAATATATATATATATATATATATTTTGTTGATCTTGATATTATCTTTTTGCTTACAAACTTGTTGCTCATTACATAGAAATAGCTATTTTAGTATTTAGAATGGAATGCGAAATGGTACTTTTGCGTTAAAAAATCGAAGTTTTTTTACTGTATTAAAAAGGTATTTTAAACTAATATAAATCAAATCTCCTACAATTCCTATCAATGAAGTCATATGTACTCTGATACCAAACATCTAGGTATGCTAATGAACAATTCCACAGACAAAGCTCTATTCAATAATTATCTAAAGAAATTAATCTTCTTCAGGTGGCCTCCTTTAAGTTGAGTCAAATATCTAACTATAAAGATTATTATATAAATTAAAATTATTTGAAATTAAATATCGACAATGACAAAAGTGACATTAGCCTGTCAATTTTAAATTAAATATGCCAATATCTACTTGAATAATGTTTACCCTTTATGTAAAAGTTTTTATATATTTTTAGGTATTAATAATATTTTGTGAAACTAACTGAAGAAGCAATCCTAAAAATGCAGAAATAGGTCAGATCTCATCTATTGTGGTTGAATTTTCGAGTTCCCACTGCCAAAAGGGAAGTTAGATATTTATAGAGTGTTTTCATTAAACCAGGTTAGTAAATTTAGATAGATTACATACCTATCACTTCATTGATAGGAATTGTAGGAGATTTGATTTATATTAGCTTAAAATACCTTTCTAATACAGTAAAAAATAAAGTTTATCTCGAAAGGATATTTTTAAAACATCAAGTCGAGAATGCAATAGCATTTCGCGTTCAAGATACAAACAACAATTTTTCGAAAACTGCAATAAAATAAGACAATTGTGTTATACAACAATTTAATTTATATTTGAAATGGTTTAGTCTAAGCTATCTGAAAAAGATATATTGTAATTCATATTCTAAAAATGTTTAATTCATAATGAGCTCGGAAAGTGAAGTTGATAATTTACCAGGAAAAGTATTGGAAGCAGCACAAAGTACTGTTTCACAATTAATCTCCAAAAAATCGTCGAGACAGTACGAGATTGCCTACACCGAATTTAAATGGTGGTGTAGTTAGAAGAAAATTTCGAACATAACATTAAACCTTTGACGTTATGGTCGACATAATCGTCATGTTTATAATAGTTACTGTTTTGTACTAAAAATGTATATTGTTTAATTAATAAAATCATAAATAAATTTCGAAATAATTACAAATTATTTTGACATTTGTTTTATGTTCTACAACGAAAAAAACTTTGGTGTTCTAGAACATTCGCAGCTAGGTGATAAAAAATACTCACTTTGTCAACTGAAAAGTTAACGAAAATGTCGACTTTTGATAACAGTTTTCGAAAAAAAAAATTTTTCTTATGTTTGTCTGCTTCTTGTGTTTCTGGCATGCTTATTGTTACGCTAAATATTGAAATGTTTCTACTTCTCATTGATTTTTACATTTAGTTTATTTTTCACCTATCATCATCACTTAGGTTATATTTTTATAGATTTCCATTCCATATTCTTCCAATATATTGTTACACATTTCTAAATGTACTTGTAGATAATTAATTTCTTGTTAATATTTCTATGTCGTCTGCAATGTCCCTATAGAAATTTCCACTCTTTCTCACTGTTCATTTCTTTATTATCTCATGCATGAAAATAGTGATCAATAGTGCCTTATCTTATGCCTTCAGTGATCACGAACATTTTTGATCTCATATTGTTATTTATTACCGAGTTTAAATTAGAGTTCTAGATGTTTCGTATTGTTTTTGTTATTTTGGATGGATTTATCTATTATTTACTTTATTATAAATGTTTTATTTTGAGTGCTTCTTTCATTCCTAAATCCATTTTGTGTTTCATATAATAGTTATTTACGATAAAAGTCTGTATAAGATTCATATTAAGCATGGTATGTTAAAGTTACATAATTTAATAACACAAAAAAAAAAATATTTGAGAAAGTGTCAAATGACGCGACAAGAAGTTAGTGTCTTTTCTATGAACAGAATAAAAGTACCTGCTATTAAGTTTGTGGATCAAGTTTTCTTAAGAAAAATCAATATTGTATATATAAACAGATTTTTTCAACTAATCGCATTTTTGAAAACGAGTAGAGAGGGTTACAAGGCCAAAAAGTCCAGAATTTTTACAGAGGAGGAACTATACAGGCTGTTTTTATATGAAGTAGGAAAAATGAGCCCACACTGTAAAAAATAATTACAGCAAAAATAGATGGCAATTAATTTACCACTCATTATTGCTGTAATTTTCTTATCGGTTGTGACTTTACAAATAAAATGTAAAATTACGTAGTAAATTTATTTTCCGGTGTAATTTTACGTTCTGTAATTGTAATATTACTCTGTGATTTTACAATAAAACAAAATAGTTTTACAGCGTACTTGCACAATTACTTGTAAAATTGCAAAGTAACTTTACAGGCAGTTGTATAATTACATTGTAATAATACATTTTATATTATGACTACAATGTAATTTATTTTATTTATTGTACAGGATGGTCCAATTTGAGCACTTAGGTATAGAAGGTTTCTTCTATTTTCCGAAAAGACAGAAAAAGGTAGCCAAGATACTTGGAGGTCAATTTTTGTGAAAAGTTGAATAGCGAGAATTACATTTCGATATTTTGATTTGTTTAAATTTTGGTCGTTTTCTATGGTAACTTTTCTACTTTTTATTTAATATTTATACATTGTAAAGACATTTTTCCCTATGTGTAGTATCTAATGGCTTGAGCAATATTTTTTACTATAACAAACATATATATTTTTTATTGAAACATCATACGTATTTTAAAATTTTTGAAAAATTTTTAGGATGTCATTAAATTTTTTTTGATAAATTTGCGTAAGCTACTAGAGTCTCCTAGATTCTAGTTCAAATATTTGCAGAAATAAGAAAATATAGGTCATCATAGAAAAGGCGTAAAATTAAAAAAAAAATCTATATCATTAATTTATTTATATTTTTTAAAAGAAAATCAAATAAAGATAATGTGAAGTCCAAAGAAAAATTTTAATTTAAGAAATTTTTAAGTATAAGAATGTTTGGAAAATAAACATGGAAGGGGTGGTTTATTTCATACCTTACACACAAACCAGGAATATGGGAAATATTCCAGTAAAATATCTTTTTTTAAGTAAATGTTCCTGACAAAATTCATTTGTTTATATTCAACAGTTTGTGAGAAAATGTTTCTGGGGATAAAAAACTATAAATCTGAAAATTAAATCTGATTTAGTACCGTCCAAATTCAATATTATGCTCAACTTAAACTATAGATATAGATATTTAAAATGAAAAAATATTTGTTGGATTATCTCGAAGAATAAATTTTTACGGAGCTGTATACGAATGAAAACATTATGTATAGTTTTTGCTAAAAATTAATTAACACATAACGATTTGAGGAGTCCTGATTAGCACCACTTATTCAAAAAATATCTCTAAGCGTTTATATTGAATTTCGCGGGTGTAAAAAAATAGCATGCCTTCGGTGTCATCTTAAAATCCGTAATAGAATCAAAAGAAGCGATTTTCGATGCCATTTAAAACAAACAAATATTTGTTGAAATATCTCGAACAACCATTGTTACAGATTTATTCACGAATAAAACTAAGATCGTGTAGAAGAAAACACTATGTATAGGTTTTATTAAAATTTCACATACTAGATTCTAAGGGGCCCACGTGATTAACAACTTAAAAAATTTTAAATAAAAAAATTACTAAACGTTTTTATTGAAATTCAAACGAAAAAAAATGATAGCAGACCTTGCATCGCCATCTTAAAAACCATGATAGGATCAGAAGAAGCGGATTTTGGAGACATTTAAAACAAAAAAAATATATTTGTTAGACTATCTTGAAGAACACAGTTTCTAAGGATTTGTACACAAATAAAACTAGACATGTATCACAACAAGTGTGCATTAGCCGTATTTAGGAAATAGTAAATGATAGAAATCTGAAATTTTTTTTTAGTGCAAAATATTTACATTATACGTCAACTCGCTTATTTTGAATGGAACAGGTATTTTTTATTTAATTTTCTGATTCTACATGTAATTCTAAGTCATTTCACTCACAAAATTATTACTTTTTAAGTCGTTAATTACCTGGGAGACTGAATAATTCAGTCGTGATGAAGAAAAAAACAATTTAAGGAAACGAAATAATTCAAAAACTATTGAGCGTCCGTATATTTAATGAAGTTGATTTAAAATTGCACGTAGAATCTGAAAATGAAATAAAAATACTATTTTTCGTTTAAAGTTAACGAATTGACGTCTACTTCCGGTACTACCGCCACGTTACTGTAAATATTATATTTCAACTTAGCAGTATTTAAAACTCCTAGAAACGAAAATTCAGATTTATATCGTTTCCTAAATACGTCTAATGCATGCTTATTGTGAGATACCCTGTATATATCTATATTATCAGTGTTTTTAACTGGGTATAGGTAGATACAGCTAATCTTTTTCTGCTACGCTAATAGTTTTTCTGAATTTGGTATCTTCCTTATTTATTTTACAAACAAACTTTTCAAATTGAGTTGCTGTCATTCTCAAATAATTTGAGAATTGTTGCGGATTCTTGCCACTTAGTTCTGAGATTAACTAATTTATAGACACCTAATTCATCACGTTTCAAAATTCATTCCCAAAACTACACTGAACGTTTTTTCTTATTAAGTAACATATCCAGGGCAATCACACGGGTAGCATTTTTTGTTTCGATACTCATCGTGACACGACTGAACTTTGTCCTTCTACTATGAATTGATGTATATGACACAAGTGTATTTACTAAATATATATGTATAAACAGTTCGTACACATATAGCGATGAGAAGTGTCATACACATCTCCATGATATAAATATGTAGTAACTTCTGTCTGTAATGTAAACAGTCACTAGCGATATATATATCTGATCCCTGACACATATATCGGGACACAAATGTCAGATGTAAACGTACCCATATAAAGTAGGTAGGTGCAAATATTTCTGTTAAAAATATCAGACCTATCAAGCTATTTATTCAAACTCTAATCAGGGCTTTACATAAAAATATGACAGTGAAATTAAACTATACCACAATGCGTAAGTAGCGCCTTTTGCTAGATATCTAAAAGCTAAGGTTAGAATCGGATTTCTCACTATCGAAAATCCTCTGGATTAAGTGTCTACTTCATTCCCACCAAAGGTGTCAAAGTTATGAAATACACATGAACTCCCTGTAAATCGCGGACCAGAAACATCTTATTAAGACATGTTTGGCTAAACCATAGGTCTGTTACCACAAGAGTCAGAGATTCATTTTAAACTGATAGAAATATTCGACCAGTTAAGTTGTGTTGTGTTTTCTGTGCATGTAACTCAAGAAGTAGTTGGACGAACATTTCTGACAGTTCCAAACTAGTCCGTGACTGCTGTGGGAACAAACTTCATATCATTTTAACGTCTTCACCCTGGTAGTTACTCTATGACCCATTCATTACGCACCACCCTGTAAATAAAAAGTTTTATCATTTACAAATATCTAGACTAAACCAACCTTGTCGCCAAAAAAATATGTAGCCAGCAATAAACCTACTTATTAATTAGAAGACGGAGAACGTCTGCATTCAGATAAAATATTCGACATAGATTTTAATGGTTTCCCATAAAGCTAAACTTATACACAAATTTATCCGTATAGTGAGTCAGCAATCGAGGTTGTGTGTGTGTGAGATAAAATGAATGGCTTTGGACGAACCAATTAGCCAGAGCTTATTTTAGATATTATTCAATATGTATATTTTGTAAGCTATGGAATTTGCATTACTGTGAATGTGGAAGTTTTCAAAATTGTTCTGCCCAAGATTAACAATAATTTTATAATTTTGTTACAATTTATTTTTATTAGTATACCTACAGCTAATTAATGTTTTTTTTTTTATTTTTTTTTTAATTATTTTTTATTGATATTAATTTAATTTTTTTTTTCATGCTCTTTAAATGATATTTGTAATACATTTGCTATTAATTAGCTTTTATTTGTTTCTTTTTGTTTTGATTTCTGTCTTATTGAATGGTATTTTCATAAAACATTTAAATTATTTTTTGTTTTTTTGTATGATTTTTTCCATGAAACGTTTTTACAATAATGAAATTTACATGTTCTTTATACAATGAAACTTATATTTGTTAACATTTTTCTATTATTCTATCTGACCACTGTAACTTAGATTACAATGCTGGCTTTTTTTATATATCTGTATATACTGTAAAATATATCTAAATTATCTGAAGCCAGCAATGTATACAAATTAAAAGGAATTTCTAATTTATGTTTATATATATCTTGAAATAGAAGGTCTCGATATGCACTATGTAGTGGACACTCTAAAATTAAATGTTGGAGATCTCCTGTTTCATCACATAGACAATTAGGACTATCAATTTGTCCTATTTTATATTGATATTTTGGATATAAAGCATGATTTGATCTTATTCTGGTTATGGTTTTAATAAATTGTCTGTTTGAGATGTCATGGAACCATGTCTTTTGCCGTAAGGTTGGCTGGATTTGTTTATAAACGTTTCCGGTATGGCAATTTTCATATATATTTTGCCATTCTGATTTAAGATTTTTTCTAAATATGGGAGTTAGATCAGATGGTGGTAAGATATTTTCAGTGATAGTTCTACCCGATATAGCAGCAGTTTTTGCATATTGATCAACCATCTCATTTGGTTTAATACCGATGTGACCCTTTACCCAGACAAATTCTAAGTTTTTATTCATTCGAATCAATTCGCTATGTATGGTCAAAATATTTGCGTGGGTTTTATCCATTTTAACAAATTTTTTTATAGATTTTAATTTATCTATTAAACTTTTGCAATCTGAGAAGATTACGTAGTTGAATTTGGGAAATGATTTGATATATTCCATGGCTTTTTGTACTGCATACTGTTCTGCTGTATATATAGACGTTTCGTTGGGTAACTTGAAGATTTCGTGGTACTTTTTATTTTCATGATAGAATGCACATCCAGTTTGATCGTTTCTTTTAGAACCATCTGTGAATATATATTCATAATTCGGCCATTTACTTTTTGATTCGTATAGAAAAACATTATTGGCCAAATTGATATCATATTTTTCGTTTATATTTAAATAATGACATATTATTTCGTGTAAAGAATCTTCATAGTTAATAGTGAAATAGGGATCTGTATTTATTGTGTAACAATGGAAAGAATTGTCTAGGAACTTTTGGTATGAGTTTACCATGACCAATGATTTTTTTTGTGACCAGTAGGACGACGAGAGGTTTTGGATAGTTAAATTGTGGAGATTATTTATACACTCACTTCTCTTGGAAAACATTTTGGCTATAAATTTGTCGCTTAGGTACTGCCTCCTTAGAGATAATGGAGGTTCGCAGGTTTCTAACTCTATTACATTAATTGGAGTTGAGTTCAGTAGACCTAGACATAGCCGCAAACATTTGTTTCTAACTGTATCTAATTTTTTTAATTGTGTGTCTGATGCTGAACCATACCAAACACTACCATAATCCATAATAGATCTTACTAAAGATTGATAAAATAATAAAGCTATATTTGGGTCCGCTCCCCACGTGCTTTTGGTGAACACTCTTATAATATTTATGGAGTTTTCCGTTTTTTTTATAATTTGCTGAATGTGATCTTTCCAAAGTAGTTTTCTGTCTAGAATGATTCCTAAATATTTTACTATATTCTTGTGGGCGAAGAGGTATGGTCCTATATAAATATTTGATGGGAATATCGTTCTTTTCCTTGTGAAGGTGCATACCGAAGATTTGTCTTGAGAAATGCTGAAACCGTTATTTTCGGTCCATGTTTTCATGTTGTTCATAGTTTCACATAACTTCGTTGAACATATATCGTAGATCTTGTGATAAGAATATATACAAATGTCGTCGGCAAATTGTATTAGTTTAACATTTCTCTCCAATATCGTACTTAGATCCATTGTATATATTATAAAGAGTAGGGGACTGAGGATACTGCCTTGTGGTAGTCCAACTGAAGTTACCCGGGAGGAAGTTATGGAGTTATTAATCTTTAAGTATATGTGTCTATTTCCGTACAAATTCCTTATATGTGTTGCTATTCTTGGAGGAATACCTAACTTGTTCAGTTTTAACGACAGCCTATCTAACAAAACATTGTCGTATGCTCCTTTGATATCTATGAATGCGGCCATTACAGTTTCGTTATTCGTGAAGGATATCTGGATGTCATTAACTAGTATTGTTATCGCCTCATTTGTGGAGTGGCCCCGTCTAAATCCGTATTGAAATTGAGGTAGCAGGTGATATCTTTCTAACCAATGTTCTAGACGATTTTTGATTAAACGTTCGTATGTTTTCAACACGCATGATGCAAGTGCTATTGGTCTGTATGAGTCTGATTCATCTGAGGGTTTCCCAGGTTTTCTTTGAGGAATGATAATATATTTATACCAGTCCGATGGAATGGGTGTTTTGGTTAACCATATAGAATTAAGTATTTCTAGTAGTTCTACTTTACTACTTTCAGGTAATTGGGCGAGCATAGAATACGTTATATTATCTTTACCGGGAGAGGTATTATTATGTTGTTTTAGTGCTATGTTTAGTTCTCTGAGCGTAAATATCTTTAGTAAGTATCTGTTGGTATCCGATTGTGCAATGTTGAAATTGGTATGTTGGTTATATACTTCTGTTGTAATATGATTTACCCATGGAGGGGATAGTTTGCAGTGGAAATGTTCTATCCAACTAGCGTCACTATTTAATGGGGCTCTATTTTCTTTTTTTCTATTTTTATATTGATTTAATTTAGACCATACTTCTTTAATAGGAGTATTTTTGTTTAAGCTACCGCAGTATTCCTTCCATTTTTTTCTTTTAGTGTCCTTTAGTGTTTTTTTTGCTAGCGCATCTGATCTTTTGTATTTTAATAAATTATTTAAATTTGGGTTTTCTTTATACTCCCTGTATGCTTTCTTTCTGTCTATGATTTTATCGTGACAGTTTTGGTCCCACCATGGTTTATATGTATGTGAATTATCTTTATTTGTATGGTTAATTTTGGGGATTGATATCTCTGCTGCCGTATTAATATTTTTAATCATTTCATCATAACCCCTCGCAATTTTTGTTTTCATTTCATTTTGGTACATATTCCAATCAGCTTTGCTTGTTCTCCAACATTTATGGGTTTTATCTGACGTAGTATTACTTTTTCTTGTAAGTTGATATTCTATCAATATCGGGAGATGATCAGATCCGTGAGGGTCATTCATTACTCTCCATGACAAGAGATGTCTGATTTCAGGACTACATAGTGTTATGTCTATTGCACTAATTCTTTTACTCATATAATTTACTAGGGTTGGTGAACCATCGTTTAAATATACTAAGTTACAGTGGTCTATAGAATCCAACAAATGTTTTCCATAAGAGTCAACAAATTCGCAGCCCCAGGTAATATGATGTGCATTAAAATCTCCCGAAATGAGACATGGTCTAGGGATATTACTGAAAAAATGTATCCATTGTTGGGATGTTATTTTTGTTTGTGGTTTTATATATAAAGAGATAAGAGCTATTTCTTTATTATTTATTTTAACAGTAATTCCTTTAGATGGAATAAGGGAATTTTCAGGTGTTATTATTTCATTGAAAAATAAATGTGATTTGATAAGTATAGCTACTCCTCCTTTTCCATCTTCTCTATCGTTCCGAATTGTGTTATATCCATGAAAATTTACATAACAATTAGGTTTAAACCATGTCTCTGATAGTAAAGCAATATCTATTTTATTAGTTTGTAACAAATACTCTAAATTACCTTTATTAGCCATAGCTGATCTACAGTTCCATTGACACAATTTCATACTCTTATTTAGTGCTGCGAATTTACTGACTCGTTAGATTTTAACCTTTCCATAATTAAATTTTTTAACACAGTTTGTTGGATTTCATAATTATTATTCTCTTTGATGTTTTTGACAATATGAGTAACTAATTCTAATATGATATTTGTTAGTGAATCTTGAGCAGGACATAAATTTGAAGAACTATTTATATTTTCAATATAAGATGAATGTCCCACAATACCTCCTGATGTACTAGGAATATTAATGGGAGCGATTATTGCGTTACGCAGGGCTAAACTAGGGTCGGGGGATGATTCTCTGGTTCTTTTGGTTGGATGTATAGATTTTGTGAACGTGTATTTGTTGTGTACTTTATTGGGGGTTCTGGTGATGCTATTTATGTTTGTGTGTTGTAAATTGTTTGATTCTTGGACTGTTGTTGTGTTGTGAGTGTTCTGGTTCAATGGAATACCCTGATTTGCTGCTACATTAGCATACGAGTTTCTGGGGAATTTTTTTGTTGCATCATTGTAACTGATGTTTAATTCACTCATTGCTAATTTTATTTGTTTTTGTCTGTTAAATTCGGAGCAGTTTTGTAAGTTTGAAGTTAGATGGTTTCCTTTACAGTTAAAACATTTATATACTGTATCATTGTGACATTCTCTTGTAACATGTTCTTCACCACAGTTGTTACATCTTGGCTTGCTTTGGCATTGTTTACCTAGATGGCCATAGCGGTAGCAATTATAACAAAGTAGAACTTTTTGTACATATGTTTCTACTTTAGCTAAAACTTTATTAATTTCTACATATTTCGGTAAAGCCTGAGATCTAAACGTAACAATGCATGTGCCTGTTGGAATATATATATTTTGCCCGTCTTCCGACGTAACTTTTCTGTTTATTCTTTTAACCTGTTCAACTTCAAACTTACAATGATGATCAACTTGCTTTATTTTACTATATAAATATTGTTCTGTGTAGTCAGTTGGGATGCCCCTTATTACGCCCTGTCTAAAGATCATGAATTTTGGTATGTATGCCTCTAAGTTAAGTTTTTTGAGAATATCTGATTCATTTTGGTCTACCAAATAGTTTGCACTATTTAGATCTTTGAAATGAACCCTTACCCTGCTTTTTCCTACCGAATCGATACTTTTTATTTTGTTGTCTAAAATTGGCCAATTACTTAAAATAATTTCACCTACCTTTAGCGCATTTAGTTTACCTTTAAAATCTGAATTTATATTTTCAATATAAACCTGGTACGGTCCTACATCGTGTCTTGAATATTTGTATGAATTTCGGGATCTCTGGGCACTACCACTACTATTACCATTATTTTCAGCAATAAGTGAGGGATTTCTTGGAGAATCTAATTCCATATCCGAATCTGCTCCATTTCTTCTTCTTGACGGAGTTGTCTCAATGTCCGGGGGTACCCCCCCACTTGTAACACTCATAGCACTGTTTTAAATAATGTTTTTCACTAAATTAACTTCTAAAATTCTAACACTATTTAATAAACTAAACTAACACTAACTTATTTAACGTAGATAATATTTATGACTAATTTACTGTATTCTAATATGATTTCTTAACCTTATATAACGTCTTTCTTCTTGCACTGTTTGACTCGAACTGCAATCGAGGTTGAAGCTGAATTGATAAGTTGGCAGAGTAGTACTTGAAATTCGAAAAAATCTTCCAAAAATATAGTGTTTAGTTATTTTATAAAGAATGTTAAGTATATAACCTTGATGTACAGTGTGTTTACCTATATCTTACACCTCTCCTACAGCTATTGATAAAATAAAAAAAAATGCTAATAATTTTTTACCAATATAACTATGAAAAGCTGTGTTCTACGCAATACATTTTTTGTGACTCGATAATATGAGCTATTAGTCAACATCAGGCTCATGATATATTGTAATTTAATACAAATGCATTTTAAAAGTTATTATATTATTTGCTCTACGTTTTATTTTTCGAGATTTCCGTACCTAAAAAACACTACAAATTTTATTATTTTACGGCCAGAAATACGGCAGCCTTAAAAGTTATTATTTTATTTGAGCAGAATTTAAATAGTAAAAGTGTATAAATAAAGCATCAAGGTTTTTTTTTTTGATATTTTGTCTACGTGTTTAATATTTCGAGATTTCTGTCTGTGAGAATACAGCGACCATAAAGATTTAATTTTTAATTGCCTTTGAATTTGTTTCATTAATAAACTTTTAGATATAGTTAGGGCGAGAATTTAAGCGGCTTACGTCACGACTGACGTTATGCAATTATTGTTATGGTTAACATAATTTTCGATAGTTTTTTTTTATATATATTTTTAGACATTAATAATATTGTGTGAAACTAACTACTCTGTGAATATATATATAAATTAAAATTAAATTTCGACAATGTCAAAAGTGTTGTCTGTCAATGAATTTTAAATTAAATATGACAAATACCTACTTAAATAATGTTTACCCTTTATGTAATCTTTTTTTTATATATATTTTTAGGTATTAATAATATTGTGTGAAACTAACTACTCTGTGGACTAAAGCCCCAACCAGCGTTGAATTATACCCACAATATCTACCCATATATTCTTCATTATTAGCTTTTGTAACATTTCTTACTGTATTAGAAAGGTATTTTAAGCTAATATAAATCAAATCTCCTACAATTTCTATCAAGGAAGTCATATAATTTTTATAGTTAGATCTTTGACTCAACTTAAAGGAGGCCACCTGAAGAAGCAATCCTGAAAATGCAGAAATAGGTCAGATCTCATCTATTGTGGTTGAATTTTCGAGTTCCCACTGTCAAAAGTGAAGTTAGATATTTATAGTGTTTTCATTAAATCAGGTTAGTAAATTTAGATAGCTTAATTTCTTTATTATTATTATTATTATTATTATTAGCATACCTAGATGTTTGGTATCAGAGAGCATACATATGACTTCCTTGATAGGAATTGTAGGAGATTTAATTTATACTAACTTAAAATACCTTTCTAATACAGTAAAAAAAATTCGATAGTCTATCGCATTAAAAACAATATTTTTTTGTAATTAGTGTAGTATATAGTTTTATTATTCATAGTGGCAGTTTTTTTTTTTAATATTTTGATGAAAATATAATTAATTATTCATTTGTTCGTATGATGTAAGTCATCTGAATTCTTGGCGCAACTATAAGTTATCCTTACTTCAATTCTTAACCTGAAATCGCCAGTTCAGAACAGTATTTAAGTTTTCTAAATTGTATCTAATTCAAAATAATATGTAAAATTTATCTTACTTGAGAATTTGAGAAATGAAAAAGTAGAAAAGAAGAAAAAAGTTGAAGAGGTACAGTCTCAAAGACAACTCTTTTAAAAATTAAAATGGACTTTGTTTGGATCTATCAGTTAATTATGGAAACAGATATGTACAAGCTATTTCGAAATGTCAGGCTATTCCTGCGGCAGTTTTATATTTTCCAAATTCCATTTAATGTTTCTTCATGAAAGCCTTGTTTGTGAGCATATAAATCGATTTTTATAAAAAAATTGCCACTATAATTTTCACCAGCCGCTACAATATTACCTACACCGTAAAAAATTTTGAATAAAATTTCACTCAAAATTAACACAAATGGTTGTCAAAACGAGTCCACACCCGATTGTGTTGAAATAATAACACAATTCATTGAGTAATGTTCACTCAGTCATTTGTTACCTAAATAAATCTTTTAAGGGAAACACTGAACAATTTGTGAGTTAGCTTTCTAAACTATGTTATTCCAAACACAAAATTCAGTTATATTATCAATCTATCTCGTTATTTTTTCACAATATGATATACAATTTAAATTAGTAATGAGTTACTTTATATAATTTTAGTGTTGTAACAAAGTCAAAATAGTGATTTTTCATTATACTGTGTTGGTTCTTACACAGTTTGAATGAAATGAAAATTTGACTATTGTGTACGATTAAACGTGTTTAATTTTTACCGATTATTACTTTATAAAGATTTATTATAATTATTATTAATACCATTAATAATAATTAAATTATTATACATAGTTATGTCATAAAAATTACAGTCTATAAAAAGGAAACCTGTTTAGTTGATACATGCACAATATGGGTTAATGGAATTGTGGAAGTAACGATAACAAAAATAAAAATAATTATTATTGTTATTATTATATTATAATATTTATTACTACTACTAACTACACATTATTTGACAGAAAAGATTGCTATAACAAATTGAGTAAAATAAAGGTTGAGATTATATTTGTAGATAATAACATGACGCAGTATGTAAAGATGTTTTATTTTATTATATTATTAAACAATACATTCTTTCTAAATTTAACAAAATATGTACTTTGTTGTCACAAAATGCTGTACTGTAGTTGAGGACCAAATGGTAATCATGTAAGGACACACATAACATAGGTTTTCTGAAATAAGAAGCAAATCAACAATTTTTTTGTATCGGGTGAAGACGGCTATTGTTACTTACCTATTTCTACCACATCTTTATGACACAAATTCTCACTTGCCTGTTTACACCATACTTTTTTATGAAAACTGTAATTTGAAAATATATTTACAATTGCGGTCCATGGTTCATGATCGGGTTAGAACAATACACTTATGATTATCGTCCACAGACACCAGTGACTTGTATCATACACAGTAAAACTACAACAACCAATTGATTCATGCTGGTACACAATTTTGTTTTCCCCGTTCCACTTACTAAACAATGTGGAATATCTAAAACGGTTGGTTATTTTTACACAATATGTTCTCACTCACATATTTTGGTTTCTCTAATCAAATATTGTGTAGATAAGGTCATTTCTTTGTTAAAATGTTAAATTTACTCAAAATTCAACACCAAATTAATTCACTCATAAATGAGTTTGAACTTACTCAATGTTATTTTTTACTGTGTATACCTATATTATTAACTGTTCTCGTTACCAGTTAATATAATACTTTTTAAAATCTTATTTTTTTAAATTAGTAGACATTAGGTTTCCATTCCGTATAAGTATCAAATTTTGTTTAAATTATGGCAGCTTAAGTACTTGTTCGTCACACATGTGCCTAGACAAAATTAACACGGCCTAATCAATGATAGGAACGTCTCAATATTTCTGATAATAGTCCATCGGCTCGACCCTTTGTAAGTTATATATGGCTGGAAACATTTATGTTGCGGCCATTGTACATACTTATAATTCGAAGCAGAACTTCTGTTTGTTACGGACCTGAATCTAGGTGATACATAATTCTTTCAAAGGTGTGGTTGCGATGTTATACAAGTTTAGATAGCGAAAGTGGAAAACGCCAAGAAAAATTATGATCTTAATCGTGTCCGTTTATTTCTCCATTGCACGATTCGACAAGCATAGACCACATTTTTACACCTCGAAATAGAAGACAACACGAGGCATTTTCACGGCATAACAACGCATGATCTAGGTCATTACTATTGTTAAATAGATGATAATAATTGTGAGCATATTATATTTTTAGGAAATTGATTCTGAAAATTGGCGCTTTACAAAATATTGACATTATCCCAAATATCATATCCGTCCGAGAATAAGGTAAAGCTTAAACATTTAAATTATCGGAATATCACATTTAGCTAACTAAAGTTTTCTTTTAACACTTTTGATTACTTTTTCATTAAAACATACTGAATATTCGTAGTGTCTTCATCAATCCTTTCCTATGTTGTTCCTCAAGCAGCGAATAGATCCTGTAAATTTGTTCAGTCAATATTTTGTGTTTTTAAAAGTTTTGAGAGGTCACATTTTTTCAATTTCAATAGTTTTTGAGATATTACCAATTATCTATAACTTAGGTTTGTACTTGAAACGCAAGGAAATTAGAAATTTAAGCAAGGGAATGAAAAGAAAAACGGCAATAAATGGTAACATTTTAGCAACATAATGAATGTTTCACTGAAATTAGCTTTCAATTATCAGATATTACTGGCATCTTTGGAAGAAGTAATTGTACAGATAAAATAAATGAGATTTATCCAAATATACCTGTATCTAAAAGTTTGTCGTTTTCGAGATTTTCAAATTTTGATTATATTTTTTATTTACTTGGAAACCTTTGTGTTAAAAAATAATTCTAGGTCGTAATGGAATATCTTAGGTCTAATTATTCAGTATGTTTAAATATTCCCATTATCACCAGTGGCGTAGAAACCCTGTGACACTCTTCTATTATTAGCAATGAAAATGGTATGGTATCAAACTTTGTATGAAGAATAAATCTCTGCATATAAGAAAATGGTGGCCATTTCGAGCATTTCTTTTATTTATTTATGTTTACGTTTACTACTTTTTTTTTAGTATTAAAATCACTGTAAACAATAGGTTTAGATGTGTTTTTCTCGGAATCCGTTGCTCCAAGCGACTTGAATAAGGTAACTTTTCTTAATTATAAAATACTGGGAAAGAGATTTTTCTAGTCCAAAATAATATACAGGGCGGAACAAAAAAGTTGTAACGGTTTAAATGGTTCGAAATCGTCGCCGGTGGCGTCCTCTAGAAGATATACCAAAATGGACAATAAAATAGAATTTGCCATCTCAAGAAACCTCTGGATACAAAATTTCGTGAAATTAACGTGAAACAGTCGAAAGGTATTAAAGAAAACCCGATTTATTTTTTAACCTTTGACATCCTTCCGTGATTATCAACTTTTGGACTAAGGCAAGTTTAGTTAAATCGACTTATTTTCAGCTACACTTTATGTTCCGAAAAGCTGTCCCAACCTTTTAGAGACATCCTGTATGTTCTGCGTTCTGTTAATTGTAAACTGTATTTCCTACCCTGTAATTAGTTGTTTACTGTAGGGTACATATAAAGGGGCCCATTTTTTAGTCAAATTAGGAATAATTACTTATTAAAGGCTTCCCACAAATGTTTTCGGTATCTTTCTCAGTGTCATTTAGTTTTATAAAAATGTTGATACTTTCCTTAAGGACGCCATATTATTGAAATAGTGTTTTCCACAAAACCAAATAACTTTGTACATTTCAGAACTAAATAATATAGAACTTAGCAAATAATAGCAACTTTATTTCATGCCACCTGCGAATATTTAAAGGAACCGAAGTAAAATGAATAGCGGTCTAACCAACAAATTTTTTTGGTACCAAAATCTTCTAAAATACGTATTATTTTAAATTCAACTGTAGATGTAAATAATATTAACATAAACTTACATACTTCTGCATTTTCTTCACTTTTGTTTATAAGTATATAAAAATAATTATTGTTAAAATGTGGTGTAAGAATAGCAAAACACTGTGTGTCTTGCAAAAGCTGTTTAAAAGTTATTATTTTATTTGAGGAGAATTTAAATAGTAAAAGTGGATAAACAAAACATCAATAATTTTATTTTTGATACTACTTTTGTTCTAGGCATTTTATTTTTCTCTACCTAAAAATACCACAAATTTAATCATTTTACAACGAGAGATAAGGCAAGCATCAGAACACTGATTTCACAAAAACGTCAAATTGATTTATTTTGCAAATTATCAACTTCTATGTTCTAATTGTATTTATGAACTGGCATTCTCAATAAATTATTTTAAATATTTCTATCGCAATTTTCGTTGAGCTTTCTATGACTTTGAAACGGTAATGCGACAAATCATGGTTGATCTTTTACATAAGCAAAAAATAAATTCCGCAAGTATTAGTTGTGTTATGTATGTTATGCTGATAAATTAAGATGATATAATAATTCTGGATTGCCTTAAGGGGTATGATTGTAAGATATCCACCTGCTAGTAAAACTCATGTTTAAAAATTGAAGAGAAGGGAACTGGGAAACAAACAAGATTTACAACCATGGAAACAATCTTATGAACTTTTATATCATCTAGAATCTAGAACGTTTTGGAACGTAATAAACAACTGATTGCAAAATGTCATTGCATATGTTGAGCATTTTAACATTTTTAAGTGTGATGGATAAATTTCGATGTTCATATACAGGGCGTTCAGAAAATACGGAAATGTGAAGTGACCTAAGAGTGAAGTTGTTAAATATTAAAATATCCAGATATTGGTAGTTTTTCCTTTTTGGGTTACCTTAATATTTGGTGTTGCCAGTGCACGTCGTCGTGATGAACTGTATCTTTTAAATTTGAATGATATTTGATGATGAGCTTTTGATTAAAATACCGGATGATAATAAAACTAAAAGACCGCGATCATTTGTATACAGTACTTGTACTGTAAAAAAAGTTGCTGTGTAAGTGAGATTTTCCATAATTCAGGATGGGTAAAATTTCCGTATTAATGGTTTTACACACTATGTTTTTTTTTACTACACAAGATGCAGTAGTATATCAGTTAACATTTAAGCATAATAGACTACTACACAAGAAAAACAAAACTAAATTGATCGATAATTACTACTTTCCGCCATAAAAATAGTCTTCAATGTTACAAAATCTTATAATACCAAAATTTTAGTCAAAAAATTTTTTTCCAAGGGCAATATAATGATTTCCAAGTAAAATGAAATATATGTCAATTTATATGGTTCGAAATTACCAATTGTTTACCTTTTCTGTGTGTATTTTATGTATTTATTACGAAATTGTAAAACTTATTTTATCTTCAACTAGTAGTAAAAATAAGGTAGTAACTAGTTATTTTGCCCTATTAAATCCTTCAATTTGCTAAGTTCTATTTTTGTCACTATATAAACCTATTTTCAACTTTGAGAATTTCTAAGGAATATATGACCATTTTGATTAACCTAATAGAAATATTGTGCTATATAATGGTACAAATTTACTTGTTAATAATACTTCGAACGTAAATGTATCTTAAAAATGTCTTTTGGGAGCAAGCTTCTTGTTATATGCATTCAGATAGATTTCTTCATGTGTTGAAGTTGTTTTATGTTTTGGCGATCTGCAGCAATATCAAAAGATAAAGCCTATATCGACAAACACATCAGAAATATTCCTTAATATTCCTTATGATAACACTAACAATTTAGTTGGAAATAACTTACCATAAAATATGTTCATTTGGAGGAAATTTCAACCACTAAGTTAATATTTTACTGTGACGTCAACATAAGTATAGGCAATCTGTTAGTTGAAACTGACAAACAAATTGCCTTCAAAGTTGGTTTTATTTTAGCGTCCATGTTCTAACAACCCTAAGATGTGTTGTTTGTTGTTTCTAATTGACTAATCATTAAAATTACGTTAATACAGGTAATATTAGTTAATACATTTATGCCGAAAGATTATTAAACACATTTTATCACGAAATACATTCAGTTTTTATTTTAGGTTATTTTTCAGGCTAGTAACATTATTAAGAAGCAATAATAAAAATGTATATTTATAAAGCGCGTTATTTTTATGAAAGTTTGGTCATCATATTATACGAAAAAAATTCCTGGGTTGTACAATTTGTTGAATGGAAACCAAAAATACAGACTTTATATTATATTAAAATCTAAATATCTGTAGATACCCATATATCTACTCCTACTCTACTTGTAGCTTTGTAGCCTGACTATTAGAATGTATTTAATCAAACATCTAATGTTTTCTCTCTCGGACACAAGTAAGTGATATTAAGGGCATAATGAGGATATATTTTTTGTAATAATGTCTTTTATATCTTGATATTTTAACCTAAAATTGGTCTGCATTACTTTTAGGTCCAATTATCTTGTTAGAATAAAATTCTTGTCGACCAATTATTAACTTTCATATTACTTTAGTTTTTCCCCAAATAAGGAAAAAGACCAACAAATATAGGTAAACTTTTGACCAATGCAGAGGTCAAATTAACTTAATGTTGGTCGTGCAGCGTCATTGTGTTCAGTTAACTTTCGTTCACGGTGTTCAAATGGAGAACATTTAAATGTAAATAAACGTTTGATCAAAGAAAATGGTAAGTAACTAATAAATATTGCTGATAATTATGATAAAGCTAAAACTAATTGGGAGTTCATTCTGACGTTTTAAATTACTCTGAATTTTAATTTTCTTGTAATTTTAGTGAAAAAAATATGTTCAGATTGCTAAAGTAAATTTTCGTAAACTCCTATGATGTAGTGTCTATATAGAGAGCAGAAAAATTATCTGAAATTGTCTGAACAATTATTTTTATACAGGATGTTTTTAAATAGATATAAATAGTATTCCATACATGTTCGCTACTTTGTACATTTTTTAAATACATTTATAAAAAAATCCATAATGGTTAAGTCGGGATTCCTTTTACTGAAATATGACGTAACCATTTATAAATGGAAAAAAAAAGATGAAACGGATAACATCATTTCTAAAGAAATTAACAATATAACCACTTCTGAAATCCTGTATATCAAAAGTTTTTATAAAGATAAATAATCAAAAATAAAAAAGTTTTGCTTCTTCGTAAAGCAATTCGTGGATACATTGTATTTACTGTAACGTACTTATAAGAATATAGAAAACATGTAAGATGAATATTTGAAATGAAAAATGCCATTTTTTTAAGGTTACCTATATTAGTTGCCTTAATTGCAAAATAAATATATAACCACAGTGAAATGCTAAATGCGCAATGAACATACTTAATATGAGTACCTACATTTTTCTTTTGAAGTAACATTCTGATGCAGTGATGCTATTGAGAAACTCACGGAAAAACCTGATATATTACTTAAGGTAAATAACAATCGTTAATTTCTTACGATATTTAAATTTTTCTCAGGTAGGCATATTAATCTATTAGGTATAAATGAATCACTATTCAGATTTTTTTTAGGTGTCTATGTCAAAACACTGTTAGTGAAGTCGAGTGTTGTAAAGAAGATGTTTTTAAGTAAGTTTTTTTAAAATTGACTATACTCCCCGTTACGTCAGTTTCGACACTTTTAGATTTATTTTATTCTCCGGAAAGATATTCCAAATGTCACGGGAATATTTTTTGAGAAAAATTAAATAATGAAAATTTCATTTCGATATCTTGATTAGTTTTGTTATAGATTTTTTTTTATTTTAGGCCTTTTCTATGATGCCCCATATTACATACGTATGATGTTTCATTGAAAATATATATGTTATAGTAACGGAAAACTAGAAGTTATTATAAAATATTTCTCAAGCCACTAGATACTACACATAGAGAAAAAATGTCTCTTTAAATTTGTTTTTAATTTGTTGTTAAATTTATTTAAAAACATCATGTAGGTATCTCTTAAACAAATCAAACTATCGAAATGAAATTTTCGCTTTTCAATTTTTCTCAAAAATTAAGCTCCAAATATCTTGGCTAGTTTTTTCTGTCTTTTCGGAAAATAGAAGAAACCTTCTATACCTAAGTGCCCAAATTGGACCATCCTGTACAATAAATAAAAAAAAATTACATTGTAGTCATAATATAAAATGTATTATTACAATGTAACTATACAACTGCCTGTAAAGTTACTTTGCAATTTTACAAGTAATTGTGCAAGTTACATTGTAAAAATACTTTTTGTATTGTAAAATCACAAAGTAATATTAGAATTGCAAAACCTAAAATTACACCGCAAAATAAATTTACAACGTAATTTTACATTTTATTTGTAAAGTTATTGAGGAGAAGCTAAAATAAAATTAGGAAAATATAACAATTTAGACTAAAATAATTTGATAGATGTGATAGCACTTTTTCCTAACCTTTTTACATATACACTGTATAATATAACTATGTTTTGACCACCCTGTCTCAAATAAGAAGAGTTTCCAGATATACTTACCTACAATTATGGAAATTTGTTATGTTCATTTGTAATGTAGAATCCGTCATCCATAAACAATTTGAACTAGCAATTTGGTACACCCAGTGGTAGAATATTATATTTCTTTTATGCAATAACTTCAATAAACCTTTGAATTAAAATATGATTTAAATTAATAATTGTGATGAACATTTCTAAAATGTTCCAACCGAAATAAGGACGAGGATTAGATGCAATGCGATGATGTAGTTAATTAAGCAACTAGTATTTCGAACTATTGAGAGGTGTGGTCAGATTGATTCACTACGTCTAATTTGAAGACAGACCGTAAGTCACTGTTAATTATCTCAAGTGGTATTAAGTAACACAGTTTCTCATAAATAAGTCAGTTTCATTAACCGGATTTTGCAAGAATTTAAAAATAAACCTCAGATGAAATTTAAAAACTACACAACACGAACTGTTTATACAGAATATGGCAAAATGTGTATAAGTAAATTTACAATACTTACTCTAAAACATAATATGACATGTTACAAACAGAACTAATTGTTATATCACAGTCTATTACAGTCCGTTGTCTTCACGTCGGCTCCTTTGATGTCGAGATCCCAGATTTCGTTTTTTTTTTAGACGATTCGCACGCTGCACGGTAATTTGTCAAGAAATAGATTTTCTCCCACTTCGTCGAGTACAAATGAATTTCATTGGTCAGTTTGTTGTCGATAGTGGGAAATTAGAGGCCAAATTTAAAAGAAAACACCAAATTTTCGCAATTGTCGACGTTTCGTCATTTATCGTGACATCCTCAGGACACTATAAAATTTAATAAATTCAAAATTACATCACAATTTATAAATAACAAACTTAACATTAAAGTATTAAAAATACAACAATATCTATATAAACATATTGTTGTATTCATTTTATTGTAATGTTTTAAACACACTTGTGTAATACTTTAATGTTAAGTTTGTTATTTATAAATTGTGATGTAATTTTGAGTTTATTAAATTTTATAGTGTCCTGAGGATGTCATGATAAGTGACGAAACGTCGATAATTGAGAAAATTTGGTGTTTTCTTTGAAATTTGGCCTCTAATTTCCTACTATCGACAATAAACTTAACAAAAATAAGTCTGCTAATATCATTAGTTCGAAAATTTCATTGGTGCATAGGTAACCTACTTAACATGAATACCAATTGCTTCTAATGTTAACAAACACCCTTAATAGTAATACTGAATTTATGATATGATATCCTCAGTGAAGTTAAACATTTCAAATTTATATACAAAAAATTAAGTACTTTGGAATTTATGACTCATTTAGATTGAAAATAATACTTATTTCTATTATAGTCTCCATGTACCTTAAAATCAACAGAATAATTCTTTTTAAATTTATAATTAAAATTTTTGGTTAAATTGTGTGAAAAACATTTGTTACACAAAACCGTACTTTTCCTAACTGATTATATAAATAGCTATTTTGTACTCCGGTTACGGCTCACTAAGCTAATTAGTAGTTACAGATTCATTATATCTTCAATATATTAATTGCCCTTTGCTTATTTTTTTTAGCTTAGAAAGATATGTACATACAGGTACTGAAGTAATAAAATATTATAGTTTTACGGCAATTTTTTATTAAAATTTGATACCTGCACATTTAAGTTATTTGTACAAAACAGAACACTTAACGTTATACAAAACATATATAACAATGTAAAAATATATTCATAGAACTAAAGTTAACATTTTATAATATTCAAACGAGATCTATGATGGTCTTATAGTACCTAACTGTTACAAAGTAATATGAATTATGTATCATACTGTTCTTCAAATATGTAGGTATAAAATATAGTTCTAATAGAAAATAATATATTTTTTATATATTATGTAAGATAAACAAATCAACAGTGGGGTTTCCAATTTTTGTAGATGCAAGGATACCAAAGTTTCTTTGCTTCATTAATTATGTATAACTTACATACCTATTACTTCTTAATTTCATTTAGGTTATGTTAAAACCAGGACTAGACAAAACTATTTATAGTACTAAAAACACTCACTTGTCAGTCTAGATATGATTATATTGCTAGTCACTACTCACTAATTTAATTATGCAAGTACCTAGGTCCTAGGTACACGCTGCATTCATCGAAATGAAGCAAGAAATAAGGAAGGCGTCACCATCCAACGCTCTCAACGGTTACTGGTAGTGCGTTTTAAAATTAGTACTACCTTCACACACACATTAGGCATATTTTTACAGTCAATTATGTATTTTCAGTAACTTTACAATGTAAAAATGGATTTCACATCGTTAACTGTAAATGTATTACAATATATTCTATAAATGTATACATAACAGTATAATTACATAGGAAGTTTACGGTTTTGTTGTATATTGGTAGTTTTCTTGTAAAATTACAAGCGTCAGTGTAATATCATCATTATTTATAGAATTATTTTATGGCAATTATAAGGATATTCTTACAAAGTATATTTGTAAAGTTACTGGCCTTTTTTCAGTGTTGGTAAAATTAAGTTTTTTGGCACGGGAAATTGAAATATGGCCTTTAATGTGCACTTGCAATTGTAGAGAGCACCACCTATGCAGTGGCTTTTTTTGTGCCCTCCTTTCCAGGATGTCTCTAAAAGATTTGGATAAAATGCTACCAAATGTTCCTGGGGCTAAGATATGACGTTCAAACCCAGTTTACCTTAGTCTCATAATTTGATAGTAATTGAATAAAATGTAAAGGAAGACAATGGGTTTATGTTCATGAAATAAAACTTAAAAATTCAGATATACATAAAACATTTATCAAGTTTATTTTTCTTTAAGAAAAAACGTCAAATAATAAGAATTTACCCAAGGGTTCTTGGCTGTTCACACAGATACTGCAGGTGTAACTCAATGCCGGTCGGGGTATTAGCCCGCGGAGTAGTTGTTTCCTACAGTATCATTTATAGATTTAATGGCGCATCGCCCAGGGCGAGAAGTCTGCGGTTAAGTACCTACGGCTTAGGCCGAGCAGGAAGTAGCAGACCAGTTACATCTCACCTGCACTCGATTTATAGGTGAACCTACATATGAAGGAACAGCCAGTTCAATTGTCGGTCATCTCACCTATGGCATACTGATGAGGGCTAACAAGCCCGAAACCGGTCTATGTCTGGTGAAGTGGCCGACAAGGGTTCTTGGCTGTTCACAGAGATACTGCAGGTGTAATTCAATGCCGGTCGGGGCATTAGCCCGCGGAGTAATTGTTTCCTGCAGTATCATTTACTGACGAAATATATTGACAATATAACTCAATTTTGCGTTTGTAGTAACACATAGTTCATTAAGTTAACTGAAAAGTTTTAACAACCAATTGTGTTGATTTTGAGTGAAAGTTTACTATTTTTTTAAGGTGTACTTACCTACTTAGTTAAATCAGTATACCTATCTCTCGATCAACGTGAGAAAAATATTACAAGATATCTGTTAGGTATCTGACGCAATTTAAAATTTAGAGAAAAGAAGATCAACATGAACGTCGTCCCCTTTACAACGAAGATTTTTAATAACAAACTATACAAATTTGCAAGTAGTCTGATTTTTCTTGGAATCATCGAAATTTAAGCGGCAGTAACTTTCTTAACGCAGCATTAAAATCTTTGCACACTTCTTTCCTATACCTAATTATTATGATCGCATACCTATGTTGTTTTAACTACATTATTAAAAATGTTAAGACTAATTTAAATATTTATCTTAACCTTGATAAATCAAGAGCTAAAAACCATTGGTTTTTGATGTACAGGGTGCTGAACTTTAAAGAAACACATATTTACCCCTGTTTAAATATGTGGATAGATATTTGCTCTAGGTATATGTCGATGAAATCCTTACCTGAATACCTTATTTGTATACATGTTTTTAAAGAGAAAATAGAATACTCGATTGTATTCATATCTTCATTATTTATTGGCTTCTTAAAACTGACTATTAATATTCTTTTTTCAACAAAGCGGTACCTACGTCATTAAAACTACTTTTCTAGTGGCACTTTTTAAACTGCCAAACAGAGCGTTTAAGTAGTTATGTTATTAGAGTTTTTAGTCATATTTTTTAATGTAGGTACCATCCATCACTTAAAGTTTGTATCTAACATTCTTTATGGGACGCCATGTAGAAATACGAAATCGATTTTTTGATATACCTATAAGGTGATTTTAAAAGTTAGTAACATAAATTTAACTGTGTTTTCTATAGACTCCAAAATAAGACGAAAAGTCATGTAAGTACCTATCCTAAAACGCTTCATTCGACATATAGGTTGTGAAACGATAATTAGTCCTTTCCAAATGTGTAGAGATAAAATAATGAAATTTGGCAGAATCCCATAATTTTTTATGCTCTTTTTGACAATTTAAAAAGAAATTATCAAAAAAATTTGCACAAAAATGGTTGAGTATCTTTGAAGCACTATACCTCTCTTGTTTTACCCGTCCCTGGACAAACTGTATTCATTTCTTTTTAAATTTTCAAAAAAGTTATGGAATTATGATAAATTTCATTAATTTATCTCACACGTTTGGGAAATACTAATTAGGAACAGTCATCAAGAACTTTTCACACCCTGTATAGGAAACATGTTTATATATATATATTTATTTTTTGTCTTATTTTGGGGTCTAGAAAACACAGTTCAATTTATGGTACTACTTTTAGAACCACCTCGTGTATCCCATACCTGGCTTATACTTTGTTATACAAGGTGATTCTAAAACTATGGTACATATGTTTATGTATACTCATACATTTACTTTCTTATGAATTATTAAATTAATTAAATAATATAATATCATGAATTATAGTTAAAATATTCACATTTAATTTTAATTAATTCTTAGTACCGTCATGGTCATGTAATAATGTCACTGTCACGAATTAGATTTCATGTAGAATAACAATATTAAATATAAATTATCCATAATGGTTGTACCGTTATTCCGCAACTTCCTTAAAAAATATAGTGTTTTGCTATATAATTGCATCGAAATCTGGGCCAGTTTTTATGATAGGTTGCATGAAATATGTAGGTATAAGATAATCCTTCAAAATGTTAACACAGTATTTTTGCCTTGAAATTTATGAACTATAGGTATAGTGTTCTTAATTAATGAAAGAACACCAAATATGATTCCACTGCTATGCAAGTTCTTGCAACACATTACTAATACGTTATTTAACTTAACATTTACAACAATTTGTACGTGAAGATAATTTTAGCAGAAATTTGTTAATTTATATCCAAATAAAATATTACCTTTATTGTAAATTTACTTAGTTCATTTCAAATTAAAGAAGTAGATTAAATTAATTACATGTATATGAATGATATTTACAGCGTTAACACTATTAACTCAGTTATTAAGATATTATAGAAAATATTTATTAACCCATACTCCATATTTTTTTGAAATAATTACATATCCATAATAAACATAATAAATAATATAATTAATAACGTAATAAACTGAAAGATGGCAATAATAAAAAGGGTTTCTACGCGTGCCCCATTCTCTTCGACACATTTCCTTAAACGATTTATAAAACTATCTTGAATTCTATCACAAAGTTCTTCTCTCGTATTACGTGCTACAGAGTTGTAAACAATTAATTTTAAATGACACCAAATGTAAAAATTTTACGAATTAAAATCCACACAGCGAGAAGGCCAAGGGAAGTCTCGACTCGACCAATCCAACAGTTTGGAAATGCTTGATTTAAATGGTCTCTCACCAAATAGCTGTAATACATGTGGCTCATGCACCATTGTGCATGAACCACATCTGTCGTCTAGTATTAATGGGTGGGTACATCTTCGAGAACCTAAGGAAATTCTTGCCGAAAAAAATCCAAATAAGTTTGGCCATTCAACCTTGCAGGTAGAGCGTCAAAAACTCTTTTTTTCCGCCATTTTAAGACTCGAATATCTCAATAGGGAGGACCCAAATTGAAAAATTTTATATGAAGATCCCTCCCTAAAATGGCTTGTGGAATACACTGGTAAAATATTTTACCATCATTCTGGAACACCCTGTATACAGGGTGTTTATTAATTGAATGCCGACGCTTAAGGGTATGAATTCTTCGGTCATTTTAAGAAGAAAACTTAATATCAATATATGTCCTAAACCTCTTAATTTTTGAGCTACAGGGTGTTACAAATTTAAGAAAAAAAATTACTTTTTTATTATAATTTTCTTATTACTCCAGATATTTTTATGAAATTTTGTACACACCTATTAATCATTAAGGAGCATTTCATAACAATATTTGGAGTGATAAGAAAATTATAATGAAAAAGTAAATTTTTTCTTAAATCTGTAACACCCTGTAACCCAAAAATTAAGAGGTTTTAGACATATGTTGATATTAAGTTTTCTTCTTAAAATGACCCAAGGATTCACATCCTTAAGTATCGACATTCAATTAATAAACACCCTGTATATATGTAGCTTTTTTAAATGGAATTTTAAACACAAAATTCAAATTCAAAGTTCCAGAGTTATCTTAAAATGATTGAAATAAAACATTTGTAGTCTCGTGACGTTTTGTGAAGCAAGTTACACTTCTGGATTAATGATAAATATCAGAGTGTGGTAAGCCTAAGTCAATTACAGAATAATCAGTAAGTAAACAACTAGAAAAAATATAAATTTTATGTTTTCTCCCATTGCATTGTATATAAAACTAACCTTACCTTGACTATTCTTTGAAAACAATTTCTTTAACCTGTAAAATTTACGAGCTATCAACATTATGTCTTATTTGAAGTAGATTTCACTTTTATTGCATTTAAAACAACACTAAAATGCGTTAAAAACTGGTTTATGCATTATTTCTTAACAAAATTATTTCGGCAATTCTTTACGCATAAATAGTTTGTATAATGCCGTTAATCTTTATTATTTATTTCTTACAACACCAAGACTTACATAAAAAATGTTGTAAAATATATAATGTGGGTATACTCCACCAACTATACTTCTTATAGTGAACATATTACCTAATGTATAGTAATGGGCATACGGATTATAATAATCGTATTCTTATTTTATATTCAAAATTTAAAAGCAATTTCTCTGATTTTAAATGTCTCTCTAAATAAAACTCCTTTTTATCGTCAGTGGTCGATTGTTGGAATGGGCAGGATGGGCACTGCCCACCAAGAAAATATCAGGCAACAAAAATAAAGTTTTTTCCTAATCCTAATAAAATTTATTTTAAAAAGTGGTGGAATTATACGTAAGTACAGATTTTCTATATATTATACACCAACACTGCATACATTTTTTCATTTAAAGACCGCCAAAAAAAAAATCTAGTGGATTGAGATCCGATGATTGGCCAGTTCAATCAATGGAAGCTTGGTTGGGTGGATCTAGTCTGCGTCAAAACAGACTTATATAATATCCATGGGCTGATGCAAACTGAAATTTTATTATGCTTATAGTAGAAGCAACATTAGGATTGTCACGGGTCTCCTAACGGCTCACGGACATTTTGACAAGCACCTTCATAGGATTGGCTTTGCTGCTAGGTTTTGCAACAACGCGGATAAGGATTTGATTCATATCCTTTGCAACTGTGTTTGTTTAATGGTACAGAGACACAAGTAGCTTGGAGGCGGATTTTCTTTCTCCTCAAGACATTATAGAGATTCTAACAGGACTTCTTCTAGCTTGTGTCCGCAGCACGAGCCTGTTTTGAACTGTACAGCCAGTGACATGCACAATGGGTCTATAGACCTGAGTGCTGCGAGTTACTAGCCCCGCTTCTTAATAACAACAAATTGCTATTTAAGTTTACTATTCATACAGTAATTTTGTCAAGTCATTTAATATACTTCCTCATATTTAAAAACTAAGATAATCTCATAAGTATAAAACTCTGGGTTTCGTTATAAAATATATAAAAGACTTTTTTTTCTAAGAGATCTAAAGATCTAAATTGGAGATAGCTTTGATATGAATTATATATACATGGTGTTCCGATTGTACTTCTGAGATACAGGATTGCTACATGTAAGATGGTTTTTCTTAATTATCTTTAAATACAAAACTTTCAAACCATGTGCACAAGTGTTTGTGTCAATCTCATATTAAGAAAAACGCAGTAACCGTTTTATTATGAAAATAAGAAACTCGAGTACGGGTATTTTGAGGGCTATATTTTAGAAAATAATACAAAGAAAAATTAAAATACCTCAAAGACTAATCCCTTAAAAATATCACCTTGTAGAATCCCACAACCATTTGGCATTCCTAATGATGTAAACCCTACAGCGTTACCTATATTCCTAATTTGAGCTAAATATTTCAAAAACTACAGAAGCTATAAAGAAAAAACTAAGAATATCTTAAAATTTCAACATCCTGTGGACTTATGTTTATATGAATTTTTAGTCATGAAATAAGTCAAAGAATTACCTCCTCCTTTATATACATGATATTTAGAAACACCTTGTATATTTACATATTGTATTTCAGAATGTTTCTTTAAATATGTATTTCACAGCACCAAGTTTGCATAATAGATAAAGTCTTTAATTTTTATTGTTCTCAATATGCACGTGTGTGTCATCGTCGATGACGTCGTAAAGTGAAGTTGTCAATATTACGCGTAAACTGTCAACATATTGTCAATACAGAGTGATTTAGAACTTATCTAAAATTTTTGGATGTACAAGGGCCTCTTACAAATACAAATTTGTAAAAAAAAATCAAAAAAGCAGTTCTAAAATGATTTAAAAATACACATCTGCACGGCACTGAAAACTGGTCCACTGTAAAATGCGAACTATCAATATATTGTCAATACAGGTTGATTCAAAACTTCTATAAAAAAAATTGAACGTACAGGGGATTCTTACCAATACAAAGTTGTAAAAAAAGTCAAAAAGGGCAGTTTTAAAATAATTTAAAAATACACTTCTGCACGGCACTGAAAACTGGTTCACTGTAAAACCTGATAAGGTGGTAAAGCATGCAATCGGCGACTGGACAAAAAATCGGAAGAATTTCCCAAGGAAAGAAATAAGTGACATTTTATAACACCTTTTTTACGCAGAAAATTCTGCTTTTGCTTTTGTTATTAATTATTAATAGAATTAATTTGTGGTTTTAATTAATAAAACAGTTTAACATACTTGATGTTACAATAAAATTTTGGGCCCGTTTTACCCAGTTTCTACAATCTAACACAAATGTTTCTGCTTCTTGTTAGTTTTGAACTCGTAAGTTATTGGCAGCAATATACGGGTACAGTGTGTCTCTGAAAGGTTGGGAAATCTCGGAGCTGGAGATACTGGTGACCAAAAAAATTTTGCACGTCTCCATAATTTACCGTTCTGAACAACTTTTTCAAGTAACATTTTGCTGTACAGTCAGTAGAAAAGGCACTTTACCTGAAACGATAACAGTTTTCAATCTCTGCACTGAATATTTCAAATACGATTATTTCAAAAATGGTTACTCCTAACGACTTCAACAAGATATACCTTTTTCAGATATAACAGGTAGGAGAATCGATTGTTTCAATAGACAAATGGATACACTAAACAGCAATAGTTCTGCCATTTAAAAGAAACATGCTGTACCATAAGTGGCGCCTTCTACTAATGACGTCAAAATTAGTTAAAAAATCTTATTTGCATTGCCAAAAAACATAATTGTGTCATTTTTTTTAATACTCCGACAGGTTTCAAAGTTATTGAGATATTTCAAAATAAAATTCTAGCATTGAACGCCCTATATTTTTGAAACCAGCAACATTCGGATAAGGCATATTTGGCTCAACCGACTTTTTTGGTCACCAGTATCTCCAGCTCCGAGATTTCCCAACCTTTCACAGACACCCAGACATCGTGTATGATACGTCACACTGCTGCAATACATCCTGGACCTCCTGGACCTCAATCTTTTCCACGATTCGATTTCAAATTTCCCTCGCGTTTAACTACATTTGCACTCACTGCACACCGCAGTAAGTAACTGCATTTGGCACATGTTTACAGGGAAATCGTTCTGCTAAAGCATTTTCACATCGCCATAAATTAAAACGGTATCCACCAACTCCGAATTGCTATACACGTAAGCTATTTTTGACACTTGAAAAACTTATGTAAAGACTCGCTTCACAAAAAATGTCAATACCTGCAAAAAATTATCGGATTTCAATATTCGAAATCGACCAGGTTGAAAATACTACAACTTCAATAATTTTATATTCGGAAAATATAAGGATTGTACAAACATTTTTTTTACGATCTTGACTCCATTTTTCATGATTTTTTTTAGATAAGTTCTGACAATATTAAAATGTAGACCTTAAACGGTAAATTTTATTGTCAATGTTATCGTCAATAACGCAAATATTGACAATATTTTTGATCGTCTGTGGTCTCTTTATACGTGTTTATTTGTTCATATGCTTCAAGTCAATTTTCTTTAACATGACGATTTATTGTGGAATATTTTACTTATAAATAACATAAAATATAATTTCCTATACAGGGTGGTTTAGAAATGACGTTACAGGTTTATATATTCATATATATTTACATTATCTTTATGAAGCAATATGACACGAACGTATGAATACTTATTGAAACATGCTAAGAATGTTATAATGTTATGGTTATTTCATTATTGGACACTTGCCGGAAATGTCGCAACTTGATTGTGTATTCAGTGACAGTGTTGATTCTGTTATTCAATTCACAGGCGAATATATAATTTGGAAAGTAAATAGATATGAATGAATCGATGTTAATGAAATTTGCCGATTTCGTGAGTGGCTAATGAGCTTAAGACCAAACGTGCATGCGAGCTGAATTAATTGCATAATAGGGAGATTAAAATGATGAATCCTTATTTGGTCTGTAAAATTTAGAAGTGGATCTTGGTCAATTCTTTGCAGTACAATGTCAATGTTTGGCTAATATCATTAAATTATTACATAATAGTCAGTGAAAAAGATGGCAATACTTTGTTTTTCTTGTCATTCTTCACTTTATATATAGGGTGTATTTTAAGTTCATGTCGTAAATTAAGGAGGTGATTCTTTGAGTCATTTTAGGCACAAGGGCTTTAATATACCAAATTAATCATCCTCTTAAATTATATCCTGGACTTAAAATACACTCTGTATAAAGGATAGTGTTAATTTTATACAGGGTGCGCGGATATGATGCGTTAATATTCCAAGGGATGATTCTACACTAAACCTTAACGGAGTTACAAGATGTCAATTTTTTTTTAATGAATTCTTCAAATAACTTTTTTGTGAGTCTACCGATTTATTTCTAATCTAGTGTTCTTTTGTATCTAGGCCTCAACTGTCCTTGGCCTTCAAATAATAACTTAGAACTTTTTTGTTTGAACATTTTTATAAATTTGGATGAAACGTAATTAAAGATTTCCAAAAATGATTCTCTTATATTATGTTAAAATAAATCGTTTCTGAGAAAACCACATTATTTTTGTTATTGCAATAATTTTAAGTCAGGTAATTCCTCCACAAAAAATCTTTGAAACCATACAGCTTTATGTCTTTATTGATAGGGTGAATTCAAAACATTCTCATTTTCTTGGCTTCTTGCCCCTCCTCCTCTTCATACCATCAACATCGTTAAAATAAAAATGTCTTTTTCAGAGACACTCAAACTACTACTTAAAAACTTCAAAACGTCTGCCACACACATAACTTTCACAAAAAGTTGCTGGTCCGTGCTGGCCCATGCAGGCGTAATTTGTGCGCTGCGTGTGTAGTTCTAACAAATTAAGAATTTATCAAGATTATTATTTATATTTATTATATTGATTATTTTTGCTACCCTATTATAACAGATTAAGTAACAAATTGCTTCTCTTTATAGCACAGATCCTTAGATCTGACGGTGTCGATCGCAACGCAATCTTGATCCTGAAGGTTTACAAACGTCAAACATTGTGAGCAGTTATTCGAATCCGGTGATTTTCAACCTCTAACACCTGGATTACTGGAATAAAATTTGCCAATACACCTGAAGACATGCGTTCAATAAATTTTTGTAGCCCACATACTGACTTCCGGAATTTCAGTATTGGAAACATAAAATTAATAAATTTTACTTACTTAGTATTCAGAAATAACTAATATGTTGCTACGGATGCCGTCACTTATTCTTTATTAATCGCTGTAATTAATTAATACCGATGGAAATGTTTATTACACAATAATATTTACCCTGCAGGTTATACCTATTAATTCTATAATTATAACTACTGAGCACCGGTCTATAAGAATATAGTCAATCCCTTTGTTGATGTCTATATATCACAAGAGAAAGTAGTTCTGTCTCCTGTAAGTTTTAATTTCAACTACGCCAAAATATATATTATAAATTTTTAGACAACTAGATTGGTCTATAAATCAGAACTACGTTTATTTTGTTGCGTCTACTAATAGCCAAGTTATAGAAAAATAATTATATTTCCATACTATTTTAAATTTAAAATAATAATAATTTAGTTTATAATATTAATATACTTTGCTCTGTATTATAATACAGTGCTTTCGAAAAGTAATGAATAAATTCATTATTTTTTAAATTGAGAAGTTTTCGAAAAAATCCCTTGGCACGTCGATGTTGTTTTAAAAAAAGGCACTTTTTGACATACGACCTATATTTGTGACGTCATCGTTGTTCAAGATATGACGTCATCGACAATTTTTTTAAATAGCAACCCCCAATTTTAACCATGCCATTTACTTTACTTATCGAGTGTGTATGCATCAAATTTTGAATTCTTCCATTGACAGGTAATATTTTGAATAAGAGAACTTCCAGTATGCAATTTGTTTATTGTAACCCGTTGAGATTTTATTCTACTCTATGATTATTAGGAGGTACTACATAACAATGGAAACGTATGCCAGAGATCGCCTAGTTGACTTTATCAGAATTTTCTGCACAGGTTAAAGTCACTTTTGACATTGTCGATATTTAATTTCAAATAATTTTAATTTATTGGTATAATAATTTGTATAGTTAGATATTTGACTCAACTTAAAGGAGGTCACATGAAGAAGCAACCCTAAAAATGCAAAAAATAGGTCCAATCTCTTTTATTGTGGTTGAATTTTCAGATCCAGCAATATGTATATCGTATATATTATAAACTTAAATACCTGTATTATTTAGTTATCATATGCCGAATTATCTGAAACTTACAGTACTAAAATAAAACATAATTAGTGCAGTCAACTAAAAAATATTTTTATCAGGAGAAAATAAATATTTCTAACAATCCGTCAAAAACAGGTTGGAGGATTGTATCCGAGTTGTTTAATAAATCTCATTTAAAATCACATGACGTTCTTATAAAGCATAATAATGTGCATATTACTGATTCCAAACAAATTGCTGCTTTGTTTAGTAACTATTTTGATACTGCTGCTAGTGATGTTTTGAAACAAATTCCTCCTGTTAGTGACGGTACTATGCAATACATCTATAATATTAAATCACAAAATAAATTAATTTTTTGATTCCATTTACTGCCGCGGAGCTATATGAGGTACTTTCCAATAAAATGAATTGCAAGTGTTCATCGGGATATGATGAGATTCCTCCATATATCCTGAAGAGATGTTTGCATGTGCTGATACATCCTTTTGCCTATCTAGTTAACTTGTCATTTGCTCTGGATCGTTTTCCGGATTGCTTGAAAATAGGAAGAATAAGTCCGGTTTTCAAGAAATGTTATAGCAATCTGTTGGAAAATTACAGACCTAGTAGTAGTAGTAGTAGTAGTATTTATTGACCATGTTAAATTACATAAAATCTGTATGGTAAGTCAAAGAACAACTTTCTGTAGACACAGAAAACACACAAGAACCAAGCACAATAATTAACATAAAAAAATAACATTTTGAATACAGTTCAATAAAACAAAGTAAACAAGAGACAATTTAAACATATTAAAAACCTAATAGGTGCAATAAGACCATTACCACAACATATGCATATCAGAACTATTTAAAAAGTCATCAATAGAGTAAGTGTGATAGTAAAAAAGATTTTAATTTGTTTTTGAAACTAAAAACATCCAACGATTTTAAATTAGTTGGCATAATATTGTACAATCTAAGATTTAAGGAATTTTTCTTTGATTTGGTAAGCCTGTATCGTGGAACTATAAGGTGATCGGAATATCTGGTTTCATAACTATGACAGTGGGAATGTGTAACATAAAGATGTTTCTGAGAATGAATCTCAAGCAGAGTGGCATATATGTAAAGACAGGGTAACGGCACAATCTTAAGTTCTTTAAAAAGAGGGTGACAGTGTTCAGTATAAGAAGAGTTAGTTATTAAACGTACAGCGTTCCTTTGTAGCTTGAATATCTTATGGGACGTTGTACTGTTTCCCCAAAGCATTCCTATTACTGTTTGTTCGGCATTCTCCAATATATTTCAACACATTTTTCTACATAGACATATTATTTTTATTAATACAATATCTACCAATCAACGTGGTTTCCTAAGCAGTAAGTCTACTGCTACTGCTTTGCATTCATATTATTGTCGTATTATTGAATCTATGGAGGCTGGCCCTATTGGAATATTTTGCGATCTCAGCAGGGACTGTGTAAATCTCGATATCCTGCTAGACAAGTTGGAGAGATTAGAATCCGTAGCATTCCTTTAATGTGGGTGTCATCTTTTGTTCGAAATCGAGATCAATATGTTGCTATTAACAATGTATCTTCCGCAATAAAAACAGTTAGTGTACCTCAAGAATCGGGCTTGTTCTATTTGTGTTATATATTAACGGTCTAGCCAAGTTATCAGAATCCTTTACTTTTTATCCTGATGATACATCCGTTGTGGTGTCTGATAAATTCGATAATCATTTATCCGACACTTGTAGTGCTTTAATATCAAATGGTTTAGCAAAAATTCATTGTTTCTCGATACTAACAAAACTCAGGTTATTCGATTCATAACAAGCAAATGTCTTGATATTGGCTTTAATATTAATGATATTCGTATTACTAACACGGATGTTAATTTTTTAAGAATAAACAGATGTCTAACGTGGAATAATAAATGTGGTGAGTTGATAATGAAACTAAACGCAGTTTCATATCAATTTTGTAATATCAGAAATATTGTGATTGTAGATAAGTTGCTAAACTTGTATTACGTATGGTGTTTGTTTCTGGGGGCTATCTTGCTATTCATATAAAGTTATTGTTGCCCAAAAAACGTGTAATAAGGTGCATGTTTGGAATATATCTGTTAATGAGTATTTAATGGTTTGCCAAATGAAATTAAAATTTGTGCTCATTTATAGTTTTAATAAGTGATTGAAAATATGTTTGGTGAATAAATGTGTCTATGCTGTGGACGAATATTTTATTAACTGATTAATTGATATTGTTACACCATTAATCTATTAATCACGTAGGTTTTTGTCTAATCCTATCCAACAGAGTATCATTTTTGTATGTTCCATATTTCTGTGCATGTGTATATACTTTTATAGTTTGTCTACACTGTATAATTTGACCTGTCCTATACATTGTATAAATGTCATAAATAATAAATAAATATTATTATATGCCCATGGCTCTTTGAGACACCCTGCTTTACTATTACAAAATTCAATATTGCTATTAGCAATATAAGCATCGACTTTTTACTGTCAATAAGTGTCCAAAATATCTAAGGATTTTCTTTAGTAGATAATTCTGCATTTCAAATAAAAAATATTCGGTAAGATTTTGGTTTCCGTTTTTAATTATAGTTAAACTTTGCTTAAACGAAGGTGTGTTTTCTTTTACTCACCAGAAAATTTACACACATAAAAAATGTTAATGTAATAATTAAATAATTAAAATTGTTTAAAAAGCATATGTGGTAATTTAAAGCTTTTATGTATATAATATGGTCCAGTTTTACTTTACTTTCATTTTGTAAGATCATGAATACACCGCCCTGATGATTATCACTATCACTGCGAAAGAAGGCTATTCACCTAAAACCAGATTTTCGTATAAAGGTTAAGCAACAATATTTCAGAAATTAAGCCACTCTACGACAAAAGTAGAACAATAATTCCTGAGAAGCTATTAGTCATAAAAATATAATGTTGAACCTACATTTGCATACACTTTTTCATCTCGATAATTTGGTAAGAGCGAGATTATTAAACTGCATGCAATAACTGAATTGTTACTCTAATCTGATATATTGGACTTGTATATATTTTTTTGTTAAATACTATTCTTGCTCAACTATTCGTTCTACCAATGTATTATTTCTGGAACATAATAGAAAGTGCCTATGTATCGTTTATTCTGGAAATTTTTCAAATTAAGAAGTCCCGAGTGGAGCAAGTTTAACCCAATTTTTCAAGATTTAAAATGTTACAAGCAGTTTGATTTGTAATAGTTGCTTGGTACAAACTTGTTTTGTTGTAGATATGTATATGGATACATAAAGATAATTAATAATGCACATATAATTTATAATACTTTGTAGATATAACAGGGTGTTGCAAAAATATTGTTCACAAAGTTCTAAAGCTAATTCTACATAATAAAAACGAAAAAAATCCTGTAAACCTAAGCTCGTAAATGCTTCGTTTTTGATTGCATTTCAGATGCTCCAGAGACGTAGATATTGGGGAGTACCTATTGATTTTTGACCAGAAAAGTTACGCCACTGGTTTTTCTCTTGGGTTTTACGTTATTTTTAGGATCCTCCTTTATTTTAAACCAAAAAGAGTCGTTTAGCGAGCGGCTTTTGTGCTATTGAAGATTTAAAAAAAGATGCAAAATTATTTGCAACATTAAACTAACTCTTGTATCTTGACGTCGATGTAGTTACATTTGTATTATATGTCCAAATTTACATGAAAGCATTAACAATAAACTCACTTTATTAACATTACCAATAACATATCGATTAATTAATTAATAATTTCTCGGTTATGATAATTTACTGTATAAAAACATCGTAAAAATAATAATAAACCAGATAAACCAGATAATAACAATAACGATGCTAATTAGAATGCACTATTATCAAAATCAAAGAAAATATTTAAAGTGGCTTCCACCTGCTTCAGATCGACGATGTAAATGTTTGGGTAGATTTCTGGACACTTGCATTGTCCAATTTTTTACTTGGATTTACATCAGAGAAATTTGTGCAGCCTGACCATGTGGTATTGTGTAACAAAATTATGTAATTTTTGTTCTAATTTTTCCTGGTATGTATTGCAATTGTCTGAAACAATTTATCTTAATACCAATGCCAATGTCACTGCCAATAACGATAATAAAAATTTAAATTTTAGTTATATTCTAAAAACAAAGTATTGAAAAATTGATATATAAAAATTGACCACAGTCCCTTTTTGCACTAGCATGTAAAAGAGAATTGCTTTATATTCTGTTGTATCAATAGCTGAAAGTGGTAAATGAACGAAGAAAGTCTCACACTATAAATTATCAATAGAAATAAACATGTATCAAATTTGAACTGATGTTTTATGAGTCAGAATTTTTTATTTTGAGCAAAGAGCACTACAGACTTGGTGTATGTTCTGCATTTTCAGAATTTCCTCTAAACTGACTACCTACAAAATAAATAGTGTACGAGTAATATTAACAACTGTTCTAGGAAAACAAACGGCAGCATTTGCTAGACGTGAATGGCTGTGACTTTGATGCGTTCTCGTAAGTGCAGCCGAGACGTGGCCTACATTCTGGCCTTTATGCAATTTGATTAATTACGGATATTGCCATTCCATAGAACACCCGTTACAGTTATACCTAAATTTGGCACGCTGCATAATCTAAGCGACTAGCCACTTGTTCGTTTTATCTATTCCCGACATTTTAAATGGTTATTTATAGGTATTTTGATCAATGTGTTCGCGTTCTGTATAGAAATGTGCGGATATTAGATACTTTAAAATTAGAATATGTAATTATATAGTGCCTTCAATAATATCAGAGAATATGTAATGTTGGAATATGTAACTGAATTATGTAGTCTATACAGTGTCAGAGAATCTCATCCGTCCTAGTATTTCTCGCACTAAAATGACCAAATTTGTGGTGTTTTTGATAGATTTCTGTATCTAAAAAATTTGTTGGTTAGACCGCTTTCTGTCGTTATATATTTGTTTTACTTCAGTACTGAATATTCGCAGGTGGCAGGAGATAACATTCCTGTTATTTCCTAAACTCTATATTATTCAATTCTTAAATGTCTAAAATTATTTGTATTTGTAGAAAACACTATTTCAAGAACACGATGCCCTTAAAGCAATATACTCTCAGGTGCAAAAAAACGCAACAGTGAAATTTTTGGTAAAGTTTGAAGAGTCACAACTTTTTTGTTTTTAGGCTGATTTTCATAAATTTTTTATAAAACTTCAATCCACGTATTTAATTGTTTGATAAATGTTGGCGTTTTAGTCATTATACAAGGTTAATTGAAAGGTTGCTTCATGACCTTAATTTTAAAACGCCCTGTGGAATAATTTCGTTACCAAATTTCTTTAAAAGGTCAATATTCATTAAGAACCATTCATTTCCTACAATTTGTTTTTTGGTTCATGTCTTTATGTGCATTGGTTCATTTTTAAGAGCAAAATAAACATGTCACTACTTTAAAAGAAATTTGTTTATTTTTTGACGAGAGGGCCTTGCTCATTGTTACCCTAAATGTCAGTTTAATGACGTATTTTTTCACACCAGACATTCTTTACTACTGTCATGGTTTTAAGTGCTGAGAATTGTGCAAAAGCTGTTGCACTTGTTGAAGACGGACTTATGAATATGTTACAAGAATCCATTTTATCTAAAGTTTTATAAAAAAATTATGAAAATCAGCCTAAAAACAAAAAAGTTGTGACTCTTCAAACTTTACCAAAAATTTCAATGTTGCGTTTTTTTTGCACCTGAATGTAATTTTACTGAACTTTATTTTATATGGGTGGAAGTTTCAAGTTTTAGACGTTAGATGTTAGACCCAATATCTCCCGAGAAACTATAAATGGAGAACAATACCAGAAGATTTTTCGGTTTCGTATGCAGAATGTTCCATTCAACTAATTCCATTAAATTTTAATTTCTTTACTAATTTTAACAAACTTTTTAAAAAAATTGATATTTTAAAAGCATGTTGGTTCTCAATAATTTTAGAGGTAGAAAACTCAACCAACGTTTTTTGTTTTTAATGAATTTCTTGCTCAATGTGCCAAAATACAAACAGGTATACTGATATTTGCAGCATCACTATATACAGTGTGTATGATTTATTACAGAGTAATCTACCGTAAAATATTGTTGCAATTCAATCCAATTTAAGAATGTATTTTAACTTCACAATTGTTCATATTTAACTGAATGAAATTAATTATTTATTGATTAACTTACATCTGTTAAAAAGTTTGAGACATAATAAGTGCAACACTGCAAAAGAAATTACACAGAGGGATCTCAGTAAATGTTGACTTTTGAATAAAAGTATATTGGTGTAAATCGAAAAAAATACTTAATTTAGTTACAAATTTATCAAAAATATAAAATTTAGGAGAAAAAAAACAAGAAAATATGCATCTATCTCCAAAACATGAATCTACTTTACTGCTAACTTAAAGACATAATTTTTTCGATGATCAATTTTGATTTAATTATGACTGCAAACAAAGCTATTTATTTTATATTATTAAAATTGTATGATACCTACTTCTTTTATGAATAATAATAATAATTAATAATTTTAGGTCGTCTGTGATAGCTATGAGACAAGCGTTATTAAATAAATAACTTACACGGTACATAAGGTACACAGTAATCGCCATATTGTTCCGATATAAATCAATAAAAATAACTACTTATTATTTGAGATGGAAGAATTTACGTTAACTCTGCTAGAAATTATTGAATCAGCAAAGCAAATAAAGTGTAATTTATTAGCAGAAAAATCGAAGATATATCAGCAAACATAAAAAATTTATTGATTACCGGGCTAAGAATAACATTCAGTTTAATTCAAAAAATGTACTGGTATATTGTCTGAATTAAACATGGAAAGTATGAAATCTTTTTCATTATGGTCACTATATGCGATGCTCAGAGCTACTTTGAATGTCTATAGTAACATCGATATTAGAATTAAAAGAATCGCGTTTTAGAAAATTAACGAATTAAAAAATTCTAATGGCGCCTCTGATGATACGTATTTAGGTACCTACACAAAGGTAATTATTAACAAAAATTTTTGTAATCGAAGAATGACTTTTGCCAAGATATGGAAAATAGATTGCTGATCACCCTGCAAACTACAAAACACAAAGAAAAAATTTCCTTTATATCGCACACATCACAACATTTTACTCAGGTATGTTTGGCTAAACCCTACAATTTTACGTCTACATTCTATCTCATTCATTACGGACACCCTGTATAGAAAAATATTTGAAAACAAGCATGATCCTCAAAACTAATGTATAGGTATATGTACCATAGTTTTTTGATATTTTTTAATAACATTTCTCATACTTCTGAAACGAAGCCAAGCAGCAGACGAGTTCGCTCTCGGAATAGCAAACTCAACGAACAACTGACTACACGGGGTGTGTTCTTCCTGTGCCATTGACTGGCAAACGTACACACTCGCAATCTTTGGCATAATTATTGGCCCAAGTAAAAGTAAAACCTCTTAATGACAAAATCCTACCTACCTATGGTACGCGATGGTTGCTCTAGTTTAATGATATCACACGTGATTAAAAAATAAGCGTCCGAACCCTTCCACCAAAGTGTGTATATAAATTAGTTACAGACTCAAAATGCATCACACATCACTTGTGCATTCAGCTGTGTAGTTACATACAGAAAAAATAACCAACATGAAATTTTTGGTAAGTATAGTGATATTTACGCCTGTGCATTAGTGAACATCGAGATATTGTTTGTGAAGATAATATTCTATTTCGTGATGTTATGGCATTTTTGTACTTATATTATTATATATCAATATCTTATGATTGGAATTTTTCAGTGCTTCATATTATTTTTCTTACGAGACTAGTATGCAAAGGGTGACATACAATTTCTTAATATCAACCATCATAAGTTTATTATATTTTTGTTCTTGAGATATAAAGCTACAAAAATGATTTATTTTAAATTAAATTTTGGCAATGCTTTTTTGAAAAACTAATGTAATGTATGGATATTTGTCAAGTGTAATTTTTAGATTTTTGCGATTCAAATATTTATGTTGTATCTATGTCATTATCATAATGCAAAATAATTAAAATTGCTGAAAATGCTCCGTTGTCGAGAAAAAACTAATTTGACTAAAATCAGCTGCGTTTTGTATCAACCTAAATTTAGCATCAAGTATATAGATAATCTTTCTTGTGAAAGCTTTTATTATCATTGTTTGTGGATATATTATTCTATTTCGTGATGTTATAGCATTTTTGTACTTATTTAGATATCAATATCTATTCTTATGATTGGTATTTGTTAGTGCTACAATTTTTTAATATAAACCATCATGAACCTATTGTCTTTTTGTTCTTGAAATACAAAGCTTCAAAAAAGATTTATTTTAAATTCAATTTTGGCAAAGCCTTTTTAGAAAAATAATGTAATATATGGATAGTTATCAAGTGTCCATACTTCAATGCAGCATTTTAATTCGAAAATTTTTAGGATTCAAATATATGTGCTGTATCTATGTCATTGTTATAACGTAAAATTAATTAATATTGCTGAAAATACTCCGTTTCGAGAAAACACTAAAGTGACCAAAATCAGCTACGTTTTGTATCAACCTAAATTTTGCATCAACTACATTTTGTTGGAGTATATAAATAACCTTTGTTTGTTTGCATTTTTGTACCTATATAGATATCAATATCTTATGATTGGAATTTTTCAGTACTTCATATTACTTTTTTTACAAGTATGCCATGGTTCTGGAAAGGGCGGGGAAATATATCAAAAACAGGGAAAATTTCAACCTCTTTTATGTCAAATATGTGGTATTTTGAAACATATTCATACGTTAGAAGGGCAAGAGAAATCAGCTCTTTCCATGTTCTAGAATATGTCCTGTATTAACGGATATAAATTGATAAGTGTAGTAGAATCTATTTCATTTTCCAAAAAATAATACATTTTAGTTTCAAATTTCATATTTTACAAAATGTAACATAGAATGTAGGAAACAAAAAAAAATTAAATTATCTTCGACGCCTTATATCTCAAAAACAGACTACTTTTACTAAAATTGTCAGATATGATTTATTTATATATTTGTTTCCATAAAACAACAAACATAAATACACAATTTTAGTCAAAATATTCTATAAAAAATTGATTTATAGATATGAACTATGAACATTTTTTTCCAAATAAAGCTTTAAAAATTGTTTACTGAAATCCCATTCCGAATAATACTATAATAAGACAATTGGTCATTTTTACTATGCCTTTGGAACTAACCACCATAATTGAAGTTAAAGTGTAAAATAAAAAGTATATGTTCTAAAAAATAACTGTTTTATTGAAAACATAATTAACAGAGACAATGGATATTATTGCACGAAATAAATAATATTCTTGTGTTTGATTAAGTGCTTGTTGTCCCTATATAACTCGTCTTGTGTCGTACAAGTTCCAAACAGAAAATAATCTCCATACTCCAATATAAATTTCTACGATACTGAGTACATGTTGTATTTACAAAATGATGTCATAACAAAAAAACACTTTCCAAATTTAGAATCCATTGCTTTTAAATATTTCCAGACAATACAGAAAAATAGAACAGTTTCTTAATAATCCTATTTTGAATTTTTAGGTATTCATTGTCGCCATCTGGGCAGTAGTCTCAGCTGAAGAGAAGAAAGAAAAACGCGGCCTCCTAGGACTCGGCTACGGTCACGGTGCCATCGCAGAACAATTGAGCTATGGCCCATCTCTCTCTCTTGGCGGTGATATCGGTCACGGCATCGCTCTGTCCGCTCCCGTGGTGAAGACAATCTCAGCTCCTATCTCGTACTCTGCACCAGCAATTTCATACTCTGCTCCCGCTATTTCCTACGGGGCGCCACTTCTTTCCAAATCCATCGCTGCCCCTCTTCTCACCAAGAGTATTGCTGCTCCTATCTCTTACTCTGCCCCCATCTCTTACTCTGCTCCCATCTCTTACTCTGCTCCCATCTCATACTCTTCTCCCATCTCATACTCTTCTCCCTTGATTACGAAGTCCTACGCCTCACCCGCTCTTCTTTCTGCTCCCGTTATCAAGTCATATGGCGCTCCTGCCATCGCAGCACCAATTTCTGTGGGACATGGTTTGGGATACTCCGACCTTTCTCTTGGACTTGGATATGGAAAATACCTCCATTAGAGTTTGAAGACCTAGTGATGTATTTATAAGCTCTTCATTATTTATGCTGTAAATATTTATTGTATTTTGTAAATTTTTTGGAATAATAAACTGTGTGTTGTATTCCCTTGTTTATGAAAATTTGCTATACCTATACGTGCACAAAACAGTTCAGTTTTTATTTTCTTAATTAGCGCACCATTTTTATCAATTTTTTTTTATTTATAATTTCGTGTCAATACACAAATGTGTTTACACACGTTACAAGAAAAAGAGGAGGGAGGGGTAAGTAGAACTAACTATCAAAGTTCACTAGTTAAAAATTACAAATACAAACGAAAGCTAAAATGATACAGTAACAACATAGACCTTAGTTGAAATTAAAATAATAAAAGTTAAATACATAAGTTAAAATAATTTATGTATCGCATACATACATATTCTATCAAGTATACTGCTGGTCAATACTAAAACTAAATTAAGACGAACAACAGATAAATAATTAAATTTAATTGAAATCACACATAAGAGTATTCTATTTCATAAAAAGCGTTTCTCAATAGAAATAATTATTCTTACGAAGCGGCAACAGACGTATACCGTGGGGTAAACCACTGCTTGAAATTTGTACAATGAAATACCATTTTTTTAAAATATTACCCAAAAAAATACCTCATCAAATAAGAAAATACCTCAAAAATACCCAAAAACCACGAATTGCCCTCAAGTGCCCAAAGAAGACCTATGACTATTACCTAATAATATCCTTAAGTACATAAAAATTCCGTTAAGTACCCAGAAATACCAAATAGTATCCAAAAATACCCTTAAATACCCATATATCTAAGAAACTAAAAATACATTAAATGACCCATATACCTTTAATTTTCCAAAACTGTCTTTCATTTCCTTAGAAATTATTCCATTTAGAGATCTACGTAAATAATATAGATTTTTTAAGGGCTCCTTTGACTCGATCTGAATACATCATCTGGAAAGAACATTTTGGATTACATAAAATGTATCATAAACCCATTGGAGCACCCAAGAAGGGTGCCAACACCTACACCATGCCCCCTTCAAACTAACTAAAAACAAACTTCTTCCTCGACTTTGAAATTATAATATTTGGTCTATATGGGGTGTTCCTAAAATTATTGTCCGTATCCCAAATACTCATTGGGTACGATCAGCGTTTCCAGTACAAAGTACAACCAAAATCTTTCATTAGCAAGTGTAATTGCATGGGTATCGAGGGAGAATTCAATTTCAGCCCTAGTTTGCTTTCCGTCACGTATGATTAGAATTAGATAATTGGCAGTCGTTTACATAAAAAGGCTCCTTTTTTATTAAATAGAATATGAATATGATAGGAAAACCTAATTTAGCAATATTTTAATTTTTAGTATACTTTCATTCTCTTTTTATTACATATTTTGGATCAATAGAATATGTTAACAGAAGAGGGGAATGTGCTACTATGTGAGTGGATATATTCTGCGTAAACGCCTTATAAAACATTCATATTATACTTGTTTATATGGTCCTGTACTGTACAATCTATTGCAATAATAATGGCACTGTTTAGTTGAATTTGGCTATTTATTTCGAACTGCTGACATATTCGTAATGAAATCTACTTTCAATTTTAAACATTAGTTCTTAGTTGTTCCACTCACCCACAGAGTAGTCAAAAAACTGATTTGAGGAAGTGTCATTATTTTTGCAATTGAATGTATCTAATTCGAATCACCCTATATTATTTTCTAAACTAAAGACTTACGAAGACAATAAAAGGCCACATAGTGGTTTAACAGTGCCTCCGAAAAATTTCACAGAAAATATTTTTGTATCTATTTTTAATAATTTTTATATTTGCCATTGCGTCGGTCAGTTGTTTACTTATATTTAAACTGTGCCATCGTAATAAGGCATGCGCGATCGCCATTGTATATAAAAATTGGCGGGAAAATACTAGTTTTCTCTTAAAATACCCATTAATTATCTTCGTAATACCCATTAAATACCCAGTAAATACCCATTATTACCTTGATAGTACCCAAAAATACACAAAGTACCTAAAAATACCGAAAAAATACCTATAAATACACATAAATACCCAAAAAAATATTCTGATTCTAGATAACCTAAGAAAATTTATATAATTATTATTTTTTGTTCTAGTATCACGTGAATGTATCTGATTTCCAAATGCTACTCGAATTCTGTTTTACATATAAGAGACACTGAAATATATGTATACAAGGCACTGTTAGTATATTCAATTTTATAAATTGGTCTCTACATTCATGCATGTAACGAAAACCAGTCATAATCCTGACAGCTCTTCTCTGGTGAAAACATTTATAATAGAAGTTGCATGTCCCCACACAAGTTTGCATATGAAATATTAGATTGGATACAACTGTGATAAGCTGTCTTCAATATAGTCACAGTAAGAATTCAGACGTCTTATGTCACGGCTGATGTTACGCAATTGTTTATATTGTCGACATAATTTTCGATATTTGGTCGCGTTAAAAACACTCATTTTTTGCAATTTAGTGCAATATATAATGCAAACGTTTAGTGTAGTATATAGTTTCATTACTCTCAGTTGCCATTTCTTAAATATTTTTATAAAAACATAATGAATTATTCATTTGTTCGTGTGACGTAAGTCACCTGAATTCTTACCGCGACTATACTTAACCTACTAGACTTCGTATGAGATACATATACAGTGACTTAGAAACTGCTGTTAGCCACTTTTATGATCAACTCTAAGATTTTTGATTCATGCGTTCCTAAGTATTCCACTGTTAGGAAAAAAAGATACCCTCCGTGGTTCAATAAGGAGATCATTCATAACATTAAAACCAAAGCTAAATACTGGCATGCTTATAAATACACAGGGGATATGTCGGCTTTTGAAAAGTTCAAAACTTTAAGAGCTAAGATCAAAAGTGATGTTAATGGATCCTATCACACGTTTATCAGAAGCGCGGAGGCATCTATTAAAGATAATCCGTCTAAATTTTGGGTCTTTATCAGCAGTAAAAAAAGATCTACAAATATATCACAATGTATGCATTACAATGGTCAAATGATGAATGAACCAAATGATATTATTAACGCGTTTGCAGATTATTTCTCGAAATCTTATTCACCATCGTCTCCTGATTGTTACAATAATTCATTATCAAATAACAATTTAAACATGTTCATACATATTTGTGAGTTTAATGATGCCGAAATTCACAGTGCCTTAAAACAAATTAAACCCAAAATGACCACTGGCCCCGATGGTATTCCTGCGTTTTTGATACGTGCTCAAGTTCTTTCTTATCCCTTAAAAATATTATTCAACTTAAGAATTTCTTATTGTCAGCTGCCTAATATATGATAGCTCTCTAAGATGTGTCCTATTTTTAAAAAGGGTGATAGATTTGATGTATCCAACTTTCGTCCTATCTCCATCATCTGTAACTTCTGTAAGATTTTTGAAATCTTGTTACATGATTCTCTTTACTGTAACGTATGTAATATGATATCTCCTGCTCAACACGGTTTTATGAAAGGTCGCTCTACTGTTACAAATCTGGTTTGTATAACACAATTTCTGACTGATTCGATGGATAACAATTTGCAAACCGATGTTATATACACGGATTTTAGTAAGACCTTTGATAAGCTTGACCACGGTCTATTACTTCAGATACTGAACGAATTCGGAGCATCCAGTCCATTACTAAATTTATTTAAATCTTATCTTCACAATAGGACCCAATATGTGGTTTATAACGGTTTTAAATCAGAGTACTTAGCTATTTCAGGTATCCCACAGGGGTCAATTATTGGACCTTTACTTTTTATTAACGATTTAGTTGACGTTCTAGATGTAGAATTCCTTCTTTGCGCAGATGATTTGGAAATATTTAAGTCTAAACGTACTATTGGCGACTGCATTCATTTTCAAAATAATCTTGACCAAGTCAAAATTTGGTGTGATAAAAATAAACTTTTGTTTGACATAACATTACACTTAGTGGTATTCACTAAGTGCAATGTTATGTCTTTTTCAAATAAATTAACTAGGGTAACATTTAATTACACTGTTGATAATATTGTGTTGTCGAGTTTTTCGAGATCTTGGTGTTTTATTTGATGAAAAATTGTCTCAGTGGCCATATTGATGCTGTTGTCTCTGATGCAAACAGAGTATATGGTTTTATCGTCCGCAATTGTCGTGACTTTACAGACACACTAAAACTTCTTTATTTCACATTGTGCTGTTCACTAATAAATTAGAATCAGTTCAACGTAGTTTTTTAAAATATTTGAGCTTTAAATCGGATGGCCTTTACCCTCCCATTGGATTTCCACACGATGAGCTTTTAAAAACTCATTCTGTTCCTTCTCTTGAAATTAGACGTACATAATGCTTTCAGGTTTTTCTTCATAAAGTGATATATATAATTCAGCAGATTGCCAAGAGTTCATGTCCAAATTATTTTTGTTGTCCCCAGGTCTAGTTCTAGAGGAAATTTAACGTTCTATCTACCCGCCGCCCGCACCAATATTCTTAAATATTCTCCTCTTTTTGTAATCTGTAACAATTGTAACATCAACAATATAAATATTTTTAATTGCAGCCTTAATGACATAAAATTTTTTACATAGGTATTTATAAAATGTTTTCATTAAACCAGGTTAGTAAATTTGGCTAGATTAATTTTTATTTTAGATAATTATTGAATAGAGTTTTGTCTGTGGAATTGTTCATTAGTAATACCTAGATGTTTGGTATCAGAGAGCATACATATGACTTTATTGATAAGATTGTAGGAGATTTGATTTATATTAGCTTAAAATACCTTTCTGATACAGTAAAAAATGTTACAGAAATAAATAATAAAGAATATATGGGTAGATATTGTGGATATAATTCAACGCTGGTCGGGGCTTTAGTCGGCAGAGTAGTTAGTTTCACACAGTATTGTTAATACCTAAAAATATATAAAGAAGGAGTCCCAGTAATGAGTCTGTAATTAGTAGGACTTTTATCATTCTTCTTATGAACAGGTACAGCCTTAGTTAGTTTTAGGGAATTCGGCAAAATATTAAGAGCTATATAACCATAATTAATTAAATTTGTAATGAGATGTAGTAGGACATTCAATAAACTTTTCATAATTTTAGTATTGAGATTTATGGCATGTCACGAACATTCTCCTTATAATATAACTTTAAATATTTGAATTTTCCATAATTTTCCTAAGCTTCGTATTCTAAATGCAAGTAAACGATAGTGAATGTAATCTGGCGTGATATAGGAGGCAGTGACGTCATACAGCGGTTTACACGAGTTAATGTTAAATTATTTTAAAGGCGTCAGAAAAAAATACATATTTTTTTATTAGTACCCCTATTATTCACGATTCTGCTTTACTATTTAAATAATCAACGTTAGAACTTATTTTTAAACAATATACAACCAGTAACAACTGTCGTGACAAGAATTAATCTTGTGTGACAGATTATAAATTAATTTTTGTTTTTCCCATTTTCATGACAACAAAAGGTATACTGATGTCACATCACTAATTCATCCATTTTACATTATTAGTTCTTATTTCCATTTTTTGTGATCATAATACCAGTATTTATGATGTCAAAATGTACCATTAAAAAATAGCTTCAAGCATTCCTGGATAACTGGTCTTTAAAACACTTGCTATATATCTTTAAAAATCGCGCGTGTTTTAAAGACCTTAATATCCACTTATACTTTAATATACAGATCGCACTAAATTTGCACTTCGTAGAAAATCCGTTGAAATGATATTCATCTTTCAGTAAATTTTTTAAAATTGTACAAAATGATCTGTGTCTCATCGCATGTCTAATTCATTTCTTATTTCTTGCGATGCGAAAAATCCTTGAGGTTTGCTGGTTTCCTTGCCTATTAACTCGACAGTGTTGCGATAGACATGTTTTAATTGTCACACTTTTATCGAGTGCAAGAGATAAATCAATTTTGCAAAGACATTGTGTAGTACTTGGTGGTTGATGATTACGTTTAAAAATAATCCATTTCGAAATAATGGTTCAGGAATTATGGAAGAACATTACATAAGGGAGAATATTTTTTATTATTTTTTTGTAAGGGAGGTTTAGTTACTATGCAACGATTTATCAAAGATAAAACTTAGTACTAAAATAAATTTCTTTAACTAGTGCACTTCGGCTTTGCTTGATTAGGAAGAAATTTGTACTAGATTATACAATGTGTCCCAATTTCGACTACTTTTTCGAGAAACTTAAGATGCGGTAACCAGAACATTCATAAACCTCTTTGTTTTTAATATACAGGGCCAAATTTTAAAAAATACTTTTAAAAGATTGTTCATATCTCAGAAAATAACTAACATATCGAAATAATGAAAACTGCTTCTAATAGAGTTTTTAAGTAAAATTCAGTGGAGTATTTATAATTTATATATATATATATATATATATATATATATATGACCTAAACATACATTTTTTAAGGAACGCTCTGTATAAGTTTATGCGATTATTGTTTTGCTTCATAATGGTATATAAAAGTTACTACTTTATGTTTTAGAAATTATCAAAAAAACCTTAAATTGATAAGACTGATATTGCATGGTGCATAATTGACCAGTAGCATTTTTATATAATTATACAAAATTGCTCCATGAACTCTACTTTACTTACTGAAAGAAAAATGTATGCAAAATAAACATTTGTTTAAACAATTAAGCTGTATAATAAATATCCAATATCCACCATCCCACCACCAATAAGGGAAATGAAGTGGTAACACACTACTGCATCCAGAAATGGGAACTTATCATGGTCTGTGACACCAATTCACACCATGTAGCTTGAAACACGCAAGAGGTAAATGTTTATATGATTATACTAACGTTAGCAACCTTTCTATAAATAATAAAGACTGTGTGCCGACATTTGTTAACTCCAGAAGTCAGACATTAATTGACGTGATCCAGAACTGGCATGTGGCACATACTGTATCAATGTCAGATCATCGCTGGATAAATGTTGACTGTCGAATTACCAACCAGACTGTTACAAAAGATAAAATAAGATGGGCAGTGCAAAATATTCTCACTCATATATATCCAGCCAATGGGGCTTGGATGTTGGTAATGCCTCACCTGGAACGGATGATTCGCACACCTCTACATTGCCATGGTTTGGAGGGAAATAAAGGTAGTATTCATCCCCAAAACAGGCAGGTTAGATTACACCACTCCAAAGGCGTATGGACCCATTAGCCTGACCTTGTTTTTGCTGAAAACGATGGAAAAGCTGTGTGAACGATACATAACGGACAGCGTACTGACAAATAGATACTCCAAGCAACATTGGACAATAAAGGGTCCATTCTGGGGTCATTCATAGATATATAAGGGGAATTTGATAAACGACCTTCTCCAACATTAATTCAAGTCTTATGAAAAGGGAAGAGGCTCAGTAAAAGAGCCATACAGATCAGCGTGAAGGATGCCTTCGTAAGAGGCATTGTTGCAAGGGGCTGTTCGCAGGGAGGTGTTTTATCTTTATCACTACTGCTACGGAACTTGGTTAGGAAGATGTCTCTCCTGCAGGCAGACACTGACAGTACTTCTCCCAAGTTTGCATTTAACAGACCCTACATGGTACTTATCAGGAATGAGGAGGCCGCCAGTGAGAATGTAATTAACATATTCACAGACTGACAAATTGACTGAATTTTCGCCTGGTGACAGGTATTCAAACTGGACACTGTTGGTTAAGGAAACACCTTTATTATATGAGGAAGTGTGAAACACCTCTTTGTAGGGGTTGCGAAGAGGAAGACGAAACAGTACTACATGCACTCTGTCAGTGCACTGCCATTTCGCCAATAAGAGAATTCGTGTTAGGAGAGCGCAGGCACCACCTTCTTCTCTATCTCTATATTAGGCTGGTTAGCGGCCGAGGTGGATTGATCTTCTAATGGGAGGAAGTACAAAGGGCCCAATGGGGCCTAAGTGCTGCAGTCTCTTAAGCCATCCTCCCTACAATTCCATATTCTAGATTTCGGAAATAGTCAGTATCATTTATGTTATATCTAGCAGATCTTTGGCACCATAATTAAACAAATATTTCTTATATAATACGATGTGTGTTCAGAATAATATTCATTAATATTGAAAAAATGCATACCTAATTATAAAATGGGGATAAATAGAAGTATTTATCCCCATTTTATAATTTTCTGAATATTTTCATGATCGTATTTAATATCTTCACCGTAGGAAAAAAATTTAAACGGTTAAATATTTTTTCAGTATTAAATAATTTTCAACAGTTTTTTAAACGTGGATTAATTTTCTTCTTATTATTTTTTATATTTGTTGTTATTTATTCTCAATTGTTATTAAATTGAAGATATTTATAAATTACTTAATTAGATAATATAATAGATAAGATAATTATCTTGTTAAAATTATTAAAGAGAAAATTATTTTTAGAAATATTAAACCGAATTAATTCATGAACTAATTTTATATAACCACGCAACATCAGTTTTACATCAAGTTTATACTTTAGCCGTAACATATACAGGGATGGCCAGTAGTACGTAATAAAATTTATATCTTTTGAATGAGTGAATTTTTTTTAAAACGCCGAAACACTTTAACTGATCTTATTTTTTTCCCATCTTTCGGTTATATAATAATTAATTTTTCTTCAACTCCCTAACCTTCATCTACCCCTACTTTCGTTTTCGTTCAAATGGAAACATAAGGCATGAGGGGGCTCGTTGAAAAACTTATAGAAAACCGAACCCAGCCATAGCAAATAAACAAGTTTTATGTTTTCAATAGCAAGGTTTATAGGGTTGTATAAAACATCTACTTAACAAATGAAATAAAATTAAATTATCTTCAGTGTTACCCTCCATCACTGCTAACGCAAAAAGAGATATCTTTTTTATGTTGCGTTTTTTTGGTACCACTTACTTGCCAAGCTTTCTGGTTAATTTTTTGCTTTAGTTGAAAATTGGAGTTCGAAACATTACTATGGTGTCAAAATCAAGTTCTTTACTGAATCGCAATGGTATTATCGGAAAATAAGAAGTCAGGCTGAAGTGCGCGATTTATTTAATGCGAAATATGTCAAAAACCAAACTTTGCAAGGGACAGTTAGTAAAATATTTCACAAATTTGAGGAACACGGTACAGTACAGGCTTCGCTCATAACTGGACGGTTACGTGCTTTGAATGAAGAAAAGAAATTAGACATTGCATTAGAACTTGTTGAAAATCCTCATACTTCAACTGTTTCATTGGACTGCAATCACGATGCTTCTCGAACTGCAATTCGAATGTCTTTGAAACAAGAGAAATACCACCCCTATAGGTATGTCTTGTCCAAGAACTTTTGGAAGACGATTGTGATAGGCGATTACAATTTGGTGAGGAAATGATGAGACGGTGTGCGACAATAATGGTTTTCAACGAAACGTACTTTTTTCGGATGAAGCGAGAGTGGTTAAGAGGCACAACTATCGCTTTTGGTCTCACTAAAATCCACACTGGACATGCGAATCGCATACGCAACGCCTACAGGAAGTTAATGTATGGGCAGGTATCATCAACAACAGAATCTTGGGCCCATTCTTCTTTGAAGAAAATCTTACTGCCACACGCTACCTGGATTTCGTAACATTTGACCTAATACCTACTCTAGCTGTGATTTTTCCTCATGAAATTGGTCCAGATATACCGAATGAAAGAATTTGGTTCCAACAAGATGGCGCTCTCCCACATTTTGGTATTGATGTTCGAAGATACTTAAATGAAATGATTCGAAATCGTTGGATTGGTAGACGAGGTACAGTTGAATGACCGCCAAGATCCCCCGACTTAACGCCCCTGGATTATTTTCTTTGAGGATATTTGAAAGAAAGGATAATATTGAAAATTTAAAGAACAAGATTATAGCGGAGATGCATAATTTACTAGCTGAAGTCATTCGGAATGCTGTGGACAGCTTTTGCTATCTTCTTGGAGCATGCGAAATAGTGTATGGAGGACATTTTCAGCATTTGCGGCATTAACTTTATTTTTATAAATTATCTAGTTGTTTCAATTTCTAAATGAAAAAAAACTTGTTATTGAAACTTGTTTATTTGGTATGGCTGATTCGGTTTTCTATAAGTTTTTCAAAGAGGCCCCTTATGCCTTATGTTTCCATTTAAAAAAAAAAGTAGGAGTAGCTGTGGGTTAGGGGCTTCAAGAAAAATTAATTATTATATAAACGAAAGATGGGAAAAAATCAAGATTAGTTAATTTGTTTCGGCGTACTTCTGACAATCCCTGTATAAATCTTCATGTAATATAAGATCACAATCAACTAGCAACGACCATCAAAAATGCTGGTAGTTTAGAAAATATTTAAAACATTTGAATTTTTTTATGATGCATATTATTTTATAAAATAAAAATTAGTTCAAATCTGAAGACATTTTTTTATTTTATTATTTTGTTCTATATTATATGTCAAGACAATATGGAAACAGACACACAATAAGAATAGGTATAAAAATTATTATAAAAAATGTTTCAGTTTACTGCACAACCGATGTCGTTTGTTTTATAAGCAATATGTGTTTGATAAATCAACCACTCATTTCTATAACATGTGGTTTTACTCTTAATTATTACTAATCATTTCATCGCAGATAAATAAACAAAATATAAGCAAATAAATATGTCTGAACTGATAAATTTTTTCCCCCATCGTACATTTCATGCAACAGTTGCAACAAATGCTTGAGTTTAGTACACCTTTAAATAACTGTTCATTCCAATTCGATTATTTTTGTGGTTAAAGAACGATTTCGCAACGTAACGATAAATATTAATTAATAAATTAACAAAAAATTGAATTAAATATATTTTTTGTAACTTCACCGCAAAGTTCACTGACTGAAATTGAATAGATTATTTTTAGAAATATGCACTTGTTTATAAATGAGTAAAATTCCTGTTCGATTATTTTATTGTTTCAACCAAGATGCAACTTTTTACAGTGTGTTTATTAATACATAAAACTAAAATATTATTTGTGGAATTTTAGTTTTTATATAGGGTGTTCTTAAAAAGTGGCAGAGGCTGATTGAGCATCAAAAAATAAAACGATTTCTTTAATGATGATAATTTTTAAATAATTCGTGTACTATTATTAAATATTTTTGTCACAAGTTATTTAGACATGAAATTTACCAATTTTAAGAAATAAAAATTAATGAGAGGGAAAATTAGTAATTTTTGAATTTGGTCATTTAAGATCATTTACGTTGGTTGTTTTAGTAATTTTTTGTTAAAAGTATGTGTTAGTAAAAGTATCTACCTACTTTTTATACAAAATTATGATCTTTAATAAATGCTTCATCGCATTAATTTATTATTATATTTTAGGAAGAGGAGTTTCAATAATGACATTTGTTAATATACATGGAGATTACTTTGATTCGTTTAGAAGTTTAGAGGTTATTGCTTTGTCTATCAGAAGAAAGATTTATGAAGACATTCAAGACAAATGGAATATATTCTTTGTTCTTTGGATTTATAAGTAATGCAATGTCTGAAGTGTTTCTATTGATTCCATTAATTATTAGAGATTTTTGCTTTGTCGATCATATGAACGCTAAACCCGAATGAAGATTTAAGAAGACATTCGAGACAAATATATTTTTTATTGTTTGGATTTATAAATAATCGAGTGCGTGTGAAGTGACTTTAATTAATTTTTAATACCTCAAATTTCGTTGCTCTATACTGAAAATCTGTAGGCGAAATATGAACAAGACAAAAAAGAAGATTTTTTATTATCGCTCATAAAATTGAAATATTGGATTGCTTTCAGAAATGTGTTTCGTTGACGTAAATTTTCTATATTAACTACGTTTGTGAATATTTATCTTTGTTCAAAATATACATTTTTATTCCATTTCTTAGCTGTCTTGAGATTTTATATAATTTCCCATTTCTAGTTGTGCCGCATTAAAAAAGTAAATATGTGAAAATAGAATATTCGAAGTTCCCGCAATCATTTTTAATTCATCAATCCGACTATTCAAGTAGATGGCGCTGAGCTGCCACAGTTAACCAACCGTTAATAGGGATATTGGGTTCTTTTTTCTTTATATTTTGTGAAACAGACTAGAAAAAACACGGCTGCTGCGATTCAGCCGACGATGGTCCAACCCATTTACGTGCATATGAAGATCCTGCAAGTGTGCGATTTAAAAAATATCCAGAATAGATTGCATATTTACCAATAGGACTCCAACGATTTAACCGAATTCACTTGCTATTTCTCAAACATATAAATTGTCTTCACATAGTATTTAATCGTTCATAATCGTAATATTGTTGAGAATATTTTACATTCTTAAAAATATTATTACAGTAAAGTGCATTATTTTGTTGTTTTGTGCTCTCCATTTGTTTGTACTAAGTTGTCACTTAAGTTTATCAGTGTTGTAAATGCATAAATAAATTTATTTATATACCAATGATAAGATGTTGTATTTTAACTGGCTATATTCATTTCCAATGTGTCAGAATGTGTGTTTTCAAAAATCATATTTAGTTACCTGTAACAAGGTTGTAACTCACGAACAGACATGAATAATCTACTGGTTCATATGTGAAAAATTATTTTTTCTTTGGATGTTTTACCAACTTCTTAAATCATTTCACCGTTTTTAAAAACACCCCGTTAATGTACCAGATGCGAACCTATCTCCTTTAACACAATTTAAAAAGAAAATTGTACGGACCAACGTAATGTATAGTAAAAACCCATAGCAATTTAACGATTGCAGCTATATTTCAACCAGGACTAAAAATCTGACCACGATAATTTCATATTAAGCCACAGTAACCCACAAGGGTTTATGTAGAAATTAATAAAACATAATTATGTGAAAATAAATGTCTAACCATAACACAATTCCTAATAGTGATTTCATTATTCGTATTACAAACATTATCTATGTCAAAAGACAAAATCATTAGACTCGTCAAAATTAATGAAATCTTAAACAATTTGAATGCTTCGTAATAGAAAATTTCATTATTATTTACTTGTATGTTTTTGTTGTATCTAGAAATAGCTATGCAAAATATGAGTTTTAGCATTGACTTTAGTCTTGCGTGATTCTTAGTAAAGATTGTCTAAAGAAAATTGTGACATGGTTAAGAAAGAAGAGTCATATTACATTGAGTATTTTAAATTTTCAAAGTCAAAATTTTTACTAGTCACTATTCTTAATTTAAATAACATTATTGCAGACCATGGTTATACTATTATTGCTAACATTTCTATAATGTGTGATGTATATTATATTTTTATACCAAATTTTAAATAGGTAGATAAAATAGCACAAATTTCACACGATTAATTAAATATGTATCTAAACGTTCGAAAGAGTAACAGTTTGATTAGCCAAAAAGGAATTTTGTGACGCCGTGTTGTCGAGTATGCTTCAGTAGTTAGTTTGTGCAAAGAAGCAAGACAAAGTTTCCTTTTGATAAGTATACAAATTTTATTATTTTTCTTAGATTTCACATCTTTATATCACTATAACTTATCTTACATAAAATAAGCTGAATATTTAAGAATAACTCAGTATAAGTAACCACGTGCAAGATCGTCACATCAACTATTGAAAACGTCCGGCTACTATATTGTTTGGTAGACAGCATTTTTATTAGTTATTGTGTGATTCATGCAGAGTATTTATTAATGTATTGATATTACTGTCATGTTCTTCTTCTATTTTTTTAGCTTTGATTGAAACTTTATGTGATAATTACTTAAATGTATACCATAGCTTAGTTACTATAGATAAGAGAGTATATGTTCATTATACATTTTTCATATATATACTCTCAAACTGTAGTCGACATGCTATGTAACAGCCTATATATGTTATATACTAAATACTGCATAAAACTTAATGGAATTATTAATTATTAACTTTTATTTCTGCATATATTTGATGGATACCAACTTATAATGTAAATATACTTGTTTATACACAAATAGGATAAGGTTTGAACTACTATTTACTGATTTTATGACAGGTACGCATTTTTTCATTCAATTTGGATTGGTTAAAGTCTATGAAATTATTTCTTTGATATATGCAACTAGATATTTGACATTAAACATAATAATTTATTTTCAGAGATATATTTCTTTATTACAACCTTAATTATTTAATTAAAAAATTGCAAGTTCCAATCTGCTGTATTTTGCGCACCCGAATATCCCTGCAGTCTGTGTGGCACTGTAAAAGAGTGGGGGGTAATAAAAGTTGTATCATTTAAAAAAAAATAACATCGGTCCACATTTTATTAGTGGAGCCTGTAATAGTAAAGCTTTGTTGCATTGTGTGTACAGCAGCATGACAGACATGAAACAGCAAAAAATAAACAATTATACCTAAAGCAATACATTTACAATGTAAAATCTTGGTTTAATAGGTAGGTATACTCTAGAGTACCTCTCTCTCTATATATATATATATATATATATATATATATATATATATATATATATATATATCGTTCTGATAAATGATGGCGACATCAAGTTGGACATTAATAAAATAGGCGATAAATTAACTATGTCCATAAGAAAGTGATCTGTAACTTTACAGGTTTAACAGCAAATAACCACAACTTTTCAAATTCAAATGGAAACATTATAGTTTTGTCACGTGTTGAAAATTGTAGTGTTCTGAAATTTTTTTGACAGTTGTAACAGCCATTTAAACTTCGTTATTTTGTGTGAAACGAATCGCCCCAATCATTTAAACATTTACCAAGGTTGTTTAAGTTTGACATCTTCATATTTCAAATAAAGTTCAAACTATCATGTTTTGGCAAAACGATCTCAATCTATTAACGCGTAATTAAATAAAACATCAAAAAAATACCACAAACAGTTACAAATACACGTGGGAAATATTTAAAGAGTTTTGAGCAAAAATACGAGTTAAATGAGCATATGAGTAGAAGCATAGAAGAACTGGCATTGGTACTAAAAGATTGGGCGGTCAATAAAGGAAGAAAGATGGGACGGAATTCAAAGAAGCAATGTAGTAAACAGTAAAGATTATGTGGAACGTTTTATGGAAACATTTACAGAAAAATTGCTATAATGACTATAGGCTTATTATGATTGACTTGTATAAAATTATAGTATTCAAGCATGTCCATGTAAACATAAGACCAGTACAGTTTCGTTAAGTTTGTCAAAAGTAAACCGAATAATATTATTCTGAGATGAAAATAAATACTCCTGAAGGTCTTATGAGTAAATTCTACCATTATATTGCTGCCGTAAAATTAGCGTGCATGGATGGATTTATCATTCCGTTTGAAATAAAAATTCAAAATTCGTACATCTGTTCATACATACCGATAACGAAATGTCGGTACAGTTCAGCATCAATTATCAATTTGATACCTATTGATCACAGTGCATAAAATGCACTATTGATGCATCTATCAACATTGAATGCATCCAGTTTGTTCGTTCTCTATACATTTGCTCTGTCTTTCTTTGTAAGTACAGTAGATATAACAAAGCCTTTTCTTTCATTAGTATTATCTTTTAAACAATATAATTTCTAGCATCTGTTGACTAGGTAAATATACCACTGACTAAATTTTAGCAAATATGTGAAGCCTTCAGAATTGATCATAAACAGCCTTTTCAAATTGATTGTCAAATCGTCAATTAGTATCATTATGTCATGCCTGGTATTGTAGGCGTTCTTATAGTAACCGCCAATACCTGCTCATTATAAATTAGAAATGTATTTCTTTTAAAAGCAATAATAGCTATAATTTATTTTAAATATTTAATATATTAATCTTACGTAATTTTTTGTACGCATTGCTAGCATAACACATAAATAAATACCTATTACATTTTGAATAGATATAATTTCAATTGATATTCTTCGAAATATCTATGTTAAGTTTTATATATTATGTATTTGATATTGACATTATATATTAAAATTTTCTTCAATACATTAGGAAGAAATTGAATTATTACTACTTTATGAAATATGTAGAGGATTACATTAAATATAGCATTAGAATGTGGCAAAATAGCTTACCATTATGAGCATTTATGAGTAACTTTATTTCTAACTTCATATGCTGTTTATGAATTGTAGGCTTTTGTTTAGTATATTTTTGATATTTTGAGTGCAAATAAAGTTTATTTATTTTTTATTTATTATTATGATATACAATACATTAAAGAAACGTAAGTATAGTCTTAGTTACTAATTGTAATACCGCGATAGTAACAGCAAAAAATATTTTCTTAAGAAATTAATATTTACTACCTATTTTATTCACATCCGATATGATGCCGCTCTAGCACTAATCAGAATGGAAATCTATATCTTGTGCCACCCTGTATATTTCTATTTGCTGTACAAAAAAGCTTCATCTAATCTCTACCATATGCAATGCAATACCTCATTTCAAAATTCAAAATACCATTAATGTCAGAAGTTATAGTATTCCTATATTATTTAAAATAAGTTTTTATAAAATAATCCACCGTTGTACCTAAATAACTACGTCCGGTTTACTTAATCAAAATCAAATAAAAAAAGGTCTCAGTATCGCAATAGAATTTGTTACAAAATAAAATGGAGTAATTGAAAAACTGCAAAATTCAGACTCAAGTGATTTATGTTGCACAATTTGATTTGCAACAGAAATTCCGTCTCGTAATTTGTATTCTTATATCTAATGCGGCGTCCAATAATTAGATTCTTAGAATCATTAGAAAGATCTTATTTGAATAAATAAATATCGAGTGCAAGGTGAATAACTTTTATATTGCATCGAATCTTGCACCACCGTGTCTTACAAATTCCATTTTCTTTGTGGCAAAACTATGTCCTTTGCGTTGTCATAAAAACATTTATTTTGCTGTCAGTTTGTCCATCAATAAAAAAAATTGTCCGCAATTTATTCAGTTCTATAGAATTCATTGTGGTTTGTAAACTAACTTCAGGACAACTTGTGTCAAAAGATGGTATTCAACACATTTCCACATAACATTTACTATACTTAAAGTAGAATCTTTAGTGCTTGAAACCTGCACTATTTTTTAATGAGTTCTTTATATCGAGAATATTCTATTTAATATCATGATGAATATACAAAATAGATTAGTATACAGTATTCTGTGTGGGCTACCGAAAATTTGCCACCCAAGTTTTTTTTGTTTTGAAGTAAAAATTAAAAAAAAACAATCCGTCAATTTTTGTTTTGAAGGAAATATTTTATGAATGTATTCGCATTTTACAAATTTCTACCCCTATACAAGCATGACTTTCACCTATAAAAGGGACAAGGACAATTCCACTAATATATACCATAAGTAATGGTACACAGAGCAAGAGTGTATTTCTTGTAAAAAATGTGATTTAGCGGGAGTGTCAACGTAAACAATTTTTCTGATATTTTGTCTTAAATATTGGACACATTTTAATAGAGACACAAAATTTGGTGCGGGGGGGATCAGTAATTAGTAGAGAGCGCCACCTGCGCTACTTATTTTAAATAGGTAATCATATTTTCTCATATTTTTCACATAAATATGATTTATCTTATGATTGTTGACACGAGTACCTAACCGTTTCCAAAATATTTGTTTCAATTGGACTGCACCATTTTTAAACTAATTGTGCGTTAGAGGCATACACAAAATATTGACTTTTTTAACTGTCTTGTTTTTGAATTTAAAATAATTGTAAGATTATTAATATTTCAAATACATTGGACAAAAAACATAACCGACCATCAAAATTCATAAAACATTTTTATTTAACATTATTTTTTATATTCTCATTGATGTTTGATCGGTTCATATGTGACAGCAATAACGAAGATACAAGTGGGTACTTTCAAAAAATCACATTGTAAATAAAATGCATTTTTATTACCTGAAAAGCAGTTTCCAAAAGGGATCTAAAGTGCCGCTGCTACAATGGGCCTACTGTGACTTTACTCCAATTCTCTCGCATCTAAAAAAGGTTTACCAAGACGTTGAAATCTCAGGCGGGCTAGACCTTTGCATTCTCCCACTACATGCAACGCAGTTAAGTACAATGCATAAAATAGGACTCTTTCTAATAACGTGGAAAATTATGATACATCTTTTTATTTGTCGTGCATTAAGTTGTGGTATGACTTTTATTAGTATAGATACATAAATAAACAAATCCTCCTTTATTATTTTGTTCATAAAGAATCGAAATAGATATCATTTTGGCAAGTCACCTAAGGGCATAATCATCCTAGTATCTCTCGTGGTGCATACAACCTTTTATATTTTACGTCATACCAAATAAAAACTATAAAAGGCTTTGACATTTCTTGATTAGTGGTTATGACTGATCCTAGATATTTTCAAACATATCTATAGGAACTCAAGCGTAATTATTTTCTGGCTGTCATGGTAGCGGACGTGGAAAGATCCATTTTGCCCGCTGTTTATACATCTCGTATCCTAGATATAACTAAATCATAAGGAAGTGAAATATAATAGTATATTATTTAACGAGCGGTAATGCAGGTCATAACTCACGCAGATGAAGTTTGCTGTAATTCCTCAAGTGAGTTATGACCATTACCGCAAGTTGAATACTATACTTTATCTATGACTATAACAATAAATACTAAGATACAAGTATCGAGAAAGAAAATTGATTTGAAAACGTCAAAATTATTTTGTTAAAATATCAAATGACATTAGACCCCTTAATGATAATAATTGACAGTTCCGCCTTCTGAGAGGCGTTGGCAATTTAATAATTTTAAAATCTTTTAATTATTCAATTCTTTCCACTTGTTAAAAATTCTTTCCATTTTACACCAATGGAACGTATTTATTGGCTAAAAAATTTCCAAGATTTTACTGCGTACACTATTTACATACCGAATTGTCATTTTAGAAGCCCAGCGTGAGTTATAATAACTCACTATAAGAACTCACGCTATTTGTTTATTGATACTATTAATTGCTCAAAAGCAGTTGAATAATTAATATATAAATTAATAGGAGTAGATAAAGATAATTTATTCACGATCACACACTTTTTAAGACACTTACATTCGGGAAATTAACAAGGCTTTAATCCATGAGAAAAAATGGACATTTGAGGCGCAGCTGGGAGTTACGCCAAGAGTTTTCTAGAGTCATTTTAAAAATTTCATTTATGTTTTCGACCTATTTGACTGACATTTAATTTGTATTGGCGATAAAGTAATTGAAATGTCTACTTAGCGTAGAGCTGATTTAATTTCATGCTGATGTGTTTTAAATGTATAATGTCCACAGAGACTACAAATATCAATAACGCCCTGAACTTGAAATAGGTTGATTATTACAAAATAGCAGCAGAAAATAGGGGTCATCGAGTCATCAAAAATCTTAAGTAGCAGCACTTACCTTAGCTATGAAACCTTGTATATTTCTGTATTAACTTTTGAACTAAGATAAGTTTTATTAATAATAATGTTTTGTAGTCTCAAATTCAATGCGTCAGTAAGAGACCATAAATGAAATCATTTTAACACAGAAAAGTCATTATTGTTATATAGGTCTATTGAGGCATTTTGTACGAAATATGGCAATTTAAACGTGAAACGAATTTTAACAAATATTTCCTTCCATTATACCTCATTCAATCAAAAGGCTATATACTGAAATAATGGTTCTGGAAGACAACATGTTGACTTTATTTTAAGAAATAATAATAATAATATATATATATATATATATATATATATATATATATATATATATATATATATATATATATATATATATATATATATAAATAAATATTTGGAATTTGGAAAAATAAGAACATTTTGAATTAATCACAGTTTTATTTAGGACAAAATAAAACATTTAGATCGGATTAACAAAAGTTATCACATATTTTAAATTTCTTGAAAATATGGCAATTATAAATAGATAATCTAAAAATATAAATAATATACACAATAACTTTTGATTATTCGAGTAGATGGTATAAAAATAAAATATTTACGTAATATAAAAATAACAACGAACACAACGAAAATATAAAATAAATAACATATAATAATCTAACCTCTACGTAACAATTATTCATTTCTTATAAGGCGGTTCTAATTGAATAGAAGGCCTAAATACACTTTGCAGCTGTGAAGGCTCTTGGTCGCTATTTTGCTGAAATTGCCTGGCGTTTTGTATAAAACCAGGGTGTTGTGGTAGTTGCACGGGCAACTGTAAATCGGTTTCCCCCGGTTGTATGGACTGTTGCCTAAATGGTACGTCAGGTTGCTGATAAACGTACCCACCCTCTTGTTGGTCAAGTTGCTCAAAATGACTCTGTTGTGAGTTTATAGACCCCTGGAAAAATTGTTGGGTGCTTACTTGATCAGCTGGTTGGTATCTAGCCCCCGAGTCTTGAGTCTGTTGTACGAATTGGTTATTTTGATCCGATTGGAAATGCGTTTGTTGGGTATTGATAGGTAGTTGTTGCTGGAATAGGTTATTGTTACCTACGTGATCTGTAGGTTGGAAATGGGAAGACGTTTCTAAAGGCAACTGTTGCTGAAACTGTGGAAGATCAATTGGTTGCTGAGCAAAATGTGGACGACCAGCAGGTATCACAGGCGTCTGTACATCGTGTTGCTCGTGAGGTAATGGTACTGGTTGAGGATGGATATGTTGTGGTACTTGAGAAAACTGAAAATGTAAATGTGGGGGAAGCCCAGGATGAACTGCATTTACAGGGATCTGAGGTAATGGGATTTGGTTTATGAAATTAGTAGCGCCGTGGTATTCCACAACGGTCCCAGGTGGATATACAGGTTGTCGAACAACTGGTTGAGGAATCAATGCTGGTCTTGGTACAGGAACTGGATGTGGCAAAGGCAGGGCGGCCGGAACAAACGGCTGGGGCACTAGAGCAGGTTTCAGAGGAAGTGGCACCTGGTGAAAATGCGGGATGCTTCTTAAAATCGGAGAAGGGAATGCAGCCCCCAAAGGCAAAACCCCAAGGTCTGGTTTCGTTACTTCAAATAAAGGCGAAGGTATAAACTGTGGAGGTGGAGCAACAGGAACTAAAGGTTGTGGTAAGGGAGCAGGCACTGGATGAGCCACCGCTACTGGTTGCACAGGTACCGGATGTACGTGACCAAAATGGACGGGATGAACTGGAGCTGGGTGTACGTGATCCACATGTACTGGCACATTGTGAACGTGGCCTGCGTGTGGCACTTGTACTTGGTGAATAACGTCTGTGTGTGGCACCTGATGAACGTGATCGACGTGACCAACATGATCTACATGGTGAACAGGATTAACGTGAACATGATCTACGTGATGAGCAGGCTTCACGTGAACGTGATCTACGTGTGCAACTCCCACCGGCTTAGTTATCAAGTGATGGTGATGATGAGGCGGTGGTGGAGGTGGAACGTGAACAGATACCACAGGCTTAACCGGTACCGCAGGTTTCCACACCACTGGTTTCACAGGTCTGAATTGCACTGCAGGACGTCTAAGATGGAAATTGAATTTTGGTTTGTCGTACACATACCCTGGATGTTTAGCACTTAATGGCCTAATTACTGGTGTGTATTTCAAGTCTACTGGAGAGTAGCCTAGCACGTATTTGTGTCCGGAAGGTTTTACTCCGATGTGTTTCGCCCAGCCGTAGTTGGCGGAATTAAATACTGTGCGTTTGTCTTGTTCCTTAGCTGAGGTATCCTCGTTTTCGTAATCGTTTAATGGATTCAATTGGTCTTGACCTGCATTTTGCTGGTGTAAATCTGCTTCTGTTATTACCGTTCTTAAATAGAAACATAGGATGATGGCAGTGATCTGCAACATAAAAAATTTTATTTTATATTTATCTTACAACTGTTTAACATAATTAATTGTAAATCCAATATGCATTTTACTATATCTACTCAAATAACACACTGGTATAAATAAAATATTGTACAGGGTGTTGCAAATTAGTAGGTCAAGCTGTTAACCACATATCCTTTGGACCAAATTAATGGGACTTTTCGGCACACTTTCTGTGTAATTTTTATCTAAAATATAAACGGAAAAAGGAGATTGTAGTACCCATGGACTCCCCCAATTTTTTTTTTTTAGTTTTTCTATGGTTTCAGAATATTTTCTTAGATAGATCGTTTTGATTCTATTTTTTCACTCTTATAAGATTTTGATTTGAGGTTCGATTTACGAACTTGCAACTTTTTTGCATGTGCTAGGTGTGGCACAAAGTAAATATTGCTAAGTATTAAATGGTCATTTCCATTTTATTCAGTAAATTGAAATAAACAAACGGCACTACTAACAGTAAACATTAAAAAAACAATAAAATAACACAGTTAAACTAAATGCTTAATATGGACACCACCTTCACCCACCTGGGGCTATTTTAATTAGAGATTAGCGAATATTCTGGAAAATAAGTGGTGTCAGCCTAAAGTGCTCTCCACCTTGTATAATTCGTTCCTTCAGCTGTTGTTCAGTTAGTATGAGAACCATTTAAACGAAATCTTTCATGAGACCCTAGAAACTAAAATCTAACGGACTGAAGTCGGGGAAACAAGATGACATGATTTAACATAAGAAAGCTGTCCTCTACCAATGCATAGGCAAGATTTCAGAGGCCAGAGGCAAATCTTCAAGTCAATGAAAGTTTTGTAAAAAAAATTAAAATTTATTGGAATTGATGAAATATTTCTTTTATATGGTTCCAACAACAAGAAGCCAAACAACATCTAAGGGAACGAATTGTACAAGATGGAGAGTAGTTTAGGCTGAAACCACATATTTTCTGCAATATTTCTTAATCTCTAATTAAAAGAGTCCCAGATTTATTTATTATTATTATTTTTTTTTGTAGAGTTTTAAAAGTTTTAAATTTATTGAAGTTGTGATTTCATTTAAAAATATAGAAGACATTGGATTAAAGTAGAATCAGTGTACAAGTACCGTCCCCAAACAGTAGAAGATTTTTAACAAACATAGCTGAAATCAGTCGGGGTCAACTTTGAAAAATATTTTAATTAAAAGTTTTAGGGCTCTATAAAAAAATATTCTTCGATAAAAATTGATGAAATTTGGGCCGCAGTGGTTTTAAGTGATGCTGATGAAAGCCACATTGCCGGACTTTGGATAAAAAAAGTGCCTAAAAATTGAATGCAAAAAAAGTCGTAGTAGACTGTGGATTAGCAGTTGGATCATTGTAATAGGTTCAACAAGTACATCTAAAACGCTAATATATATAAAAAAATAATTAAAATTGCTCAACTAAAATTATTAGATTGGTTTTCTATTCCTTAATGGACCACATATGTATATTTTCATTTTCGCAAAATATTCTCTTTTTATTATTTCAATCCTCATAGATTATGTTATAATCTAATAATAATTAAATTATAATCATAATTTAACTTATCCTTCAAAATCGTCAAAAAAATATTTGAATTTTATTTTGGGTTAGGTTAATAGAGATTATATAGGCAAAACAGTAATTTGTTTTACTTTAACAATATAATTTAAAATAAAATAATTTGTATTTGGTGGGTTTTCCCAATAATGTCGAATTTTAAACTGTTATTGATTTAGATATTTAATAAACGTGTTTTAAGTTAGTGTATGCTTCTTCAGATGTTTCTGGTTGGAATGATTTTAAAGTTTGACAAGCTAAATTTAAAATAAGAGAAAGTGGAGTAAGTGGATATTTAAGTATGAATCAAAATTATAATTTATTGTATTATTATTATAACGAAAATATTGAATTTTAATTCTGAAGTATTTACAAATCTTATATTGTAATATACTAATAATGTCATATGTTCGACATAGTTTTTACTAAACTGCAAATATTATGAGCAGATACTCTATAAAATAATAAAAACATATTATCAGCTGCTAAAAGTAAATATTTTGAGCTACATATGAGGCACTTACGGTTTGGTAGAATGAGAAATCATACAACCTTTGTTTTATTAGAGATTTCGATAATCAAATATGCAAAGCATGAGTAGTTTAAGTGAAATAATAACATGAAGAATTTATGAAAACTTTCGCCAGTTGACCAAAACTACCACCAACTGACATTGATGATATCTGTAGAATAGAAATCGGGCTCGTTATATACTTGCTTTATAACAATTTCGACTTCCTATTTTGTACAAAATGCCGAAGAAATGCACTTAGGAATGTGCACCAATATATTGTGTACTTGTTTTATTTTTTTAAAATTGTCAGAGATAAATGTTAAATTAATCCCCACTTTTTGAAAAAGTTTTAAATGTATATGTATGTATTAGACTGTAACACGGAACAGAAAAATAAGTAATGTCTTCACCTCAATTTACAATTTTAAGAATTATCATTTTTTCATCGATTCATTGGTAATATATGTGTGGAATTAGAAATGTAAATACATATAGGTACTGTTCTACTTAGTTCAAAATTATATTTTTATTTGCACTTATATAATAGTAATAATATAATAATTAATTTATTTGTTCAACAGAAAAACTTACAGGAGAAAATGTTAGAAACAATAGTGCTAAATATCGTCAAAATACTTAGTAGAAGTAGTAGTGTACAAAAGAAGAAAAAACAATTAGGTACATACCTACATAACAATAGGAAATTTTTAAAAGGTTACATATACCAGCTAAAGTAAAATTATTCCAAAAAAATATAACGAATATAACAGAGAAGATAAACCAAAATTTGTAATGTAATATTCCAAAAGCATCAATGTTATTATTAAACAGTTTTTTTAACGAAGCGTTTAATAAAGGAATGTCAGAAGTTTATAACAGTAATTCATGATTGCAACCTTGGCCAGGATATATACCACTACGGCGCTGAATTGACTCCAAAGTAAAAGATTGATTTGCCTAAATAGGATACAGATCAATGACCCATACTCCAGTTTAGAACGCATCAATGAAAAATATAATGTTTTTAATGCTGTATTTTGTGAAGCATCTACAATTTTTAATAATAAAGTCAATAACCTTATTTGACGACTTTGATATTAATATGTTCCAAAAAAATTGCTATCAACAAATATTTCTTAGTCCTTAGTTCCAAAATGCAGCTCTAAGGCTCGCTACAGACTATGCGTGAACTCGCGATTCGTTATGCGCGATTCGTGATATGCGAAGAATTCGCGAATAGTGTGTAGGGTCTTATTCGTTAAAAATCCATTCATAAAAACCCGACACGATGCACGAACTCCTTACAAACCACACATCGCGAAAAGCGAATTCACGCATAGTCTGTAGCAAGCATTAGATGACATTATTCAACATGTAATCAAATAATGGGATTTTTTTCTGGAGAAACGAATTACTTTTTAACTCTTACAATACAAAAAAATAGGGATTTTTTTGCATCAATGTTACTGGAATACAGAATGTTTGGAATATTTTGTTCGAATTCGAACACTACTTTAGTTAAACAACCAAAACAACACAACAGTTTCGTTGTCTTCAGAATTTATTTCTAATTTGTTGTGAACAAAATCAGTGACGTGCCATTTTTTCCGTTAAAAATAGTACATTTTTACTCTCACGCACGCTGCTGGTCGAAATGTAAAAAGTTATTTGAGTCCAAGAAACATTTTTTTCCAACCCAATGGTCTTAAATCGTTTTCGAGATATTTAGAAAAAAACAGGAAGATTAATTTACGTCCTCTATCTAGGAAATAAAGTATTTCCGGATCCATAATGTGATGATTTTATTGAATTATTTTGAGCTAAAGAGCACTCCTTTAAAATATTTTTCTTTCTTCGAAAGTATTCCTGTATAAAATAATATTATACCTTATTTATTATACATTAGAATGCCTATGTCGACTTGAAAATGTTAGGAGGCAAGTTAACGCCAAACTAATTATTCCGTTATTAGTTAATTAATATAAATTTTATATATTATAAATTATTATTGATGTATGAATACATTAACAGTTGTCTTGGCTTACCAGATAGTTTTCCATGTTTCACTCAAATTAATCCTTACAATTTGAAGAACTAAACTGACACCATCACTGTCCTGCCTTGCACTAACGTGAAGAAAATCATCACTTTCTTTTTATTTTTATACCGAATATATTTGAAGAAACGAGGGTTGTGTATTAAATACATGAAACTGATTAATATTAATACAGCAGCAATGTCATTGACGAAGAAAGTGGTTACCAATTCTGGTTGCACTTATTTGTTTAATTGACATACGCATCTATAATATTAATTATGGATGCATTTAGAAATGTTTTTTGTAATTAATTTCCTTTAGAGATTTTAATCACTTGTAACGGAAGGTTGTTTAAAGAATTATTACTATATTTTATAGGTATTTGAAAAGAATATTATCCAGTAAGTTTTGCCGAATTCACATGAAAAGGTTTTGAAAATTCAATAACTAAAAGTCTTTGTGGCTAAGAGTCTTTCTTTCCAAAATACGTACATTAATTTTAAAAAAATCACTATATTTCATACCTTTGACAAACAACTCTTGTGAAATTTGGTACATTTATGTTACCTAATATAGTTTAGAGCGATTTGGCTGTAACTTTGCATTAATGTAGAGGGTGTTGTATTTTAAGGAGTACATAAAACATCATTCATTTTTTTTTGTGCTTTACGCCAATAAGTTTTTCATATATTGCATTTTTTAATGCTCATTATTTTCAACAACTTCTTTATAGGTTATACATTTTTAATATAATTTTTAGTTTAAATAATTGGCTCACATCGTTTTCATTTGCCTGTTTTTATTTTGTCATGTATTTCCGTTGCTTTTGCGTAAGAGAAACGAACTACATCAATAATTCTGCCCATATGTAGTGGAAACCATATAGTCTACATAAAATTAAGTAAACAGACATTTCCAAAGTCTCGTAACCATGGAAATGTCAATTTCTCTGTCCCACTGCCCTAATACAAGAGTTTATTTCATTCTCTCTTATTATAGTTCAGAGGGAACGTTTGTTCTTTCCGAACCTGTACATTACATAAAAAAAATATTTAAAAAATTACTAGGTACATGTTAAAACCTTTTTAAAAGAGTAGTAATTGTTCTGATTAATGTTTTAAATTCAAAGATATTCAAAGGTATGAAATAAAATGTATTACTTTTTTTATTTTCAACACATCAAGAAATTGTGCGAAGAAGATTTGTTAGTGGTAAGAGATACAAAATTGGTTAAATTCAAGACAAATTTTGAACATAAGCACTTTTGAATCATGCACTATTCAGCGCATGCTGTTAATTTCTTATTATTTATATAATTTCTGATATAATTTATAATAGTATAGTTGCAAAAAATCCAATAGAAATTAAAAATATTAAAGACAGTAGTAAATACATTTTTACATAACTATGTACATAATGAAACCCTTGAAGTATCTTTTCAATAAGTGTATGTATAGGTTTTTTCCGTCAGTACTCAAATTTGTTGTGATTGAGCCTCTTTATAAATCTGGAAACAAAATGGAAACATCTCTCTACCGACCTGTCCCATTGATGATCAGCGTATCTAAGATATTTGAAACAATATTAAACGCCCGAGCATCAAACTTTATTGAGAAATATAAACTAATATGAAAAAACCAATAAGGTTTTAGAGAAGGCAAGTCAACGGAGGATGTCATGGCATATTTAATACAAAATATTTATGAATCTTTGGAACAAAGCATTTTTGTTGACCTCGCCAAAGGGTTTGATACGGTAAATCACGCAAATTTAACCTTATTATAGTTTGCTGAAAAGTTATTTAATGAACAGAAAGCAATATGTAAAAATAAATAACAATTTTATAAAAACTCTACTGAGACTATGATGTTCTCATTGCGTGAGATTATTAATACCACCAATCCACAAAATGTTAAATTCCTCGGAGTATATTTGGATTCTGCTCTGGGATGAACGTATCAATGTTATTAAAAAAAAATATATCTAAATATTTGTATTTGCTTCGATCTCTTGTGGGTCAGGTGTCATTGCGTGTGTTGTCAACAATATATCATAGCTTCATTTATTCGAATATTTCCTATGCTATTCTTCTTTGGGATCATGCAACTTCTAGTAAATGTATTTGCTTGTCAAAGAAAATCTATTAGAATTATAACTCACCTTGGAGTTACAGAAGACTGTAAGGTAAAGTTTGTGGAATTAAATATTAATATGTGTTTATATACTACAGTATCTTCTCCACATAAAACAAAATCTAATTAATTTTATGACTAGATACCAAGTACATTCATATAACACTGGACCAAAAATAATTTACCTACATACAATTTCTTTAGTTTAAGTAAAACTAGAAATGGTTCAGGTTACATAGGCGTCCGCCTTTTTAATTTTCTACCTATGCATATAAGAAATTTAAGTTATCCTCAGTTTAAAAAACATTTCTTTTAAGGAAGACTTTTTATGATGATATTGATCAGTTTTTTGAGTGTCACTTTTATGATTTTTAAATATATATATATATATATATATATATATATATATATATATATATATATATATTAATTCGTAGGCTTCCGCGGGTGTTATATGTGGTTGTAAAATTTCTCCGGGTTCTTCTCCGCGATGAATCTGCATGGTCTTCAAAAGAACCATTTGTTTGACAACGTTTCGGTAAAATCTCATTTACCATTTACCGTTCGGCCGAACGTAGTAACGCGAAGCAGAAGTAAGAAGACCTGAAGATGGTAAATGAGATTTTACCGAAACGTTGTCAAACAAATGGTTCTTTTGAAGACCATGCAGATTCATCGCGGAGAAGAACCCGGAGAAATTTTACAACCATATATATATATATATATATATATATATATATATATATATATATATATATATTGTTTTATCCACTTTTTAATATTTTAATCTAATTTATTTATCGCTTTTATAATTTTAGTATGCTTGATAGTATATTTTGTTTTTTTTTTAATATTATTATTTTTAACTTCACTTTTAATGTGTGGATTTATCCAGTGAACTGTTATATACTGTTTTGTTTTAAATGACTGTGTCCATTTTATACATTTTGATATGTTCTTCCTCTTTCTTTTGACGAGTGTAAACACGTTTGTGTAGTAACACGATTATATTAAATAAAACATAAGTTTGTTGGAAATGTATGCAGCTAATATGAAAAGATTGAACTAAAATGCCTTAATTAAATGTCAAAACAAAAAAATAAATAATTTTAGTAATATTTTGAAACTAACATTAACTTTGAAGCATCATATGAATAGAAATTCCGTTTTACATTTCCAAGTCCAAGTAAAATAACTGTAGCTGTCACTAGCGAAAGTTGATTCAAATTAGCAATAAAATTTATGGAGTTTTTCTATCGTTTAATCAGTTATATAATGGTTGTTTTATTTGCACTGATTTTTCTCGTTCCATATAACAGCCATCTGTTTTGTTGACCATAAAAAGTACACTGCACTTTCCGTCACTGAATTACTTTATTATTAGGTTTTATTGCTCCTTTATGCTAGTCTCAATTGACTGGACAATACGTGATCGCTTTTTTTCTACGTCTGCGAAATATGCATAGAAATACAATTACAGAAATACAAAAAGGTAGTTTTTTATTCCCAAAAATTGCAAGCAATCAATTTTTTATTATGCCGGTTTGAAAGAACGTAGTAATTAGTAATTTTATATTCATTCATTAGAGCATTTTTGTTTTAATTTTATCAGAGCCAAGGTCACTCAGTTCCACCATGAAATTTGGCATTTGGAACACAATAAAACTTAAAATTAAATATATTGGTTAAATTAAAAATATAAGTATAATTAAAAATTACAACCGCTTTTTTACTGTCATTTGTTAAGATTGAGAAATTAAAATACATCAGGTATTTTATTATACAAAGTAATTCAAAGCGTTGTGACAAAGGATTCAGAAAGAAGATAAAGCATTTAAAAATGTTGCAATTATGCCTTCAACTCCTATTCAATTATTAACGGATTTTTTATTTGTAACTTTTTGCCAATAAAAATAATTTAAATTTTATACTTGACTACATATCCTCATATCATATTTAAAAATCAAATACAATGAATGGAATTACTTATAAAAATATTAGGACAGAATTTGTCCTGTCCATTTTTTACTTGTTCTGCAGGACTACTTTTTGTAACTTGTAACACTAGTGTCTGGAAAATTCTGCTAAAGAACACCTACTAATTAAAGGTATACTTTTTTGTACACTGAATTTTCAATGTAATCTTCAGCTAAAGTGGTTGATATCCAACCACCATGGATCTTAATATTAGTTATACCTACGTTATACCAGCGTCGGCTAATAAAGTAGCCAAAGAACACCGAAAACAATGCCCGGTATCTTATCCTTTGGGTTTGGTAATTCAAGATAGCTTGCTGTTTTGTTCGGAATCTAGCCCAACATATTTTTTCCATTCACTTGCTTGGAGCATTTATTGTTGTTATAATATAAAAAAACAGCAATGTCGATTATCCGGTTGATAAAGAGACACATCTTCTGTATATCTTTGTGACTTGTTTTCATTATCTATTATACTAAATATGAGCTGTATTTTGGTCTCCGAATCTTTTATAGTTATTAGTAAAGTTTTGTCTGAATTCTCAATATCATCTGTTGTGTTTACATAACTCTTCTCTTCAAGTTCAACATAATATGTCAAAAATCAATGCCGCCAAATTAAAAAGATAATGTAAATACATTTTATTTTTTATTTGAGATGATATTTGAACTTATCTTGATCATTAAAAATATTTCATCGGGGGCATCTCTCAGAAAAGGATAAATTTTCCCTTTGGTGAAAATTCTTGACATCTTCGGTTTGTAACCAATTTCTCTTTTTAAGAATGTTCAATTAATGAATCAATCTTGAATATATGATAATGTGAATGTTATGATGAAAAAGTACTGTTGCCTTCAACATGAAGTGCAACCACAAAGAGGCCTCACATTTTCCAAAAAATATGGTACTAGCACATTTTCAATGTTTCACGTTTTTAAAGTAACATCATTTAACAAAACCATCATAAGTTTTGTTGTAAAGTTTTTTAGATTTTCCCGGCAACAGGTTTCCTTTCGCTTCTTCCGCCACTTTAATAATTTCAGGAGGCGCACTCGGAATGTCTTCCGTACTACTATCACTATTAAAATCCATATTTTATCAATTATATATAAAAAGAAACTGTCACTCTGTTAGAGGTTTTTCGCGTACTAAATATAGCGTACATGAAAACCGCGTTTGTTGATATTATTGCTAGGAATCCGTCATAACTGTCAATTCGACTTCAACAAAAATCTGAGAAAAACTCTGACTACGAGACGTAAATGCTTCTCGCAAGCAACAAAATTAATTTTGAAGATTTGTACTACTTAACATTTTATTCTGTGTTGTGGACAAAGCTCAAAAAAATCATTCACAGTAAGTACCTATGTTTAGATGTACATATTTGTAATAATTATTATGTACAAATACCTGACAATCCTGACATGATATGTAAGCGACATTGTCACATGCCAGACCTGTTTGCTGCCATAATACTGTTACCGTTCGCAAAAACTTGTTAGGAATGACAATTTCCAAATACTTCCAAGTACATAAATTACATGGTTGTCGATAACTACTGACGAATTTGTTATAGCTGTACCTAACAAAAAAAAAATCTTACGAAAACGTATTTATTATTTTTAAAACTAATAAGTATAGTGTACATTGTAATTAGCAATGCATTGTTTATAACAATTTTGGCCATACTTAACGAAGCGGGAAACGAAATGGAAAAAATCATGCAAATTGACACGCACGTAGAAGGTTTCTAAATATCAGGTCCATAGTACATTAATCTGTAGATATCTATTACATTGTGGAAAATCCAATAAAATCCTTTTTTGATATACTATGCTATAAATTATGATGTAATTACGTTTAAGAATTAAACATTCCTTTCAATTTCTTCATTATTGGAAAAAAGGGTATTTGGAACGAGATTATATGATAAAAATGATTGTGCCCCTAGATACATTTTACTATTACTACATATTTAAGGACGGCTCAAATTTGAAACTTTTATATGAAAAGATATAATGTTTCCTTTGAACTGTGTTTATACCATACGATTTATCACATGATTTTCCACGCGATAAATATGGCGAACATTTTGTGTTTACACCATATGCTTCTTGGTATTACAGAAATTTATGATCGAGTCATATGTAAAGTACTAACCAAATAACAGATGAATTTCAAAATAGAACTGTTACTAAATTGACAAGATTTTCGAATAGATTTTTTTTAAAATTGGCGTTCTTCTATGGGACTATATAGAAATTTTCGGAATTTACTACATGCACCTACCACTGTTTTGTGCGATATGTACTATCTAAACTTATCTAAAAATAGTTGATAATAGATGCGTCATGAAAAATGTAATATCGTAAAAAAAATTGTAACATCTTTATAGTTTTCGAGAAAAAAATTATTGTAATATTTTCTACCTTTACATCGCTGGGCTACTGTAGTCTCTAGCCAGGCGATTCCAAAAATTGAAATCCGATTGCTTACAGTAGGTATTAACGTTTTTGTAAAGCGAGTGTTTACAGTAATTTTTCATGTGTCATAAATAGTTTACGTGCATAGCAACTCGGATTTGATAGATATCGTTTTAATTTATGATGAAGTGAAAATGCGTTAGCCCCGGTAAACATGTGCCAAATGCAACTATTTTTACCGCGCTGTGCAGTGAATGCAAGTGTAGTACAAGAGCATGAAATTTGCAACCGAATCGTGGAAGAGGTGGAGGCTCGGAAAGTTCACGGCGTATTACAGCAGTGTGGCGACACTAGGGTCAATTATATCCATATCATGTACAACGTGTTCATGCATTAATATCAAGAAACGATTGTACGAAAACTGTACTGTTGCTATGACTTACTAGGCAATAACTTTAAAGTTTCTTTATTACAGCCAGTTCCATAAAAAGAAAATAAATGACCCTTTATACAAAGTGTACTTTACATTAAAGCTGTCTTTAAAGATCGTTTAAAGTGCTTTCCGTTTCATAAAGTAGTTAAAAGTAAACTTTTGTTAAAGTACACTTTATCAATATATTATAGTGTGGTCCTCCCCCTTCTCATACGTTTGATATTCTTATCGAGATGATCCTGAGAATTATTAATTATAAAACGGTGGTTGGTTTTAAAAATCGATTGACTGTGATGAGGTAATAAGGGTATTTATTGTTTTATTTCAATGTTTTGTAACAATTGATTTAAGGATAACAATGAATCTAGAAATGCTGAAAAGGAGAATATTGATCCGGTGATGAGCGATTGCTCGATTACTGATATGGATGACAAATTTACCATTCACAAAATCTCTTTTTAATAGACTGTTGTTAAAAATCGTTTGATCGTGTGAAGGTCCAGGCCACCGAGCTACGATGTCTATTATTTTTAGGTCTATATCGGAAACTGTTGGCACATTAAGAGCGCGCGCCAATATCCTTGGCTGGATAAATGACCTCGAATGAGCGGGGTCGAGAGTGACGATCTCTCTTTACCCACTTCATCGCTGTAGGCCTGGACGCCTCGTAAAGGTGGATTCCCTTCTCCGGTCAGCCACGACCGCAATTGCGGCCGATGCCGGCGGTTCGAGGAACCTCCTCCTGTCCTGGCAAGCCCCGTCGGCAAGGGCTTATCTTCTGGCGCTCTTCTCTCTTCTCTTCTTTCTTCGCCGACTCGTTAACCCCCGGGGTTAGTCGTGTTTTGGCCGCGGCGTGAACACATTAAGAGCAAAAATCCTTTTCGGCAGCGAAAAATTTCTGCATCTTGTCTACCGGGAGAACCTATTTTATTAATGTACAGTCTAAGGCACCTATAACTCTTGGAAAACTTGCTATAGCATAAACATTTTCAGCCATTCTCCCCATAGCTGCATTTTTGATGTTCATCTTTACATATTGAGGACGTAATGATGCAATAGCGTTGGAAACCTTTTGTACAATTCTGATGGCAGAAGTTTTCGAGACACCCATAAAATCTGCAGAGGTTAACAGAATATTTCCAGTACCATAAAACCTTAGTGTTAGAAGCAGCTGGTCAATAGCTGGTCACAACTGAAATTATAATTTATTTTATACTATTTGACAGATTTCAAAATAACGTCATTACCTGTTCGTTGGTAAAGCAATTAGATGGTCTATTCTTGGTAATAACGCTAGTACAGTTAATTTTGATAATCGGAATCGTTGAAAAACCTCCAAATCGTTATATTTTGTTAAACAATGCTGCCTTACTCTGTAAATTTTAGGTCTTCTTAAATAAATTATCACTTTATCTTCTGAGGATGATCTTGAACTCGTATCATATAGTATGTAATTATTCATTATTTATCAAGAAAATGTTAATAATTACAGCAAAACACGTAGGTGTAAGAACTTCTTGAAGATTATTCACAAATTTATATAGGTTATGTTGTGCTCTTAAAGTCTCCTTTAACCTCATAAAGATCTGAAATCCCGCCTTTATTATAAAGAAGACTTTATTGCCACTTTAACTTTAAAATGCCTTTATGGAACTGATTTTATTGGTAAAGCTTCCTTTTAATATTAAAGGAAGCTTTACTTCTTGATTATGGAACTGGCTATTTAGTAACTTCTTCGATTTTCGCCTGGATAAATTCCTTGATCACCTTTCATATCACGAGATTTGAACTTCATCAACAAACGATCGAACATATAGTACCACAGACAACAATAAATTTAATGGACAATAGGATTGCAAAATTATACTTTATATATTTAATAATGAAAGAAATGCGTTAATTTGTACTTTTAATGATATTTGTAAAAAAATAATGTTTGATATAAGTGCTATTGATTTTATTTTGTTTGCCAAAATAAAATTATGGCTAATAGTCAATGTGATAAATTATCTTTTTCAATTTATTTTCAATGGAGTCCCATCAATGAAATAAAAACTAAAGCAACATGAAAAAGAAATACCTTTATAATACTAATATTGTTTTCATTTTTTCAGTTAATAATATAGAAAATAAATAGAACGTGACGTCTTAATAATATATGTTCGGATAAATAGATTGACCTAATTTTAAGTTAATTTTGGGTCTCGTAATCTGACCTCCAATTTTAATTGTTCTTTCACCTACACGTACTTTTTAAAATCCAAGAAAAATAGGACCTTGTTAATTATTATTACACATTGCAGAAACTCTTCTGTTAATAAGTTACGGATTGGAATAATTCAAGGTTCGTGTCGAAATATTTTCCTCACATAGTGGATTTCGTAATTTAGCCAAAGTCACACTAACAGTTCTCGAAATGTGCATAATTAAAAAGTAAAAACAAAACACGGAATGTTTTTGAGAATGATAATGGAATTTATTTTCAATTTTGTCCCTGAATTAAAGAATATTTAATGAAAAACCTTACGGTTACTAAATATTGACTACACAGCTAAATGTGAAGGATGATTTTAAATTTCTTTATTTCAATTCAGCAAGCATGACACATAATATCTGCGCAGGCATAAAATATAGTAAAAATTTATTTTTTCAATTTCAATAGTATTCGCAGAGTATGGAGTGGGAGTAATAAGTCGATGACAGCGCTTACAGTGGAGACAATTACATTAAAGTAGGCTATCAGTAGTAGCAGTAGGATGTCAGATCATGTGTGTCACAAAGCATAAACTAGTTATAGATACTTTGTGACGTGTGTTTACAAACGTTATTTTGAAAACGAAAGCAAATGAAGATAGTTATGCCATCTTTTCTACTGGATAAAAGTGAATTTTCCAGAAAGGAAACTTAAGAAACTTACAATATTACCTGTGTCAAAATTAAGGTTGCCACTTTTTTTATAACAAATAATCGGGCAATGGGGTAGGACTATATGATCCCAAATTTTGTCATTTATTATTTTTTTAAATAAATGCTAAATGAAAATTTCAAAATAGGAAAGTAAAACTTTATTTACAGAAAATGCTTAGAAACACAGCTACATTAATTAGATAAAAAAATACTGTTATTTAGCATTCTGCTATACCATTGACATGATCACTCATATATTTGAAAACAGAATTAAGAAATTATAAACCAAAGGTAAAGATACTGGAGAGAAACAAAATCCAAGAATTTTTGAAAAAACACCGGATGAGGAATACTTACAAGTTAAGGTAAAAAAATACACGATTTTAATATTTCAATCTATACATTGAACGTGTTATTTTGAATTCCTTGCAACGATCATAGGAGTCGCAGGTGCTTGTCGATGCAATGAATTAACCTTTTTGGATATCACGAATGTCCAAGACAAAGGAAGTTACCTATACTTACTCATTCCGGATACGAAAACAAATATTTCAAGAAGTTTCACAACCATGGAAGAAGTTTTTTCAGTCAATGCTGTAGAAATGTGTCGAAAATACATCAATCTGCAACCTAAAAATACCAGTGGGAGATTTTTCTTGGGATATGTGGCTGGAAAATGTACTACACAACATGTAGGCATCAACATTATTTCGAAAACGTTTTGCATTCATTTCGAAATGAAATGAGGCATTCTTCTGCAACATTACTCGCCAATGTTGCGGGTTTATATTACCACTGTGAAGTGTCATGGTGGTTGGAAATCGACTACGTTAGCGGAAAGTTATATTGCAGATTCACTGTCCAGCAAGATGGCAATTGCTGAAAAAATCCAGGTCCTACCTGGCGAAGTTGTAGGCCCCTCCAGTCCTTCAGAAACTCCTTATCGAGTAAATTTAAATGATCCCGGCCAATATGACAAGATAGTTCTTGAGATAAATGTTATGTCAATAATAGTAATACTAAATAAAATGCTTTAAAATCGAAGCGTGGTATTTTAATCCACTAGTATGTTAAAAGACCTTTATTCCACATAAAACAGACGTATTAAATCTTCTTAAGTAGTCGTGGATAAAAGTATTAAAACGTTTTAATTTATAAAACTTTTTTCCAACAATATTTACAATATTTTATTTCTACATTGATATTAATGAATAATTTCAAAGCACAAATTAATAATTAAATAGCGGATTTCGGTTGGAGAAAAAAATAGCATGTTTTATTCGGATTAAGTGTCTTTTTTGTATCACAAAATTGACACTTTTAATCCTAATGTAAAAATGTACTATTTTCGTTACTTATTTTTTAACTTTTACTTATCTAACCTCTGTTTATAGATTTTCGTATTCAGTCAACATCCCGTCGAAATGAAATTGTATAATTAAACATTCCAAAACAATGACATCTATGTTTTTCCTTTCTGTAAACGGTCATTATCATTCTAGCAGTACCTACTTATTCTTAATGCAATAAAGTAAAATTGAAACTGATTCGGGCTAATGTACTGTAAACACTTCACAGTTCCGCCTCAGTGTCCCAACTTGCTAGTTGGATATGACCGACATTGTTCGGCGCGAATGATACGTGCACTGCATTTTTTTCAGCTACATGTCGACGAAAAGAAAGTTTATTGCACATTACTCGTGTTTGTTTTATTATTGTTCCTTGATATATATGCGCCGCCGTTTTCATAAGGAGACGTAACGTGGTCTGTATTCTATATCTAAGCTTGCATCTATTACTTTTGCCTACAGGATGCTTCAGATTTGAATAAGGAAATTTGACCAGGTGATGGAAAAAGCGTAGAAAAATTCATTTGGTCGAATTTAAATATATTTATCGAATCTGGCAAAGTTCTTTGAAATTACTTTGTATACGTGGATTTATAGTAGTATAGAAAGTATAATTTTCGAAAATCAACACGGCTTTATGAAAAATCGTTCAACAATAATTACTAATTTAGCCGCCACAACATCATTTTGCAAAGAATTGCTGCTATTGGTTTTAGTGATAGATTGGTTCAGTTTTTTTAATCATATATCAAATCGTTGTAAATATGTTGGGCACAAGGGCTTCAAATCAGTTTCATTTATTGCCACATCTGGAGTTCCACAAGGTTCTATCCTGGGACCATTGCTCTTTAATATATTTATTAATGACTTAGCAATGCAATTTAATATTAAATCACTTTTATATGCTGATGATTTGAAGCTGTTCATGGAAATCAATAGTATACAGGATTGTAAGGTGTTACAAAACAATTTAAATTGTCTAGTGACTTGGTGTGAATCTAATAAGCTGAATTTAAATATATCTAAATGTAAGGTTATGACGGTTACATAGAAACTTAGTCAGGTTAATTTTGACTACCTAATTAACACCAGCCAACTTGCACGATGTCTTAATACCTCCGATTTAGGTGTAACATTTGATAACAAGCTTTTATTTGACGCCCATATAAACAATATTGCCTCTTCAGCTATGCGTTCACTGGGTTTTATAATAAGATCGTGCAAGGGTTTTGACAATATAGATTGCCTAAAGGTGTTGTATTATACGTGTGTTATATCTCAGTTAGAGTATGCTAGTCTTATCTGGTCGGCCATTTACCAAGTACACAAAGCCAAACTTGAGAATGTATGTATGAGAGGAAATTTCTTAAATATTTATATTTGAAACGTTATGGTGTTTATCCCGAACAGGGATTTCATCATACTACTCTTTTATCCCAATTTCATATGTATACCCTTGAATTTTTTAGGTTATATTTGAAAATCTCAGGAGTAGATTAAAATTTTATTTAAATTGCTGTCACTTACACCATGGTAGAAGGTATGTTTTGCCTGTTGAATTTTTTTTATAAAATCAGGGGCGGTCATGTGGATGTAACTGTAACTGTAACTCAAAAACTAAGGCACTTAGAAAAACTTTATATAAACTTTCCTTCATGACATTACCACCTGAAATATTTCAGATTACTTAGGAAACACCCTGTAGTGCAATAAAAAAAAAGTCAAAAGACATTTCACGCACTCCATTACCTGTACATCCTAAGGCAAGGAACATATTAATATTTGCCTTGAATATTCATATTCCATCATTCATATTATTGACAAAGCAATAATAAAAATTAAAAAGTATGTAAGTATAAAATAGTACACTATACTATAAGGGCGAAAAAATCTAAAATATTGACAAAGGGTGAAATCGACCGTTTTCTATCAAGTGCAGATGACAAAGAATTCTTAATGATTAAGGTAAGATTATTTTTGTTTTCAGGTATTTCAATTATTAAGTATTTTGATTTTTTATAGGTTGGATTAATTCTGGGGATTGCCGGAGCTTGTCGAACTGATGAACTAGTCAATTTAACTGTAGATGATATTGAGGATGCAGGCTCTTCCTTGATTGTAAAAATTCCAAACACTAAGACAAAGATTCCATGTGGGAAATATGCTTGAATTGTTTCGAAAATACCTGTCCCTTCGTCCTCCCCACGTCAAGCATAAGCGCCTTTTTTTGTACTACAAAGCAGGAAAATGTAGTTCACAGCCAGTTGGCAAGAATACCATGGGAAAAATGCCGAGTGTAGTAGCTTCGTATTTAAAATTACCTGATGCTGCATGTTATACTGGTCACTGCTTACGAAGATCTTCAGCGACATTACTGGCAGATGCTGGTGTGGATATCACGACAATAAAGCGTCATGCTGGTTGGAAATCAACGACAGTCGCTGAGGGTTATGTCGAGAACTCCATTGAAAATAAAACCAAAATTGCTAATCAGGTTTTAGTAGGTACCACTACTAGCGCAATCACAAAAACTGTAAATGTAAGCGAAAGTAATATTCCTTCTAATATTAATTTTGAAAATTGTACAAATGTAACATTTAATTTAAATGTCAATAAATAATTTCAATGTTATCTTTTTTTGCATGAAAAACGTTTTCCATAATGTAAACTCCCTTGGGAACATTATACTCCCTTAGGAATAATCGACTACTTCTGTTTTAATTTTGATGTCATAGAAACTGATTTCTACTGCCGACCGTGGAAAAAGTACCATGTATTTAAACATCTGTCTTTATTGAAACTCCTGACATATAATAATAATAAATGACTGTATTGGAGCATCTACGTTCTATAAATCATAATTTTGTATAAAAAATAGGTAAGTAGGTGCTTTACTACTTACATTTTCTACTTCTTTTTTTTTAAATTTTTGAGAAATTATTTTTTAATTAACCACTTCGATGTGGATTGTAATAAAAGTTATAAATTGCAAAAGGAAAATATGAGTAAAAATGAAAATATTTTAAGTGACTAAATTTGGTTTCGTTTCATCAATTTCTTTATTACTTTTATTTTTATCAATGACATAGTTTTTTCAAATTTGATACCTATGTATTTTAAAATGGACGAAAAAATTGTGATCAAAACATATACAAAATAATGAAGTATTCAATAATTTTAATATGTTAAATACAAATTTTTCATGAAAAATGAGTTACAAATACTGAAAACGTCCTTATACTGTTCTTCCAGTACCACTAATTTGGAAAATCGAGTTCGCTACCGACGGATGAGAGTTAACAAGCTAGAAACCGGTATATGTCTGATGATATCGCTGAAGACCATTTGCCAAGAGTACAGTTGATTTACAAATATGGCAATCAATATCGGAATTAATTGTACTAGAAACCTCAAAATTTCTACACTATTGACATTTTAAAAATTCGACCAATAACATTAATTTAGATTAAAACGTTGTTGCACGAGTATTTATACCGTTCCACTTTATGGTGGCACCACCAATACCACCATTATATCTCGATTATTTCAAAGTGATCTGTATTAATATTTTAAATCAAAATAGTTCTCTGCTTAGCGATGACTTTGATATATCCAGCTAAGTAAATTTGATTTTAATTACAGATGTCCAGTTCTTCAAAGAAAATAGAGTGTAGTTTTAAAAAGCAATACGAGTATTTATCAAATCGAATAAATAAAAAATAATTCTAAAACTATTTGTGTCAGTATTTAAGCCACTCTTTATTATCGTTATTATTAGACATACAAAATAAAATTTCGAATAAAAGTTAGATAGGGCCGTGATGGAACTTCCGTAATTAGTTCCTGTTTAATCATATTTTCGCCATTTCTTAGGGTAGTTACTTAACAATTAAAAAAATATCAATTTGAATTCTTTTCAAATTTTCCACGAAATCTTATCCTTAAAAATGGAAACTATTTCCATGTCGTAGCATAGAAAAAAGTCACCTTATAAGAATATTATATAAATAAATTCATAATTTGTATTAATATCCATAAAAAAACAATTTTAACTATTTCACTTAGATTGAGAACTTGCGGACGATGTTGTAAGTTGGCAACAACTTAGATCGATGTCCCGCTGTTGCAAGAGAGTGTGGCAAGTTCAGTTCTTGATTTTTTACAAATTCTTTACCCATAATATCGAGATTACACACAATAAGATCACTATTCTTGTTAGGCAAAAGACAACATAGACAACTATTGGTAATTCGCATTTTGGTTTAACCTGAGTATATTAATTTTTCGAGAAATCTCCATATAACTATCACATTAATACAAAAGATATCAATTTGAGTAATAAAGTATTAACAATTTGTTGTTTTATAGGTAACTATTTTTTCTTCTTGTTGAGTATCGATAACTGATTATAGGTCTATTTATCATGCATAAGTGTATAGACTTTAAAAATATTGCATTAGGTTATCTCTCATAAAATAAAATCACCAGCAAATTGAATTAAGAAATATATATACAGGGTGGTCCGCTTTTGATGTCTCACCATTGGCATCTCGGAAACTGTAAAATATACATAAAATATAGAAAAAAGTTTCATCTTTTGATGGCCATTAAGGTAAAGCAAACAAATCCAAGATATCTGCTGTCGTTGCTGCTGTCATTATTTTAAATAAAAAATCTAGTTGTTCTTTCAGTTTTTGATCTAATGGTGTCCACGAAATTTTGAATACTTTGTGAAATACTCGTAGACCTAAAAGCAGCTGTTGCGTAAGTCTTCTATATTTTCACAAGGATTCTAATAAATTTTATCTTTCGAACTCAAAATAAAAATTCGTTAGGTGAAACATGGACACCGTGGAGGCCAAGCAACAACCCATGAGTGACAATCCAAATAATATTTTTGGAAAGCGTCGCATTAATTGTTCGCCATTTTGCTGATCCATTTCTAAATTTCTAATTCTTATAAGTTAATGGAAGATTATCAGTGCATTCTCCATTTTCATCCTTAAAATATTTAAATATTTCTAAGAAGTATAAGGCTTCCAACAATAAAAACAAAGTTAGCAAATGTCAAATCAGTGTTGAAAAATGTGTGAAATGTCAAAAGTGTTTGTTGGTTCATGGTTTCACGTCAAGAACAACTAGATTTCTTTATTTAAATTATTGTATTTTATGGGTTATTTTCCAAATAAAATACAATGACGTGTTCGTAATTTTATTCCATTTTTGTAATTATCAAGATTCAATATGGCGCCTATAAGAGAGAAAATAATTGAATATTGGATAATTATTATATTTGCGAACAAATGTTCTTTCGAGTACCTACAAAATTTCAACTCTTTCTGTTGAGAATGTTGAAACATAATGATCTAGATGGCATTTTCCAACATAGCTATGTTTAGGTTCTTCACAATATTTCAGCAACGGCAGTAGTTATCTTGGATCTGATTGGTTTATCTTAATGGCCATGAAAAGACGCAACTTTGTTCTAATTTGAACCACCCGGTATATTTTACTGTTTCCGAGCTGCCAATGGTGAGCCAGAAAAAAAGGACCACCCTGTATAATATCAATAAACGTCTTTATTAATAATAATTCAATACGATAATAATATAGCTATTTAATTATGAGCATTAGCTACTTATCACTGTATTTTTTTTACATAAATGCTTAAAATTTTAATTTTAGAACTACAGTACCTACTTAATACTTCAAAATTTACATGAGCTAGAATAAGTCGTTATATAAAATATTCAATTTATATAAAAACAAAAATTGTATAGCGTTTATATAAGTAATTTTTTAGTTGATGGAAAATTTATAATTTGACTAAAAGGAGTTACACATAATATAACTTGCTATTTAAGATTTGATAGAATATACTTGAGTAAAAGTAAATTGAATTTCTTTGCATTATTTTTTACTGGAACAAATACGTACTGGCTTGGTAATACCAGACTAGCGTACGGGAAAAAAACGGCGCGCATAATAACTAATTTTAATAATTTAATTTTGAGGTTACATATATAGTGGTTAATAAATAATTAACATGTTCTATATTCTCAACAGCCTTCCCACCAGAATGGTGATTTACCAATATATTTAATAAGATATAGTCTGCCCATTATTCCATTACCTATTACTTAAATTTCTTGATTCTTTATGTGTTTATTGATGCATTACCGAGTCATTCAATCAAATAATAGATTTACGTAATGGTCACTTTCGCGAAAAACGCAACATTATACCAGAAAATAATGTCAGACGTAAAAAACATTCCTTTCTCTGCAATAAATCGATTGTGACAAGTGAAATTAACGGAGAACAGAGCTTAGTATAATTTATGCATTTGTGAACACAACATCTCCCGCAGAGCGATGCACAATGTTATTAAGTAAATTCATAAGTGTTGCAGCCCTCATAGTGCTCGTATTCGCGGGTGATAGTGATGTCCCTCATGTGCGGTCCAAAAGAACTATTGGCGTCGTGTTGAGAAATGTGGGCGACTTATTCGGTTTCGATGTGTTCAAGAGGCCAAACGTGGCTGGTGTCGTCCCAGCAGCTGCGGGAACGCAGTCAGATAACGTGAGAAAGTCCTTTACGATTAACCTCAACTGGGACAAAAATCGAACACATGCAAATGTTCCCGCGCCTGCACCAGCTGCAGCTGCTGCCCCAGCTCCTGCTGCTGCTCCGGCTCCAGCCGCAGCCCCAGCTCCGGCTGCGCCAGCTGCTCCTGCCCGACCTGCTCGTCCTGCCAGACCAGGACCTGTTCCAGCTGCTGGCCCTGCTCCGCCTTCAGCTGCTGCACCACCAGTTCCAGCAGCTGCTCCAGCTCCTGCCCCAGCTGCTCCTCCAGCACCTGCTCCGGCTCCAGCTGCCGCTCCTGCTCCTAATCCGGTTCCTGCTGCAGCTGGACTTACGACAGCAGCTCCGCCTCCTCCGCGCAGACCGTCAGGACCACCGACGAAAGCCCAGCTATATGTAGAGTACGTAGACAATAATGGTAATGCTCGGGAGGCTCAGGAGAAAGAAGAAGAAGAAGAAGATGACGATGATAGTCCAAAACGTATCCAAATTGGTCTACCAGACTACTCAAGTATTGATTATAACGAGGTTAAAAGAGACTTAGCTAACCAAGGGAACAACGATTTCGATCATTCCAAAGAAAAATTCAAGCAGGAATTCAATAACTTTTGGGATGCTTCTCCATGGACTATAGAGCATGGTTATAAGTTTATTGTACCTCAAGGGCCGGATGCAATCGTAGAAGCCTTACCAAAGGGTGCAGCCAGTATTCAAGAATTCGATTTGCCTAAAAAGAACAGCGTCAACGTGAGAAGCCTGAAAATCGTGCACAACGTAAAGGTTTACCACCAACCTACAAAAACGGAAACTTATAACGACGTCGATAGTCAGAACTACAATGCACAAATTCCCCAACAACAATTACATATTGTAGATGAAGAGGGCGTGCGATATATCGTCAACCAAAATGGTAAGAAACAACCGATACCAAATAATATAAATGCTCAACTGTTAGAGTTCTATAAAAAAAAGTTTCAGGCTGACGCAGCCGCCCAGAAACAAGCAGCAAGACAAGGACAACAAAATGCAATCCAACCCAATGTAGAACTTACTACGTCTGCCCCAATTGTCTACACGACAGAACAGATCCCTGTAGTTTATGTGCCACCAGCGGTTATTAGAGAACACATAGATAATTTAAGTAAAGAAATTGCCAAACCACTTGTTTATCCAAACGAGCAGCCAGAAGTAACCAAGGAGCGTCACATTTACAAAGTAAACCATTATCGAAATGACGATACACCACAGAATCATTACAATAGTTACGATGAACAACCAGAAACTATCAAAGAACCTGAATATCTAAACATTAAAGAAAAAGTCGAAGCCGGCCCTCCTCAAAATTACGTCAAAATAAGCCCACATGCAAATTTAAATTCCTACATCGCTAACGCTCGACCTGGCCAGCTCGTTAAAATTAAAATCGTTGAACCCTCACATGGAGCACATGGAGATATTGATGTACATACTCACGGACTAGGTGACACTGAAGATGTTCATACAAATATTCAAAGGGAAAAGGAAAAGGTTATAGAAAACCATAAGAGAACAGAAGCACAACACTATAAGAAGACAGAGACACCTAAAGAGGAAACACCGAAACAAGAAACACCGAACTTCTTCCCAAGTTTTAATTATAAAGATTACGAAAAAATAGAATACCCAAGCTATGATGACACGAAAGATCAGGATTTTTTTCGGGGTTTTTCGGAGGAGGAGAAGAAGAATTTAGAAGACCATTACCATTTTTTTAACTCGGACCAAGATCCCCGGGGCCGAGATAAACATCTAGAAAGTAAAACTCCTAACGAAGATGTGAAAAAAGAAAACATTATCAAAAAAGCTGAAAGTTATGACAAAACTAAAGATGATGGCAAAACTGAAATTCATTCTCAAAAGATCCAAAATAAAGATACTGAAGAAGTGAACAAAAAGGAAAATGCTAAGGATGACGATAAAGAAACCGAGGTTGCACACAAATTTCATAAAGAAGACTCACACTCAGAAAAAATTAAAAAGCAAAACACTGAAAAAGATGAAGAAGATGAAAAACATCGTGAAAATATTAAAAATGAGACTGAGGCTGAAGAAGAGGATGATGAGGATGATGAAGAAGTACGCCCACTTGCCAAAAAAGAAAATGTAGTCGAACAAGAGAACGAAGATGAGGATGATGAAGAAGTACGTCCACTTGCCAAAAAAGAGAATGCAGTTGAACAGGAGGACAAAGATGAAGATGATGAAGAAGTACGTCCACTTACCAAAAAAGAAAATTTAGTTGAGGAGGACGATGAAGATGAAGATGATGATGAACAGAATGGACAACTTATAAAGTCACCGCAAAAAGAAGAAGTAAATGAGGAAGAAGATGAGGAGGATGAAGAAGAAGTTGAACAAGATCCGAAATTATCTGAAAATGAGAATTTAAAAGAAGAGGATGAGGAAGTTGAGGAAGACGAGGACGAAGAAGCTGAAAATCGATCAGAAGCAGTTGAAAAAGAAGATATAAAAGAAGAAGAGGATGAGGATGATGAAGAAGAGGTTGAAAACGAAGATCGGCCTGAAGCAATCCAAAATGAAAATGTAAAAGAAGAAGAAGACGACGAGGATGAAGAAGTTGAAAGCGAAGACCGACCAAAAGCTGTTGAAAAAGAAAATATAAACGAAGAGGAGGAAGAAGATGAAGATGAAATTGAAAATGATGATGATGAAACTAAGCAACGACCGAAGATAGCATATAACAACATAAAAGAAAAATTTGAAGTAGAAACTTTCGAACCAAAGAAAATTGAATCTGAACGTCAACAAGAAGCTAGCAATCAAAAGGTGGTAGAGCCTTCTACAGACAATGAAAACTTTATATCAGAAATAGACAGTTTTATAGATACTAACTTTAAAGATATTAGAAAGGGTTTTAATGATGATATTAGCGAAGAAACAAAAGAGGAACAAAGTGATAGCAAAAAAGTAATATCAGATAGATTAAATTCAATCGAAAAAGCACACGAAAAAGAATTTGATAGTCTTTTCTCACAATTGGGAGATGGAAAGGAATATGACGAATTTTACAAACAATTCAACAGAGAGAGTAAATTCATACCCTCAAAGAAAAATTTAATTGACTCAGAAACGAAAACTGTTCGATCAAAAGAAAAACAGCACTCTGACTCAACTATAGTTCAACCATTGTATTCTGGAGTGCTACACGCTCCAGCTGTACAAGAGTTGTTTATGTCTGACAAACCCCTGACGGTACCTTTCGACCACGATTACAGTGCTACTGAAACCAAGAGTCAGTCAACCCAACACAGAACAAAGAGAAATGTGCAAACATCGGAGGATGAAGAAGCGGAAACAGATATAGGTGAATTTAAAGACGAAAGCCAATATGTCCCAGATACATACAATACAAAATTTGATTATGAAACGCCCGAGCCAAAAATGCCAGATTTTGCTAAACTAGAGGCCAAGCAGTTTAAAGATGACGATACCTTGTCCCCTAATGCTTACGTGACCAAAAAGGAGGATGGACAGAAAACAACATGGATCAATATCGAAGTTCCAGTTACCTATATTACCGACGTTAGGACGTAATAATAAATTGAATTCAAACTTTTGATAAATGACATCAAATGAGAGGAAAAGGATCTCAAAATTTAGTCTTGTTTTAGTAAATTATTTACGGCCTTTAAAGGCGTACTTTTGGATTGCTTACATTTGTGTGTCTTTTATTAACAGAATAACTAACATGTAATAGTTTTTAAGCTAGACAATTTTAAATATTTTTAAGTAATTGTTTTTGTTGATAATTTTATTTTTGTTTAAATTGCTTGTGTCACATAACGGAACAAATGAAGGATTGCATTTTGTTGAACTCTTACTGTAAAAATAAACCTGTTTTTATATTCGTTTCATTTTTTTTTACCATTTCCAACTAGGAATGCCACCACACATTTTAAAAAATTTTAACTTGCAAACAGTAACAATACTGAAAATTTATTTCTACATAAATACAAAGGTACACATATGCTTGGAAATTTTCTTGATAAAAAGTTAAAATGTATTGAACAATATAGTTTTAATTTTGTATTAAAGGCTAACGTAACATATTAATCGTCAATATTGTCAAAACGTTGATGAATCAAAAGTTATGTTAACAGATTTTGAAAAAAAAAATTGTTTTCTAATCTTATTACTTATTGTTTTATTAAATTAAAATATATTATTATAAGATTACATATGACATTTTACTTTATTGGAAAAAATATTTTAACATCAAAAAATTAATTTAATTTAAAGAGACAAAAAATATATAAATAAGCTTATTTCTAATGTTCTTTATCATACTTTTTAAAAGGTTTAATACACAAAATGTTAGAGGTATGATTACATAATTTTAACAGATGTTGGTATATATACATCAAATGTAATAAAAAAAAACATATAAATATTTTCGAGAAAAAAATTATCAGAATATCCGATTTGATATGTAAAAGTTCACTTAATTTAGGAATATCTCCACAATTTTTTTCATAAAATGCAATGTTTACTATTTCTATGAATTTACATTTAGTACAATTTTATTTTAATCAATAATAAAGTTGATATAGCACAATATGAATGTTATGAAATTTTACTGATTGAGAATAAAATATATTCAACTAAAACCTCCTAAAATAAGTTTTATTTATTTTGATGTATACTATTTCCCGTTTACATTATGGCACTAACGCTAACACCCTGTATTTAAATGCATTTCGTAATTATTTTCGAACACAATACTAAACTTGGTAACAAATATTAAAATAATGAATAATAAACAAAATAATATTGTTTGTACATTATAATTTCATTATATATGTGGTAACATATATGCATATAGTTATACAGAGTGTAATAAAAAATCACCTCAAAACTCAAAGTTGGGAGGAGTATACTTATGGCACAGAACAAAAAAAACAGTTTATATAAACACATGCTTGGTTATTGAAACAACCAAAATTTAAAAAATTACCACTACCAGGTTATGTACAAGCTTATTTCTATTGTGGTTGAATTTGTCGTGTTCCCACTGCCAAAAAAGTGAAGTTAGATTTTTATAGAGTGAGGAAATTAGATTATTTTCTTTAGATAATTATTGAATAGAGCTTTGTCTGTGGAATTGTTCATTAGCATACCTAGATGTTTGGTATCAGAGAACATACATATAACTTCATTGACAGGAATTGTAGGAGATTTGATTTATATTAGCTTAAAATACCTTTCTAAAACAGTAAAAAAATGTTACAAAAGCTAATAATAAGGAATATATGGGTAGATATTGTGGGTGTAATTCAACGCAGGTTGGGGTTTTTGTCCACTGTGTAGTTAGTTTCACACAATATTATTAATACCTAAAAATATATAAAAACTTCAAAAACTTTAAAACTCCTGTATACGTTTTGCTACCTTAACAAATAGAAGAGATCATATCACACCGGTCTTACATAAATATAAAATTTTGAATATGAAAAAGAGGTCTGTATTACATTTTTGTTGTATGGTTCACTCTGTTCTAATAAATGACTCTCCCATATATCTGCGATAAAAAATTGTGTTTAGGTCGGACGTACACGAAAATAATCTCAGGCATATAAATATGTACCTAGACATAAGTCTAAACGTTTCGAGTCGGCATTCTGTTACAGCGCAGCACGGTATTACAATAAACTACCTGCAGATCTTAAATTATTGAAGTATGATCTTTTTAAAAGAAACCTCAAGAATTTACTTCTAGAAGATAAGTTAGAAATCTAATAGGTGAAATGTGAGTTTTACTTACTGTTTTTGATTTGTTATTAAAATTAGTTTAGTAAAAGAAGTGTGAGTGTACTTGCATGATGCAATCTTAATGTTACTTATGTTGTTTGTCTATTGCTATTGTTTTGTATTATTACTTTATTATCATTGTATGTTTATATATTATTTGTAAAAAGCTGGTTTGAGTTAATAGCAGCGTATCCTCGCTGAAATCCCGCCAGGGTAAATAAAGACATTTATTATTATTATTAAATTGGCTTATGCTACAAATTGGAAACAAAGTCAGTTTAGAAATATGTCAGAAATTTGATATTGTTTTACTGCCAAAGAAATTGGTTTTGGTGTCGTAATAATGAAGCCTACATTCCAAGAATACATTAATATGCATTAATTTATGTTAGTTATTATTTATTTGTAATTTATTGTGTAGGGGAGGAAGTTTCAAATTTTGAAAATATGTTGTAGATATCACTTCATATTAACGATATTGTTGTATTTTATGTTAATTTTTTTCTTGTTTTTTTTTTTGCTGTAGACGCTCCTAGTTTGACGGTGCTTTTTTGTTACACCCTGTATATAACACATATATGTGCGGTACATAATAAAATTTATAATGTAAAAAAATCAGATAAATTATAAAGTTTTTTTTAAGTTTCGTCAAAATATGACTCGAGCTTATCTTGACATCACTGGGCAAATTTTAAATTCTTAGACCTAACGAATCTGAACGAGAACGAAAGTGAGTATTTAATAAAGGATATAGGTGTGAATATAATATTTATGCCTAGTATTTGTCATGTACAAATTCTTATAAACAGAAAAGATAGTGTTTATATTTATATTTGTCTAAAAAGATCACAGCACGGATGTGTATTAGGTACGTGCGGCACGTGCCCCAAACTTAGATGTTTATCAATTCTGATTTCCAAAAAACTAGTAATACTAGGTACACCTACATGTTGTATATACACACAACGTCAAAAGTCTTGGACCCCCGTATATAAAATGATTCGATTAACCTAGTAGTTTTTCTTAATGTGGTAAAAAAATGTATGTACTTAGAGAACAAAAAACACAATAATATTATTAATGTTTTTACAAATCTAATCAGTTTGGCAGTGTATTCAGCCAATACTCGCGTCAAATTAGCATGAAAAATGTGAAAATAAACAACTTTTTGCGGAGAAGTCCGATTGAGATGCGGTTTTCTGCAAAATGTTCAGGGAATTTTTTATAACAAAAGGTACATCTAACCTCTGTACGCTCGCAAATTTTTAATTGTTTATTTAACAAATGACCCATTTTTGTTGAACATATTGCAAATGTCACACACGATTCAACGAAAATGTCTGAAAAATATTCTCTCGGGGGTTTTCGAGATCCCTCTTTATCACTTTGGTGTTAGCTTTATTATTTATTGCTAAATTGTTGTAACTGGGCTAATTAACAAATTAAAAACTCCACCCCCGAAATCACTAGAGAACCGGAATTTTTTCCAGGATTTCTGGCTTATTAAGGCAAACCATCGGCACAAGATTTTTGCAAATATAATTGTTTATTGTTCGATTGTTGCTACCTTTCGTTATAAAAAATTCGCTGAACATTTTGCAGAAAACCGCATCTCAATCGGACCTCTCCGCAAAAAGTTACAAGTGAAATGCTAATTTGACGCGAATAGAAGTGTTCCTTTGAATTTTGTACATTATAATATCAGGACGTGAAAGAGTAACCGCAAAATCCGCCCGTTTTTGCGTAATGTGTAGCAAGAACGGGGAAGGTTGGACAGAGGTCTCCGTGGGCTTAAATTGATCGTCATGAAAAATCTAGGTGAGCATAATTCGATTTTTCCAATATTTGCCCGACTTACCCCTACCCTTACTCCTACTATCAGAATCCGACAGAAGAACGAATTATGGGGGCATGTATTTCATATCATTTGGAGTTATAACCATTTTTGGAAGAACATCCCTGATCTCTTCCTTGCCATTCACGTTCCCGCCAATTTTTACCAAGAATTGATCCACCCCTTAAGTAGGGGTAAGTCGGACAAATATTGGAAAAATCGAACTATGCTGACCTAGATTTTTCATGACGATCAGTTTAAGCCCACGGAGACCTTTGGACGACCTTCCGCGTTCTTGCTACACACTACGCAAGAACGGGCGAAAAAATGGGTTTTTTTTGCGGTTACTCTTTCTGCGTTTACCCGAGCAAGAATGACGGCTTTACATGATGCAGGACATTCTAATCATCAGATATCGAACATGTTGGGCATTCCTAGACCATCTGTTGTACGAATAGTACACGGATATGAAGAATTTGATACAGTGGAAAACAGACCACGTGGTGGACGTCCTCGAGTATCTAATGAAAGGAAGGATTGATATTTGGTGCAATATGCCCGTAGACGCCGCACATCTTCAGCTTCAGCTCTCAGGGTCCACTTTCAAGGTACATTTCGCCGTGTTATATCGACACCTACTATTCGAAGACGACTCCAGAACGCAAATTTACGTGCTAGAAAACCATCGTGCTGTCCGTCTCCAATGGGCGCAAGAGCATAGAGGTTGACTTTTACGCAAGTGACGGTGGGTCTTAAAAAATTTAAATTGCTGAAACTTCTGCTCCATTGCAGATAAATTAGCATATTTGTATATATTTTTTAATAAAATTTGTTGCTCTATAACATTTGCTTATGGAACTTTTGTGTAAAACCAACGGTCGAGGAGTTACCAGGAGAATTATAGCGAAAAGCGTGTTAATTTTTTTTAATTACTTATGTGAGAGGCGATATCTCCGAAACGGTACATCGTAGTAAAAAAATGTATAAAACTAATCTTATAGAAAATTTTATAGTCTCTCTCATTTTTATGTAAAGAATTTTTCGATTCAACGCGCCGTTTTCGAGGAATAAGCGAAAAACCAAAAAAGGGTACCTTTCAACCCCCCTCCCCCCATGAAGCGGACGAGCTACGGGACTTATGTTTACTTCCTAACTACCCTCAACTCATTCCTGCACCTGGTTGACATTTTTGTGCTTTTATTGTTCTGCTTCATTCGAATAGGCCTAATATAATTATATAATATGGCGAATGCGCCAATGTTAACAGTTTCAAAACTCGATAATATTGACTAAAGTTACAACGGATAGCTGATAACGCAGATCTACAAAAAATGTAAGATCTTTTATATGTTCTGTGTGTCAAACTAATCATACGGCATGATGATTACCTACATGCACGATAGTCATGACTGGCATCAGTCGTTTCGGCACGAACAGTAAATAATTACTGTTCATTCAATTAAATATATAATTTAATTAATACATATTTAATTTATTTAATATAGGTCACAATTTAACAAAATATTTCTCGTTTCCTATATTAATATTTATTAAAATGGGAATAAGAAATGCTTAGGTCCATTATACATTTCACATGACAAATCAAAATTATTATTATAAATACATATTGAATTAAAAAGATGTAATAATTCTTGTTTTTAAATTGCTTGTTTAAATAAACAAAAATTGTAATTTAAATGAAAACAGGATTTTTTAAATAAACAAAATAATTTTGTTTAATTTTAAAATATAACCAATCATGAAAGAGCGAGCACGCCGCTCATTGGTGCACCTTCAGTGAAAGTTTTTAGTCTTTTCTTTGCAAATATCATGTTGCTTATTATCATTAAAAAAAAGCTTTTCATCATGTCGCGTTATGCAATCATTTTCGTACATAAAATTCGCACAATTATGTAGTATTTTTAATTTTTTTTTTTATTTTTTAGTATACGTTATTGAATTACCTACTATTATTCAAAACTTACTGTTAATATTATTATTATAGAAATGTTTGCAATTTCGAAGGAACAAATTATTTAGATATGATTTTTTATTTATATGCACAAATAAATTGATTTAAAAGTACAATTGTGCAATGTTCACATAGGTACTATTTTTGACATCAGTAAATATTATTTTATTGAGTAGCTACTGATCACTCGATGTATATACTTACATCTCGCGCATTCTTGTCCATCCGTCAGTTATGACACAGGTGAACATCAGCCAATCCAACAGTTAGCTATTAGCTAACAAGATCGAAACCGATAAATGTTTTCCAGGATGTAGGGAACAGTCTAGTATTTCTATAGTGCATAAATTACGTTTAGCTTTAGCATCGTCGGCTAAATCGTAGCAGCCGTATTTTTTCAAGTCTGTTCCTTTGCCCGTTTGCAGTAACTCACCGCGCGTGGCAGCACACTACACCACAAATGACGTAGTCGGACATAGTCGTGAATTGTTTCATAGAAATTGTGACAATAGGCAAATATCTTATGTGTACGTTTCTGTATAGTATAGTGTTTTATAGTGAAGATGCAGGAATAGCAGTCCATTATTATTACGTATGCACCCAATTTTGTAAAAAATGTTTAGACACGAAAGCTTTGTGTGACGTATTAGAACAGTATCAGTGCCGCGTATTTTAATGTTTTAACAAAGTAAATAAAAAATACGTACATTTTTGCAAACCAAGTTAAATAGGTAGCGTTCTATTAAAAGATAAGCTATAGTGTATGTTTTCAAATATTAACGTTGGTGTCGTCACACTACAGCACATTACAGAATACTATATTGAAATTCAGGTGATTCGACCATAGATTTATTTATTAGTCTATGAATTCGACAGACAAATATTCCAAAGGCAACGCGATTTAGCAGACGATGGTTTTAGTGAGGTGGTAATCTTACCACAGGTATGATGATGTGACGTGATACACAAGATAAAACCAAATACCTATAATCTCGATGAAAGAAAAATAAATTCCTATGTGGTACTTACCACATCAGAATCAACTAATCTTCAAACGAATATTACTCCGTTCAACATATTTCTGTGGCTAAATGTATTTTAAAATATTTATCATACTTGACAAAAATTTTTCCAATAATAACTTGAAAGACGTTAGTAGAAAACTTACTGATTTTAGTTCTTATATCAATCTATTTTTGTAACACATGCCTAAAATATTGTTGCTATTTCACTTGACTTTTACTAATAACATTCATGGCAAAAAAGAGAATTATACTTTTTTCAGTTTCAATGAATTTAAAAAAATGGGTAAATAAATAATTGAAGGTTTGTTTTCATTATAATTATTTATTTATTTATATTTTTCTACATTCATATACTATGATAAATACAAATTTTATATGCCCATTTAAAATGAACTTAATAAATAATCATGAAAAATTGAAAAAAAATTTATTATTATTAATATTGAATGGAAATTATTATTATTAGTATTAGTAAATGATTGTAAATTATAGAAAAATTAGCATGATTATTTAAAATATAGAGACCAAAGAATACAATTTCAAATTATTAATAGAAAAACATGAAAAGTTAAATAGTTAATAGATCAATTAGGTGTAGTAAAATTACATAGAGTTTAAAAATAATAAAAAATAATTAAATCATTTTCTGAAAGTGAAACCAATATTATGATACACATTGTATAATTTAGTTATAGAATTAATAATTAAGGTTAGTAAATAGTAGCATTACTTGAGTGAATTTAATAAACAAAAATGCAAAGATATCAGCGACACAAAAATAATAATACAAAAATCGAGAAGGTAGTTTGTGGTAACGAAGGATATGAACAAATAAGTTTGTTTATGGTGAGGCACAGGGAAGCCTGGTGGAGCATCCTACGACGCTGTAAAGTTTAAAATACCAAATTAAAGAATGTAAACAATGTCGTAGCTCCAAAAGCAAACTATATAACAGAAACGAACCAGGTAAATGTTAACAGCTGTCAAAAATTCCAATGGCAAGAAGCACCGAAGCACATGTGTGTGAAGTTAGAAACGTTTTTGTTCAGAAACGTTTCTGGCAATCTCGGTCACGGTGTCATTTAGGTGGAGTGGCAAGAGCGCAATTTCAGGAATAAACCTTTTACGCTACCCATAACTATAGGAACATACTACAACACTATTACTTAAATTTTTCACAGAATATGTAAAAATACATGCCTTTTCGATCCTCGCTATTAGCGTAACTTCAGAAACAAATTTTCGGTCATGTCATGTCATGTAATAATTTTGTTCTCAAAAACTATGTCGGATTTTTGGAAAAAAACTAATAGCAAGGATCGAAAGGACATGTATTACATATTCTGCCAGAATTTCAAGTGGCACACTTTATAGTTTTTGAGAAAAAAATCATTTATTACGGAGCGAAAATTCGTTTCTGAAGTTAAGCGTACGCGTTTTTGAAAAAAACTAATAGCAAGGGTCGAAAGGACTTGTCTTTTTACATATTCTGTGAAAAATTCAAGGTGGCACACTTTATAGTTTTTGAGAAATAAGTTATTTGTTATGGAGCGAAAATTCGTTTCTGAAGTTAATCGTAAATTCTACGTCTCCTACGGGTATTTGAAAAAACTAATAGCAAGGATCGAAAGGACATGTCTTTTTACATATTTTGTGAAAATTTCAATGTGGCACTCTATAGTTTTTGAAAAAAAAATTATTTATTATGGAGCCAAAATTCATTTTTGAAGTTAAGCCTAAATTCGATGTCTCGTACAGGTTTTTGAAAAAAGTTAATAACAAGGATGTCTTTTTATATATTCTGTAAAAACTTCAAGGTGGCACATTCTATAGGTTTTGAGAAAAAAAAATTATTATGGAGCGAAAATTCGTTTCTGAAGTTAAGCGTAAATTATACGTCTCGTACGTGTTTTTGAAAAAACTAATAGCAAGGATCGAAAGGACTTGTTTTTTTTTCATACTCTGTGAAAAAAATCAAGGTGGCACACTTTACAGTTTGAAGAAAAAAAATATTTATTATGTAGCGACAATTCGTTCCTGAAGCTAAGCCTAAATTCCACGCCTCGGAATTTTTTTCTAAATAACTAACTGCAAAAATCGAAAGGGCACGTCCTTTTACATGTTTTCTTAAAAATTGAAGGTGGCACACTCTATAGTTCTTGAGAAATAAATTATTACATAATGGACTGAAAATTAGTTTCTGAAGTTAAGCTAATAGCAATGATTGGAAAGGCATGTACTTTTTTATATTCTGTGAAAAAATTAAAAAGCAATAGTGTTGTAGTATTTCCTTAAATTGAACACTTGCCGCTCCATCTAAATGAAACCGTGGCCGCGATTACCGGAAACATTTCTAAACGAAAACGTTTCTAACTTCACACACATCCGAAGCACCGAAACCTTCAATAGGCGAATAAGAGGTATTCTAAACTGGAGCCAATCTAAGAAATTCACATAGGAAAACGGGAGAATGCAGTTGGGTCATATTGTAAAAGTTCTATGCAGAATATTCCAGGAGAATGTGAGAATGAGACTTTAAAATTTATAAAAATACTCAGAGAAGAACTTGCTATAATTTGATTGTGGGAAAAATTTGGAATTAATTGGGTCAATATCATAAGTGTATTTAGATATAAATATAGAATAGCTCATTTAGCATTGACGCCCACTTTGGAAGCATAGGGTAGAGTAAGGAAATTAGCATTTTTGGAAAATGATTAAAAAATATAAAAAAAATTGTAATACTTACCCATTTCATCAATTTAATTTAAAATCATTTTTTAATTTAACATAACCCACTAAACCGCCCTTGATGGTAAGAGGTCTTGTTCTAATAAAATCAGTATCTAATAATAATTTCAATTATAAATTCTCTTTTAAGATAGTTCCATATTTAATATTATAAACTCTATTTATCTATGTGCAATAATAATAATAATAATTGGTGCCTAACTAATCGAAGTATTTAGATTTACTAAGGTAAGTGCAAACAATTCAAACATCTAAACACATTTGCTACCCGTGGCCAAAAATACAAATTTTACTAAAATAAAACATTAACAAAATTATAAATAGCAAATTCAAATTATAATACATTATAGATATTTAATATACTTATAAAGTACATTTTTATATACCTTGTTTATGGATCCACTACATGTTTTATATATTTGAACGTAACCGGTTAAAAAATAGAAGTATCTTGTATCCAGTACTAGCAACCTGAAAAATGTACAATTTCTTTCACTAACACTTTTAAGAGATTATCAAAGTATACACTAGTTTTCAGTTAGAAAAATAGTAGGTATATTCTTTCGGACAGTGATGGGTAAACAAAGGATAATGAATTTTTTATGTAAAAAATATTCGCGTTATATTCGGAAAAATTATAGGTTACATAATTTTTTAATAAAGGTATCTAACTCGCATCGTTTTCAAAAAAAAAATATGTATATTAAATACATACAGTGTGTTCACAAATTACTGCCAGGGAGGCTTTCTTTATTGTTTGTTTTATTTGCATTAATATTTTATTTTTAAGTAATACATTTTGAAAACGAATTAAAATACTATTTTAAGTGTTTACTGCTACATATACAGGGTGATTCAGTCATAATATCATTAATTTTAGCCACGTATTCGGAAGGCCCAATAAAGACAGAAAATCGGGAAAAAAATGTTTACTCGATTTTTCAAAAAATAAACAAATGACCCTATAACAATCAGTTATAGAATATTAGAATATTTATCAAAATCTATATTTATGTATGGCAATTCGATTATTTTGGTAAGTAAACATTTTTAAGAAGCATGTTTTTTCTCAAAAAAAAGAAAAATCAGGAATAAAAAGTTTCTCCTTTCTGAGCAACAATCTATAGAGACACTGTATACAAAACGATAATTAAAAAACGCTACAAACAGATAAATACATACAATATTTTAAATATACTGAGTATTTAACAAATGACAAGTTGGCTTAGTTATTCTTCGATAATTTGTATACTTACTTTAATAAGCAAGACTGAATTGATATTCACCAGATTGTAAGCGGATAATCTCAGGGGATTTTTGGCATTTATTAAAAATATGAGAAATATCTTCCTGTTGCTTGTATTCCAAACAATCCAAGAACACTGAATTAGAGCAAAAACTATTTTTTCTGTCTAAAAATAGAAATATAATTGCATGGATAACCTGTGTACGAATTTAAGTACCTACCTACTACCGTTGAGTGAAGAAATACTATTTCTTCCCTCCAACGTTACTACGTTGACTATACCCAAGATCCCTAAACAGAGGAGGTTGCATACAAATTCGTGATTCTCTTCACTCCGTCCGCCTACAAACAATGACTCAGTGGTAATTGCTAAAAAATTTGGTTTTTATTTGTATTTTAGAAGTATTCCTGTGCCCAGTGCTATTATTTTTGTGTTATTGGAATTATTTTCGTGTTTTGGCGTAATAATTGTTATTCTGGTATTTATTACCGATACGTTTGGATATGAACGCAGATGTTTTCGAAGAGTATTTTACACAGATGTTGGATCTTATACCTCCGGGGACTGTAATTGTCATGGATAATGCCAGTTACCATTCACGGCAGACCGAGCGGACGCCTACGACTGCTTGGAGAAAAGCCAATATAATTCAAGGGTTATCCGGAAAAACATTTCTTTTGAAACAAATATGGTGAAAAAGGAAACTTTTGACACTTGTCAATCTTAATATAAAGATCAGAAAAAATATGTTATCGATGAAGTGGCAACAAATCGCCAAATAACGGTAATACGGTTACCACCTTACCACTGTGAACTTAACCCATTCGAATTAGTTTGGGTGCAGGTAAAAGGAGATGTAGCGCGAAATAATACGACGTTTAAATTAAGTGACGTGAAAATTTTGTTAAAAAATTCCTTGGAACGAGTAACTGCAGATAACTGGCAGAGATGTATACATCATGTACAAAAAGAAGAGGAGAAAATGTGGGAAATGTGTGTTACTGTGAAACCTATCGTTATCAATCTAAGAGACGAAATTAATTCATCAGAATATTCAGAGGATGAATTTTAATATACCTACTTTTTTATTTTCTTTATTGTACATTTATACAACACTACATTTACTCACCATAATTTGAATTTTCAAAATACATATATTTTTGTGTGGAATAAAATAATAATACTGAATAATTTTATTTGAATTACTAAAAACCGTCTTAATCCGGTTATGATGCTTAAAGTAGCCTCATGTTTTGAAATGCTGTTTTTATATTGTTTATTTATAAGAAAAATGGACCGAGAAGTTGAAGCGGCATAGACAAAGACGAATTGTCGGGGATTAAATTTTAGCTACCTGCTTCAATTTAGTACAACCCGGTCATACAAATTTTTTTAAAAGTACACCTCATTTATACCGATAATATATAATATAAAAATATTGAATATAAGCACCAGTACTACATTTATTTACGATTTGCATACATAATAAGTTTTTATTACTCTCTTTCATTTTTGAACAGACTATAATTGTTCTGCCTCGATGAACTAGATAATTTTTTTAGAGGTATAACATATATATGTTCATTCTCGTATCTAGGTACATCGTGCTTCCCTAGTAAAAATAACTTGCCCTTGCTGGAAGTAAGTCGGAAAGTTATGATCTGTAAGGTAAACTCCTTGTAACCGAAATCTTGAGTTATATTTTGTAGCAGCAGCGAAAACACTTCACATACCTAACTAGTTAATTACAGGTTACAGAATAATCTGTGATTCTTTGTTATACGTTCTAAACTGTTAATAATGTGGGGTAGTGTGATTTCAATAAGGACAGTGTATTGTGTACTAATATTTATTATTGCTTGCGGTTGGTTAGCACCCACAATGTTATACAATGAGTCGATGTTTATGACTAGTTACAAATTTGTGAATTCTCATCCATCTAAATACTGCAATGCAGGCGAAAGTCTGTAGGCAACCTCCTCTGTTTAGAGATCTTGGGCTATACCTAGATGATGCTTCATAAGGAATCGACCACCTAGTTAAAACGTTAATAATACACCGTCAGTGTACCATAATAATAGTATTTTTGAGAGTGCCAAATTTAAACATCAATTTTTAGATCTTAAGATATTAGTGCGTTAGAGAAGTAACGCATAAATTCAATATTTTTTAATAGGAACCATTCTCAGACAGGTCAATGACGACATCGATATATATTTTTTAAATATAGCAACGATATATTTTTCTGATAGAGTTTTGTAGATAAATTTTCTCCGAGTTCGGTAATATAGCATACTTTATAATTTTAGAGACAGGTTTAAACAAATCATTACAAGTTTAATGATGATACCTCTACGGGTACACCAATATTCTCCATTAATGATTAGATGGAATATGTTATGGCTTGCTTGAAACAAAAGATTAAAGTGGCAATAAATAATGTTGTTGCTGTTAAAAGTGCTGTTAATCATTAAAAGTGAAAATGTTATTCGAAAAAGAAAGAATTGAAATATTAATTATGATAGACTGTGTTTTTTTAAGTTGTTTATTGTTTACTTTATTTTTGTTATTTCGTATTAAATGTGTTTAAGGATAATATTGAATCTTCCAATTGTTATTTTTAATGCACCTACAAGATTCTAACCAAAAAATATATTGTTATTATTTAAAAAATTATCGGTGACGCCATATCGGGAATGCCTGTAGCGCCATCTCATTGTATATTATATCAAAATAAAAAAGGAATGAATGAATTTAAAAATAAAAATCGACCTGTCCCAGGATTTTAGACAAAAACGTCACTCTTAAGAAATATTGAATTTATGCTTTATTTTTCTAACGCACTGTATACAGGGTGTCCGGGAAAATGAGGGAAATGTCTCGGATGCAGATAGAAGATAAGATATAATTTTTTTTCCTACAGGCCCTCCCTACGGAGATATGTGTCCCTGAAAGACGCCGTTGGAAATCGGTTTTTCTTGAATAACTTTTAAAGTACTGAATACAATTTAATAAAAATTTAATGTGATGGAGTAGTATGGATGGAGTAGTAAGGACCTCTTTAAATAGTGACCTTCAAACATTGTTACAGGCCATTTTCATAGTTAATTAAATAATTGCCAAAAATAAAATTAGTACTCTCAGAGATACGAGTTATTGAAGAATAATAAAATATACATATGTATTGTAGGAAAGTATTTATAATCTTCAACATGTACACTATCTATTAATTACCATTAAAAATGCAACTACTGAAACGTATCACCTGGTAGATCTGAAACAACAAAAGAACTACATTATTATTTAAACGGAAAACATAGAAAATCCGAATACTCACCTTCTATTTCATTACTTAATTCCATAAGGACTGTTCGAGTAGAGTTGCAGCCACAAATATTTCAAATTGTTTATTAGTAATACTTTCAAAGAACTGAATCAAAACAATTAACAAATTAAAAACATGCATTATCACAGGCGATATTAATTACGGATAATAGAATTATTATACCAATTTATAAAACCAATCTGACTTACCTCAATATTGTTGTTAGCCTATATTTATTCAGTTGCATTATTGTTTATGTTTACATGTTTAGTCCGCCTCTTCTTTAGGGAATTTTTATTCAATTAGTACCGTAGTGAAGAGTGTAGCAATTTACCAAGTTCTAAATTTGACTGTCCTTGTCGTCAGCTTTTTTTATTCACTCGACGAAATAAGATTAGGCACATTTCATAGCAGTGAAGACTGAAGTCTCACTTTTTGCGAGTAGGGATCATCATCGGATTGCATTCTGCTAGGCTAGTCAAATTATATCTGAATTATTGGAATATAGTTTCTTTTGTTATGATATTTCAAGTTTCAGGAGAAGGTATAAATTAAGTGGCACATTTAGCGTTACTTTCCGCTTATAAACAAATAAAATGGTCTGATTCGATCTTTGCTGTCGTTTCTTTTCCGCTGTCATTTTTGTTTGGCGCGAAACTGTGGAAAGAGTAGATATTTTTTTGTTGAAAAACAAGGGAATCGAGGAGATGGATGCTAGGTGTCTGAGGTGTTGATTGTATTTCCAAAAATTATGTAGTTGCTTTTCCTGAGGAGATATTTTGGAAATATTGTGTATAGTGTAGTGGAATGTATTTCGCCTACACTTGACCAGATTTATAGGATTTTCTGCGGTACTTCTAGAACCTTGGCAAGTAACAAAGTTTCATAATCTTCGTCTTTTTGTTTGGTTACAAGAAGCCCAATTAACAGTCCAAGTTATTTATTATTTTCTCATTTTCTTGTGGGGCTTAAATTGCAAAAGTAAACCGACTTTCTAATTAAACCGTGATATACAGCGTATTATGGCAATATCTCTCCTTTTTAGGGCTTTTTGTTTTTTGAGGCTTTTTGTCTATTTCATTTATTTCTTTTGGTGCTGGTGAGTCCTTTTGAGTTCTCTCCGGCAAGGAGGGCAAAGTATCCTGTAAAAGTCTGAAGACTGTGGCTGTCTTCGTTGATCGCTCCCTTTTTCCAGCCACGTGCCAAGCAATTGCTGGTCAGTGGTCAGGCCGGAAGTCTCAGAATATCGCCATTTTGAAGTACCACCCCACCACGTCCAATTTTAGAGAAGATAGGAAATTCTTCACCAACTGCCATAACGACAGCTATAATTGACTTCCAAAAATCTAGAGAGTGGCTAATCGCTAGCTTGTAGACAAGCGCGACGGGCGAAGCGTGCGAGGAGCAACATTTCATAGACGTACTAAATTTGAATGCGATAAGATATAAAAAATATACAAAAATGACAAAAATAATTGCATTACATAACATACATTATTTTTAGAGTAGAAACAGTGATATAACAGTTTTTACCAATTTCGAGGCGTTAGATAATAAAAATAATAAGAATTATTTCAAAATTTAAAGTTTTTATCTTGTATTAACAATTAACCAAGGTCGAAAATAATAGAGAGTGCCTAATTCATAACACAGAGATGAGTACGGAAGATACGGGTGGCATGATTACCCAAGTGTGTCACTTGAGAAGAGTTAAAGCACACAAAATTATCAAAAATAAGATGACGTTGGCTGAACCTAGCACATTAACAATTTACTTTAAATGTGCCACCTGTGTCGTCCTCTCTACAAATTAAAATGCCGTCCTTTTGGACGGTGATTGCCCACTTACACCTGATGCGCACTCCGCGGATATCATACTTAAGTCTTGTCCTCATGAACGCGAAATTCACGAATTTTGCAACTTCTGTTTTAATTATTTTTGGCGGGAAAATATCAACTTTTGACAATTGCAATTTGCGAGACTGTCAAACACTACAAATATTATTGCCCCTTTCATTATTATGTGGTGTTAATAAATTTGTTTTGAAGTTCTGATAATCTACTTGGCACTTTCATGATGGAAATGATGGAAAATGTTATGGGTATTTGACAAAATTTGTTACAAATAGAGATTTTTCCACCATTAAATAAATCGCGCAAGTATTTGTGAATTCCGCATTCAAAAGGACAAAGGCTTTAGAATACATACACACTATTTACTATTGGTTACTAGCACTGTCACTAGAACGGTCACACATTAACACTTATTATATCATATCGTACCGCTTTCCGTATGACCTTCATACGTCCATGTTTCGTGTAAGGTATAGCGATAGAATTTTTTTTGTCGAAAACTCATTTTAAAAATACAATCTTCCTTCCACGAGTTTCCATCACTTTCCATCATTTATAAAGCCTAATAACAATAAATATTATCATATATATATTTAGTAACCAAATTATTAACATGCGAATCAAATAGTAACTTCAAAAATTTCACCTAGATCCTTAATTTCTTAAACTCTTATCTTTCTTATCACTGACATATTGGTTATTAATTTACCGATTTTTGGATTTCGTTTTGAATTTAATTGTAAATTAATTCGAAATGTGGAATACACGTTATATCACGACAAGTTTCCTAATCGTGCTTTGCTAAACCAGAAGACATTTCAACGAGTTGACCAACGTCTAAGGAATAATGGTGGGCGATTCCAGTTAATAAGATAATAAATATTATTGACTTATTCGTAATTATAGGAAAATATTTTAATTGCTGTAGAAATCCGCCGAAACATGTACTTCGTACACGATAGGGCACCACCTCTTTCAGCGTTGTTGTGCGAGAGCACCTGAATAGTAGGGAGGACCTATTGCCTGACCTCCTCTATCTCCCGACCTAACGCCGTTGGATTTTTATCTTTGGGGACACCTCAGACAATTGTATTCCATTCCGGTCGACGCAATCACGTTTCATTCTGATGTAATAAGGAACAATGCTGGGTTATTGTGGGGGTAAAGCAGTCATCACTTCGTCGTGACCGCGAGTGTATCAGACTTCATGGAGCTCATGTTGAACCCTCTTGTGAAGTTCTTCAGTAATTTCGTTAAGGTGCCTTCTGGGACACCACTTTTAAATATTATATTTTTTTCGGATTAGACATCTTCAAATTAAACGTTCTTGTTGCTTGAATAACTTTCGTATCGCACTTTGTTGTCGAGAAAAAAAATAGAAATCATGGCCCTTTTTATTAAAAATAAAACATGAATTTGTTTATTATTCTTTTTCTCGTAAACGGTTCATTTTCTCGACAATAAACAAGAGTACCTTTTTTTAGTCTATGGTTGAATTTATCCAGATTTATTATTTTAATGTCTTTATCATACAGGGTGTTAAAAATTTAGGCAAGTTTCAAAGCTTAGCCCGCTACTGATACACTAAAGAAGGTAATTATATTTCAAGTACACTTTTTTAAGAGGTTGTCATAGCATGAATTTCATATAAATTTAAAATAATAAAATAATTAATCATTACAAATTTCTTGCTAAAAGTACTATGTTATTGTTATTTTTCCTATTAGCTAACTATTTTTGTAATATTAGGTGATAAAATGAAAATCACACACCTATCGAGATGTTATGATTGGCATCTTATTATGTTATTTGTAATATATTGGCATATCAGTTATATTAATTATATCGTATTGAGCTAGGTTAGCCGTGTTTACATATTTGAATTTGGTCGGCAAATTCTCAATAAAACTAGACATTTTAATACAGTTTCTTGCTATTACTGATAACCGTCGCACATTAGCGCGACATGTGTTTATGAAATTCATTTCCTTAGTTGTAAAGCTGTATTTTGTTTAACAAACAATTTTCCCGAATATGCATTTTAGTCCTCTTCTGATCGCAACATTGAGCATAAATCATAGTGTCTCTGTATGAATTATAATCCTATTTCCTATTCCAAATGTACGTCTCTGGGTCTAGTATTTCTACTACCTATCTTTCTAGATTGTTCCATTTTAGTAATTTTTAATTTTATTTTGTTGGACACTCTGGGAAATACTGTCAAATACTTTTTCCTCATAGAAAAGGGACGATTTTTCGTGTTAATAGTTTTGCTGTGGAAAATATTTAATTATCCAATTTGCAATCCGTTAAGCAAAAGTTGTTATTTTCACTTATTGTCGTTATTTTTGTGTGAAAATCACCTCGGAGGATCTCCTAGACACATATTTCACTCCTAGACCACATTAATCTCACCCTCTAGACATCGAGGTTAGTATATTTACCTTTAGTGATTTCTTTCAATGCATGTTTTTTTATATCTATTATAGTTTTCTGACTGGGTGTATAGCTACTCTGCTTTTCTGATTGGGTGTATTGACTACCCCCGTTTTAAAACACCATATTTTTTTCCTTGATTCTGAAAGATCGTTTAATTCTCTATCAGACAGTACTAAAATTTTGCCCTCTATATATATTACTATAAGTTACTCAAGAAAATCCGATTTCCAGCGGCGTCCATACACATAGCTCCGTAGGGAGGCAGTGTAGAAATTTTTTTATAGGAACTTGTCATCTTATTTCTTCATGTTCTATATCTGCACCCCAGAGATTTCCCACATTGTCTCGAACACCCTTTATATAAAATGCCCCTGAAATGCATGTACCAGCGAGCCAGTTTATATATTCTTAGGGTCAAACAAAATACGATGGTTTATGGTAATTGCAAAAGTGCACCGTGGCGTTTAGTCGCAAGAATTTCTGTTCATGCAGATAGGCCCTAACATTTATTGTAAAATGAGGAGGAGCACATTTCCATTCTTATAAGTAACGGTGCATTTTCTAGTTCAGTATATAAAATTGTTTGTAAGGAATTTAGACACATTTTTCCGTTTAAAGTGGTTGCTAATGTTACTGTGGGATTTGATTGACCCACATTAAATGTAAAAATGTATGTAATTTTTTTTATAAACAATGTTATCTGTTGAACTAGAGTCTATGGTCCTACCCTAAATTTTACAATCTACCTATCGGCCTATCGGCATAAACATTTCTGCAACTAAGTTAGTATAAGTTATCAAAATTTGAAATTTTAAGCCTGGGCTTTAATTTCTTGTGGCTATGCTTTCAAAGACCTTGGCAGGGAATGCAATCTCAACCTAATACATTATTTTTTTTAATTTGGTATTGAATTTGTTATATTTTTAACAAACATATTAAATAGGTTTTTGAAAATCGAAAATTCAGTAGAAATAGGAAAATATTCGGGTCAGAATGATCACTTTTGGTGTACCTACAGTTTATTTGTCGAAAATTTGTATAGGCCTTTTTCAAAATTCAGATATATATAATATATACTTGAGCCGTTCTTGGTATAGATATTATTAGGCCATAATTGTTTGTATCATATATTTACTAATTTACTTAATTTAATCGTAGTTGTCATGAATAATGAAAATTAATGTTGATTTAAATAGATAGTACGTGTCCATTTATGTACGCAAACAAAACTTCATTATTCACTAATAAAAAGATAATGAAGAAATAATAAAAACAGATTTTTTTGTTCTTTCTTTTAAGGTATTTCAGGAATGATCTGAATTATCTTTAGGTTCTTTTCATAACAATTCTGCAGTAAATATGTATTATCACAGAATATATAGCTAATTTTCTGTGGTATTATTTACCTCATCTTCAACAAGTTGACCATATCGTATATACATCGTTACAATCATTGCTGCTATAATTAGAAATAGGCACATTGCTCCATATGCTTTTGGATACATTTTCTACAGAAAAAAAGATATATTTTATTTTAAATTTTTTATGTAGTAACTTTTATTACCACTTGACTAAAGAACACAATAGAAACCAGACTGAATGTCCCTAAAGCAGGATTAAATATTATAGCATCAGTTCCAATACCTAAATACTTCCGGAATAATCTGAAATGTAATAAATTTAGGTGGTTAGTTGTACAGGGTGGTTACAATTTTTATATTCTTTTATTATTTTTAGGGGTAATGAGATTAGAAAAATTGGGGGACATTTCTTAATTAACATACCTCCAAAAATGCACCTTAACTTAAATACAGGGACAGAGTTTGATGAAACAAAAGTTTATAGTTAATCTAAGGAAACACAAAAGCTTTTCTGCGACATTGACACACTACTTTTCTATGTAAATTCGCATCTGCAGTACAAATCAAAAATAGTTATAACACAAATCCATAAGCGCCTATACAGGAGTTACATATTCCTTTCATAGAAATAAGTAACGCGCCACTGGATATTTTATGTTGTTTTCGTTTAATTTTTATGTATCATCAGACTCTAATATTGTTTCCAATTATTGTTGTTTTGAGTTCCAATTGTTTTTCGTAACTATTATAACAGTGCTAATATATGAAGCATTTATGATGTATGGTCAACTAAGAAAATTTAAAGTCGATCTGATAAGCTTATGAAATATACGAGGTCAAATTGGAATCAATCATTAAAGATCAGTAATTTTTAGATGCTGAAATGAAAGGTGTAAAACTGCAACAAAATCGTTAATAGCAGCTAGGTTGTCAAATATTGTAGATAGGTACTTAGTAACTAAAAATAACCAACAATTCGTGGTATAATATCACTATTTTTTATCAGTGTATATGTCTACACTATATGCCCTCGTAATGGTTTTGGCTATGCATGATGTTATTGTGTATCTACCCAAGATCCAAAATAATGGATAGTGATTCATTTACAGCAGTCACATCACTTAGATGAGTACAGGAGGTGAGGGTTGCAGGAAACAAGATTCTATAATCGTGTCACTTGAGAAAGGTTGAAAGAACACACAATTACCAAAAATAAGTGGTGTTATGTGAATCTAGTCCTTGAAAGGCAGCGACTGCAATTTTTGTGCCATCCATCTTGCCGTATACGAAATAAACGCGACAACACGAGAGTGTGGGTGCAGCACTAGTTCAGTATTTCTCGGAGAGCAGGCGAAAGGACTATAGCGAGCGCGATACTCGACGAGGGCTCCATCCAAACTCAGGCAAGAGTGTGGATGCGGCATTATGTTACAAAATTAATAATAAAATGCAATGTTTTGGTCTCTAAGAATAGTTTTATGTAGGTACCTACAACAACACAAAATATTTGTTTTGTTATACAGGGTGTTGTACAAGCTCTACGAGAAACATTGACAGGTGGTAGGTGGGTTTATTTCAAACATGTTTTCTTATATGGGTCTGATTCGTTTTTCTTTAGAAGTTACAAGCATTTGACACTTACCACGTTACTTGAAAATATTCAGGATGCATCTAACCAGATAAGAAATGAGTTCGCCTATGTGAAGATTGCATTCGAGCCGAGGGGCGGAATGTTTTAAACTTTAAACACAAATTAGCTTTTTATGTAATCAATTATGAAAATTATGCAACGAGTTACATAAAATCATGTTTCGTAACGTATTACATAAAGTTTTTTTTCTAATTTTGACGAAAAATGGGAAATACAAGTAATTTACAAGTATAATTTAAATAACAATTATCTAGTACGCGAGTGTCAGTTTAAATTTTCTTCTCATTTGGCTTGACATTTAATAGACGCTGATCGTTACTATTATCATTTATTAGGAAAATGTGTGATTTACATTCAGATTCTAATGATATACCGAGCGATATTGAAGAAGCGGCAAGAAATGCCATACGTTCACTGATTCCTGAGAAATCCAAACCTATGACTTGGCTTATGAAAAATTTGAAAAATGGTGTGAACAGAAGAGAGTAACACGTCAATAAGAAAGGTAAGAAGAATTTGAAGACTTCTACGCTATGGACACAGTACTCCATATTGACAACTGAGCTATCCGATGGATACCACGCTAAGAAATCAAAGGTTTTTTTCAAAGGTAAATATTGCGAACTTTTTGAGGGAGGTGGATGACAATAAGTTTTTAAAGGCTATAAGGTAATTAATAATTGCTTCATTTAGTTGTCAGTTTACTAATTCGCATTTTTTGCTTTAGGTTGTGTTGGCTATGGGCATAGACGGTGCATGTCGGAAATCAGAATTAACATTTTTACATATTGAAGATGTTACAGATGAGAGGACGCATTTTCGAGTAAATATTCTTAATACAAAAACTGGAGTAATTCGTGAATTTGTAATTACCCTGAGAGATATAGAAGGACTAAACTTCGTTGACATGGTCAAGAAGTATAGAAACCTACGCCTGGAAAATATTAAACACAATAGATTCTTTGTTATATACAGGGTGTCCGGAAAGTAATGGGACCCAGCTTAAACATAGCTTCCTGTGATCAAATAGAACCGATTTAGATAAACTTAGCTTAGTCCAAAAGTGCCTTGTTTAGAAGTTACATGACTTCAAAGAAAAAAAATTGTTTTCTTGTTATGGGCATAATTAATAAATAAAACGTCCAATCATGTTCAAATTTGGTACAGTTATGTTTTAGATAAGTACAAGCATTGTGAAGTAGTAAGTAGTGTAGTAATTAATTTTTATTGTATCTATTTTGTTGGTCGTATTCTGATACGCTTGACTTAAAATTATGATGGAGAAATGAATTTTGCGTAGAAAATCTATACTTGTTCCATGTTGATAAAATGCACCGTTTTCGGTAAAAACGCGTTTGAAAATTTCTTCACATTAAAATAGAAATAAATTTGCTAATTCGATCAAGTTACCACTTGTTGTACTGAGTTAGTAATTATCGTTGTGTAGTTGTGTAAAGTGTAAATGTAATGTGTAAATAATTTCAAAGTATTAGTATTATTTTGTAAAATTTTGAAAACATACCTCGACATAATAATCAGTTTTAAAACTCAGAAACGGCAGATATGATCGCTGTTTATTGTCAAAATCAATTTAATGGAGGAGGTGTAGAAGATTCACGAAACAGGTATAGCTTTTCTGCGCAAAATTAATTTCTTCACCATAATTTTCCTTCAAGCGTATCAGAATAGGATCAATAGAAAAGATACGATAAGAATGAGTTACAAAAAAAACTGCCAAGAGCGCCCCCTATGATATACAGCACTACTTATCACAATGCTTGTACTTGTCTAAAACATAACTGTACCAAATTTCAACTTGATTTGAAGTTTCGTTTCTTAATTATGCCCATAACAGGAAAACAATTTTTTTGAAGCCCTGTAACTTTTAAATGAGGTACTTTTGGACTAAGCTAAATTTGTCTAAATCGGTTCAATTTGATCACAGGAAGCTATGTTTAAGCTGGGCCCAATTACTTTCCGGACCCCATGTATAGAAATGGCAAATGTGGTGTACAACCAGTAGGTCAGTTACCAAAGATGATTGCTCAAATGATTGATTTGCCGAATTGTGCTTTATTCACGGGGCACTGTTCCAGAAGATCTTCGGCCACTTTACTTGCAGATTCTGGGACCAATATTTTAAAAATAGAGCATCACGACGGCTGGAAGTCAAATTCTGTTGCAGATGGATATGTTGAAAATTCTATAGAAAATAAAAAAACAATTTCCGGTGATATTCTTGGAGAGCATGGTAGTACCAATAAAATATCATGGAATATTACTGCAAGTTCAACAAATAAGATTTCTTCTGGAATTAGTTTCACTAACTGTACCAACTGTGTTGTGAATATTTATAATTAAATAATAATAATTAATAAATAATTAATTAAATTTTATTTATACAATTACTGACTTAAATAAAAGTTACTTTATTATTTTTCTATTGTATTTTGTTTAATTCATTTTTCCAATTAGTGACATAACGAACTTTTCGTAACCAGTTGCATAATGGATTTCATTATGTAACTAGTTACATAAATTAGAACGTTTTGACACTTGTTTCGGTAACAAAAGATGTTCCTTTATATGACAAAATTAGAAAAAATAATTATTGTTATATTAATCATTATTTTTATTTATCAGGCTGCTTGATTGAAATATAAAATTATATATTTTTAGAATAACTTCTAATCAAAAACGAATCGGATCTATGTTTATATAAGAAAAAATGTTTGAAATTAACCCAGCTACCATCTGCCAGAGCTTATAGAACACCCTGTACACCTAACAGCCAGTCTTTTTAAATTTTAGTTTTATTTAAAGTTTGATTACTAATTATACAGGGTGTGTAAACAAATATTTAAAATTTGATATGAAAAAATAAAATAAAGAAACAATGTAATGCAGCTTCTGTTCAAATTAAAAGACAAATTTTGTAACTAAAAGAAAACCCCAATTTCACACAATGACTATAAAAATAATTAAGTAGATGTTTAGTTTATAAATCTTATTATTCAAATTAAAATGGCATAGTAATTTCAGTACTTTGATTTCTTTTACTGGACCGCCTTGTAAAACAAAAAATTAAAAATCTATAAACTCGATGTTAAAACGACTAATGCCTATTTAATACGTAGGTATGTTATTGAATTTGAAGGTACGTGGTGTACCTAAGAATTTAAATTTAACTAAATTAAAAATCAAGAATACATTCTACAGTTTATAGGGTGTTCTGAAAGTCCGTCAGGAAACTCCGGGAGGTGATTCTACTTATTAAAATAATAGCAGTATGTCATGAAATTTTTTTTTCGAATTGTCAATTGTTTGCAAGTTACATCTTGTCAAAGTTCAATTTTTTTTTATTTTTCTTTTCAAATAACTGATTTAAGTTCGATTATTCACATCCACTAAGTAGATCAAGCTCTATTGGATCAGTCAAAGAAAAGTTTTATTATGCGTCGTTAGAGGACGCTTTACCTAAAACTTACTCGACGGATCATTTCTTATCTAGTTAGCTGCATCCTACTGCATCCTAGATTCTTTCAAGTAACTGTTGATGGGTAGTAATTTCGACAAGCTGCTTCATATGTACCCTAAAGGATTTAGATCTGGGGAATGGCCATACTATTGAACCTTGTTGATCTATTCATTTATTTAGGAAATGATCATTTAATCAAGTACTTCCTCTATGTAGTGGTGCGTCATTGTGCTGATATCACGTATTTTGAACAATATTAAGCCTTACGTCATTAATGAAATCAAAAAAGTTGTTTTTCAAGAAAGTTCTATGCAGATCTACATTTAAACGATCATTTATAAGATATACAGGCAGTAAACTATTGTTGAAAATGCTACCCCAAACGTTGACACTGAAACGTTGCTGAAATCGGCTTGATCTATGCCGTCCCTAGTAAAACACACTTCATCAGACCACGTGACAAGCGAAATGAATCTACTAGTGTTGGGAAGAACCGAGTTATTTCAGTAACCGAATACTGAGTATTTAAGTGATATCAAAAACCGATTGATAACTCGAGTGATGGTTACTTGAATTCTCAGTAGCTGTACATATAACTATTTTTGTAGTTTATATGTAAATGTTTTATTTTAAATACATAAATATATACTTTTTGCATGGGTAAATTATATATTTAAAATAAACAATACAAATCTTCGATATGTTGCATTTACATAAAAAAATTGTTTTTAATTTTACAAAAATTATTTTACGACTATTCCGTCAACACAAATTTTATTTTGATATATGGCTACGACAGTTTTTCGTTGTTTGTTATAGTGGCGGCAAGAAGTCAGACGACTTACGTCATACAAACCAATGAATAATTCATTATATTTTCATAAAAATTTTTAAAAAAACTGCAACTGAGAATAAGAAATAACTATATACGACATTAAATGTTTGCACTATCTAAAACAAATGTCCTTACTTGAGAATATAAAAGATAAGAATATCCTACTTGCGCATATGAAAAGGTGGCAACCCTAGTGAACAGTGGAAAAAAAATCAAATACATAATTCGTTACTCATATAACTGATAACCGAGTGATTTCGGTTATTGCAATAACCGAATAATCAGTTATTTTTCACTCGAATGATCCCAACACTAGAATCTACACTGCACTTTGTGCATGTTGTTAACTAGCGAAAAAATTCTAATCGCTGAGGAACGTCTCCAACATGTGACCCTTGTACATTTTGACCATGAAACGGATGTATATTTCTCTGTTCAATACACGCCATACAAAATTTGGTGATAAATGAAGATTACTTGCTGTACGCCGAACACTATTTGAAGAGTTGTCAATGACAGCATCTATTATACTTCATTTTATACATTCACTAAAGACTGTGTGGACAGGTTGATGTCTATTTGGGTATCTTCGTTGGTATTCGGACTCGGACTGCTTGTCTGGAGTTTTCATAGGAATACCCATATACAAAGACAATAACCGTATACTCTTCAGTCGTAAATACATGTTTTATTTAGCGCTATAACGCTGAGTGTCAAAGGAACAAACAAAATGAGGCAAATAATAATTATTGTTTTAGTATCCATTGTAACCTATTTTTTAAAATGCTTGTAAATTCTAATTAAAAACGAATCGAAGCTATATTCACACAAGAAAAAATGTTTTACATTAACTCAACTACCATCTGTCAAAGTTTGTCATAGAGCTTGTTGGATGCCCTGTATATGGTACCAAAAATCAAATAATGCTATTAACAAATTTATGCTTGGATTATTTTTGTAACCTTATTTTAGAGCAATAATAGATAAAAAAACTCACCTTTTAATATTCAAATGATGTAAAATACTTTGTCTTAATATCGATCTAATAGTTCTCTGATACTTCTCGTTATACATTAAGTTGAAATCGCCAACATTATGAGACGCTCTTGACAAGTTAGCCTTCAATAACTCCATCTGTACTTTTATGTGGGTTACACAATATATTACAAATATCGGTAAGATAATACCTCCATATAATATAACAAAATATGAAACGAAAGTGAATTGTCGGAAAAATAAAGAAAGGTTTTTAAAATACGTTGAAAAAACCAAAGCAATTAGGTTCATGCTAGGGTGATAAATATCAAACCAATAATAAGCCACAAACAGGTTATGGAATGCTATTATTGGGAAAACAACACATAGCAGTTTAACAGTTCTACAATTATTTAAAATTGTATTTTCTGTTTTCCTATCGAAAGCATTTATAGCTAAAGCATTGTCGAACGTACTCTGTTGAATTTTATCCATTTTGTCTTTGGTAAAGTCCCTTACTATAACGATCGTCGAGTATATTCCCTAAAAACAACAAAATATAAAACTATTGCTAAATCAAGAACATTTCTTAATAAATAAATTTAAGAATTAATCCCAAGGTAAAAAATTTTAGTCAGCACTCCAGTAGTTTCCATAGATAGAATACATTAGATTTTAATATTTTTTGGTACACAGGTTCAGGGCCACAGTTTCAGCAAGATCAGAGAACTTACTGCAGAAATTGGTTAAATAGTGTGTTGATGCACGATTTCTAATGCACTCATTAGGCCCGTTTACACGCACGGTTTTTCTCACAGTTTTTGACCATACGCTCCAATCGCAAACGCCAAATATGTGCTTGTATATTAGGTAGCCATACACAAAGAATTCAAAGGCAGGTTTGATGCGCGTCATTCCAAGATCACACGCTAATGTGTTGGTTAGAGAAGCGTAACATAAAAACTTTTGAATTCACGTTTGATGCGTGGCGTTCAAATAGTACGAGATCCGGCAAATACATTAAATACTTAAATACATTGCCGTGTAGTAGAATATCCTTTATTTCCATAGGACGTAAACGAAATGTTTCACGAAAAGCCATTTAATAATATTTTAATTAATAATAATCGCGGGCACTTTTTAATTGGCACCTCATGAGAAATGGGTTCCTCCATTTATAAAAATTCATAAAAATTAAATCTCGGTTAACTCCACTATGAATGTACTAATTTTACAGCCGGATCTTAGACTAAAAGAGCAAACGCCGAAGTTTTCAAATTTTAATCAGCCACACTCGAATACTTGTGGGCGACGTGCGTAAAGTACGAGACGTTCCGGAGTGAGGTATTGGAATGGTCCGCGTCAGGAGCGCGCTGTGCCACAAAAGATGAAGATACCCACGCGAGTTTAACCGGCAGTTTGGAATCTCACATTTAAAAGTGTTTGTTAGTGAGGCACAAATGTCTCACATCTTGACTGGAAGGTGTCTGGAGTGGCGCGTGATATTACAGAAATCTGAAAACTTCTGTGTTGTGACAGTGGGTCGTGACACTTCACTAAACAACACTTTTACCGTTCGCTCTTTGAACTACATGGATAAAACCTGCATTCCAAAGGTTTAAGTGTCACACTCCACTAACCAACACGTTTGCGTGCGATCTTTCAGCGGCATACATCAATTTTGCGTGGCGAGGTCTTCGTATGTGTCTGGCGACACAAAACTTTGAATATGAGACTCCGAACTGTCAATTAAACTAGCGTGGATATTTTGACCGTTTCAACACCTCATTTCGGAACATCTCATGCTGAAGTGCACTTTGAAATCTTCGTGTATGGCTGGCTATTGGACTGGATGTTCCAAATCTGCAATCCTGGCGTCTAGGTTTGGAGCGTTATTCTTTTTAACAACATACACTTGGAGCGTACGCTTCAAAATCTAGCTCCAATTCGTTCTTCTAAAACCGACCCATTGGAGCGTACGTGTAAATGCGCCTAATGTAGATAATAAGACATAAGCCAAAACATCGTATTTACTAACATACTATACCAAAGTTTACAGAATAAATATATAAGTTGTATCACTCTCGAACACGCCCCGCCCTACCAATTCCGCTGTCCTCACCAGTCCCGGGGATCATTCAGTACCCAGGATCCTACACGGTGACCGACACTAAAACTGTAACGTGTTGTGTGCGATCGATATAGTGTGAAACAAAAAACTTTGAATATCTGTTAGTGTTTATTTTTTACGCGGTACGCCGATAAAAATTAGAATCTTCATTTGAAAGATTGTCCTGATCAATGCTATAAAAAAATTAGAATTTGAAACAAATATTTTTCAAATGAAACATCAAACATTGGTTTTTAGATGATTGGTTCATCTAAGTAAGTAAGTTCTTTGTACTGGTAATTATTAAAAAAAGTGTAATGTGCAATAATTATGTAAGTAGGTACCTAATTGTGTCAAGTAAATTTGACACTAAACCTTTTTTGGTTCAAGTAGAGTTTCTGATAACAATAATATCAAAGCTACGTTGGCGCCAAAATTTCAAGATGCTGAAATTCAAACTGATACACCGATTCTAAGTGATACATACCTGTGCACAAACAGTATATAATAAAAATGCTATGTATCTTTAAATAAATTAAAATAATTTGTCTTAAATTAATTAATATACGTATAGAAATACCCAAATCATTTAAATAATATTACGTACTGAAAAATGACCTGGACATACTTATACATTGGGTTTTCATTTGAATAATTTTTTGAAAAAAATATAGTTTATTAAACTACAAAACAAGAATATAATGCATTTTTATTATATTTCTGATCGACTGCCAAACGTCACTACACTTTCGTGTAGGAGTCCAAAAAAAGCTGCATTAAAAGAACAAGTAAAAGCCTATACTGCAGCATTTGTAACTTGTAAACAATATAGATTATATTATTTCTTATTTTAGTTTTAAAATAATGTATATTGTTTTTTTAAATGTCTAAATAATAATGCAAATTTTCCACATGGCTACATTTTTTTTATATAATAGAGTACGTATATATTTTATTTTAAAATTTACAAGTCATATATACGACTTCCAAGATTAACTAACAAAACTTTATACATTTACCTATAATCGTTTTAGAATATTTATTACATTACAAATATTTTATTTATACAATAAGAAGCCTTACATCACACTTTTTGAATATCCCTCGTATATAAATATTTCCCAATTGGAAAGAAACTTTGATCTCAAAACATCAAAGTGCCGACAGAGAGTGGTATAACATATTTATTCAGTAAACTTTGACTATACGGATACCGACCATCCACCTCCCATGTTCACTGATTTGCAATAGCGAAATAAGATTTCAAGGTTTCCAATGTTATTATTACTTCGAAATGGCGAAAATAGAACGTATCTTGGAAATCAATAAATAAATTATTAACCTATAAATGATACTGCAGGAAACAACTACTCCGCGAACTAAAGCCCCAACCGGCATTGAATTACATCTTCAGCATCTGTGTGAACAGCCAAGAACCCTTGTCGGCCACACCACCAGACATAGACCAGTTTCGGGCTTGTTAATCCTCATCAGTATGCCATAGTTGTGGCCGATAAGGGTTCTTGGTTGTTCACATAGATACTGAAGATGTAATTCAATGCCGGTTGGGGCTTTAGTTCGCGGAGTAGTTGTTTCCTGCAGTATAATTTATAGATTAAGCGGCGCGTCGCCCAGGGCGAGAGGTCTGCGATTGAGTGCCTGCTGTTATGAAAGTCGCTTCCTGCTATTCGAGCCACTTAGGCCGAGCCGGAAGTAGCAGACCACTTACATCTCACAAATAAATTATTAATTCAAAATTTACTAGGCAATTTAGAAACACCTTTGTGAGACTGCATAAAGAATCTCTCTCACAATAATTATTAGGACTTCCTCTTACAGGATAACTATTGACATTCATCGTATTTTAAAAATTTCATTGAACGTCTTCAATAATAGGTAAGTCATATTATTTTCATAAACAGGACTCCATACTACAGGGTGTTTAGAAACGTGTTCAGTGAAGAATGCCGTACTTTAAGGCTCCTTGGACAAAAATATTGTAATTTAAATCAACTTACAATTTTGATTCCTTAAGAAGTTAGAGGCATGAGAAAGTACTCTTTCTTTATTTCATTTTTTTTACGATAGTTTCCTTGGTGGATAACTCTTTTGGAAAAGAAGTTTTTTTTGTAAGATAAACGCGAATATCTGATTGATTTTTTAATTAAACGTTCATATCGTTCTCAATACTGCAATACTATTTCTTTAAGATTTTTTTAAAGGGTAGTAAAGGCAGTTTTGGAAAATCATTCCTTTTCTTCGGCTCAACAAATACGTTAAACGTAATTTTCTCTAAATGACGTAATTTACCGGCATGCAGCAAGTATACCTTTTTAAAAACTAATCGAGGCCTGTTTCAAAATAACTGATAATTTTTCAAAAATCTGTGTCCTAAAAATAAAATATAAAAGTGATAATATGAAGCCATAAGCGTTAATAATGCCCTTTACATTAACTCGTAAATCGTATCCAAAATTTAAATCAATTACCAACTAAGTAAGAGAATTATCGTAAAAAAAAACAACAAAATGACTTTCTGATGCCTATAACTTCTTAAGGAAACAAAATTGTACTAAGGTGTTACATTATTTTTGTCCGAAAAAGCTAGCTCATTCGTTGAACACATTGTATATACAACCACATTCAATGTTCAACATCACTAAAGAGAAGTAGAGAGAGAGACGAAGTTATAATAACTTTGCACTAATACTACGAGCTCAAAGCATAAGAACAATATTTTATATGCTAAAAATTTGGACAGAGCAGAATTGGTAGCGAGGAGCATTCATCATATCCCCTTTTCAATTTATTGTTATATAATTTCGAAATCATTGAAGTAGCTATAAAGTGTGGTTGCGAGATAATGTTACTTGTAATTGAAGTATTGAAGTACTGGAAAATGTAATCTTAGTAGTTACTTACTATTTGAGGTATGAGCAGTGAACTTATGTAGTTCAAAGGTTCTTTATTTTCATCAATAAATGTAATAAACAAACCAAAGACACTAAGCAGCTCGATGTAGCATATTGACAGTACCATTATTACTTTCACTGCAATATGGCCAGTTAGATCTCTAAAAACTGTCATAAAGATTTGCAGAGGATCCTCTAAAAAGATTTATTCTTGTTTAATAATTTATAAACAGAAAATTATCATTCGGCACTTAATGCGTTCAAATAAAATTAAAACTGTATGCCTAGAAAGAAATACATCTCTGTTTAATCTTGACTTTGATATATAGGGTGTCCGGAATATGAGTGCCGTCATTTTAAGGACTTATATATCTAACCAAAAACAACAAAAAAATCTAAAAATGTCTAAAACGAATAGTGTTTCTACAAATACATTTCAAAAATAAAAATACAGCTGCAATAAAATGCAAAACTGTGTTACGGAATTACAAATTAAGATACAATTAAGCTTGAGTAAACGGTACTGTAACGTACTGTAATGTTCTACAACGTTGCAATGATCTGCTGCTGCTGTTAACATAAGAGTAATATTAATTATAGTAGTATTGTGGCTAGTGCATTTCGTTTTTTTCTATTGCTTCGTTGATACCTGCAAGTAAAGAGAAACAAAAATGGAACAATTTGTAGTAACTATGGCCCAGCTGCATGACATATTAATTTATTACGAATCTGGCCAAAACTCTCTGGCTACAAGACGTTTGTATGTGACACGCTTCTCATAAGCAATATCATTTCGGACATTTCTAATTTTTTCTGTATTGTGAGCTCTAAGAAAACCATTCACAGTAAGTGCCTAGCTATGTTTAGATGTACCTATTTGTAATCTAATATATAAAATTCTCGTGTCACAGTTTTAGACGCCATACTCCTCGGAAACGGTTTGACCGATTTTTATGAAATTTAATATGTATATTCGGTAGGTCTGAGAATCGGTCGTAATCTATTTTTCATACCCCTAAGTGATAAGGGTGGTCCACCCCAAACAATTTTTTTTTATTTTTTTTGGACAAAATTTTTTATTTTTATTTTTTTATGATGTGGCATTAAAAAATACATACAACCCTTAATTTTCACCCTTCTATCACAAACCCCTATTTTTTAATAGCCATTTTAGTAATTTAATCATTTTTAATCCTGGTAAATGGGGGGATAACTGATTGTGCAAATATGATGACTGCATTGCAATATGAAATTAACTAACTTGCTGTCATTTTAAATGTCATTAAAGAATGTGACATCAATGTGACCAATGAGATTCACGTTACAATACAACCAACGTAAATTGGCATAAAAACCAAATTTTGGTGATTCTGGACCTTTTAGGGCAGCCATGAATTGGCGGTCGCCGGCAATATGACACTGGCACAGTCTATATTTTTTCTAGGTTTGTGCTTCTCACCCAGTAAACAGCACGGAGTAGGGATGAGAACGAAGCCGACTACCAAAATATTCACTAGAAATAATTCATATGGCAAAACAACGTTTGCCGGGTCACCTAGTTATTATATAAATATACGTAACATGATATGTGAGCGACGTTGTCATTCAAGACCTGTTTGCTGTCATAAATCTGTTACCTACAGTTGGCCAGAGAGAAAAAATTGTTAAGTCGAATATGTTCTGTTTGGTATAATTTATCATACAACAAAATAAAAGCACTCATATTCTGGACATAAAACATTAATTTACTTGGAATGGAAAAAATGTGTTTTATGAAGAAAACGTAAGAATACTGTTTTGTAGGGAAATTTACGAAGAATTGATCACATTATTTTAAACACTAGTTAAATGGTATAACATATACTTTTCATAGAAGGCGTACCAATACAGATACACTTTGACATTTAAGACATGACATTTGAAACCAATTGGTTTTTATTTAATTAAAAAATTTCAACGTCAGCACCCTGTATCTCGGGAACGGTTTAGATTTGAAAAAAGTTATAGTCTGTTTAGAAATGAAAGAGAGTAATAAAAGCGTATTATGTATGCAAATCGTAAATAAATGTAATACTGGTGCTTATATTCAATATTTTTATATTATGTATTATCGGTATAGATGAGGTGTACTTTTAAAAAAACTTTGTCTGACCGGGTTGTACTAAATTGTATCAGGTAGCTAAAATTTAATCCCCGACAAACCGTCTTTGTCTATGCCGCTTCAATTTCTCGGTCCATTTCTCTTATAAGTAAACAATATAAAAACAGCATTTCAAAACTAGAGGCTACTTTAAGCATCATAACCGGGTTAAGAGGGTTTTTAGTAATTCAAATAAAATTATTCAATATTATTATCAAAATATTTATTTAAATTTAATGAATAGACTTTTATTCCACACAAAAATATATGTATTTTGAAAATTCAAATTATGGTGAGTAAATGTAGTGTTGTATAAATGTACAATAAAGATAATAAAAAAGTAGGTATATTAAAATTCATCCTCTGAATATTCTGATGAATTATCTTCGTCTTCTAGATTGATAACGATAGGTTCCACAGTAACGCCAATTAAATTATCGACTTCCCACATTTTCTCCTCTTTTTTTTTGTACATGATGTATACATCTCTGTCAGTTATCTGCAGTTACTCGTTCCAAGGAATTTTTTAACAAAATTTTCAAGTCACTTAATTTAAACGTCCTATAATATGTATAATAAAAAATATTTAATTCAATTTTAAATCCACAAAGATACACTTCAATGAGTTAATCAAAGTAACCCTTTAGAAATTATGGACAATATTCATTTTTCAACTTCTTACTTTGAGTGACAATAACTCCTCAACAATGGCACCTAGGTAAAAAGTTTATATGAAATACTAGCACTCGTTTGACCTGCTCTATATACCCCTTTATTTTTCCCCCGTAGTTACCGGACACCCTGTATATATCTTTCAAGTGCTTATAGGTGTACTGTAACTGTAAGAAGCAGAGTTATACATATAACCAATGGTTTTATTTAAGTATATAACAATAAAATATGAATAACAAAACTGTTAATTGTAAATTCATTAAGTGAATCATGCAGCATATGCCAAAATACAAAAATTCAACAAAATACCTTTCATTTGATGTTCTAAGAAAATATTTTCTTGATTCCAGTCTGCCATGCTTCTAGTTTTCTGGAATAACTTTTTCTGTTTTTATTATAATCACTTAAATATAACTTAACTTAATATGAGTGCATTTTTATTCCCATTAACATCCAATAAATATATTATTAATGCTTAGGTATTAATATTGATTAAATACCTAATGTTCTTCAATATAAAAGTCAGTGCCGGATAGAGATTTTGTTTTACCGAGCCATTTAGGGTACCTAAAATGAAGCTAGATGTTAGGGAACAGTAAATATATAGGTATACGAAAAAATTGGGAGTTTGTTGAAGTTATAATTTAATCTAAATATACTACGTGTAAAAACGACCATTAAATATTATATTTTTATAATTTTTTCCCTCGTTGAAACTAAAAAATGAGTAAATTTTCAAATTTTTCTGTTAAGTTTTTTTATAATTTGATCGTACAGATCCTACTTTGATAACGTGGCATTCTGTTTTAAGGCTGGCGTTTCAAGGACAATTAATCGTATTTGCAGATGCACAAATAAAATTCACCCGTTAGGTGGAGGTTTTTATTAGCGTAGCACTAAAATAGAATGCTGAAATTGAATCATTTCCTTTCACTTTTGGGGGGAAAATACGCTAGAGAACATGAAAAATTGTGAAATGTACCTTATCATTGTTTTCCTGACACTGTGAAAAATACTTAATAATTCCGGCGTTATTAATTTTTTAAGAGATAATTGCAATCGACATTTTTTTAGCGACTTTGAGAGAGCGGACTGTTGGATTGTGCGAACCACCACCAGTTTGTCGGTGAGATAATTTCTAGAAGGACTAACAGATCCTTACGTACCATAATACGGTTTACCAGGCGTGGACTCAGGAAGGCCGTGGAGCGTGAGGCACCGGCCGTCGTAAAGGAATATAGTTACCTTGTTATGTTTCATCATTACATTTTCTACTAATTTATATGCCTGCTGTACACTAAAAAGTAATATATAGCATTATAAACATTGTCATACCCTACAGAATTCTTTTAAATAGCCATTGTACTCATACAAGTGATGTTCTTGAAGATTAAATGAAGGATTCAGGATGAAAAAAAAACTCTTATTAATAAAAAACAGGATTACAAGTGACGTGCGTGCCCGGTATGTGAGCAGCTGAAAGCCGTGCGTTCTAAATTATGCGCTTTTATAAGCACTGTTATTTAAACTAGCCACATAGCTTTTCTGGGAATATAACGTACAAATATTTACGTATTTTTGACAAAACGGTATACAAAACGAAACGGTACAATTCACTGTCTTTAAAGTATGGCCATGTTTCCTAACGTGTCTTTCTCCAAAAGTTAAAGCAAATTTTCAGTTTCAGTGAATTTAAACTTGTTATAGTTTAGCTTTATGCTAATAAGAATGCTAGATGTATTTTATTTTATTCTATTAAACACCAGCCTTAGCAAATCCTTTTGAACGGATACTATATTAAAGCTTTAAAGCTTGCAAATTGTCTAGTGATTTTGAATAAATGTGACAAATTACTTTTTTTAACATTGTATTTTACCTCATTACAAATATTATCAAAATTAGTTATAAAAATATTCTCCAAAAATATTAAATAAACTACAAAATGTTGCTAAAGCTTTGAAACCATCAAATGGCCTGTTATTCGTTCGTAAGTTTTTAGTCTATAAAATAATCCACTCGTCTGTTTCAACCCGACACTTACACACCCGACACAATAATTAATTAACTAAACATATATTATTATAATTACCATTTTATTTCAACTATACAGAGTGTCCCATAATGGTGTGCGCTCCTTTAGAGGGCGTGTTCCTTGGGTCATTGTAGGGGGGGAGGGGATGATTTGTTCGTTTATGTAACATTAAATTTGTCGACTATAATATCTTGCATGATCAATTATCGCAGGTACGGGTCAGCAGAATAATCTCTTCTTTTCCTTCACACTTCTTATTTTTTTTTTTATTATAATATGACTGCTTATATTTTTATCATCATCGATTATCGTAGGTGCAGATCAACAGTATGATCTGCTTTTAATTTAACACTTTTTACAATTCTGACTATATTAGTTATGCTTCTGTCTTATGTCTGTTTTTTATTAATTATTGTAGGTGCAGATTAGCAATATGATCTGTTCTTTTCATTCGCAATTCTTAAAATTTATAATATGCATGCTTTTATTTTTATCAATATCAATGATCGTAGGTGCAGATCAGCAGTATGGCCTGTTCTTTTATTTACTACTTCTCTTAGTTACTTAGTTACGTTTCTCAGTTTCTCTATCAGATATCAATTATCGTAGATGCAGATCAGCAGCATAGTCTGTCCTTTTGTTTAACATTTCCTAAATTTGTTAACTATATTATTATACATGCTGGTATTTTAATCGGTTATCAACTATCGCTGGTGCAGATCAGCAGTATGATCTGTCCTGTTATTTAACACTTCTCAAAATTGTTGACTCTATTAGTCATGTTCGTCGTTATGCTGTTTCTTATCAGTTATCGTAGGTGCAGGTAAGCTGTATGCCTGTCCATTTATTTAACAGTTCCTAAAATTATTTACTATACATATTATTATACATGCTTGTTTTCAATTATCGTAATCAGTTGTATGATCTGTTCTTTAATTTAACACTTCATACAGTTGCTGCCTATATTAGTTATGCTTGTCTGTTTTTTATTCAGTTATCAATTATCGTAGGTGCAGATCAGCAGTATGATCTGTTATTTTATTTAATACTTCCTAAATTTGTTGGCCATATTATTATGCATGCTCCTATTTTTATCATTATCAATTATCGTAGGTGCAGATCAACAGTATGATCTGATCGTTTATTCAACACTTCCTATAATTGTTGGCTATATTAGTTATCCTTGTCAGTTTCTCTATCCGTTATCAATTATCGTAGGTGCAGATGAGCAGCATGATCTTTTTTTTTATTTAACATTTCCTAAATTTGTAAACTATATTATTATGCGTGCTTGTATTTTTCGGTTATCAACTATCGCTGGTGCAGATCAGCAGTATGATCTTTTCTTTTCTTTCACACTTCTTTAAATTTTTTGTTGTAATATATTATATTGATTGTATTTTTATCATTGTCAATTATTGTAGGTGCAGATCAGCAATATGATTTGTTCTTTTACTTAACACTTCTTAACTTTGTTGGCTATATTATTATACATGCTTGTATTATAACTTATTGGTAATACATTTTTATTGCAAAATTGATACCTTCCACCTGATATAAACAGATTTTTTAAATATCGTATGTGGTTCGCTGCGCCCTCTAGGCGGATAAAAAAATTTTTATTGAAGCAGGCTATGGCCACAAAAAATTGTCTGTTTTTTCGTCTTTCATGCAATATACTACATGTTGCCCTTATCTTTCATATTTATTACATTTTTTTCAATTTTAGTTAAAAAAAAATGAACATAAATATTTTCCTGTTGCTCAAGATAATGTAGAACCTGTTTTAAAGACGCCAATTGCAAAAAAATAATAAACAGAATGTACTTTTTTTATGCAAAATACAAATTTTATTATAAAATTATTTTAATACATTGTCTGTGTCAAAATAATTTTAAAGACCCAATTGCTTCTAATGTGAAAAGCAATAAAATAATATTATAAGAAAATCTGTATTTTGCATATAAAAGTACATTCTGTTTATTATTTTTTTGCAGTTGACGTCTTTAAAACAGGTTCTACATTATCTTGAGCAACACGAAAATATTTAGGTACATTTTTTTTTAACTAAAATTGAAAAAAATGCAATAAAAAGATAAGGGCAACATGTAGTATATTGCATGAAAGACGAAAAAACAGGCAATGTTTTGTGGCCATAGCCTGCTTCAACAACAAATTTTTTTATCCGCCTAGAGGGCGCAGCGAACCACATACGATATTTCAAAAATCTGTTTATATTAGGTGGAAGGTATCAAATCCATGCATGTGTAAACCCGCTATTAGGATTTACTGGAAGTCACAGTAAGCAAATATTACTCCTATCAGTGCTATGAAAAAATTAGAAATTGAAACAAATTTTTTCAAATGAAACATCAAACATTGTTTTTGTATGAACCAACAAGTAAGATCTTTGTACTGGTATTTATTAAGTACATGTAAGTAGGAATTTAATTGTGTCATGTAAATTTTAGATACAAGCATTTTTGGTTCAAGCAGTGTTTCTGATAACAATAATATCAAAGCTATGTTGGCGCCAAAATTTCAAGATGCTGAAATTCAAACTGATACACCGATTCTAAGTGATACCTGTGCACAAACAGTATACAGGGTGTTTCATAATATATGTGCAGGACTTCAGGATCTGATAGCTCGTCCAAAAATTTGAAAAAAAGTTTGTATTAACTTACCCTCTAAAATGCACAATTTTCGAGATACAATGTGTTGAAATTGTAAAAAAAAATTTCGCTTTTTGCGAATATGTCTGGAACCGTTTATCGTACAGAAAACAGCTTTTGTAAGCATTCACTACTCATAATAAGCTTTGTTCTGTGTGAATAAAAATTAATTTTTCAAAGTCATAATTGGCGAAGATTTTGAAGGGGAAGTGGGTGTTTTTCTCCCCAACTTCTACGCCACTGGAAAAAGTACGGTTTTGAGACGCCCATTTGAACCACCAATGTTTTCTACACAAAAAATGTACTCTTGGTCATAAGCTCTAAAGTTGACCATTTTCGAGAAAAATCTACTTTTATGTTAAAAAACATGGTAAATTTTTTGAAATAAAATTTTTATTTTACTAAATATATTATAATTTTTTTTATCAAGTAGGCTTTAAATTTTAAAACAAAAGTTACCTCCGGTCAAAATAACAATTAGTTTGTACCTACGAAAGGTCAATTTGTATCACAAAAATAATAATGAATTACACAAACGCTGAAATGTGCGAAATGCATTACCTTTACGGAATGGCGACCGGTAATTCGGCAGAATCAAGGCGGTTGTATCAAGAAAGACATCGTGATCGCCAAGTACCACATCATAACTTGTTTCAACGCTTTCACCAACTATGGGAAAATGTAAGTTTTAAAAAAATACTGCTGATAATGGGCGGCCTACGGAAGCTGCAAATGCCCAAGTAGAAGAGGCTGTCCTCAACAAAATTGAAGAAAATCCGATCACAAGTACCAGAAAAATTGCTCACAACTTAAACCTACCTCACTCGACGGTTTGGAGAATTTTGAAAAGACAACTTTTGTATCCCTACCATATCCAAAGAGTACAAGCCTTATTGCCAAGAGATTTTCCGCCAAGATTAGCTTTTTATAGATGGATGCAACACAAAATAGCTCAAAATCCTCAGTTTGGAGCCGAAGTTATGTTTACCCTTTCTCGAGAAATGGTATTTTCAATTTTCACAATAACCACATATGGGCTAAAGAAAATCCACATGAAATTGCAGAAGGCAATCATCAGCAACAATTTTCCGTGAATGTTTGGGCTGGCATCGTCGGTGATCATTTGATAGGCCCATATTTTTTACCGAACAGATTAAACGGTGCAGATTATCGACAATTTCTAGAAGAAGTATTGCCGGAACTGGAGGAAGATGTACCGCTTCAAGTAAGACAAAACATGTACTTTATACATGATGGAGCTCCGGCTCACTTTAGTTTGGTTGCTCGCCAATACTTGGACGACGAATACCAAGACCGTTGGATCGGTCGAGGAGGTCCCCACCCTTGGCCCCCGCGATCTCCTGAACTTAATTGTTTAGATTTTTTCTTTTGGGGCCATCTCAAAATCCTATTCTACGCTACTCCAGTTGAAAATGTTGATCAATTAAGAGAACGCATTGTTGCATCTTGCGACATAATTCGGAACACTCCGGAAATTTTCTTACGTGTTAGACAGTCAATGCGTCGAAGAATTGCTGCGTGCATTGAAGCTAACGGGTCCTCCGTTAGCTTCCAACATTTAATTTAACTGTGTACGATTTTTTTTTTAATTTTGCAACTATGAAGTTAACGTTTGGTTTTGTTAATTGTTCTAACGATTAAATAAATTTTGTTAAATGAGTAAAAAAAATTTATTTAAAAAAATTGACCATGTTTTTTCAACATAAAAGTAGATTTTTCTTGAAAACGGTAAACTTTAGAGCTTATGACCAAGAGTACATTTTTTGTGTATAAAACACTGGCGGTTCAAATGGGCGTCTCAAAACCGTACTTTTTCCAGTGGCGTAGAAGTTGGAGAGAAAACACCCACTTCCCCTTCAAAATCTTCACCAATTATGCCTTCTCGCACAGAACATAGCTTATTATGAGTAGTAAATGCTTACAAAAGCTGTTTTCTGTATGATAAACGGTTCCGGAGATATTCGCAAAAAACGAAATTTTTTTTACAATTTCAACACCCTGTATCTCGAAAATTGTTCATTTTAGAGGGTAAGTTAATACAAACTTTTTTTCAAATTTTTGGACGAGCTATCACATCCTGAAGTCCTGCGTATATATTATGAAACACCCTGTATAATAAAAATGCTATGTACAGTAACATCTTTAAATAAATTAAAATAATTTGTCTTAAATTAACTAATATATGTATAGAAATACCCAAATCATTTAAATAATATTGAGTACTAAAAAATGACCTGGACGGGATACATTGGGTTTTCATTTGAGTATTTTTTTTACTGAAAAGAATATATAGTTTATTAAATTACAAATCAAGAATATAATGCATTTTTATTATATTTCAGATCAAGACTGCCAAACGCCACAAACACACAAACAAGAAGCAAGTAAAAAACTATATTACAGCATTTGTAACTTGTAAACAATATAGATTATATTATTTGCTCTTTTAGTTTTATATTGTTTTTTAAACTTTTTAATAAACATTTGACTGCAAATTTCCCTCGTGGCTTCTTTATTTTTTATATAGTAGAGTACGTATATATTTTATTTTAACATTTACAAAATACTTATAAACTTTATACATTTACTTATAATCGTTTTATAATTTATTACATTACAAAAACTTTTGGCATATCTCTCGTATATAAATTTTTTCCCTCGTAATTGGCCTTTTTTGCCACAGTATTTACGTGCGGCGGTACAGCAGCTTTGATCTCAAAACGTCAAAGTGCCGACAGAGAGTGGTATAACTTATTTATTCGGTAACCTCTGCCAACACCTTTGACAAATATGTCAGGCAGTTTTAATTTAGTAGGAAACTTATTTAATAAACCGGAGTTGCAACATTTATTTGACTTTCCGTGTCTAAATAGCCATTGCAAAAAATATTATTAATGTAAACATCAATTTTATATTAGTAATTTACTTGCGTGTGCAAGAAATGAATGCTGTAGGATTCAAATGGAAGCATTCCTCTCTCGTATGTCTCCTTCGTTTACAGGGGAAACATTCCTTGACGGTCTCATTGAAATTCCCTCCCCCTTAGACTCGCTCTTAGATTTTAATGTTTCTCCTTCGATTTTACAAAGATAACCTCGAAACAGTTCTTCGGGATTTTTTAAATTTGCTGACTTAGCGGTACTCTGAAATTCTTTCAGTCCGTCTATTATACAGTAAATAGCATTTAAGTCATATATGTCGCATTTGCGGAGAATAACAGATTTCGAATAATAATAATGCATCATGGACTCATTTGTTTTCTTTTTCTCTCTCTAGCATTCGAGATTATCCACAAAATGCTCCTGTGATGGGAAGGCCTCAGAAACGGTGCTTTTCCACTCTTCCCACAATTTCTCATAGTTGTGGAGCCCATTGTATCACATTTTGGCAATTCCGGATAACTTAGATTGCAGTAAGTTTCGCTTCATCATTCCAACCGTGTACACGTCCCAGTTGTTCGATTTTATTCAACCAATTAGAAGAAGTTAATTTACCTGATTCTGGGTCGACGCTGGCACAATATCATGCTTGATGACAAATCTGTTAATGGCGGCTGCGATGATGACCGCTGCTACTATTTTTGGACTTGCTCTAATGCTTCATAAACCTTTTTGGCGACTATTCGTCAATCCTGGCTTTCTTGGATTTTATTGTATTTGTATCTGAGCCTTCCTCCGGTTTTAGGGTGGTCATTTCGTCCTTTGAAAAAAATAAGTAATTTTTTATCGCATATTTAGATTTTTTTCATTGTTCAGAATTAAGTACACATGTTACCTCACACATTTAACTTACCGTTAACAAGTAATAAATAATCATCTTTTTAACTTTAAAGGGCTGTAGCTTGAAAGGGATGCTAATAAGACACGTATTCAACAACAGAAATACACAGTTATTTTATTTTATATTTCAAAGTTAAAACAAAACTTCTATTTTCCTGTGCTTGACACTCAATATTTAACGTACCTATCAAACCTTACCAGCTTATTCGTAAATAGGGTAATAGTCATGTAAATTAACGAATCCATTTCATGTCATTAACTGTAGTGGAAGTAGAAATTTAATTAAATCTATATTGGTAAGTGAAATAAACTGATTGCAAATATTAAAAGTTGAAAGTAGATTTCATTACAAATACGTCAGCAGTTCAAAAGAAAAATCAAAAACATTTTAAAGAGTGTCATTATTATTACAAACGATTGTACATATTACATACTAAATATTTATCAATTTGCTATACTGTTTCAGTGTCGTTAACGTTTATTTTTCAGTTTCTGAATTTAAATAAATATTTGACATTTTATTGACCAAAAAATTTGATCGTTGTTTTGTAGTAAAAATAAGTCGCTTACCTACCTATGCTCTCTTCTTACATTTATAAAGTATCTGCTGCCCACCCAGTAAAATGTTCTTCCAGTTTTCGCCAAACTTAAAAAAATATGCTGGCGCCACCACTGCTAGCTATACAGGGTGTCCGGAAATTATACGTCAAGACTTCAGGAGGTGATTCCTTACAAGAAATTAGGGTCACGAAGTCCTATAACAATTTTCGAAAACTCAATATTAACGGAGATACAGGCTGTCAAAAGAAAATTCTCTTTTAGTTTTTCTTAGATAACTTTTTTATTTGTGATTTGATTTTTTCCAAGTCTTTCCTATATATTACTAGTGCCCTTGTAGATTTATGTTCCAAATATGATGCAAATATTCCAGTGCCAAAGGGCATAACCTGACGTTTATCTCAGATCTATGGCTCACAACATTTTTGTTTTCACCGCTTTCTAAATTTGAACAGCATCATGTTAAAGAGTATCAAAAAATATTTAAAAAGTATCTCTTGTTGCGATACAATAAAATGAACCGTTTCTAAGAGTTCAAACATTTTCATTCATTAACGCTGCTTTAAGCTGATTTTTAAGATTTATAAAGGAAGCTTTGGAAACAATAACTTAATGTTGCCTTAGCTACTTTTGACAGATAATATTTATGTGAATTATTGTTGTGATCATTTGTGTGTAATAAGTATTGTGATTAAAACTGATAAAATGATTAATAATAATAACAATAATTATAATAAATATTCAAATGAGGTGCTGCGCGACATGCATTATTATTATTATGGCTTAGCTGTGGGAAATGCATCAAGAGCAAAACGTTTGTATCGAGACGCATTTCCAAATAGAAGAATTCCAGTTGTTCAATATTGTCCATCAGAGATTAGGTGAGTTTGGCTCTTTTAAGACGAGGCGGTTTGATGTCGGTCGCCCACGAAAACCTCGAGCTCCTGGGGCTGAAGTTCGTATTTTGGATGCGGTTGATAAGAATACTGATATAAGCGTCAGGTTAATTGCATCGCAGGAAAATATTCCCAAAAGCTCAGTCCATGAAATTTTGCAGGAACAACTCCTGCATCCATTCCACTATCAACAGGTCCAAGCCCTACTCCCTAGAGATCCGATTGCACGACTGAATTTTTGCAGGACAATTATAAATCTCCATGATGACAACAAAAATTTCATCAATTCAATTCTTTTCACGGATGAAGCTGGATTCGGGCATGCATGATGGTGTAATAAATCTACATATAAACATTGTTGGTGTGAGGAGAATCCTCATTTAGTGGAGGAACGTGGGATCCAGAATAAATTTTCTGTGAATATATGGGCTGGCATCGTGGGAGACCATTTAGTTGGGCCACATTTCTTTCCTCAAAGGCTTGGTGGTGAGGTTTACCTACACTTTCTACAAAATGATCTGCCAGTTTTGTTGGAAAACGTTCCTATTGGAGTGCGACATGCAATGTAGCTACTGCATGACGGTGCACCGCCTCATTACAGTTTAACGGTAACATAGCACTTCAATGAAATTCCCTGAGGCGGATAGGGCGTGGTGGATTCATAGAGTGGCCTGCCAGATCGCCCGGCTTGAACCCGATTGACTTTCTCCTTTGGGGTTATGTTAAGTCACTGGTATACGAAAGGCCTGTAAATAACGTGGAAGAGCTGAGACAACGAATTATTGACAAACAACAAATTTCTGAGAAGAATGAATTTGTGTGTCGAAATGGAAGAACATTTCGAGAACTTATTATAAAAGCATAGACTAAATAAAATTGTTACTTAATAATGTAGTTAGTGTAATGTAGTTAAAACCGTTAACCCATGAAAATGTTTGAAGTCGTTTTTCTCAGAAACGGTTCATTTTATTGTATCGCAAGAAGGTATACCTTTTTAAATAATTTTTGAGAGTCTTTAACATGGTGCTGTTCAAATTTATGAAACGGTGAAAACAAAAAAGTTGTGGGCCACAGATCGAAGATTAAGGTCAGGTTAGGCCCTTTGGCACTGGAATATTTGGAACATAAATCTACAAGGGCACTAGTAATACATAGGAAAAAAAAATCAAATCACAAATAAAAAAGTTATCTAAAAAAAACTAAAAAAAATCTTTGTATCCGAAAAATTGTTATAGGACTTTGTGACCCTAACTTTTTGTGAGGAATCACCTCCTGAAGTCTTTACGCATAATTTCCGGACATCCTGTATATGTTTAGGGAAAAAAGTGCATACTTAGTATATTATTGCGTAGTAATTTGAATAACTTTAAAATAACTAAAGGTGTGAAATTTTGCAATGAATTAATTGTATTAATAATAATAATAATAATGTGTATATGTTTGGTAAAACGCAGATCTGAATCGAACCAAAGCCCTAAATTTTAGCATTCGCTAATTATATCTAAATTAATGTTGTCTAAAATAATTTGTAAGGACTGTTTCGCTACTAATCTTCTTTGTTTAGGCCCAAATAATAAAACATGTGACTTGTTCGGATTTAGCTTTAATCTATGTTCGAAGGATAACTCGTGAAGCAAACTTAAATCTTCATTAATTTTTCTATTAACGTCTAGGAGTTCATCCAAATTAAAACTTGTATATAATTGAGTATCGTCCGCATAGTGATGTATTTTACAAAAAGAGACTGAATTATAAAAATCGGAAATATATATAGAAAATAACAAGGGGCCTAAGATGGATCCCTGTGGCACTCCGTAGTGAACAGGTAAAGGGTCAGACATTTTAGACTTTAAGCTCACCCTTTGAGTTCTACGATGGAGATAACTTTCAATGAGAGCAACAGAACGTAAGTTGAACTCAAAAAAGTTTAATTTCTAGCATAACAATTTATGGTCCAAAGTATCGAATGCTTTGCTGAAGTCTAATAAAACTAAACAGGTGATTTTACAATTATCAGTATTACGAAGTATATCATCGACTACATGAGATAAAGCTGTAACAGTGCTGTGATTTGATCTAAACCCTGATTGAATTGGAGGAACAATATTTTATATGTATAGCCATTTCTAAGATCTTTGACATACCCGGCAATATACTTATAGGACGTAAATGGCAAAATTCCGAAGGGTTCGATGTTTTTGCAAGCGGTAAAATAGTGGAATGCTTCCAAGCCGATGGAAACGTAGAAGTAATAATCGCTGTATTAATTATATGTGTCACATGATTGATTAAATATGAGCTTACTATGATAAGCATTTTAACTGAAATGCCGTCAAGGCCTACTGAATTTGTTTTAATTTTATAAATAAATCTTAAAATGGCGACACTATCGATATTTTTAATAGTAAAAGATTTATTATTAGGAGAACTTTTATATTTATTTTCAGAAATCTGACGTAGTTCTTCGTTAATATTTGCACTGGTAATAAAGTACGAATTGATTTCATCAACGTTAGCTATAGAATCCGGTATATCAACTTGACAATTTTATTTTTTACAATATCCATAGCTCTGAGCACCTTCCATGTGTTTTTACTATCTCGATTTCTGAAAGTGAAATCCATGTAGGCTCGTTTCTCTCTCCGAATTTTCCCTGTAGTATAATTACGTAAATCCTTATAATAAGTCCGTTTGAAGCTTAGTTTTCTTATATTTTTTAAAAGCATTGTTACGTAAATTAATCATATGCTTTATATTTGCAGTCAGCCAGGGTGCATGTGGTTTAGAAACTCGTACTGTCCTTAAGGGAGCATGCATATCGAATAGACGTAAAACATTATCATTAAAAAAAGTTAACATATCATCAACATTGTTCAATGCGTACAAATGATCCCAATCAGTTCTATATAAATCATAAGCAAAGAACTGCTCGTAAAAATTTTTGAAATCCTTATATGTAACAAATTTAATATTATTACTAACACGAACACTGTTTAATTCACATGAAGTTAAGAAATGATCAGATATGCCTGGGACATCCACTACATTCACAACGCTAATGGACTCATTTTTAGAAACAGCGATGATATCAAGTACTGACCTTGAGGTACGCGTGACACGAGTAGGTTCATCAATTTTTTGGTCTAATTCATAAATTTCAAACAAATTGTTTAGTTTATACGTATTTATATTATTCTCTAATAAATTGATATTTAAGTCACCCGTTATAATAACTGAGTCATGTGCAGGCATAAGTAAAGACAACGTCGAGTCAAGAGCCTCCAGTCCAGAATTTAAATTCCCCCCCGGAGGACGGTATAATACTCCAAATAGATAAGACTTACCTCGCAAATGCATAGACAACCATAGCTGTTCTATAAATATGCTATCAGGAAAGTCGACCACACAATGTTTCAGTGATTTTCTTATAAAGAATCCCACGCCACCACCTCTACTTTTTCTATCTTTACGAATAAATGTATAATCAGGTATCAGAAATAGATCATCAGTGAAACATTCATTCAGACAAATTTCAGACACTGCGAATAAAGAAAATTTCTGTTTAATTATGTAATTTTTTAAAATATCGAAACCACCTAAAAGAGACCTAACATTCACATGACCAATTTTAAGATTTTGCATACTGAATAGAGGGTTAGCTTATGCTATAAATTAGCTTTATGTAAATTAGAAAGTTCAAACTATAGCAAAATTTTATTTGAGAAACAAAGTATGATGAATCTAATTAAAAATATCAAAGGAACAAATAGTAAGACAAAGTAGTAATAACAAATAATAACAAAAATAATAACGAAAAGAACAAAATTTATGCAAAAATTGTGAGAAAAATTAACTGATAATATATAAATAAAATATAGGAGAGTGCCGTACAACTCGCCATTAATTATATTTAACAGAAATACTACTATCAAAAAATAGAAATAGTAAGTTGTAACTTAGTTAATTGAATTTAAGTCCTCAAGATCTCTGACTTTTATTTTTCCATTATTCGCAAGTACAAAGATGCTACCATTCATGTACCAAGCTTTCTTGTTCCCAAACTTTTTCTTTGCTTCGTTTAATAAAATGACATTACTTCTTATAAGATCTTCCGAGATGAAAACTTTACTATTTTTTAATTTACTTCTGTTCTTTAGAACCAAAAGTTTGTGTTCAAAGGAGTTGAATTTAACAGTTATAGTTCTGGGTGTTCGAGATTTACTATTGTCCTTTTTATTATATCTGTAGCAGCTGATATCAGTCGAGTGTATATTTACATCTAATTTTTGTTCCAAGAGTTCGACAACCTTTAGTTTTAGGTTTTCATTATTCTCTTCTTTCACACCAGCTATACGTATATTATTTCTTTTACTGGCCTGTTTCAAAAAAATTATATCTTCCTGAAGTTTTTTGTTTTCATTGGCAATGGAATCTAGCTTATCTTGAAAGGTTTTTATGGTGATGTCTATCCGTTCCTTAATTTCCTGTACAACCATATCTGCTATTCTTTTTATTAGCACAGAGTTTTCACTAAAACATTTTTCAATTGTTTCAACAATTGATTTATTTAAACTTTCACCACCTTCTTTCTTAGGTCCCATTATTAACAGTTTGGTAATTAAGACACTACTTCAAAACTGTTAGTTGCATAAAAAACACAGTGAACACACTTATAGCTTATAAACTTAAGGAGAGCTATACAGGCACGACCCAACATTCCTCTTAAGTAAATATTTGCATCATCGTCTGCTAAATCGCGTCGCCTTTACGGCTGCTGCGATTTAGCCGACGATGATTCAATAAACGTGACATTTTTTTTAACTTTAACAGCAAACAAACAAAACAGTGTCTAATATACTAAACTGTTGTTTCAGAACACCAAATCGATAGGAATACAAGTTGACTCTGATACAAGCTACCAGACTACCAAAACCTGTACAGAAAATAAACATGAGGAAAAAGGTTATCATAAAAAGTAAGTGGAGTGTGTCCCCCCATCAAAAAATAAAAAAAATGTAATTTCTCACAAGTGTTCATTTTGTATATATACATATATATTTAAATTTTTTTTATTATATACATTTTAACAAATGACAAACTTAATTTCAAAAAATGATTATTGGAGGTTCTGATCACTTAACGATTTCCTGTGTTATACAAGCTGTTTCCAGAATCAAGTCTAGAAATACTACAGTGTTTTTTTAGTAGAACTGACCATAACAAACTAAATGATCTGGAGTGTCGATTGGAATAGTCTTAAGCCTGCTTCAGAGAACAATGTACTGTTGCTGGCAACATCCCCACCACCAGTTTAATTTCAGTAAATAAAGATTTTATAAAGTTGGTTTTGTTCTTGTTGGTTATGTTACTACAAATATTGCTCCCTCCGATAGTTGAAGTTGGAAATTTTGAATTTCACTCGACTTCAACAACGAATACAATTAATTTCATTGGCTGAAAGTCACGTGACTTAGTGTTGCCGGCAACACTACGTTGTTCTCTGAAGCAGGCTTTAGATTTAACGCGCAGTAGCAAAGTTACCTCTAGAGGCCATTCGGTACTCCATGCCCCATGCCGGAGTAAAAAGCCACAGATAGAAGCGTTCTACATCGCCGTAGAAACCATTGAAAGCTAGCGACCTTTATCGCGAAACGGCGATAACGTCATGTTGCAAATGCGGAATTCCAGGAAACAACTACTCTGAGGATTAATGCCCCGACCAGCATTGAATTATCTCTAGCAACAGCTAAAGTCATTCGTCGGCGACCCATCAGACATACCGGTTTCGAGCTTATTAACTCTCATCAGTATGTCATATAGGTGAGATGACTGGCGAACAACACCTGTCTATCTAACCCGACAGTTCAAAAAGTTTTCGGAGACGGCGACGCGAGTTAGTCTAGCTCCCGACTTGCTAATGCAAACGTGTACATTTGAAAGCATTACAAGATACTTCACTAGACAAGTACGAGACTAGCCTGGCCCGCGGCACGCCTAGTCCGCGACCGCCTAGAGCATTGCCTCCTTAAAAATCATTATTCACACATCGCATCTGTAACCTAGTTACAGATGCAAAAATGTTTTATTTATTATTCTCTTTTAGGTATTGTGACCCACTATGCATGCCGCTAGAAGTTGTTTGAAATAGACTTGAGCTATATGCATGGCCCGCGGCACGCCTAGTCCGCGACCGCCTAGAGCATTTCCTCCTTAAAAATCATTAGAAGATTCTTCATTAGACCAGAACGGGGCTAGCATAGTCTGCGATGCACCTAGACCGCGATCGCCTAGTGCGTTACCGCCTTAACACTGCAGCTATCTCCTGTATCTACGGAAACATAAACTGCTCTAAACGGAATATTTTTTCCCGGGCTATTTTTCGGAAATTACGACTACGATTTTTTTTTTAATTGTTTAAAGTTTAGTTATGATGCAAGGTATTAAGGTTATTTGTTGTTGTCCTGCAATTTAAATATTAAGTTGCTAATAAGTAAATAAATTTCATTATATTATTTTCAATAATATTGAACATTTAATTAAATAAAACATAATTTAATAAAACTGGTATATAGTATAGTATAGTTTTAGAGAACGCTGAACAATAAAACATAGCCAGTTTTTTTATAAACAATCATTAATATGATTTTCTGAAAAATAGCCAGGAAAAAAATCACAAAAGGCCATAGAATGGTATACTAGACGTCATGGTAGATCTGTCGTTACAAAAAAAAAAAAATCTAATCCGCACCACTCACTACAATTTTACAGCCGTGTGAAGTGAAACACACTGTAAACTTAGAAAACACTATAAAAATATTATTTTTATTTATGTTTCAGCCTTACCGAAATTTTCGACAGACTCAAGACTGAACTCGTGGACCTTCACAGCCACATAGAAAAGCAGAACATCAGGTTATAAAGAAAAGAACCAGAGGACTTGGCAAGAAAATTTATTTAAATCACTCCTTAAAATTTGTTGTGTTTAGAACACCATAAAATTCAACTACAATAAATGTTTTATATACATATCAACAGTTTAAAATATATAAAATCTGTCTAACAATCCCTGACAACTTAATACTAATTTAAAGCGCTTTGATAAGGTACTTGTGCAAAACGTTGATAACAACTTTTATAAAACCAAAAAACAATTTAAAAATATTATATCACACAAAGCTAAATGCAAAAATACATTTTTTTTTCAGTATAAAACTTCATAATTTTCTATAACCTTAAAACCTGTTATATTTGCATAAATTTGTATACGTAAATTCATTTTGATATGAAGAATATAAAAATAATTTATATTGCAAGTTCTTTAGACATTCAATGGTATCATGGTATCACATAATTAATAGATCCTTTGCAAAAAAATGCTTCTATATTATAAAGTCGACAAAGCTCACTTGAAAATTAGCGGACGGAATTAGATTTACGTAGTGGTTCATTGCATTTTTATTTTTTAATTCATATACAGGGTGTTACATTTTTTCCATAACTGTGTATATGATTTTTTAAAAATCCGAGGATCAAGATCCATTGAAGATATAAAGTTACCCCTCCATGCTACTGTTTGTTAATTTAAATAATTTATAATTTTCGTGTTCACTGTAATATCATATTATCAATGTCAGTGCAAGCATCGGCATATATCATTAAACAGTTTCAGTTATGGTTTTTTTTTTTTTTTGGCGACCACTGCAAGATTTCAGGAGCAAGAACAATTGCTCAAGAGGCAGAAGTCCCCCACTTTGTTGTATATAAATGAATTTCATTGGTGTTCACTGCACATTTAGCCATAAACACTTTACAATTTGGAAACTTTTTTTGCTCAACTGTATTATTAATCTGTGGTATCCGGATCGGATATAGTATTCACACATCGATCAATTGTTATGGTAGATCCTGCAGATTTAACACATTTGTTAAAATTTAATCAGGGCTGTACCTACCTAGTTACAGATGCAAAAATGTTTTATTTATTATTCTCTTTTAGGTATTGTGACCTATTATGCATGCCGCTAGAAGTTGTTTGAAATAGACTTGAGCTATATGCATGTTAAAAGTGGTCTGATCTAGGTAATAATGGCTGCATGAAATTTGAAATCCATATCTTCAATGTATCTTGAGAGAATTAAAAATTATATTCACTTTCAACATTGGTTGTGCCACCAAACGGATGTTATAATCTGAATCAAATTCAATACATTTCATTTGGTGGCACTGGTCCAGTACCCATCGGTGCCTTCGTGAAATATAGCTTTAGAAGAGATTACTCTTCATTGTGACATCAGTGTTACACCTTATATAACTGAAGTAAGCAAAATACTTCTGAAAAGTTAAGTCATCATTATTAAAAATTAATTTGAGTTATTATCTAAACCAAGTGCTGTTACATTTGATTCTTTTCCAGTTTATTGAAAAATACATGTCTATAAACTTCGATGTAGCAATGGTCATTTATGATGAAGTACCTTATCATAATGATGATATGATAAACCATCCATTATAACGTACCTGAATTTATTATTATCTTGGATAATTTACAATAAACAAAGAATGATTAATAAAAATAATCAAAATATAATAAGTATAAATTGGTATAATGTTCAACTTCATCATAATTGACTTACAGACGCTCCTTTTCCTACATTCATGCAATCTTGATTTCAAGTAAAATTGTCGACTTAATGTATTCTAGACAGAGATATGTTTTAAAATTCAACATTGACAAATGTTTAACAATCTCCATTGCTTGCAAAGCATTCCTTTAAAATAATATCCTACTTTAACTATCGCACATTATTCGACTTACTTATTGTTTTAAATTCATGAACTAATGAATTTTTAAAATACATTCGACATGTGAATGTAAATATTAAAATTATTCGCATTTTTTTTTTGTATGGTTAAAATCAGATCTTTAAAATTGTTCTAAAACGTTTTTGCCATCCTCATGCAAATGTTTGGGTCAGTAAAGTATGCATGTAGTCATAAACTACCAACATTATGGCACCACCAGGTCCCAGTCGCAGAACTTTGGGAAGAAGACCTTTATACAGGGCCCTCACCCTACAAAATAAATTATGCCTTAAGATTAGTACTATTTCATGTTGTTACAGATTTTTATGATTACGAAACATAGTTAATTGAAATTTTTGCAGTTATTATCATATCATTAGTACTGAAATAAATCAGATTTACATATTTCCTTGTACCTATTTTATAATCCATTTTATTGAAAATCCATAAAGAGGATACATAATTAAAATATTTCTTCATTCAAAATAAATACTTTCACTTTTCAGTTTTGTAATAGATTAACCTAATTTAAACATAAACCCTTTTTTTAATTTGATACACTTTATTATTGATAACAAACTACATCCAAGAACAAAAAAAAATCTAAAATGAATACTAAATAGGGTATAAATGATCCTTCCTTATTGACTACACGTTTTTTAAAAAAGTAAATAATTTAATATTAAAGATCATTAAACATCGACTATTTCGTTCTGTCTATTATTAATATTTATCCCCTGCCTACGAGGTGAAGAAAATCATTGTCAATAACTAATAAAAAACCTTCTTTTAGAGGTTGCACATGGTCCCCTAAATAGTCCAAGATATCTGTTATAGATATCTCGAACCAAACCATTATATCCGAATCTGAAAGGGTGAAGTTACGATTATACAAAGAATTCACGATATATATGCACTCTATATCTTACATTAAAGCATCCTGTATATTTTATTCAATTAAGAAAATTGGCAGTATAATGTGTAAAACACAGATTTAAAAACATCCTTAATTATATAGGTTTGTTCCAAGAGTCAGTTTGAGACTGTTTCAAACTATCACAGATATGCGACCAATTATGTTGCTACTATACTTTCAGCGATATCAAAGCAATATTCGCCTGGTCAAACAATCCCGAACAGTTTGAAACCAATTTTTTGCGCTCTAGCAACAAAGCTAATATTACAATTCACAACATAACCTTGTTGTAATTACCTGGCATAAAATCCTCTACAAGAGAGTGTTTGCTACATACTTTCATGTGTTTTGTTATTGGTTTTCCAATTCTCAATTTAATTTTCCACTGCTTAGAGTGTCAGGTCTATAGAAAATTTATGCAGGAAATATCAGAAGTAGGTACAGTAAGAGGAGCACTGGGGAACAGCACCGAGATTTTGTGCTAATATTCTTGCGTACGTTTTGCATTTTTGTACCCTTTTTGTAACCAAATATCGTACGATTTCAATAAAGTTTGCAAAATTACTAAAAAAATACAGTAAATTTCCACTACACCTTACACATACAAAACCGATTTATTGGAATGATGTTCTTCCCTACACCCGACTTCACACTTTTCTTCATTGAAGATAAAATTGTACTATTTTCAAACTGTCTGACGTTATTTATGCAGAAAAAATTATAGGAAAATATAAAAAAATCCCTACAGCAGTTCCGATCAATGAACAGATGTTAGCCACTTCATGATTTTCACCAAGGTATATTGCATCAAACCGTCAAACACGTTTGCGAGAGAGGACACTCAGTTTTTGTTGTCACTGAGTTTCCTGCATATTTACGATGCAATGATTAAAAATAAAATTTCTTTATACTGACTTACAGGTTACATGATAATCATGCAAGCCTTCCCCCCCAAATTTGCCCATGGATTGATGATTGAAGTTATATCTCCCTAACAGTCACTAGAAACGTTGTATTTAAAAAGATAATACAGAAACATGGATATTTACTTAATGGAACATTTTTTTTACAATGTTATCAGGAACTACTAAAAATAGTTTCAGAACTCTGTGTAGTACTCCATATACCAGTTAGGAAGATATGAGCCACGTATATCAGTTCCAGTAATAAATCATACTGCCACTATGCAAATAGAAGCGAGACTAATGACTTAAGTTGATATAAGCATTATTCGCATTCATATTACGTATAAACTGTTGTATTTTTCATTATGAATTTAGCTTAAAAATAGTATTTGTAAAATAAACACTTACCCTTCTTCTTTATGCACCAATATAATAGACTGTATAGTACCCTTATATTTAATTTGTCCTGGTACAGGTTGAGGACCTTGTATCCTAGACTTGGCTACATCAAAGGGTATATTTATACAAGACGCCAAAGTTCCAGACACAAATCCTATACTCACTTTCCTGAAGAATTCTTTCAGGGGATCCTAAAATTAAAAATATTTTTTTATAATACTGTCCCTAAAAGGTTTGTACAAAGTGTTGGCATAAATTCTTGAGGCTAAAATATGAGGATTTAACCCAATTTAACTTAGTCCAAAAGTTGATAGTTTCTGAAATACGGGGTGTTTTTTTGTAAATAGTTATCTTAATAAAAATATGATTTGCATGAAATTTGATTTGAGAAATCGAAATCTAATCATATTTTTGATGTATACATTGCAGAGACACCACTTGCAGCACTTCAGCTACATCTAAAGCTACATAAGTTTTTTTGTGTCTTGGTTTTTAGTTATGTAATTTTGTGTAAAAAAAGGTAGGTATACTAGTTAGTGTCGCTCTGAATAGCCTATTTCTGAGATAATCGATTTTAAATTTTTTACTGTGTACCGAAACTCAATAGGTATATTTTTGCAGCAGTTGGAAACAGTTTGAAACTCAGAAATATTCGACCAGTTAAGTTGAGAACACGTTACCATTGAATTTAACGCAATAAATAGTTGGACGGACATATCTGATAGTTTCAACCAAACACAAAGCTATTGTAGCAGGTTAACAACGGTGAGTTTAGGATCGTCACTAATTGCAAAATATTATTTATTGTCAAACGAATCACCGACAGACCTTCATCGTTTAATTTTAAAATTTTTCATTTAATCTTAAATTTTTCACTATCCTTACGTAGAAATACCCGATATAATATTAGTTTACAGTTACTATCATGAAAATAGTCTCAAGTCAATGAAAGTACTTATAATTATTTAAAATTACCTTATATTCGGGTAAAAATCCTTTGACAGAATGATAAAAACCAAAATACACCATATTGAAAGTACCATTTCTCCCAATTGTCGCAGTAACTCCTTTATTTAGACCTAAAATGCCATCACGTGCAACTATTTGTTTAGTTACAGACCATGTACTAGGTACTTCAGTTGAACGATTTCGATTCGCCTGTAACTGCACTTTAACCACTTCAAATGGGTTTACTAGAATGGCTTCAGTGATCCCTGCACCTAAACCAGCTAGAGAGAAAGTCTAAAAAATAAGAATAATAATTTGCTTATTTGATTTAGAAAAGGTGTTTCATAAAGATAAGTAGGTATAAAACACTTATTATATATATTTTTCAGATAAACTACAAACAATGTAGTTAAGTCTTAATATATATTTCAAATTACAAAATTCAGTAATACGTAATTTACGTTTTCATCAATTTTTGCAAAAGTTAATTTAGATAAATATATTGACTAATAAAAATATAGAACATTTGGCATTTAAAGTACCGGACAAAAATTTTATGAAACATCTAAAAATACAAATATGATTTGTAAGAAATATTTTTAGAAAATCCTACTGGTAGAATCAAAAACATTAAAGATCCGCTTTTCTTTAAACATTTACATCTACCTATTTGTAAACTGAATTAATTAATGATGTCTGCAACTATAGAAATTAATAAGGGATTAAAAAATTTAAATAAGTTAAACTCACCAATGGGGTTGGTGTGGGGGAACCAAACAAAAAGAACTGTTTATATTGCTCAAACGTAAAAAACTAAAAAAGCAAATGTCTGTTAAAACTAAAAGTATGTATATTAATTTCCATTATGTATTTACTTTAACAGCACGTTTGGGAGTTTCAGCTAAAATAGGAGGTACAATTCCTTTCCAGAAAGAACCAAGTCCTTCGTTTACATACATTTTTTTAAAGCAGTCTAATATCCCACTGTAATAGTGTGGGTCATTTATGTTTTTTCCACTCTGGATTTGTAATCGGGTTTTAATCAAATCTAAGGGGTGCATTATACAAACTTCTACAAAACCTGTGCAAAAAGAGAAAAGCTAAAGTGCAGCCGGGTTATAGATATCAGTATATAAAGTACCTGCAGATCCTCCAGAGCCAATTTGGATGGCAGCTTCTTTTAAAACTTTGTATATTTCCGGCATGATTAAACTTTTTTGATGATTTATAAGGTATACGAGTAGTGTAGATGTCAAGAGACAAGTTCAAATGTCTGTAACTCTGAACATTAGTAAAGAAACTGATAAGAATTGTTTATCCTGTGGCCTAACCGAGATTGTAAACATTTCTATCTTCCTAATATGTAAATGTATCAATTATCAGCTGATTTAAGCCATGTGACATGACGTTTCATCACTCGTTTTCAGGGATATTTTTTATTATGGATTACGGTTTATTGGGCATTGGGCGACAGGACGACCTTAAAGAAGTTTGATTAAAAGTTTATAGCGTATCTTATATTAACCAATGACCTGAATTATCGAAGTGGAAAATTATATTCACGTTAAATGAAATCATTTAAACATATCAAAAAACATAGGTAACACGAAAATATCAATTTCTATTTTCAGGCGTTGATTGAAGTATTCTATAAGATGCTAACCGTTATGTGCGTTACGTCACGTTATGTATTGTATCATAGACAAAACCTAATTCACAGACCATACCTAATTGTTGGTTATAATGTTATATCTACCCCGCGACACGTCTCCGACCCCTCGCTCATAAACGGGGTCCCCAGATACGGAAACAAGTTTAAATACGAAACTGCCCTCTTGTGTCGTCAAAAACGTAATTGTCGCCTTTGTTGCAGCGGTCGCGATCCAAACTATACCAACTTGCAGATTCCCGAATTATCGGCATACAGGACAGGTTCCGAAATTACCGACATATACAGGGTGTTCCATAAAGAATGGGTCATACCACAGATTTTATCTGTGGTCATACTTCAAGCCAGTTTTCTTGGACGAAAATAAAGTGATTTAAATTATATTATCTTAGTGCAATTTCGCTTCCTTAAGAATTTATATGTTGAGAAGTTATTTTTTTTACGATAATTTATTTTTTGGGTAATTGTACTTAAAAAATATAATAATAATAATAATAATAATAATAATAATAATAATAATAATAATAATAATAATAATAATAATAATAATAATAATAATAATAATAATAATAATAATAATATCTCTACCCCTCATTCTAATCACAGGGATTAGCCCAGAAGTCGGAGACTTGTGCGGGAGAGGGGGCGGCATATTATTATTAAGTAGGCCGCATTTGCGCCCAGGAACGACTTACGTTGGTAGGCCCTAACCACTATTCAGTGCAAGAATGAGGGAAACCTGGAAAACGTAGTCAAATATCAACCGATATCAATCTCTCACATTGACCCAAGCCAACATTCTTCCACCCTACCATACCCGCAGAGAGGGCGCCAAACCTCTCCACAAATATAGCTTATATACGGTCTACCAGCAGCTGGGCTCGAACCAACTCCGATCTAGTCACCTTGATTCAAGTACTGACGCCTTAAACCGCGCAACCACTGACCGACTGCATATATACATTGTAATAAAATTAAATCATTTATTTTTGCGTAGAATGTACAGGGTATTCTATGTGCTATTATGTTATTCCTTTTACATTTTTTTTAAGGATAGATAACTTTTTGGAAAAATAGTTATTTTGAAACAGCTGAAGGAAATGTACTGACACAGATATACTCGCGTCAAGATTTCAGACGTCTTACGTCACGGCTGACGTTACACATTTGTTTTTATTGTCAACGTAATTTTTGATATTTGGTCGCGTTAAAAACAATTATTGTTTGAAATTTAGTGCAATATATAATGCAAACTTTCAGTGTAGTATATAGTTTTACTACTATCAGTTGCAGTTTCTTAAATATTTTGATGAAAATATAATGAATTATTCATTTGTTCGTATGACGTAAGTCGTCTGAATTCTTGTCGCGAGTATAGTGTCAGTGTCATGATTATTATACAAAAACCCCTGTCCCTTCCAAAATTTGCGTATAATTATCTAAAACATAAATTATCGTAAAAAATTAAATAAAAAAGTTCTCAGCCCTATAACTTCTTAAGCAAGGATAATTGTTCTAAGAAAAATTGATTATAATCACTTTATTTTCGTTCAAGGAAGCTAGCTTCACAGACCATATACAGAAATAGATGATACACTCTCTATGTGATATGAACACTATGTTTTGAGTCCCATCTAACATTTTCTCACGAAACTATCAACACTTTGTGTTGTTTAATTGCAAAACAATTTCCATTAATGTTTTATACCCTACTTCGAAAAGTAGGAATATCTAATAAACAGTTTAAATAAGGGTATCCTTGACTCTAAAATATGTCAAACACAAAGAATTATATTGCAATTTAAAGGTTAAAGTCAAACAAATTCTTATTTGTATTGGATGTTCCTACTTTCCAAAGTAGAGTATAAAACATTAATGAAAATTATTTTGCAATTTAAACATAACTCAAATCATTTGGTCCAGCTATTTTTAGGTAATGAGATTATAGGTAGGCATTTACCTACCTAAGTTATATTTTAAGCCACTGCCTCATTAATCACATAAATATAATGATCGTTAGAACCAGACATGAAGGAGTTATTAAAAAAAACTACTGAAAATATTTAATCAACCATTTTTTATATTTTAAGCATTTATTTCCTGTACCGGGCTTACAAGACGCTGGTACTTATTTATCTATCTATAAATTATCTACTTGATAAATTACTAGTATTTTAATATATTGCATTTATTACTGATATTTGTATTTACGAGTTCTCACACTCACAGTACACATAGTAATAAAATAGTTGAATATTAAATGTAGTTAAGAAATATTTGAACCAAATAAAACCCCTTACTGGGCACCCTAAATTTTTAATTTCGTGTAAGTTACTGGAGTACTAAGAGTTTGTGGAGCCTATTAACATTTAATATCATGATTAAAACATGTTAATGACAATCACTAGTGATTTGATTTGAACTAGGACATTTTTATAGTAAAGTACTTTAGTAATAGTAGTTTATGGTAGTACTTTATAAATCTCTGTAATATATCAAAAATTTACTAAATTATTAACCAGAATATATCTAATCATTAAACGTTTTTCTTAAAAGTCAAACTATTACTTTCTTAAAGTACGGGAGAACTTACCTATTCTTATTTATGCACCATGCATGCATGCACCATAAATACATACACCGGAGAATAGCAACCAGAGAGGTGACAAAGTCAATTTGAGCAAAAATAATGGAGTGTGAGGCAAGTTAGCTGTCAATTTGACGTTATGTGGGTTCAAATTACTCATCTTATTTATAAAATAATCGAATCGATTCTAGAAATTGCCCAATTATGCCCATCATGCTGTATAAAAGTTTTTTAAAATATGTATGTATAATACACATTATATTTAAGTAAAATGTGCTTTATTTATTTATTAGACAAACAACACCCAATTTATGTACAATTATAGTAAATATATATAAAAAAAGAAGAAATACAAAATATATTACAATACAATGTGAACTTAGTACACATAAACATAACATTATTATTTATTTTGACTAAAAAATTAAAGTTTTATATTTTTAGAAGTATTTTTATTTCATGATTAGTAAGGGCAAATTTTTCCAAATTGATTTTATTGTATTTTAGAACAATCAATAAAATTTTTGTTACTGCTATTGCTATTGCTATTCTCTTATACTTTAACATGCTTTGTGAATAGCTTTTATTGGTTGATATGAAAAGAAATAAACAATTTCGGGTAACAGATAACTGCGTAAGTCAGTAAAAATTTTATTATTACAAACTATGTACATATAGGTACTTTAAATAAAACATAATTCTGAACACTAATTTGCCAGAAGAACAATTAAGTTTTGTAAGATAACAGATTTATTTCCAAATTAATTTATTATAAAATTACAGTTTCAGATATAATTCATATCATACAAGATATCTTCAAAATAAAAACAGTAATACATATTACTAATTCTTACACATAAATTTAGAAGGTGCTACGTCCTTTTATTCAAAATCTACAACTATTTACTTAAGAAATTGAAATGTTTTCCCAGTCACAAACATTATCTACCAGGTCGTCTTTTTTTGCATTTAAAATAAGCTAACTTTGTTAGTGGATCTTGTAATACTCTCCGATGATCTCTACCCTTAAGTATTTTATTAATATTGTTAATATAACAATGGACAACAATATTTACTGTTGCCGAGATAAATATTTCACTATGATTCTGATGTTCTTCACAGAATAATTTTGAAATCATATGGTTACAGTCATTTTCAAGTTTTGCAGATAATTTCTTTTTCTCTTCATATGTTACAAATACAAATGGGATTTTATATAAAAGAATTCTTGTACAGAATTCAAAGGCTTTGGAAAAATTACTTGATGGATGTGATAAACTGCATCCTTCATATTGCCTTTCTCTAATTAAAATATTTTGTGGTAATTCTTCATTAGCACACATTCGATCAGTATAATTCTGACATTTATTATTTTTCAAAATCTTAGGTTATGGTTATGCACTTTGTGTTTGTTGTTTGGTTATGTAGATACATATAAACTTGTGTTTGTTAAGTAAATACATCATTTATATAAATAAAACACAGAAATACTTTCTCGCATAACGGTATCTTTTTTTTAAATTAACGTTCCTCATTTATCCGTAAAAATTTTTTATATGACTTTTCATCCTCTATTTTTAGTTCTTTATTCAACATATACAGTACTCCTTTTCCCTGCACTTTTCTCTCTAGCCAAGATTTACTCCAGCAACAACGTTTCACTTGCTTTTTTCTTTTCTTTTGAAGCTTCAAAACTGCTGCTATTAAAACTATCAAACTAGACGCAGCAACATAACACAAATATTCTGTTTCAGTCCCCATTTTTAAGATTTGTATATGATTTGTGTTTACAAACAAAACAAATTGCAAGACACCTTGAGATTAAGTTTTGAATATGACATGTGACAAGCACAGAACAGGGATGTTCTAGGGTGAAAAGTGATATTTTAGACTGTGTAAAACAGGTAAAAATTTTTACTAAAATATATTTGTAAATTTATTTATACATATTTCTAAATAGGTATATTTCATTATAATTTTTGTACAATTTTTTTAAGAAAAAATCTGTCGTGTAAAACAGTTCTAATATCATTTCAATCACCGCCCAGATTTGCTAGAACTGCTGGCGATTTGTTTAAAAATTGCAATCGTTTCTTACAAATTATGTTTTTTGCCTTGAATTTTGCTGCAATCTGTTTTAGATGTCTAGCTTTGGCATAAAATAATTTTGCTTTTGGTGTCAGCTGATTTTGTTGAGTAACACCACAAACACGAAGTATTCCTGTAGTTTTTTTCTAGGGGTCTTAGTATCTAAAGCAATAAAAAACATTAGATTGGATCAGTGGCGAATCCAGGGTCTTCGTCTGGGGGAGGCTGTACTCACAAAAAAGTTGTACTGTCATGTCATCTTAAAATTTTAATGGGTGAATCAAATATGTTATTAAACTTATTAAACCTTTATTTATATCATCGGTGTCTGAATTGAAATTTTGGAGAAAATTTATGATTTTAGAGATGTGACAATAAAACTGAAAATAGTATCAAGTATTAAATATTGTTTATTATTATATAAATAAAACACTTTTATGTTGAAGTTACAAAATGACAAAAAAATTATAATATAATATTCATACGACGGCTCTTTTGACTTAAGCAAAGTTGCCAAGTTTCTTAATAAGAATGAAAATTGGGGGAAAACGAGGTTGTGATTTTTCGTGAAAAAAATCGTCTGTTTCTTGGGGAAAAAAATCGTCTGTTTCTTGGGTTTCTGGGGGGGGGGCTGCAGCCCCATAGCCCCCCCCCTAGATTCGCCACTGGATTGGATTACAATACAATATATTAATATAATAAATTTAATCAGTATTTGAAATTTCTAAAAATATATGTTTCAAAATAAAATATTTTAAGATAAAATAGATATTAAATTATGTCTAAATCAAAAGCCCAGAAAAGTTGTACTAATGGTAGTCATATATGACAATTTCTCAAATTATGTATACTTACATATAACATTTTGTATCGGATGTTCTGCACAATAGGAAGGAGATGGAGTTCGAGGTTCAATGTCTATATCATGTACTTGAGATGAGTCATACACGGAAGTCGAAGTGGACAGAAGTTCCTCTAAATCTAAAATATACATATTTATACTAAACTAAGTATAACTGAAATTTTCATGTTCTACATACCTACAGAAGTTGGCTTTAAATGTGGTTGTTTTTTAGTAGATGGGAAAACTATTTTTGGTATATTAACTTCTAAATCAATATCCTCCATGCCTAATACTGTTGGGATATTTTTATCCCACCCAGGAGCTGTTCCATGAGCTAAAATGGCTACAATAATAAAAATAGTTGTTTCAAGTGTTCCATAATCCAATACAAAAACCTGACGGCGGATTATATATTTTTTTTGTTACCATTTCCATCCTGTTAATGTTACGCTTCTACTATTTGTCAACAAAAATTATTGACTAAATGAAAGGAACAGAAACGGCAATAAAAAAGTTTATAAAACAGTCTATGGACATAGACTTAAGCAATTATTTTAACACATTATTATCTTATTTTAATTAACCTCTTAAGTGACCAGAAACTAAAGCAATTGTGCAACTCTAGATGCCACATAATTTTCATGCATAAGTGCATGTCTATCATTACCAGCAATTGTATTTAATACTGAACTAGACAGGATTTGTATGTTATTCAAATTAAAATATGTAGTTTTGAATACAGTTACAAATTCTCTAAACACATAGACATACAAACATGTCCAAATGATCAACTGAATGAAAATGGGTGATTCATAACCGCAATTACTGGTAAAAACTCTGTAGTTCAGTACATGTGTATAAGTTTAAGTGTAAAATGTAAACACCTGCAAAAGTACATATTTGGTATACCCGCAACAAGAATTCAGACGACTTACATCATACGAACAAATGAATAATTCATTATATTTTCCTCAACATATTTAAGAAACTGCAATATAGAGTAATAAAACTATACTACACTAAAAGTTTGCATTATATATATAGCACTAAATTGCAAAAAATGATTGTTTGTAACGAGACCAAATGTCGAAAATTACGTTGACAATAAAAACAATTGCGTAACGTCAGCCATGACATTAAGACGTCTGATTTCTTGCCGCGAGTATAAGAGCACTGATGGTTCCAAAATATTTCTAGGCAAATATATCCGTTATAGCAGTCTAAACTAGTTCATAAATTTGCAAATATATACATCGTAACCTCTTAAGAGGTTAATAATATAATTCTTATGTCTATACTACTTATTGCATAACAAATTGATATGTTTTGGTTAGACAGTAATATGTTTGGGTTAAACAGTAGTGTGTTTGGGTTAGATAGAAATGTTTTTAATATAAGCCTTATACAACTGCTTTAAAAATTTAGTGGTTTGATCGATAAATACTAACCTCAAACTTTCTCTGGAGTCACAGGTTTTGATAATTCCTCTGGATAACTAAAACAATTTTCCCTAGTAGAAATAGTAGTAGTATAATCTGAAAATATATTCTCTACTGTAAAGAAATTCTTAAAATAATAAAAAAAACTCACTAGGACATTTTAAAGTAGGCAATGAAAACCGTAATAAGCGTTCATTTACGTCTTTACACATATCACTCTTTGCCAACTAACTTTGGATTTCCAATCCTCTCGATCCAAATATCCCTTACACCATTGTATAAATAAATATTTAAATTTATTTATACAATGCTTACACGTTTTTCCACTGGGATGGCATATCTAAGAGCATATTAGGTTAGAAAGTAAAATATTTTACGATATTGTTCAAATTACCTTCGAATAATTTTATCTACACAATTAGGAACACAGCAAGGTCTTTGGGCCATATTAATAATATTAAATATTATCCACACTAATACAATCACAAAATACACACTCACTGACGCTATTCCAAATCACAAACACAAAACGCAATACAAACAAACGGAAACAGATAATTAACGTCACACGTGCTACCAACCTATCACTAGAACAATACTAAAATCATGATAAATTAAAAAGAACTAAAATGTGTTACGTTCAGCGCCATCTAACATTTTCTCACGTAACTTAGTTTGGTTCCAGAATAACTACTAGCACAGAATATATAGCTAACGCATCAGAAGGCTCGTCAAGTAGTGTTTAAATCCTTGACTACATACACTAAGACGAGTCAATCTAATGGGAGACCTTGTTGGCCTGAATGGGAAACCAACTCGCGGGTAATGAGAAACAAACTCAAAAAAGACCGTTTACGCTTGGACTATTTGCTAATAGATGGCGCAATATTAGGTACAATGCTCGTCACCTTAAAGTCACCACCTATTGCGCTGCTCTCATTCTATCGCGCCCCACCACAAATAAGTCCGGACCGCTTTTAAATTCAAACTGGAGTGGGATCTGATGATATGTATGCGTATATGCTATACAATGGCACCAAAAACTGGTGAGACTATGGAGTAGCGATAGATTACTCTGTCTGTTCGTTTATATTTTGTTTCCATTAATTTAAATAATTCTGCAATTACTGAAATTGGTATCGTATATTCAATAGAATAAATAAGGCCAATAAAAAAACTGTTTGCTATTAAAAAATAATAAGTATAGAAAACGAACTCATAAATTAATATGAGCCTGCCTCTCATATATTTTCATTATGACAAAAATAATGAGACGTAGATGTATATTTTAGTTAAGTAAACGTTGGAGTTACCGAACATTTATAAAATTATTTTTTTTATTCTCTCTCATTATTCCTTGCAATACGGCATATGTAGATTTCTTTTTCTAATTGGGCCGTTACAAGAAACATTAATCAAACGTAACGTAAACTTAGTTTAATATAAAATTTGGATTTTCCCTACTGCAATAATTCTTATGTTAGATCATAAATTATTATTGCAATGTCGGAGTTGTTGAAAAAGTCAAAAAACAAATTGACTTTTTTACTATTTTTCTATGTTATGTTAATTATTACAATTAATATATTTTGTGCAGATTTCAAGGTGCATGGTTCATTGATTCATGCAAAATTACAGAAATGTGTATTGTTTCTTTAAATTTTAGTTATATGTTGGTCTTCAATATGCACATAAAAATGGAATAATAGAGTTTATTTTTGAATGTTTATTGATTTATTAAAAGTTTAGGTGTTTTACAGTACATAATATATTTTCATATATTTTTACTCAATCTCATAAAATTTTATATTACCCAATTTTTTAAATCATTTATCTCGTATATCTAATAATATTAAAGCTAGTTACGGACGGTGAGCTATAATATATATCTGATATATTACAAAAATATCGCTTGTGATTAAAATGCATAGGACGTTACGCACTATAATATATATTTATATATATGCCGTTTACTTGTCTGTAGGAATACATCTCATTACAAAGAAATAAATTATATATTATATTATCGCTCACCGTCCATAACTAGCTTAATAACCATTGAGTTTTCTATAGACAGCAACTGCGTAGCGGAATTTCTTAATTTATATAAATATTAAATATAAAAACAGTCGGTATATGTAAGACATCTATGATCGGCCCTACTACTGCTGAATAGTGCATTACGCATGCGTGGGATTTAAAAATTTTAACTCTAGTCTCGGAATGCACGGCACAAAAAATTTGACAAAGCACTTGCAGAAACAACAGCAATTCACGCATGCGCTTTAAATGTCACTACCATTTATTAGCCATTAGACAAAACATTTTTGTTTATTACTCGCATTTCTGTTTTAAGTTAGGTTTTTAAATAGGCAAATTTTAATCGTTTGTTGCTGTTGTTAATACGAAACTATGCGTTGCATCACGTTGCATTAACCAGGAAAAAGCTACAATAATTGCCCTTTGGCAGCAGGGAGATTCAGTTCGTAACATAGGCCGCATTTTAAATAAGGATGTGAGTATCAAAAAGTTCAAATCATATTTAATTACCCGTCATATGTATTTATATTAGCTCTTTTCCAACACCTGACTAGTTTCAAATCTGTCCGAAGTCGTCACTCAGTTTAATATTAGATACAACTCCGCTACAGTAAGTCGGTGAACGATTTGGCTATCCACTTGGGACAGGTTTCCAACCAGTCAGGTGCCGTGTTGGAAAAGAGCTATTAGTGCACTTTAATGTATTGCAATTTTTTTTAATTTTTTTTTAAGAGAGATAATTTTAAGCGTAGTTAATCATAAAACTACATGTTAGTAATAGAAAAAAAAAATAGCTTGTGGTTGATGTGCTATTATAGTATCGGATACTTATAAAAGGTTTAAGGCTTGCATATCCTTGAAACAAGTGTTTTCTCATGATGACTTTTGTGAAACAGTGCATTCTTGCGATGAATCCTTGGCCAATTTTGAAAACTGTTTTGAATATCCTACAGCCGGAAAACACGTCTGGATTCAGTGACTGCTTTCGTCGATTTGGTGTGTTATACAGGGTGTTATTCAGTATTTATCAAAAAAAATTTTTGAATGTGCAGATGACTTACAAATACAATTTTGTTAAAAAAATTAAAAGAAGGCAGTTAGAAAGTGATTTAAAAATACACTTCCGCACGGCACAGGAAACGGGTCCACTGTAAAACCTGATAAGACAGAAAAGCATGCAATCGGCAACCGGACAAGAATCGAAAAAAATTTCCAAGGAAAGAATTAAATATGTAACATTTTATAACACCTATTTTATACAGCCAATTCAATACTTTTGCTGCTATTGTTGTTAATTATTAATGGAATTCCTTTCTCTCTAATTTATGTTTCGCGTTCAATTAATTTTTAATAATCCGTCGGTCTATGGTCCCATATATGATATAGAGACTCTAGACTCTACTGTATATTCATTTATATAAAATAAAATATATTGGCCGCGCAAATTTAAGGATCAATTTACCGACGAACGCAGTAAAGGAGGCATGGCAGTGACAACGATGCGGTTTTAAAAACCATAGCTGTATATGAGTGCATTGTAGAATTTTATTTTCTTGATGCTGACTTGCCGCGACCGCGTCATTACTACAAAATGCCATAGCTGCGTTGATGGATAAATTATTCGATTTCATTTAAAATTATCTAATTTTATGAAACCGTAATACAGGCTGTTTCATAAGTTGGTTTCTCTGACACAGCTTATACTAACAATTAAAAAAAATACTGGAACATGTTCATATGCCTACTCTCGTGTAAGAAAGTTCTCAAATATTTTAAATTCTAAAACTTTTTTCAGCAGGAATGAACTGTTAATTATGTTTTTTGTAACATACATCGCGCTTGTAAATTTTATTAATGTTTTCACAACTTTATATAAAAAATACTATGCGGAGAGCTGTATTAATTATTGAAAATTTATACATAGCCATATCGAATCAAATATAGTCAAGGTATAAAAAAGTTGTTTTAAAAAAAATACTTCACTAGGTGACACCCTCCCGCTGCGGTATATTTGCAGTGAATAGGGCAGCGTATTCATTCGGCGATTAGGAGTCTCTCCGTAAAATGATCAATTTTGTAATGTTTTTTTGGTGCACAAATTTCGAAAAATAAAACACGTAGAGCAAAAGTATTATCAAAAATAAAGTTATTGATGATTTGTTTATCCTTTATTAATATTTAAATTCTCCTGAAATAATATAACACCATTTAAAATGCATTTGTATGACACACATTATTATGCTATTATGACCTCACATTTTAACAATTATTTTCACATACTTATAAACAACAGTGAACAATCTTATATGTAGAACTATGTAAGTTTATGTTATAAAACAATATTTACTTTTACAGTTGAATTTAGAAATACGTTTTTTTTAAAGATTTCTGTAGGACCTAAAAATTTGTTGGTTAGACCGCTTTCTGCCGTTAACATTCCTGTTATCTGCTAAACTCTATTTTATTCAGTTCTTAAATGTTTAAAATTACTTGTATTATATTTTATTTATGCCTATATTATCATTGTGTTAGATATACTAGTACAGGCTGATTCACCGCATAGTTGTAGTGATATATATACATTTTTTTTTTTTTTTGAAAATTTGATACCCTACATAGTCCAATCTGACCTTTTCAACGAAAATATTTTCAAGAAGCTGTCACTTCCAATTATACCGGATGTCGTCATCAACTTAGTTTTTAAATGGAATGATATAGTTTTTATTCAATTTTCTCGCGTTATTTCAATAAGACTTTCCTATACACATAACCTTTGTCGTTTCCGAGATATTTAAAATATTTCGGAAAATAATAATGTTGTATCGCTTTGTTTGAAATTAACTATATTGAATGCTATGCAAGTTAAAGAAATAATATTTATTCAAGAAATGGTTGAATCTTTAAGATTTCTAACAATGTGTTACAAGTGGTTTAATTTCATGCAAGGTGTTGAAAATCAAGTGCTGGATGTTATGTAACTCGAAACTGTTAAAACCAAAACTTATAATAAATCTATGGTTAAAACTATTTTATTTTTAAATGGAACGTTGTGCATATTTTTTTATTCGGTATTTTATTTTAACTTACTTTCTGTGCAAATTACGATTTTTGTTAAACTTAAGTGAATGTGCCATCTTTTTGCCGAAATAGCTATAAAAACGACAATAATAATTAGAACTATTATCTGTCTGTGTATTTTCAAAACGTCAAATTATACCTGCACAATTATAGTGGCAAGCAATGAACAATATTATTCAAACGATAATGTTCACAATTACCACCAGTAACCGAAAAAGTATGCAGACATTATTATCAAATTATTAAAGGCAGTCATGAAGTTACGAAACCAGTTGTAAATAACGAAGATAATCGTAATTATTCGAATTAACGAACATAAAAAAACCAAATTATGATTTTTTTAATATTAAATGCACTTCGACTTGGAGATGAAATTTTATAATATTTTTTTATGAGGTCTAGAACTTTTGTGTGTTTTTATCACCGTGAGAATAATTCATTCATTCATTGTCATGATTTGTCGTTTTGAAAACACACAGACAGGTAATAGTTCTAATTTTGAGATTCTCCACGAATAAAAAAATTTAAAGCATCAACGCCTTAATAATGACTTTCATTGTTTGCCATTATAACACACAGACAGTCCGAATTATTGTCGTTTTCATGTTTCAAATGTAAACCTTTGGGCTTTCATAACTCGAGATTGGCCAAACAATATCAATAATAGAGATATGTTGAGGCAACATGTTGATGACAGATGGGGCAACGTTCCCAGACAATACTGTGCTTCACTTGTCCATTCAATGGGGCAAAGGCTAAATGATGTAATAGCTTCTGGGGGGCTATTACACAAAGTACTGAAAACATTTTTTTTGTCAATCTTTTCTTTGTTCAAATATTTATTTTAATTTAAAAAGAGTACAGCTGAAAAAAAATGAATACTTAATAGCCAATTCTACACAAATATAGGTAACGATGCCTGAGGGACAACTACTTATCTGAAAACAATCATACTGACAAAAAGAATTGAGGGTCGATAGATATAGCGTACTTTAAATTGGTCTTATAGAGAAAGATTAATCCGCGAGCGTCTTAAAAACAAGCTCAATTTGTAACCCTAGATCAATAACGTTTTTTAAACCAAAATTTCAATGTTCAATTTAATTTTTATTTGCATTTACTTTTTGCTAACTATTTTCTTCAATAAAATCTTCTCAATTGATTTCATCCTTACGTAAATAAAACTAGGAACTTGCTGTATCCTTTGCCATTCATGTATAAATAACCATTCAAAAGTATTTTGTTGTCAAATGAGTGTTATACCCCACTAGGAGAAAAATCCTAAATACGCCACTGATCAAAACAATCCGTTCCGATTAGTCTAAAAAAAAGCAACACTTATAAGAACTGAAAAGATTTTGTGGTAGTGTAACGCAACATTATTTTGAGGATTTATTTTACAACAAAAAGCATCATAAATGCGTTGACGCACAATCTGAATGAGACTTACCTCCTATTATTTTATATTATATTTTTATTCAAGTTCTCCAAGATCCTCTACAGACTATGCGTGAATTCGCGGTTCGTTACGCGCCATTCGTGATATGCGAGAAATTCGCGAATAGTGTGTATTGTCTTGTTCGTTAAAAATTCATTCATGAAAACTTACACACTGCACGAATTCCATACAAATCACGCATCGCGAATCGCTAATTCACGCATAGTCTACAGCGAGCGTAATATAAGGTATTTATTTATATTAACCTTGCTACTCGAATTGGTTTTTCCTCTACTTTCTGGCTACTTTTTCCTTGAGTGGCATTAATCTTATTTTCTCACTTTTTTTTTAAATCGTTTTTTCTTTCTGTTAGTATATACAATGTCTATTAAATATTTATTTATTATTCATAGATCCATATAACTTAATTTATTTAAAAAATAACTAAAAGAAGGTCAAATGTTTTTTAACAAGTCAGTCTTTGAAACTTCATTGTATTTGTATTTTACGACATCCGTCTTATTTCCCCTGCACCCTTCATATACTTTGTTAAACATTAATTTCATCATTAATAAAATATATTTAGAAAATATCAAATGCAACTGTTATTAGATTTTTTATTTATTCATAAGAGTTTTTGGTGTCACGGTGTAGTATATCTACAAACCCCACTCCCAGTCAGAAACATTCCGCAATTATTTGTGGTGGAGCGCGACACAATCAGAGCCTTCCAACACAACTGGTGGTGACTTTAAGGTAACCAGCATTTTTTGAGGGATTTTAGAGATGGGTTCGGTTTTTTTAAACACTGTATTTTTTTCCATTATGTAATGTTTTAATAGACCTTTGTTGAAAATTTCTTCAAAATATTTTTTGAGTACCATGAATTTGGAAGGTTTTTAGAGATTGATTCGGATTGATTAGTGTTTTAATAGACCCTCGACAAACGTTTCAACAAATTTTTTTTTAATTTCACGAGTTTTTAGAGGTTGGTTCGGTTTTTATTAAACGCCTTGTATTTTAAAAGTTGAATCATGTTATCTTTATTCGATATTAAAGGATTCATTAAAAAAAATTAAGTTCCATGAAATTTTATGATTTTTAAAGATTGTTAAAGTTTTTTTAAACACTCTGTATTTTGTTCGTTACTTAATGTTCTAATAGACCCTTGTTAGAGGTTTCAACAATATTTTTTTCTTAATTTTGAGTTTTTTTAGCGGCCAAAAATGTTTCAACACTTTGTATACGAAACGGTCTTTCGCACGTTTGATAACCATCGTGAAGCACAAAAACCAAAAATTTCCTCGAATTTGTAATTTTTATTGTTTCTCGGCAATTTGTATTGTAACACTCTGCCTATTAAGCTTTTTCGAATTTATGACGTTTACGTCTTTTCTTTGTTGAAATATTTATTTTAATTTAAAAATATACATTTTGCATGGTTTGTTAATTTTTAAAGAATTCTTCAATATTATGATTTCACTAAACAAGGATATGTTACATTACTTCTATATTCATAAAATAATAAACATCTATTGAATATAAGAGTTTTTGGTGCCACAGTATAGTATATCTACAAACCCCACTTCTAGTCCGAAACATTCCGCAGTTGTTTATGGTGGGGCGCGATAGAATGAGAACCTTCCAAATGTTTCGGACTAGAAGTGGGGTTTGTAGATATACTACACTGTGGCACCAAAAACTCTTATATTCAATAGGGGTTTATTATTTTATGAATATAGAAGTAATGTAACATATTCTTGTTTAGTGAAATCATAATATTGAAGAATTCTTAAAATAAATATTTCAACAAAGAAAAGACGTAAACGTCATAAATTCGAAAAAGCTTAATAGACAGAGTGTTACAATACAAATTGCCGAGAAAAAATAAAAATTACAAATTCGAAGAAATTTTTGGTTTTTGTGCTTTACGATGGTTATCAAACGTGCGAAAGACTGTTTCGTATACAAAGTGTTGAAACATTTTTGGCCGCTAAAAAAAACTCAAAATTGAGAAAGAAATATTGTTGAAACCTCTAACAAGGGTCTATTAGAACATTAAGTAACGAACAAAATACAGAGTGTTTAAAAAAACCTTAACAATCTTTAAAAATCATAAAATTTCATGGAACTTAAATTTTTTTTTAATGAAACCTTTAATATCGAATAAAGATAACATGATTCAACTTTTAAAATACAAGGCGTTTAATAAAAACCGAACCAATCTCTAAAAACTCGTGGAATTAAAAAAAAAATTGATGAAACGTTTGTCGAGGGTCTATTAAAACACTAATTAACGAAAAAATACAGGTTTTCTAAAAAACCGAATCGATCTCTAAAAACCTTCCAAATTCATGGTACTCAAAAAATATTTTGAAGAAATTTTCAACAAAGCTCTATTAAAACATTACATAATGGAAAAAAATACAGAGTGTTTAAAAAACCGAACCCATCTCTAAAATCCCTCAAAAATGCTGGTCACCTTAAAGTCACCACCAATTGTGTTGGAAGGCTCTTATTGTGTCGCACCCCACCACAAATAATTGCGGAATGTTTCTGACTGGGAGTGGGGTTTGCAGATATACTACACCGTGACACCAAAAACTCTTATGAATAAGTAACAGTTGCATTTGATATTTTCTAAATATATTTTATTAATGAAGAAATTAATGTTTAACTAAGTATATGAAGGGGGCAGGGGAAATAAGACGGATGTCGTAAAATACAAATAAAATGAAGTTTCAAAGACTGACTTGTTAAAAAACATTTAACCTTCTTTAAGTTATTTTTTAAATAAATTAAGTTATATGGATCTATGAATAATAAATAAATATTTAATAGATATTGTATATACTAACAGAAAGAAAAAACGATTTAAAAAAAATGTGAGAAAATAAGATTAATGTCACTCAAGGAAAAAGTAGCCAGAAAGTAGAGGAAAAACCAATTCGAGTAGCAAGGTTAATATAAATACCTTATATTACGCTCGCTACAGACTATGCGTGAATTAGCGATTCGCGATGCGTGATTTGTATGGAATTCGTGCAGTGTATAAGTTTTTATGAATGAATTTTTAACGAACAAGACCCTACACACTATTTGCGAATTCCTCGCATATCACGAATGGCACGTAACGAACCGCGAATTCACGCATAGTCTGTAGAGGACCTTGGAGAACTTGAATAAAAATATAATATAAAATAATAGGAGGTAAGTCTCATTCAGATTGTGCGTCAACGCGTTTATGTTGCTTTTTGTTGTAAAATAAATCCTCAAAATAATGTTGCGTTACACTACCACAAAATCTTTTCAGTTCTTATAAGTGTTGCTTTTTTTAGAATAATCGGAACGGATTGTTTTGATCAGTGGCGTATTTAGGATTTTTCTCCTAGTGGGGTGTAACACTCTTTTGACAACAAAATACTTTTGAATGGTTATTTATACATGAATGGCAAAGGATACAGCAAGTTCCTAGTTTTATTTACGTAAAGATGAAATCAATTGAGAAAATTTTATTGAAGAAAATAGTTAGCAAAAAGTAAATGCAAATAAAAATTAAATTGAACATTGAAATTTTGGTTTAAAAAACGTTATCGATCTAGGGTTACAAATTGAGCTTTTAAGACGCTCGCGGATTAGTCTTTCCCTATAAGACCAATTTAAAGTACGCTATATCTATCGACCCTCAATTCTTTTTGTCAGTATGATTGTTTTCAGATAAGTAGTTGTCCCTCATGCATCGTTACCTATATTTGTGTAGAATTGGCTATTAAGTATTAATTTTTTGTCCTCTGTACCCTTTTTAAATTAAAATAAATATTTGCCTGGGAACGTTGCCCCATCTGTCATCAACATGTTGCCTCAACATATCTCTATTATTGATATTGTTTGGCCAATCTCGAGTTATGAAAGCCCAAAGGTTTACATTTGAAACATGAAAACGACAATAATTCGGACTGTCTGTGTGTTATAATGGCAAACAATGAAAGTCATTATTAAGGCGTTGATGCTTTAAATTTTTTTATTCGTGGAGAATCTCAAAATTAGAACTTTTACCTGTCTGTGTGTTTTCAAAACGACAAATCATGACAATGAATGAATGAATTATTCTCACGGTGATAAAAACACACAAAAGTTCTAGACCTCATAAAAAAATATTATAAAATTTCATCTCCAAGTCGAAGTGCATTTAATATTAAAAAAATCATAATTTGGTTTTTTTATGTTCGTTAATTCGAATAATTACGATTATCTTCGTTATTTACAACTGGTTTCGTAACTTCATGACTGCCTTTAATAATTTGATAATAATGTCTGCATACTTTTTCGGTTACTGGTGGTAATTGTGAACATTATCGTTTGAATAATATTGTTCATTGCTTGCCACTATAATTGTGCAGGTATAATTTGACGTTTTGAAAATACACAGACAGATAATAGTTCTAATTATTATTGTCGTTTTTATAGCTATTTCGGCAAAAAGATGGCACATTCACTTAAGTTTAACAAAAATCGTAATTTGCACAGAAAGTAAGTTAAAATAAAATACCGAATAAAAAAATATGCACAACGTTCCATTTAAAAATAAAATAGTTTTAACCATAGATTTATTATAAGTTTTGGTTTTAACAGTTTCGAGTTACATAACATCCAGCACTTGATTTTCAACACCTTGCATGAAATTAAACCACTTGTAACACATTGTTAGAAATCTTAAAGATTCAACCATTTCTTGAATAAATATTATTTCTTTAACTTGCATAGCATTCAATATAGTTAATTTCAAACAAAGCGATACAACATTATTATTTTCCGAAATATTTTAAATATCTCGGAAACGACAAAGGTTATGTGTATAGGAAAGTCTTATTGAAATAACGCGAGAAAATTGAATAAAAACTATATCATTCCATTTAAAAACTAAGTTGATGACGACATCCGGTATAATTGGAAGTGACAGCTTCTTGAAAATATTTTCGTTGAAAAGGTCAGATTGGACTATGTAGGGTATCAAATTTTCAAAAAAAAAAAAAAATGTATATATATCACTACAACTATGCGGTGAATCAGCCTGTACTAGTATATCTAACACAATGATAATATAGGCATAAATAAAATATAATACAAGTAATTTTAAACATTTAAGAACTGAATAAAATAGAGTTTAGCAGATAACAGGAATGTTAACGGCAGAAAGCGGTCTAACCAACAAATTTTTAGGTCCTACAGAAATCTTTAAAAAAAACGTATTTCTAAATTCAACTGTAAAAGTAAATATTGTTTTATAACATAAACTTACATAGTTCTACATATAAGATTGTTCACTGTTGTTTATAAGTATGTGGAAATAATTGTTAAAATGTGGGGTCATAATAGCATAATAATGTGTGTCATACAAATGCATTTTAAATGGTGTTATATTATTTCAGGAGAATTTAAATATTAATAAAGGATAAACAAAACATCAATAACTTTATTTTTGATAATACTTTTGCTCTACGTGTTTTATTTTTCGAAACTTGTGCACCAAAAAACATTACAAAATTGATTTTTACGGAGAGAAATGCGGCGACCTTAAGGAAAGTATAGATGTTTCTGACAAACTCCTAATCGCCGAATGAATACGCTTTCCTATTCACTGCAAATATACCGCAGCGGGAGGGTGTCATCTAGTGAAGTATTTTTTTTTTAAACCAACTTTTTTATACCTTGACTATATTTGATTCGATATGGCTATGTATAAATTTTCAATAATTAATACAGCTCTCCGCATAGTGTTTTTTAAGTTGTGAAAACATTAATAAAATTTACAAGCGCGATGTATGTTACAAAAAACATAATTAACAGTACTGAAAAAAGTTTTAGAAATAAAAATATTTGAGAACTTTCTTACACGAGAGTAGGCATATGAACATGTTCCAGTATTTTTTTTAATTGTTAGTATAAGCTGTGTCAGAGAAAGCAACTTATGAAACACCCTGTATTACGGTTTCATAAAATTAGATAATTTTAAATGAAATCGCATAATTTATCCATCAACGCAGCTATGGCATTTTGTAGTAATGACGCGGTCGCGGCAAGTCAGCATCAAGAAAATAAAATCCTACAATGCACTCATATACAGCCATGGTTTTTAAAACCGCATCGTTGTCACTGCCATGCCTCCTTTACCGCGTTCGTCGGTAAATTGATCCTTAAATTTGCGCGGCCATCATCGGTAAAATATATTTTATTTTATATAAATGAATATACAGTAGAGTCTAGAGTTTCTATATCATATATGGTACCATAGACCGACGGATTATTAAAAATTAATTGAATGCGAAACATAAATTAGAGAGAAAGGAATTCCATTAATAATTAACAACAATAGCAGCAAAAGTATTGAATTGGCTGTATAAAATAGGTGTTATAAAATGTTACATATTTAATTCTTTCCTTGGAAATTTCTTTCGATTCTTGTCCGGTTGCCGATTGCATGCTTTGCTGTCTTATCAGGTTTTACAGTGGACCCGTTTCCTGTGCCGTGCGGAAGTGTATTTTTAAATCACTTTCTAACTGCCTTCTTTTAATTTTTTTTTAACAAAATTGTATTTGTAAGTCATCTGCACATTCAAAAATTTTTTTTGATAAATACTGAATAACACCCTGTATAACACACCAAATCGACGAAAGCAGTCACTGAATCCAGACGTGTTTCCCGGCTGTAGGATATTCAAAGCAGTTTTCAAAATTGGCCAAGGATTCATCGCAAGAATGCACTGTTTCACAAAAGTCATCATGAGAAAACACTTCAGGTGCATGTTTTTGTCCCCAGCGAATTCTCCACCTGGACCCATGTTGAATGAGTTATTCTATTTTTTATTTTATTATAATTGTTTCAAAGATATGCAAGCCTTAAACCTTTTATAAGTATCCTATACTATAATAGCACATCAACCACAAGCTATTTTTTTTTCTATTACTAACATGTAGTTTTATGATTAACTACGTTTAAAATTATCTCTCTTAAAAAAAAAATTAAAAAACATTGCAATACATTAAAGTGCACTAATAGCTCTTTTCCAACACGGCACCTGACTGGTTGGAAACCTGTCCCAAGTGGATAGCCAAATCGTTCACCGACTTAGCGGAGCGGAGTTGTATCTAATATTAAACTGACTGACGGCTTCGGACAGATTTCAAACTAGTTAGGTGCCGTGTTGGAAAAGAGCTAATATAAATACATATACTTACTTAAAATGATGCACATTACATTTAATTAAAAAATGAAAGTAAGCTCCGATACTTTTTCTTAATTTTAAATAAAATTGTACAAGGAAATGACGGGTAATTAAATATGATTTGAACTTTTTGATACTCACATCCTTATTTAAAATGCGGCCTATGTTACGAACTGAATCTCCCTGCTGCCAAAGGGCAATTATTGTAGCTTTTTCCTGGTTAGTGCAACGCATAGTTTCGTAATAACAACAGCAACAACCCATTAAAATTTGCCTATTTAAAAACCTGACAAAACAGAAATGCGAGTAATAAACAAAAATGTTTTGTCCAATGGCTAATAAATGGTAGTGACATTTAAAGCGCATGCGTGAATGGCTGTTGTTTCTGCAAGTGTTTTGTCAAATTTTTTGTGCCGTGCATTCCGAGACTAGAATTAGAATTTTTAAATCCCACGCATGCGTAATGCACTATTCAGCAGTAGTGGGGTGGATCATAGATGTCTTTCATATACCGACTGTTTTTATATTTAATATTTATATAAATTAAGAAATTTCGCTACGTTCTATGCATTTTAATCACAAGTGATATTTTTGTAATATATCAGATATATATATTATAGTTCACCGTCCGTAACTAGCTTTAATATTATTAGATACGAGATAAATGATTTAAAAAATTGGGTAATATAAAATTTTATGAGATTGAGTAAAAATATATGAAAATATATTATGTACTGTAAAACACCTAAACTAAATCAATAAACATTCAAAAATAAACTCTATTATTCCATTTTTATGTGCATATTGAAGACCAACATATAACTAAAATTTAAAGAAACATTACACATTTCTGTAATTTTGCATGAATCAATGAACCATGCACCTTGAAATCTGCACAAAATATATTAATTGTAATAATTAACATAACATAGAAAAATAGTAAAAAGTCAATTTGTTTTTTGACTATTTCAACAACTCCGACATTGCAATAATAATTTATGATCTAACATAAGAATTATTGCAGTAGGGAAAATCCAAATTTTATATTAAACTAAGTTTACGTTTGATCAATGTTTCTTGTAACGGCCCAATTAGAAAAAGAAATCTACATATGCCGTATTGCAAGGAATACTGAGAGAGAATAAAAGAAATAATTTTATAAATGTTCGGTAACTCCGACGTTTACTTAACTAAAATATACATCTACGTCTCATTTTTTTTGTCATAATGAAAATATATGAGAGGCAGGCTCATATTAATTTATGAGTTCGTTTTCTATACTTATTATTTTTTAATAGCAAACAGATTTTTTATTGGCCCTTTATTAGATTCCTTATTTATTCTATTGAATATACGATAACAATTTCAGTAACTGCAGAATTATTTAAATTAATGGAAACAAAATATAAACGAACATTCAGAGTAATCTATCGCTACTCCATAGTCTCACCAGTTTTTGGTGCCATCGTATAGCATGTACGCATACATATCATCAGATCCCACTCCAGTTTGAATTTAAAAGCGGTCCGGACTTATTTGTGGTGGGGCGCGATAGAATGAGAGCAGCGCAAGAGGTGGTGACTTTAAGGTGACGAGCATTGTACGTGTATACGCCACGTCGCGGCAGCTTCTTCTCTACGAGAAGAGACGCGCGGACGTGAGGTCTGGTTCAACATCTCGCGTTGTCGTCGTCGAAATATTACTACTTCGCGACGCGATACGTGGTCGACCGACGAAAATCTTTGACTATTCTCTCGACCCTTCGCTAGATTGAAAGCGACACGGTGTCTACGAGAGAATCGTTCCGAATCGTCGTGATATTCTCGCTCGGACAGAGGAGAGTCGTCGCTTATTTGGCGTCGAATATAAAACACGCGACACCTATCGCGGCGACACTAGGCGAATCGTAACGTGTGCGTCACATTGATTAGAATGTGGACGACGAAGACGTCGATCGCCCGGCGCCGCGGAGTCGGCGGTGTTACTGACTCCGACGATCGCTCGTGGACCTGCTAAGACGCTAAGCGCCTGCCGAATCCGCGATCTCGCTGGGTAGAGCGTGCGTTCTCCTCGTATCGCTAAAACACGATGTCGGTATAGTCGTGTCGTCGTCGTCGTGGATGTGTAATGGTAATAGTTTCCTTTCACGCTTTACACCACGACGAAGCGAAGGCTACGACGGCATCGGCGTTGTTAGCTACATAGCGAGGAGAGAGCGTGTCGCTAACTCGAAAGATAGTGCGTGGTGCCCGAAGTCTACGCGTGTGTTTCGGCCATAGGAAGTGTTCATCGTCTCCGCGACATCGGCGTTGTCACTTATTTAAATTCGAAAGAACGAATTAAATGAAAAGTGAACCGAATTGAAGAGACGGCGGCCGCGTCACACAACGACTAGGCTAATGCAACGGCGTTTGCCGCCGGCGCAAGCTGACTCCGTTACTGCGAGAGAAGACTGCTACTCTACAGTTAAAAAGTACATCCAAGTAAATGTGGGTACGATCTACGCGCATCGTCGACTGTTTGTTGTATGAGGGGAATTTAAAAAATGTTTAGTTCCTGGAATATTAGGGAATAAGGTTGTGCGAAGTGAAAGTGGGATGGCGCCGCGACGCCGGGCGTCGAAGTTGAGATTTAGTGTTTTTTGAACTCAGGAGGACCGGAAACGGATAAAACCGATGTTTTTGGATTTTTGACGTAGACGTCGCCGTCTGGATGCTGGGCGTCGGTTGGGAGTTTTATGCAGATTAGGGGTTAATACCCCAGACAAATCTAGTGGTGGTGGTGGTTTGGTCGAGTAACCTTCGGTTCTCGAGTCGAGCCACTAATATCTAAATTATCCTCTATAACTTGAGAACCGAAGGTCACTCGACCAAATCACCACCACCACTAGATTTGTCTGGGGGTATAAGCCCCTAATCCGCATAAGACTCCCAACCGACGCCTAGCGTCCAGACGGCGACATCGACGTCGAAATTCCAAAAACATCGGTTTTATCCGTTTCCGGTCCTCCTGAGTTCAAAAAACACTGAATCTCAACTTCGACGCCCGGCGTCGCGGCGCCATCCGACTTTCACTTCGCACAACCTTATTCCCTAATATTCCAGGAACTAAAAATTTTTTAAATTCCCCTCCTTATACACCAAACAGTCGACGATGCGCGTCGATCGTCGGTTAACCACCTATCTTATGGATCCCAGGCGATACGGTAAGAAAGCGCCGCGTGCAGCCGTACGAACGACGAGCTCGACCACGGCCCGCTGACAAATGCGCTTCATTGAGGAAGCGACCGGTGCGGCAGACAGCCGACATCGGGCGCTCTCCCGTGGTAATAGAAACGGCGGTATAGCAGCAGCAGCAGCGCTATCGCTGTACTTTTTAACTGTAGAGTAGCAGCCTTCTCTCGCAGTAATAGGGAATCAGGGTTCGATTCCGGAGAAGGGGCCTGAGAAACGGCTACCACATCCAAGGAAGGCAGCAAGAGCGCAAATTACCCACTCCCGATACGGGGAGGTAGTGACGAAAAATAAAGATACGGGTTTCATCCGAGGCCCTGGTTGATCCTGCCAGTAGTCATATGCTTGTCTCAAAGATTAAGTCATACATGCCTCAGTACAAGACAAATTAAAGTGAAACCGCGAAAGGCATATTAAATCAGTCACGGTTACTTAGATCGTACCCACATTTACTTGGATGTACTTTTTAACTGTAGAGTAGCAGTCTTCTCTCGCAGTAACGGAGTCAGCTTGCACCGGCGGCAAACGCCGTTTCATTAGCCTAGTCGTTGTGTGACGCGGCCGCCGTCTCTTCAATTCGGTTCACTTTTCATTTAATTCGTTCTTTCGAATTTAAATAAGTGACAACGCCGATGTCGCGGAGACGATGAACACTTCCTATGGCCAAAACACACGCGTAGACTTCGGGCACCACGCACTATCTTTCTAGATAGCAACACGCTCTCTCCTCGCTATGTAGCTAACAACGCCGATGCCGTCGTAGCCTTAGCTTCGTCGTGGTGTAAAGCGTGAAAGGAAACTTTTACCATTACACTTCCACGACGACGACGACACGACATCGCGTTTTAGCGATACGAGGAGAACGCACGCTCTACCCAGCGAGATCGCGGATTCGGCAGGCGCTTAGCGTCTTAGCAGGTCCACGAGCGATCGTCGGAGTCAGTAAAACCGCCGACTCCGCGGCGCCGGGCGATCGACGTCTTCGTCGTCCACATTCTAATCGATGTGACGCACACGTTACGATTCGCCTAGTATCGCCGCGATAGGTGTCGCGCGTATTATGTTCGACGCCAAATAAGCGACGACTCTCCTCTGTCCGAGCGAGAATATCACGACGATTCGGAACGATTCTTTCGTAGACACCGTGTCGCCTTCAATCTAGCGAAGGGTCGAGAGAATAGTCAAAGATTTTCGTCGGTCGACCACGTATCGCCACATATAGACGTATACGAACTACCTCTCTGAGGTCCACAGAGACGCGTCTGTCTCTCCGTAGTACAATATATAAAAATTTACACATATATATAAATCGGAGGAGAGTGATCTCTAGTTATATATATGTATACGTCTCGCGCGTGTATATTTACTAGAAACAGCTCCCTGGTTAATACTGCAAGTAGTCATATGTTTGTCTCAAAGATTAAGCCATGCATGTTTCAGTACAAGTCGAATTACGTGAAACCGCGAAAGGCTCATTAAATCAGTTATGGTTCTTTAGATCGTACCCACATTTACTTGGATAACTGTGGTAATTCTAGAGCTAATACATGCAAACAGCTGATCTCACGGTCTCGCACCGGCGACGCATCTTTCAGATGTCTGCCATATCAACCGTCGACGGTAGGTTCTGCGCCTACTACCATGGTTGTAACGGGGAATCAGGGTTCGATTCCGGAAAGGAGCCTGAGAAACGGCTACCACATCCGAGGAAGGCAGCAGACGCGTAAATTACCCACTCCCGGTACGGACGGTAGTGACGAAAAATAATAAAGATACCGCACTCATCCGAGGCCCCGGTTGATCTTGCCAGTAGTCAATTGCTTGTCTCAAAGATTAAGCCATATTTGTTTTAGTATAAGCCGAATTAAGGTGAAACCGCGAAAGTCTCATTAAATCAGTTATGGTTCTTTAGATCGTATCCACATTTACTTGGATAATTGTGGTAATTCTAGAGCTAATCCATGTACGAGAGCTCCGACCGGAGACGGAAGAAGCGCTTTTATTAGATGAACACCAATCGGTGGCGGGCTCGCCCGTCATCGTGCAACTTGGTTGAAATGTCTGCTTTATATACTGTCGATGGTAGGTTCTGCGCCTATCATTGTTGTAATTGTAACGAGTAACGGGGAATCAGGGTTCGATTCCGGAGAAGGAGCCTGAGAAACGGCTACCACGTCCAAGGAAGGCAGCAGACGCGCAAATTACCCATTTCCGGCACGGGGAGGTATTGACGAAAAATAATAACGATACAGGGCTCATCTGAAGTCCCGGTTGATCCTGCCAGTAGTCATATGCTTGTCTCAAAGATTAAGCCATACTTGTTTTAGTACATGCCGAATTAAGGTGAAACCGCGAAAGGCTCATTAAATCGGTTATGGTTCTTTAGATAATATCCACACTTACTTGGATAATTGTGGCAATTCTAGAGCTAATCCATGCAAGACAGCTCCGACCGGAGACGGAAGGAGCGATTTTATTAGATGAAAACCAATCGGTGGAGGGTTCGCCCGTCATCGTGCAACTTGGTTCAAATGTCTGTTTTATATACATACTGTCGATGGTAGGTTCTACGCCTATCATTGTTGTGTGTAATTGTAACGGGTAACGAGGAATCAGGGTTCGATTCCGGAGAAGGAACCTGAGAAACGGCTACCACATCCAAGGAAGGCAGCAGACGCGCAAATTACCCACTTCCGGCACGGGGAGGTATTGACGAAAAATAAGAACGATACAGTCCTGGTTGATACTGCCAGTAGTCATATGCTTGCCTCAAAGATTAAGTCATACATGTCTCAGTACAAGACGAATTAAAGTGAAACCGCGAAAGGCTTATTAAATCAGTACCCACATTTACTTAAACACTTGGCTACTACCGATTGAATTATTTAGTGAGGTCTCCGGACTGGTGGCGGTGGCGTTTCGGCCGACGTCGCCGATGGTGCTGGAAAGATGACCAAACTTGATCATTTGGATTAAGTAAAAGTATACGGGGAAGATGCGACGCCATACGCGCGCGTTGGCGGCTTCTCGTCGTCGTTCCTGATATACGACTCGCGTCGTTAAAGGAGACTAGATCGACAACGCATGTCGTCAAGAACGTTCGCGCGTAGGCCGGCCATACATTTTTTTACGATTATCCGTGTAAACTTGTGAACTGCAGGACACATGAACATCGACATTTCGAACGCATATTGCCGTCCTCGGATACTGTTCCAGGACCACTCCTAGCTGAGGGTCGAATCGATATCAAAGACTGCTCGGTTTTCGTCTTTTCGTGAGAAGAGACGAGAACGTCGGAGCGCCGTTGGATGTTATACGACGCGGTCGACGAGACGGCCTTAGAGCCATCGTCGCTCGCGACATCTTAAAACGCGATAGCGACTAGGCATTTGGTAGATACGGTTGCGCTAGTGTAGAGTAAGAAATTTATTCTTATCCTTTATCGACCTCAGAGCAGATGAGACTACCCGCTGAATTTAAGCATATTACTAAGCGGAGGAAAAGAAACTAAGATTTTCACAGTAGCTGCGAGCGAACAGGGAAGAGCCCAGCACCGAATCCCGCGGCCGATACAGGGCGTCGGGAAATGTGGTGTTAGGGAGGATCCGTTTATCCCGAGGTCGCGCGCGCGTCCAAGTCTTTCTTGAACGGGGCCAGGCCCGTAGCGACCGCTGCCGATCGCGGGAGGATATCTCCCGAGAGTCGGGTTGTTAGAGAGCGAAATTGATTCGCGTCTCGACGGCCGGAATGGAGTGATGGAGCGACAGACGACGGACGCGTCGTTATCGCCTTTCGTTTTACGTTTCGGCGTCGAACGCGTGCACTTTACTCCTAGCAAGACGTCGCGATCAGTTGGGCGTGGGTCAAAGGTCCGCGGTGGAGCCCGGGCGTGCGTCTTCGGACGTTAGCGGTCGAATCCGCGGTATCTCGGCCGACTCGCTCGACGGTGTTACCTGAGAATCCCGAAAAGTCGAAAGGGGAAATTGATTCGCGTCTCGACGGCCGGAATGGAGCGATGGAGCGACAGACGACGGACGCGTCGTTATCGCCTATCGTTTTACGTTTCGGCGTCGAACGCGTGCACTTTACCCCTAGCAAGACGTCGCGATCCGTTGGGCGTGTGTCAAAGGTCCGCGGTGGAGCCCGGGCGTGCGTCTTCGGACGTTGGCGCTCGAATCCGCGGTATCTCGACCGACTCGCTCGACGGTGTTACCTGAGAATCCCGAAAAGTCGAAAGGGGAAATTGATTCGCGTCTCGACCGCCGGAGTGGAACGATGGAGCGACAGACGACGGACGCGTCGTTATCGCCTTTCGTTTTACGTTTCGGCGTCGAACGCGTGCACTTTACCCCCAGCAAGACGTCGCGATCCGTTGGGCGTTGGTGAAAGGTCCGCGGTGGAGCCCGGGCGTGCGTCTTCGGACGTTAGCGGTCGAATCCGCGGTATCTCGGCCGACTCGCTCGACGGTGTTACCTGAGAATCCCGAAAAGTCGAAAGGGGAAATTGATTCGCGTCTCGACGGCCGGAATGGAGTGATGGAGCGACAGACGACGGACGCGTCGTTATCGCCTTTCGTTTTACGTTTCGGCGTCGAACGCGTGCACTTTACTCCTAGCAAGACGTCGCGATCAGTTGGGCGTGGGTCAAAGGTCCGCGGTGGAGCCCGGGCGTGCGTCTTCGGACGTTAGCGGTCGAATCCGCGGTATCTCGGCCGACTCGCTCGACGGTGTTACCTGAGAATCCCGAAAAGTCGAAAGGGGAAATTGATTCGCGTCTCGACGGCCGGAATGGAGCGATGGAGCGACAGACGACGGACGCGTCGTTATCGCCTATCGTTTTACGTTTCGGCGTCGAACGCGTGCACTTTACCCCTAGCAAGACGTCGCGATCCGTTGGGCGTGTGTCAAAGGTCCGCGGTGGAGCCCGGGCGTGCGTCTTCGGACGTTGGCGCTCGAATCCGCGGTATCTCGACCGACTCGCTCGACGGTGTTACCTGAGAATCCCGAAAAGTCGAAAGGGGAAATTGATTCGCGTCTCGACCGCCGGAGTGGAACGATGGAGCGACAGACGACGGACGCGTCGTTATCGCCTTTCGTTTTACGTTTCGGCGTCGAACGCGTGCACTTTACCCCCAGCAAGACGTCGCGATCCGTTGGGCGTTGGTGAAAGGTCCGCGGTGGAGCCCGGGCGTGCGTCTTCGGACGTTCGCGACCGAATCCGCGGTATCTCGACCGACTCGCTCGACGGTGTTATCTGAGAATCCCGAAAAGTCGAAGGGGGAAATTGATTCGCGTCTCGACCGCCGGAGTGGAACGATGGAGCGACAGACGACGGACGCGTCGTTATCGCCTTTCGTTTTACGTTTCGGCGTAGAATGCGTGCACTTTACCCCCAGCAAGACGTCGCGATCCGTTGGGCGTTGGTGAAAGGTCCGCGGCGGAGCCCGGGCGTGCGTCTTCGGACGTTCGCGACCGAATCCGCGGTATCTCGACCGACTCGCTCGACGGTGTTACCTGAGAATCCCGAAAAGTCGAAGGGGGAAATTGATTCGCGTCTCGACCGCCGGAGTGGAGCGATGGAGCGACAGACGACGGACGCGTCGTTACCGCCTATCGTTTTACGTTTCGGCGTCGAACGCGTGCACTTTTCCCCCAGCAAGACGTCGCGATCCGTTGGGCGTTGGTGAAAGGTCCGCGGTGGAGCCCGGGCGTGCGTCTTCGGACGTTCGCGACCGAATCCGCGGTATCCCGACCGACTCGCTCGACGGTATTGAGATGGCGCGGGGCAGCTATATCACTTAGCGTTCGGTCCGCGGCAAGCGCGTACGGTGTAGTCGAAGATCGGACCTGGCACCGGTTTCGTCCCCGGATGAATGTTGGCCGCGGTATTTTCTCGAATAGACCTCATTACAAAACGCCGATCTGCGACGCAGCTTTGGGTACTCTCAGGACCTATTATTGCTAAATGGCATTAGCTTGGATAAAATACGAACTATGTGGAGAGACAGAGCACTAGGCAACAAGTTTCTTAACCTAACCTAACCTTAAAAAAAAAAATGGGAAATTGTTGGTCAGTCTATGTCTTCAACCAGTTCGTATTTTATCCAAGCTAATGCTTTTTTTTTTTTTTTTTTTTTTTTTTTTTTTTTTTTTTTTTTTCTTGTATTGAAGGTATAATAGAATTATTATTATTTCATATAAATTCTGTAGGGGTTTTAGGTTAGGTTAGGTTAGGTTAGGTTAGGTTAGGTTAGGTTAGGTTAGGTTAGGTTAGGTTAGGTTAGGTTAGGTTAGGTTAGGTTAGGTTAGGTTAGGTTAGGTTAGGTTAGGTTAGGTTAGGTTAGGTTAGGTTAGGTTAGGTTAGGTTAGGTTAGGTTAGGTTAGGTTAGGTTAGGTTAGGTTAGGTTAGGTTAGGTTAGGTTAGGTTAGGTTAGGTTAGGTTAGGTTAGGTTAGGTTCCCCTCTAAGGAGCTGTGAGACCTTGTCGTGGTGGAGGGGCTTAAGTAGTCGCTATGATCCCTTAGGCTGTCGACGGGGCTCTTGCCGGGAATCTTGGCAGGGCATCCATAGTTCGAACAGGTTGAGGGTGAGCGATGAAAAACAAAGGACAGCTCAGCATAACACCCTTATCTGTACTTCGTTCTTTTTTCCGTTCTTTATCTTGTCATTTCTTTCTTGCAGTATTCTATCTCTCTCTCTTTCTTCAAAGGGTGTACTTCTCTATTGATCTGGGCCCGCTCTTTTTCAATCTGTGCTTAACTTGGGCTGGACCCCTATTTCCTTTAACTACCTTTCTATCTGCCGCTCTGGGCAACATCTTGTTCTTTTCCGGTCCCGGTGCTATTAGGGTATCCGAGGGCTAAGGACCATTCTTTTATCTACTATGCTTCATACTTACAGAAAAACAGCAAAATGAGTGACAAAAAACAGGATACTGTACCCCAGGTGGGTTTTAATCCCACCGCTGGTTCCGATCGGGTGAAAGCCCCGGTGGCCGGCGCCGGTCTCTTTGGTTCTGGGGGAGGCCAATCATTCATGGAGCGCGAGGGAAGGGCTGATGAGGAAATCGGAAGGGAAATGAGTACTAGGGAGGAAGGTGGTGTCGAGATAGACATCGACGCAGGAGACGAAAGTGGTAAAAGGAAAAGGACTACGAGATTGTTGAGCGAAGGGGAAGAGAAGGACACATGGAGCCACAGGAGGAGGAAGGATTTATTTGTGGAATTAAAACAAGCCATGAAGTCTCAGTCGGCGCCGACATCCCCAAATCTGGGGATTGTCGATCTAACATGGGACGAGGAGAAGGGGAGGTCCGTCAAGAGAAAATGCAAGGAAGGGGCGGCACAGGAGCAAAGGCGAAGCCCACACGAGGATAAGAACATGGCTGGATCGATTATGAAACTGATAAGGAACCTAGAAAAAGAGGTCCGAGCTCTTGGAAAGGTAGTAAGAGAAAACGCGAATACTAAGAGAGAGATCAAGGATATAACGAGCTCACTTAGATCAATGACAAGTAGACTTGTGTCCGATGAGATGCAAGCAATATTGTGCACAATGGGAAAGAAGACAGAAGTGGATGTGTCGATAGCAGAACCTCGAGTAGAGGATAAAGGGTGCCAAGCTGAGTCGGACCAAAGAGGAAAGGACGTGGTGCGAGACTTGCACCAAGAATTGGAGTTCTTGCAAAAAGAAAACCAGATGCTGAAGGAGCAGCAACTGATAGGATCTGGAGGAAGTATATACGGGGAAAATCGGCTCAGAGAAGTGGCAACTCAGACCGAGGATTCGGGTGATATCGACGCCGAAGAGTTGGAAAATAGAATTAAAGGGGTGGTAAATTATGAAAGTTTCAAAGAAATAGCTGACCTGAAGTGGCCCTCCAGCTGTTATCACAATGTTAAAATAGTAAAAGGAGATCCCATGGGAAAAGATCCGGAGGCGGATTTGGTGATTATAAGGGATTTGGAGGATCCAAATCTGGATAAGGGTTTACGAAGGAGGGTGAAGGAGAGATACCCGGACATAGCCAGCATGGGAAAAGAGGGTTGGGAGACTTATGCCAACTCTGTTAAAAAAATAAATGGTGAAGGTATATGTATGGAAAAGGAGGATTTTGTACATATAGGGACAGGAGGAGATGATATCACGATGTTTCAAGCTTTCCAAAAACTGGTGGACCACCTGAATATGCTGGGCAGGACATACGTGGCGATGTACGGAAGGAGCGACAAGGAGAATGAAGATAAAGATGCCAAGATGCTAGAATGCATTTTAAGGGGCGGGAAGATTAAAGTGGATGTTTATAGGACAGGGAGCTCGATGCTGGTAGGAAACAGGAGGGAGTATAGAAATACTGCAATTGTAGTGAGCCAAGAAGGTTATTCCTATAAGCAAATGTTACAGAGGGTGAAGAAAGAAGTTAGGGATGCTAATTTAGAAGCGGAATTTACGTGTGTCAGGAAGACACAGAAGGGAGAACTTCTATTAGAAGTAAAAGACAAAGAGATGGGGAAGAAGATTAAGGGTTTTATTGACACAAAAATTAAAGATGTAAGGACCAGGGAATTGGGGAAAAATAGAGGCAAGGAAAAGTTCATCATACGGGATATTGATGCATTATGTAACAAAGAGGAGGTGTTGGAGAATGTAAAGGGCACGGCCACACAGGAGGAAGTGAGGGACGACGTGGAAGTGATATCCCTGATGCAGTCGCACGGGGATAATCAAACTGCTATCCTCAGGATGGATAAGTCCTGGGGGGATAGACTCGTTAACGAAGGTGGTGTCAAAATAGGGTTAGTAAAATGCAAAATGAAGAATTACATAAACGTACCAAAGTGCCATAAATGTTGGGGTTTCGACCATGTGGCAAAAGAATGTAGAGGTCCAGATAGGAGCCGCGCCTGTCTAAAGTGCGGAAAAGACGGACATAGGGCCGAGGATTGTAAAGATGGTAGCTACTGTCCCTTGTGCCAAAGGGAAGGGCATAGAGCGGGTAGCGGGGCGTGTCCCAAGATGAGGGACATGTTGAGGAAACTTAGGAAGAAGCCCAAGTGGTGATAGTCTGTAATAGTCTGTAATTTAATTCCGTGCGTTGTCTGACTTGTATTTATTTAGTCTATTTACTTACTCTATAGTTAAGGGAAGTCTGTGATATAACATCTGTGATATATTTGTCTACTGTCTGTGATATTTTGCTTTTACTGTTTGTATTTTCTTTTGATATTTTGTCAATCTAGTCATTTGCCAGTTAGGATATTGACGGGTATATTAGAAATGAGAATTTTGCAAGTAAACGTAAATAGATCATATGAGGCGCACGATATGGCCTTCTTAACAGCAGAGAGGATCGACGCTGACATAATTATAGCATCGGAGCCAAACGCCAGAATAATCTCCAAAGGAGGATGGGTGGCGGACAATAGGAAAAATGTGGCGGTTTATTTTAGAAATAGGAAGATAGAGGTCGACGAAGTCAAAGGTTTTGATGGCTTTATACATATAAAAGTGCAGACGGTTAACATCTATGGTATATATTCCTCACCGAATATAGATATCTTGCAGTATGAGAGGGATATAGATACGCTAATGCGTAAGGTTAGCAAGGAAAAGGTGATTGTGGTATTAGGTGACTTCAATGCGAAAGCTCCTGAATGGGGTGCTCCGATTCAGGACAGAAGGGGAGAAATTATTCTGGAATGGATAGCTACTTTAAACCTAATAGTACATAATGATGGATCGTCTACGTTTGCAAGAGGAGCGATACGCTCTCACATAGACATCACATTTTCCTCGCAGAATATAGCGAGAAAAATAAGTGGCTGGGAGGTTATAGAGGAGGAAGGGTTAACAGATCACCTACATATTAAATTTGATATCAATGTGGGGAAATCAAATAAGCGAATACGGTGGAAAGAGAAACAGGACATTAACATGGGCAAGCTTAAGAGGAATCTGGAAAGGTTGAAAGTATATGACAGATCGGAAATCTCACCGGACCTTTGTGGGAAGGAGCTGAAGAGGGCTTATATGGATGCTAGAGAGGATAGGGAGGGGAGAATAAACATGAAACCGTACTGGTGGAAAGAGGAAATAGAGGAATGCAGGAGAGCCTGTACTAGATTAAGGAGACTAACAATGAGAACAAGGGCTAGAAATGAAGTAGAAGAACAATTGGAGGAAGCGTATAAAGGAAAGAAAAAGGACCTTAGAGCTATGATTAGAAGTGCGAAAAAAGAAGCGTGGAAAGAATTATGCGATAAATTGAATGAAGATATTTGGGGCGATGGATACAGAATTGTTAAGAGGCAACTAGATGGACCGACGCTCCCATTTGAACTGTCCGAGACTTTTAAAAGACAAGTGTTGGAACACTTGTTCCCTGCAAGACAGGATGCGTGGGAAATAAATGAGACAGCGGACGGAACACCATTCAGTCTGGAAGAAATCCAAAAGGTAGGAGAGGATGTAAAAACAGGCAAGGCATCGGGTTTAGATGGAATTCCTCCTGAAGTGGTTAAAGAAGCGATTAAGGTGGCACCTAACTTTATCAGGGAAACGATGAATGGATTACTGAAGAAACAAAAGTTTCCCAAAGAATGGAAAGAAGCGAGAGTGGTGTTATTGTGGAAGGCAGGAAAAAACATGGAGAACCCAGGAGCATATAGACCAATATGTCTAATAAATGTAATAGCCAAAGTATACGAGACTCTTGTGAAAGACAGGCTTACAAAAGAAATAGAAGAAAAGGGGAATCTTTCGGAAAACCAATATGGGTTCAGGAGAGGTAGATCTACAGTCCAAGCAATAGAAAAGGTGTTGGAATTTCCCCAGGAACAGAGGACTAAGCTGTGTTTGATGATAACGTTGGACGTTAGAAACGCATTCAATACAGCGTCATGGGAGTTGATAATTGCAGAATTGAGAACTAAGGGCATATCGGGATATTTAATTAATATAATAGGAGATTACTTCAAGAATAGAACTGTGAAACTGGGTAAAATTTCAAAAAAAGTGACAGCAGGTGTTCCACAGGGCTCAGTACTCGGGCCGGTACTTTGGAATATTCTTTATGATGGAGTACTTAAACTAAGGCTCCCGAAAGAAGCAAAACTAATAGGTTTCGCAGATGATTTGGCTCTGCTAGTAGGTGGTAATGACATTGGAAGCTTGAATATGAGGGTAAACGACTGTCTAACGCGAATAGATGAATGGCTAGTCCAGCACCAACTAGAACTTGCTCCAGAGAAGACGGAGGCTGTCTTTTTGAGATGCCCAAAAAATGTGAAGATGCAGACAAACTTCTACCTTAGAGGCACACAAATAGAACCAAAAAAAGCGATAAAATACCTAGGTATGATGATAGATTGGCAAGTGATCTTTGGTGAGCATATAAGATATGTATGTAAGAAAGCTGACATAAGAACAACAGCTCTGGCGAAATTGCTTCCAAATATAAAGGGCCCAAATTGTAATAAGAGACGGGTACTAGCAGGGGTAGTGCAATCTACTGTACTATATGCCGCGCCGATTTGGTCTAAGTGTCTGAGGATAGATACATATAGGAAAACACTTTTAAGTACTCAAAGAAAAATATTGTTGAGAGTGACTAGTGCCTACCGAACGGTTTCGACATTGGCGGTACAGGTAATCGCCGGTATTCCACCAATCGATCTGTTGGCTGAGGAAAGAAGAAGAATATATACATCCCAGGAAATACAAATAGAACTACGGAATAAGATGGAGAGAAGGGAAACGATGGGGAGATGGCAAAGTAGATGGAATGAGGAGGAAGAAAAGGCAAGTTGGACGAGGAGATTGATTAAGAATATAAGGGCCTGGGTGGAGTCACAGCATAGAAGAACAGATTACTACTTCACTCAATTCCTTAGTAATCACGGAGCTTTTAGTGCCTACCTAAAAAGGTTTAAATTAAGAAACGATGGGGGGTGTATGGAGTGTCTTGAGGAAGAAGAAGATAATGCAGAACATGCTATTTTTTATTGCCCAGCATACGGAGCGCTAAGAGAAGATACTCGTAGGAAAGTCGGAGTGGAGGAGCTAAATGCAGATAACATCATTGATATAATGTTGGAGTCCAAGGAAAAGTGGGAGAATATATATGGAATGGTGATCGAAATAATGAAATATAAAGAAGAGGCGGATAGAGCGAGAACTTAGATTAGGAAATAATCCATTGTGTCGACGCAAGCCAGAAATGGCGATTCCGACACAGGAGATTATGAAAGGGGAGGGGTTTTAGTGTGGTAAGAATCCCACAGCCCCCCGTACAATGGAAAGGAGCTTCGTGCGGGGACCCTTATTGAAGGTTTCCCCTCCTCTAAACTCAATTACTAACTTTCCCCACATAGAAAACATATATTCTGACCATCGAAAAAAAAAAAAAAAAAAAAAAAAAAAAAAAAAAGGTTAGGTTAGGTTAGGTTAGGTTAGGTTAGGTTAGGTTAGGTTAGGTTAGGTTAGGTTAGGTTAGGTTAGGTTAGGTTAGGTTAGGTTAGGTTAGGTTAGGTTAGGTTAGGTTAGGTTAGGTTAGGTTAGGTTAGGTTAGGTTAGGTTAGGTTAGGTTAGGTTAGGTTAGGTTAGGTTAGGTTAGGTTAGGTTAGGTTAGGTTAGGTTAGGTTAGGTTAGGTTAGGTTAGGTTAGGTTAGGTTAGGTTAGGTTAGGTTAGGTTAGGTTAGGTTAGGTTAGGTTAGGTTAGGTTAGGTTAGGTTAGGTTAGGTTAGGTTAGGTTAGGTTAGGTTAGGTTAGGTTAGGTTAGGTTAGGTTAGGTTAGGTTAGGTTAGGTTAGGTTAGGTTAGGTTAGGTTAGGTTAGGTTAGGTTAGGTTAGGTTAGGTTAGGTTAGGTTAGGTTAGGTTAGGTTAGGTTAGGTTAGGTTAGGTTAGGTTAGGTTAGGTTAGGTTAGGTTAGGTTAGGTTAGGTTAGGTTAGGTTAGGTTAGGTTAGGTTAGGTTAGGTTAGGTTAGGTTAGGTTAGGTTAGGTTAGGTTAGGTTAGGTTAGGTTAGGTTAGGTTAGGTTAGGTTAGGTTAGGTTAGGTTAGGTTAGGTTAGGTTAGGTTAGGTTAGGTTAGGTTAGGTTAGGTTAGGTTAGGTTAGGTTAGGTTAGGTTAGGTTAGGTTAGGTTAGGTTAG